>CP144695.1:44460617-46860617 GCA_036885675.1 Vigna mungo | reverse complement strand
ACAGAAGAATCATTAAACACTCAAACAATAACTGAGAAAACTCCGAAATAGCACTAACTACGACAAGAAAGGAGGACAAAAAGTGTTATTGTCGTGATTCGTACCACAGACTTGTTATCGGTTTGGAGGGAGGACCGAGCTAGACGGAGAGACAACTCAGCAACGAGCTGCTCCTCCTCGTCGCTCTCGGTCTCGCTGGAGCCACCTGCGGTGGAATCAACCGGAGAAGCAAGTTCAGAGGAAGGGAACCCGTACGGGAACTCGGAAGGGAAGACGAGGGCGTCGTGCTGCAAAGGCTGACGCTTTCCCTGAAAGGGAGTGACCGGGGCGTCATCGTCGGCGAGGAACTGCGGCGGGAGCCAGAACTCGCCGTCGTCTAGGTTGTCTGCCATGAGAGAAGAAAGAGAGAGAAAAAAGAGACGGTTGTGTTGCGTTGGAAGAGGGAGTGTGAAGGGATTTTGGTGATTCGTGAAGATTTTAAAAGGCGCAGAGTGTGTGAGAGAGAGAGAAAGAGGAGGGAGTGTAAGAAGAGAGAATAGGGTGTATTTGTAGAGACAAACTGTGTTATGGGCGGTGCTGCCACGCTCACGCGGGAACCGAGAGTGGCCACACGCGCCAACAAGGAAAAATCTCAAAATCAAAATACCCTAATCATTTTCTGCCGGTTCGCCCACCAGTCATATCCTTTCACCCTTTTTCTTACGCGGGACAGATTTCAATATCATTCTATTCATTAAATTATTTATGTCTTCGTATTTAATAAATCATAAAATATCTAAAGTTTAAATTTAAATATGATTTGAACTGAAGGTAATAAGTATATAATTAATCTTTAATTCAAAGAATAAATTGTATTTGATAAGTTAAACGTGTTTTCGTTTGTAATAAATTAAAAAAATCTAAATTTTATATTTAAATATGATTACAACTGAAGGTAATAAGTATATAATTAAATCTTTAATTCAAAGAGTAAATTTATTTAATATTATCGTGTTTTTCTATACAATAAATTAAAAAAAATCTAAAGTTTATATTTAAATATGATTACAGCTGGTAAACTTTATTTACATGTGGTAAACTTTAATTGAAAGAGTAAAAGTTATTTACATGTGGTAAACTTTATTATAATTGTTCACTTAGTTTAATATTGCGGTTGCCGGTCACGATTAATGTGTAATCGACATCTCGCGGCATATTGTGCAAATGAATAGCATCGGTACCGTTATTTATTTCATTGCATAAATCAAGAAAAAATTAGATGGAGTAATAAAGATGTAGATATCAATTTTGATATCACAATAATTTAAGAGATATAAGTATACAAATTTATCTTAGATTTTTCTGACTTTGATTTATTGCAATTTTAGTCATTTTAGTCGGGTGGCTTTGTTTTTAGATGAGTTCAAATCAATTTTATTGGTATTAAATGCTAAAGTACAATATTTTTAAAACTTAAGTGTTGATGTACTTGAGGGTTATTTATAATCTTTATATGAAAATATTATTTTTAAAGGTTGAAATTTTTCTTATGAGTCAAGTTTTTAGTAGGTTAGACTCAAAATTAATCCATATTAAAATTTTATTTTATTTTTTCAACCTAATTCGATTCAAATCCGTAATAGATTAAATTGACTCATAATTTTCAACTTATTTTGACAGCAGTAATAATTTTAAGTGAATTAAATTGTTTTGAGCATAAAATTCAATCTATGGATTTATAAAAAAAATAAAAAAATAATAAGGGAGAAAACACAAAGATGAAAAGGTGAAAAAACGGTGAAGATAAAATCAAATGCTCATATATACTTCTTTCGCAACCATGAATGATTTATTAGGAATCTCATAATATAATATTGATATTTTATTATAATAAAATAAACAACTAAAAGAAAATATATATAATTTTTATATTTAATTATATAATTAACTGGCCAAAATTCTATAACAAAAATTTATATAAATTATTATAACAACAATTTATATATAATTATAACAAAAATTTGTATTCACATATTTTTATTAAAAATACATAAATCAACCCAAAAATATAAAATAAAAAATTGTTTTTATTTATATCATTGACTGATATTAAAAAAATGAATAAAACAAAAATCTAAACCCTAAACATCATAATTAGGTTAGACATGTGTCAAATTAAAAACTGCAATGTTTATATAATAGAACATGTATATAATAGGACCGTAAAATATCATGCTGCTACAAAATTAATTACTGAGTTATATTGAGTGTATTGATAAAGACAACCCATTTCTCAGTATTTTATTCTTCATCAACACTAAATTGATAAAAACAAACAAAAACATAAAAAAAAAATAAAAAATCACTCGATATGTAAAATAACTCCAGTCAACTATTTTAATTGAATCCAGTTAACTTAGATTATCCAATGCGATCATTAACACAACATGTTTCTTATCTTAAGACAGTATAAAATATTTTATTATATATTATTGTAAACAATTTCGTTTTTTCCCTATTTAATATATATAAATACTTTCCGAGTAATATACTGGTTAGAGGTTTTAAGATTTTATAATAAAGTAGTTTTAATATCAGGTCTACGTATAGATTAATGTTTCTGTTCATTGAAAAATATTTAAAAATTAAAAAAATAATAATAAATATGTTTAAATTTATAATTAAATTTTAAATAAAATTAACTTTAAAACTAATTTATAATTTTTGAAAGTCAATATATCATCTATAAAAGTATAAATAATAGATTTTATAAAAATATAAAAAATAAAACATGTGAAAAAGAAAATAAATTCTCTAAAAGTATAAAAGATATGCGAAATATATAGAGTTGACTTATTAAAAATAAAAATATTAATGTAATGAATATTGTTATACTTGTCTTATCAATATATGAACATACTTGTATAATATGTATTGTTAGACTCGTTTAATTAGTATATGAATAAACTTGTGTAATGTATATTATAAGATTTGTCTTATTATAAAAATGATAGAATCATCTAATATGTATTAATAGATCCATCTAATATGTATATGAATTGACTCGTCTAATATATATTTTTAAACTAATTTAATTAGTATATGTACAAACTCCTTTAATGTGTTTTAAAGACTCGTTTGATCAATGTATGTGGATATACTCGTCTAATGTGCGTTCTTAAACTCATATAACCAATATGTGGAATTATTCATCTAATGTTTTTTGTTATACATATCAAATCAGTATAAGGGCAAACTCGTCTAATGTGTATTGTTAAACTTGTGTAATTTTTTTTGTTATACTCATTTAATCAATGTATGAACAAACTCGTATAATGTGTATTGCAATATTCATCTAATAAGTGAATAAACAAATTTGTCTAATCTGTATTAATAAACTCGTCCAATTCGTATATGGGAAGCCTTGTCTAATGTATGCTGTTAGAGTCGTCAATCAATATATGAAGGGTTCATCTAATGCGTATTGTTAAACTAATTTAATCAATATATCGACAAACTCGTCTAATTTTTTTTCCTTTGCTCATCTAATTAATTTATTCATAGACTTGTCTAATACTTTTTTATGCTTGTCTAATCAACGTATGAAATTACTTATCTAATATTTTTTGTTATACTCTTCTAATAATCGTATAGACAGTCTTGTGAAAAATTTTTGTTATATTTTTCTAATCAATGTACAAAAAAAAAATCTCTTATATGTATTGCTAGACTCATTTAATCAATACATTGACAAACTCTCCTAATAAGTATTGCTAGACTTGTTTAATCAGTATACGAACACACTTGTATAACATATATTATTATACTCGTTTAATGAGTGTATATTTAAACTCTTGTAATGTGTATTGCAAGACTCGTCTAATTAGTGAGTGGAAAAACTCGTATAATGTGTATTAATAAACTCGTCTAATCTGTGTATAGAAAAACTTGTCTAATGTATACTGCTATATTTATCTAATAATGTATAAACATACTCGTCTAGTGTTTCTTGCTATAATAATTTAATTAGTTTATGGACATGTCATCCAATCAATGTATGTGGGTACTTATTTAATGTGTATTGCAATACTTGTTTAACTAATGAGAGGACAAACTTGTCTACATTGTATTAACAGACTCATTATAATTTATGTATGTATAGACAGACACACTTGTGCAGCGTATACTGCTAGAATTGTCTTATCAGTGTTTGGACAGACTTGTCTAGTGTGTGTTGCTAGACTTATTTAATTATGGAGATACTCATCTAATAGGTATTCTTAAACTTGTTTAACCAACTTGTAGAATGATGCATCTATTTTTTTTTTTGTTATACTTGTCTAATGATCGTTAAAACAAACTCATTTAATGTATACGGTTAAACTTGTACAATCAATGTATCGACAAATTCGTTTAATATTTTTTGTTTTATTCATATAATCATTGTATGCTTAGACTCCTCCAATAAATGTATGAAATACCTTATCTAATATTTTTTGTTATATTCACCCAATTAATATATGAACATACTTCTTTATTTTTGTATGGCTAAACTCGTCTAATGATTTTTGTTATATTCCTTTAATAAACGTATATATAAACTTATCTAATATGTATATTGTTAGACTTATATAGTATGTTAGTAGAGCTGTATAATCAATATACGTCTAATATATATTTTTAAACTCAAGTAATGACATTATAAATATATTAGTGGTATATTTTAAAATAATATATAAGCTTGTTAGTTTTATTTTTATTTTTGTAAAGTTTTATATTATTAAGAAGTATGATTTTTTTTATTACAAGTATCTAAATTTAATCTTTGAATATTTTAATTTATTCTATTATAATTATCTTAAATGTTACGATAATGTATCATCAATGCTAGTGTTTTTTATTAAATACATATCAATTTAATTTTTACACACTAATACTATAATAAATATTAAATAATAAAAGTATTTATATTATAAATTAATATAAAAATAAATGTAAATTTTTTAAGACAAAATTATTTCGTTATAATTTATTTTATATTATACTGTAAATAATTTGTATTATTAATAAATGTATATAATTTTTTAAATTAATATTTTAAGAAATAAAAGTAAAATTTAATAATAGTATAAACAAATTAATGCTTTAAATATATTTTTTTTAATAATTTATGAAATGATCAATTAATTAAACATTAAAAAATAAAATTAAAAAAATAGTATAGTCAAATTAGTTTAAAATAAAATAAATAAATAAAATTATATATAATGTTATGTGATAGTAAAATAAATATAAATAAATAAAAATGTAATATAATTTTTATGTAAATATAAATAAAATAATTATTAAAAATTTGAATGATTAAAAAACTAAATTTTAAAATACTTATAAAAAATAAATATGGATAATAAAATAAAATTTTTAGTATTTCTTTTTGTTATATTATAATAAATTTGAAGAAAGTTGTGTGAAAAAGATAAAATTAAAAAAAATAAAATCTTTTCATAGAATTTAACATTATTTTAGTTCTTAAAATGAGTGGGCGGCAGTTAAAATACGAACAAGGAATTTGAATTTGAAAACAAAAACATGTTTTTTTAATTAGAAGGAAAAAGTGTGAAAGTGTAGCAGTGAAGGAGTTGCGCCTGCGCACAACTTTTCATGAAGCAACGCATCGCCGCGTAGGCCCCACTGAAAGCCAGAGAAGATGAAATTAATTGTAAGCAAATTTTTTCATCCAAGCTATTTATGATCTGTTTGGAAAAACGGTTTCGTTAAACGTAGTATAACGTTTTTTCTAGAAACAACTAATTTATTGTTTTTCCTTTAACGAATGGAAAAGTTCGACTCTCACATGATAATTGAAATCCACACATGCCATAGATTGTAATGTGTGTACAATTCGATTTGGTTCATTTCATTTCCAATTTTTATACACAAAAAACAATAAATTGAAACAATAAATTTTAGACGATTTTCTTTTACTTCATAAAATATATCATTTGAGTCTTTTTAAGATTGAGTGTGCAATTACAGGTTGTATCGTATTCATGCATAAGGAAATTTATAGAACACTTGAAAAATGATAAAAAAAAAAAAGAAATATGAAAATGATGTTTCAAAAACGTGAAGACATGAAGATAACTGTTTTTGGAGAAACAAAATTAAATGCAAGTAATGTCCATTTATGATATACTTTGAACTCTAAGAAAATAAAAATAAAACATTCTTTCGTACATAAAATAATTGGTGAATTTTTAAACTATTTTCTTTTTACTAAAACATAATCGTATTCCAATCAAAATACACTCTCACGAGAATCATGGAAAACTTTCAAAGAAAGGGAAAAAAAAATACGAGTTGGAATTTCTTAAGCAACATAAAAAGAATATGTTAGAGGTTGGGCTATATTTTGGCTGGTGAACTCCTTTACACCTGTCTAATGTAACGTATTGCACTATAGTTTCAAGGTTTTGAAAAAAATAATATATATATATATATATATATATTAAGAATGTAAAAAATATTTTAAGCTGAAGTAATTCTTTTACAAATAATACTTGATTATTTTATTATTAAAAATTCAAACTATAAATAAAAAATATTTAATTGATTTCTTTTTTATAAAAATCATCATTTTTATAAAATATATTTTTTTTTCTTTCCTTTGTATATCTAATATTACAAATTAGTCTAATTATTCTACTAATTTAAAGTACCTTTAATAGAATAGCTTTTAAGGTATGTACTTTACTATGTCAGTCTCACTATTGATGTCTCTTACTTGTATTGTCTTTTACTCTTGTATAAATACATGATCATCATAAAAAGAAACACAACCATAGATCATGATAAGTTAGTATATTTAAAAAGAAATAGACTTATAATTATTTAAAAAGAATTTATAAATCAAACATTCAAAATCAAATAATACATTGCAAACACAAATGTTTAAATAAATTACTAGTCATACTTTTTTAGGATTTTTCTTTTTGTGCATTGAATATGAATATGTGATTTTGCATCTATCATATGGATCCCGATAGGTTTAGGTATGTGATACCCGATCTCTACCTAGGCCCACGATAGACATGAGTGCATTTATATAACAAGGTTAATTCACTGTAACACGTCATAAATGTTGTCTTTCAAACAATTTTCCATCAAACATCCATTGACTCACACCACCTAAGTATATTTCTCTATGTGAGTTAGAATACTTAGTAAAGTTTGGATGATACCTTAAAGAATCCTTATTAAATACACCACAACACACAAAAGTGAAATACTTTCTTCCTTGAATTCATTTTACTTTACATATTTGATACAACTTTCTCCTCACATATTATCATCACGTTCATACCTAACATTCATTCATATATATATTTATATTAATCAAAATACACTACCACGAGTATTATGAGGAACTTTAAAAAAATGGATAGAAAAATAGGAGTTGGAATTTCTTAAGATAAATAAAAAGTTGGACTATTAATTTGGTTGTTGAACTTGTTTATATCTATCTAATAATGTAACATATTTTACTATATTTGTGAAGAAAGAAATAAACATATATTAAGGATATAAAAAATATTTTAAGAGATAAAGTAATTGTTAGAACCTAAAAAATAGAGTATTAGAGTAGATAAGTGTAGATTATTTTACTTTAAAATAATCTTATAATATAAATAAAATTTTATAAACGCGTCTCATTACTTTAAGAACACTCTATCTCTCTAAAACACTATTTCCTTTCATTTCTCTGACTTTTCTCTAGATTTGCTTATACTTGGACTGTCTGTTCAACGATCAGGAGGTGCTCAGACGATCACAGCATAGAGAGCTACACAACTGACCGATCAATTTCTTGATTCTAGTTGGTAAGTTGTTTCCCCTCTTTTTCGTTCATCCTTAAGTCTTGATCATGCAATTGTTACTGATTGCATGTGCTTAGCAAATTCTCTCTTCAATTTCTAGCTCAATTTAGGTTTTAAGAGTTGTTTTCTATCACCAATTAGTGATTTGTAGGCGTTTCTAGAAATTCCTTGCGATGCAAGTAAGCAGTCGAGGTTTCGGTAGAGCTGTCCATATTTATTCAAGGTAAGGGAAGCTAAAGTGCTTTAAATTGATAAATTAACTATATGTTGTTTGTTTGTATGATTCTTGAGTTGGTTGCATTGAATTAAGATGTATAGTGGTAGAGAATAAGTGCTTGATGACTCTTGAAATTTGCTCCCGAATACAGAATTGATGAATGCTGAGAATGAACTGTGTTTGGATGATGTTGTGATGTCAATGGTTGTGTAGAATTGTTAGAAATTGGTTACTAGGTTGTTAGATTGGAAACAAGGCCTCAAGTGTCAGATTTGAATGCTAAATTAAGGAAGTGAGGTAGTGAAAATGAGAACTAAGGGTTAGAGGTTCAATTAGACTGTTGGAGCAACTTTAGTAAGTCAAATGTGACTTGCTTGAACCCTTAAACCGGTCAAAAGTGGTAGATTAGAATTTGGGTCTATAAGTTGTGATTTAAAGGTTTTGTAGTATTAAATTGTCCAAAAACACTTTAGATTGATGGTGTGAAGGTTTAAAACCCCTTAATCAATTCCAATTAGGTGTATAACACAATCTAGGAATGTTAGAAGTTGGGAAAAATAGTTAGAATTGGTAAACTTGGGTTGAGTTGTATAATTCTACAGAATTCGTGCTGTAGAATTATGTAGACTCGCTGAGTGAATGGATTTGCACAACGAGTGGTCAAGGTGAGTGCTCTCTGTCTGAGCAATTCGCATAGCGAGACGGTGCACTGTGTGTGACATCCGGGCATTGACGAGGGTGGGGAGTGGTCGCGTGCGAGAGGCACAAAGTGAAGCTCCTGGCAGGCTTCCAGTGGAAGGGACACATGGACGAATCGAACATACACCGGAATGAAAGAGATCTAGAGACTATATAGGTATGAGACTATACAGTTGAAGGATAGTTTAAAGGAATTGATTTGACTACTCATATCAACAAATGCATTTGCTTTTCGGTAGCCTAACCCATAAGAACTTCATGGTTAATCTTGCTTAGCCTTGAGTAATTTAGGGATGGGTGACCTTTGGGAAGTTTTCCCGAAAAGTGTGCGAGTGAGGACAAAGCACACTGGAAAGCCTCGTGTTGATGTGTGGGGGTAGTTAATATTCCCTGTAAGTTGTCGGGACGTTACACTGTGTGAATGCTTATGGGGTTTGCTAACTCGCACAACGAGAGGGTGCACTATGCGGATGGTTTTAGAGGGTTGCTCTTTGTTTGATGATTTGCACAACAAATCAGTGCGCTAAGCGCCTAGTTGGGGTCTGGACCTCTGCCAGTTTTATTCGAATAACGAGGTGGTGCGATTTGCGAGTGAGGGCGTGATGAATCAATATTTTATACCATTCACTTAGTTTTTTGCGCCGAATTGTGTTAATGAATTGTGCTTAATGCTTAGTTATTGTGTCATTTTCACCATTTGGGCTTAATTAGACCAATAATTCTTACTTTAATTAATTTGAATTAAGTGAGCTTAATTATTTCTATTTTTATTTTTAGGGAAATTTTGGAATCACACTATGATACTTTTGGAAGGGCACCAATGAAGTGAAGACTCTCCACAAGGAAATTTAGAATTAATCTAGCTTAGCTTAGTAGTTTATAATTTGTAGATGAACTTTTGTAATGTTGGCCTGCTTGTACTATTCACTGCTTGATTCCAGCACCGTGCAGCACACTCCTACCAATCATGACCTTCCAAAATGAAAATGAAAAAAACACTTTAAAAGAAATCCTCCCATCAATCACCACTTGTACTATTTCCCTTAGCTCCATGTGCCTTCTTGTTCCCAAAATTCAATTTGAACACGTAACTTCAAATAAATGAAATGTGTGTGAATCAACGTTGTGCCTCCAACCGTGCACTTGCAGCTAAATTAGCACCTAATATACTCTTCAATCCACGGAAGCAAGCTAGAGCTGGTACGTCTCTCCACACTGGCAACTCTCGGTCCTTTGCACGCAATGAGAAGGGAGGAAACGCTACTTCCCAATGGACAATGAGTAACTTCTTGGTCCAGCCAACAAACAATAAAAATCCTCACTCAAAAGTGCATAAAAGAAGTAAAATGAAGGGGCAAAAATATGATTCTTCCATTCCACAAATTGTAACCAGCGTACAAGTGTATTGAAGGAAAGAAAAACGTTCCAGCAAAAAACTAAAATGAATTCTGTAAAGTAAGTGGCGACTGCAGCTAATGAAGAGGTAAAAAGGAAAAATGCTTTCTTTCATTCAACCAAAATCTAAGAACATCAACATGGTTCCAAGCTCTCAAGAAAAGAAAACAACGTTCAAGGCCAAGGTCCCCTTTAAAATGAGTGACGACTGATTGCTTTAAAGCAAGGCCATGTGTCTTGTAAAAATGGGGTTGGGTCCACCCATCTGTAAAACCCTAGGTGCCTTGTCACTATAGTTTTCTATTGGGCTTAGTCTATCCTAACAAAATTGGCCCACATTACAAAAATTCATCTACAAATTCTAAACTACTAAGCTAAGCTAGATTAATTCTAAATTTTCTTGTGGAGAGTCTTCACTTCATTGGTGCCCTTCCAAAAGTCTCATAGTGTGATTCCAAAATTGCCCTAAAAACAAAAATAGGAATAATTAAGCTCAATTAATTCAAATTAATTAAAATAAGAATTAGTGGTCTAATTAAGCCCAAATGGTGAAAATGACACAATAACTAAGAATTAAGCACAATTCATTAACACAATTCGGCGCGAAAAACTAAGTGAATGGTATAAAATATTGATTCATCAAAATAGACCACACTTAGTCTTTTGCACTCCTGGGCAAAATCAAGATGCAAATGAGGGAATAGATCAAAGGGCATAAGGGAAATGACACAGACTCGCAAGACAGAAAATAAATACTCACAATGAAATAAACCGAATTACACAGTCCTCAAGAAATCTGGACAAAGAAAAGAAGTAAACGATATCCAACACAAAATAAGAGAAAACAGATACTCATGAACTCGTCCAAGCAATTCCAAGCTTGGCAAAATAATCAATCAGTTCAAGAGGTGAATGAAAAGCAACAGAGCCTCACAGATGCACTATCAGTGTTTCTCTCAAAGTGTCTAAGGTAAACAATGTCAACTCAATGCACTCAAGAAAGCAAACATAAACAGGCTTGGCAAGCCTGTAATATCAACACTCAAACACATATGCATGTTCAAATCAAAAGGTCTTTTATGGGTGAAATGGGGCCAAGGACAAGGAAGGATAACATATGGATGAGAAGCTACAAACCAAAAAGAATAGAGGAGCAATGGGGAACAAGTGAAAATACAATCAAATCACACCCAAAACCCTCTAATTCAATCCTCTTCTTGACTCCTTTATTCACAAAATTTTTTAATTTTTCTCATTTTTCTGTATTTTTTTTCTTTTCTCATCTTGTCTCTTTTTCTTTTCTCTTTTCATAACACAAATGTATGAGACAAGATGCACACATATGTACAAAACAAAACAAGAAGAGGAGCCAACTAACCAATTCATCTGAATATCCCAAGAGACCACACTTATTCCCAAAACAATTCCAAAGCTCCAAAATTCCCTAAGGTTAAGGTAATCATGGTTTTTCACTTAGGGCTAGTGTATAAGCTTGAAAAACAAAGAATATGGAAAGTAAAAGCTCAAAGGGGCTATCAAAGGATCAGAACAAGGTAGGCTCATTTGGCTAGAGAGGCTCAACAACAAAACTGCCTTTATCACTTTCAAACATGCATATCAATCAAGAATCATCAAAAAGAGTCAAGCCAAGGCATAAGTGCAAGCAATCAAGAGACATTTCACACACAAGAAAGATCATTAAATGACTTAAATCTCACACAAGGTAATTATGTCACAATCAATTCAACCTCTCAAACATCATAATCAAATTTCCAATCAAAGAAAAGCAAGAATTTCTAACCAATCAGAGTATCAATGAAGTGAAGGAGAAACTGAAAACCTAAACAAAGTCTAGAAATCAAGAGAGACATGCAAAACTGTACACAAAACACAACATAAACTACCTAGAAAAGAAAAAAATTAACGCAAAAAACAGAAACTAATCAAAGAAAAATCAGAGTCTCCCCCAATAGACCACACTTAAACTACATAATATCCTCAGTGTGTCACAATTATTAGATCAGAAATCAGAACAGTCAACAAATCATGGACAAGTGTAATAAAAGTATGGAAAGGGGGAAAAAGGGAAAAGAAAACTCCCCTGATCATGGTGGCAGTTGCCAATTTTGGACTTTGAGGGAGTTGTTTTCCACCACTGGATCCGGCAAGGAAGTGTTGAAGAAGAACTGCTTCAGTCTCCAAATTTGATCAAGCAGGGAGATGTCCTCCATAGCTGGATCTAAGAAGCAGTGATTGTTGATGAGTGGGTTTAGCTGGTGCCTATTGATATTCAAGCTTTTGTGTACACTGGCACCTTTGTTTTTTACTGTGGGTGCTTGTTGGTCAAACTCATGTGTACCTCCTGCAATAGGGTTAGTGCAATGTGGCTCCACAGAAATAACATGCAGGGGTATAACACCCAATCCTAGTGTAACATGCTGAACATTAGATATACCCTCAGAACATGAATCAAGTCCAAAATTAGAAGCAGTATCAACAACAAAATCAGATTCATGTTCAGTGCATTGAGAACAAACATTCATATGTGATAGCAAAAAGTGGTTCTCATAATGCAAAGAGGGAGAATTAAAAGCATGCTCATCAACAATATAATCATTAACATACCCATCATCAGCATAATCATCAACAACAGAATCAATCATAGGTATGTTTTCCTCCACTTCCCTGAATGCGACTAAAGTGGTGGAAGATGAAAGTGGTCTACCTATCTCAAAGGTGTTGCTTATATCTGCCTGGTCCTCCAATTCTTCATCAGTCTCCTCCGGTTCAAGACTAGGGACATAGAAGGGTGGGAAAGTAGGTGGCACAATACTAAGCTCATGACTCTGCTCCCCATCTCCTATGTGGATGACACCAACATCATCTGGAAGCTGAACAGTCTGAAATAGTGATTCCTTTGAAACATAAGACTGTTCCTTAGTGAGCTGAGTAGCCATCTGCCCCATCTGATCAGTCAAACTCTGAATGGAAGCTCTGGTCTCCTACTGAAACTCCATGTTCTCTCGCCGGAACTGAATGTTCAGAATAGTCATCTGTTCCAATAACTCCTTCAATGTAGGCTCAGAAGTAGTGGAAAGATGAGGAGTTGCTTGGGCAGGCTCATGAGACTGCAACTGCTATGGTTCCTGGACAAGGGGAGGCATACAAGCATTTTGTAATGGTAGTTCTTGATGTTGATGCTGTGAAGGGCAGAATCTTTCCAAAAACAAATGCTTAAGATCTTCCCAATTAGCCTTCAATTCAGGAGGAAGATAATAAAGCCACTCCCATGCTGCTTCTTCTACTGAATGCAGGAATGCCGTTAAGTAAATGCGATCATCTGGGACACGTGGAGGTTTCATTTCAGAGCAAATGTGTTGGAACCTCTCTAAATGTCTATGTGGGCATTCACCTGTAGAACCATAAAACCTAGGCAGCAAATCTATAAGCCCAGATGTGAGAACGCAATGAACATCATCCTTACTATGTAAAACCGGCTCCCAAAGAGAATTCTCAGAAATGGGAGGATGAGTCATATTGTTCTCAACACAGAAATCAACAAAATATGCATGAGAAGCAATATTAGAGTCATATGCAGAAGGAGAATCATAATCATAGGCAGAATAAGCTGGAGAAACAGTATCCACATAACCAAAATAGGTAGACATGTAGAAAGAAGGGGGAAAAGAAGAATGCAGTGCAAATATGCAACTAAAGCTACCTAAATTCAACACACAATGACGAACACACAAAACAGAACATCACACTCACAACACAAGACAAGACACAACACACACTAACATAACAAAGACCTAAAACCGAACCGTTGGTCCCCGACAACGACGCCAAAATTTGATGGGCTGTCGCAACCCATACAAATTTGATTGCATATGAGAAATGTAGTATAACTAGGAAGTGACTCCTAGGTCATCTCTCAAGGACCAAATGTGGTTCGAGAATCGGGTCAAACACGAAGTGGGGGGTTGTGAAAATGTTGTGGTATGCAGATGAACTAAATTAAAAATGGAAATTAAATACAACCAAACATAATTGAAAACATGAAATCAGTAGATTGAAAAAAGCATGAAAACCGAATAGTCCTACAGATGACCGAACGGTTCTACATTGAAACCGAACTATCTCTAAAGCAACCGAGGAAATTGGAAATGCAGGAAAATAAAGAAACCTGACAGAACAAACATCATAGTGAACTGAAACAATAAACCCAACATAATAGAGAACATCAAAGTAAATTAAAATGCTAAACCTAACACTGCAATAGACAAATATCTAGACAAAATTAAAGCGATTAACATTCAACACTCAATTAAATCTACCAAAAGAAATTAAAATTGCAAAATGGCCTAAGAAAACCTCTTGGCCGTGATCCTTTAAAAAAAATTGATAAATCTGCAATGCATAAACAGACGCACAAGGTAGCTTGAATAAAGGAAGCTTTCTAATAAATGAGATGCATATTAAACATGGAATAGCTAAAAGAAAACACGCATGAACAATAGAGAATTTAACATGCTGAAAAGTAACGTTTAAAAAAAATGTGAAAGATAAATCAGCCACCGTGTGCACATCAGGGCGCTATGCGAGTGAATGAGGTTTGGTACCACTATAAGGTTATTCGCACAGCGAGATGGGTCCCTGTGCGAGAAATCTCTGGGTGCAAGAATGTGTGCTGAGGGAATGGTCCAGGTTTTATTTATTCTTTTCTTCTTTATTTTTGATAATGAATTGATAAGTTTGGTGTGGAATAGAGGATAATATATGATGAATATTGGTAATGTATCCCTTTAATTGTGGTGTGATTGGTGAACTTAACTTCATGACTTAGGGTGAAATCATTGGAAGTAATTGTAGTTGAAGAGGTTGTTATGTTGTATAAATGTATGGAGCTTAGATATGGTAAGTCTATTTCGACACGCTAATGATCATTCATTCTCAAGTAGAGAGGAATGATGCAAGTGGTGAGAGTAGCAGGAGGTTCTTGTCTATAGGCTTAGAGTTTAGCCATAGAAAATGTATAAGGACTAACCTTGTATAGTGCTAGAGAGTCTCAACTGAACTATACCAGTGCAAAAAATACCAATATTTCGGCATTTATCCTAATCCGGATGAGTCGTGTCAAGTACAAATGTATGGGTATTCATTGTACATTATATTGCTTCAGTTCAAGTTGCTTGTGTGAAATAATTATATAAACATGAATATTTCTTAATTATCTAGCTTATGCTTTTGTTTGTGTTTGTTATTTGTATGTGATGACATTATTTCCTTTGCAATGATCATCCGATGGGTGTAAGTAGATGAAGGTGATATTTCAGTGGAGCAGGCTTTGGACGGAGATGATCTGGTTGCATAGACTAGTTAGAATAAGTGTTGTGTATAGTTTGGTTATGAGACCATTTGTGTATAAAGTTTTAAACTCTATGGTTATTTTGGATAACTATAAAATATAATCCTTTATATTATAACTAAATGACTGTATTATTTTATCATTTAGTGTGACTACTCCTTTATATAGTTATACTATATTTTTGGGATGTTACAAGCATATGTTGGGGCAAATCGACAAGTGTACCGAGTCGCACAAGTAATATAAAATGGTAAGACCAAGTATCGTATCCCAGAGGACTCTCGGCGCTGAACAGTTGTGGGAAGACAAGATTAATTAAGACTTAAAATAATGAAGATAATGGATTAGTGGTGCAGAAATAATAAAGAAAATAAATTGCAATTGATCAATGGCAAAAGAGCACAGAGATGAACGAAGGTTGATTTATATGAGATGGATATGTGTTAGCGGATTGGCAAGTGTACCAAATCGTATCAAGTAATAAAAATGGTAAAACCCATTATCGTTCTTCCCATGATACTCGAAAGGCCTTATCGTTCGCGTGAATCAAAATCGTAAGACTTGCGGAGAAAAATTCAATAATTGTGGTGGATTCAATGACAAAAAATAAATATGCAATGCATGATTCAGTTGACGAGATTAAGGCAATGGATGAATGAAGTTGTTGGGGGTTTACAATTTCATCGAATCCTCTCTCTTTTATTTACTCCTCTTGTTTAAACGACTTTATTATCTAATTGCATGCAAACTTTCTTGGCCTCCCCTTAACCCGATCCCTCGGCGAAAAGGGCCTATTACTAATTACCAGCTTGCTATCCTTAGCCTCCCCTAGCAACTAGCAACGCATTACAAACAGAAGCAAATACAATTGGTCGTCCTACTCCCCTATCCCTAGGTGGTATTGCTTAACCAAGGAAAAATCTCACCAGTTCATGTCATTACTGTACGTCCCCGTATCAATAAAGTCAAAGATCAATTATCGAATGAGTTAAACGATAAAGGCATTAAGCACAATATGAGAATCCAACAATTGATAATAAACGCATATGAAAAACATATAATTCAAACAAGAGTTTCAATAAACGAGAGTATCAAAAGATTACGTTGTTCCCCCAACAACAAAAAGGGTTTAGTTCACCATAGTCATGGTGAACCAAGATGAAAATAATGGAAGATATGGAAAGCAAACCTTAGAAAAGACGAAAAGGAGCCTAAGCATCCAAGAGATCCTCTCCAAAGAGTGCAAAGTAGGTCTGGCCGCCCTCCTCTGTCAAAAGAATGAATTGGAATTCGTAACAGGGCTATTTATAGGTGAGAAGCGCAGCAGAAAAATAGGCCCAAGCCCAGCTGACCACCTCCCGACGTCACACTTTGTCGCCCGGCGGTGGACCTTGAATCGCACCACCGCCCGGCGGTAGGGGTCTACCGCCCGGCGGTTTCCCTCGTGCCGCAAAACCGCCCGACGACAGGGGTCTGCCGCCCGACGCCCAATACTGGTGTCTTCTCCCGTTTGACCGCCCGGCGCCAGGGGTTTACCGCCGGGCGGTGCCTAGACTCTTCTTTTCTCTGATTTTCTCTCTTTTCTTGAGTCTATTAGCTTCATCTTTATTCCCAATCTTCACTTCTGTCAATTTTGCTGCAAAACAATGCAAAACAAGCATAAAATCGTTAAAAACAACTTTCGACCCTCGACTGACTCATTCATTGAGTTTTGTTTGATTTCAAGCTCATTATAAGCAATAAAGGGCATAATTTAGTCCAAATTAGCATATGAAAATAACAGTTTTTCAACTATTATCACAACCTCAAACTTAGAAATTTGCTTGTCCTCAAGCAAAACAAAACAAAACCATAAAATAAAACAGAGCTTGAAACCCTTTCATCCAATGGTTCAACATTTCCAAAGTACATGACAAAACTTACTCAATTTCAGATAATCAGTGAACTCAAATCAAGATGCATGCTTGTTCTCAACTTAGTTTAACTCATGCATTCCTCAACAGATGCTACACAGTATGAATGATCAGTCCACTGAACAAAGAATGCAATCATGAACTTAAGAAGTTCTCACCAACCAAGTGTTTCACTCAATCACTCAAGTGTTTAAGGTAACACTCCACTCTTTATTATTCACAAATCACATGAAATAGAATTTCCATTCATCTCAAACAATCAACATCTTTCCATGCAAATGCCATCAAAAGGACTTTTTCAAGGCTTGTAATGAGGTGGGGCTATCAAGAAAAATTGGTTTTTCTGGGTCACAAAATTCTTGAGTCAAAAGAACTATTTCATCAATGAAAAGAAGTTTAAACTCTATCTTGTTACCAATTTCACTCATTCCCAGCTTCTTCCCTCTTTCTTTTTCATTGAGCTCATCTTCATGCTTTTATTCTTTTCTTTTCTTTTTCTCTGCTCATGTATTTTTCTTTTCAACACTTGAGCTCGATGCTTTACTTTTGCCTTTCCAATTTTCCCATGCAACCCCAAACTTGAACCTTTTCATTCCATACAATTATTCTCGACCCAACTCAAGATAAATAATTTCAAATCAAAGGGTTTCATCCTGTTTCAGGCTAAGGTTCAAAAAGGATATAATCTTTAAAGCTTTTTGGGTGGAAATTTGGCTAGAAAAGGGTTTTCAAACATGGCCTTGATCATTTGACATTCACATAAAAATCAATCAATTATCAAGATTAAGGCAATAGAATTTATGCATCAATGTGAACAATACATGCAACAATAAAAACTCTGGGGCTCAATACCTCACACAACATGCTTTCTCACGCACAGTCATTCATACATCCTGCTTAGCACCATGATCACAATCATACTTCATCACACATCTGTTTCACAGGATGTTAACATGCATACAACTCAATAATCATTCACATCAGATCATCATCAAATAAACTCACCATGCAAAGTAGTCAGTCAAACATCTTCAGAAAAAGTATTCAAGTCAAGCATACACACCGAAAAATAAAATTCAAAAATTTAAAATGCAAGAGTAAAGAAGAAATCCTAGCTTGCCTCCTAGTAGCGCTTGTTTAAGGTCGCGAGCCTAACCTAAACCTGTTTAGCATTTGTCAGTAAATGCTAGCCGTTCAACACCCTTCAGTAGGTGTACCTTCCGGGTATCCGTCAGTAGATACCGAAAATTTAGCATCCCTTAGTGGATACCAAAAATTAGCATCCCTTAGTAGATGCTACCCAAAAGTTTTTCCAAATTTTACATGTTCAAAAGAAAAATTAAATAACAAAAATAAAAATTGTCTTAAAGTACAAAAAGTTCCTTCTCAGCAATCAACTCTTCTTCCTCACACTGGAATCTTCATCATCCCACCTTCTCAGCTTTTGTCTTTCTACTTGGCGAATAGCAGAGGATGATGGGCTTCTTCTCTCCACCATTCGTTTTTCTTTCAGCTCCTTTACTAACCATTCTTTTTTCTTAAATCTCACTTTGCTCCGTGGGTGGAATGGATCTTCTTTTGATTTTTGGTGAATGGTTCTTCTCCCTTTATCTTCAGGTACCTGCAAAACGTAACAGCTGTCAGAATAATCAGTACCTGTTATGCTTCCTTCTTGTTCTTCACTCATCTCTGGCTTCTCAAATCTGTCTCTTTTCATTGTTTTGATCTCATCCCCTTCACGGCCAGTATAAAGAAATAGATAATTCAAATCCCTATCATTATCCTTCCTTCATGAACATTAATAAGCATCTTTGATGTTTCCATGAAGGGTCACCCCAAGATCACAGGGTACTCTTCCTCAGTTTTTACATCCATAACAATGAAATCTGCTAAGAACTCAAGCCTATATGCTCGTACAACAACATCTTCTACCATTACCACAGGCACTTTCGTAGAACCGTCTGCCATTGCTATAGTCAAGTCAGATGGTTTCAACACAAGCCTACTAATTTGCTTCAAAAGTTCCGTGGGTATTAAATTGATACTAGATCCCGAGTCTATCATGGCTTCCACATCTAAATCATTCAGCGTACATGACAATGTTAAGCATCCGGGATCTTTAACCTTGGGAGGATAATTACTCTTCTGTGGTTGAAAAACATGATCCTCCTCTTCCTCACTCAGCTCAACTTTTTCCTTAAAGTTGATTTTAATTCTTTCATGATAGGGAGGAAGTTGCTTATTTTCTAAAGACACCACAGTCATTCGGTTGAAAATTTCTCTAAATCCCCCATTATGATTGCTTGTAGTCCCTATTTCCTCCTTTTCTCCACCATCTTCTTCTTCATTATACCCTTCACCGTCTTCATCTTCACTGCTCACTGGTTCAAAGAATTCAGTCATCGGTATTTCTTCTTCTTCACTATCTACCACATGGAATGGTTCATAGTCTGCTTCCCAACCATCCTGGCTCGTAATTACTTTGCATTCTCTCTTAGGATTCACCTTAGTATTGGCCCTGAACTGGTTTTTCTCAGTAATTTCTATTCTTGTTGCTAGCTGTCCAATATGAGACTCCAGTGATTTAAAACTGGCCTGAGTGTTATTCAACTACTGCTCATATTTTTTGAAGAAGTCATCAAATTGATTACTTAAAGTCCTAACAGACTCAGTCAAATTACTCACTTGCTGCCATAATGGTGAAGGTTATTGCTGTCTGAAGCTTCCTACTTGCCCAGAAGTATTGTTCTGATTTTGTCCAATACTGGGGTGATTCTTCCAACCTTGGCTAGAATTACCTTGGTTGAAATTACCTTGTTTGTATTGGAACTAGGCCCCCATGTAGTTAACATCCTGTTGCATTTCTTCAGGAAAAGCACATTGACCATTGATGTGGTCACCGCCGCATAAGTTGCAAAGTTGTTGAGTTTGAGAAATATTTCTTAACCCTGTTGGAAATTCAAAAAGGACCTTTGTCAGCTTGTCCAATTTCTGGTTAAGAAGATGATTCTGCGCACGCATTGCATCATTAGCAAGGAGATGCAATATTCCTCCTTTTTGTGCGCCCTTCTCACTTTGGGAAGCTTCATTCAGAGCCATGTCTTCAATTAAATCATAGGCTTCATTCTCAGTTTTTCTATTTATACTGCCTCTAACTGAGGCATCCAACATCATTTTTGACTGAGTGTTAAGCCCTCCTATAAAAGCAAGCAAATAAGCAGTCTTGTCAAATCCGTGGACTGGAGTTTTTCTCAACAGGCCTTTGAATCTGTCCCATGCCTGTCTGAGAGTTTCCTCCATCGCTTGCTTGAATGAGGAGATTTCAAGCTTCCATTGATGAATCTTGGTTTGCGGAAAAAATCTGGTGACAAACGGTTTGGCCAACGCATCCTAGTTTCTGAACGTCCCTTCAGCAAATGAGTGCAACCAATCCTTGGCGTTTCCTCCCAAAGAAAACGGGAATAGGCTAAATCTGATCCTTTCATCTGAGACTCCAGCCATCTTAACAGTATTGCAAATTTCGCCAAAGATAGTCAAATGTTTGTAGGGATTCTCACTTGACAATCCATGAAACTGGTTGCTCTAGACCAATTGAATAAGTGCAGGGCTCATCACCAAATTCGTTGCATTGTCTGCAGGAATGACAATGTTGTTGAAATTCAAGGGACCCACAGTGTTGGCTGAGTCCCCCAGTGTACGTCTCTGAGGAGGAGGTTGTTCTGCCATTTCCTCCAAATCCTGTGCAAAAGGTTGTAAAAGTGGTTCAGGAGAAGGAAAGTTTTCACGTTCAGAATGATTAACTCTCCTCCCTCTCCTGTCTGGTAGCCCCTCGAGAAGAGGTTGCCGATCTTTTCTGCTCCTAGTGTGTACTCCTTCCTGCATACACAAGAGAAAATACCCCTAAAAGCACTTTTACAGAAAAAATAAAATAAAACAAACAGAAGAAAAATATAAACAAATAATTACAAAAAAGTCAAATTCAATCAATTCACACTACCTGATAAGTCAAACCTCGAGTCCCCGGCAGCGGCGCCAAAAAGTTATTAGCGGATTGGCAAGTGTACCAAATCGTATCAAGTAATAAAGATGGTAAAACCCATTATCGTTCTTCCCATGAGACTAGAAAGGCCTTATCGTTCGCGTGAATCAAAATCGTAAGACTTGCGGAGAAAAATTCAATAATTGTGGTGGATGCAATGATAGAAAATAAATATGCAATGCGTGATTCAATTGACGAGATTAAGGCAATGGATGAATGGAGTTGTTGGGGGTTTACAATTTCTTCTAATCCTCTGTCTTTTATTTACTCCTCTTGTTTAAACGACTTTATTACCTAATCGCATGCAAACTTTCTTGGCCTCCCCTTAACCCGATCCCTCGGCGAAAAGGGCCTATTACTAATTACCGGCTTGCTATCCCTAGCCTCCCCTAGCAACTAGCAACACATTACAAACAAAAGCAAATAAATTGGTCGTCCTACTCCCTTATCCCTAGGTGGTATTGCTTAACCAAGGAAAAATCTCACCAGTTCATCTCATTATTGTACGTCCCCGTATCAATAAAGTCAAGGATCAATTACCGAATGAGTTAAACGATAAAGGCATTAAGCACAGTATGAGAATCCAACAATTGATAATAAATGCATATGAAAAACATATAACTCAAACAAGAGTTTCAATAAACGAGAGTATCAAAAGATTACATTGTTCCCCAACAATAAAAAGGGTTTAGTTCAGCATAGTCATGATGAACCAAGATGAAAATAATGGAAGATATGGAAAGCAAACCCTAGAAAAGACGAAAAGGAGCCTAAGCATCCAAGAGATCCTCTCCAAAGAGTGCAAAGTAGGTCTGGCCGCCCTCCTTTGTCAAAAGAATGAATTGGAATTTGTAACAGGGCTATTTATAGGTGAGAAGCGCAGCAAAAAAATAGGCCCAAGCCCAGCTGACCACCGCCCAGCGTCACACTTTGCCGCCCGGCGGTGGACCTTGAATCGCACCACCGCCCGGCGGTAGGGGTCTACCGCCCGGCAGTTTCCCTCGTGCCGCAAAACCGCCCGGCGGCAGGGGTCTGCCACCCGGCGCCCAATACTGGTGTCTTCTCCTCCTGTTTGACCGCCCGACGCCAGGGGTTTACCACCGGGCGGTGCCTAGACTCTTCTTTTCTCTGATTTTCTCTCTTCTCTTGAGTCTATGACCTTCATCTTTATTCCCAATCTTCACTTCTGTCAATTTTGCCGCAAAACAATGCAAAACAAGCATAAAATCGCTAAAAACAGTTTTCGACCCTCGACTGACTCATTTATTGACTTTTGTTTGATTTCAAGCTCATTCTAAGCAATAAAGGGCGTAATTTAGTCCAAATTAGCATATGAAAATAACGGTTTTTCAACCGTTATCAATATGTTGTTGGGGTTAGACTTCACCAACTTTCCCTCAGATGTATATAAGAAATCTTCTTTATTCATTAATGCCAACGTCCCTCAGGAAAACACTTAAATCCGATCCTTCGGTAAATAAGCCTGTCCCTAATTACCAGTTTATGCAATTCCTAGTATTCATAGTAAAAAGATGTGAAGATCAAGAGGTTAAGAAGACTAAGACTCATACCCTCATCCCTAAGAAATATAACCCTTAAGAGTAATTCAACAAGGACCTGAATTGAAAGGAACCTCTCACACTCATGCAATTCACAGATAATGCTATTGTATAAGCAAGAATAAAGCAGATGAATTACTCTAACAAATAATGAAATAAAGCATATAGAATTAAGAATCAATTCAAATACATGAGAGTTTACAAGGTTACATCATTCCACAACAACAAATAGAAATTAGTTCCCCATAGACATGGGGGAACCTATGAACAATGGAAGAAAGAAAGAAGTATGGAAGACTGAGAATTGGCTAGGAGTGAATTGTAGGCTCTCTTCTGGAAGGGATGCAAAACCTAGAGCCCCAGGGTCCTTTAAATAGTGCCATAAGTGTCCCAAAGTACGGCCTAGTCCAAAAGAATCAAATTAGAGCAGAAACAAGGCCCGATCCACGTCAAATCTCGCTCAAGCGTCGCAGGGAGCTTGCCTAGGCGTGAATTGAAGGTTCTGTAAGGCTTGGGTGCCAGTTTTGAACGCCCAAGCTTCGAGCGTCCATCGCCCGGGCGTCAGGTCCATCGCCCGTGCGACTAGTGTCGAATTCCAGTTTGTTGTTTCGTGTTTCTGTCGCATGGGCTTCGGGTTTTCTCTTTTCTTGATGCCTTTTTGTTAGGAAACAGGTTGGCTTCGTTTTACACCAAGAGGAGGGGGGGTGAATTGGTGTTAGTTCAAAAACAAAATTTTTTTCGCAATCTTGAGATGAAAATTCAAAGCTTTTGATATTTCCTTGAAATGCAAGTAATGAAAATTCAATGCAGCGGAAAAACGCAGTTGACTGCTAAACAATTAAAGTCGACTGGAAATAAAGAGTGCAGGGATAGAGAAAATCAAACACTGGTTTTTATACTGGTTCGGCCAACATTGCCTACATCTAGCGTCCTTCCAATCCAGGAAGCAAATGCACTATAATGGTTGCGGTTTTTACAACAAGGAATTTATAGAAGCACCACACAAAAATATAAATCTCTTCTCTAACCCAAAACAAAAATATAGCTGCACACACAAAAACCAGAATTGCAACAAGAATCCCCTCTTCTGCAATCTGCAACCACGTCGAACAATCCTCAATGTGTAACCAGCAATCTTCACAGGATGTCAAGCCTATCACAACAGATTTCATAGGTTGCCAAGCCTGCCACAACAGACTTCACAGGTTGCCAAGCCTTCCACAGCAGACTTCACAAGTTGCCAAGCCTTCAATCAAATGCAGCAGTCTTCATAGGATGCCAAGCCTTCAAGATCAAACCAGAAGCACCTTCTTTGTGCAGATATTGATCAAGCAGTATGCACAATTGACTCCTCCCTTTGAATCTCTCTCAAGAAAGATCACCACCGTCTTCTTTGAGAATTCTTGGAGCTTCTAAAACAGAGAATTCAATCTGAAATAGGACAATGAAAATGTCGGATCACAAAAGTCTCATTGAACAATTCGTTTATGTCCATTTATAGTTTTCTGTCATATCAGATTGCATATCAGTCGAATAGCCTACTAATTCAATCGACTGTATTAAACAATTATAATAGACAATCAACACAAATGCTCCCCAGTCAACCAAATCAATACCCATTTAAGACAGTTGACCAAGTCAGTCAATCTTAACTAACTTTTGACAAATATAACTGTTGGAGCGTGTAGGCTTAACAGAATTCCAAATAGAATAGTGATACAGTCGAATGTGTACTCTGCACTGTGACTGACACATGAGAAAACACTTTGAAATTCTTTTCAACTGAAAATCTCACACAACACAATTTCACAAAATCTGTACAAATGTTTTAGCATAGTTGAATCCGTTATGTGTGTATTTGACTGAAGTAGAACTTTGTCACAACAAGTATAAGTTCATAAATGTGCTTGTGATCTTTTTCTTTCTGAAATGTGCAGTAATTAAAAACATTTTATCTCACATTTCAAGACAAGCATGTTCCACAATAATATCACACAATCAAGCATAGGAACATACATAGCAATTCATGAAAACATGTTCAGTAGATATGTCAAACAATAAAACACGAACATGTAATACCGGAACATATGTATTGTTATTAAGCATTGTGTCATCATCATCAAAAACAAGTTTGATATAGAGTTTGTGTTGTCAACAATCTCAACATTTTTGACCCCTTTTGAGTTCCATCTTCATGGCTTTTCACTTCTTCTTCTATTATTGCTTCAATCTCTGTCAAAATAAGGGAAAATTGTTATAAAACAGTTAAAATCAACCTCAACTCTCTTATTCACACAATTTATTGAAAATATATGAGTTCAAGCAAGTCTCTAAGTAAAAAGGGTGTTTTTAGTATCAAAATCACATAGCAAATAACAGTATTTTAATCTGTTATCAGCATACTCACTTGCTTGAAAATTAGAGTGCACCATATAAGTATTAATGTAACATACCATCATTCAAGCAAATCAGAATCTTAGTAAGTTCATGTTTTACGTTTTTTTTGAGTCATTTAAAGTTTTTGCATGTATATAGTACTTTTATGATTACACGTAGCACAAAAGAGTTTAAGATGAATCTTTGTCTATTTTACCAAAATGTGTTCAAATTATTGATATGAGTTTTTTTTTTCTTTTGTATAAATAAAGTATTTTACACCAAACAAATTTTACCCTTTAAATTTGTTTAAATTGTTTTAAGGAATTTATATTTACTTGAGAAAATTATTTAAAGAACGATTTGCAATAAGAAACCAATTCACCCCCTCTTGGTTTGTTGAATGCATTAACCATTCCCCTGCTCTGTTCTGACAAATTATAGGTGTTAACTATTAAGTTAGTCCTTTTATCAATGATATCGAAAAATCTAACACCTAGAAAAATGTGTATATATGTGTGTACCATTCAATATCAATATAAAATTCATAGAACAAATATTTTCTAGACTGAATTTCAAAATAAACATGTATTGAGTCGAATATGCATGAAATATTACACTTGTCATGTAATGCAATAATGAATTATAGTTAATGTCCTAGCCCATCGGCCTAATTCTTCATTGAAGAGCTAGTTCCTTTTATTATTTAGGTCACACTACTATTTCATATCGATCTTATAGACCGAGAACCTCCTTAACTCTCACCACATAAACTTCATTCTTTGTATGAGTTTATGAGTTTAGTAGAGTTAGGATGACTTAACATTCGTGACTTTTTGTAACGTCCCAATTCAGGTTGTCAAAAATAGTATTTAAAGTAAAATTTTTTCAAAATCCTCCTAACGCGAAAAATGGTACTAATTAAAAATTTTGACAATTAAACATGCGAAATTAAAATAAAGTCCTAACTTTACCAAGAACATAATCCGATTATAAAATTTCAAAATTGATAAAATAAACCTAGAAATAAAATTAATCCATTGACATTGTTTCTAAAATATATAACTCAAAAAATTTAAATAAACCAAAGTTGTTCCCCACTTTCGCGTCTCTATCACGCATCTGGAGCATCTACAACTTCCTCTGCTCCCATATAACCAAGTGTCGTACGATTATCACAAGACCCACAACCACAACACAAACAAATATGGGTAAGCTACCAATAGCACAACCAATAGCAAAAGAAAATATGTACACATTAAGTAAACACGATTTAAGATTTACTAGGTACAAGATAGACACGTCCCTCTCTTCAAGTATATACCACTAACAAGACCTCAATTTCACCCTCAAGGTATTAAAATTCGCAACTTAATCTTTGCATCTTCACCTATTGGTTTTAGGTCTCACGTCTACATAAAGTCAACCAAAAACGATCGGGTCAAACTAAATACTATCCACACACCCCTTTTTATCATTCACACATTGACATATAAAGTTTCATCCATTTCCAATGTGAGTCTAATATGGAGCCCTTCTTAAGACTCCGACAAGTGTACCGAATCGTATCAAGTAATAATAAGTGGTAAGACCAAGTATCGTTTTCCTAAGAGACTCACGAAACTAAACAGTTGTGCTTTTGCTTAACCAATTAAGACTATAATTTAGGTTAAACACAAAAGTGAATGGATGATGTTAATAATATGAGATGAATATGTTGGTAGGGTTTAGATTTCACCTAATCACTCTCATGCATAAACGAATTCATCTTCTTTATTAATGCCAATGCCACTTTCTAATTTACCTTAAACCCAATGTCTTGGTGAAAAGAGCCTACTACTAATTACTAGTTTACAATGTCTTGTCTCCCTAGCAATTGATCATGCATTACATTCACACAGAAGCTTAAAGTCAATCAGTCCTCCTATCCCTATGTCAATGTAATATTGCTCCCGAGAGAATTCCCAGATCATGATTTGTAGATATCTCATGATACCAATCCTAGGAGAGAAGAGGAGAATTGTCATCTTCCCCAAATCCACCAACCCTAAGAGTGCGATATCTCATCATGATACTTACAAATCATAAGATTTATGTCATACATAAATGAAGAATATCTCTAACAATTAATGAAAGAAGCAAGAATCAATTCAAATACAAGAGAGTTTAGATGTTACATCTTTCCCCAGCAACAAATAAGATTAGTTCTCCATCGTCTTGGAAGAACTAGGTCTACAATGGAATGGAAGAGATAGAAACCCTAGAAAGAGAAGAGGAGAGCTCCCACATCCCCAAATCTGCCCTCAAAGCGGTGAAAAGTGTATTTCTATGCTTAAGCCATCAAAAGATACATTCCCTAAGGTGTCCATGTCTTTAAATAGGGTATAAAAATAACAAAAAACGGGTCCAGGCCCAAAACAGATCATAAAAATCGCAGAAACTGGCCTAAAACTCGCTCTGGTTGACTTTTTCAGCATTCTGATTGACTGATTGACTTTTCTACATTCTGGTTGACTTTTCTGGTTTTTGGTTAACTTTTCTGCACTGCAACTCCTTGATACTTCAACCCTTCTTTCAAATCATTCCAAAAACCTACAGCAAAATCAAGGGAATTTAGTAATAAAATCATCAAGTATATCCCCAACTCTCTTATTCACAAAACGAATGCAAAATTACGAGTCAAAGCAAATTTCTAAGCCAAAAAGGGTACATTAAGTATCAAAATTAAATATAAAAATAACGGTTTTTCAACCGTTATTAGCCCTCGTGGGTTCCACTCAAACAATAAGACACAAAATATATTACTTAACATCAAGACAAAAGCCAAATCATTTATTAATTTAGTTACTGTTGTAACTCCATTATTTTCTATTTAAACCCAATTAATTTTATTTCCATTATTTTAATTTTATTTTCATTTCCATTTCCTTTAATTCAATTTTTGTTATTTTTATTTTTAATTATTAATGTTTCATCTCTCGTTTTACAAACTAATTTCCAACTAAAGTCTAAACTTTGGGCCTACGGGCCCAACTAGTCTAATTAAATTCTTCTTATTATTATTTTTTTAATTTTTATTTAGGCTTGTTCCTTTGTTTCTTTATCCAAAAAAACAAGTAGGTCCTGCATGTGAAACCAAGTTTAAACTACCCAAAAACCCTCCTCGCCACTAGTAATCCAAGCCAAGCTTACGAAGGACTCCACAGTCAGAATGAAGCAACTACGTTGCCAACCACCCCGCGAAACGATTGTTGCTGCCATCGCAACCATTGCGAGAATTAGAAACCCAAAATCCCCAATTCAAAACCCTAACCCCAAATTCCAAGATCAAAATGCTAGTATAGAAACCAAAACCCAAGTTCAACTTTGATTCGAAATCATCAATCCCAATTCAAAACCCTATCCCTAAATCACGAAACTAAAACTTGCAAAGAAGATTCAAGTAACCCAAATTCTTTCACTGCAAAATCAAATACAGAAGGAAAAACCCCAATTGCAAGAACCAAATTCCAAAACCCCAAATTTGAGATGAAAAACGTGAGAACAACAAGCCCCAAGACCCTAATCAAAACCCTTTCCACGAAGTCGTTGGAGAGAGGAACCCTTACGTCGTGGAAATGTTGTTGTTGTGGCCACTACGCTTGAAAGAGAGCAAGCCTCCCTTCTCTACGAAAACAACCAAACTGAAACGGGGAAACAAAACTGTCAGAATAATGCATCAGAATCTTTAGCGTGAACAAAAAGTCAAGAGAGGATGAATTTGTTTCTTATCGCAAATGTGTGGCTTTAATAATTTTATCTTGATTATAATTTCCTTAGAAAATAATTAAACAATAATAAAGAGTAAGGAAGAGGGAAAAATGCACAAATAATTTTATACTGGTTCAAATCACAAGGATCGTACGTCCAATTGCCAATCCCAAATAGAGATTATCGTTACAACTACATAGAAAGACAAGTTTAAGGGTTTGGAAAACACCTATCTCATTACCACAAGAGATGAAACTTACTTCCCTTGAAGGCCACAAGGGATGAATGCATCCTTCGAATGCTTCACGAAGGATAAACACTTCCTTTACATCTTCACAAAGGATGACAAGCTTCACTTAGCAACACCAACCAGACTTAATCACACTCTCAGTGAAAGTTTTCTCTCTTGCCAACACCAAGTTCTCAAAGTCAAAACATAAGGGTTACACAATCCCTAGATCACATTTTTCACAGTTCAAAACAAAACATATATGTTTTCGTGTGTTAGAATTGTTCGAAAACAGGTAGGCTTCGTTTTAACAGCAAGAGGGAGGAGGGGTGAATTAGTGAGTTTTCAAAATCAGAGTCTTTTCGCAATCTTTTACACAAAGTACAAAACTTTACAAACTTTCTTGAATCACAAGTGATAGAAAATTAAGTGCAGCGAAAAATCGAAGTTGACTACGTTTAAAGTAAAGTCGACTGAATGTACAAGAGTAGGGATAGAGAATTCAAACGTAGGTTTTTATACTGGTTCGGCCTCAATGCCTACATTCAGTGTCCTTCCAATACCAGAAAGTAAATGTACTATAATGGTCAAGGTTTTTACAACAAGGCTTTTATAGAGACCTCAACGTCAAAAATATAAAACACCTCTAACCCTCCAACCAAAATATAGGCAAACCACACAACAAGACTTGCATCAAGATATCCCTTATCCTGCAATCTGCAACCCACTTTGAACAATCCTCAAAGTGTATTAGACTCCATGAGTCCAACCCCTGTAGCCACAATAGGTACAAGAACAATCACCACGGATGCCAACACGAATCTTGATCAACCAAAAAATACCTCAATTGTGCAGATTCTTGATCAAGCAGTATTCACAGTATCAATCTCCTTCAGAAACTCTTCAAAGAAAGATCACAATCGTCTTCTTGATGAGTTCTTGGAGCTCTAAATCTCAGAGAATCAATCTGAAATAGAATATGAAAATCTTAAATTTCCAAAAGTTCTCTGAAACAACTCAGGTCTCGTCTATTTATAGATTTCTATAAAACAGACGCTCCTGCAGTTGAATACGCTACTAATATAGTCGACTGTCCCTGACAGTTATAACAGATAAGTCCAATTAGTAGCAGTCCAGTGAAACAAATTAATTCCACATTCATTATAGTTGACTTTCATTCAATGCTCAACTAACTTTCAAAAATATAGCCGTTACTGTTTATGAGCACAATAGAATTTCAAATCAAACAACTGATACAGTTGAATGTGTGGTGCACATAGTCGACTTCGACACAACAAATCATTTTGAAATTCTTTTCAATGCAAAATCTCACATAGCATTGTATTTGAAAATCTGTGCATAGTCACAAGCTTAATTCGACTTCCCCCATAATAAAGTTGACTTATAGCTTGCAGTTATGCTACACAATGTAAGTTCATAAAAGTGCACGTGGTTTTCCTGTTCCAAAACATATGCAATGCAATCACAACAGATGTCACATATATCAAAATAGTGAATATGCATTCATATATCAGATTTCATACAAACATGTTCATCAAGATAACAATTAATATTAAAGATTAGAACATGTAACACATGTGTAACACAATGTAGCACATTGCAATACTTGTGTTATTAAAAATGCGTTGTCATCATAAAAAACCAGAGTGATATAGATATTGTGTTGTCAGCAATCTCAACAAGAATGAGAATCTAAAACATCTTTATAAAGACTTCACTCTAGGGCACCTCCAAAAATCCATTGTCAATTTTTTCTCACGTGATAATCAATTATCCACTTATGGTAATTGATTATGCATTTAATGAATGCACAACGGCCAAAAACACTAAAAACTCTAACGCTAGTCGTGATAATTGATTATGGTAAGTCATAATCGATTATGGATAATCGATTATCATAGGCTGGTAATCGACTATTCCAAAGACAAAAATGAGATTTTAGCAACCTTTAAAAACCTCTATGTGATAATTGATTATCTTAAGTAGCTAATCGATTATTGCAAAGCTTTTTGATTCCAAAACAAATTTTAAAGCGTAACTTAAAATGAATCAACAAGATATAAAGTCCTATACATCAATCTACTTATTACAAAAGCTTTAACACATAACACAAGTCTTCAAGAAGGTCTTCTTGCAAAGTGAGCACTTGATATTTGATTTTGGCATCATCAAAACTTATAACTTCTAGCCACGATTCATGCGTGACGAGAACCCCACACGAATCGCGCCACCGCAACATTGTCGCTTTCTTCGTGCAATTGGGAATCGCGAGTTCTCCCCTCTATGGATCATAAGTCCAGAGCCTTGCCACCACCAAGCGACGAACACAAAAACCCTTCCCTCCTCAAATTTGGTTTTTGGTTAAGAGAAAGGAAATTAACGTTTGTGGATTTAATTAGGGTTTGTCATATTCAATTCCAATGAGAGAGGGATTTAGAATTAATCAGAAATTGAAATTTAGAAGTAATTAGCAAAAAAAAAATAAAAATCCTAACTCTTAATTTATTTCTAATTATAATTAAAAGTAAGTATCTTAACTCTAATATGTTCATAATTATAATTAAATGTTAACCTAAAATGGTACAAATATTTTTTCTTAAATTTTCCCTTCCAAAATTTGTTTTTAAAAGTAATATTGTAATTTCTCATTTATTTATCCTACTATTTAGAGATTCATTCACACTTTATACAATTAATTTCATCTATTCATGAAAAGGAGAAACCATTATTTAAGTGATCCTAGAATAGAGTTTCATGTTTATAAATATTCTAGAAAAACACCTTGGACCACCCAAATAAAGCACATTTCCTTGACCAATTCTAGGGTTTTATTGACACAAGATCAATCAACCACAGACTCTCACATTTCTGCTATCTTTTTTAAAAGTTCCTTTCTCCTCTTTAAAAAGTTTTGTCTTACGGTGCTCTCTTTCCCTTTCTCTCAGTTTTTAAGTACCTATCATTTTACGCTTCCTTTTTTTTATTTCTAGTTCAATAAATCCTTTTTTAAAAAAATTAAAATATAATGTAACTTAAAAGTAATTGCTTAAATGGTATTTTATATAATCTCTCTACTAGTTCTTTTTTTTTAAACATATTTTAAACATAACTAATACATTCCAGATGTTTTATTTTTTAGCTTATTTTATTTCAAGTGCAAGGTAAAAGACATTCTTGCCCTTAGGCAAAATATAAACCCAACAAAACAAAGGTTTCTCATAAACCTCTCTCCCTATGATTTGAACTCACATCGATTCAATCTTAGGCACACATCACAAATTTAACAACCAAAAAATAACATGTATTGTACTTATATTAGCAAAATAAATAAATACATAAAGCTTTATGTTCTACTCAAAACTTGAACACGTGACCACTCAGCCCACCAAAGAGTTCTCACTAACACCTTATGATAACATCCAACTTTCGTTTAAACTTACTCAAGTCTTATTACAATATTATTCACAAGTCCTATATTTTCTCGGATCTTACACTTTCACTCAATACATACCCTAATATTGGATATTATGAAAACCCTCCTTAGATTTAACCACATTCATGCAACACATCAACATATAAGATAAACATATTAAACCAATACATTTATAGCAACAAAAGATTCTAATTCATTCAACCTTCACCCTAATTCATGTTACACACTCAACATTTCCTTAACACTATTAATTCTTGCTTAGTTAGCACACAATTTGCTTAGTGACTCTAACGTATATGGTTCCTTCATCATAAACTTGCTCAACAAGTTGAATCTTCGCTCAATGAATGACTTTTCACTTATTGAAACACCCTTAGAATGACACTTGCCTAGTACAAATTTGTCTCACTCAACAACTAAAGCATTAGAGCTTAATCCATTTTAATTTGTGTAGCGAGACCAAACTCACTTGACGATCAAATCTCTTTTACTTTTCTATAATTTTCAAAAATCAATTTTTGGTTAGTGAACATTTCGCGTTCCTACCAACTAGGCCATTGGGAGCTTGTGTTATCAAGCTTGCCCACCGAGCATAGCTAGCTTAACAAGTAAATGGTCTAGATCTCTGAGTGATTTTATTTTTTGCTCTTTCTTACTATGATTTTAAGTCGTCCAACGAATTTTCATAAAACCATGAGCTAGACATGTATATAAGTTTGCTAAGTTGGCTCGAATTAGTGTTTTTATCCCTTTTACAAGCCACAATTAACACTAAATTAATTCAAAATTACTTTATTATGAGCCAATTTTCAAAACTATATACCTATGCTCAAAATATTCTACATTTTAGACATCAATTTGCATATTTTCTATTTCACACACTCTTCACAAGCACTAAATCCACCAATAAAGTTCATCACAAGTTTCACTAGTGCATAATTGGGCTTTAACGTCACCCCGTAGACGTCGGACCAGAAAACACCTAACGTAAATTATTGACCAGTGACATTTTTGTAAATAAGTTGGGCATGTAGACGTCGGTTCGGAGGGGCCCTGACGTCTATAATATTGTAGACGCCGGTACCCCTACTAACTGACGTTTATATGTTTGACAGGTACGTGAAAAATCATTTCTTTTCACCATATAGACGTCGGTTAGGAGGGGCACCAATGTCTATAATATTATAGACGTCAGGGTCCCTCTGAACCGACGTCTATATGTCTGACAGGTAGGTGAAAAGTCATTTCTTTCCGCCATCTAGATGTTTGATCCCGCCACCCCGAGGTCTATATGCGATTATAGACGTCGGTTCCCCTACAACCGACGTCTATATATACCATAAATATTAATTTTTAAATCGAAAGGACGTCACATTAGTGAGGTCCCCAACGTATATTCGAGAATAGATGTCGGTTGCTGGGGCGTACTTCATCGTCTTCCTTCGCCTTTTCTCTCCGCAGCATTGCTTTTCCAGGTGAGTTTTATCTCTTTTGAACCGTTTAAACTTACTTTTACTTCGATTAAAGTAGTCTTTGATGTATTATCTTTCGTTTAAACTGATTAAAATGAGTTTTCGTTGTGTTTTGGTGCAGTTTTTCTCGTGTCTTTGGGTAGTGTAGTGCACCTTCTCCCTTTGCTAGTTTCCTCGTAAGAGGAGCTTGCGTCTTTTGGATATCTTATGACATTTCAACCTAAAGCCGAACCTGAGTCCTTGTCTAGTTTTCATGTCACCGTATTCTTTTTCTTTGGCGGTTGGAATGGAACTAGGCAACGACCCATGTTCTGTTTTGAATAACCAAAACATCTTTCATTAAGATTTTTCTGGTTTTCTTTCACAACTAGCACCCTTTTAATCAAATTTTGTTAACTTTATTTGATGTTTTAAACGCGTTTCTTAATTAAAATTAAAGTAAAAATGTGTCAAACAATGTAAACAACCTAAATGCTATCATGAAACGTACTTGAAACATCAATTAAACCTAACAAATTTTGGTTAAAGGACTAAATTCATACAATTCTAAAGTTGGGGGACTAAATTAGGCCAAAGTTTTGAAGAGGGACTAATCCAATTTTCAGTGAAAGTTAAGAGACCAAAAACATATTTAACCCTTATTGATAAAAGGGTATTTTGTGAAAAATTTTCAATTTAGTCATTTTATTTGTATTTGGTCTCATTTTAATTTTTAAGATGGAGTAATTTCATTCTTCTCCAAAATAAAACCAAACTTAACTTTTATATAGATGTATAATGATATTTTTATTTAAATTTATATATTTTTTTTAAAAATTTAAAACTATTTTAAATTTTATATTTTACATTAAACTTTATTTTAAACATATAAATTTTAAAATATTTTTATAACAATTTAAAATAAATATATTTAAAGTTTAAAAACAAAATTTAATAAAATTTAATGAAAAATATTAATTAAATAAACTTATTCTTATAAAAAATATTAATAAAATATAAAATTTAATAAAAGTAACATTATAATAATTATAACATTTATTAATTATAAAAATATCATTAAATAAGAATATCATTATAATATTTATTTTAAATTGTTATAAAACTATTTTAAGTTATTATAAGACTATTTTAAAATGTTATATTTGAATTTATAATATTGTTATTTTTGAACCAATTCTAATATTTGTATAGAAGTTATTAACATATAAATATTTTATACAAATTTAAATAAAGTTTAATATAAAATATAAATTTAATATTGTTAAAAATATTTAATAATAATATTTATTTTAATAAAAATATCATTATATATGTATATAAAAATTAAATTTGATCTTAATTTGAAAAAAAAATCGAATTATTACAATTTAAAAAAAATAGAACTATAGTGAAACTAAATACAAATAAGAAGACTAAATTGAGATATTTCACATTACACTTTCTTTAACAGTGACACGTATTGTGACATCCCAAACATTATATAGACATACAATATAATAGGATTTCGCTATTATAGTATTAGAAAGTAGTCAGAATAGCATAAGACAGTGTATAAGGGTACAATCATCCAAACTATAGACCAAATTTAAAACTTTAAAATACAAATGTAAGAGTCTTTCAAAAAGACATAAGAAACTAAACGTATAGACTACCTAAGGCTGATCAGCAGCGTCTATCTCCTTCAATGTCTGCTCTAGAGAAGCCGCATCTCCTTCTACTCACATCCAAGTGGATGATCATCGCAAAGAGAAAAGGGCACAACACATACAACACACAAGAGTAAGGGTAAGCTAGGTTTTAAAAAGCATGCAAGTCATTATTCAGCAGTTAAATAACAAATTATATACATACAGGGGACTAAATAGAACAAAGTATCATGTTACGACACACTAGACTCGTCCGGACTTAGAATAAATGTTGATCTGGGGCTGGTTGTGCACTTGTGGTGGCCTCTACTGCCTTGCAAGGCCATTGCCAAGGGTTTCACCCTACCTCACACAATGTTAATCCGTTACCACGCAATAGCCCTTTAGTGATAGTGCCTACACTAGGACCTCCCACTACTCTCACCACATGCGTCAATCCTCTCTAAGTGAGAATGAAAGATCATTAGAGTGTTGGGATTAGGGATGACGAAAAAATTCGCGCCCGCGGATATCCACGGATAAAATCCGCGACAGATAGTTGATACCCGCGGATATTTACTACCCGAAACCCGCGTATAGTGGATATTTTAATACCCACTTATAAACGGGTCGGGTGCGGGTATTATACTATCCATACCCGCAAAAAATGAAAATAAAAATTTAATTTTTATTTTATTAAGTTAAATATAATTAAAATTAACATTAATTTGTATTTTACAAGGTTAAATTTAATTAAAATTGTACTATATGAAATATACCGATCGAAATTACTTGTCATTTATTGACAATTAACAGGTATTAATAGGTTAGATTGCCTCATTCTTTACAAAATATACGGTACTGATTATTGATTATTGGGTTTGATTGCCTAAAAATATACTGCACTAATTAATAAGTCAGATTGTCTTACCCTTTACAAAATATACGATATTAATGATTTATTATACGATATTAATTATTTATTATTGGATTTGATTGCCTAAAAATATATTGCACTAATGGTTAATCAATGGGCTTGCCTGTCATAGGCTGTATAAATATACAATTGATATCTAAGTACAATCTTCCTCTTCTATCCTAATAAAATTTAGTCCTTTTTATATCTTGAGTGTCAGAGTGTCTTTTGCACGTCAACAACCCATCGGAGTGGATGACATTCTGAAGAAGGATTGAAGATAAAAAAAGAACAAAGCAAAGAAGGACAGCTGACCATCGAACCAATTCAAGCTAAACAAAAATTAAATTTTAATTTATATTATATTTTATATATTTTTTTGTAATTCTATTTAAATTTTATTTTAATAATTTATAAAAATATATTTTTTAAATATTTCGGGTATCCGCGGATATCCGCGGGTTTTAAAATATCCGCGGATTTTTTTAGGCGGATATCCAGCGGGTAGCGGGTCAGGTTTCGGGTACAGTTTTATCCGGCTGGTCGGGTTCGGGTATCACACTATCCGACCCGAACCCGACCCGTTGCCATTCCTAGTTGGGATAACCCCCATATGGAAGCCTCTTACATTCATTCTAAACACTAGAATGATCTCACCTAGAGATCTTACTGTGATACCATTCACATCACTTTAATCAATTCATAATACTCTTTGATTCCTTAAACATACCATACTTTCAAACTATAGTTCACACACAATACAACATGCCCTCAATCATGTTGCAAAATCAATCCATATATATATATATATATATATATATATATATATATATATATATATATATATATTAGAGCTGTCAAAACGGGTAACCCGCCTCGACCCGGTCCGGCCCACTACGGGTTGGTCACTTAGTGAGCCAACCTAACCCGGCTCATTTATTAGTGAGCCAGAAAAACTTGAACCCGGCCCGACCTACCACGGGTTGGCTCACTAGCCCATTTGATTACATTTTTTTAAAATAAAAAAATACAAACTTTCTGTAATTTAAATTTAAACAAATTTCACTCCAAAACAATTATGTTAAAGACCCTTGTTCTTGTTGTCTCCAAATTCACTAATAAAGATTTTCCTAATATCAAAACAATTCCAAGAATCAATAAAAAAAATATTAGTAAAAAAAAAGAGAACCAGTACTTAACAACATCAACAAAAAATTAATAGTTTAATCTGTAACATAATTTCCCAAATTCAAAGATATCAAAAAGAGCTTGTTCAAATAATGTACACTCAAATTGTTTAAATAAAATGAACAAAATCTGATACAAGCATGTCAGAACATGAAAAAATATTCCTTGTCTTCAAATCCCCTAGAACAAAACAAATTCGCAAACCCCTATTTTTGTCATTATAGGGTTTTTGAAAAGAAAAAGAAAGAGAAGTGAGAAAACAAAAATGTGGAGAAAAGAGAAGAAAAAAGGAAGGGTGTTTTACCTACTCTTTGAAGAATTTCAGTGAAGTGAGGGTGAGAGCACCGTCAAATGAGAGAAAGTACAGTGAGAGTGATTTGTGAGAGCAGAGATTACTTTTTTGGTTTACACAATGAGTGAAGAGAGTATTTTATTTTTTAGGATTTCATAAATAAAATAATAAATTAAAAAAAGTAAAATTAGGTAGGTGGGTTGCTGGGCCAACCCGGCTCACCACGGGTTCAACCCGCATGAGCCGGGTCTAAATGAGCCGGGTTGAAATCTGACCCGTATATAAGTGGGTTGTATATTTCAAACCCAACCCCGCCCGAACCCATGACGGGGCGGGTTGGCCCGCGGGTTGTGACCCACTTTGACGGCTCTAATATATATATATATATATATATATATATATATATATATATATATATATATATATATATATATATATATATATATATATATATATATATATATATATATATATATATATATATATACAAGACACTCTTTCAATCTAACAACATCAATCAATCCATGGCATGACACTCATATTTAGGTAAGGAAAACAGCTCAGAAACCATCACTAACAGCTCCGGAAGGGTCCAAAACCCCCAAAACCACCTAAGGAACGTCCAAAACGGACATTCAAAACCCCAAAAACTATCAAAAACAAAAACAACATCATGCTGATACACCCAGGGGCGCTTGGGGGCGCTCAGCGTGAATCGTTGCTGTACCTAGGGAGCCCAGGGCTCCACCAGGGGCATTGGGGCGCCATACCAGTTGACAACAACCATGAAAATAGGCTTTTGATACACATGGAACCTATTCTAATGACTAAGGGGGTTCTTTACACATTTGTATTGATGGAAAAACACATTTATAAGTTGAAACAAACATCCATTTGATCACTAGATCCAAGACTAGGTGTATTAAACCACTTTTGACACTTAAAAATCCAAATTCTTAGCTTTTAACTATCAATTCATTAACCCGAGGACCCAATATCAATTTTACCACTTTGAACATGACTTTTCTCAAATTTATGACTCTAACAAGTTCTAATTGACTCATCCAAGCTGGCTAAACTGCCCAAATATGTTCAGGACCCTTAAGGCTAAAAACCACTACCTCACTTCCCCTAATTTGACTTAAAATACCTTAGTTTAGTTAACTTTCTGTTTAACAGGCTACATAATGACAATTTCAACCATTCCAGTATTCAATCACACCACAAAATCTTATTCATAACGATTCCTAATCAACCATTCACAGTTTCATACACAATCCATCAACAAGCACATGTTCTAACAAGTAAATTCATTCGATTTTCACTCAACATCAACATATTCTACCACACCACATGCACATGCATTATTATACAATTAAAACAGGAATCCCAACTCACCCACACGATAATTTCTACAATCAGAAAAAGAAACCTAAGCTTCCCTTACCTCTAGACGGAACGCCAAACTCATGAAAAACCCCAAACGCGTGCTTACACCTCAAAGAAGACTAGGATCACCTACAGATCACAAATTTGGAATGAAAACAGGTTTTAGAGTCTAAGTGGGATTAGAATATGAAGAAAAGCAAAGTGGGTTGCATGCAACAAGATTTGTTGCATAAGTACAACCCTAAAATTGAATGGGTTAGGGAGAAATGACTTACCAGAGTAAAACTGAAAACTGACCGGTGATGATCGGAGCTCTCAAAGCTAGGAACACCTATGTGCTTCCTGATTGTTGAACAAACAACTTAGTGATGAAAGGATTTAGAGAGAAGATAGAGCTTTAGGAAGAGATTAACTTCTAGAGAAATAAAGCGTTTCTGAAAACTGAGTTAGGATTTGTTTTAAAGTTCTATTTATGTTTTAAAAAAAATAGAAATTCTTGGATTCTTACACGTGTCATGTCACACTATCTATGTCATATGGTAGAATTTTTATTTCACAAAGTTTTTTTTAAATTAAAAAATTAAAAAAATTAAAAAAATTTCTTTTAAAGAGATTAAGAAAATCAGAATAACATATAACATTAAGTTAATGTCATCAATTTTGTATTACCGAAAAAGTCAAATTATATCATATTTTTAAAATTAAAAATCTAATTAAGACAACTTAAACTGACATGAACCGGTTGAAATTCATGTAAATACGAGTATCGAAGGTTTTAACCAAGAAAAAAAATTATTAAACACAATACTTTATAAGTTGATGTTGAAATGTTTTACGAAATTGTGATGGATATTATTATATTAAGTACAAGATCTCCGAGAAAATACCAACCCTCTTTAATATTTATACGGATATCATTATTTATCATCCTCCGAATTTGACTTTCATTGTTAACAAATCGCACTGAAATTCGGAAAACTAAAAGACAACCCGATTTTGAAATTTTTCTTAAAACAGAAATTAAAAACTCATACCCAAGCAATTAATTTCAGATAAAAAGTTAATAAGTTATTTATGCAATATGTGGAATAGTATATAAATGGAAATTTATTTTATTTACTAAATTAACATCATAATTTCATCAAATTGAGGTTGAATTGAAAATAATGAATAATTAAGTTAATACTTAATTGATTTTTTTAAACTATTTAAATAATTTATGTAATAAATAGACGACTTCTACTTGAGCTGTTGAATTATACAATAAACTAACTTAAATATTAAATTAACTTAAAAGATATGATTGTTTTCATGTGATTTTTGTCATATTCTAATTATAAATTATTATATTGCTAAAGTATTTTAAAATTCTAATTTTAGTGACAACTAATTATAAGGTAAAATTAAGTTATTTAAATGATAATATAAATATAAAAATAATGTAGGGGATTTATTTATTTTTGTCCACATTTGTTTTTTAATTTTACTTTTTAAATAATTTTTTTAAAATTAGAATAATCATTTTATCAATTTTACCTTTTTAAGTGACTTTTTTTTTTTAAATTTAACATTTTTTTACAATTTGACATTTTTTAAAACATGATTATTTTCTTAATTAAAAAATTAGGTACAAAATATATAAAATAATATTTCCAATAAAATTACAAAAAATATTTATATTTAATTTTATGATTACACTAATAATAAAAATAATAGTAATTTTCTTATCATCATAAATAAAATTTAATACTTGTTTTCACTAGTAATGTAAAAAAAAATTGATATAAAATTGTAATATAAGATATCTATTTATACAAAATTTAATTAAAATAAAATTATTTATATACATCTATAAAGTATGAAACAAAAAAATTTAAGTACAAAAGTTATTTAATCTTTGAATTAAAAATCACAACTCATTATTTTATACCAGATAAATTGAATAACCTTTTATATATATATATATATATATATATATATATATATATATATATATATATATATATATATATATATATATATATATATATATATTCAATTCATGTAGCTTCAAGAAGAAAATATATTGTATTAAGGATATTATTTGAATTGATATATTTTACTAATGAAAGTTTGAACACTAATCTAAAAGTAAAAAAAAGAAAATAAATTCTGATTAAATAATTATTTCAACTGCTCTTATAAAAGAAGGAGTCAAAGTCCAGCAAAGGAAGGTGGGAGAGGGTGAGTGATAGAGAAAAAAAGCGTGACAACACAAATAAATAGAGTTGAACTGTTACTAATTACTAGTTTATAAAAACTTTCAATTTTTTAATTAATGCTATAATTTTAAAGAGACGAGACATTTATTATTTTATTGATTTATTTTATAATTATTTATTATTTTATTTTTTAATGTTATTTGTTTATTTTGATGTTCTTATAACATTTTATTTGATAATTATTATACATGGTTCAGCATCTTATTTAATAGTATAAAAATATTAAACAAAATATTATAGTATTATAATCATTAAACAGAGAAGATTAACAAATAATTATTATATTACATTTTCGCATATAACTATTATATCATAGTCATTCATACAAATATGTACTAAATATAGATAATTATATAATTAAACTAACATAATTATAGTTTTTGAAAAGACTAATACAGTTGTCATCAACCAAATTTAAATTTTTAATGTTCTTGAATTTATATTTTTTTTTAGAACATAATTGTTATATTATTTTTTTATTTTTGTATTTTTTTAGGAATAAAAGAGTCTTTTACTTTTATTTAATTGATATAGAAATTAATTAAAGGAAGATGTAGAAAGAAAAATTATACAAATTAAAATAATCTAAATATTTAATAAAATAATATTATGTAAATCTTTTGAAGATTTAGTTTGTTTTAGTTTAAAAAATTAGTTATATACGTATATATATATATATAATAATAATAATATTATTATTATTATTATTATAATAGTTACTTATAAATTATTTGTTTATATATAATATATTATGTTATAGTTATTTATTGGTTACGTGTTTAAATATAATATATTATATTATGATTATTTATATGTTACGTGTTTATATATAATATATTATATTCGATTAAAATATTATATTTGGTTAATATTACAATGGACTTCCTTTTTGTTTGGGGTTTAAAGGAAGGTAGTTTTAATTCTAAGGGGGAACCCGTGAGAGAAGTAAGAGTGCACCAAGCCGTGAGAGGAAGCATGAGCAAGTTTTTGGAGTCCAGGTAAGGGGATTGACTAAAATTACCTTGTGTCTGTAAGGTCTGGCATTGTATCATATTCTTTATTATATGTTGCAATCTGTATGGTTGTTGGTGTACGTGATAAATTTAGAATGATGATGATAATGATGGGTGACATGAAAGTGTGTGAAAGTGGAAAAGAGAAGAAAAGTTAAGTGTGATGCGGGAAGACGATGGTTTGGTAGTGATGACTCTTTTGGCCATGTGATGTGGAAAAGAGATTCTCTTCGGCCGTGTGATGCGGGTAGAGGATGATTTGGTAGTGATGACTCTTTTGGCCATGTGATGTGGGAAAGAGATTCTCTTCGGCCGTGTGATGCAGGAAGATGATGGTTTAACAATGATGACTCTTTGACTGTGTGATGTGGAAAAATGATGACTTAGTAGTGGTGAATCTTTGTCTGGGTGATGCGGGAAAGAGATTTTATTTGGATGTGTGATATATGAAGAGGATGTCGTGTGACTCGTAGTGAATTGGTTATGGTGGTTAGGTGGTATGGTAGTGTAGATGGAATAAACCAGTGCTGATGTGATTGTTGTGATGTTAATGTGGTGATGGGAATGTTGTGATTATATATGTTTAGGATTTGGTTATTATTTTAGTTAATATGATTATTGCATATTGGATGATATGATAATTCTGGTTGCTTACCCTGAAAGTTGTGGTTGTGGTTTCCATCTACGATGATCGTACTTCTACAAGGGTAGATGATTTGCAGATAAGATTGAATTTGAGTAGCTGACGAGAGTTGGGATCTTATGTTCGGGGATTTATTATTTATTTTCTATTATTTGAAAGTATTCTGATTTGGTATTTTTATGTAAAGGTGATATTTACAGATTTCTAAACAATATTTATGGTTATGTTTAACTTTCTCATTTTATTTATCGAATAAATATTGTTATCTTTCATAAATGTTTTACAGAAAGGTTTTGAAAAATATTGCACCATGATATCTCAAAATTTTGGGGTGTTACATCATTAACATCCCAAACTAGATTAACAATTATATCTTCATTTATTTACACCATTAAAGTGACCATCGTAAATAAAGAAAACAATATCAAACTAATTCCCTTCACTTTTTTTTGGTTCATCTTGTAGAGGAAGGAGGCTTCTACGTTTTGCGTTAACTTCGCAACACAAGGGTCCAATTCTCGCGTTTGGCACACGATTTTGGGATTGAGTTTACTTTGTTTTTTCTCTGCAGGTGGAGACGATATATTGGAGGTTCTTATTCGAGATTAAGAGTTTTGAAATTGGGAATTTAGAGTTGTTGTTTTTCGCGATTTAGGGTTAGGGTTCTTGCAATAGGGGTTTTCTCTGACCTTGTAGCGAGTTTGAAGTTTCTGATCTTCTTTTCTGGTTTGGTAAATTTTGGGATTTTAGTCATGCAGTGTTTTTGGTGTTTTCTCTGTGTTTCTGATCTTGGGGTTCTATGCTTGCAATTTTGTTCTTGCAAATTGGGGGTTAGGTTAAATTTAATTAAAAAATTAAATTTTAATTTATATTTAATTTAATTTACATTATATTATATATATAATTTTTTTAATTTTATTTAAGTTTTATTTTAAAAATGTATAAAAAATATATATTTTTAAAAATTTTTGTGGATATTCGACGCCACCCGCGAGTTTTAAAATATCCGTGAGTATTTTTTAAGCCTTACCCGAACGGGCAGGGAGTGGGTTGCAGGTTAAATTTTCGTTTTGCAAGTTGGGTTGCGGTAGACACTATTCGTGGCCAACTCGACCCGTTGTCATCCCTACTTGTCACACATATATTCGGACAAACAGTTGACACTATACTCAATTATTCAGATGTATGCCTTTGACACGGGCTTCAGTGTAAGTGTGCAATTTATGTGGTATTTATACAGAGTCATAAAAATGTTAAAACAACATCGTCTATAAGACTTATAAGTCTGAACACTTTCATATGTTTTGAACTTTAACTAAATAATATTAAATGAAATGAGAATCTGAAGATGCTATAACTAGAATAGAATAAGTAGAAACATAAGTGTTACGTTCAAAATCCCTAATCATTTAGAAACATAGGAAAGCCTTAGGAAAACACTTAGGTATATATGAAATGTATAACAACCTAGGTTAAAACATCCAGACGCAACACTAAACGACTCTTAAGTCAATGCTATGAGAATTATGCTAAACACGTAAGCTATACTATACCAAACGGTAATCAGTTAAACTCTCAATGGATAAGGATGTTGAAGTGTCGAGACAAAGTTTTGGTAAAAAGCCTTAAGTGTCTCAAGTAAAAATTTCAAAATTATGTAGAAACCAAAACTTGTTAAACGCTCTAGCTAAAGAAAGAAAAATCTTAAAAAGCGTTTAAAAATAGACTAAACGATACCATGAGCTAAATCCTTCACTTTGTCTAATGATGAAATTCTTACTCAATGCTTGGTATCTTAGAGAAAAAGATTAAAATGATAAATGTTACCTCAACGGTAGAAAATGTATAAAAACACTTTGTTGTCTGGACAAACATTAAATGTCATTAAATGCTCAACGTTCAAAAACAACAAAAGTGATAAGAGAAAAGACATATATGCTGCATGTACAACTATTCTATTTTATGCGAATAACCTACTAAATGCATCCACCCACTCTATTTGAAATATATTAGAAGTGGACGTTAGAGACAAAGAAGGCATTCACACAATATTTTCACCATTAGAAGTCGTGCCAAAAAATATAGTACAACCTACTTGTATCAAAGTACTAGAAAAACAAGCATGCTCTAACAAGTTAACTTTAACCAATAAGTGGTTCACACAATAAGTCAATGGAAGACACAAGATTCAAGACAAGAACTCAGTCTAACGAATATCTTTTGAGGAGCCCTTTAAATAGAAGATAATTCGAAGTAAGAATCTAGAGGAAAGCTTACAACAAAAATATCATCCTACGAAGAGAAAAAGCAAAGTTAAGAAACACTCTCAAAAGTCATTGTAATATTAGCTTACAATTTTTAAGTAAAGAGAAAAAAAGAAAAGAGAGAAACATTAATCGGTTTTGTAGACTGTATTGTATTGAACATGTATCCTCCTTGTGATAGGAATTGTCTAACGACTTGTAAACAATCAGTCGATTGCAATTATGAAGAGAATTAAAACACTTGTTGTATAACTCAGGCGAGTTAAGGATAACTAGGTAGCGTATAAGAGTGATACCGAGATTGTCTAGTGGAAACCAGGAGTGAGTGAAACTCAACTAGTCTAAGGTAACAAGAGTTATTCGCTGACTAAGGATATCGGGAGTGGTGAAGAATACTGCACAACCAAGAGTGGATGAAACTCAACTAGGCAGCGTATCAGAGTGATACCGGGAGTGCCTAGGGATACTAAGAGTGGTGAGAATACTGAGTTATAATCTTGTTGAAGATTATAGTGGAACCCTCCAAGGTTAGAGTAGACTAGACGTCAATGGGAGAGAACTAGTATAAAAATCTTTGTACATTAACTATTTAATTCTTTCTCGATGCTGCTCTTATAAAACCTACAGTTGCATTTTCATTTTAACATAAGAGCTTCCTATTCTAAACAATTATTCATTAAAGAGGAAGTCCTTACAAATACTGCAACATGTATTCTTAATAGCACTTGAAAATAATTTATTATTTAAAACTATTCGTAAGGACGAGTGTTTAACAACTCATTTGAAAAATCTTATACCTCAACAAAAGTGCTATATCAGTAAAATTGCAAAATATTTTTCCATTAACACTATCCAATTCCCCTTCAAGTGTTTTCGAATACTTCAAAACAAAGGGGTTATCACCCTACTACTTACAAAGATAGTCTACTTTGTGCTTAGGATAAAACAATCCTCTTATGACTATCACCACATAATTCATTCTACTCTTTTTTGAGTGTGAATAGTTATTAGAGTTCCAAATACCTCTTTACTGACCTCTCATATGTTAATGTGTACACTAGCAAAACCATAACCAATCCTCCTTGAATTAGTACCAACCATTCTTAGATAAACATCATAAACTAACAATCATTTTAACATTTATAAAATCACACATTAAACATACCAAAAGAAGACATATTAATAGAACCAGACTTTGTAATTTCGCTCAACGAGTATTGCCTGAAAGCCTACTCGCCCAACGACCAAATAGCTCGTCCAATGAAATAATCACTAGAACTCATCGACTTAAATTTATTCTAAAGTTGTCCAATGAGACTTATTTCACCCAGTCACTACCAAGCCAATAAGCTCTATGATTTTGACTTCGTCCAACAAGTATACTCTCGCCCAACGACCACTAAGTCAATAACTCTCTAACTTTAACTTCGCTTATCGAGTATATTCTCACTCAACGACAACCAAGTCAGTAGTTCACTGAGCGAGTCTGCATAATTCTACAGAATATAATTCAACAAATTTATGTCATTCCAACTTTGTCAAACAATTCAAAAACTATTATAGATGCCAAAAGCATACAAATTTCAAATTACATTACCTTTAATTATTCAAACAGTATCATCTGCAATACGAATCAGACAACATTTCCAATTTCATCATATAATTCAACTAAACCAAATTACAACCGTAATATCAATTTCGAACATCCATTCTTAATCACACAACTCAATCATCAGGTAAAACACTATACAAGCATACCATTTGAAATTAAAAGGTAACAATCACATAAAACTGTGCAATTAGCTTCCCTTACTTGAAAGACGGATCAAACAGTCCAAAGAGCCCTTATAACACCCTCCAACACACAAAAAGCTCTATCTATCCCTATGAACAACACAAACACGAGTATGACACATTATTATAACCACTATTCTGTAGAAACTAACAATGAAAACTCAAACACTACATGTGAGCCAAAATTGGTCACTTGCAAAAAAGAGAACAAATAGATAAAGAAAAAAAGGTAGAAAATCAACTTACTTTATTGAAAAATTTGATTGGAGAAAAATAAAGAGTTTGCCACAAAGATTACTCGACGGTCTTTGATGTTTAAGCAAATGAATGTGAGGAAACCTAGAGAAAAGGAAGACAACACTACGAAAAACATTTTTAGAAAGAATGTGTATTTTTAAATGATGAAACTTATTTATACTTTAAATTTTTAAATTTAAAATAATCGAGTCTCATCATTTTAAACACAATATATTTTGACACATGAGGCTTTTATATGAATGAATTTTAATTTACCGTTATTATTTAATATATCTAATTATATATATATATATATATATATATATATATATATATTCTAAACATTAATTTACCTTATATAAAATGATAATAGTAATAAAATTTTGTAGTTGGAGACTTAACTAGATATTCAAATGGGTACTATTAGTTTTGAAAAAAAATTATTTATTCTAACTAATCATTGTAATATTAAATTAATTTTTTAATATAAAATAAAATATATTGATAAAATTGTAAATAAAATTATATGATATTTGTTCTTATTTTTCTATTTTATCTTTTTGAACATGATAAAAATATCAACTTAAATGCTTGAAGATGCTAAATTTTTCCAACCCTTCTCTCTTGTTTTTTAGTAAGAAACACACACAGACACACAGACACACAGACACAGACACACACACACACAGATATATATATATATATATATATATATATATATATATATATATATATATATATATATATATATATATATATATATATATATATATATATATATATATATATATATATATATATATATATATATATATATATATATATTGTTGATAGGGGAGCTATGATCTGAACTCATATCTCACATATGAGTTTTTGATGATGGCAAAAGGAATTTTTTTATAGTTTCTTGCACAACAAAATGGCAAAACAATTGCTTAATTATATCTGTGTTTGTGCTTGAATTGTTTAGTGTATGTATTCATTGGTTGAAACACATTGCACATTGCATATTTGCATGAAATAATCGATTACATTGTTTGCATAATCTGTTAAATTCATCAGATATCAATATATGCTTATCAAGGGCAAAACAATTATTTTTTAGCCGATTACATTAATTTGATAATCGATTAAAACACGTTGTTATGCCAATACATCTTTGATGGGTGTCGAACCCCATCCAAATTTAATGTGCAATTTAGAAATGTAGTATAGCTAGGAAGTGACTCCTAGGTCACTCTCAAGGACCAATTTTACGGTTCGAGAATTAGGTCACACACGAAGTGGGGGGGAGTTGTGAAAATGTTGTGGTGAATGCAGATAAACAAAATTGAAACATAGATGCAAACAGAAATGCAAACACAGATGTAAAAACGGTTTCAAAGACAGAATGAAAACGGTCGGTCATTAACTTAATTACAATGCTCCTATCATAGATCAACTAAATAAAGTGGCGACTCAAACCTCTAATCCAACACAATTAACCAACTAAGCGAAGGCTAATCATGTTTTCGTAAAAGCGAACTAAGCGAACACAATGTTAACATCAAATCCAATTTACACCATGCAGTTTCATCAACTAAGCGAAGACTCAACACCAACTGGGCAACTAAGAGTATACCTAATTGCAAGTGCAAATACAGATTTCACATTAACCAAGTCAGAGTGGAAAACACAATTACAGTCCGAGAATCTCAAAGAAGCAAAATAATTTTATTAGTAACCAACCAACTAACCGAAGCTATCATTACAATTAAATTAACACAACCGAACAAAATAGGCAACATTAAAGTAAACGAAAAATAGTAAACTAAAAAGTCCTAAAGCAAGGTATGTGAACTAATTAACATACCGCAGAAAATAAAGAAACACTTGCCTAAAAATAAAATGCACATTGCAGCGGTAACCAATAAAATACCAAATTGCTTGACCAATTGAAATGCACGGATGAAAAATGCAATTAACCATCTTAATTTTCAACTTTGAGTGTGTGCATCTCAATGTTCCATGTAGTAGCGTTGCCGAGCTAAAAGGAAAGGAGCTTCTTCTCCAAATAAATTGGATGACCGCTTGCAGCTGCCTTCATTCCAGCACGTCTTAAAGGTTGAATTCCTTTGCTGGACATCACTCCTAATCACGGGCCAAATTCCATCTTTAATTAAATCTGCCCACTACTTCAAAGAAAGAAAAAACAATGTGCTTTCTCAAAGAAATGAAATTTTTATCTAGAAGCAAGCAGCTGAATTGAAACATTTTTCAATGAATGAACAATTAAAAAAAACGTTCTTCTCATTCACAAATAGTGTTAAAGTTCAAGAGCTTCCATAAAAAAAAATTCAAAAGAAAAAAAAAACAAGCAAGGGAGTCTGGCAACTGCAGCAACGTGTGCACCCCTCTTCTATTTCTATGAAAATTAAAAAAGATCCTTGCAGCCCGTCACACCTTGCAGCCAGCAACGTGCTCACTCTCTGAAATAAACCTTAGCCGTATGCAATGCTACCTTGTGGAAGTCCGTGTGTTTTTCTTTTCTAATGAAATAAATGAGTCCCCTCTATTACAAATGTTGGCTGGGAGCACCTTTCCCTAGGGCCAAGTGTCATCAAATGTGAGGGTAGGGTCCACCCTAAATCCCTAGGTTCTAAGTCACCCATTCCTACTTTTGGGCTTAGTTTACTTTACCAAAAATTGGCCCAAATTACAAAAGTTGGTCTAAAAATTCTTAACCACTAAATTACAATTTGATTAATTCTAAACAAATAAATTAGAATATAACTAATTGTAAATTTTCCATGTGGAGAGTCTTGAATGAATTTATCTCCCTCCCAATGCTCCAAAATATATCTCCAAAATTTTCCTTGCAATTAAAAATGCAAATAATTAGCTCAGAAAATTCAAATTAATTAAAATTAGAATATCCGGTCAAATTAAGCACAATTAGCAGAAACGGGAAAATACCGGACAATTAAGCACAATTCCCTGATTAATTTTAGCATAATAAACTAAGTGAAATCAATAAAATATCGACTCATCAATGTTTGCTGAGTGCATTGAAGTGTTCTGAATGGAAAATTTTTAAAATTGCTTAAGTATGGAACTTAAACTGTCAATAACGGTCATATTTTAAACACTGTGGCTTGTATGATAAGTTTAATCGATTGCATGCACTTTTAATGTGTTAAATTATGTGAAAATGTAAAACTGTTAAAGCAGAAGGAAAAACTTAACAAATTACATTAAATTCCTAATCAAATAAAATGCGTCAGAGTTGAAAAAATATCTATAAATAGATGCATTGTTCTCTGCCTCAACATAGATTAATGATCTTACACTTTAATAACTAACTGTTTGTTGAGATTTTAATTGCAGGAGCGTTCATAAAGATTCTTGCAAGAACATTGTGCTTTCTCATTGTTGATCAAATTTTCACACTAGGTGTTTTCTGTTGTGATCAATATTCATTTACAATGAAGGCTAATTGTGTTTCCTTGTTTCTTTGAGCCAGGAAGAGGACTTTGTGAGTTCTAGTTCTTAGAGTTGGGATTGCCCTAAGGTGACAGAAATTGGTGATAAATTTCTGGGGTAAGACTTTGAGGCATTAAAGTCTTATGCTATAATTGATATTGAGTTGTGCAAAAGAGAGTATGTTTGAGAGGCTTGTTCTCTATATGTCTTGCTTGTAAGAACTCTATGAAAATAGTGGATCCCTTCATCTCAAATTGATTGAAGGAAGATTGGACATAGGCATTGGTCGAACCGGTATAAACATCTGTGTTAATCTTTCGATCCTTCTATTTTGATATTGTTCATAAACTTGTTTGATTGTATTCCAAGAAAACTTCAAAGATTTTAAAAAGCTTTCTAAAGATCAAGTTTTTACAAATGAAAACTCATTCACCGTCCCCTCTTGGTTGAGATAATTGGCCTAACTTTTCCTACAATTGGCACTAGAGTTGGGAATTCGATCTTTACTCAAATTTTAATCGGTTTGTTTTTAAGTATAATCGATTAAATTGTTCCTGATGGCCAATATGTCTTTGATCATGAGCAAGAGTGAAATTGATGATGATTTCTTGAATGGAATAGGGACAAATATATGTAGTTCTGTGACTAAGAACTTCTATGAGCTTATTAAGACAGGAACATCATGGAAATCATCGCAAGAGGAGGAAAAAGTCATTGACATCCTCAGAATTTTAAAGAAATTAGAGGATGAGGAAACTGACTTAATGACAAAATGATTCTCGAAATTCTTGTTGAATAAAAGGAAATCTGACAAGGATCCTGCAGAAGGTCAAAAGCACTCTAAAGACCAAGATCCAAAGCAAAATGAAGGCAATGAAGTTGACTGTAAGCACTCAGAACAACAAACTGATTTGAGTATTATGGCTAAATATGCAATAGCTAAAGGCAGTGAAGAAAATAGTGAAAAAGAAGCCATGTGGTATCTACACAGTGGATGTTCCAGACATATGACAGGAGATCCTATGAGATTCATCAGCCTATCTTACAAGACAAGCGACCATGTTACATATGGGGACAACAACAAGGGTAAAATTGTTAGTATTGATAAAATACAAACACCTTCCTCATACATTATTGAAAATGTTCTGCTTGTTGATGAGCTAATACATAATTTTCCAAGTATTAGCCGAATGTGTGACGAAGGATTAAAAGTTACTTTTGAGCCTAATCATTGTTTGATCTGTCATGCATCTTCTAATGAGCTTGTATTGGTTGGAAAAAGATTTAACAACATTTAATTGGTTGATTTTAGAAATACTTTTTTTGAATATGTTATCTGCATACTGTCTAAAGATGATGATGCATGGCTATGGCATAAAAGACTGACTCATATTCACATGCCTTATATAAAAAAACTTGTATCTAGAAATCTTGTGGTTGGGCTACCAAACATAAAGTATGATTTTGACAGAATTTGTGATGCTTGCCAAAAAGGAAAGCAAACCAGATCCTCTTTCAAACCTAAGAGAGTGATGTCTACTACTCGATTTCTTGAATTGTTACATATGGATCTGTTTGGCCTTTCAAGAATCAAAAGTCTGGGTGGAAACCTTTACGGTTTGGTCAATGTTGATGATTATTGTAGATATACTTGTACTTTCTTTCTTGCTTCTAAGAGTGACATTTTTAGAGCCTTTACGAGATTCGCTTCTGTCATCCAAAATAGAAAATATCTTAGGATAAAATCCATTAGAAGTGATCATGGGAGAGAGTTTCGAAATGAGAACTTTGAGAAGTATTGTGAAGAACAAGGCATTTCACATAATTTCTCTACCCCTATAACACCTCAGCAAAATGGTATTGTTGAGAGAAAGAATAGGCCATTATAAGAGCTTGCTAAGTCTCTTCTGAACGATAGGTCTCTGCGCAAACATTTCTAGGTCGATGTTGTTAGCACAACTTGCTATGTGCTAAATAGGACCATTATCAGACCTATGCTTAAACTCACCCACTATGAATTGTTCTAAGGTAGAAAGCCTAATATTACTCATCTTAGAGTCTTTGGTTGTAAGTGTTTTGTTTTAAATAACGGTAAAAAAAATCTTGGCAAATTTGATTTCAAAGTTGATGAGGCAATTTTTATTGGATACTCCTTGACTAGCAAAGCATATAACGTGTATAATAAAAGAACTTTTTCTGTTGAAGAATTAATACACATTGCATTTGATGAGAATGTTGATTTTATTACTAAGAAAATGCATCCAAGAGAGTGCATAGATGCAAGAGCATCTTCATGTGAAGAACTGGAGAGTGAAGAAACACAAGAAACTCAAGCTCTGCTGCCACAAAAACCGCACCTAGCACTGATTCAATTAAGGAATGGTAACACCCCAGAATCGTGTCAACAAGCAACATAGTTGGAGATATTTCAAAGGGTGTATCTACAAGGAGGCAACTAAACCAATTATGCATGAATGTTGCATTTGTCTCACAGATTGAACCCAAGAATGTAGATAATGTCTTGAAGGATTAGAATTGGTTCCTAGCTATGCAAGAAAGGTTGAATCAGTTCAAACGTAACAATGTATGGGAACTTGTTCCAAGAAAATTAGCTCAACAGGTTATAGGAACCAAGTGGGTCTTTCAAAATAAAATGGACGATTCTGGTATGATCATCAAGAATAAAGCAAGATTAGTAGCAAAAGGTTATAGCAAAGAAGAAGGAATTGACTATGATGAGAAATATCCTCTTGGGGCTAGATTGGAAGCTATAAGAAATCTTCTTGCAATTGCATCAATGCTGAACTTCAAGATATACCAAATGGATGTAAAAAATGCCTTCTTAAATGGCTACATCAAAGAGGAAGTGTTTGTGGAGCAACCCCCTGACTTTTAAGATTTTGAGTTCCCTAATCATATTTTCAAACTGAGGAAAGCTCTATATGGTCTCAAACAAGCTCAAAGATCACGGTATGAAAGATTAAGTGAGTTCCTTATCAAGAAAGAGTTTCAAAGGGGTAATATGACTCAACAATATTCATTAAAAAATCTGGAAAAGATTTATTGTTTGTACAAATATATGTTGATGACATAATATTTGGATCCACTAATCCTTTTTTGTGCGGGGAATTCTCTAAGAATATGCAGGAGGATTTCGAAATGTCCATGATGGGGAAGCTAAAGTACGTCCTTGGACTTCAAGTCAAGCAGGAAGATGCTGGCATTTTCATTCATCAATCAAAGTACTATGCTGATCTGTTGAGAAATTCAAGATGAGTGTTATTAGCATAAAGCTAAAGAGAAGAAATTTTGATGATGTCTCAAAGTCAATTCTCAAGTGCTCTTATTGTAGGCAGATCTTCATGAAGTCGACTTTATCCTATCCACTCTCATGTATTTACGAATTCAACTCCTTCATTAATGTCAATGCCACTTTCTAATTTACCCTATGTTGGAAAATAAATAGGCTTTTTTTACACCAAGAGGGGGGGAGGGGTGAATTGGTGGTTTATCAAAATCAAAATCTTTTCGCAATCTTTAAAACAAACTATGCAAATTTTTAAACTTTCTTGAAATGGAAGTAATGAAAATTTGTTTGCAGCGGAAAAACGTAGTTGACTGCGTAAATAGTAAAGTCGACTGTAAATTAAAAGTGCAGGGATAGAGAAAATCAAACACTGGTTTTTATATTGGTTCGGCCAACAATACCTACATCTAGTGTCCTTCCAACTCAGGAAGCAAATGCACTATAATGGTTGCGGTTTCTACAACAAGGAATTTATAGAAGACCTCCACGTCAAAAATATAAATCTCCTCTCTAACCCTTAACCAAAATATAGGCAACAAAAACAGCAACACTTGCAGCAAGAGGTCCCCTCTCCTGCAATCTACCAATCACCACTTTGAACAGTCCTCAAAGTGAACCAGACTCCACAAGTCCAACCCCTGTAATCACAACAGGTACAATACAACAGTCTTCATGGATGGCAAACCAGAATCTTGATCAAACCAGAAACACCTTCACCGTGCAAAATATGATTAAGCAATGTGTACGCAATAAGTCTCCCTTTTGAATCTCTTTCAAGAAAGATCACCACCGTCTTATTGGAGAATTCTTGGAGCTCTAAAAACCAGAGAAATCAATCTGAAACAGAAATGAAATTGTTAGATCATCAAAAGTCTCTGAACAGATTCCTGTTCAGTCTATTTACAGATTTTTGTTTAACAAACAGTCTCTTAGTCAAATATGGTACTAATTCAGTCGACTGAGTTATGACAGTTATAACAGTTATAACAGTTCAGTCAAACTGGTAGCATATGGTCAACCAAAATAAGAACTCATTTAATACAGTTGGCCAACTGATCAGTGCTAAGCTAACTTTTGAAAATATAGCCGTAGTGTAAAAGCATAACAGAATCAAATATGTTGCGCACATAGTCAACTTCGACGTGTAAAAACATTTTGAAATTCTTTCCTTTTTATGAGTAATTCTTCATGTCTAGACCTAACTATACGTCTCCATATAGAAAGAATCAAATATGATGCGTTTAAATAACGTCTTAAACAAAGAATTAGCAAGAACGGAAGAAAAAATCAAACTATTGACAAACACAAGTATATGAATAAAATAAGAAATTTGATATAAGAGAGTTTTAAAGAATTACATCGTTCTCCAACAACAAAAGACTTAGTTCACCAATCATGGTGAAACTAGATGAATTGAGTGTAAAGAATATAAAAGATAACGCTAGATTTGTAATATTGGAGCTCTCGCATCCAAGATCCGCCTACAAGGTGTGAAAACCGTGTTTCTGCGTCCTTTCTGCCAAAAGATACATGCTCTGGTTCATGCACTTCTTTTTAAAGCACAGAAAAATAACTGAGAATAAGCCCAGGCCCATAAGTACACCACCCGGCGGTAGGTACGACATCTAATCCACCCCTCAGCACTGCCACTTGAGCGTTCTCTTTAAATTCCACTGACGAGTCCACCGCCTGGCGGTGGCTGCGATTCCATCTTCACCCCTTGGAGGTGCCCTTTAAGCGCCTGGCAGTGTAATCATAGAAGGTCTCACCGCCTGGTGGTGCTATCACCGCCCAACGGTGGCTGCGGTTCAACTTTGCTTCATTCTTCCACCTTCTTCTACATCCAACACTTCTCTTCCTTCAATTCATTCATCAAACTCCTGATAAATCCTCTCAAAACAAAGGAAACCAAGCATAAAACCCAAAAAACCCACTTTAACTCTCTTTCTCTTTAACTTAAGCATTTTGCATGATTTTAGGCTAATTTTAAGTCATAAAGGGTGTGTTTTGATGTAAATTTTAAGTATGATAATAACGGTTTTTAGATCGTTATCACAACCCCAAACTTAGAACTTTGCTTGTCCTCAAGCAAATACAATGCAACCTAGTCTTCCACAATTCATCACAATGGTTCAACCTTTTCAAAATCCATATATCAAGACAAATTTTAACTCAAATCAGCTTATCCAAAGAATTCAATCAAGATGCACATATGCTTCACATCAAACCATCATAGTGTTCTTCACAATCATATACAATCCAATAGATGCTATTCTCATGAATGATCAATTAGCTAAGCACATATATAATCATGAATTCATGGGATTCTTCCTCACCAGATAAGGTGTTTCACTCAATTACTCAAGTGTTTCAAAAGGTTACTCCATCCCTCTACCATCCAGATGTCATATAGAACAAAATTGCCATTCATTTGCCACAATCAAAATCATCACATACACATGTCATCACAAGGACTTTTGTTAAGTCCCTGGCAAGTGTACCAGATCGTTATCAAGTAATATAAAATGGGTAAGTCTGAGTATCGTTTTCCCAAAGGACTCTTAGGCCTTAACTTTCATGTAAATCAATCTTATAAGACTTGTAGAGAAATAAATCTTGTGGGTTGAATGCAAAAATGAAAATAAACATGCAAATGCAAGTGACTCAATTGGCAAGAAAAAGATATGCATGAATGGAGTTGTTGGGGTTTACAATTTCATCTTATCCACTATCTTTTATCTACTCTTCTTATTAAATCCGCTTTATTATCTAATTGTCATGCGAACTTTCTTAGCCTACTACTAATTACTGGCTTACTATCCCTAGTCTCCCCTAGCAATTAGCAATGCATGTATCACAAAAGCAAAATTCAATTAATCGTCCTACCCCTATCCCTAGGTGGTATTGCTTAATAAAGGAATTCCCTATCAGTTCATGACTTCCCCGTACGTCGCCGTATCGACAAAGCCAAACATCTTTATATCGAATGAGTTAAACAATAAAAGCTTTGAGTATAGATACGAAACCCAACAATTGATAATTAAAGCATATGCGAGCATATAAATAATAATAAGAATTTCAATAAAAGAGAGTTTCAAAAGATTACATTGTTCCCCAACAACAAAGCATTTAGTTCACCATGGACATGGTGAAACTAGATGAAATACAATGAAAGAATGGAAGAATAAACCCTAAATTTGGTAGATAGGAGACTAAGTATCCAAGGAACTGCCTCCAAGGAATGTAGAACAACTCTGGACGTCTTCTTCTGCCAAAAGAATACAATTTGAATTGCATTGAGGGTAGTTATAGAGCATAAAAGTAAGAGAATTTAAGCCCAAGCCCAGCAGACAACCGCTCATCGTCCAATTTAACCGCTCAGCACTTTCCCTCTAGCCGCGCCAGCCCTCAGCGGTCAATTTCACCGCTGAGCGGTTTGCCTCCAATCGCAGAAGCGCTCAGCTTCAACGCCCGAGCGCCATACAACAACTTCTCTCTCCAATGTGACACTCAGCGGTGCTTTTTGACGCTCAACGATGCACAGACTCTTCTTTTCTTCCTTTTTCTCCTTCATTCCTGAGGCTAAGTTCTTCCTACTTCACTTCCATCCTCAATTCCCATCAAAACCCTGCAAAACAATCCAGAACAAGCATAGTATCTCTAAAAACAGCTTTTGACTCTCATGTGACTCAACTAAGTGTTTTTACTTGATTCTAAGCTCATTGTAAGCCACAAAGGGTGTGTTTTGATACGAAATTCAAGCATGAAAATAACGGTTTTTAGACCGTTATCACAACCCCAAACTTAGAACTTCGCTTGTCCTCAAGCAAACAAGACAAAACTTGGCTTTCCACTTTCCATCAAAATAGTTCAACAATCCAAAAATTCATTTTTCTTATGACAAGAACTACTCAATTCAGATTTTCAGTGGAATCTAACCAAGATGCATGCATGCTTTCAATTCAATTCAGTTCAGATGATCACATATTTTCTAACAGTTGTTATACTTTATGAATGATCAGTCAACTAAGCATAGATGTAAACATGGGATTTATCAATTCTTTCCAAGCAAGTGTTTCACTCAATCACTCAAGTGTTTAAGAGGATACTCCAACTCTCTACTATTCACGTGTCACCTGAAACAAAATTGCCCTTCATCTAATACAATCAACATTCTCACATGTAAATGCCATCACAAGGACTTTTCCAAGGCTTATAATGAGGCTAGGCTAACAAGAAAAAATGGTTTTTCTGGATCACCAAATCCTTGAGTCAAGAGAGCTATTTTAAACATTCAAAGTTCAAGCACAAACTCTCTTTTTCACCAATCTCACTCATTCCCCAACTTCTTCCCTTTTCTTTTATTTTTACATTGAGCTCATCTTTCATGCTTTTTCTTTTCTTCTTTTTCTTTTCTCATGCATTTTTCTTTTTCAACACTTGAGCTCAATGCTTTTCTTTTGCTTTTCAATTTTCCCCAACAACCTCAAACTTTAACCTTTTCAATACATACAATTATCCTCAACCCAACTCAAGGTAAATAATTTCAAAACAAGGGTTTTCATCATGTTTAAGGCAAAGGTTCAAAAAGGGTAGAACACATGGTTCTAATCATTTTGGGTGAAAATTTGGCTTAGTAAGGGCTTCCAAACATGGCCTTGATCATATGACAAAAACATGCAATTCAATCAATTATCAAGACTCAAGCAATATGATTCATGCTTCCATATGAACAGTACATACATCAATGAATACTCTGGAGCTCAATACCTCTCACAACATGCTTTCTCACACATCATTCATTCATACACCCTGCTCAGCATCATAACCATAATCATAAATCACCACACATCTGTTCACATAAGCTAGTGAACCATTCACCTGGATATCAACATGCAACACAACTCAATTGTCATCCACATCTAATCATCATCAAATAAACTCATCATGCATTTCATTCAGTCAAACCATTTTCAGAAATAGTGTTCAAGCCAAGCACAGACACCAACAATAAAAATTCAACCCTTCTAAAAAAAAAACAAAATACAAAGTGAAAGGAAAATCCCTGTCCTAAGCTTTGGCATCCATCAATAGATGCCCTCAACTCATGTCCTCATCTGAGTCCTCCTGGTCTCCATCATCAGAATCCTCGAAGTTCTCCTCCTCATCGTCCTCATCCATGCCTGGTGCTCCAGCTGGTCCAAACCTGCTACCCTGTGCCTGCTCCTGAGGCCAAGCCATAACACTATGGAACTCGTCCATAGTGCACGTGTGTATTGGTGGTTGATCATATAGCCCTACTATCATCTCTGCAGTAACTATCTTCCCTCGTCCATCCTAGCCTCCATCATGGACATATACATGTCCCTAATCTGGAACGGCTCGGCGTGCTATGCAGGTGCATCTGCAAGTACATCCTCCTGCTGGGCTACTGCTCTCCTAGGACGTCTCCTAGGTGCTCCTCCAGCTGGCTCGTCCTCTAGACACAACTGTTGATAATTGGAAACATCTATGGCCTTCATAAGCCTCTTATATGGTGGAACTGCATTGTCCACCGCAGCCTGCTGGCACAAAAAGGTAATCAGGGATGGTTGTCCCAACGGTGTTCTGCTATTCACAGTAGTAGCGCAACTTTGAATCTTGTTGGCAATAACTTTCCCGACGTTCACATCCATCTGCCTCAGCATGCGGTAGATGAAGATGATTCGGTGCATGGTGATGTCGGAAACAGGGGAACATGGCTGAATGTTGGCATGAGTGAATGCCATCCAGTATTTCGCCAAAGGCGTCAAATATGCCCTCTTTATGTTGACGGACACTCCATTAGGGTTATTCTGAAAATGCCTTCCAGGAAGGCACATAACCCTCTCAATATCTTCAATGTCTCCGAACCCTTTACAAGTGCTGAATACTGGCACTGCTCACCTGGCCGCTCAGTGCCCAAAAAGCTGTTAATGGTGTCAGGGTCATACCCGACGGTTTGTCCCCTGACATAGCTCACGTATCGCCCAACAGATACTCCTCCTCTGGTCAAGGCGTTTGTATAAAACTCCTTCACCAATTCAATGTTGGCTGGTGAAGGATATGTAGTCAGCCTCTCCCAGTCTCTCCTCATGATCTCTATTCCAAACTCAGGAGCCAAGTCTGGGATAAAAGTGGCCTTCCTTTCCATCAGAAATATCCTCTCTTGCACAGTCACATAGTGCTCCTCATGTTTCCTGGAGAGGAACCTAGGAGAGTAGAATCTTCTTGGCCTCTCAGGCTCTTTCCTCTTATTGCCAGGAGTTTTCACCCTTCTTGATGATGATGAAACTCCTACATAAAATAAAGTTCAAAAGACCACAGGAATTCATCATTAGAGGTTAGTACATCATCAATCAAATTCCAAACCAAGCACAGTCCAGAGCTGAGGGGAAAACAAGGCCCCTCAGCTTCCCTATATCAGAAATCAAGCATCCACACAAAATTACTGGCCTCCCAGGTAGCGCTTGTGTGATTCAACCCTGTAGCACCTGATTTCAACCTTCAATTTTTCAATTTCATGCCTTTCCCCTCTCAAATGCAACATTCAAACATATAATGAACTTAGAACAAAGTTAAAAACAAGAAATATTCAACTGGCTTGCCTCCCAGGTAGCGCTTGTTTAACGTCACGAGCCTGAGCTAAACCTGTCTAGCACTCATCAATAAGTGCTTCCCAACACCCTTCAGTAGGTGTACTTACCTGTATCCTTCCGTAGATACATAAAATTTAGCATCCCTTAGTAGATGCTACCCAAAAATTGTTTAAATATCAAAAAAGTTACATGTCCAAAATAAAATAACCCTACAACTAAAAAAAAATGGTTTACAACAATTGGGATTCATTCATATTACATCATGTCTTCTCATCCCAATTTGGGTCTTTATCAATCCAAGTCATCAACTGACTTCTATTCACTCTACGGATTGCTTTGGTATCAGGTCTTCTAATCTTTACTACTTCTTCTTCAAGCTTTTTCACAATCCACATCCTATTTTTAAATCTTACTTTCGAACCACGTAGAAGTGGTGTGTCCTCTGAGTGAATTGTTCCTCCTTTGTCTATCTCTTCCTCCTTAGGTACCTGCAAAATATTACAACTGTCAGTTTTAGTACCTGTGCTTTCTTCAATTGCAGCTTCTCTTTTCAGCTTTCTGATTCTGGCTCTTTTCCTTAGTCTGATTTCAGAGCCATTATATGTTATCACATTTTTCTTGATCTCTTAACATCATTTTTCCATCATGGATACGTATCACCATTTTAGAAGTCCTCATAAAAGGTCTTCCCAAAATTAGTGGAACTCTTCCATCATTCTCCATATCCACAACTACAAAGTCAATCAAGAACTCCAACTGCCTAAAACGAACAATCACATCCTCCACCCTACCAACTGGTTTTTTAACAGAACCATCTGCAACTGTGAGAGAAATATTAGCTGGTTTTAAAACTAGCCCTTTTATTTTCTTTGGATAACTCGATGGCATCATATTAATGCTAGATCCAGAATCTATCATAGCCCTTCCTTTCCACATCGTTAATGACGCATGGCAAAGTAAACCATCCTGGATCTTTCATTTTTGGTGGATGATGTTTCTTTCTAGTTGAATAGCAATTTCCTGTTCTTCTTCAACAAGATATATCACCTCTCCAAGATAATATTTTATTCTCTTAGAGTAAACAGGAATTTGAGATAGAGTTTTAGTTAAAGGAACAACAATCACCTAGTTAAAGATTTCTCTAAATGGCTCATAGTGACTTCCTCTTTCCTCCCTTTCAAAATTTTTTTCCAACCTCTCTTCTTCTTCCTCTCCCTCTCGCTCTCCACATTCTCACTCATCTCTTCATCTTCCTCCTCACTACTTTCTATCTCAATAACTTCCTCCTCTGCTTTTCTTTTGCTCCTTGTTACAACAGCCTTGCACTCCTCTTCAGCGTTAACATCAGTATTAGCCCTAGATTGATTCTTTTCTGTGATTGTTAACAGAAACTGGCAAACGTACAAGATCGTTTCAAGTAATATAATTGGTAAACCCAATATCAGTCTTCCCAAGAGACTCGAAGGCTTTATCGTTCGTGCAAATTGAAATCGCAAGACTTGTAAAGAAAAGTGATTGGTTTGAATGCAAGAAACAACAAGTAAACATGCAAATGCGATTGATTCAATTGACGAGAAAAAGAATATGGATGAATGGAGTTGTTGGGGTTTACAATTTCATCTTATCCACTCTTTCTTATCTACTCATCTTATTTAATTCGCTTTGTTATCTAATTGTCATGCAAACTTTCTTAATCTACCCTTAACCCAATCCCTTGGCGAAAAGAGCCTATTACTAATTACTGGCTTGCTATCCCTAGCCTCCCCCAGTAATTAATAATGCATTATAAACAGAAGCAAAAACAATTGATCGTCCTACCCCCTTTCCCTAGGTGGTATTGTTTAATCAAGGAATTTCCCCCAGTTACAGTAGCGTACGTTCCCGTATCAATAAAGACAAATAACGATTATCAAATGCGTTAAACGATAAAAGCTTTAAGCGCAGAAGAGAAACCCAACAATTGATAATCAAAGCATATGACAAGCATATAAATAAATAAGAGTTTCAATAAAAGAGAGTTTCAAAAGATTACATTGTTCCCCAACAACAAAAGAGTTTAGTTCACCATTGTCATGGTGAAACTAGATGAAAAATGATGGAAGAATGGAAAAACAAACCTTAGATTGGATAAAAAGGAGCCTAAGCATCCAAGAGATCTTCTCCAAGGAGTGAAAATTAGGTCTGGCTGCCCTCTTCTGTCGAAAGAAATCATCTTAAGTCGTAATAGGGCTATTTATAGTTGAGGAGCGTCAAAGAAATCAGGCCCAAGCCCAGCAGACAAGCGCCCGACACCACACTTATGCCGCCCGGCGGTTTCCACTTAATCGCGCCATCGTCTGGCGGTTTACCTCTCTACCGCCTGTCGGTTTGCCTCTGCACCGCCTGGACGCAAGATAGTGGCTCCCCCTCGCATTTGGCCACCCAACGTTGGATTTTGGGAGCTGGGCAGTTCCTAGACTCTTCTTTCTTCATGTTTCTCCATCTTTCTTGAGTCTAAGACCTTCCATCTTCAAACTCATTCTTCATCTTTTTCACAAATGCTGCAAAACAATGCAAAACAAGCATAATATCGCTAAAAAAAACTTTTGACTCTCAACTCACTCAACTAACGTGTTTTGCTTGATTCTAAGCTCATTCTAATCCTTAGAGTGTGTATTTTTCTCTCAAATGAAGCATGAAAATAACTATTTTTCAACAGTTATCAGTGATCTCAGCCCTCTGTGACAGTTGACCAATTTGCATCTCCAAATATCTAAAACTGGTTTTGTTACTTGCCTGATGAGACTCATAAACCTTCAAAAATTATCAAATCTATGACTAAAGCCTCTGACACTCTCTGTCAACTAACTCACTTGCTGCCACAATGGTGAAGGTTGCTGTGGTCTATTATTAGGGAAGCCTCCTAATTGCCCAGATGGGTTACTTTGATATTGTCCAATACTAGGATGGTTGTTCCAACCTTGGCTAGAATTGCCCTCGTTGTAATTTCCCTGCCTATACTAGAATTGGTTAGCCATATAATTTGCTTCCTATTGCATATTTTCTGGCACAACACATTGACCATTAATATGGTCAACACCATAGAAGTCACAAAGTTGTTGTGCATTGGAGACATTCCTAATCTCCTTTTGAAGCTGAGAAAGGATCTTCGTAAAATTATCTAGCTTTTGAGTCAGAAGATGATTCTGAGCTAGCATAACATCATGCGCAGGCAAGTGCAAAACTCCCCTATTCTGTACCGATGCGCCCCTCTCACTATAGGTCTCCTGCGCATTAGCAGCCATACTCTCGATCAAATCATAGGCTTCATCTTCAGCCTTCCTCTTTATATCACCTCCAGCTGAGGCATCCAACATCATCTTAGACTGTGTGTTTAGGCCTCCAAGGTATGCAAGAACTGGAGTGGTCTTGTCAAAACCATGTACTGGTGTCTTCCTTAATAAGCCTTTAAATCTTTCTCAGGCTTGACCGAGAGTTTCCTCCATGCCCTGTTTAAATGATGAGATCTCCAACCTTCCCTGGGTGACTTTAGACTGCGGAAAATATTTGTTCACAAACTTTGCTGCCACAGTGTGCCACGTAGTAAATGTTCCCTCTGGAAAGGAGTTCAACCGTGTCTTAGGACTGCCTCCCAATGAGAAAGGAAATAGGCTAAGCTTTACTCGTTCGTCCGATACTTCATTTATCTTAACAGTATTACAAATTTCACTAAACATTGTCAAATGATCATAAGGGTTCTCATTTGACAAGCCGTGAAATTGGTTGCCCTGTACAAGATGGAGTAACGCAGGATTCATCACCATGTTGGTTGTATTATCTGCTGGCATAGCTATACTGGTGAAGTGGAATGGACCCATAACATGAGATGCATCACCAAGTGTCCGTCTGGGAGGATGTTGCTCATGTGCCATCTCTTCAAAATCTACTCTACGAGCTTCTGGTGAGGGTGATAACAATCTTTCAGGAGAAGGAAACAACTCCCTAGATGGACGTCTCACTCTCCTTCCTCTCCTGTCTGATGTTCCTTCAAGAAGCGGCTGCTGACTTTTCTTAATCCTAGTATGTATAACTTCCTGCATACAAAAGAAACAACTACCCTAAAAGCAATTTTTATAAAAAATAAAAATAAAATAAAAACACAATATATACAAACAAGTAAAATTCAATCAATTTACACTACTAGAAAAGTTAAAACACGAGTTCCCGGCAACAACGCCAAAAACTTGTTAAGTCCCTGGCAAGTGTACCAGATCGTTATCAAATAATATAAAACGGGTAAGTCCGAGTATCGTTTTCCCAAAAGGACTCTTAGGCTTTAACTTTCATGTAAATCAATCTTATAAGACTTGTAGAGAAATAAATCTTGTGGGTTGAATGAAAAAACGAAAGTAAACATGCAAATGCAAGTGATTCAATTAGCAAAAAAAAATATGAATGAATGGAGTTGTTGGGGTTTACAATGCCATCTTATCCACTCTCTTTTATCTACTCTTCTTATTAAATCCGCTTTATTATCTAATTGTCATGCAAACTTTCTTAGTCTACCCTAAACCCGATCCCTCGGCGAGAAGACCCTACTACTAATTACTGGCTTACTATCCCTAGTCTCCCCTAGCAATTAGAAATGCATGTATCATAGAAGCAAAATACAATTGATCGTCCTACCCCTATCCCTAGGTGGTATTGCTTAACCAAGGAATTCCCTATCAGTTCATGACTTCCCCGTACGTCCCCGTATCGACAAAGCCAAACATCTTTATATCAAATGAGTTAAATGATAAAATCTTTGAGGATAGATAAGAAACCCAACAATTGATAATTAAAGCATATGCGAGCAATTTAAATAATAATAAGAATTTCAATAAAAGAGAGTTCCAAAACATTACATTGATCCCCAACAATAAAGGGTTTAGTTCACCATGGACATGGTGAAACTAGATGAAATACAATGAAAGAATAGAAGAATAAACCCTAAATTTGGTAGATTGGAGCCTAAGCATCCAAGGAATCGCCTCCAAGGAATGTAGAACAGCTCTGGACGTCTTCTTCTGCCAAAAGAATACAATTTGAATCACACTAGGGCTATTTATAGAGCATAAAAGTAACAGAATTTAAGCCCAAGCCCAGCAGACAACCGCTCAGCAGTTTCCCTCTAGCCGCGCCACCGCTCAGCGGTTAGTTTCACCGCTGAGTGGTTTGCCTCTAATCGTAGAACCGCTCAACTTCAGTGCCTGAGAGGTTTTTCATGCATTTTCATTCAACTCAATAACTCAATGTCAAACATTTTCTTTTTCAATTCTCCTATCAACCCCAAACTTGGATCTTTAACTACACCATAAAATATTTCTCAACCTAACTCAAGGAAAAGATTTTCAAAAAGGGTAGAACATAAGATGTTCCTTTTTCATGTGGGACAAAGATTTTGGTTTAGAAAAGGGCTTATAAAAAATGGCCTTATTCATATGACACATACATGCAATTCAATCAATCACAGAAACTCAGGCAAAATCATTCATGCTTTCACATGGATTGCAAATATATCAATAAGAACTCTGGAGCTCAAAAACCTCACACAAGCTTATTCCAATCATTCAATCAAATACCCTGCTTAGTCTCATAATCACAATCACAAAATCACAATACATCTGTTCACAAAGCTAGTGAACACTCCACGTGTATATCAGCATATAACAATCTCAATCATCATTCAATAGCAACATCATCAAGCAATAATCTCATGCAAGCACATAGCCAAACCATCATAACAGAAAAGTTTCAGACCAAGTACATTACCATACATTACTCAACAGAAGCAAACCTATTATAAGAATTCAAAGTACAAAACAAAACAAAAGATAAAGAAAAAAAATCTTGTTCTACTGCAGTTGGCATCCATCAGCAGATGCCATAGAGGCTCCTCATTGCTAACGGTTGAAAAACCGTTATTTTCGTACTTAATTTATATATTAAATTACATCCTTTATGGCTTAGAATTAGCTTGAAATCATTTATTTTTCTTAACTTAGAGAACAAGAGAGTCAAAGGTCGTTTTATTGGTTTTATGCTTAAATGATATGAAAGAAGGGTTGAATTATCAAAAAGAATTGCAGTGCAGAAAAATCAACCAGAATGTAGAAAAGTCAATCAATCAACCAGAAAAGTAAACCAGTCAACCATAAAAGTCAACCAGATGACTAGAATGCTGAAAAGTTGTCCAGAGTGCAGTTTTGTGCCGCAGGTGGCGCTGAGCGCCAGTTTTTCTAGTTTTTCATTGTTTTTCACGTGGGCGACACTGCTGGGCGCTATTTTGAGTGCTGCACCTACCGCTGAGCGGTAGGCCAGCACTGAGCACTGTACTTATGGGCCTGGGCCAAAATTCTGTTATTTTTTTGAGTAATAAATAGATCCCAGACGACCCTTAGGGTTATCTTTTGGCAGAGAGAGATGTCAGAACACTTTCTACACTCCTTGGAGGCGGCTTTTGGATTCGGAAGCTCCAATTTACCAAATCTAGGGTTTATCTTTTCATTCTTTCCATTCAATTCATCTAGATTCACCTTGAATATGGTTAACTAAACCCTTTGTTGTTGGGGAATGATGTAATCCTTTTGAAACTTTCTTATATCAAGGTTCTTATTTTATACTTTCGTTATCAATAATTTGGGTTTTCTTCTCTGAATTGAAAGCTTGCATTGTTTAACTCATTTAGTGTAATGATAATTGATTTTGTCGATATGGGAACGTACGGGGAAATCTAGAACCGAGAAGAATTTTCTTGATTATGAAATATTGCCTAGGAATAGAAATAGGACGGTCAATTGCTTTAAGCTTCTATCATTAATGCGTTAGTAATTACTAGGGAGACTAGGAATAGTAAACTAGTAATTGGTGATAGGGCTCTTTTCGCCGAGGAATCGAGTTTAGAGTAAATTAGAAAGTTGAATGAACATTGATGACAAAGTTGAATTTAATAAGAATAATAGATATAGGAGGGTGGATTAAGATGAAACTGTAAACCCGAACAACTCCATTCATTCATATCCTTATTTGCCAATTGATCAAGCTTTTGCATTTGCATATTTATTTTCGTCTAGCATTACAAACCCTAAATTTAATCTTTATCAAGTTTTATGAAATCAATTCACATGAACGTTGTTGACTCCCTGGCAAGCGTACCAGATCGTTCCAAGTAATATAATCGGTAGAACCCGATATTGTTCTTCCCTAGAGACTCGAAAGGCCTTATCGTTCGTGTGAACTAAAATCGTAAAACTTGTAGAGAAAAATGATTAAGTGTGTGGAATGCAAAGACAGAAAATAAACATGCAATGTGTTGATTCAGTTGACGAAAAAGACTGTGGATGAATGGAGTTGTTGGGGGTTTACAATTTCATCTTATCCGCCCTCTCTTATCTACTCCTCTTGTTTAAATTGCTTTGTTATCTCATTGTTATGCAAACTTTCTTGGCCTACCCTTAACCCGATCCCTCGGCAAAAAGAGCCTATTATTAATTACCAGCTTGCTATCCCTTGCCTCCCCTAGCAACTAGCAATGCATTACCGAACAGGAGCAAAAACAATTGATCGTCCTACCTCCATATCCCTAGGTGGTATTTCATTGATCAAGGAATTTCTCACCAGTTCATGACATTACTGTACGTTCTCGTATCAATAGAGAATACAACAGTTATCGAATGAGTTAAACGATAAAAGCTTTAAGTGCAGATGAGAACCCAACAATTGATAATCAAAGCATATGAAAATCATATAAATAAACAAGAGTTTCAATAAAAGAGAGTTTCAAAAGATTACATTGTTTCCCCCAATAACAAAAGGGTTTAGTTCATCATTGTCATGGTGAACCAAGATGAAAATAATGGAAGAGCAAACCCTAGATAGGATGAAAAGGAGCCTAAGCATCCAAGAGATCTTCTCCAGAGAGTGAGAATTAGGTCTGACCGCCCTCTTCTGTCAGAAGAATGAGAAGGAAATCACAATAGGGCTATTTATAGCTGAGGAGCATTACAGAAAACGGGCCCAAGCCCAGCAGACAACCGCCCGGCGTCGCACTTATGTTGCCTGACGGTTTGCCTCTAATCGCAAATTCGCCTGGCGGCCACGCCAGGGTGCCAACTCCTCGCATTTGGCCGCCCAGAGGTGTATTTTTGCTGCTGGGCGGTTCTTAGACTCTTCTTTCTTAGTTTTCTTCCTCTGTCTTGAGTCTAAGACCTTCATCTTCAACTTCATTCTTCACTTCCATCAAAATTGCTACAAAACAATGCAAAACAAGCATAATATCGCTAAAAACAGCTTTTCACTCTCGACGGACTCATTTATTGAGTTTTGCTTGATTCTAAGCTCATTCTAAGCAGTAAAGGGAGGAATTTGGTCTAAAATAACATATGAAAATAACTGTTTTTCAACCGTTATCAAATGTCTAGGCCTAAGAGTCCCTTGGGAAACGATATTCGGACTTACCGTCTATTTATTACTTGATACAATCTGGTACACTTGCAAGTGTGTTAACACTCATCCCATGCTGTCATCTGAGTCCTCCTCTCCAGACTCAGCATCCTCGAAGTCCTCATCATCATCATCATCCTCCGCCATGGCTGGAGCTTCAGCTGCTCCAGATTTGCTCCCCTATGGTTGCTTAGGCCAAGCCACTATGTTGTTAAACTCATCGATCATCCATTTATGTGAAGGAGGTGTATCATACAAGCTCACAATAATCTCAGTAGTGGCGATCTCCCCCTGTGGAGTGCCTCCAGCCTAGACTCCATCAGAGACATATAGATATCTGTCATATGAAACATCTCAACATCATGAGGTGCATCTTCCTGAGCGTGAGGTGGTGGAGCTCTCCTCCAAGCACGCCTTCTAGGTACATCCTGAGCTGCCTCTGCTCCCCCACAGAACTGTCTATAGTAGGCCACATTAATAGCCTTCCTAGGGCGCTCAAAAGGTAGAGTAGATGTATCCATTCCAGCTGCGTGACATAACTGCGTGATCAAAGATGGATGCCCCAATGGTGCTTTGTTGCTGGTAGTCACCGCACAACTCATAATCTCATTGGCTATCACCTGACCAATGTTGAATCATACCACTCAGCACACGGTAAAGGAACATGGCCCTCTTGACATTAATGTCAGAAATATGGGAACATGGGGTCATATTAGCATGTGTGAATGCCATCCAATACTATGCCAAAGGCGTCAGATCACCCCTCTTGATGTCAATAGCATCTCCACTAGGGTTCTTGTAGAAATGCCCTCCAGGCACACAAAGCACTCGCTCCATGTCATCAAAGTCAAGTCCTTCTCTCATATTCAGCTCATACTAGCACTACTCTCCTTCCCATTCTGTATTGAGAAACCTGTTGATAGTTTCAGGGTCATACTTGATCACCTTCCCCCTCACATAAATAATATAATTCGTGAAGTGATAACCCTCTATTGGCTTGACATTCGTATAAAACTCCTTTATCACAACTATGTTGGCAGGAACAGGATATGTGGCCAACTTCTCCCAATTTCTTTCCTCCAATTCCTGTCCAAACTGTGGAGCATAATTTGGGATCCAGCTTGCTTTCCTCTCCATTATGAAACTTCTCTCCTAGACTTTGAGAAAATAGTGCTCATGCCTCCTATGCAAGAACCTGTGGTTATAGAACAACTCAGGTTCTCTTCTTTTGTGGCCTATGGTCTTCGTTCTCTTTCCTGAAGTAGATGTCATTTGTGCATTAAACATAATTCACAAAACCACAACAATGCACATTAAGCATTAGTAAATAACCAAAATAGGTCCTATCTCATCACTAATAAGCACTCGGGGCTGAATAATACCCCTTAGCGCCACCTGCCAAACCAAAAAGCAAGCAAAATCAAACTGCTAGGCCAACGCTAGCGGTGGCGGCGGCAGTTTTGCCAAAACTCCCCTATATGCTTCTATTCTCCATCCAAATGCAAATTTCACAGTTCCAAACATCAATCATAAAATTTAATCGGTGCAAACGGTTCCAATTTCATCAAATCATTCATAAAAATCAAAAGTCCTAATTTCTCATGCTCTACAAACTTTTCTATCAAGTTCATGCTTTGGAAACCCTAGAATGAAAATTGTTTAACTTATTTGGGTGGAGAGACCTTATTTGCTTGCAAAATGCCCCTTAGATGATGATGAATGCAGCCCTAGATGCAAGGCTCTCAAGAAACCCCAAACTTGGATGATGAACTAAATTCAAATTTGAAAAATTTTGGGTTTTTAAGAGAGGAAATGATGGAAAAAGTGGTGGGAAATCTTTGAAAGAGTGTTTGAGAGTGAAAGTGAAGTTAGGGATCTGAAAGAGATTGTTTAGGCGAGGCCTAAGGGGTAGAAAAACTAAATAATGGGCCAAAGAATCAAGCCCTTTTTAAAAACCCGAGTGCTCCCCAAAGACGCCATCGCCTTGCGGTGTGCAAGGTTTACACCCCTCTCCTTTTTTCTTTGTTTCAAACGTTTTATCCCTTTAAACCTTCAAATTCAACTTTCAAAATTTTATTTTAATGCAATTCCCAATCACTTGACTCACGTATGCAACTAGAACAGAGTTAAAACATTGCAAAAATAAATCAATCAACTGGATTGCCTCCCAGGTAGCGCTTGTTTAATGTCACGAGCCTGACCCAAACATTTCTAGCACTTATCAGTAAGTGCAATCCTTGCCAACACCCATTAGTAGGTGTGCCTTCCTGTATCCTTAAGTGAATACAAAATAAACCTGGCATCCCTCAGTGAATGCCTCCCAATAAAAATTGTTTAACCAAAAATCCAAAAATTACAAAACCCTAAATAATTCAAGAAAAATAATGTTCAACAATCACTGGGGTGCCTCCCAGCAAGTGCTCTTTTAACAACACTAGCTTGACCCAATAAAGCTCAAACACCCATCAGTAGGTGTTGATATTGTCCTTGCTTGATATTCGTTTCTTTTTCTTCTTTCTGCTGAATTTCTTCAGAAAGTTGAGAACACCAAGCACTTGTTTCCATGTCTCAATCATAGGAACTTTAATCTCCAATTTCTTGAATATTTTCATAAAGCACTTAAATTTATTTTCCTTCCTATTATATTTCTTTTGATGAAGAAGAGGTTTTTCATATGATCTTTTCTTCTTTCCTCCTTTCTTCCTCTTTTTCTCACTCCTCTTTTCTCTCAATTTTCTCTTTCTATTTTTCCTTGATTTCTTCTTGTTTACACATTTTCTCTTTTTTTCTTTTCTCTCAAGCACTTCTTTTTCTTTCTCATCATCTTTATCTTCCTCAGTCAACCATTCTATTTCTATATCCCCTATTTTTTTCTCCTATATCTTCTCCTCATCTCTCTCTACCTTTTGCTCATCAACAACCTTTTCACTTTCAGAGATAGTGGCTTGGCATTCCTCCCTAGGGTTAACTTTAGTATTAACCCTAAAAAATCCAACTTATCCAATTTCTCATTTAAGTGACGAATCTGCATCTTCATCCTTTTGAATGTCGGTTCCCTATTTTTTTGATCGGAGATGAAAATTTGTATAATTTGTTCTAATATCTCCTCCAACCTGTTGTTTTCTCACACAAAGTCGATACCTGCTGCCGTAGTTGTTGATCGTCCTCCCATGTTTCTGTTGGTAAAGAGAGTTGTTGTTGCCACAGTTGTTGTAACGATCTCTTAATTTGTATGACAGCTTGCCCATATTGACTTAGGTTTATGCTTGAGTGAGGTTTCCCCCAATGGTTGAGATCATTTTAGTAGAATTGAGTGCCCATATAGTCAAATTCTTGTCCAAATTGCATCCTGCAAAATTCGGCACAAAACCCTAGAAAACATTTATTAGAACAAAAACATAAAAATAAACATAAAAAATCAAGTCAAAGTCAATAAATAATCACACTGCTTGAATAGTGAAACCAATGAGTCCCCGACAACGGCGCCAAAAACTTGTTAACACCCTGGCAAGTGTACCAGATCGTGTCAAGTAATAAATAAACGGTAAGTCCGAGTATTGTCTCCCAAAGGACTCTTATGCCTAAACGTTCATGTGATTAATGGAAAGCATAAGACTTGAATAAATAATACGTTGAGTTTTAAATGCAAAACAAGAAATAAACATGTATGCGAGATTTGATCAATTGACAGTAAAAGATATGGATGAATGGTATTGTTGGGGTTTACGATTTCATCCTAATCCACTCGCAAATATCTACTATTCTTATTAGATTCAACATTGTTATCAAAGTTTATGCCACTTTCTATTTTACTCTAAACCCCATCTCTAGGTGAAAAGAGCCTAATCACAATTACTAGTTTACTATCTCTAGTCTCCCTAGCAATGATTCATGCAATACACCCAAAAGCTTAAGGCAATTGATGTTCCTATTCCTATCTCTAGGTAATATTCATTATCAAGAGTAATTCTTCATGTCTAGACCTAACTATATGTCTCCATATAGAAAGAATCAAAGGTGATGCTTTGAATAACATCTTAAACAAAGCATTAGCAAGAATGGAAGAAAAACTCAAACTATTGATAAACAAAAGTATATGAATAACGTCTTAAACAAAGCATTAGCAAGAACAAAAGAAAAACTCAAACTATTGATAATCAAACGTATATGAATAAAATAAGAAATTCGATATAAGAGAGTTTCAAAGAATTACATCGTTCTCCAACAACCAAAGGCTTAGTTCACCATAATCATGTTGAAACTAGATTAATTGAATGGAAAGAATATAAAAGATAACCCTAGATTTGTAATATTGGAGCTCTCGCATCCAAGATCCAAGGTGTGAAAACCGTGTTTTGGCGTCCTTTCTGCCAAAAGATACATGCTCTGGTTTGTGCACTTCTTTTTAAAGCATAGAAAAATAATTGAAAATAAGCCCAGGCCCATAAGTACACCGCCGGTAGTAGGCACGACACCTGATTCACCCTTTAGCATTGCCACTTGAGCGTTCTCTTTAAATTTCACTAACGAGTCCACCGCCCGGCGGCGGGTTGTAAAGCTCGGCGGTGGCTGCGATTCCATCTTCACCCCTTGGCGGTGCCGTTTAAGCGCGTGGCAGTGTAATCATAGAAGGTCTCACCGCCCGGCGGTGTCATAACCCCCAACAGTGGTTGCGGTTCAACTTTGCTTTATTCTTCCACCTTCTTCTGCATCCAACACTTTTATTCCTTCAATTCATTCATCAAACTCCTAATAAATCATGTCAAAACAAAGGAAACCAAGCATGAAACCTAGAAAACCCACTTTGACTCTCTTTTTCTCTAACTTAAGAAAAATGCATGATTCCAAGCTAATTCTAAGTCATAAAAGGGTGTGTTTAATGTTAAATTTAAGTATTAAATAACGGTTTTTCAACCATTATCACAACCCCCAACTTAGAATTTTGCTTGTCCTCAAGCAAAATAGGATTTAACTCAGTTTTTAAACAATCAATACAATGGATTAACACTTTCCAAAACTCTTTCTTCCAAGACAAGTAATCAGTCTCAGCTCATCATAAAAATATCAGTCAAGATGTATAGAAGCATTACTTCCATTAAACTCATTATGGTGTTCACATAATCACAGTCTTTCAACAGATGCTATTATCATGAATGACCAATTAACCAAGCACAGATGCAATCATGTATATAGGAGATGACATAAACTGCTAGTCTATCATCCTTCTTCATTCCCTCGGTTTTGTAGCTTGAGTAATCCATGCAATCCTCAGGATTCCTTAGAGAGTTTTGATATTCTGTGAACTTGTGAAATCCTTCAATCCCCAGGTGACACTTTTCACCACCAAGTTTTAAACCAACAAGTTCTGTCCAGACATCATCTATGAGCTTGATGTCTACACCTTTTACTCTGGAGCAAAGGATATCATCCTCAATATTCAGGTTGCAGTAGAATACCTTTACTAGATCAGGGTACCATGGACTCGCCATTTCAACAAACTTTTTCAAAACTTGTCTCCTAAGCCACCTTTGAAAAGTGTATCCTTCATCCTTAAAGAACTTCAGCTTTAAGGACTTGTGCGTTACCAAGCTTCTCATTTTCCAGCACTCGAGATACCTTGACTGCGCTTCATCATTGCTTATACAACCTTCAAGTTCAGGGACCCGTCTAGTGCTCTTTGTTCCTACGGTCTTGACTCTTTTCCTTGGTGTAGAGCTTGAGGCCATTGATGTTGAAGAGGAGTAGTGATTTTCACAGGAAGTGAGAGAGGGGTAGAGTTCCAGACTAATGAAGCTTAGCGTAGTGATACACGATCCTTACGTTTTCATTTATACAATGCACAATTAAAATTTTGGAGGGAACATACTAATTCAGTTTTGTACCAAAAAAATTTCAAATTTGAAACCCAATTTAACAGTAGACAAAGAGTCAATTTGGTTAAAAACACAGTTGACTACTGTATGACTTATAATATTTAAAATAAAGTGCAGACATACAGAGGTACACGGTCGATTAAGCTCACAACACAGTCGACTAAAGTTCGTGAAACAATTTTTCAAAACAAAATCAATCATTCAAACATTCAGACAATCATACACACAATTAGACATAAAAAAATCAATCAATTAATGGACGATGCAATGAGGTAATACATATTACCAGTTGTAGATACTCAAGATGGTTGATATAGCCAATGTTGTTCATCCTTGAGTTCTCATTGCACATCCTTGCATCAGATTGTTATCCTGCAAAACAACTCAGATTTTTTGTTGCAGGTACCCATTTGAACTTGATTGTCAGTTTTAGTTGGCCGTTCTTTTGGTTTCCACACATACAATCCTTTAGGAACACCAACAGTTCTATAATAACAGTTTCTAACAGTATGACCAATACAATTACAATAAAAGCAAGCATGTTTAGAATGTTTGCTTAAATCAATAAACTTCTTAGCATTGGTTCTGTTAGATTGAGCTTTATAGCCCATTCCTTGTCTTTAAATAACCCTTCTAGAAGACTTTAATACAACATTAAAGTTGTCTCTACCTAGAGTGAATTTGGCTAGTGTTCTAGTCAAGTAATCTATTGTTTCAATATGAGTAGGACATTTTGATGGGTAAAATTTGATGGGTGTCGCAACCCACACAAATTTGATTGCATAAAAGAATGCAGTATAGTGCTAGGGAATGACCCTAGGTCGTCTCTCAAGGACCAAACTGCGAGTTTAGAATCAGGTCTAACACAGTGGGGGGGGGGGGTTTGAAATGTTGTTTGTGGATGCGGAAAAATTAAAATGAAATTAAAACAGTAAAAACGAAAATTCACGCTGGAACTAGGCAGCTCTAACCTTTGCTCAATGTTTTAACCATAACTTTTTTCTAAAAAGCTCTAAATGACATGAGGTTTTTTTTCCTGGAAAGTAGACTCAATTATCTTTCATTTGATATATAAAACGTAGCATTTGGACCTCTGGTGTGGTTGCAGTAATTTTTTTAAAATCGAGTCCAGAGAGTGAAAATGCTAAACCAAATACTAGACTAAACAAATATCTAAACACAGTTAAATTAAATTAAATGCAAAATTAAACTAAAGATATTAAAAGCAATTAATCTTAAAAAGACAAATTAATTCAAAACAAAAGAAAATAAACAATCCTAATTTTTTTACCAAACACGTGACCTCATTCCAATTCAATCTTCCAATGCTCACCAAGAAATCAAGAAGGACCGTGGAACCACAAATTAAATCAATCACCATGTTTCATCATTTCTAAAAGCAATTAAATGAAGCTAAAGAAATGCTATTATACCCTTGCAGCAGAAACAAAATGCCAATTGAAAAGGAAATGGACCGTGACCCTACTCACCACACCTTAAAACTAAATTAAAGAAACATTGCCTAGCTTGCTATTTCCAAGGAAATTGAAAAATAATTCTCAAAAGAAAAACTAAATGAAATGACCGTGTAGGCTTTTCAAAAGAAAATGATTGCAACCCCTTTTCATGGACGTGATGCACCACCAAATTAATTACCATTGCAGCAGTTGAACTTTATCCAATAAATGAGCACCGCCTACTTCTTATCAAAAGCAAAGAGAAATAAAATCAATGCACTCCCAGGCCATGACTCCACACCAACGTTGCTTTAGTGCATCATTCTCCAATTAAACTAACTTCAAAACGTGAACCAAGCTTCAATCGAACAGTGCGGGAAAACCAATTGAAAAATGATCAGCGAACTTTGACAGCGCGAAGGAAAAATGGTTAAGCCTAGAAGCTCTCCATTAGTTAGCGCAAAAATGGAAATGGCGTTTTCTCTTCAACCAAAATCCAATAGCAAAATCATCTTCTAAGAAAACGTTGCTGCAGACCCCAAAAAAATGAATTTCCGAGAGTAATCTGTGTTGCCTCCCAATCTTCCTCTGCCGAGAGTCTCCAAACACTACAGCCAAAATTCTCTACACCACCAAGTGACGACTGGTCACTTTTAAGAGAGGCCATGTGTCCTCTAAAATAAGGGTGGGGTCCACCCTAAAATAATAAAACCCTAGGTGCCAAGTGTTCTACAATTTTGGGCTACTCATAATTTTTTTAATAATGGCCCAATGTGCAAAGGTTTGTCCAAAAAGTTTAAACAATTAAAATTAAAATACAAAAAAATTTAAAATGTCTAATTTGAGAGTCTTGAATTTATTTTGTCTCCTCCAAATGTCCCAAATCGAGTTTCCAAAATTCTCCCTGAAAATAATAATGCAAATAATTAGCTCAGAAAATTCAAATTAATTAAAATTAGAATTTCCGGTCAAATTAAGCATATTTAGGAAAAACGGGAAAATACCGGACAATTAAGTACAATTCCCTGATTAATTTTAGCACAATAAACTAAGTGAAATCAATAAAATATCGACTCATCACATTTTTCACAAGCTTTTTCTACTGTAAGAGTCTCAATTTTAATTTCTTTAGTAAACATTAAAGCATCATCTAAATCCTTTTGCAATTTCTCATTATCATCCACAAGGTTATTAATTCTATGCACATAATATCTTCTCTCAGAGTTAAGTTGATTAACCTTGTATTGTAGTCGCATAACTTCAACATGGATTTCTTTGAATGCTTCAACATGGATTTGTTTGAACTCTTCAATCACCAGATCATCACTTCTATTGGTTCATTCTCAAAATCGGCATCACTGTCATAGTCATCCCATGTTGCTCCAGCCATATAGCATATATTTGATTCTTCTTCATGATCAACATCTTCATCACTTGATGCATCAGAATCACTGTTTTCCCAGGCAATGTAAGCTCCTTTGTGCTTTCTATTTTTGTCCTGTGGAAACCTTCTATTGGCTTTCTGCATCGGCTTTAATTATGGAATATCTAGTTTGATATGTCCTTATTTGCCGCATTCGTAGCATTGGACAACATTTGCTCTGAAGCCTTTCTTTGCTTTATTGTGACCTGCATGGTTAGTAAGTTGACTATCATTTTTCATAAGTCGACTAAACTTTCTTACCATCACGGTTATAATTTCTCTATCATCCATCTCTACATATGAGTCATCCTCTGACCGTAAGGATTTCTTGCTTGTTGCTTTCAAAGCAATGGAGTTCTTTTCTTCAATCTCTTCTTCATCCTTTAGCCTTCCAAGTTCCAACTCACGTTTTCTTAACTTGCCGAACAAGGTAACTATAAGGGTTATATTGCTCAGGGATGAGGGTGTGAGTCTTAGTCGTCTTAACCTCTTGATCTTCACATCTTTTTACGAGGAATGCTAGGAATTGCATGAACTGGTAATTAGGGACAGGCTTATTGACAGGGATCGAGTTTAAGTGTCTTCGTGAGGGACGTTAGCATTAATGAATAAAGAGGAATTCTTATATACATGAGAGGGAACTTGGTGAAGTCTAACCCCAACAACATAACCATCTCATATAAATCAACCTCCGTTTATCTCTGTGCTCTTTTGCTATTGATCAATTGCAATTTATTTTCTTTATTATTTCTGCACCACAAATCCATGATCTTCGTTATTTTAAGTCTTACTTAATCTTGTTTTCACACAACTGTTCAGCGTCGAGAGTCCTCTGGGATACGATACTTGGTCTTACCATTTTATATTACTTGTGCGACTCTGTACACTTGCCGATTTGCCCCAACATTCTTCTTCATAATTTTTTTCTCTCCTCTCCTCATTTTCATCCTTACTACTTTCTATCTCAATAATAATTTCTTCGTTCATCTCCTCTTCTTCCTCTTCACTACTTTCTATCTCGATCACTTCTTTTTATGCTCTTCTCTTACTCCTAGTCACAACAGCTTTACATTCCTCCTTACGGTTAACATCAATATTAGCGCTAAATTGGTTCTTCTCTGTGGTTTCCACCCTCTTTAACAGCTAACCAATCTGCATCTCCAGGGTTATGAAATTAGCTTCATGGATTTTATAGTGAGAATCATAAACCTTCATAAATTTATCTATTGTTGAAAAGGCTACCTGTCTGCCTAGATGGGTTATTTTGACTCTGCCTAATACTAGGATGGTTCTTCCAACCTTAGTTAGAGTTACCTTGGTTCAAATTTCCCTGCCTGTACTGGAACTTATTACCCATAAAGTTTGCCTCTTCTTGCATCTCTTCAAGCACAACACATTGACCATTAATATAGTCACCACCACAGAAATCACAAACATGTAAGCTTGAGACACATTCCTGATCTCGTTCGGAAGTTGAGCAAGAATCTTTGACAAGTTACTGATAACGGTTGAAAAATCGTTATTTTCATGTGCTATTTTAGACCAAATTACTCCATTTACTGCTTAGAATGAGCTTGAAATCAAACAAAACTCAATAAATGAGTCAGTCAGGAGTCAAAAGCTATTTTTAGCGATATTATGCTTGTTTTGCATTGTGTTGCAGCAATTTTGATGGAAGTGAAGAATGGAGGTGAAGATAAAGGCCTTAGACTCAAGATAGAGGAAGAAAATCAAGAAAAGAAGAGTCTAGAAACCGCCCAGCAGCAGAATTGCACCGCTGGGCGGCCAAATGCGAGGAGTTGGCACCAAGGCACCGACGCCTGGCAGTTTAGCGATAAGAGGCAAACCGTCGGGCGGTGGACCCTTGACGCCGTGTGATGAGTCGATATATTATCGACTTCACTTAGTTTATTGTGCTAGAATTAATCAGGGAATTGTGCTTAATTTTCCGGTATTTTCCTGTTTTTCCTAAATATGCTTAATTTGACCGGAAATTCTAATTTTAATTAATTTGAATTTTCTGAGCTAATTATTTGCATTATTAATTGCAGGAAAAATATTGGAGACATATTTTGGAGCATTGGGAGGGAGACAAAATAATTCAAGACTCTTTTTAAATTAGTTATATTTTAATTTAGTAGTTTAAGATTAGTCAAATTTTAATTTAGCAGATTAGGCTTTTTAAACTAAGTTTTGTATTTTGGGCCAATTTTTGGTAGTGTAGACTAAGCCCAATTGTAGAGTAAGATGATTTGGCACTTTAGGGTTTCTTTAGGGTGGACCCCACCCAAAATTTTAAGACACATGTCCCTTGCTAAGGGCTATCAGCCGTCACACATATACACACATTCTCGGCAAAACAATTTTTTGGTTTTTAGCTGCTGGCCATTAAAACTCTCGGTGCCGCAACGTTTGCTAAAAAAAAATGTTGATGCTATTTGATTTTGGTTGATGGAGAATTGAATGTCCAGCCTTTTCTTTATTATTTTTATTGAAGCTTCATTCCAGCTGCAGGTGCATTTATTCTTCATTTAGTCTAGCGTTTTTTTTTTTTATTTGGGAGCAAAGAGATGGAGTCCAGCCGCCACCCATCTTTGCACTTTGCATGGAACAATTATTTTGGGAGAGCCTTAAGTGATTCACGCTAGTTTCATTCGTTGAAGGAGAAAAGCTCCTTTCAACTTTCATCATTTTTTTTTTCCGGTGATTTACATACAGAGGTCTAGCTGCCACATCCTCTTTTGGGGGCTTTATGCATCTTTTATTTCAAGCATTGTATCGATTTCCTTGCTTTCATTGGATGAGAGATTAATTAGGCAAAGTACAGTGATGGGACGACTGCAAAAGGATATTTAGGTTTCATTTTTCAAGAATTTTTTTCAATTCCTTTAGGAAGAACGTGATGACACAAATTTTCTTTAGTTTATTTATTTATTTTTATTTTTATTTTTTTTGCATTCAAATGTGTGGTGTCCGTGGAGATTTTTTTTAATTGAAGAATGAAATGGTAAAAAAAAAAGTTTATGTTTGTTTTTATTATTATTTTATTTTCTTTTGTCTTATAATATTTTATATTACATATTTAATTGTTTTTCATCTTTTTAATTTAGTTTTGCACTTTAATATTTTTTTTAATTATGGTTGGATAATTTTCTTTTGTAGTGTTAGGTTTAGCATTTTCATTTACTTTAATGTTGTCTATTTTCTTCGGCTTCTTTATCTTCCTGCATTTCCAATTTCGTCACTTGCTTTAGAGATCGTTCCGTTTCAATGTAGAATCGTTCGGTCATCTGTAGGACCGTTCGGTCTTCATGCTTTGTCCATTTATTTCAAGGTTTTCAATTATGTTTGGTTGTATTTAATTTCCAGTTTTATTTTTAATTTCGTCATTGCATTAACAAAAAAAACACCTTTCACAACTCCCCCCACTTCGTGTTAGACCTAAGACTCGAACCACATTTGGTCCTTGAGAGACGACCTAGGGGTCATTCCCTAGCTATACTGCATTCCTAATTGCAATCAAATTTGTATGGGCCGCAACACCCATCAAATTTTGGCGCCGTTGCCGGGGACCAAAGGTTCGGTTTTAGGTCTTTTGTTATGTTAGTGTGTGTTGTGTCTTGTCTTGTGTTATGAATGTGATGTTTTGTTCTGTGTGTTCGTTTTTTTTTGTGTGTGTCATCATGGGTGTTGCATTTAGGTAGCTTTAGTTGCATATTTGCATTGCATTATTCTTTTCCCCCTTCTTTCTACATGTCTACCTATTTTGGTTATGTGGATACTGTTTTCCCTGCTTGTTACTCTGATTATGATTCTCCTGCTGATTTGTGTGTTGAGAACAGTATGATTCCTCCTCCATCTCATGAGAGTGCTCCTAGGGAGTCGTTTCCACTTGATGAGGAGGATATTCGTTGTATTTTCAACACTGGACTGATACATTTGCTGCCTAAGTTTCATGGTCTTGCAGGTGAATGCCCACATAGACATTTGGAGGAGTTCTACACATTATGCTCTTTGATGAAACCTCCAGATGTCTCGGATGAGGACATGTTCTTAAGGGCATTTGAGTACTCATTACATGGAGCGGCAAGTGATTGGTGTTGTTGTATTACTCCAGGATCCATCACCAGTTGGGAAGATCTTGAGCATCAGTTTCTTGACTAATTCTCCCCTGTGCGGTATGGTTACAGCGACGATCCTGGGTGGACTGATCCTAAGTTGGGATGGTATGGTACTTCACAGCATAAATATCAGGAACCATCATTCCAGACTCCTTGTGTGCCTCCAGCTGTTCAGGAACCACAACAGCTGCAGTTTCATGAGCCTGCCCATTCTTTATCAGCTGTTGGTAGGAAATTGGAAAGCAAACTTGATTCTCTTGAGAGTTTGGTGAAACAGTTGGCATCCAACCAGAGACCAGCACCTCCATCTGCATCTGTTGCACGGCTGTGTGCTATATGTCCTTCTAGTGACCACTCTACGGATGCTTGTCCTTCTTTGGAGCACCCTATTTCTCATGATGAGCCTCAAGCTTATGCTACAAACATCTACAACAATAGGCAGCCACAACAGAAAAATCAGAGGCAACAACAACAGCAGAAGGCACCTGCCAAATCTTCTACTTCTTCTGAGCCAACATTGAATGAGTTGTGGGGGCAGATAGCCAGGCAGGCCATTGAGGAACAGTCTCAATTTTTAGAGGGATCACCATTTCAGACTATTCCAATTCTTGATGATGTCAGTGTCATCCGCATAGGGGATGAGGAGCAGAGTCATGAGCCTACTATTGCACCATCTACTTTCCTACACTCCTATGTCCCTGCTCTTGCGCCTGAGGATGCAGTGGATCATTCTACTGTTATTGGTGAGATTAATCATGAATCAACCCAGGTTTTCTCTAAACTTGAAATCCCACTTGATTTGCCTCAGTTGTTCATGCATTCAGATATTCTTGATTCTGTTGCAGATTCACATGTTAGTGATGACTTGGATATAGAAACTGTGAAAACTGAAGATGTTTTAGTCTTAGGATTAAATGTTGATCTTTCACAGTTTTCTGAAAATTTTACATGTAGTTGTGAATCTGGTTCTTGCTCTATTTGTGTTGAGATCAATTCTGTGATACAACCAGCTTCCAACTTTATGATTGGTGATACTAATTGTGAATCTGATGAAAATATTAAGGAACAGGCAGATAGGAGTACCACCTTTGAGATAGGTAGATCACTTTCACCTTCCTCCACTTTAGCCACATTTAGGGAAGTGGAGGTAAACATACCTGAGATAGATTCTGCTATTGATAGGTATGTTGATGATTATGTTGTTGATGAGCCCATTTTTAATTCTCCCTCCTTGCATGATGAGAACCACCTTTTGTTATCACATCTAAATGTTTGTTCTCCATGCACTGAACATGAATCTGAGCATGCTATTGATATTGTTTCTACATTTGAGATTGATTAATGTTCTGAGGGTATATCTGAGGTTCAGCCTCTTACACTGGGATTGGGTGTTATACCTCTGCATATTATTACTTTGGAACCACATTGCACTAACCATGTTGCAGGAGGTACACATGCATTTGATCAACACACACCCATGGTGGAAGACAAAGGTGCCGACAATTTGAATATTAATAGGCACCAGCTGAACCTGCTCATCAACAATAACTGCTTCTTAGATCCAGGTGTGGAGGACATCTTCCTACTCGATCAAATTTGGAGACTGTAGCAATTCCTCTTTAACACTTCCTGGCTGAATACCATGGTGGAAGACATCTCCCTGAAAGTCCAAAATTGGCAACTGCCACCATGATCAGGGGAGTTTTCTTCTTTCCCTTCTCCCCCTTTCCTGCTTTTATTGCAATTGTCCATGATCTGTTGACTGTTCTGATTTCTGATCTGATGATTGTGACACATTGAGGACACTGTGTAGTTTAAGTGTGGTCTATTGGGGGAGACTCTGATTTTTCTTTGTAGTTTATGTTTTATGCGTTAAATTTTTTGTTTTCTAGGTAGCTTTTGTTATGTCTTGTGTACAGTTTTGCATGTTTTTTCTTGAATTCTGGACTGTGATTAGGTTGTCAGCTTTCTTTCACTGCATTGATACTCTGATTGCTTGAAATCCTTGCTTTTCTTTGCTTGGAAGATTATCATGATGTTTGAGAGTTGATTTGATTCTGACAGAAATACCCTGTGTGAGATTTGAGCCACTTGATGATCTTTCTTGTGTGTGATATGTCTCTTGATTGCTTGCACATATGCCTTGGCTTGACTCTTGTTGATAGTTCTTGATTGATATGCATGTTTGAAAGTGATAAAGGCAGTTTGTTGTTGAGCCTCTCTAGCCAGATGAGCCTACCTTGTTGTGATCCTTTGATAGCCCCTTTGAGGCTTTACTTTCCCCATTTCTTTGTTTTGAAGCTCAGACACTAGCCCTATGTGAAAAACCATGATTACCTTAACCTTAGGGAATTTTGGAGCTTTGGAATTGTTTTGGGAATAAGTGTGGTCTCTTGGGAAATTCAGATGAATTGGTTAGTTGGTTCCTCTTCTTGTTTTGTTTTGTAAATATGTTGTGTATCTTGTCTCTTACAGTTGTGTTCTGAAAAGAGAGAAAAGGAAAGAGACAAGTTGAAAGAAGAGAAAAAAATATATATAGAAAAATGAGAAAAATTAAAAAAAAAGAATTAAAAAAAAAATTTGTTTGAATAAGGAGTCAAGAAGAGAATTAAAAAAATTTTTGGTGTGATTTTATTGTATTTTCACTTATTCCCCATTGCTCCTCTATTCTTTTTGGTTTGTAGCTTCTTATCCATATTTATCCTCCCTTGTCCTTGACCCCATTACATCCATAAAAGACCTTTTGATTTGAACATGCATGTGAGTTTGAGAGTTCATATTAGAGGCTTGCCAAGTCTACTTGTGTTTTCTTTCTTGAGTGCATTGAGTGACATTGATTTATCTTAAACACTTGAGAGAAACACTGATAGTGCATCTGTGAGGTTCTGTTGCTTTTGATTCATCTCTTGAATTGATTGATCATTTTGCCATGTCTTGAATTGCTTGGATGATTTCTCTGAGTATCTGTTTTCTCTGATTCAGTGTTGGATATTTTCTACTTATCTCTGTCCAGATTTCTTGAGAATTGTGTAATTCTGTTTGTTTCTTTCATTGTGAGTATTTGTCGTCTGTCTGTTGAGTCTGTGTCAATTCCCTGATGTCCGTTGAATTGTTCCCTGGTTTTCGTCTTGGTTATGCCCAGGAGTGCAAAAGACTAAGTGTGGTCTATTTTGATGAGTCGATATTTTATCGACTTCACTTAGTTTATTGTGCTAGAATTAATCAGGGAATTGTGCTTAATTTTCCGGTATTTTCCCGTTTTTCCTAAATATGCTTAATTTGACCGGAAATTCTAATTTTAATTAATTTGAATTTTCTGAGCTAATTATTTGAATTATTAATTGCAGGAAAAATATTGGAGACATATTTTGGAGCATTGGGAGGGAGACAAAATAATTCAAGACTCTTTTTAAATTAGTTATATTTTAATTTAGTAGTTTAAGATTAGTCAAATTTTAATTTAGCAGATTAGGCGTTTTAATCTAAGTTTTGTATTTTGGGCCAATTTTTGGTAGTGTAGACTAAGCCCAATTGTAGAGTAAGATGATTTGGCACTTTAGGGTTTCTTTAGGGTGGACCCCACCCAAAATTTTAAGACACATGTCCCTTGCTAAGGGCTATCAGCCGTCACACATATACACACATTCTCGGCAAAAGAATTTTTTGGTTTTTAGCTGCTGGCCATTAAAACTCTCGGTGCCGCAACGTTTGCTAAAAAAAAATGTTGATGCTATTTGATTTTGGTTGATGGAGAATTGAATGTCCAGCCTTTTCTTTATTTTTTTTATTGAAGCTTCATTCCAGCTGCAGGTGCATTTATTCTTCATTTAGTCTAGCGTTTTTTTTTTTTATTTGGGAGCAAAGAGATGGAGTCCAGCCGCCACCCATCTTTGCACTTAGCATGGAACAGTTATTTTGGGAGAGCCTTAAGTGATTCACGCTAGTTTCATTCGTTGAAGGAGAAAAGCTCCTTTCAACTTTCATCATTTTTTTTTCCGGTGATTTACATACAGAGGTCTAGCTGCCACATCCTCTTTTGGGGGCTTTATGCATCTTTTATTTCAAGCATTGTATCGATTTCCTTGCTTTCATTGGATGAGAGATTAATTAGGCAAAGTACAGTGATGGGACGGCTGCAAAAGGATATTTAGGTTTCATCTTTCAAGAATTTTTTTCAATTCCTTTAGGAAGAACGTGATGGGGGAGGTTGTTCTTTGTTTAGATTTCGTTTTCTAGTGAATTTTGTTGAGTCTTGTGTACAGTTTTGCATGCTTTTTGTGAATTCTGGACTGTGATTAGGTTGCTAGTTTCCCTTCACTGCATTGATACTCTGTTTTGTTGGACTCCTTGCTCTTCTTTGCTTGGAAGATAATCATGATGTTTGAGAGTTGGATTAACTGTGACTGATTACCTGTGTGAGATTTGAGCCATTGGATGATCTTTCTTGTGTGTGATATGTCTCTGGATTGCTTGCACATTTGCCTTGGCTTGACTCTGTTGTTAATTCTTGATTCATGAGCATGTTTCAAAATGATAAAGGCATTTTGTTGATTGAGCCTCTCTAGCCAGATAACCTACCCTGTTATGATCTCTTTGTTAGCCCCCTTGAACCTATACTTCCCCCATTTCTTTGTTTTGAAGCTCATACAATAGCCTAAGTGAAAAACCATGATTACCTGAACCTTAGGGAATTTTGGAGCTTTGGAATTGTTTTGGGAATAACTGTGGTCTCTTAGGAGTTGCAGATGAATTGGCTAGTGAGTCCTCTTCTTGCGGTTGCATTGTAAATATCATGTATCTTGTCTCTTAGAATTGTGTTCTGAAAAGAGAGAAAAGAAAAGAGACAAGATGAAAAAAAAAAGAAAAAAATACAAAAAAAATGAGGAAAATTAAAAAAATTGTGTGAATAATGGAGTCAAGAAGAGGATTGAATTAGAGGTTTTGGGTGTGATTTGACTGTGTTTACACTTGTTCCCCATTGCTCCTCTATTCCTTTTGGTTTGTAGCTTCTTATCCAGATGTATCCTCCCTTGTCCTTGGCCCCATTACAACCATGAAAAGACCTTTTGATTTGAACATGCATATGTGTTTGAGTGTTGACATTAGAGGCTTGCCAAGTCTATCTGTGTGTGCTTTCTTGAGTGCATTGAGTGACATTGATTTACCTTAAACACTTGAGACAAACACTGATAGTGTGCATCTATGAGGCTCTGTTGCTTTTGATTCATCTCTTAAACTGATTGACTGTTTTCCATGCACTGAAGAGTTTGAATGATTTCATGAGTATCTGCTTTCATTGCTTTTGTGTTGGATACTGCCCACTTCCTTTCACTGTCCAGATTTTGTGAGAATTGTGCAACTCTGCTTCTGTTTTATGAATCTTTGTTGTCTGTCTGTCGAGTCTGTGTCACCTCCTTGATGTTTGAGTAGTTCCCTGGTTTCGTCTTGATTTTTCCCAGGAGTGCAAAAGACTAAGTGTGGTCTATTTTGATGAGTCGTTATTCCTTGAACTATATTTAGTTTATTGCACTTAAATAAAATAGGGAATTGTGTTTAATTGTCTGTTATTTCCCCGTTTTCCGAATTCTGCTTAATTTGGTCGGAAATTCGTAATTGTGCTAATTTGGATTTTTTGAGCTGATTAAGCGCATTTCTGGTTGTAGGGAAGTTGTGGAAACGTCATCTGGAGCATTAGGATATGGCGTGGCACATTCAAAGGCTCAACATTTAGTCATTTAGATTCTTATTAAAGTTGTAATTTCGTTTTCTAGAAGCCCTTAATAAGAATTAGGTGTTTTGGACCCTTTTAAGGGCATTTTTGTAAAAAAACCAAATGTGGGGCCATGTGGCATCTCTTTAGGGCTGACTTGTAGTGTGTGGACCCTACCAAATTGTAATTCTTGGTCATATAGGGTGTGAATACCGAACCACACACTTAGAGACCCATAGCTCATGGTTTTCTTCTTTCTTCTAGGGTTTCTCTTGTTTTGGACATGCCTTGAAGGAGCTTGTCTTGGTGATTTCGGTTTTGAGCCATTTCAATGAACAAGATGCAGATTTTCTTTGTTTCTTAACTCACTCTTGGTTATCTTAGCTTGTTGGTGGTGAAAAACAATTCATTTCCACTTCCGTTTGCTTGTTTTTTATGCTTGGAGCTTGAGCTTTGGAGCTTGTCTTTGCATTTCCATGGTGGATGTTGGGTTTGAGTAACTTTATATTTCGTTTTCCTCTCCCTTTGCTGCTGTTCCTCACGTTTTTCTTTTCATTTTATTTGGTTGGATGATAAAAATGGAGTTCCATGTGAGTTTTGGGTTGAAAAGAGCTTACCTTAATGTGTGGGTGTTGTAGTTTGGGCTCTTTCTTCTTGATTTTCGGTTTTGATGTTTGAAGCAAGGATGGGACCAGACTTTTGTGTTGTTATGGTGGCTGGACAGAGCTGGAGTGATGGCTTAAGTATTATTTTCGTTTTTGCAAAGAAGCTTGAAGAAATGGAAGATTTGGTTGGGTTGAAGTAGCATATGTTTGAGTTTATTGTTCTTGTGTTGATTTGGAATTTGAACTTTGGTCTCTTGGGTTTATGTTTCTGTAGTAGGGATGAAGAAAACATGAATGGTGTGTTGGTGGAGAAAGAAAACCGAAAATGGAGGTGAAAGGAGGAGAGAAGGTGCATTTAAGTTTTTGCCATTTTTGGACAAACACATATGATGCTTCTTTTGACCAAAAGAATGTTTCTACTTTGAGTTTTTGTCTTTTCCTTGCATTGTTGCTGCCATGAATTGCATGAGGAATGGATTGTTTTTGTAGTTGTTTTCATTTGGTTTAGCTTACTTGGCACATTGGTAGGAGCATCCAAGGTATCTTCCATTTGCACATTGGTCTTTGAAGCAATTTTTTGTAGAATTCACTTGGTGGGTTTGGTTTTTGTGGTCTTGGTGTGTGGATTCCGAATTTGCTGCATGGAGAAGTGATGGAAAGGTTTTCAATTGGTTGTTTAAAACATACTTTAATTTCTTTTGAGACATGGTGCACATGAGGACAAAAAGACAACAAAATTGGTGGTTCATTGAAGCTTAAAAATAGATTTGGTCTTGGTGGTGAGTAGTGCACGGCCATGAGGTTTTTCTTTGGCCAATTGGACTTTTTAATTTATTTGTTAATTGCACTTTGGTTCACATAAATTACTAGAAGTTAAATAGGCTTGTTAGTTTCTCTTGTTTTCACTTAGTTTAATTAGTAGGTTGAGTTATTTTTCATCCACTTAATTTAGTGTTGCATTTTAATGGCTTTAATTGTGTTTGGATATTTATCTATTGCAGTGTTCAATTGTCTTTTTCCATTCACTATGTTGTCTATTTTGTTTGGTTTCTTTACCTTCTTGCATTTCCATTTTCCTCACTTGGTTTAGAGATAGTTTGGTCTCAATGTAGAATCGTTCGGTCATCTGTGGGACCGTTCGGTCGTCATGCTTTCTCCATTTATTTCAATGTTTTCAAGTATGTTTGGTTGCTTTTAATTTTCAGTTTTAATTTAATTTAATTTTCCTTGCATAAACCTTTCACAAGCCCCCCCACTTCGTGTTAGACCTAAGACTCGAACCACATTTGGTCCTTGAGAGACGACCTAGGAGTCACTTCCTAGCTATACTGCATTTCTTATATGCAATCAAATTTGTATGGGTTGCGACACCCATCACCGTGCGGTAGCGCGATAAGAGGCAAACCGTCGGGCGGCATAAGTGTGACGCCGGGCAGTTGCTTGTTGGGCTCGAGCCTGTTTTCTGTTCCGTTCTTTAGCTATAAATAGCCCTAGTGCGATTTCATTCTCACTCTTTTGACAGAGAAGGGCGGCCAGACGTACTTTTCAGCCTCTGGAGAGGATCTCTTGGATGCTTAGGCTCCTTTTCATCTTTTCTAGGGTTTGCTTTCCATATCTTCCATTATTTTCATCTTGGTTCACCATGACAATGGTGAACTAAGCCCTTTTGTTGTTGGGGGAACAATGTAATCTTTTGATACTCTCTTTTATTGAAACTCTTGTTTAAATTATAGGATTTTCATATGCATTTATTGTGAATTGTTGGATTCTCATACTGTGCTTAAAGCTTTTATCGTTTAACTCATTCGGTAACTGATATTTGCCTTTATTGATACGGGGACGTACAATAATTTCACGAACTGGTGAGAATTTCCTTGGTTAAGCAATACAACCAAGGGATAGGGGGATAGGATGACCAATTGTATTTTCTTCTATTTGTAATGCGTTGCTAGTTGCCAGGGGAGGCTAGGTATAGCAAGCCGGTAATTAGTAATAGGCTCTTTTCGCCGAGGGATCGGGTTAAGGGGAGGCCAAGAAAGTTTGCATAACAATTAGATGATAAAGCAATTTGTAAAACAAGAGGAGTAAATAAGAGAGAGAGGATTAGATGAATTTGTAAACCCCCAACAACTCCATTTATTCATACTCTTTTCTCGTCAACTGAATCACTCATTGCATGTTTATTTTCTGTCTTTGCATTCACCACAACAATTAATTTTTCTTTCACATGTCTTACGATTTTGATTCATACAAACAATAAGGCCTTTCGAGTCTCATGGGAAGAACGATAATGGGTTTTACCATTTTTATTACTTGAAACGATATGGTACACTTGCCATCCCGTTAACAGTTATCAATTTTCTGAGTGAGGAGTTGATTCTGATCTAGCAACGCATCATCAACAGGTAGATGGAGAATTCCCCTCTTTTGAACTATTGTGCCCCTCTCACTATGGGTTTCTTGCTCATTCGCAAGCATACTTTCAATCAGATCATAGGCCTCATCCTCAGTCTTTCATTTTATATCGCCTCTAGCTGAAGCGTCTAACATCATCTTAGACTGTGTATTTAGGCCTCCAAGGAATGCAAGAACCAGAGTTGTCTTGTTAAACCCATGAACAGGTGTCTTCCTCATCAAACCTTTGAATCTCTCCCATGTTTGTCCCAGGGTTTCCTCCATGCCCTGTCTAAATGAAGAAATCTCCAACTTCCCTTGACTAACTTTTGACAGTGGAAAGTTTTTGCCTCCCAATGAAAAAGGAAACAAACTTAGTTTTATCCGGTCATCAGAGACTCTATTCATCTTTACCGTATTGCAAATTTCATTAAATGTTGTCAAATGATCATAAGGATTCTCATTCGACAACCCATGAAATGGGTTGCTTTGTACCAGATGAATTAATGCAGGGTTCATCACCATATTTGTTGTGTTGTCCCTTGGCATAGCAATACTGTTAAAGTGCAAGGGCCCAACTACATTTGATGCGTTAGCAAGTGTGCGTCTAGGAGGAGTTTGCTCTGCCATCTCCTCAGTATTTCGAGTAGAAGCCTCCAGTGAGGGTTGTACAAGTCTTTCAGGAGAGGGGAATAGTTCACGAGATGGTCTTCTGTCTTTCCTCCCCCTCCTGTCACACAATCCTTCGAGTAGAGGTTGATTTTTCTTGCTTCTCGTGTGAATTTCTTCCTGCATACACAAGAAACAAAAACCCTAAAAGAATTTTTATAGAAAAAATAAAAATAAAATAAAAACAAAAATACAAACCAAGTCAAATTTAATCAAATTCGCACTAATAGTAAAGTTAAACCACGAGTCCCCGACAATGACACCAAAAACTTTTTAAGACTTTGGCAAGTCTACCAGATCGTATCAAGTAGTAATAGAACAATAAGTCCAAATATTGTTTCCCTAGGGACTTAGTAGCCTAGACGTTCATGTGAATTGATTGCATAAGACTTGAAAGAAGATTTCGATGTGAAGATTTGCATGTGAAGATTTTGATTGTTTGAGATGAATGACAATTTTTTTTCATGTGACTTGTGAATAATAGAGAGTTGGAGTGTCACCTTAAACACTTGAGTGATTGAGTGAAACACTTGCTTGGTGAGAATTGATAAATTTCATGCTTACATCTTTGCTTAATGGATTGATCATTCATAAAGTGTAAAATCTGTTGAGAAATATGTGATCATGTGAACTGAATTGAATTGAAAGCATGCATGCATCTTGATTTGATTCTACTGAAAATCTGAAATTGAGTAGTTCTTGTCATGAATTTTAGGAGTGTTGAACTATTGGATGAAAAAGTGGAAAACCAAGTTTTGTTTTGTTTGCTTGAGGACAAACAAAGTTCTAAGTTTGTGGTTGTGATAACTGTTGAGAAACAGTTATTTTCATGCTTCATTTGCGATCAAATTACACCCTTTAAGGCTTAGAATGAGCTTAGAATCAAGCAAAACACATAAGTTGAGTTAGTTGAGATTCAAAAGCTGTTTTTAGAGATATTATGCTTGTTTTGCAGCGTTTTTGATGAAAATGAAGAATGAGATTGAAGATGGAAGGAAGGGTCTAGGAACCGCCCAGCGCCAAAATCCAACGCTGGGTGGCCATATTCGAGGAGAAGCCACTGTCTGGCGCCCAGGTGGTGAAGTCGGGCGGTGTTGCGATTAGAGGCAAACCGTCGGGCGATACAACTCACCGCCGGGCGGTGGCACGATTATGGGGAAACTCCTGGGCGCCAAAGTGCGTCGCTGAGCGGTTATCTACTGGGCTTGGGCCTAAATTTCGTGACGCTCCTCAGCTATAAATAGCCCTAGTGCGAATTCAGATGCATTCTTTTGACAGAAAGGGGCGGCCAGACCTAGTTTTCACTTCTTGAAGATGATCTCTTTGATGCTTAGGCTCCTTTTTGTCCAATCTAGGGTTTGTTTTTCCATTCTTCCATTATTTTTCATCTAGTTTCACCATGACAATGGTGAACTAAACTCTTTTGTTGTTGGGGAACAATGTAATCTTTTGAAACTCTCTTTTATTGAAACTCTTATTGATTCATATGCTTGTTGTATGCTTTGATTATCAATTTTTGGGTTTCTCATATGCGCTTAATGCTTTTATCGTTTAACTCATTCGATAATTGTTGTTTGTCTTTATTGATACGGGAACGTACGGTACTGTCATGAACTGGTGGGAAATTCCTTGTTTAAGCAATACCACCTAGGGATAGGGGGTAGGATGATCAATTGTTTTCGCTTCCGTTTATTATGCATTATTAATTTCTAGGGGAGGCTAGGGATAGCAAGCCAGTAATTAATAATAGGCTCTTTTCGTAGAGGGATCGGGTTAAGGGTAGACTAAGAAAGTTTGCATGACAATTAGATCACAAAGCGAATCAAATAAGAGGAGTAGATAAGAGAGAGTGGATAAGATAAAATTGTAAACCCCAACAACTCCATTCATCCACAGTCTCTTTCTCGTCAATTGAATCAATCGCATTTGCATGTTTACTTGTTGTTTCTTGCATCCAAACCAATGAATTTTTCTTTACAAGTCTTATGATTTCAATTTGCACGAACGATAAGGCCTGCGAGTCCTTTGGGAAGAACGATATTGGGTTTACCAATTATATTACTTGAAACGATGTGGTACACTTGCCAGAGTGTTAACAACAAGAAATGAACAAGATAAGATTTCTAGTTTACAACAATACCTTGCATCTGAATTTGAGATGAAACAACTTGGAAACCTTAAATACTTTTTGGATGTTGAAGTAGCTAGATCAAAACATGGTATTTCCTTATGCCTAAGAAAATATACTATTGACTTATTATCGGAAACTGGCCTGCTTGGGAGTAAGCTAGCTGATACGCCAACTGAACAAAATCATAAACTCTTTAATTGCTCAAATTCAACAAGCATAGATAGAGGATGATGACAAAGGCTGGTAGGCAAATTAATTTATTTGTGCCATACACGTCCAGATATCACTTATGCAGTGAATGTTGTTAGTCAATTTATGCATGGCCCACAAAAGCTTCATATGGATGTTGTGGAGAGGATTTTGAGATATTTGAAGTCCGCTCCTGGAAAAGGAATTTTATTCACAAATCATGGAAACTTAAAGGTAGAATGGTACACTGGTGCAGATTGGGTAGGCTCAAAAGATGATAAAATCTACCTCTAAATACTTTACTTTTGTAGGAGGGAATATTGTAACTTAGAGGAGTAAAAAACAACCTATAGTAGCAAGATCGAGTGCTGAAGCAGAATTCAGAGGCATGACATTAGGTGTATGTGAACTTTTGTAGATTAAAAATGTGTTATCAGATTTGGGCTTTAAACTAAATGAAGCTATGAGTTTGTACGGTGACAATACTTTTGCTATAGCAATTGCTCACAATCTTGTGCAACATAATAGAACAAAACATGTGGAGATTGATAGACATTTCATCAAAGAGAAATTTGAAGCTGGAATAATTTTATTTCCTTTTATAAGATCAGAATTGTAGTTGGTTGACGTTCTCACCAAAGGAGTATCAAGAAGATTGTTTAATGATTCTCTATTCAAGTTGGGAATGTGTGATATTCATGCACCAACTTGAGTAGGGGTGTTAAAATATGTTAAATATTCTATTAACGGATATTGGACAATCAAATATTGTGTTAGTTATAATTTAGATATTATTATAATTTATGAAGATTTGTGTACGTGTCATTCCTTTAATTGATGAAAAATTATAAAATCCTTTTATATATATATATATATATATATATATATATATATATATATATATATATATATATTACTTTACCCTTTGAAATAATATATCAGAATTATTCTTTAAACCTTTTAATATCTTATCCTTAACAAAATACATTTCAGAACATGATAATTAACTTTTAAGACTATAAATTTTATTTTTATCACAAATTTGATTATATTAGTTCGTTAATATAGTCTTTCTAGAGAGAACTATTTATTGCCACAGAAAGTTAACACTGCTGAAAAAAAAAAGTGTCTCACTATTTTTTTCTCTCATTAGAAATAGTACATAGTTGAGAAAAATAATTGACACATTTATAATGATTTATTTATGTAGAAACTTCAACGTTTAACATTAGTTACAAAATGACAAGAGCTTCAACTTTGTTCTGGTATGTATTTGAAAGCGTTGGCATCAAATTGGAGTGAGTAAAACGTTGTTTTCGGTCTTTCCTTGACCATTGCACTATCATATTCTCCTATTTTCCCATAATCTTCCAAAATGAACCAAACCTACATTCCTTTTTTGATATCTTTTTGTAAATTAAAGGAATTTATTTCTTTGCTACTGCTAAAAATATTATGATTAGTTATCTACTTTACGAGAGAGACAATTGTTAATGGGCCCATTAATTATAATAAGTGGATTTTTTGTGAGTTCTCTTATGAAATAGTTCACCTCTTGCTTCCAATTTTGGCAAATAATTATTGAGAATGAACCGTTTGTTATTTTGGACACTAACATATGGTCTCTCTCTATGCACTTGGGACACACTAGTGACCCCAAAAGCATAAAAGGTTACTCTTGTGTATGCAAATACTTGCCAAAACTTCAAGAGTAAGCATGCAATATCTTTTTCCATCCAATAGAACAAAACCAGTGAAAGAAAGTGGATAAAAAAGGAGATTGTTTGACACCCAACCTAAAATATCTAGTAATTATGTCAAATTATAGCGAAGAATAGACCATGTTTTTTTTTTTAATTTTATAGTTCGTTATTTAGGGACCTATAATAGGAAAACCGATTTGCTCATCTTTAAAAAATATATATAAATAAATATAAATCATATTTTAAAGTGTAATTGAGTTAATAAGAGAGTTTTTTAAGATAAAAATGTTTTCATTGTCGTGTCTCTTATATAAGTATAAGCGGTTGAATCTGTAAAATTCGTGGGAAGACCCATGCAATTCATTCTCTCTCACAATTTTTCATTTCAGTGCTTGTATATATAAATCAAATCTTACTAATAGTTTAGTGTATATATAATCATTGCTATTATAGTAGGCGTGCTTTAAGAATCTGAGTTTTGAAATTTCAATTTATATAGGTGTAATTGTTTTAGAAAAAAATCAAATTTGTTTGAACGTCAGCATTTGAACTCAATTAGTTAGATAAGTTAAAAAGAGTAATTTTGTGAACGTTTTAAAATCATTTCAGAGATTATTTCTTTTTTCAAAGATAGCATGTTATTATAGAAAAATTATTAACAGCTTTAATAAGATATCAATCACTCTATTACAAGCAAAGATAATCTCTGTCTAAACTAATTAGTGTGTTAAGAGTTGTGTTAAATTGAAAAAAAAAAAAATTGAAGAATGTACCTGTATTGACTATTCTTGATATTTGCCGATATTTTGATTTTTTTTTGTAATAATTCTGATTAACCTTTGAGGTGTCTTTTGCTACCATATATAAAAGTAGTTGGACCTTTGTGAAACTAATTACCTAATTCATGACTTGGTAATAATTGTCTTTGTTGTTAAAACATGAGTTACCAAAAAGAAGGGTATTACCGACAGTTATAATTAGTCAAAAACAGTCATAATTCGTTAGTAATGTTCTATTATCGACGAATTACGACAACCATATATTCGTTGCTAAATCTTTTGTTGGTAACCATTACAGACGGTCTTTAATCTTTGGTAGTTATTAGCGACTTTTTCCTTCAGTAATTACCGAACAATACAACGTCGATAATTAGCGAAGGGCAAATGTCGTCAATAATTATCGAAGGTCAAAATCGTCGGTAAGAACCAGCAAAATGAAGTTAAATTTGTATTTGTTATCCAACTACACAAACTTGCATAACATTTTCAAAGCACAACAAACCTCTATAATATGCATCCCAAAATCGTCCAATCATTGATGGAGTAAACAATATACATCATTTGTATTGTTCAAATTTAAGAACTTGTATTTGTAAATTAAACATCAAACATAAAACATAAAACAATATGTTCATCTAAACCAACAATGTATATGTTTGAAAGACATGAGCAAATGCAATGTAGTAGAATCATAATGTTCTAACATCCAAATGTTTAAACAAGTATGTTCAATAACAAAAGAAGACTAATAATCTACATAACCATCATCAGAATGATCTTCATCATCCTGCTGCTCTGTAGATGGTTGGCTTAGTGTGGGTTAGACTATGTGGGTTGGATTGATCTGGACTGGACTGGAGTGGTTTGGACTGATGTGGGCTGCTCTGGGATGGCGGGTGACAGGGAGGGTCGTAGCTGGGTCGAAGGGACGGTGAACTGAATTTGTGCAACTTCAGGCAGCACTCTCACGACCAAGGCCTTAAAGTTTGTAAACTCGGCTCTAAATGTAGTGTATTCTTGGTCTCGTTGCTCTAGTGCCTGCATGAGGCGGACAACGGCCTCGTCAGCAGCGGTGGTGGAAGAAGAAGGTTGGTTCCTTAGAGAACCTCCTCTTGGTGCTGTATAGTTTGCAACAAGTTGTCCCGCACCGTACACTCGTCCCTTTTTCTTCCCACAAACAACATCGACCCGACACTGTGTCCTACGGATGTCGTTGTCTTCATTACTCGCATCATCCGGTGTAGGAGCTGCCAATGTTCGGATCTAACTTGTGAAAGTCTCGTAGAAAATTCTTGTTGTTCAAACATTAAAATAAATGTTAGGGAATGATACAATAACATAAGGAAAAATTACTGGTAGTACTAGTGTTATTTGCTTACAAGAGTCTTTCGAGACCTTTCATCAATGAATTCATTAGTTCTCTTCATTTGTCATACACACTCTAGCGGTAGATTGTATGGGGTACCTATCACCGGCCAACATGAATATGGTGATGCAGATGATAACGGTTGAAAATACCGTTATTTGTGATGTAATTTTGATACTAAATGGACCATTTTCCACTTAGAAACTTGCTTGAAATCATGTAGCGCCCTTTTTGGGGCGTTGAGCGCCACTTTTCCAAACGCATCACACCTGCTTGCCCTTTGAGTGTAGTTGAGTGCCAGTTTTAACATCGCAGCATGTCCGAGCGCCCTAAGTGGGGCACTGAGCGCCAATGAGATGGGCTTGGGCTTTGTTTCTATTTTGATTTCGCTCTATTTAAAGGACCCAGACGCCCTAGGTTTTCTATCTTTTGGTAGAGGAGGCGCAACAACACACTCTCTCACTTTCTGGAGGCAGATTTGGATGCGGGAGCTTCCATCTTCAACTTTTAGGGTTTTTCTATCTCATTCTTCTCCATTGTACATCTAGGTTCACCATGACGATGGTAAACTAACTTCTATTTGTTGTTGGGGGATGATGTAACCTTGTGAACTGATTCTTAATAATATATGCTTCTTTAATTAATTGTTAGGGTAATTCTTCTACGATCAATGCTTGTTTTGTTTAACTCATTCATAGCATGATGTATGAATTGCATGAGTGTCGGGAGGTTCCTTACAATTCAGGTTCCTGTAGAATTCCCAAGAGCAGTATTTCTGAGGGATGGGAGTACGAGTCTTTGTTTTCTTAAGCTCCTAATCTTAATGCAGAATTAATTATTAGGGATGCAAGGGATTGTGACCGGGTAATTAAGGATAGACTTTCTTCGTCGAGGGATCGAGTTTTAAGTAATTTGGAGAGTGACGTTGACATTAATGAAATCTAACCCCAACAACATATTCATCTCATAATACAAGCATCATCTGTTCATCATTGTGCTACTCTTCAATTGATCAAAACTGCATTCATAATTAATTTTTTGTATTTGCATTCTAAACCAATTATTTTGTTCCTTTTAAGTCTTAATTAATCGAGTTATCACAGACTGTCTAGTGCCGAGAGTCTCTTGGGAAACGATACAGTGTCTTACCAGGATTATTACTTCCTACGATCAAGTACAATTGCCGGTCACCCAACAGCAAACGCCTGAATGTACGACGTAAACCCATTAGAACATAGACCAAGTCTCACGTGACGCGGTTCATTAGCAAATGATGGATGTTTACGATTGAAGTGCTTCCAAGCTTCACCATTAGAAGGATGACCTAGTAATTAAGGATAAGTTTTCTTGTGATGTTTGCGTTGAAGTAAACATTCTTTGTAATCATGGAATTATAGGAAAGTAGAACATGAAGTTTAAGGGAATTGGTTTTTTTGGCCTCCGTCCTGCATGCATCATATGGTATCGAGGTGAGCCACAAAACATGCATTCAACCAACAAGCATCATTTTTGCCACTGTCATTGTCATAGAATAGCATACACACATTAACACAACAATCAATCTTGTTAGCTTCCAATCACAACAATTTAACACATCTTTTGGCTTGATAATAATTCTTCGGCAAAGAATTATTTGCAGGTGTCAGATCTAATACCAATTTTGATATGATGTCCAATGCTTGATTGGAAACGCTCCAATTAGATTTACAACCCATCAGTCTAATGCACACTGTTAGCAGATTGACAAGTGTACCAAATCGTATCAAGTAATAAGAATGGTAAAACCCATTATCGTTCTTCCCAAGAGACTCGAAAGGCCTTATCGTTCGCGTGAATCAAAATCGTAAGACTTGCGGAGAAAAATTCAATAATTGTGGTGGATGCAATGACAAAAAATAAATATGCAATGTGTGATTCAATTGACGAGATTTAGGCAATGGATGAATGGAGTTGTTGGGGGTTTACAATTTCATCTTATCCTCTCTCTTTTATTTACTCCTCTTGTTTAAACGACGTTATTATCTAATTACATGCAAACTTTCTTGGCCTCCCCTTAACCCGATCCCTCGGCGAAAAGGGCGTATTACTAATTATCGGTTTGCTATCCCAAGCCTCCCCTAGCAACTAGCAATGCATTACCAACAGAAGCAAATACAATTGGTCGTCCTACTCCCCTATCCCTAGGTGGTATTGCTTAACCAAGGAAAATCTCACCAGTTCGTGCCATTACTGTACGTCCCCGTATCAATAAAGTCAAAGATCAATTACCGAATGAGTTAAACGATAAAGGCATTAAGCACAGTATGAGAATCCAACAATTAATAATAAACGCATATGAAACACATATAATTCAAACAAGAGTTTCAATAAACGAGAGTATCAAAAGATTACATTGTTCCCCCAACAACAAAAAGGGTTTAGTTCATCATAGTCATGGTTAACCAAGATGAAAATAATGGAAGATATGGAAAGCAAACCCTAGAAAAGACGAAAAGGAGCCTAAGCATCCAAGAGATCCTCTCCAAAGAGTGCAAAATAGGTCTGGTCGCCCTCCTCTGTCAAACGAATGAAATGGAATTCGTAACAAGGCTACTTATAGGTGAGAAGCGCAGCAGAGAAATAGGCCCAAGCCCAGCTGACCACCGCCAGCGTCACACTTTGCCGCCCGGCGGTGGACCTTGAATCGCACCACTGCCTGGGGGTAGGGGTCTACCGCCCGGCGGTTTCCCTCGTGCCGCAAAACCGCCCGGCGGCAGGGGTTTGCCGCCCGGCGCCCAATACTGGTGTTTTCTCCTCCCGTTTGACCGCCCGACCCCAGGGGTCTACCGCTGGGCAGTGCCTAGACTCTTCTTTTCTTTGATTTTATCGCTTTTCTTGAGTCTATGACCTTCATCTTTATTCTCAATCTTCACTTCTGTCAATTTTGCTGCAAAGCAAGCATAAATTCGCTAAACACAACTTTTGACTCTCGACTGACTCATTTATTGATTTTTGTTAGATTTCAAGCTCATTATAAGCAATAAAGGGCGTAATTTAGTCCAAATTAGTATCTGAAAATAACGGTTTTTCAACGGTTATCACAAAACAGAGCTTGACTTTCTACCCTTTCATCCAATGGTTCAACATTTCCAAAGTACATGACAAAACTTACTCAATTTCAGATAATCAGTGAACTCAAATCAAGATGCATGCTTGTTCTCAACTTAGTTTAGCTCATGCGTTCCTCAACAGAGGCTACATAGTATGAATGATCAGTCCACTAAACAAAGAATGCAATCATGAACTTTAGAAGTTCTCACCAAGCAAGTGTTTCACTCAATTACTCAAGTGGTTAGGGTAGCACTCCACTGTTTATTATTCACAAGTCACATGAAATAAAATTGCCACTTATCTCAAAGAATCAACATCTTTCCATGCAAATGCCATCAAAAGGATTTTTTCAAGGCTTGTAATGAGGTCGGGCTATCAAGAAAAATTGGTTTTTCAAGGCTTGTAACGAGTCAAAAGAACTATTCCACCAATGAAAAGGTTCACGTTTAAACTCTCTCTTTGTCACCAATTTCACTTATTCCCAGCTTCTTCCCTTTTTCTTTTTCATTGAGCTCATTTTCATGCTTTTACTCTTTTCTATTCTTTTTCTCTACTCATGTATTTTGCTTTTCAACACTTGAGCTCAATGCTTTTCTTTTGCCTTTCCATTTTTCCCATGCAACCCGAAACTTGAACCTTTTCACAGTTATTCTCAACCCAACTCAAGATAAGGAACTTCAAATCAAACACCCCTAACGGAGTGCCACTAGAAAATAATATAATCCAAAATTTTACACAATTTTTTTTATTATTAAACCAAAATCCACCTCACTCCTCTTTTGTCACAAAACCATGGACCCCACTTCCCACTGTATTTCACCTTACATAGCACACTCCCATGCACACACCTCTCCTACTCTTTTCTTTCCTTCTTCTCTCCTTCCTACATTAAATGCCACGGCCCCACACCACTCTTTTATTTTGTTTCTTCTATTCACTCTCTCCCACTACACTTATGTTGCAACACACTTCTACCTCACACACTCTTTTAATTTTATTTTGACTTTTCAAACACTCATCTCTCACTCTCATCTTTTCACGTTAACCACACACACATGTTCTCTTACTTTTATTTTTCCCTCTTCACTCTCCACATACATTCACGTAACCAACACACCCACACCATTCCATTCTTCCTTTTCTTCTTCTTGCATCACGTCACTCCTTCTTCTTTTTTTTTTTCTTCAATCCTCTTTACAAAACAATCCATGCATCTCCACTCCAACTCCAAGTCCCCCACCTTTTCCTTTGCCTCTTTTAAGTAAGTTGTAATGTGCCCATCTCCACCTTCTGCTTCCATTCTTCTTTCTCCATGTTCTTCTTCCACCCAAGACACCAAAAACTCCATTCTTCTTCACTGTTTTTCATCAACCCCATGTATCCCAACTTACCAAAGTCTCAAATTATCTCTTCTCAATCTCATGACTCACTCTTTTCTCTTCCAACAATGGAAGAGAACTCTCAAACTCTCAATACCATCCTACCCGCACTCTTGGTCAAAGAGTGTAGATAAGCATCCCACAAAATATTATAATTCATACATGGTAATAAGGAAACAAGATGCACACCATATAACATGACTTTAAGTGTACCCATAAAACTTTTTCATACACACACATCACCCCAAAGTGTCCAAAACATGTATACCCATTTTAAGAACAACACTTTTTTGAAAAACCAACATGTAAAGTTCAAAGTATACCCATAACTACAAAAAAAAAAATCACTATATATATACAATCCAAAGTATACCCCTTCACAACCCCATTTTGAAAATGCATGAAAATAATCATTCTCCATACAACAACACATGAAACTAAACACAAAAAGAGAGAGCATGCATCAACATATTAACTTTAATCTCAACACAAAAGAAAGAAAGCATGCATCAATATTATCATGTTACCTTCTACCCATCATACATCATATTATGTCCCAAGTTAAACTCCTTACCTCAATTCCAAGCTAGCTTCCAAAGGCTCTTAGGTTTCTTTCCTCACTAGACAACAAGCTTCCACTCTTATTGGTCTCTTACAAGTGACGTCCAAAAACTCCAAAGCTAGGGTGGTTCCATGTGTCGCCCGGGTACTGAGAGGGCGGGGAGTGATCACCGGTGCAAGAGGCACGGACAAGGAGTAGCTCCTGGCAGGCTTCTAGTGGAAGGGGCACATCGACGAATCGAACATACACCAGAATGAGAGGGATCTGGAGACTGTATAAGTATAGGACTATACAGTTGAAGGATAGCTTAAAGCAATTGATTTGGCTACTCATATCACCAAAAATGCATTTGTTTTTCGGTAGCCTAACCCATAAGAACTCCATGGTTAAGCGTGCTTAGTCTGGAGTAATTCTGGGATGGGTGACCTTACGGGAAGTTTTCCCGGAAAGTGTGCGAGTGATGACAAAACATACTGGAAAGCCTCATGGTGATGTGTGGGGGCAGTCAACAGTCCTGTAAGTTGTCGGGGCGTTATAGATGGTATCAGAGTCTAGCCTCTCCCAATACGGTGTGGTTCGAGGACGAACCAAGCGGAAGCTGGTGGGCATGTGACGCCCGGGCACTGAGAGGGCGGAGAGTGATCGCCGGTGCAAGAGGCACGGACAAGGAGCGGCTATTGGCAGGCTTCTAGTGGAAGGGGCACATGGACGAATGGAACATACACCGGAATGAGAGGGATCTAGAGTAATTCTGGGATGGGTGACCTTCTGGGATGTTTTCTCGGAAAGTGTGCGAGTGATGACAAACCACACTGGAAAGCCTCGTGGTGATATGTGGGGGCAGTCAACAGTCCCTGTAAGTTGTCGGGGCATTACAGTTTCATCCTGTTTTAGGCTAAGGTTCAAAAAGGATATAATCTTTAAAGCTTTTTGGGTGGAAATTTAGCTAGAAAAGGGTTTTCAAACATGTCCTTGATCATTTGACATTTACACATAAAAATCAATCAATCATCAAGATTAAGGCAATAAAATTTATGCTTCAATGTGAACAATAAATACAACAATAAAAACTTTGGGGCTCAATACCTCACACAACATGCTTTCTCACGCACAGTCATTCATACATCCTGCTTAGCATCATGACCACAATCATACTTCATCACACATTTGTTTCATAGGATGTTAACATGCATACAACTCAATAATCATTCACATCAAATAATTATCAAATAGACTCATCATGCAAAGTAGTCAAGCATACACACTGAAAAATAAAATTCAAAAATTATTCTAAAAATTTAAAATGCAAAAGTGAAAGAAGAAAAGAGAAGAAAAGATAAAAAAATCTTGTCTATAATATGGGCAACTATCAGTAGATGCCCTCAATCATCCCATGTTGTCATCAGAATCCTCCTGGTCCTCTTCATCATCTTCATCCTCATTTGCTGCTCCAGCAGCTCCATTGCCCTGTCCTTGCTCCTGAGTGTTAACAAATTGGCAAGTGTACCAAATCGTATCAAGTAATAAAAATGGTATAACCCATTATCGTTCTTCCCTTGACACTCACGACACTAAACTGTTGTGCTTTTGCTTAACCAATCAAGACTATAAGAACAAAATATTTTTAGGGTTTTTGAATACGGAAAAATAAACATGAATGCAAGTTGATCAATTGAGGTTAAACACAAAAGTGGATGGATGATGTTGATAAAATGAGATGGATTTGTTGCAAGGATTCAAATTTCACCCATAACACTCTCATAAATCTACTCTTCTTGTTTAAACGGTGTTATTATCTAATTGCATGCAAACTTTCTTGGCCTCCCCTTAACCCGATCCCTCGGCGAAAAGGGCCAATTACTAATTACCGGCTTGCTATCCCTAGCCAATTACATATAATTCAAACAAGAGTTTCAATAATCGAGAGTATCAAAAGATTACATTGTTCCCCCAACAACAAAAAGGGTTAGTTCTCCATCGCCATGGAGAAACTAGGTGAATAATGGAATGAAAGAGATACAAACCCTAAAAAGGAGAAAAGGAGAGTTGTCACCATCCCCAGATCTACCCCAGAGGGGTGAAAAGTGTGTTTCTGTGCCTAAGTCATCAAAAGATACAAACCCTAAGATGTTCTGGCCTTTAAATAGGGTATAAAAATATCATAAAACAAGCCCAAGCCCAAACAGATCATAAAAAATGACATAAAAGAGGTAAAGGCCCATCTGGGAACGGCCCGGTGGCAAGGGTTTACCGCCCGGCGCTTTGCCTCAAGCCGCAAGACCGCCCGGCGCCAAAACGGCCGCCCGGCGCTTTCTGCCACCGCCCGGCGCCAGGGGTCCACTGCCCGGCACTGGTCAACTGCGCTCTGGTCAATTGGTTGACTGGTTGACTCTTTTGCATTCTGGTTGACTTTTCTACACTGCAACCCTTGGTACTTCAACCTTTCTTCCTTTTCTTTGAGTCCAAGACCTTTATCTCCAACTCCAATTTTTACTTTGGTCAATTTTACTGCAAAACAAGCATAAAATCGCTAAAAACAGCTTTTGACCCTCGACTGACTCATTTATTGAGTTTTGTTAGATTTCAAGCTCATTCTAAGCAATAAATGGCGTAATTTAGTCCAAATTAGCATATGAAAATAACGGTTTTTCAACCGTTATAACAACCCCAAACTTAGAAATTTGCTTGTCCTCAAGCAAAACAAAACAAAACCAAAAACAAAATAGAGCTTGACTTTCTACCCATTCATCCAATGATTCAACATTTCCAAAGTGCATGACAAAACTTACTCAAATTCAGATAATCAGTGAACTCAAATCAAGATGCATACTTGTTCTTAGTTTAGCTCATGCGTTCCTCAACAGATGCTACACAATATGAATGATCAGTCCACTAAACAAAGAATGCAATCATGAACTTTAGAAGTTCTCATTAAGCAAGTGTTTCACTCAATCACTCAAGTGTTTAAGGTAGCACTCCACTCTTTATTGTTCACAAATTACATGAAATAAAATTGCCATTCATCTCAAACAATCAACATATTTCCATGCAAATCCCATCAAAAGGACTTTTCCAAGGCTTGTAATGAGGCCGGGCTATCAAGAAAAATTGGTTTTTTTGGATAACAAAATTCTTGAGTTAAAAGAACTATTTCATCAATGAAAAGGTTCAAGTTTAAACTCTTTCTTGTTACCAATTTCACTCATTCCCAACTTCTTCCCTTTTTCTTTTTCATTGAACTCATCTTTATGCTTTTATTCTTTTCTTTTCTTTTTCTCTATTAATGTATTTTTCTTTTCAATACTTGAGCTCAATGTTTTTCTTTTGCCTTTCCAATTTTCCCATGCAACCCCAAACTTGAACCTTTTCATTCCATACAATTATTTTCAACCCAACTCAAGATAAATAATTTCAAATCAAAGGTTTCATCTTGTTTCAGGCTAAGGTTCGAAAAGGGTATAATCTTTAAAACTTTTTGGGTGGAAAATTTGGCTAGGAAAGGGTTTTCAAACATGGCCTTGATCATTTGACATTCACATCAAAATCAATCAATCATCAAGATTAAGGCAATAGAATTTATGCTTTAATGTGAACAATACATACAACAATAAAAACTTTGGGGCTCAATACCTCACACAACATGCTTTCTCACGCACAATCATTCATACATCCTATTTAGCATCATGACCAGAATCATACTTCCTCACGCAACTATTTCACAGGATGTTAACATGCATACAACTCAATAATCATTCACATCAAATCATCATCAAATAGACTCATCATGCAAAGTAATCAGTCAAACATCTTCAGAAAAAGTGTTCAAGTCAAGCATACACAGTGAAAAATAAAATTTAAAAATTTAAAATGCAAGAGTAAAGAAGAAATCCTAGGTTGCCTCCTAGTAGTACTTGTTTAACGTCGCGAGCCTGACCCAAACCTGTTTAGCATTTGTCAGTAAATGCTAACCGTCCAACACCCTTCAGTAGGTGTACCTTCCTGTATCCTTCAGTAAATACCTAAATCTTTTAGCATCCCTCAGTAGATGCTATCCCAGTAGCATTCATTAGTAAATGCTAATTTTTCTTATCTTCATTGGCATCCATCAGTAAATGCCAAATCACCTAACATCCATCAATAGATGTTGTAGAAGCATCAACCAGTAGATGCTATCATTACTGCCATCAGAAGCAGCACATAACCCTAACGAAGTAAAATAAATAAATAAAACAAAATAAAATCAAATAATATAAAATCAAAACAACGTAAAAGATAAAGAAAAATTCAGAAACTAGGTTAGAAACTGGGTTGCCTCCCAGCAAGCGCTTCTTTAACGTCATTAGCTTGACCCGGTAAAGCCCAAACACCCATCAGTAGGTGTTGATTTGATTTTTTGTTTTTTTTACATTGGTGTTCTTCCTTCCTTCATGACACCACCAAAATTTTGGAAATTTCCTTGTCACCAACTCTAAGGATCCTCAATCTCAAGAATTCTTGTTTGCTTTGATAGTCTTGACAACCCATAACCTATTCTTGAATTTCACTTGTAGTGTGCCAGGTTTGGGTTTGTCACTTTTCACATCAGGGTGTTGGTGAAACAATTCTCCTTCTCTCTCCTGATGATCTTGTGCTCCTAGCACAAAAATTTTATCCTGCAGACACTGAAGAACACTGCACTAGAGCACAAAATTAGCCTAAAAAAAAACTAAAAACAGTAAAAGATAATTTTTTTTTTTTAATTTTCTTTTTTTTTACAAAGCAAGAAAAATAAAAACAGAAGATAAAATAAAAGAAAAAAATCAAATCAAATCAAAAAAGCAAATGCACTATAACAGCACCAAGGAAAAATATAACTGCAACCATTATAGTGCATTTGCTTCCTGGGTTGGAAGGACACTAGATGTAGGCATTGTTTGCCGAACCAATATAAAAACCTGTGTTTGATTTTCGCTATCCTTGCACCCTTTATTTCCAGTCAACTTTATCTTTTTAGCAGTCAACTGCGTTTTTCCGCTGCATAGAAAATTTTCATTGCTTGCATTTCAAGAAAGATAAAAAAACCTTTATACTTTTGTATAAAGATTGCGAAAAGATTTTGTTTTTGAACTAACACCAATTCACCCCCCCCCTTTTGGTGTAAAACGAAGCCTACATGTTTCCTAACAATTGACACCTGAGTTGGATTTCATAAGATATTTGAAAATTTAGTCGACTCTGTTTTTATCTCATTCGACTATAAAACCTGGGAATGACTTCCAGTTTTCATACTCTTGGTGAAGGTGCTTCAACAAACAGACCACCTCTGTTTGCCAGTGAAAATTGCCCTTTTTGGAAAATTTGAATGCAAATCTTTCCTGAATCGCAAGATAAAGGTCCATATGTGCCTACAAAAACTGTTAATAGTAAAACTGTTTTAAAACATTTTACTGAGTAGATTGCTGATGAAAATAGAAAAGCTCAGTATGATGTTAAAGCTAGAAATATTATCGCCTTTACACTAACAATTGATGAATTTTTCAGGATATCTCAATGCAAATTGCAAAGGAAATGTGGGATGTTCTAGAGGTAACACATGAAGGCACAGATGAAGCCAAGAGAGCCAGAAAGAATTCGTTGATACAAGAGTATGAATTGTACAGAATGAAGGTTGGTGAAAACCTCTATGATGTCTAGAAACGATTCACTCACATTGTAATTTGATAACGGATTAAAATATCGTTATTTGCTATATGATTTTGATACTACAAGCACCCTTTTTCACTTAGAAACTTGTTTGAACTCATATATTTTCAATTAATTGTGTGAATAAGAGAGTTGAGGTTGATTTTAACTGTTTTCTAACAAATTCCCCTTGTTTTGACAGAGATTGAAGCAATATTGGAAGAGGAAGTGAAAAGCCATGAAGATGGAGCTCAAAAGGGGTAAAAAAGGCACCAAGAAAGGAGAAAACCCGAAGCGCAGGCGAAGCCCAAGCGACAGAACGCGAAACAGCAAAGTTGTAAATCACCGTTGGTCGCCCGGGCGACGGACCTGATGCTCAGGCGATGGACGCCCAAAGCCTAGGCATCAAAAAATGACGCCCAAGCGTCACATGACCCTCCATTCATGCCCAGGCGAGCTCCCTACGACGCTTGAGCGAGATTTGACGTGGATCGGGCCCTGATTCTACTCTGATTTGATTCTTTTGTATGAGGCCGCACTTTGGGACACTTCTGGCACTATTTAAAGGACCCTGGGCCTCTAGGTTTTGCATCCCTGGAGAAGAGAGCATACAATACACTCCTAGCCAATTCTTAGTCTTTCATTCTTCTTTCTTTCTTCCATTGTTCATAGGTTCCCCATGTCTATGGGGAACTAATTTCTATTTGTTGTTGGGGAATGATGTAACCTTGTAAACTCTCATATATTTGAATTGATTATTAATTCTATATGCTTTATTTCATTATTTGTTAGAGTAATTCATCTGCTTTATTCTTGCTTATACAATAGCATTGTCTGTGAATTGCATGAGTACCAGGAGGTTTCTTTCAATTCAGGTCCTTGTTAAATTACTCCTAAGGGTTATATTGCTCAAGAATGAGGGTATGAGTCTTAGTCGTCTTAACCTCTTGATCTTCACATCTTTTTACTAGGAATGCTAGGAATTGCATGAACTGGTAATTAGGGACAGACTTATTGATCGAGGGATCGAGTTTAAGTGTTTTCATGAGGGACGTTGGCATTAATGAATAAAGAAGAATTCTTATATACATGAGAGGGAACTTGGTGAAGTCTAAACCCAACAACATACCCATCTCATATAAATCAACCTTCGTTCATCTCTGTGTTCTTTTGCCATTGATTAATTGCAATTTATTTTCTTTATTACTTCTGCACCACAAATCCATGATCTTTGTTATTTTAAGTCTTAATTAGTGTTGTTTTCACACAACTGTTGAACGCCGAGAGTCCTCTAGGATACGATAGTTGGTATTACCATTTTATATTACTTGTGTGACTCGGTACACTGGCCGATTTTCCCAACATAAATCACTTGATGGCTCTTGGCAAAGTGTTTGACAAGGAGGAGATCAATATAAAGATTCTGAAAAGTCTGAACCGGAATTGGCAACCAAAAGTCACTACAATCTTGAGTCCAAAGATCTTACAACTATGAACATGGCTACCTTGTTTGGCAAGTTACGGGAACATGAGTTAGAACTTCGTAGACTGAAGGATGAAGAGGAGATTCAAGAAAAGAAGTTCATTGCTCTGAAAGCCTCAAGCAAGAACATCACAGAAGCAGACATGGACGGCAAAGAATTAATGACCTTGATGGTAAGAAAGTTTAGTCGACTTATGCAAAATGATAGTCAACTGTCTAACCATGCAGGTCAAAGCAAAAAGAAGAGCTTCAGCACAAATGTTATCCAGTGCTATAAATGTGGAAAAGAAGGTCACATCAAGCTTGACTGTCCTGAATTATAGCCGAAGCAAAGAGGAAAGAAAATATTCCCTCAAGGCAGAAAAATGAGAAGAAAAGGAGCCTACATTGCTTGGGAGAACTCTGATTCTGAAAGCTCAAGTGATGAGGATGCTGACCAAGAGGAGAAATCAAATGTCACATGGCTGGAACTGCAAGGACTGAGTGTGACAGTGATGATGAATTTGAGATGCTGCCTATAGAAGAAAAATATTAGTAGCTGATAGAGACATTCAGAGAACTGCATGCTGAAGCAATGCAACTGGAGTACAAGGTTAATCGATTGAATTCTGAGAAAAGAGATTATGAATACAAAATTAATAAACCTTGTTGCTGAAAACGAAAAATTAGAAAAAGAATTGAACAAAGCTTTGTTATCTGCTAGGAATGTTGAAATTAAAACTGTTACAGTTGAAAAAGCATGTAAAAACTGTCCTACTCATATTGAAAAGATAAATTACTTGACTAGCACGCTAGCTAAGTTTACTCAAGGTAGAGACAACTTAGATGTTGTTTTAAACTCTTCTGGCAGAATCATTAATAGGAAAGGAATTGGATACAAAGCTCAATCTAACAGAACCAATGCTAGGAAATTCACTGTTTTGAATAAACCTGTTAGAAATACATGTTTTTACTGCAATTGTGTTGGTCATATTGTTAGAAATTGTTATTATAGAAATGTTGTTGTTCCTCAAGGATTAAGTGTTTGGATACCAAAGGAACATGTAACAAGAACTAACAATCAAGGACCCAAGGTCAAATGGGTACCAACAACCAAAACTTAATTGTTTTGCAGGATATACAGCTGATGCAGAATTGATCTCAAGGATGAATCTGTTAGCAAAATGATGATGATGAAGTTTTGATGACTCCGAATCAAGTCAAGATATATCAAGATTCATGAAGATCCTTTGAAGACTTATTTTTGTTATAAAAAACTTTTGTAATAATTGTAGTTTATTGTCTAGGACTTAGATTTTCATTGGTTTTGATTCCATGTACTTTAATATATTGTAATTAGTGTTAAGAGTCAAAATCCCACTGTTTTAATCGATTAAAACTAGTATTAATCCATTAAAACGAGTAAAAGCTGAAAAATCAACTTTTGTTGTTTTAATAGATTAAAATTCATTTTAATCCATTAGCTAATCGATTAAAATTCATTTTAATCAATTAAAAGTGACCGTTGGAGGTTTCAGATTTGAAAAACTAGTCGTTGTACTCATTTTAATCGATTAACACTAATATTAATCGATTAAAAGCGTTAAATGGCCAGTTTCGAAGAATGGAAGAGTATTTGCTTGAGTCCATATAGGCTCCCTTTATCCTTCAACAACAACTCTTCCCTTGCGCTCTAGTGCTCAGAAATCATTAAGACTTGTGTGTTTTTGTTCGGCTTAAGAAACTCTTGTCTGTGGAGCTGGTGAAGTGCTGCTACGGTGACAGAGGAAATAGCCAGTTCATCCTTGGTGCGTCTAAGGAGGTGTTTGGAAGAGGATCATCCTTCGTGAAGTATTCGAAGGAGGTGTTTCATCCTTCGTGAAGTATTCGAAGGAGGTGTTTCATCCTTCGTGAAGTATTCGGAGGAGGTGTCCCATCCTTTGTGAAGATTCAAAGGAGGTGCAGGTTTATCTCTTGTGGTGTCAAGAGAGGTGGTTTCTAAACTCTTACAAATTGTTTCTTTGTGATTGTAATTTGCAATTGTTTTGTGCTTAGTGAACTGTTTATCTCGGTTTGAGATAAGCGACTGGACGTAGAATTGGTAAGATCCGAACCAGTATAAAAATCATCTGTGCAAATTTCTCTCAACCTTACTCTTTTATTTATATTTATTATTTGCGTAGTAAGATAAATTGAGTAGAAATTAAAAGGCACACGTTTGAGTTAAAAACCCTCTTGGTTTGTTATTCCACGTTAACAATTTCGCTACAGCCATTCTAACATAATCAACTATTTAACATATAAAAAACCTTGAGTGTCTACAACTGGTAAATCTGTATCTGTTTGCTGCATCACACATATATTGATTGATTGTTGTTGTATGATTGTTTGTGTTGTGTGCTTAACTGATTGATTGATTGAATTTGTTTGAAAATATTTTCTCGAGTCACAGTCGACTCCAATATTAATTCAATCTACTGCGTTAAATGATTGTGGTTAATCTTTTAAAACGTTAGAACTTTAATGAACTAGGAACTAAATTTTAAATTGATGATCGTTGCATCATGAGTCTCTCTTCTTAAAACACCACTGTTATTGTGGACAATCGTTCATTATCTTTAACTGAGAAAGAAAGTTTTGTGAACTCCCATGGCTTCCTCAAGTCGCTCCATACCCAGAAAATCATGAAGAAATGACTCTGAATCCAGAATGCCTGATCCAACTGGCTGGATTAGTGATGAAGCAACTCGAGAAAGATTCCTCGGCGCAACTACAAAGGTTATTGTCTCTCCTATTAACATTAATCTGAATCTGTTTGAAAAGGAAGGATTCATATTTCCTGAGTGGATAGAGATACAAGGATTGTCATTGCTTGTGCAACTAAAGGGATGGTGGTACCCTGACCTTGTGAAAGTATTTCACCACAACCTGAGGATAATTGATGATAATATTTGTTCAAGGGTAAAAGGAGTTAACATTGTAATTGATGACTTCTTGTGGAACATGATGGTAAATCTACCTTCTGAAGGAGGCATGTTACTTTTATCCTCTGCTTAAACAAATATCTCATTCAATGAGAGGAAGGTATATAAAGACTGGTTGAGGTTTCCTAAAAGATACTCCACTGAAAGATTCTATGCACATGAAGGTCTAAGAAAAGAGGAAAAGTTGATGGTTGTTCTTCTTGCTCGAATCATATTACCAAGAAGGGCTAAAATGACAGAATAAAATGTGAAGACATTTATCTTCTTCATGCAATAAAAAATAACATCCCAATCAATTAGTTAGAAGTTGTGAAGAATCAAATGAAACTAGCTGCCTTAAACAGATCACGATATCTTCCATATGCAGTATTAGTAAGCATGGTATTGGAATTTCAAGAAGTACGAATCGAAAATGAGCATAAGTATTTGTGGGGTTCAACAAATACATTTGATCTTGACTCTGCTGTATCTCTGGGAATTGTGAAAACAACTAATGGATGGAATGTCATGGGAGAAGAAACTGAGTACAGTACCAGAAGCAACTCTTTCTGAATGGATGGAATATCATGCAACAAGATATCCGAATGAAAATAATCCTAATGAGAGCTTCACTGACTCTTTCTAACCTCATCCAAAGAAATAAATGAATTTTCTTGACCTATCATGTTATATTTTGAATCCTAGGCTATGCTTTCATTTGGTATAATGGCATATAAAGCCATCTTTTGTTTTGATTAGTTTTGATTTCCTTGTTCCTATTCCATCATTGTAATATCTTTTAATTCAAGGAAATGAAATTGGTATTTTGAATCAATCCAATTACTTAATTTGTTTGAATGATATCTGGCATACTGTTTGATTGATTCGACTATGCTCTGTTTGAAGTCAACTATGCTTAATCTATCATGCATCTTTACATATTGACTTCTGTTATAATATGATTTAATTCTTGCTTAACCATTATGCTTGATCTAGAAAAGGTTGTTGAAAGGTTTTGCAGGAAGGACATTGCTTTGGAAATTTACAATTGGAATTCAACATTTGCAAAAGCAATTCATTCAACTGATGATTTAAAGCATTTTACTGCTTCTAAATGGGTTAACAATTCCATTTCTGGAATTTGGTTTTATCCTTACTGTTTGCTTAAATCATGATTAATCTGCTATTATCTCTGCTTTTATCTATTTCAATATCTGAATTCAGATAATATTGTGAGATTCTTGATGTTTGTATCATTGCATATAGGTTTGATATTCTGACCTTGATACAAATCTGTACTTAAATTGTTGATAAATCTGTGATATTCTGCATTGTGCACTTGAATTGATTTTATTACTCATGCATAATGACAGGGGGAGTATCACTGCTTTACACACTTTTTTGTAATTTCAGGGGGATTTTATTTTACAAATTGCATATTTTTCTGATGCATCTTTGTTTTAAAATATGCATAAATATTTGAAGCATTCTTTTTTTGTTAATGCACAAAGGGGGAGAGATACATGTGTGAGTATGAGAACATGCATAAATGCTTTGAGAAAAGGGGAGTATTATTTGTGTCGTACTTTATCTGCTTGATATTTTTGTTGTATATGCAGAGTAATTGAACTGATTGAATTGTTTCTGATATATGCTAGTACTCTGTCATGTGTTGAACTGTACAAACATGGTTGAGTTATTAATCATGGTTGTGCGTCATCAAAAAAGGGGGAGATTGTTGACAACACAAACTCTATATCAAACTAGTTTTTGATTATGACAACACAATGCTTAATAACAGTACACATGTTGCTGCATTACATGTTCATATTATGAATAAACTGTCATATCTGCTTAACATGTTTTGATGTAATGCAATATATGTTCCTATGATTGATTATGTGATATATTTGCAGAACATGCTTGTATGAATATGTGAAATATAAACTGATTGATTGAAAACATTTTATTTCACATTTCTGGAAGTAAAAGATCACAAGCACCTTTATGAACTTATATTTGTTGTGACAAAGTTCTAGTCCAGTCGAATACACCTTTAATGGATTCGACTATGCTAAAATCTTCGTACAGATTTTGTGAACCTGTGCTATGTTAGATTTTCAGTTGAGAAGAATTTCAGAGTGACAACACAATGCTTAATAACAGTACACATGTTGCTGCATTACATGTTCATATTATGAATAAACTGTCATATCTGCTTAACATGTTTTGATGTAATGCAATATATGTTCCTATGATTGATTATGTGATATATTTGCAGAACATGCTTGTATGAATATGTGAAATATAAACTGATTGATTGAAAACATTTTATTTCACATTTCTGGAAGTAAAAGATCACAAGCACCTTTATGAACTTATATTTGTTGTGACAAAGTTCTAGTCCAGTCGAATACACCTTTAATGGATTCGACTATGCTAAAATCTTCGTACATATTTTGTGAACCTGTGCTATGTGAGATTTTCAGTTGAGAAGAATTTCAGAGTGTTTTTACATGTGTCAGTCGAGAATGTATATTGCATATTTGATTGTGTGAATCTTATGTTTGGAATTCTGTTATGTTTACACGCTCCCGCAGCTATTTTTTTAAAAGTCAGTTAAGCATTGATGACTTGGTCAACTGTAAATAACTTGGCTTCGTTTTACACCAAGAGGGGGGGTGAATTGGTGTTAGTTCAAAAACAAAATCTTTTCGAAATCTTTATAGAAAAGTGCAAAGCTTTTTGATCTTTCTTGAAATGCAAGTAATTGAAAATTCAATGCAACGGAAAAACGCAGTTGACTGCTAAACAGATAAAGTCGACTGGAAATAAAGAGTGCAAGGATAAAGAAAATCAAACACTGGTTTTTATACTAGTTCGGCCAACAATGCCTACATCCAGTGTCCTTCCAACCCAGGAAGTAAATGCACTATAATGGTTGCGGTTTTTACAACAAGGAATTTATAGAAGCACCACGCAAAAATATAAATCTCCTCTCTAACCCAAAACCAAATATAGTTGCACACAAAAACCAGAATTGCAACAAGAATCCCCTCTTCTGCAATCTGAACCCACGTCGAACAATCCTCAACGTGTAACCAGCACTCTTCACAGGATGCCAAGACTAGCACAACAGACTTCATAGGTTTCCAAGCCTATCACAGCAGACTTCACAGGTTACCAAGCCTTTAATCAAATGCAATAGTCTTCACAGGATGTCAAGCCTTCAAGATCAAACAAGAAGCACCTTCTTTGTACAGATTATGATCAAGCAGTGAGCGCAATTGACTCCTCCCTTTGAATCTCTCTCAAGAAAGATCACCACCGTCTTCTTGGAGAATTCTTAGAGCTTTTAAAACAGAGAATTCAATCTGAAACAGGAAAATGAAAATGTCAAATCATCAAAAATCGCGTTCTGTCTATTTATAGTTTTCTGTTATATCATATTGTTTCTCAGTCGAATAGCCTACTAATTCAGTCGACTGTATTAAAGCAGTTATAACAAACAGTCAACACAAACGCTCCTTAGTCAACAAAATCAACACATATTTATTACAGTTGACCATGTCACACAAGCTCAACTAACTCTTGAAAAATATAGCCATTGGAGCGTGTAGGCTTAACAGAATTCCAAACAGATTAGTAACACAGTCGAATATGTAATCTACAATGTCGACTGCCACATGAAAAAACTCTTTGAAATTCTTTTCAACTCAAAATCTCACATAGCACAGGTTCACAAAATTTGTACAAAGATTTTAGCATAGTCGAATCCATTATGAGTGTATTCGACTGCACTAGAACTTTGTCACAACAAATATAAGTTCATAAAGGTGCTTGTGATCTTTTTCTTCCAGAAATGTGTTGTAATCAAAAAACATTTTATTACACATTTCAATACAACCATGTTCCACAAATATAACACACAATCAATCATAGAAACATGTGTTGCAGTTCAACAAAACATGTTCAGCAACTATGACAATCAGTTCAAAACAAGAACATGTAAAGTAGCAACATGTGTACTGTTATTAAGCATTGTGTTGTCATCATCAAAAACTAGTTTGACATAGAGTTTGTGTTGTCAACAATCTCAACATAACTCTTTTCACTCTATCTTGTAACCACACCATTGCAATTAGTGATTAAACCATGTAACATAAAGTTAACAACTACATACTAAAATTCAGTAATGGTGTGAACTTTATACACATAAAAAAATTTATAATAGAAATGGCCAGACAGTTCATCATTTTCCATAGAGTTAGAACAAATGGGAAACACATCAATAGGAAATAAATTATTCCAACAACCATACACTTAGACTGGAATAAGCACATACTCAAAGCATCCGAGTTTATACTATAACATGTAAGAACACATTAGCCACATAGCATTGACATATTACATAACTTCACTCAACTTTAACTCAACACAATCAAACACACATTGGATTACAGACACAATATCAAAACACAGCATAACCAACTAACAAAATAAAAAGGATGATAACATTAACATTTAACAACGTTGTAACAATCACAATTTACAACTTACCTCCACGGCAGCCCCCTCCAATAGCCTCCCTAGCGATAATGGAACACCTCCCCACATAGCGACAGCCACCTGGTCACGCAGCGATAATGGAAGCCCTCGTCACACAGCAATAACCGTCTAGTCTTGCGATAATGGCGACAACCCCCTCGTCAGGCAACCACCTCCAATAGCCTCGCCATAATAGCTTACGTCAACCACCAGATTTCAGGAGCTTGCAATGTGACTACAACAAAAGTGCGCGACTAAAGAATGACGAAAATGGAGGATTGAGGAATGGGGGATTAAAGAGAAAAAGAACTAGGGATTGGGGAACAATGATTTGCAATTTAGAATTAGGGAAGAACCAATCACAATTGGGGTTGGGGTAGGGGGTAGTGCAGAAGGAGATTAGGGTGGAGAGCTTCTGATGTTTTGCGGAAGAAAGGTTTTTGCGAAACGCAAATAGGGGAGGGAAAACCCAAATTTTTATTTCATATAGTTGAACCACTTACCGATCTGCAGAGTCCTTCGGTAATTAACAATGCCATTACCAACGGTCTAAATCCTTTGGTATGTTACTACTCTAGAGGCCTTTAGTAAATCCTTCAGAAAATGTAATGTTCCACCGGTAGTAACAATTTTTCTTGGTAGTGTATGTATTTAATAAGCATACAAGATTAATATATATTTTTATCAAAGAGATATTAACATGTGGTAGACAAAACCCATGAACTTCTTAGTATTTAATGACTTTGAAATTTTGAATTTGAAGATTTTAGTTTAAAGATTCAAAATTTTTGCTTGATGGTTAGAAAGTTTGAGTTGTTAATGACTTTGATCACATTAATGATAAAATGTTTGTTATAATTATTAAGCTTTGGGATAGGATAAAGGAGAGAGTTGTTAATGACTTTGATCACATTAATGATAAAATGTTTGTTATAAAATGTGTGAATAAGAGAGTTGAGGTTGATTTTAATCGATTTCTAACAAATTTCCCTTGTTTTGGCAGAGATTGAAGAAATACTAGAAGAAGTGAAAAGCCAAGAAGATGGAGCTCAAAAGGGGTCAAAAAGGCAACAAGAAGGGGGAAAACCCGAAGCCCAGGCGACAGGAACGAAAAACAGTGCGGAGCAACATCACCGTTGGTCGCCCGGGCGACGGCCCTGATGCCAGGGCGACGGACGCTCGAAGCTTAGGCGTCCAAAACTGACGCTTGGGCGAGCACACCTACGACGCTTAAGCGTGATTTCACGTGGATCGGGCCCTGATTCTGCTCTGATTTGATTCTTTTGGACCGGGCCGTACTTTGGGATGCGTCTGACACTATTTAAAGGACCTTGGGGCTCTAGGTTTTGCATCCCTGGCAGAAGAGAGCATAGTAATACACTCCTAGCCAATTCTTAGTCTTTTCATTCTTTCTTTCTTCCATAGTTCATAAGGTCCCACCATGTCTATGGGGAACTAAATTCTATTTGTTGTTGGGGAATGATGTAACCTTGTGAACTCTCACGCATTTGAATTGATTCTTAATTCTATATGCTTTATTTCATTATTTGTTAGAGTAATTCATCTGCTTTATTCTTGCTTATACAATAGCATTATCTGTGAGTTGCATGAGTGCCGAGAGGTTCCTTTCAATTCAGGTCCTTGTTGAATTACTCCTAAGGGTTATATTGCTCAGGGATGAGGGTATGAGTCTTAGTCATCTTAACCTCTTGATCTTCACATCCTTTTACCAGGAATGTTAGGAATTGTATGAACTGGTAATTAGGGACAGACTTATTTACTGAGGGATCGGGTTTAAGTGTTTTAGTGGGACGTTGGCATTAATGAATAAAGAGGAATTCTTATATAAATGAGAGGGAACTTGGTGAAGTCTAACCCCAACAACATACTCATCTCATATTAATCAACCTTCATTCATCTCTGTGCTCTTTTGCCACTAATCAATTTTACTTTGCTTTATTTTATTCTTTTTGCAATACAATCCATGATCTCTTTTATTTTTAAGTCTTAATTAATCTTGTTTTCACACAACTGCTCAGTGCTGATAACGGTTGAAAAACCGTTATTTTCATGTGCTATTTTAGACCAAATTACTCCCTTTACTGCTTAGAATAAGCTTGAAATCAAACAAAACTCAATAAATGAGTCAGTCGAGAGTCAAAAGCTGTTTTTAGCGATATTATGCTTGTTTTGCATTGTTTTGCAGCAATTTTGGTGGAAGTGAAGATAAAGGCCTTAAAGTCAAGATAGAGGAAGAAAATCAAGAAAAGAAGAGTCTAGAAACCGCCCAGCGGTAGAATTGCACCGCTGGGCAGCCAAATGCGAGGAGTTGGCACCAAGGCAGTGACGCCTAGCGGTTTTGCGATAAGAGGCAAATCGTCGGGCGGTGGACCCCTGACGCCGGGCGGTAGCGCGATAAGATGCAAACCGTTGGGTGGCATAAGTGTGACGTCGGGTGGTTGCCTGTTGGGCTCGAGCCTGTTTTCTGTTGCGCTCCTCAGCTATAAATAGCCCTAGTGCGATTTCATTCTCATTCTTTTGACAAAAGAGGGCGGCCATACCTACTTTTCACTCTTTGGAGAGGATCTCTTGGATGCTTAGGCTCCTTTTCATCTTTTCTAGGGTTTGCTTTCCATATCTTCCATTATTTTCATCTTGGTTCACCATGACAATGGTGAACTAAACCCTTTTGTTGTTGGGGGAACAATGTAATCTTTTGATACTCTCTTTTATTGAAACTCTTGTTTAAATTATATGATTTTCATATGCATTTATTATCAATTGTTGGATTCTCATACTGTGCTTAAAGCTTTTATCGTTTAACTCATTCGGTAATTGTTATTTGCCTTTATTGATACGGGGGAACGCACAGTAATGTCACGAAACTGGTGAGTAATTCCTTGGTTAAGCAATACCACCTAGGGATAGGGGGGTAGGACGACCAATTGTTTTTGCTTCTGTTTGTAATGCGTTGCTAGTTGCTATCGGAGGCTAGGGATAACAAGCCGGTAATTAGTAATAGGCCCTTTTCGTCAAGGGATCGGGTTAAGGGGAGGCCAAGAAAGTTTGTATAATAATTAGATAATAAGGCAATTTAAACAAGAGTAGTAAATAAAAGAGAAAGGATTAGATGAAATTGTAAACCCCCAACAACTCCATTTATTCATACTCTTTTCTTGTCAATTGAATCACTCATTGCATGTTTATTTTCTGTTTTTGCACTCACCACAACAATTAATTTTTCGTTCATAAGTCTTACGATTTTTATTCATACGAATAATAAGGCCTTCGAGTCTCATGGGAAGAACGATAATGGGTTTTACCATTTTTATTACTTGAAACAATATGGTACACTTGCCATTCAGTTAACAAGCGCCGAGAGTCCTCTGGGATACGATACTTGATCTTACAATTTTATATTAATTGTGCGACTCGGTACACTTGCCGATTTGCCCCAACAATTTTGCATGAATGTGGAACAATATCTCAATAGATTTTGTTACCCAATTGCCATTTGTAATTAGGAAGCATGAAACAATATGGATATAATAGACTCGGCGATAAAGAGCCCACATTTCCTGCCTATCAATTTTGTATTTTTTTTTTCAAAGTTGACATATCTATATAAGAGAAATCATCAAATTTCATAGGATACCTTCCAACACAATATTGGACAGAGATCTCTCTTCACGTATTATATGTTTAAGGAAACTTAAAGAACTATACTTAACTTAGTTCAACATACCACATGTAGATTGTAGAACAATAGAAAATCAGGGTCCAATATGTTAAAAATAAAGAAGCTTGTTTCTCAATACCAAGAGGGGGGTTGAATTGGTGATTTATAAAAACGCACACTTTTTAAATCTTTTTGCAAAGTTAGAATGATCTTTAAAAATTTCTTGCATTGTAAGTAAATGCGTATGCAATAAAGTGTAAAGAGAGAATGAAAGAGGTATAAACAACAGATTTATGCTGGTTCGTCCTCAATGCCTATATTCAGTCTTCTTCAACAACCTTAGTTGAAGGACTTTCAGTATAATTATTTGAGTTTTACACCAAAGGTTTTACAGAGCTCTCTCAAATTTAAACACCTTTCCCACTCACAATTAAATATAAGAAAGAAAACACCTACACACACAAAACCACATGTCCTTGTTGCAGAAACTGTTTGAGAAACACCTCTCAAAGTCCAAGAGTTCCTCACTCTTCTTCCTACCATGCACAAACAAGGAAACAACACAATCAATAAGTCTAGAAAGTTTTTTTTATCACAGCAAATACACTTCAGCAGTACAAATAGAATTAACCAATCAAGCTCTCAAATTTCCTCTCAAGAATCCTTCAAGTTTCTTCAAGATCTTCGCTTCTTGATTCTTGGAGCGTATATGTAATCTGTAAAACTTTCTCAGATCAAAGAATATCATATATGAAAGTGTACAAATGATCAAAAGTCACAGAACTACAAGCAATGCATTAATTTATAGTTTTCATCATATCAGACACAAAGTAATCGATTACGTTAGTAATGTAATCAGTTACATAAAAAAACATATGTAACGGAATTACAACGAACTCAGCTCTTAATTGAATGCACAATTAATGTAATCGATTCTCTTTTAATGCTAGTCAAACATATTTAAAAATATGACCGTTATAGCAATTATGACTAAGCTGAAAACAGTTTTCAAAAGATAACCGATTTAAGTGATTACATAAAATGTATAATCGATTAAGCTAAGCACTTAAATATATTTTGAAAATTTTTTCCTTCAAAAACTCATCACAACACATTTGAAAATGATATATGCAAACACGAGTTTTAATCGATTTAAAATCTAATGTAATCGATTCAAACTTACTATTTTGCCACAGTTCAAAACATAAGTTGTCTGATGACCTTAATTGATTACAACAATAATGTAATTGGTTATCTCATGCAGATTTGCTTTTGTGCTTGTGGTTTTCGTCACACAGAAACATACAGTATGCATAAAAAGATATAATCACATCACAATCACAGCAGTATGCAAAAACAACAATATGTCCAACATATGCATTAATCAGCAATAAGCATGTACATATCCACATATGTACTTCATCAGACATAAACACATTTTTGTTGTGTCATTACAACATTTATGTGTTGTTACTGTCAATGTGTTGTCATCATAAAAAACAAACATAACAGGGATTGGGTTCAACACTCCTATTGCTCCCCCTATCAACTCAATCAGTAATTATTTTTAGAACTTGAGTATTAAATCACTTCGGGAGCTAGGATGAAAATTTTTTGTTAGTAGAATTCACCTATGTAAACAAATTATTAACAACTATTAGTATGATTCTTTATAAAACTTTGAATGACAAGAAATAACTTAGTGATGCACCTTTATGTTGGTTATAAGATGAAGAGAGTTTAGTGGTGCACCTTGAGTTATTGTAACAAGTTTTAACAAGAATGCATAAATGAGAGACTCTTAAATAGACTAAAATCTTATGAAAAATAGAGAAGAAGACCCTTAGAGTTCTTTGTTAGGAAACATATTTTCATAAGACTTAAACCTTTCAATGGTATTGGGAGGATCAAGAAAGTTAACTCAACAATTACATAAACCATAACGAATTCTTAAAGGGATATGTTGTTTTGCATATGAACTTAGTTTATCTCTTCATGTGGTCAATAACCATATTATCTTCCATGTCTCAACTAATAAAGTATGTACCTAATCTAAACATATTTTAGAGTTTGATACATTACAGGTAAAGGATAATATGTTTGTGAAGTTACACTTGTAACCTTGTAAATTCCTAAGTGAAAGAATTGTGTGGAATGAATAACAAGAAGGCTAAGGTTCTTTGGAATCTCACATATAGTGACTTTATATTTGAGATACAAGAAAATGTGTGTGGATCATATCCTTGATTTCTTTTTTGGTAAGAGAACTTTTGAGGTCAACAATTTTGTAGTTGTGAATAATTCAAATCCTTGGACCATACCCACCCCCTTCATTTTTTTTCTAATTTTTAAATTTATGAATTTGTGAATTTTGGATTTTAATGACCATTTTGTAGTTAACTCAATCCTATAAAACTGACTTGTAAAGTAAAGTCTACACCTACATAAATACTTTAAATTGACCTTATGTCTAGTCGATGTGAGACTTTCAACAAATTATAAATATGAAAAATGTTATACTAATTTAATGTTATTGGAATGATTATGAATATAAATGTAGTTTAGCATATATATCTTAACTTTATTGAATGCCTAATTAAAATGAAACTATTGAAAATTTATTATATATTTGCAGAGCTGTCATTTTTTCTTTTAGCCCTGAGGCCAGCCCCGGCCCTTTATATAATAAGCCCGCTTTTTTTGACCCACGTATGAGGGGGCTTTTCTAAAGCCCCTACCCCCTGTAACCCCCTGAAATGGGTTGGGGCCGGGTTAGCCCCCTAGTCCCATTGTTTTATGCTACATTTTCATTTTTTTTGAAACAAACACCGTCTACGAGCAACTGTCTACAACAAAGGTTGGGACATCAACGTCAGATTTCCAGAACTGCAAAACCCTCTGCCCTTCCCTTCATCACCCTTACGAGCTCAGAGTCGACGGCAGTATCAACCTCAGAACTTTGGTCGACCCTTCTCTCAATCATTCTTGCTTGTCAATTTCATACCCATTTTGGAGGTACCCACTTCGTCTTCATGTTTATTTGTCTCTCAATGTTTATTTGACAATTATTCATTCTTATGGACGTGTCTCAATGTCACGGGGCAATCAAGCCTGGGATTCTCATTCCTCTTTTTCGTGTGTGCTTTGTGAGGGAGGAACTAATTCATGTATGAGGAGCTAAACCCTTTCTGGATCGAATTTATGGGTTGTATGAGTATTAAGTGATGTTGTGTGATAGATTTATTTCTGGTTGAAATTTTTGAATGCTAAAATGTGATTACCTTGTTGTTATTGTTGTTGTTTATATGTTGCTGTAATGAAAAATTGAATTCAATATTGCGAACTAAGACACGATTAGACATTTTAGTATGATGGGTGAATCAAAGTGTGTTATTAAGTCATCTGTTTGGGTTGGTTTTTGTTTCGGATGCTATTGTTAGTAATATGAGAATTTTAATTATATTGAAATGTTTTAATAGAGTATTCTTAATTATATGAATTCTTTTGGGCTCAATTTTTGAACATCTGAATTGTAAGAATAGTGGGTGGCTGCTTTTTTCTAGAAGAGGGAGTCTCTAGACTATGCTCTCTGTTTTTTCCTTATTTCATAACATCTTAAATAGAACATCTTTCAATAAAGGATAATAGTCGAATATTCAAGATGGATCATACTTGTGAAAGTTTATTATTGTGGTAAACTTTTATATCTGCTTCTGTGAAAGTTTTACTTTCACCATACTTGGTTATTGGTTTCTACTTTTCGTCTTCACAATGGTTGAAATTTGAAGACTATGTTAAATTTGGGTCTGAGAATTATTCAGGATGTCTACTCATGTTTAAACTAATCACTTTTAAAATAGTTTCACTTGAAGGGTCTGGTGAGATAGATTATACAACTTTAGAGACTACTTATTACTTTTTCTTAAGCTAAATAACATGATACTTCAAATGCCAAATGTGTAAGCTGTCATGAAATGCAGGCATAGTGGCTTTTATGGAATGCAATTGAGAATCATTGCACTGTAATAATTCGGTTTCTGAATTCTATGAAACAAGACTTACACTGATGGTTCTCTTGAAAACAACATCTGTCATTTAGAATCAACCTATTGCCATATCAGAGGGTACACTCCCTCTTCCCATCATTGCTGCATAAGGTCTTTTCATTAGCTACTTCAAGAGTCTTAGACCCAATTGGTTTGATAAAAATGTCATAATAGAATTTGAATTGCTTGAGTTTTTAAAATGATTAATCTAGGGTGGGTCTGCTGAGTTTTTAAAATGATTATTTGTGCTTAAATTTCCCTTTTTAAAAAGATTAGGAATTTATCATGGAAGATACTAGAGTATTCTCTGTTATGCTGGATATATGTATGTCTATTATGGGAATGAAGTCTTGTTGCAGTTTGCAGGAAACTAAGGAAATCAGTAGAAGGTAGAAAGATTAATAAACATTCGGTTGTGAAGGCAGTGTATGGTCAAGGATATTTAGTCCATAAGGTAGATTTGCTTCTGTTATTAGTTTTATGTTTTAGCTTAGTCTCATTCATTGACTTAGATAGTGTTCTTGAAAGAGGGATTTGAAAGTCCCATCTTCCCCTTATTTCCCCACCTATGCACAAGGACAAGGCCCACCTCCCATGGTACAAGAGCGTTTCCAAAGTGTTATAAGTCAGCTTTTCCAGTATGTAGGCAATTTTTACTCTTGTTACTTAAGGTCGAGTATTCAGCTTCTGTTTAATCTGGCTAGTAGTATTAATAATGTGTTTTGGTATTTAGAGAATAATTCGTTGTGTTGGAGTTGTTGATGACGATATGGAAAACATCATAGTTGCTCAGCTTTTGTACCTTGATGTTGTTGATCCTAACAAGGTTTGTTCTTCGACATTGAAAACTGATAGTGTATCTTCTTAATCTTTCTCCATATAAAGTGTTCTGCTGAATGTTTGAGCTGTTGTTAAATGATTATAGTTTGGTATTTCTTAGTTCAGCTATTATTATTGTCCAACATATTATAATTGCATTCCAGGAATTGAGCTAGGATGTGAGACTCCCCTACATGTAAAAAGGTGTGGTATCTTCTTGTATTTTAGACAATTCTGATATGATATTTGATTTCATATACTAATATTCTGATGTTCTCTATTTTATGCAGACGAAGAAGACAATGATTGAACTCGGGGATATTTCACAATAATCAAGGAAATTTTTTCATAATTAATTAGGAGGTGATGGTGTATAATGTAATGTCTTGTAGTGTATTTGGTCTTCCACCCTTTTATGTTTTGTTGTTCCAAAATATCCATGTGATGATGGTCAGTACTTGTTGCTAGTTGCAGAAGTATTAATTTAGTTTCTCTCTTGACAGTTGATAGGTACTTGTTTTAATAGTATTGGTTATAACTTAAATTTTGAGATGAAATTGAGATGTTTAAATCATTAGATTAGTTTGAAAGATACAACTTTTGTAAAATTGTAACGTAAATTTTGTAAAAAAGAAAGCCCGTGGGTTGGCCCTGACGCACAGGGCTTTGGGGCTTTTTAACTCTGGGGACTTTTTTAATAAAGGATTTTTTTGGCCTTGTGGGCTTTTTTGTCCCCAATCCACATGAGCTAAGGTCAGGACCTATTATAGGAGCTTATTTGACAGATGTATATATTTGCAACATAATTATATGTTCAATATTAAATGTTTTAAACTTATTCTTTCTCATTAAATGAATGATTATATAAATGAGAAGTTTAGAACGAGTCATATGTTAATTTCTAACTGTTTTAATTAATATAAATCTTCTTAAAAGAAAATGTTAATAGATATTTTAATTAAATATTTTTTTGTTATATAGTTATTGGGAATTTTGAATTGTTTATACTTCTTACTCAAATTTGCAAAGCCACCCACTCCATCAAATAACAAATTATGGGTTGAGTTAAACTTTATTAATCATCTTAAGCTAAATCATTGTATTAGGCTAAGTTTTATTTAACGGACTTAATTATTATAAATTCATGAGTTTAAAAAAAATCAATCCAATAAAAATATTATTTATACGATAACGTTTATAATTTGTTAAGAAATAATGAACAAATGTTTATGAAGGTATTTCTTTCTTAATAAATAATTATTCTTTTAAATCTTTTGATGAGACGATTCAACCCAATTTTAATGTTGGATTACTAAATGGAGAAAAAAGATAAGATAAACTTGAATTATTATAACTCAACCTAATTAAATTTAATTCGATCGAGTTAAAAAAAGATTAAATTAAATCCAAACTAGTTACGCTTTCAATGCTGTCTTTATTTTTAATTATTATTATTATTATTAGATAATAAATAAACGGTCGTTGTTATATATTTAATATAAAGGTTATACGTATAATTGCACATTAAAGCAAGTTTTAAATATAATATATCAATTTTGGATAAAATTGACACCACGAACTACTATATATGTTAGATGTAGATGTAACTTTAGATAGGAAATCTACATATTTTGCACTGATAGGACATCCTTATAGAACTGGCATTATAAAGTTTCACTGATTTCCTATCCCAATCAATCTCATTCATTTGAAACTGTTTTCTTGTCTTTATTGCACTTTGCTAATCCATCAAGAGATTAAGAAAATTCCCCTCAAATCAAAACAATATAGTTTTCTTGTCTTCATTTTTTTAATATTAAAAATTGTAATTTATGATAATTTAATTATTTAATAATTTTTCCAATAAAAAATAATCGTCTCAAAACCATTTTTACAACCTTATCCAAATAAAAAAAATAACTACAAGTAATTCCAACAATAGTTAATTATACATTATTAAAGTAATATAATTTCCATAGTGGTTTTAATGTCTATTTGAATGAATGTTTGTAAACTTCAAATTTAATTTTTAGCTTGGTCAAGAAACTGTTACTTTAATGGCATCCGTGGGAGAACATGGTTCACGATTCATGAATTTGGTAGGGTTCATTATTTCGGGTCAACATTTTGAGAGGGTTGAACCAGGGCATGCATGTGGGTGGCGTTACAGAGCTGACCCACTAACATGCTGCCACGTACACATCTACAACGGTGGGACCCATGACGTGTCGAGGAACAAATCACTCATCGTCCTCCATCACTTCACAGTGAACACCTGGCTACAGAGGATCATGACTTTTGCATGTTACTCACGTGACTTTCTCCACCTCATATTTCATTTCCCCCACTCCCTCTCGAGGCGCGTGCTCCACACACCAACCTCCCCCTTTAAGTTCTTTATGCCGGTAAATTTTCCATTGGATAAATCGTAACCGAATATCGGTCCGAAAAAGAAGTTTAATAATTTGAGAGACATCATAAACGAAAAATAAATATATATTAAAAATTGAAAAATGAAGGCGTGAGTGGTGGTGGTGAGTGGGATCCAGGTGGAGACTGAGTTGTTATTTTAAGAAACCAAATTGAAATGAAATGACACATCTTCCCTCTCTGCATGTGTATACATGAATCATGTCTTTACTTTGTTTTGCTTTGCAATTAAATTATTAAAATAATAATAATAATAATATTTTTCAATTCACATTTGATTGAGTGATGGTTAAGCCTGCTGAAATTATTCCTTGTTTCCCCACTTGTGTCCCCTGTTTTTTCAACACTCACACACATTTCCTATTGCTTTTTCCACCTATGCTGTGGGCTTTTCCGTCAAAAAACACAAAAAGTACTCTCAGTCTCCTTCTTCACCTTGCTTAACCAACCTTTTCATTGCAACAATATCTTCTTTTCTTTTCTTTATTCCCTCATTGCGTCAATGTCTGTAGGACCCTTGCCGTTAATCACAGATTGCGCCAACAACGCAACACTAATCGCTATATCAAATATTCTTCCAATATTTCATCTAATACAATATTTTATTTTGAAACCTTCATAAATTATATTTTTAATCAAAGTCCAAATTTTATCCATACTCATGTGAATATCCTTGTCGCGCCCACCACCATTTATGACATGGTATCATGTTGGTTCGTGCTGTTTCGCTCTACCCGCACGTTGCCACGTGTCATATACTGCAGGTTGCATATATAAGCAAAGTATAGTGTGTAAGTCTTACTCCAACTCTCTCATGCTTAACAACTTGCCTTATCATTTAATCTCGTTTTTATTTTTTAATATAAAAATATAAATTGCTTTACTGATTGATGGAAAATAATTTTAAAACTGGAAAGTTAAAAAAAAAATGAATGCATGCAGTGGATCAAGATGATGATGAAGAGATCAAATCCTTTAAGCAAATACTCAAAAGTCCCATCACAATATTTGATACAGAAAAATATATCCTACCTTTAATGCCTGTATGGATTTTGACAGATTGATCTCTAATTCGTCTAATGATGACTTTCAAGTTTCCCTCAATATTTTTTATAATATTTTGTGTATTTTACGATCATTATATTTTCTTTCAAAATAAATCATTATTAGAATATATTAAATAACTTAATTCATGAAATAATCAGTCTAAGGACTTGCCTAAACAAGATTTTGATAATCTTTCATGGTTTTAAGAAAATTAAGTCAAGTATATACTATAAATTAAGGTTTTATATGATTTAAAATTAAGTTAAATTAACAAATTTAAGAAATACTGGATGTTATGTTTTCTTGTAAGCAACGAATATTGATGAAACATTAGATCAAATAGTTAGTTTATTTATTTTTTTAATATGATTATTTGTTACTACAAATGGGGATGTTGCTTTTTATAAAGAGTGTATGAGTAGTGGGGGACGAAGCTGCAACTTGCAACTGTGCAAGTACACTCAAGAGGATAATTATCTGTAAAAAAATTAAATAACAAAAAAAGAAAAACTATTAAACAATGAATATAGTACACTGCACATGCCCTACAATGCTAGAGTCAAAACCTCGTACATCGCAAAATAAAATAAAAATATACGTATACAAAATTATTTCATTCTTAATTCTATTTATTTTAATAGATTAAAATAATATCTTTAGTGGTAGGAATGGTTTATATTACTTATACCTATCATATTCTAATTAATCTAGTATTAACAAGCTTTCTTTGATCTGATGACACTACTGAAAAAACTCGGAAAGAAAAATAAAAGAAATTAAGAATGAAATTAGAAAACTTAGTGGAATTTGGAAGATTGAAAATTGTAGACAGTACTGATAGAGAGTGGGCATCTCACAATGATTATTAATATAGTGTGAAAAATGTATTAGCTAGTTTAGTTATTATAAATAAATTGGAATGTTTAATAAGGTTACTGTAAGTATAATTGTTGTGCATATGGAGAAGGTGTGTTGTGGGGGCATACATATAACTGGAAATTATTCTCTCCAATGATTAGGGCGTGAAGAGCAAGTTTTTGCCACTAATTCTAACATAACTTTAACTTAATTAATATTGGCACCATGTTCATTACCATGTGATATCTTTTACTTATAGGGATTGGAATTAAATCATCAACAAATCAACTCGTGAAAGCATGCAAACCATCCCAATCCTTATCTCTTTTCTCTTTTTTCTTATTATAAAACAAAGTATATAAAGGATATACAAATTCCTTAATTGCTATATAATAACACTTTTACTTGTAAATTTGCTTGAGGTGATAAAATTAGTAACTATATATTATGAATCTAAGATAAATTTATGTTTTATATTAGATAAAAATGAAAAAAATTTAATATTTTGTAAGAAAATAAAAATCTATAAATTTAACATATTAAAGTTTTTGATTGAAAATAATATTAATTATTTTATATAAACCAAACATATGTTTCATTGACATTGTGTTTTTTTAATAAATCATTAAATAAGTTTAATATTTTAAAAAACTTAGCAATAACTAAATTGATATATGTCTCAATTAAAAAAAAAAATACACACATATCTCTTCCATGTTTCTTACTTAAATGTATTTGTAGTAACGTAGTCCTCTTCTTTGGGATTTATAACATATTAACTTATTTAAATGTATTTAAACAATATTGTTTTAGTATTATTGTCATATTAATTTTGTTATGATTTATAAAATGCGTATGTCCTTATCTTAGTTATTAAAATGTTAACTCACATAAAGAAAGTCAAATTTATAATATTATTGAAAATAGGTATATATTTTGTTTAATAATCTCGTAACAAGCCAGGCTTGGAATGTGTAATTTATTATATAATATTATATATACAATACGTATATGAAATAATTATGAACATTATAATCTTAATCAACCCATTTAGTCCAAAAAACAGGATAAGCCTACTAACCTTTTAGATTTTAAAGATTTGATTACAATATATACTTTAAACATAATTGCACGTCGTACAAAACTTCCATACAAACTAGGTCAAAAATAAATGAATGAGACACACTTTGTACTTTAAGAGAGGTTTACAAAATCTAAGCTAACCTATGTGTTCACTTTTAAACATTTGTTTGTTGTTTTTATGGTCCTATAATGATTTTATAAAGTTCTTGTTCATAAGTAATAACATTAACTAATAGGGTGATAACCATGCTTACAAATCAGTGGCACTTCACAAGTAATTATTTTTCTTTTTTGTACAATCGTGTTTTTAATGTTTAACAAACTAGTATTATCTACTACTCTATAAGACTACATATTATAAATGCAACTTGTTAATTAAAAAAAAAAAAAGTGATTGTGACTTATTAAATTATCGTTAACCGATTTACTTGATAGGGCAATTTAAAATTGGTAATAAAAGATAAATATAATAAAACAAATTAGAAATGAGGAAATAATTCATTTATTCGTTATCCGTAATTAAGTATATCTAATTCATCCAATATAAAAAATAAACTATATCAAATCCATCCATTTAATTTTACAACTAATCCATTTAATTTTATAAATAGTTCATGATTAATTCTATTTAAAACAATTAAAAGAGCATAAGTAATGTTTTAATCTTTATAATTTACTGTATTTTTATTTTTGGTTTTGAAATTTTTTTAGTCTCTATTCTTGACAAACTATAGAATTTTTGTCTGTGTTTGTTTTAATAATATTAAAAATAAGATAGTCATCATGTTATTATGTCTCGCATTAGTTAAAAAACTACATTTAATGACGATATATTTGTGTAAAAGAGTTGTCTTAAATTACCTTATTATTTCAATTTCACAAAAAATATCAAGGATGACACTTTTAGAAATTAATAATAATAAAATATTAAGTTGATTAACCTAAATCCAATAAAACTATTAATTTTATAATATTATTAGTCCCCTCAACGATTCATTTCTCCTCCACTCTATAAATGTCCTGAATGTATTTAAGATCTTTCCTGAGAAATGATGTTGCACACATCAAATTAAATTCTTTAAATACGTTAGTCCTTAGGACTAGTTTATCCAAGTTCCTTAAGACTGGATTATAAAGACTAAAGCAAATAAAATGATATGATAAGTTTATTTTTTTTAAAGCTGTATTATGGAATTTGATTAGATTTTAATTGAAGTATGTTAAAAAGTCTAAGACAAGAAAAAATAGTAATTTTTTAATGTTATCAACTATTTTGGGACTAAATTATCTTAATTTATTGTATCGCCATCTTAATTGATGTAATTAGTCTCGAAATATCTTAATTGATTAACTTCAAAAAAATCACACAAGAATATGAACCTTAAGAAATTACAAGAATTACTAAAGAGGTGTTGGATAAGAAACAACTTGCAAAAATATGTTTCCATGATTATTTGAATTAGTATCTCATCAAACATCAACGAAAAATAACATAAAACTAATTAAGCTCATTGATCATATGTTTAACAATTAATTAAATACTAATTAAATATAGAATATGACAAATACTTTTAGCTTCTAAAATTATGGAAAAGAAAAGTTATTATTACACTTTCAAGAAGCATATGTAGCACACGAATTAGTTAAGTGTATTGTGAAATAGATATAGATACTTCTTCACTTATGAATGTGACATGTGTTTCAAGAAGCATATGTAGCACACGAATTAGTTAAGTGTCATGTGAAATAGATATAGGCATTGTTGCACTTATGAATGTGACATGTGTTAATTAGTAACTTTTCATATAATTTGTCAACATATCAGTTATGCTAATGTGATTCTTGCTAACTCTTGGATTATAGAATAATTTAAGAGAATCACATAATATTATATGATCTAAACCTTTCTAAACTTGTTAAAAAGGGTTTTCTATATTAGTTCTAAAACTGGTATGGAAGTAAGAGTATAGAAAGTTTTGACTTTTTATGCCGGTTTCAGATTCAGTATAGAAAGTATCACTTTTTATACCGGTTAACAGAACAATCGGTATAGAAAACCCTCTCACCAGCCAAAATTATCAGACCTCCTTCTTGTCTCGTCGGAGAAGGAAACTTTAGAGGTTTGCAACCACGAAACACCATCGCCGAACCTATATGGCACGCCAACAAACATGAGCATCCCCTTTACATATTGCATAAACCATTGTGACTCCAAATCGCATGTCCATTGCAATGCATATCGGAATTCCAAGAACGAAACCTGTTGAGATTGGTATTGCGCAACAGAACGGTTTTAGAGAGCGTGATAACGGTCAATAACCAAGAAGGGAGGGGTGAATTAGTTCTTTTAAAAATTATGATTTTCTTTTAGGACTTTTATCAAATAGTTTAAGTGCTAAAGTTATAGAGTCAAAGAAAATCAAAACAAAGGATTTTATTCTGGTTCAAATAAAAAGATTTTATGTCCAGTCGTTGATCACTATAAAGAGTGATAAATCTTTTCAACTAAAATATTGTTTCAGATTACAAACAGATTATACAAATAATAAGAAACAGAAAACACCTTCCTTCGACACACGATGGAAGAACCTTGCTCAATTAACTTGAAGAGAACCACTTTGACTTTAGACACATTAAACAAAAGTTTCTCCTATTCACCAAACTTGATTTGAACACTCTAAGATTTGAGAACTTCCTCAGAACAAATCTGTGTTCTCAAATATGGCTTAGTTCCCTTTTTCACACACAAAGAGTTTCCCTTAGGCACACAACTCTAATACTCTCAAATGAAAAGTTTCCTTCTAAGAAATGTGGAGAGTTCTATTTATAAGCCAAGGTTCGTGCAGGGTTAGAAACTGAAAAGACATCTCCCAACTTTAAGTGATAATCGATTATCAAAAGTGATAGTCGATTATTTCAAGCCGTTATGGGTTTTGAAAAATGTGATAATCGATTATCCGTAGTGATAATCGATTATTGTTGAACCTTGGACAATATCAAAACTTGCAGTGATAATCGACTATCCCCTATGATAATCGATTATTTCCGTAATAAATCACTAAATCAAGAAACCTTCTAAGTTCTTACAAAAGTAAAACGATTCCTATACAAATTGTTTATGTTAGCAATTTGGGTCACTTATATATATATATATATATATATATATATATATATATATATATATATATATATATATATATATATATATATATATATATATAACAATTATTAAATGTGTTAGGGCCATTATATTTTCTTAGCCAACTTTATAAAGTGATTTAGTTAAGATAAATATGGCTAAGGGTATACTTGTCATGAAAGAATATTGTGTAGAGACCAGCAATATCTGCCAACTTAAATTCAGTTCCGGTCTTCAATAGTAAAAATTTTAAGGATTGGAAAGACAACATAGAGATAATTCTTGGCTGCATGGATCTCGACCTCGTGTTAGGATTGAGAAACCTCATTCTCTTAAGGACTCAAGTACATCTGAAGAGAGGAGAGAATATGAGAAGTGGGACTGATCAAACTGCATGTGTTTGATGGTCATTAAGCGCGACATTCCAGAGGTCTATAGAGGTACTATATCTGAAGAAATTACAAGTGCTAAAGATTTCCTTGCTGAGATTGAAAACCACTTTGTGAAAGGCAAAAAGGCATAAGCAAGTGCACTTCTTCAAAGCTTGACTTCCATGAGGTATCAAGGTAATAGAAATGTGAGAGTACATTATGGAAATGTCAAACACTGCTTCAAAACTTAAGGCGTTGAAATTTGAGTTGCAAGAAGACTTACTTGTACATTTTATTCTAAACTCTCTTCCTATACAGTTTGGACAGTTTAAGATTTCCTATAACTCTCAGAAGGAGAAATGGTCTCTTAATGAGCTTATTTCATATTTTGTTCAAGAAGAGGAGAGACTGAAGCAAGAAAGGACTGAAAGTGTTCACTTAACTAGTACCTCTAATGACAAGGGTAAAAGAAAGAAAAATGAGAATCCTAATGGTGATGCTTCTAAAGGTCCATTATAAAAGAAACAAAAACAGTTTAATCAATGTTTCTTTTGCAATAAAGTTGGACACGTGAAGAAGGAATGCACAAAATATCATACTTGGCGTGCAAAGAAAGAATTGCCTAAGCTATCAGAAGACAATTGATTCTAAAAGATGAATCTATTTAGAGATGTCAAATTCATAGTGATGGAAGTGATAGAATGTTTTAGATTATTATTTTATACTGGTTTTCTAATTTTGGTTTTGAAAGACATTTCATTGAATCGTCATTTAGGCATAATTTGATTTCATTGGTTTATTTGGACAAATTTTGTTATTTATGTTAGTTTGGAAAAAATGAATTTAAATTTTGTTTTGTTCAAGTTTTGTTGAAACCAAATCACTTTTGGCCAATAATAATTGATATATTCTTCATAGGTGACTTCCTATTATGAATCCTTATATATGGAATTGTATGATATTAAGCATAATATTCTTTGAGGATATTGAGTTTGGGGGGAAGAATCAAGTTTAGAGGAAGAATTGTTGGAAGTGATATGACTCGTAAAGTTCAAAACCTCTAGTAAGTTTAGAACCTCTATAAGAACAAACTCAAGATCCTAAGAAACATGTGCTTCGCGAAGGGGGATTCTCCAATTGCTAAGGGAGACAAGTTTAGTCTAAATCAATGCCCAAAAGGAAATTTAGAAATTCAAGAAATGCAGAAGATTCACTATGTTTCAGTAGTAAGCAGTCACTGATGTATGTCCAAGTATGTATACATCCGGATATAGCATACACAGTTGGGGTTCTAGGCAGATATTTAAGCTATTCATGAATGTATCTTTGAAAAACAGCCAATAAAGGTATGAGTTTTTTTTTTCAAGAGAACAAAGGTTTATAAGTTCACGTATAGAAGGTCAGACGAGTAAGAGATCATCAAGTATTCTGACAATTTTGTAGGATGCCAAGATAGTTTAAGATCCATTTCAGGTTACATTTTCATGCTAGCTGGTGGTGTAGTTTCTTGGCCCATTACCAAGAAAACTCTTATGGCTTTATCCACTATGACTGCAGAATTTGTAGCAACTTATTAGACATCAAATCAAGGCATATGGGTGATTTTTGTCACAAGGCTGCGTATTATGAAAGGAATTGAAAGACCAATCAAGTTATATTGTGACATCAAATCAGTCCTTAAAGAAAGAGTACATAGTGGATGGGTTTCCATAGAAAACTTAGGGACAAACTCCTTGATAATATATCCTCTTAATAAGGCAATTACACCCAAGGTTTTTCATGAGCATATTGCTTATATGGGTGTTTTACAGTTGAGGAATCTTTGGTTCAGTTGGAGTTAGTCATCTTTGTGTGTTTGTGTTCTATGTTTGGTTTTCATGTATGCATACATTCTGGTTTATTATTCGAATATTACACTCTCTACAATAAAGTTATTATGTTGATCTCATTAAGATAAAAGTAAGGACAAGTTGAAAATAGATGTGTATAGGTCACCTTCATGTAATTTTCATGCTACACATTTCATGATGTATCCATATTATTTGGTTCGGTCAGCATTAGTGATCTCTGTTGGGTTAAATTGCGATTGTTGCAATTAAAACTACTTTGGTTCTACATGTGGATATAATCAATGGACAAGACTTTTGGATATACTCAAGGTATATAATGGCAATGTTGAACTCATAAAGTCTAACACATTTGTAATATATATATATATATATATATATATATATATATATTATTAAATGTGTTAGGGCCATTATATTTTATTAGCCAACTTTATAAAGTGATCTAATTAAGTTATATTTGGCTAAGGTTATATTTGTCATGAAAAAATATTGTGTAGAGACCAACAATAATTTTAATTTGTTGAAGGGGCCAAATTATAATTATTGAAACTAAAGAATATTAACCGTTAGAGGTTATTTAAAGGGTCATGGTCCCCATCTGTGAGTACAACGAGATTCATTCCTGTTTCTTTCTCTTTATCCCCATCAGAAGAGAAAATCTAGAGGGAAGTAAAGGTGCTCTACAGAGGAAAGATCAGAGACCAATTCAGGTTGTTTACAAAGGGAAGATCAGAGACCGATTCAGGTTCTTCATTAATTGTTCCTAATGTCTAATCCTTCAGGTACGGTTCCGATTTAATGTTCTAAGAGTATTAGGAATTGCTTTGATTAAAGGGTTTATTGTTCATTGTTAATTTGTCAATCATAAAATTTCTGACAGTTTCTACAAAAATTGCTTTTATCATTTATAATATAGGTTTTTCATATTGTGTAGAGACCAACAATAATTTTAATTTATTGAAGGGGCCAAATTATAATTATTGAAACTAAAAAATATTAACCGTCAAAGGTTATTTAAAGGGTCATGGTCCCCATCTGTAAGCACAACGATACATTCCTGTTTCTTTCTCTTTATGCCCATCAGAAGAGAAAATCCAGAGGGAACTAAAGGTGCTCTACAAAGGGAAGATCAGAGACCAATTCAGGTTCTTTACAAAGGGAAGATCAGAGACCAATTCAGGTTCTTTACAAAGGGAAGATCAGAGACCAATTCCGGTTCTTCATTAATTGTTCCTAATGTCTAATCCTTCATGTACGCTTCTACTTTAATGTTCTAAGGGTATTGGGAACTGCTTTGATTAAAGGGTTTATTGTTCATTGTTAATCTGTCAATCATAAAATTTCTAACAGTTTCTACAAAAATTGCTTTTAACATTTATAATATAGGTTTTTCAAGTCTTCAAGACTTCACTTGCATCATCATCAAAATTACTTCAAAGCAATAATGCTTTCACATTGGTAACAAAACCATAGTACCTTTAAATCGTGTCTCTTTCCGCTGTAGATATGAAACCATGAGCGACCATGAACACCGTTGTGTGCATCACTTGAAAAATCGATATGCTAACACAATAGGGTTAGGCACGAAGTCGAAGGCCAAGAGGTAAACGATGACTACTATGACAACGACATTAATTGAAGACCCCGAAATAAGTGGAGTCTTCATCATTCTAGACAGCGTTGGGAGGAATCTCATAAAGGAAAAAAATTATGGAAAGGCAAATGATGAAATGGACGAGGAGAAATGAAGTAGGGTCGTCCATGAAGATTGTTATTTTGGAGTGAAAGTAGAAAACCCCTACCAGGGATAAATTGGAAACCACTTTCTATACCGTTTAGAATTAAAACGGGTTCTTTTGGTTATTACAGTTATGACACCATGTCAAGTTTCATACCAGCTACAATTAGAACTGGTATAAAAAACATTTTTATCTATTACAAAATTGTTACCACGTTTGGTTTATATATCGATTACCGTGTCAATTTTCTATACCTAACTAGTATAGAAAGTTTTCTTCTTTATTACAAAAATGTCATCTCTCTCAGTTTTTATACCTTTATAATTACAAATGGTATAAAACGTATTATTTTATTTACAGTTATGCCACCGCACCACTTGTCATTCCTAATGGATTATAACTAGTATAGAAAGTCGCTGTAAAAAGTTTGTTTTTTTACTAGTCTTTGTTACTTGTTTTTACCTTGTCTCTTGTGAATCTCTCTTAGAATGTTATTCCATATTCTTTTTTTATACTTTTTTTATTTTATTTTATCCTTAAAAGTTTCTTTTATCCATCTTCCTCATATTCTTCTCAAATTATATTTACACTACACAAGGATGTAATTGTAGAAGTCCATGGTTATACATCGAATTTGTCGATTAATTTTAAGAAAATCCAATTATTGATGAATTTTAAAAACATTTACTTATAAATTGATTTTAAAACATTCAACGAATTTTAAAAATTTCAATTTTTTAAAAAAATTAATTATCAAAAAATTTTAAAAATATTCAATTATTAAAAAATTTACTAATAAGTTTTAAAAAATAAATTATCGATAAATTTACTGATAATTTTATTAAAAAATATTAAAAATTTCAATTATCAACAAAGATCAAAACCAAAAGTTAAAAACTTTGACTCCTATTCTACCCATATAATTTATTAACAAATTTGTAACCTATAGAAATATCTTTTCGTAAAACACTTCTAAATTTTTTTAGTAATATTCATCGTACTACCATTTTTTAATAAAAAAATTCATCAATAATTATACAATTTTTTATAGTGGTAATGTATATAAACATTAACTATATATATATATATATATATATATATATATATATATATATATATATATATATATATATGTATGTATATATATATATATATGTGTGTGCAAAAATTTTGGAAAGGACTTATATCACGTTCACGTACAATATATATTATTCTCGGGGAAGGAATGAAAGTTTTGAAGTTTGTCGTAATTTAAGGATTGGTTTCAAAGTCAACTCAAATTATTCAAATTTGCTGTGAAATGTTTCGGAGTTTCATGGAAAACTTCAGCCTCTAGCTAAAATAGTTACAAGAAAATTATAGCATGGCAAAACTTAATTTATGTCAACAAATTTTGATATGTTAAAAACTTTTGTAAGAAATAAGAAAGTCTCATTATTAAATCATATTTATAGTTCAGTAATTTTAATGTATTAGTATAACTACAAAAATTGAAATAAAAGTTGAATAAGTTTCCATTGGCCTTCTATATTAATAATCTATCCGTAGTCTCTTGTTAATTTATATCCCGTGAAAGGACGTTGATATATTATTTTTCAAAAGCAATATCTTAAAATATATTTCAGATTATATGAACAGTGACTGAAACAGTTGTACGATTTGTTGGTCTGATCCATGGATTATATATATAGAGAAAACATTTTTAACCCTAAAATAAGGTTGTCACATGCACTAGAGGGAGTGAGTAGGAAGTGTGAAGCATTAACCAAATAAAAAAATTGTAAGTAAGGGAAGAAGAAGAAGTACAAAAGAGTTGAATATAATAATATTTGAGCCATCTCTCTTAGAATAAAGTATTAGAGAAGGAAGAAAGTGGCAACAGCATATGAAGGAACATGTTACCTTGATTAGCGGTGGAGTATGGGTGTGGTGTCTTAATCTTGTCTTTTGCCTTTATAATCAGAAGATGCATCACTGCCAGTATCACTGTCCATAGAAGAGTCTCAACTCAGACTGAACAAGACAGATTCCTTCTAGGGCAAAAACAATCTTTGACTATCTGTCCCCATTTAACCTTATACTTAATTCATATTAATATTTTATTTCATTCTTACTCACTATTTTTATTTTTAACTAACCAAAATGTAAATACACACATAAACACGTGCTATTGGACTTCTTCAATTTATCCATTGGTAAACTTAATAGACAAAGGTTTACCTTTTTCTTGTTTTTTACTGAAAACAATGATGTTCGATTTGAATCGTGTTAAATTATGGCACACAATACAACTTTTTGTATTTATTTAACAGAAATTAGCATTGACAGTTGGTATTAGAAATAGTTTTTAATAGAGTTGAGAAAATTTGTAAAGCGCGGGAAAGTTTAACTTGCAAGGCTCTTCTCGTACTATATTTTAATGGGAAGAAGCATGTTCAGTCTTAAGCCATCACTATCAGCAGCAATTAGGAAAGGGAAAAAGGTGTGGATGAATAAGATAGCTTGTTCCTTCTTTTTTCTTTTCTTGTCTATAAAAAAGATCTTTGGTGCAAACCAGATGACAAGCACATTGAATAAAATAATGAAAATGAAAATATTGTGCAAAAGAGTGATTCTGTGAGTGTGTTTTTGCTATCTTATCTATCCATTTTTATGAAGTGAATAGGGACACAGAATCCTCATAATTTGCCATATTTCGTGGTTAACTAAAATGAATGAAGCACCACTAATGGCGGCAAAAAAGTTTTTGGTGGGGACTCGAATCTAAGTTTGTTACCAAACCTTGTTACGTTCTTTGTTATGAATTTGAATATTCAATATTTCATACTTCGTTGGTTTCATTATTGTTTATAAAATGTGCGGTTCACTGATAAAGATGCCGAAAACTTTGCTTTATTTCATAAAACCTAGTTTGAGAATGGAGACATAATTTAGAAAAGGTACAAAAACAATAAGAAGAATACACAAGAGTACATAAAACCTACCTCACCCCCATAGTTAGGACCCCTGTTCCTAAACTTCAGGCAACAGCTTTAGGAGTCTTACGGTTCATCTCCTAATCATGGATTCAATTTCACTTAAACAATTGCCAAGTCTTGTACAGTATAACTAGATTCAGGGAATTTAAAGCTTAAGCGTAACATAGTTTTTTTTAATGATATTCACTCAAATTGCTCATTTATATATAATAATATAATATAGGACTTGCTTACTTATCTAATTTATATATTATTGTATTTTCTTTAGTTTTAATCATATTACAAAAAGAAATCAGACGTAAAAATCCCAATGGGATTTCTTGGTTATGGTTGATGTAACAAGCATAAGAGTAAGGAGGGGAACCATTCCTCAAAAGTCGATCTATGAAGTTGGAGAACCTCCCGCCTTATAAGGTCTTCCTGGTAAGGAGACCTCCCCGATGTGGGATTTGTTACAGTTAACGGTTGATTTGATTATTTAGATTAGTTTAACCAAATAAATTTATGTTTCAAGAAATTTAAGCTCAATTGAATCGTATGGATGATATAAATTTGTTTCTCATGGGTTTGTAGTGTGGTGAATTCAAGTTTAAACTTAGGTTTCAAATTAAGTAAAAAAAAGAAGTTAAATATTCTATAAAAATAAAAATCCATAAACTTATTATTTTAAGTGTGGATCTTAAACTTATATCTTGTTAGTGTTATATTTTTCTAGTGATCACTGTTGAAAAGATCTAATAATGGTATAGAAAAAATTACTTTGATGGTTGGTTCTAACGAGTCTCTGTATCAAAAGTCTTAATAGATGATCTAATATTGATGTATTGTTTGATAACTCCTTATGTATGGATTAAGCTCGTGTTTCATTAGTGTGATGTTTCTTCGGTTATCTTGGAAGACCCAATAGTAGTATAAGAGTCAAAAGTTCGTCTAGGTGGCTGGTTTAGAAAAGTTCTTGTATCAAAAGTCTTCTCAGAAAGATTGATTAAGTGTGTCTTATTTGATGAATGGTGATTAAGTAAGGGAATACTCATGATTAGCTAAAAGAGAAGTGTCAAATGAAGGAACTCAATCACATGCCAAGGAAAGATTGTTGATAATTCAAATGTGAATATAAGTCATATTAAGTAAAATTGAGAAAGTTCAGAATCACATAAGGATGACTAAAATAAACATGTATTTTCAACGGTCAAAATCTGTCGAAAACATTAAAAATATATCAGTAATAACCTTTTTTTGACGGGCCAAAATCTATGGGTAAAAGTGTCATCAGTAATATTTAACGCTGAAAATTTTTATGTGTCCATAATTATTGAAGGAAAAATACGTCGATAATAATCAAACAAAAAATCCATTGGTAAATTGTGTTAATAAAGATAGTGATCTTGTTCATCTTCTCCCTCCTCTTGTCTTATTCTTTCTTTATTTTTTTTTCTATGTTCTCCATCACCTCCTAATTTATCTTCTTCTTCAACTACAATCACAATCCAACAATCATCAGAACCCAAACATTTTTAATATAAAAATCATTTGTCAATAATGACGAAGTAACAAGATTTGGTTACAAATGGCAGTGCAACTGGTGGCGCCAGGCGAAACTTAACTGGTAATGGAAGGTATGATTGATGATCTAGGAGGACAAAACCTTTGTTGAGGGAAAGGAAATAGATTCCAACAACAACGACGTTCATGATGGTGGTGAGTGCTATTATTGACGTCGATTCAACTGTAATAGATAAGTGAGAGGCAAAAACCTTGACTTGAGGAGATGACATCCTAGTTCATCTTAAAGATTGTGTTCCAATATTTGGAGAAGATGAAGGAAAGGGTATTTGAAACTGAACGTGAAACTTGGGTGAGAAAACATGCAAGAATGGCACTCACCACCACCGTGAACGTAAATTATTTCGTTTACGTTTGTCCATAAGTGATCCAACATAAATTTCTTATATTTTTATCCATAAATTATCTTCCTTATTCGCATTATGAGAAAACATGCAAGAATGGTCTTACATCTTATGGTTTCATCTCTAGTGATGATATAATGGTGGTTTGGTAGTACTTTTGACCAACTCTTCTTTTGTGTTTGGCATCTTGTGGAGAATTCTTCTATTTAATTGATTTTGTTATTGAGGTTTGCTATTAAAGATTGCATTCTCATTTTTTATGATGACTGTTATTTTTTGGGGAAATTCAATCACGACTTTACATGAATATCTTTTTTTTTGTATATTTGTTTATCAAAGTTAAACCTTGGTTCTTACTGTGGTTCATTTTCTTAACCATAAATGAAATGGGTTTTTGTTAAGGTGTTTCATTTTCTTTTGTGTTGCGTGTAAGATGAATGATTTTTATAAAGTTGAAGAAGAGATAGTGATTAGAAAAGTAAAATTTAGAACATATTTTCGGTCACCCAAGAGAAGATGTACACGTTCAATAGTACTTAGGTGAAGGATGAACTTGGACATGAATGTCCTTGGTCTGTACAACTCAATCTTTTTCGTGAGTGGTCGAATATATGTTTGGCTTTCTAGATTCATCAAATCTTCGATTTTAGCAAAATCTTTTGTTTGATAAGAACATGCACTAGTGCAAAAACAACGTACAACATCACACGTTCAATGTCCAATCATTGAATAGCCAACGTTAAAAATGACTGGTGGCATTTTTCTAAATAAATGCAATTATTAAATGTTATTTATAATTGTAATTCGATGTAAAATGATATAAAACGTTGAATGCCCTAGCATTAGACGTTAAAAGGTTAGTGGATTCAATAAAAATTTGAGTGGGATATTGAAAATTCATTCACTTTATTTTAGCGCGCGAGACCCTCTTCTCTTCTCAAACTTTTCTCGAACGAAATTTGACGACATCACAGGTAATTTTTCTTTCATTTGATATAAATGCATTAATTAACTACTGTATGTATGATTTTCGTTTAATTTGACTGATTATTTTCGTCCTTTTGACCTTCATAGGCACATTCTGCTTTCTATCTCACGGGTGACGACACTTTATTTCGATGAACCCAACTTTTGAAGGTTAGTTTTCGTTTTTGTTTTAAAGAACTTATTTGTTGAATTTGTTGTTTTTTTGTTGCACTTGTTTATGGTTGTTGTTTGGTTGAACTTGTTTGTTGTTGTTTGATTGAACTTGTTTGTTGGTTGTTATTTGTTTGTTGTTGATCATAGTTCATGCTTTCTAAAATACCAAAAACTAAAATTTGTTGTTTTTCTCCTTTTCAGATCTTGTAGAGTTGTAAAAAAGGATCACAATTAATTAAAAAAAATAAAAAATTGATTAACATCGTATATTGACAAAATTCGACGTTAATTTAACGTTGAATTTTAAAAAATTTGACGTCAATTTAATGTCTTCTAATATAACGTCGTGAATTCGCTGTTAAAAGCTCCAAATATTCGATATTATACGCGATTTTTGTACTAGTGATGCAAAACTATAAAGTTAAAAAATGCTCATTTTTTATAGTTTTTTTAATTGTGTGCAAAACTTTTAACATTGATTATTGTAAGAATCAAATATAAATTTACATCTGTCAATGCAAGTGTCTTATGTAAATTTACCTAGACTAGTATAAGTGTTCGATATAAATTTATGTTGAAGTGTTTGATGTAAATTTACATAAAACACTTGGACATAAGATATAACATGGAAGTGTAAATCAAACATAAAAAAAGAAAACTAAAAAATAAGTGAAGTAAAAACCCTATTAGTGAATCTATATGTCCAATTAATCTCATTATATATTTTATAACTTTTTTTATAAAATATATCATGATTCCTTTCAATTTCTTTAAAGTGAATTGCATACTAGATATAATTTTTTAATAATTATATGTAATAGTTATTAAAGGCGAAACATATATTCCATTATATGTATACTGTTAATAAAATTAAAATTGTTGTAATGATAAGTTTTTTAATTGCACTAAAAACAAAATATATTAATATTTATTTTGTTAAACCAACATGTGCGTGACCAGAAGAAAAAGTTTTATAAACTAGAAAAACATTAACTATCATGTTTTTGGAAAAAACATCCCACGGCCACATGCCCTTGTTCCTTTTTAATTCTTAAGTGTCAATCTAAACTTACGTGCTACACAATCTAAAACCTCAGTATAAAGTTGAAGAACACTTGCTTCCATACTAAGTATCTTTCCTCATCTCCAACTCTACTACAATTTGATTGGGTAAGGAGCAACCTTTTGTAAGAGCAAAAGTGAACATGTTGTTGGAAACTATAATTTAAGACGTCATTTAGATTTTGGCCTCCTCATACACAAGATTTTATCCTTCATTTTTCGGTGCAGAACATTCTTATATCCTTTTTCTCTCTTTTATGTTAAACAATTGTATGTTGTGTGGCATTAATCGATATGCATTAGGCCCTTTTCAGAATGACAAATTCAATGCACCATTTTCAGAATGAGGAATAAATTCCAGCACCTAAAATGTTCAGTGATTGATATTCAACCAACGCTGTTAACCTCAAACGCAGAGAATGGGCTTTGCATCTTCTTTGATAAATGGTTTATTCCTCTCAAAGATTACGACTCATTCTAGATGCAAAGTGATACCACATAATAGGTATATCGGTTAAAGATGCAAGATCTTCTCAACTCAATTTCTTTGTGATCTTTGACTCACCACAACACTTGTTTTCGCATATACCTTTCCACCTCTCAAAGTGCTTCTCATCCTAACGCACAATAACTATTCAACAAAACCCACACTATCGTTCATAACTTTCTTTTTATTACAAAAACAATAATTTAGGCTTTTAATCTTTTGCTTTTAACATTCTGGGATTTTCATTTTTTATATATTTAACGAAAAACTAACGGAGATACAAAAATAATAAAATTGTGATTTTTGGATCAAATTCGCTTAATTCAAACTTCAATATCATAATCACAAAAGGGAGTTACTCCCTGTACCTCCCCAGTTTCAACTCCCACCTCCCAATTTTTTTGAATAATTTTTTAAATACAAAATTAACCTTTATGTATTTTTTTATTTTTACAGTTTTACCCCTATTTAGTTAAACTATCCTACTTTCCTACTTCTTTTACACTCTGCCTCACTTAAAGAGGATTGCTGGTTAAAGGTTGGATACAACACCACCACACCAATGTAATGCAGAGAGATATAATAATTGAAGGACAAATTCTTCCAGAAGAAATCGATATCTCAATTATCACTTGAAATATAAGAAGAATGGGAGAAAGAATTTCTAAAAAAATAGAACAAAGAATTCCTGGAAAGAAAGCGTAAAGATGAAAGCATGAAGATAAAAAAAAAAATAGATTATGTGGGGGTGGGAGAATAAAATTATAAAATTTTATTTCTAAATATAAATTTTTGTTAAAAGATAAAATTGGAATAGAAAAAATAGAGTAAAGAGTAAAAATGGTATGGGGGTGGGGTTGGAATTGGGGAGGTACAGAGAGTAACTCCCATCACAAAATTGTAACAAAAACCTCTCGAGTTTGGTCTCAATGTTGTTGGGCCATTCAGTATTTATTCCGCCAGCCCACTTACTCTGATTAAGGTCCATGATGGCAATCAATATCGTGGAAAACTAAGCCCAAAACGTTTTACCAATAAAAAACACTGAGCCCAATATACATATTGAAAAATAACTAGTGTAAGAATTTTAAATATTGTTTGTTTTATCATAATTATATATAAATAGTTAAAATTGAAAGTTAGTAGTATACAATTTTTTAGAAATAATTTTTATTTGTTACAATTTTTATTATTAAATAAGTTCTGACAATTTATAATTTTTTTATTTTTCTCATAATAGCTATTAAGTGATAACTATTTTGGTTTGCATCACTAACAAGACTAATTTAATTTATATCACGTGAACTAAAAGAAATAATTTGTTTCCGTGGACATATTTATTTCTATATGACTAATTTGATATCATCGTTTGGCCTTTAGGAATTCTCAAAGGTTAAGTTGTAGGGAAAGTGGTAGGAACCTTCCTCAAGAGTATTATATTTGTTTTCTAGTACAAAATATCTTTTTTTGTATTGACTTCACAATCGAATGGTTCAACCAACTAATGATTATTTTTAAAATCTTTTATATTATTAAAGATAATTTAATAGCTAAAATAAGATATAATTCTTTCATCTTGCATCAGTTTATAAACTATTGTAAAAGCATAGAAACACTTGTATAACATTATTTTCATATTCTTAAAAATATATTTAAGAAATAATTATTTAATTTTTAATTAATAAGATATTTCAATGTTATCATGAGTATAAACAAGAAATTTAATATAGTGTGTTTTTTTATACATCTATTATGGTCCTTAAAATGAAAAAAAGCTAATAGAATAATTTAGGCTGTGAGAACCTGCAGTTGGTTTTGAAAGGGAAAGGGATCATATTCGTGGGCACAATCATTATTCTATTTAGCGTTTTCTTATTATTACTATCAAATTCTTCATTCTTTATCTTTGCTATTCAAACTAACAACAAGAAAGCATAGAAAGAAAGGAAGAATGGTGAAGGACAGAAACATTGGTGTTGCATTGGACTTCTCAAAGAGCAGCAAGGTTGCTCTCAAATGGGCGATTGAAAACTTGGCCGATAAAGGCCACACCTTTTACATCATCCATGTCAACCACGATTCCTCTGATGATCGTAACCAGTTGTGGGTCAAATCTGGTTCTCGTGAGTGCCATTTATTTTTCATTTTTCATTTGGTCTTTTCCGAAAATGTCCCATCCTCTGTTTTTCTCTGTTTTCGTACGATCTGATTTGATATGATTTGGTTCTCTTTGCAGCTCTTATTCCATTAACCGAGTTCAGAGAGGCAGAGGTTCTGAAGAACTATGGCGTACAAAGTGATGCTGAGGTCCTTGATTTGCTTGACACTGCCACCAGACAAAAAGAGGTTTCTTATTTTTCTATTTTCTTTCGATGTTCTCTCTTTTAACATAGTTTTTGTGTACCGTGGGTTCATACTTAGACTTTATACCTAGATTCTTAGCGTTTGCCATGAGTTTTTGAGCTTACTAGTGAGTTTCGGATTCGTAGGTTAACGTTGTTGTAAAATTGTACTGGGGTGATGTGAGAGAGAAACTTTTGGATTCCATTGAAGATCTGAAGCTGGACTCTTTGGTCATGGGAAGCAGAGGTCTCAGCACAATCCAAAGGTGCCTACACTTTTTTTTTTTTTAATATAAAAACAGAAACTTTCAGTTTTATAATTTTCCACAAACCTTAACTGGTACTAAAAATACTAGAAAAAATTGTGTTTTAGTATTTATCTAAAATTTCATTCATAGTTTTTCCCATGACTTATATTTTTCGTCATAAACCACTCTTTATCTGTATGGATGTCTTGGATATTTTTGTTTGTTTTTTTGTATTAAAAATATGTAGTTTTCATTTGTTAATTGTTATGATTTATTTGACTAAAATGGTGTAAAAAATACAGAATGATACTGGGAAGTGTAAGCAACTTTGTGATGACTCATGCTCCATGCCCAGTGACCATTGTGAAGGAGCATTAGTATATGCATATCATAGATTTGGGAGAACATTTACCTCTTTTATGATGTTTTTCCATCCATTGTACTCTCACTGTACTATACTATATAATGTAATTTTACATGTATAACGTCTTAGAAGTTGTTCATCATGATTACGTTTTACATATGAAGTACTCTAATATTGTAATTTTAATATTACACTGCCTACTGGAAATTATTATTTTTACATAAATTTTTATTTAGATCCACGAACTGTTGATAATTTATTCATTTTTAAGAATAATTAAGAAATTCAATTAATAATTTATTACTGACAAGTTTTAACTTGGGCTTGAAATTAAATCACGTTGGACCAATAACTTACCAATGGACTAATCTTTAAAGAGTTTAGGGATTCTTTCTTCACCTCCAATAATTTTAACTTGCACCCCCAATGGTAAAATGGTGAAATGACTTATTTATACTACATCTTCTTCTTCCAACACCCCTCTTGCACCCCTCACCCTACCTCCTTGAGTTTTTATTTCAGACTTATTAAACACTCTTTCAAGAGATTGTTTTTTATAACTGTTTTCATTCTAATTAGTATATTTTTACCATTGATAATGTATTTTTTATTTTATATTCTATTATAATACACAATTCGTGAATACAAATTTTATATTTTAGAATGAACAATCAAGAATTCAAAAAAATAAAATAAAAAAATAAAATGGAAATGCAGAATTTGAAATACAAAGTATTTTAAAATGCATAATTAAGTAATAAAAAGTAGGGTTAAATATATTTTTAGTCCTTGTATTATCACTCGTTTTTTTGTTTTAGTCCCTACTCGAAACATCAACGGTTTTTAGTCCTCCTTATTTTGAAACTTTCACTTTTATTAGTTCTTAAAATTGAACGACGTTAAATATTTTGTGATGTGGCAAACGACGAGGTTAGTTCAATGCCACCTTCCTTCTTCACTAGCTGGCACATAGGTTTTGATTTTAGTGATGAGATTAATGATGGCCAAGCGTGTTGATTCAATTCAGATTAGCACACAATTAGGGTTCTTGTTTTTCAATTCAGAAAGCTTCGACTAAATATTATTCCCCCAATTGAAAAATAAGAACCCTAATTGTGTGCTAATCTAAATTGAATCAACATGTGTGGCCATCACTAATCTCATCACTAAAATAAAAACCTATGTGGCAGCCAGTGAAGAGGGAAGGTGGCACTGAACAAACCCTCGCCGTTTGCAACACCACAAAATATTTATCGCCATCCAATTTTAAGGACTAAAACTGAGAGTTTTAAAACAAGGAGGACTAAAAACCATTGATGTTTCGAGTAGGGAATAAAACCAAAAAATGAATGATGGTTCAGGGACTAAAAACATATTTAACCCTAAAAAGTATTTCATAATATATAATTCAAAATACAAAATTTGGATATGAAATTATACATTTTGAAATATAAATTTTGTACTGAATTTTAAAATTATATTTTGGATTATAAATTCTATAATATAATGTATAATTGATAACGGATGAAAAACTGTTATTTTCATGTGCTATTTTAGACCAAATTACTCCCTTTACTGCTTAGAATGAGCTTGAAATCAAACAAAACTCAATAAATGAGTTAGTAGAGAGTCAAAAGCTGTTTTTAGCGATATTATGCTTGTTTTGCATTGTTTTGCAGCAATTTTGATAGAAGTGCAGAATGGAGGTGAAGAGGAAGGAATTAGACTCAAGATAGAGGAAGAAAATCAAGAAAAGAAGAGCCCAGAAACCGCCCAGCGGCAGAATTGCACCGCTGGGCGGCCAAATGCGAGGAGTTGCACCAAGGCAGCGACGCCTGGCGGATTTGCGGTATGAGGCAAACCGCCGGGTGGTGGACCCTTGACGCCAGGCGGTTTTGCGGCATTGAGGCAAACCGTCGGGCGGCATAAGTATGACGCCGGGCGGTTGCCTGTTGGGCTCGGGCTTGTTTTCTGTTGCGCTCTTCAGCTATAAATAGCCCTAGTGCGACTTCAATCATATTCTTTTGACAGTGGAGGGCGGCCAGACCTATTTTTCATTCTCTGGAGGGGATCTCTTGGATGCTTAGGCTCCTTTTAATCTTTTCTAGGGTTTGCTTTCCATATCTTCCATTATTTTCATCTTGGTTCACCATGACAATGGTGAACTAAACCCGTTTGTTGTTGGGGGAACAATGTAATCTTTTGATACTCTCTTTTATTGAAACTCTTGTTTGAATTATATGATTTTCATATGCGTTTATTATCAATTGTTGGATTCTCGTACTGTGCTTAATGCCTTTATCGTTTAACTCATTCGGTAATTGATATTTGCCTTTATTGATACGAGGACGTACAGTAATGTCACGAAATGGTGAGAATTTCCTTGGTTAAGCAATACCACCTAGGGATAGGGGGGTAGGACGATCAATTGTATTTGCTTCTGTTTGTAATGCGTTGCTAGTTGCTAGGGGAGGCTAGGGATAACAAGCCGGTAATTAGTAATAGGCCCTTTTGTCGAGGGATCGAGTTAAGGAGAGACCAAGAAAGTTTGCATGCAATTAGATAATAATGCTATTTGAACAAGAGGAGTAAATAAAAGAGAGCGGATTAGATGAAATTGTAAACCCTCAACAACTCCATTCATTCATACTCTTTTCTCGTCAACTGAATCAACACATTGCATGTTTATTTTCTGTCTTTCCATCCACCACAATTAATTAATTTTTCCTTCACAAGTCTTACGATTTTGGTTCACGCGAATGATAAGGTCTTTCGAGTCTCATGGGAAGAACGATAATGAGTTTTACCATTTTTATTACTTGATACGATATGGTACACTTGCCATTCCGCTAACAAGTTTTTGGCGCCGCTGTCTGGGACTCGAGGTCTAACTTATTTAGTAGTGTGAATTAATTGAATTTGACTTGATTTTATGTTTATTTTTGTTTTTGTTCTAATAAATGTTTTCTAGGGTTTTGTGCCTAATTTTTGCAGAATGCAGTTCGAACAAGAGTTTGATTATATGGACACTCAACCTTACCAAAATAATTTCAATCACTAGTGGGAACCTCACTCATACATGAATCAAAATCAAAAAGAGAAACAATCATCTTTGAGAAAAGAAACGTTGTGGGAAGCTGAACAACGTTTACAGGATGAACAAGTCTCTTATGCATTAAGGTCTCTAGGCATTATTGGGGTTAATACTAAAGTGGACCCCAGAGAAGAATGTCAATCTACTATCTTTGCAGATGATAGGGTTATTGATGAAGAAAAGATAGATGAAGATGAGATAACAAATGCATTGATCTCTCTGGGCATTATCAAAAGTAATGCTGCCACTAATCCCGAGGAAGAATGTCAATCTACCACCTTGGAGGATGATAAGGTAGATGAAGATGAGATAACAAAAGTATTGAAGTCCTTGGGTATTATTGGGAGTAATACTGAAGTTGACCCTAAAGAGGAGGCTATTAATGAAGAGATAATAGGGGAAGACGACATAACAAAAGCATTAATATCTCTGAGGATTATTAAGGGTAACACTGAGGTTAACCCTAGGAAGGAATGTCAAGCCCCTAGTTTTGAAGTTGATAATGTTTTTGAAGAGGAAAAGATAGAGAAGAAAGAGCTGAGTGAGGGAGAGAAAAAGAAGGAGAAAGAAGAAGAAGTGGTTGAGAGAAAAGAAAAAAAAAAGAAAATGTGTGAAAATAAAAAAAAAAAAGAAGAAATCATGGAGAAATAAAAAGAAAAAGTTGAAGGAGAAGATTGAGAAAAAAGGGAAAAGGGGAAAGAAGAAAAGATTATATGTAAAACCTTTTCCTCATCAAAGGAAGAAGAAGAAGAAAAAGAAGAAGAAGAAGGAAAAATCATATGAAAATTCTTGTCCTCAAAAGAAAAATCATAAGAAGGAAAAGAAAGTTAAGTACTTTATGGAGATCTTCAAGAAGTTGCAGAATAAAGTTCCTATGGTTGATACATGGAAACATGTGCTTGATGTTCTCAATTTTATGAAGAAATTCAGCAGGAAGAAGAAGAAGAAAAGAATATCAAGCGAAAAGAATTTCAACACCTACTAATGGGTGTCTGATTTGGGGCATCCCAACTGTTGTAAAACATTTTCTTATTTTTTTAGTTAGTTTAGGTTTATTTCATTTTTGAACTTGTAAATTTTAAATTTATGAACAACTTTTGGTATCTACTGAAGGATACCCGGAAGGTACACCTACTGAAGGGTATTGGAAGGCTGGCACTTACTGACAAGTGCTAAACAGGTTTGGGTCAGGCTCATGACGTTAAACAAGCGCTACTTGGGAGGCAGCCCAGTTGATTGTTTGTTTTCAAACACTGTTTGAGTGCATTCTAGTTTTGCATGACATTTGAGTGAGGAAAGTTTTATAATTGAAAAAGTAAAGGCAAAAATCAGGTGCGACAGGAAAGAATCACGCAAAGGCAAGCAAAGAAAAGGGGGGGAAAAATTGACTTGCACCGCCGGGCGGTACACTTAAACTGTCGGGCGGTAGCGGCGAGAATTTCAGCCCAAGCCTTTAAAGCTGGGCGGTTTTGGGTTTCATACTTGATACCTCTCCTTTGCATTCCGCCAAGCGATCTTCTCTGACCCTAGCACCCAATTTGCACCTTCACAAAGGTTCCCAAAGAGTTTTCCCACATTTCCCTATCACTCACTCACTAAAACCTAAATTCTTGTTTAAAATTTGGGGGTTTTTGGTGAGAATTGGGCATTAGAAGTTGTTCATCATTTTGAACAAATTCTTGCAAGCATTTAGCATCTGCACTCAAGTAAGTTATGCAATTTCATTTGTGGTTTCTAATTTTGGAATTTTACAATGAACATGCTTAGGAACATGACAAATTAGGGTTTTGGATTTCTTTGTATGAATTATTGCATTAGAAACTGTTTTGACCGATTAAACTGTATGGATTTGGTTTGCATGAATGAAATTGATGTTCAGATGAAGGTTAGGGCTGTTTTAAACCATTTTTTTGAAAATCCCTTGCGCACCGCCGGGCGGTAGTGTTTGACGCCGGGCGGTATTGCAATATGATGAATAAAACAATGCAACCTGATGAGTCAGTCGAGAGTCAAAAGCTGTTTTTAGCGATTTTATGCTTGTTTTGCAGCAAAATTGACAGAAGTGAAGATTGGGAATAAAGATGAAGGTCATAGACTCAAGAAAAGCAAGAAAATCGAAGAAAAGAAGAGTCTAGGGACCGTCTGGCGGTAGATCCCTGGTGCCGGGCGGTCAAACGGGAGGAGAAGACACCAGCAGTGGACGCCGGGCGGCAGACCCCTGACGCCGGGTGGTTTTGCGGCACGAGGGGAACCGCCGGGCGGTAGACCCCTACCGCCGGGCGATGGTGCGATTTAGGGTCCACCGCCGGGCGGCAAAGTGTGACGCCGGGCGGTGGTCAGCTGGGCTTGAGCCTATTTTTCTGCTGCGCTTCTCACCTATAAATAGCCCTGTTACGAATTCCAATTTATTCTTTTGATAGAGGAGGGCGGGCAGACCTACTTTGCACTCTTTGGAGAGGATCTCTTAGATGCTTAGGCTCCTTTTCATCTTTTCTAGGGTTTGCTTTCCATATCTTGTGATACTCTCTTTTATTGAAACTCTTGTTTGAATTATATGATTTTCATATGCGTTTATTATCAATTGTTGGATTCTCATACTGTGCTTAATGCCTTTATCGTTTAACTCATTCGGTAATTGATGTTTGACTTTATTGATACGGGGACGTAGAGTAATGGCACGAAATGGTGAGAATTTCCTTGGTTAAGCAATACCACCTAGGGATAGGGGAGTAGGACGACCAATTGTATTTGCTTCTGTTTGTAATGCGTTGCTAGTTGCTAGGGGAGGCTAGGGATAGCAAGCCGGTAATTAGTAATAGGCCCTTTTCGCCGAGGGATTGGGTTAAGGGGAGGCCAAGAAAGTTTGCATGCAACTAGATAATAACGCTATTTAAACAAGAGGAGTAAATAAAAGAGAGAGGATTAGATGAAATTGTAAACCCCCAACAACTCCATTCATCCGTTGCCTAAATCTTGTCAATTGAATCACACATTGCATATTTATTTTCTGTCATTGCATCCACCACAATTATTGAAATTTTAACTGCAAGTCTTACGATTTTGATTCACGCGAACGATAAGGCCTTTCGAGTCTCATGGGAAGAACGATAATGGGTTATACCATTTTTATTACTTGATACAATATGGTACACTTGCCATTCCGCTAACAAGTTTTTGGCGCCGCTGCCGGGGACTTGAGGTTTGACTTATCAAGTCGAGTGAATTGACTGAATTTGACTTGTTTGTAATTATTTGTTTATATTTTTGTTTTGTTTTGTTTTATTTTATTTTTTTGTAAAAGTGCTTTTAGGGGTATTTTCTCTTGTGTATGCAGGAAGGAGTACACACTAGGAGTAGAAAAGATCAACAACCTCTTGTCGAGGGGCTACCAGACAGGAGAGGGAGGAGAGTTAATCATTCTGAATGTGAAAACTTTCCTTCTCCTGAACTACTTTTGCAATCTTTTGCACAGGACTTAGAGGAGATGGCGGAACAAATACCTCTTCCTCCGAGACGTACACTGGGGGACTAAGCCAATACTGTGGGTCCCTTGAATTTCAACAGCATAGTCATTCCTGCGGATAATGCAACGAATTTGGTGATGAGCCCTGCACTTATTCAGCTGTCCAAAGCAACCATTTTCACGGATTGTCGAGTGAGAATCCCTACAAACCTTTGACTATCTTTGGCGAAATTTGCAATACTGTTAAGATGGCCGGAGTCTCAGATTAGAGGATCAGACTTAGCCTATTCCCATTCTCTTTGGGAGGAAACGCCAAGGATTGGTTGCACTCATTTAGACGTTTAGAAACTGGGATGTTTTAGCAAGACGGTTTGTAACTAAATTTTTTCCGCAATCGAAGATCAATCAAGGGAAGCTGGAAATCTCATCTTTTCGACAAGGAATGGAAGAAATCCTTGGGCATGCATGGGGCAGATTTAAAGGCTTGTTGAGAAAAACCCCAATCCATGGGTTTGATAAGCCGGCTTCCTTACTCATATTCATTGGAGGTTTGAACATACACTCAAAGATGATATTGAATGCTGCTGCTCAAGGAGATATTAGGAGAAAGACAGAGGATGAAGCTTATGATTTGATAGAACTTATGGTGGACAACGAGGAGATGTATGACACCCGTGGTGATGATGTTAAAGATGTTGCATTGTTGCAAACTAACATTGAGACAGGGGAGCAAAGCAATGCAGCTTTGCAGCAGTTGGAGAGGGTGGAAAACACATTATTTGATTTGTCACAGACAGTTAAAAAGGTTTCCATGGTCCCACAGCAACCTCAGTTCATGCCCATACCAAGGAGTTCAGAGTCTGAAGAAATTTTTCAGAAAATTTTGAAAAGAAGTGTGTGTACTGTAAGTTCGGTGGAGAACAACAATGTGGAAGAAGCATGTGAGATTGTCACTCGAAGTGGGAAAATATTAAAGGAGAAAGAGGTTGAAAAAGAAGAAAAAGAGAGAGAGAATATTGAAGAGGAAAGTGAACAAGATGTAAAGCATGAGACAGAGAAAAATGTGCTGCAAAGAGATCAGGCAGAGGAGACTGAGAAAGCCAAAGAGAAAGATTATGAAAAACCACTGCCATATCCAAAAGCATATTCTAGAAAGGAGAGAGAGAAACAATTTGAGTGTTTTATGGAGCTGCTCAAGAAATTGGAGATAACTATACCGTTCTCTGAGGTACTTCAGCAGATACCATCTTATGCAAAGTTTTTAAAAGAACTCATTACAAAGAAGAGGCAGCACCTCGAAGAGGAAACAATTGAGGTGCAAGGAAACTGCATTGCAGTCTTACAAAGGTCACTACCTCCTAAATTACAAGATCCGGGCAATTTCACTATTTCTTGTACTATTGGAGAGTTAGATGTTGGAAAGGCTTTGATTGATCTTGGAGCTAGCATTAATTTGATGCCGCTCTCTATGTTCAAAAAGATTAGAGGAGTGGAGATTAGACTAATAAGAATGGTCCTTCAATTAGCAGATAGATCACTCAAATATCCTTATGGAATTGCTGAAGATGTGATAGTCAAGGTAGATAAATTCCTATTTCCTGTGAATTTTGTTATAATGGAAATGGAAGAAATTGGAGATGCACCTCTGATTCTTGGAAGGCCGTTCATGAAGACAGGTAGGATCATAATTGATGTAGAGAAGGGAAAGCTTAAAGTACAGGTTCAGGATGAGGAGGTGGATTTTGATGTGTTTCAGGCAATGTCATATCCTAAAGACAACAAGTCATGTTTTCAGATTGACGTGGTAGAAGAACTTTGCATGACACAAAGTGGTAGAGTACGTAACACATCCATGCTGGAAAGAACTCTTATTGACAATGTGAAGATCTGAATGAAGAAGAGGATAGAATGAAACAAGAATGTGTCCAAGAGTTGGAGGCAACAAAAGAAATTCCAGCAGAAGAGGCTCTTTTCGAAAAGATTGACTTTAGAGAGAAAATTCCAGAAAGTAAAAGTGAACTGAAGGAGTTACCACCACATTTGAAATATGTGTTTTTGGAAGAAGATAGAGGAAAGTGATGGGTGTCGCCACCCAATCAAATTTGATGTGCATTTTAAAGTGCAGTATAACTAGGGAATGACTCCTAGGTCGTCTCTCAAGGACCAATTTTGCGGTTCGAGTTTCGAGTTTAACACGAAGGGGGAGTGTTGAAAAGGTTTTGTGAATGCGAATGACTAAATTAAATTAACACAATCGAAAGCGAACAAAAACAGTAAATTTAATGATCCTAAAACAAGATATGCAATCAACATGGGAGGAAACTAAAACCAATGAAACTTGAGATGAAATTGCTAAATTAGAATTTAAATAGACATTATAGCTTGGAATAAAAGAAGCAACACTTAGCTAATAAATAAAACACTTTCCACCTTAAAAATTTGTACGACTGAAATGTATCTGCAAGATAAAAATGTGTAAACCAAATTAAAATGAACATTAAACTCGGCATTAAATTGCATAAATGTAGATGGACAATACTTGAAAAGTTTAATGAGTAAAGCTTTAATAATAATCAAAAGAAGTGCAGCTTCAAAAAGATTGAAAAGGAGGCAACCCGTGAGCACGTGGCCGTGGCACCCTTCATTTATGCTTGAAATTGCATTCACCTAAAACTCCTCACCAAGTATGTGGCGGAAAATGTTCCAGCACCTACAACAACGTGCTAGCCCTTGCACCACATGAACAAAAAAAACGCGTTTCAAGCCTCTCAGGTAAATGACGGCAGCCCTCAATCATCATAGCCCATCACCGTTTCTGCATTCACTTCTCCAAAGCAATGAATCACAGTCTATCCTATTCTAATAGCAAGATTTGAATATGATAAAAGAAACAGGTCGTGGCATGACCGAAAGTGTGCTCTCCTTCATTCAATAAAATTCAAACAACTTAAAATAAAAAGAAAAACTTGAACCGTAGCAGTGTGAATATATTCTAGCCAAGAAGCTTTCCAACAATCAAAATCAAAATCAAAAGAGTTTGTCCAAAAATCCTTAACTACTAAATTACAATACAACTAATTTTAAAATGTCTAATTGGAGAGTCTTGAATTTATTTGGTGTCTTCCAAATGTTCCAAATTGTGTTTCCAAAATTTTCCCTGAAAATAATAATGCAAATAATTAGCTCAGAAAATTCAAATTAATTAAAATTAGAATTTCCGGTGAAATTAAGCATAATTAGGAAAAACGGGAAAATACCGGACAATTAAGCACAATTCCCTGAGTAATTTCGGTACAATAAACTAAGTGAAATCAATAAAATATTGACTCATCAAAATAGACCAAACTTAGTCTTTTGCACTCCTGGGCAAAACCAAGACGAAAACCTGGAAACTACTCAAACATCAGGAAGGTGACACAGACTCGACAAACAGACAACAAAGATTCACAAAACAGAAACAGAAATAGAGTTTCACAATTCTCACAAAATCTGGACAGTGAAAGGCATAGGCAAAATCCCACATAGAGTCAATGAAAGCAGATACCCACAGAATCATCCAAATAGTTCAGTACATGGAAAACAGTCAATCAGTTCAAGAGGTGAAACAAAAATGACAGAACCTCACAGATGCACACTATCAGTGTTTCTCTCAAGTGTCTAGGATAAACAATGTCAACTCAATGCACTCAAGAAAGCAAACACAAACAGACTTGGCAAGTCTCTAATATCAACACTCAAAACATATATGCATGTTCAAATCAAAAGGTCTTTTATGGATGTAATGGGGCCAAGGACAAGGGAAGATAAATATGGATGAGAAGCTACAAACCAAAAGAAATAGAGCAACAGTGGGGAACAAGTGTAAACACAGTCAAATCACACCCAAACCCTCTAATTCAATCCTCTTCTTGACTCCATTATTCACACAATAATTTTTTTAATTTTCTCATTTTTCTATATTTTTTTTTCTTTTTTTTTTCATCTTGTCTCTTTTCTTTTCTCTCTATTTAGAACACAACTCTAAGAGACAAGATACATATCATATTCACAAAAACAACACAAAAAGAGGAACCAACTAGCCAATTCTCTCAATCTCCCAAGAGGCCACACTTATTCCCAAAACAATTAGAAAGCTCCAAAATTCCCTAAGGTTAAGGTAATCGTGGTTTTTCACTTAGGGCTAGTGTATCAGCTTCAAAACAAAGAAATGGGGAAAGTAAAGGCTTAAAAGGGGTTATCAAGGGATCACAACAAGGTAGGCTAATTTGGCTAGAGAGGCTCAACAACAAAATTGCCTTTATCACTTCCAAACATGCATATCAATCAAGAATTATCAACAGAGTCAAGCCAAGGCAATGTGCAAGCAATCAAGAGACATATCACACAAGAAAGAACATAAAGTGGCTCAAATCTCACACAAGGTATTTCTGTCACAATCAATCACCCTCTCAACATCATAATCATCTCCCAAGCAAAGAAAAAAAAGGATCAAACAATCAGAGTATCAATGCAGTGAAAGAAAGCCGACAACCTAATCACAGTCCAAAATTCAAGAAAAACATGCAAAACTGTACACAAGACACAACAAAAGCTACCTAGAAAACAAAAAATTTAACGCATAAAACATAAACTAACAAAGAAAAATCAGAGTTTCCCCCAATAGACCACTCTTAAACTACACAGTGTCCTCAATGTGTCACAATCATCAGATAAAAAATCAGAACAGTCAATAGATCATAGACAAGTGTAATACAAGTGGGAAAGGAGGAGAAGGAAAGAGGAAAACTCCCCTGTCATGGTGGCAGTTGCCAATTTTGGACTTGTAGGGAGATATCTTCTACCATTGGGTTCAGCAAAGAAGTCTTGAGGAAGAACTGCTTCAGTCTCCAAATTTGATCAAGCACGGAGATGTCCTCCACAGCTGGATCTAAAAGGAGTGATTGTTGATGAGCGGGTTCAGCTGGTGCCTATTAATCTTCAAACTGTCGTGTAGGTGAGCACATTTGTCTTCCACCATGGGTGTGTGTTGATCAAATCCATATGTACCTCCTGCAACATGGTTAGTGCAATGTGGTTCCACAGAAATAACATGCAGAGGTATAACACCCAATCCCAGTGTAAGAGGTTGAACCTCATATATACCCTCAGAACATGAATCAAGTTCAAATTTAGAAGCAATATCAACAATAGGCTCAGATTCATGTTCAGTGCATGGAGAATAAGCATTCAAACAAGATGGCAAAAGTTGTTTCTCATCATGCAAAGAGTGAAAATCAAAAGCATGCTCATCAATAGCATCATCATCAACATACGTATCAAAAACATAATCATCAACAACGGAATCAATCATAGGTATGTTTACCTCCACTTCCCTGAATGTTGGTAGAGTGGTGGAAGGTGAAAGTGGTCTACCTGACTCAAAATTACTGCATATACCTGCCTGGTCCTCCAAATCTTCATTAATCTCCTCAAGTGCAAGAGTAGGGACATAGGAGGGTGGGAAAGTAGATGGCACAATAGTAAGCTCATGACTCTGCTCCCCATCTCCTATGTGGATGACACCAACATCATCTGGAAGCTGAACAGTCTGAAATAGTGATTCCTCTGAAACATAAGACTGTTTTCAGTGAGTTGAGTGGCCATCTGCCCCATCTGATAAGTCAAACTCTGAATGGAAGCACTGGTCTCCTACTGAAACTCCATGTTCTCTCGCCGGAACTGAATGTTCAGAATAGTCATCTGCTCCAATAACTCCTTCAATGTAGGCTCAGAAGTAGTGGAAGGATGAGGAGTTGCTTGGGCAGGCTCATGAAGCTGCAGTTGTTGTGGTTCCTGAACAAGTGGAGAAGGCATACAAGAATTCAGAGATGGTTGATATTGCTGTGGAGCGTCATACCATCCCAAGCTAGGGTCATTCCATCCAGGATCGTTGTTGTAACCATACTGAGCGGGGAAGAATTTATCGAAGAACATATGCTCAAGATCTTCCCAAGAAGTGATGGATCCAGGAGGAAGACCATAAAGTCAATCCCTTGCTGCTTCTTGTAATGAGTGTGGGAATGCCTTTAAGAACATGTGATCATTAGGGACATGAGGAGGTTTCTTTGAAGAGCAAATGGTGTAGAACTCCTCCACGTGTCTGTGTGGGCATTCACCTGCAAAACCATGAAACATAGGCAGCAAATGTATCAGTCCAGATGTGAGAACGCAATGAACATCATCCTCATTAAGTGAAGCTTGCTCCTTAGGAGCACTCTCAGGAGTTGGAGGATGAGTCATATTGTTCTCAACATAGAATTCAGCAGAATATGCATGAGAAGCAATATCAGAGTCAGATGCAGAAGGAGAATCATAATCAAAGACACAGGCAGAAGAAACAGTATTCACAAAATCAAAGTAGGTAGACATGTCGAAGGAAGGGGGAAAAGAAGAATGCAATGAAAATATGCAACTAAAGCTACCTAAATGCAACACACAATAACGAACACACAAAACAGAACATCACACTCACAATCACAAGACAAGAGAAAACACACCAACACAACAAAGACCTAAAACCGAACCGTTGGTCCCCGGCAACGGCGCCAAAATTTGATGGGTGTCGCCACCCAATCAAATTTGATGTGCATTTTAAAGTGCAGTATAACTAGGGAATGACTCCTAGGTCGTCTCTCAAGGACCAATTTTGCGGTTCGAGTTTCGAGTTTAACACGAAGGGGGAGTGTTGAAAAGGTTTTGTGAATGCGAATGACTAAATTAAATTAACACAATCGAAAGCGAACAAAAACAGTAAATTTAATGATCCTAAAAAAAGATATGCAATCAACATGGGAGGAAACTAAAACCAATGAAACTTGAGATGAAATTGCTAAATTAGAATTTAAATAGACATTATAGCTTGGAATAAAAGAAGCAACACTTAGCTAATAAATAAAACAATTTCCACCTTAAAAATTTGTACGACTGAAATGTATCTGCAAGATAAAAATGTGTAAACCAAATTAAAATGAACATTAAGCTGGGCATTCAATTGCATAAAGGTAGATGGACAACACTTGAAAAGCTTAATGAGTAAAGCTTTAATAATAATAAAAAGCATATTCTAGAAAGGAGAGAGAAGAAGATTATGAAAAACCACTGCCATATCCAAAAGCATATTCTAGAAAGGAGAGAGAGAAACAATTTGAGCGTTTTATGGAGCTGCTCAAGAAATTGGAGATAACCATACCGTTCTCTGAGGTACTTCAGCAGATACCATCTTATGCAAAGTTTTTAAAAGAACTCATTACAAAGAAGAGGCAGCACCTTGAAGAGGAAACAATTGAGGTGCAAGGAAACTGCAGTGCAGTCTTACAAAGGTCACTACCTCCTAAATTACAAGATTCGGGCAGTTTCACTATTTCTTGTACTATTGGAGAGTTAGATGTTGGAAAGGCTTTGATTGATCTTGGAGCTAGCATTAATTTGATGCCGCTCTCTATGTTCAAAAAGATTAGAGGAGTGGAGATTAGACCAATAAGAATGGTCCTTCAATTAGCAGATAGATCACTCAAATATCCTTATGGAATTGCTGAAGATGTGATAGTCAAGGTAGATAAATTCCTATTTCCTGTGGATTTTGTTATAATGGAAATGGAAGAAATTGGAGATGCACCTCTGATTCTTGGAAGGCCCTTCATGAAGACAGGTAGGATCATAATTGATGTAGAGAAGGGAAAGCTTAAAGTGCAGGTTCAGGATGAGGAGGTGGATTTTGATGTGTTTCAGGCAATGTCATATCCTAAAGACAACAAGTCATGTTTTCAGATTGACGTGGTAGAAGAACTTTGCATGACACAAAGTGGTAGAGTACGTAACACATCCATGCTGGAAAGAACTCTTATTGACAATGTGAAGATCTGAATGAAGAAGAGGATAGAATGAAACAAGAATGTGTCCAAGAGTTGGAGGCAACAAAAGAAATTCCAGCAGAAGAGGCTCTTTTCGAAAAGATTGACTTTAGAGAGAAAATTCCAGAAAGTAAAAGTGAACTGAAGGAGTTACCACCACATTTGAAATATGTGTTTTTGAAAGAAGATAGAGGAAAGTGATGGGTGTCGCCACCCAATCAAATTTGATGTGCATTTTAAAGTGCAGTATAACTAGAAAATGACTCCTAGGTCGTCTCTCAAGGACCAATTTTGCGGTTCGAGTTTCGAGTTTAACACGAAGGGGGAGTGTTGAAAAGGTTTTGTGAATGCGAATGACTAAATTAAATTAACACAATCGAAAGCGAACAAAAACAGTAAATTTAATGATCCTAAAACAAGATATGCAATCAACATGGGAGGAAACTAAAACCAATGAAACTTGAGATGAAATTGCTAAATTAGAATTTAAATAGACATTATAGCTTGGAATAAAAGAAGCAACACTTAGCTAATAAATAAAACAATTTCCACCTTAAAAATTTGTACGACTGAAATGTATCTGCAAGATAAAAATGTGTAAACCAAATTAAAATGAACATTAAGCTGGGCATTCAATTTCATAAAGGTAGATGGACAACACTTGAAAAGTTTAATGAGTAAAGCTTTAATAATAATAAAAAGCATATTCTAGAAAGGAGAGAGAAGAAGATTATGAAAAACCACTGCCATATCCAAAAGCATATTCTAGAAAGGAGAGAGAGAAACAATTTGAGCGTTTTATGGAGCTGCTCAAGAAATTGGAGATAACCATACCGTTCTCTGAGGTACTTCAGCAGATACCATCTTATGCAAAGTTTTTAAAAGAACTCATTACAAAGAAGAGGCAGCACCTTGAAGAGGAAACAATTGAGGTGCAAGGAAACTGCAGTGCAGTCTTACAAAGGTCACTACCTCCTAAATTACAAGATCCGGGCAGTTTCACTATTTCTTGTACTATTGGAGAGTTAGATGTTGGAAAGGCTTTGATTGATCTTGGAGCTAGCATTAATTTGATGCCGCTCTCTATGTTCAAAAAGATTAGAGGAGTGGAGATTAGACCAATAAGAATGGTCCTTCAATTAGCAGATAGATCACTCAAATATCCTTCTGGAATTGCTGAAGATGTGATAGTCAAGGTAGATAAATTCCTATTTCCTGTGGATTTTGTTATAATGGAAATGGAAGAAATTGGAGATGCACCTCTGATTCTTGGAAGGTCGTTCATGAAGACAGGTAGGATCATAATTGATGTAGAGAAGGGAAAGCTTAAAGTGCAGGTTTAGGATGAGGAGGTGGATTTTGATGTGTTTTAGGCAATGTCATATCCTAAAGACAACAAGTCATGTTTTCAGATTGACGTGGTAGAAGAACTTTGCATGACACAAAGTGGTAGAGTACGTAACACATCCATGCTGGAAAGAACTCTTATTGACAATGTGAAGATCTGAATGAAGAAGAGGATAGAATGAAACAAGAATGTGTCCAAGAGTTGGAGGCAACAAAAGAAATTCCAGCAGAAGAGGCTCTTTTCGAAAAGATTGACTTTAGAGAGAAAATTCCAGAAAGTAAAAGTGAACTGAAGGAGTTACCACCACATTTGAAATATGTGTTTTTGGAAGAAGATAGAGGAAAGTGATGGGTGTCGCCACCCAATCAAATTTGATGTGCATTTTAAAGTGCAGTATAACTAGGGAATGACTCCTAGGTCGTCTCTCAAGGACCAATTTTGCGGTTCGAGTTTCGAGTTTAACACGAAGGGGGAGTGTTGAAAAGGTTTTGTGAATGCGAATGACTAAATTAAATTAACACAATCGAAAGCGAACAAAAACAGTAAATTTAATGATCCTAAAACAAGATATGCAATCAACATGGGAGGAAACTAAAACCAATGAAACTTGAGATGAAATTGCTAAATTAGAATTTAAATAGACATTATAGCTTGGAATAAAAGAAGCAACACTTAGCTAATAAATAAAACAATTTCCACCTTTAAAAATTTGTACGACTGAAATGTATCTGCAAGATAAAAATGTGTAAACAAAATTAAAATGAACATTAAGCTGGGCATTCAATTGCATAAAGGTAGATGGACAACACTTGAAAAGTTTAATGAGTAAAGCTTTAATAATAATAAAAAGCATATTCTAGAAAGGAGAGAGAAAAAGATTATGAAAAACCACTGCCATATCCAAAAGCATATTCTAGAAAGGAGAGAGAGAAACAAAGCGTTTTATGGAGCTGCTCAAGAAATTGGAGATAACCATACCGTTCTCTGAGGTACTTCAGCAGATACCATCTTATGCAAAGTTTTTAAAAGAACTCATTACAAAGAAGAGGCAGCACCTCGAAGAGGAAACAATTGAGGTGCAAGGAAACTGCAGTGCAGTCTTACAAAGGTCACTACCTCCTAAATTACAAGATCCGGGCAGTTTCACTATTTCTTGTACTATTGGAGAGTTAGATGTTGGAAAGGCTTTGATTGATCTTGGAGCTAGCATTAATTTGATGCCGCTCTCTATGTTCAAAAAGATTAGAGGAGTGGAGATTAGACCAATAAGAATGGTCCTTCAATTAGCAGATAGATCACTCAAGTATCCTTATGGAATTGCTGAAGATGTGATAGTCAAGGTAGATAAATTCCTATTTCCTGTGGATTTTGTTATAATGGAAATGGAAGAAATTGGAGATGCACCTCTGATTCTTGGAAGGTCGTTCATGAAGACAGGTAGGATCATAATTGATGTAGAGAAGGGAAAGCTTAAAGTGCAGGTTCAGGATGAGGAGGTGGATTTTGATGTGTTTTAGGCAATGTCATATCCTAAAGACAACAAGTCATGTTTTCAGATTGACGTGGTAGAAGAACTTTGCATGACACAAAGTGGTAGAGTACGTAACACATCCATGCTGGAAAGAACTCTTATTGACAATGTGAAGATCTGAATGAAGAAGAGGATAGAATGAAACAAGAATGTGTCCAAGAGTTGGAGGCAACAAAAGAAATTCCAGCAGAAGAGGCTCTTTTCGAAAAGATTGACTTTAGAGAGAAAATTCCAGAAAGTAAAAGTGAACTGAAGGAGTTACCACCACATTTGAAATATGTGTTTTTGGAAGAAGATAGAGGAAAGTGATGGGTGTCGCCACCCAATCAAATTTGATGTGCATTTTAAAGTGCAGTATAACTAGGGAATGACTCCTAGGTCGTCTCTCAAGGACCAATTTTGCGGTTCGAGTTTCGAGTTTAACACGAAGGGGGAGTGTTGAAAAGGTTTTGTGAATGCGAATGACTAAATTAAATTAACACAATCGAAAGCGAACAAAAACAGTAAATTTAATGATCCTAAAACAAGATATGCAATCAACATGGGAGGAAACTAAAACCAATGAAACTTGAGATGAAATTGCTAAATTAGAATTTAAATAGACATTATAGCTTGGAATAAAAGAAGCAACACTTAGCTAATAAATAAAACAATTTCCACCTTAAAAATTTGTACGACTGAAATGTATCTGCAAGATAAAAATGTGTAAACCAAATTAAAATGAACATTAAGCTGGGCATTCAATTGCATAAAGGTAGATGGACAACACTTGAAAAGTTTAATGAGTAAAGCTTTAATAATAATAAAAAGCATATTCTAGAAAGGAGAGAGAAAAAGATTATGAAAAACCACTGCCATATCCAAAAGCATATTCTAGAAAGGAGAGAGAGAAACAAAGCGTTTTATGGAGCTGCTCAAGAAATTGGAGATAACCATACCGTTCTCTGAGGTACTTCAGCAGATACCATCTTATGCAAAGTTTTTAAAAGAACTCATTACAAAGAAGAGGCAGCACCTCGAAGAGGAAACAATTGAGGTGCAAGGAAACTGCAGTGCAGTCTTACAAAGGTCACTACCTCCTAAATTACAAGATCCGGGCAGTTTCACTATTTCTTGTACTATTGGAGAGTTAGATGTTGGAAAGGCTTTGATTGATCTTGGAGCTAGCATTAATTTGATGCCGCTCTCTATGTTCAAAAAGATTAGAGGAGTGGAGATTAGACCAATAAGAATGGTCCTTCAATTAGCAGATAGATCACTCAAATATCCTTATGGAATTGCTGAAGATGTGATAGTCAAGGTAGATAAATTCCTATTTCCTGTGGATTTTGTTATAATGGAAATGGAAGAAATTGGAGATGCACCTCTGATTCTTGGAAGGCCCTTCATGAAGACAGGTAGGATCATAATTGATGTAGAGAAGGGAAAGCTTAAAGTGCAGGTTCAGGATGAGGAGGTGGATTTTGATGTGTTTCAAGCAATGTCATATCCTAAAGACAACAAGTCATGTTTTCAGATTAACGTGGTAGAAGAACTTTGCATGACACAAAGTGGTAGAGTACGTAACACATCCATGCTGGAAAGAACTCTTATTGACAATGTGAAGATCTGAATGAAGAAGAGGATAGAATGAAACAAGAATGTGTCCAAGAGTTGGAGGCAACAAAAGAAATTCCAGCAGAAGAGGCTCTTTTCGAAAAGATTGACTTTAGAGAGAAAATTCCAGAAAGTAAAAGTGAACTGAAGGAGTTACCACCACATTTGAAATATGTGTTTTTGGAAGAGGATAGAGGAAAGTGATGGGTGTCGCCACCCAATCAAATTTGATGTGCATTTTAAAGTGCAGTATAACTAGGGAATGACTCCTAGGTCGTCTCTCAAGGACCAATTTTGCGGTTCGAGTTTCGAGTTTAACACGAAGGGGGAGTGTTGAAAAGGTTTTGTGAATGCGAATGACTAAATTAAATTAACACAATCGAAAGCGAACAAAAACAGTAAATTTAATGATCCTAAAACAAGATATGCAATCAACATGGGAGGAAACTAAAACCAATGAAACTTGAGATGAAATTGCTAAATTAGAATTTAAATAGACATTATAGCTTGGAATAAAAGAAGCAACACTTAGCTAATAAATAAAACACTTTCCAGCTTAAAAATTTGTACGACTGAAATGTATCTGCAAGATAAAAATGTGTAAACCAAATTAAAATGAACATTAAACTCGGCATTAAATTGCATAAATGTAGATGGACAACACTTGAAAAGTTTAATGAGTAAAGCTTTAATAATAATAAAAAGAAGTGCAGCTTCAAAAAGATTGAAAAGGAGGCAACCCGTGAGCACGTGGCCGTGGCACCCTTCATTTATGCTTGAAATTGCATTCACCTAAAACTCCTCACCAAGTATGTGGCGGAAAATGTTCCAGCACCTACAACAACGTGCTAGCCCTTTCACCACATGAACAAAAAAAACGCGTTTCAAGCCTCTCAGGTAAATGACGACAGCCCTCAATCATCATAGCCCATCACCGTTTCTGCATTCACTTCTCCAAAGCAATGAATCACAGTCTATCCTATTCTAATAGCAAGATTTGAATATGATAAAAGAAACAGGTCGTGGCATGACCGAAAGTGTGCTCTCCTTCATTCAACAAAATTCAAACAACTTAAAATAAAAAGAAAAACTTGAACCATAGCAGTGTGAATATATTCTAGCCAAGAAGCTTTCCAACAATCAAAAGCAAAAATCTGCAGTAAAATGAGTGGGGGCTGGCCTCTTTCATTCAACCAAAACCTAATAGTAGAACCATGCTTCAAAGAAAAGAGCCCTTCATCCGAGAAAATGTTGCAGCCCCCAAATGTTCCAACAAAACTCCCTTGTTGCAGCAGGAAAAATTCCTCTTCAGAATGAGTATACCGAGAGGGAGAGCTCTTCAAATGTGTGGCTGGAGCTCCTCTTCATCCAATGCCTTTCATAGATAAAAACATTTCCAAGCTTTCCAAAATGTTGCAGCCGAGAAGAATCCCAATTGAATGTGTGGCTGCCCCTTCAATCAAAATTTGCCGAGCCCCTTTCCAAGTTTGCAGCGGCCCTCCTCCTTTTTTTTTGTTTCAACCTAGAATAATATATATATATATATATATATATATATATATATATATATATATATATATATATATATATATATATATATATATACCTCCAAATGTGTGGTCTTTTTAATCTAGGGCACCGTCCCTTCCTTTATATTTTCTTTTCTTTTTTTTTTCTTCTCTTCTTTTTTTTTTATTTTATTTTTTTTATTTATTTTTTCTTTTCTTTTTTTCTTTTTTTTAACAAAATAAAAATAAAATATTCTAAACCTAAATCACTATTTGAGCCTCACATCTTTTACCAAAAATTGGCCCAAGATGCAAAAGAGTTTGTCCAAAAATCCTTAACTACTAAATTACAATACAACTAATTTTAAAATGTCTAATTGGAGAGTCTTGAATTTATTTGGTGTCTTCCAAATGTCCCAAATTGTGTTTCCAAAATTTTCCCTGAAAAAAATAAGCACAATTCCCTGATTAATTTCGGTACAATAAACTAAGTGAAATCAATAAAATATTGACTCATCAGAAAGCCTGTTATAATTAGTACGTTATTATCTTCTGAAGAAGAAGGAAAGTTGGTGGAAGTCTTAAAAACAAACAACGGCGCCAAAGGCTGGTCAATTGCAGATCTCAAGGGCATAAGTCCCACATATTGTATGCGTAGAATTCTGATGGAAGAAGATTATAGACCTGTGGCGCAACCGCAAAGGAGACTCAATCCCGTAATGAAGGAAGTTGTGAGAAAAGAAGTATTGAAGCTATTAAAAGCAGGAATTATTTATCCTATTTCCGATAGCAAATGGGTGAGTCCAGTTCAAGTTGTACCTAAGAAAGGAGGGATGACTATAATTCATAATTGTCGCAACCGGAAAATCGCGACGGGACGACGACGATCCAAAAAGGGAATATTTTTAAAAAAAAGAGATTTTGGAGTCGCCACCATAGTTTATTCTGGAAAACTATGGAAAAAACCAATAAAAAGGATAAGGCAAGGTCAATTGGAAAACCAGACTCAAGGTCCGGGAGTCGGTTACGTGTAGGGAAGGTATTAGCACCCTACACGCCTGCCCGAAGGCAGTACCTTTAATTAAAAACGCAAATTTAAAGTGGTTTTGAAAAATGCTTAATTTCCCCTAAAAAAATAAAATTTTACTCTAAAGAAAACAAAATATTTTTTGTGTTTTTTGTGCCCGACAAGGATTGACCTTGCTCCTACGTATTCTCAGTTGGACTGAGAAATCAGGGTTACGTAGTTCTTTCTGAAAATTCGTTTGTTGTTTGAAAATCTGGATGTTCTGTATTTTGAGTATTTTTATAAAAGGGTGAAAAGGTCTTAGCGCGAGGCTGATGCGAATGATCGCACACACGCTTAAACCTTTAAAATATTTTATTATTTAAAAATGGAGAAAAGATTTTAGCGCGAGACTGATGCGAATGATCGCACACACGCTTAAACCTTTAAAACATTTTATTATTTAAAATGGAGAAAAGATTTTAGAGCGAGGCTGATGCGAATGATCGCACACACGCTTAAACCTTTAAAATATTTTATTATTTAAAATGGAGAAAAGATTTTAGCGCGAGGCTGATGCGAATGATTGCACACACGCTTAAACCTTTAAAATATTTTATTATTTAAAAATGCAGAAAAGATTTTAGCTCGAGGCTGATGCGAATGATCGCACACACGCTTAAACCTTTAAAATATTTTATTATTTAAAACATAAGTAAATATACTTAAAAATATAATAATAACAAAATTATAGAGTATATAAACAAATATTATTTTTAATATTAGATTGGGCACAAGCCCAAATAATAAAAGGGGTGGTGAAAGATAGAACTGGGGGGTGTACAGAGAAAAATCAAATTTAAAAGAAATAGGGTGATGTAAAGTAAAAAAAAGGTTGCTAAAAGTGAAAACCTTTATTTGGGCGGACTGGCCTAAGCCCAAGAGGAAAAAGGGTGGCAGTAAGGAAAAAAAAGGCTGCAAATGGGAAGACCTTACTGGTGGGGTGCAAAATAGTAAATAACGGGGGTGCAGGAAGATAACCTAAAAACTAAAATAAAAGAACAAAAATAAAATAAAAGTAAAAACCTAAACCCTCTTTAGGGGGGCTGCCTAAACACTTTCATTCTACTCAAACGCCAACTCTCAAACTCCATCTCACCCTCTCAAACCTAGAGAATGCTCTGCTTCTACCGAACGGCCACTGTGATGCGACCATAAACGTAGCCGGCGACCACCACCACAACAGCTTCCGCGAGATCCATCCTGGTTCGATCGGCCACCATCACTTCCGGCCGGCTTTCCGGCCATAGCAAACGCCATCAGAACCGAAACCGGCTCCGACCACCAACATCACTGGCTGAAGTACCCTCGGTAGCGTCAACCACCATGCCACCGGCCGGCCACGGCATGCCACCGGCCGGCCACGGCATCTCCGATCACTCTCTCCCTTTATCTTGCGCTCGTTCAAAAAAAATGGGGTTCGTACACAATATTCCCCGTTTAACGCCACCGGCTCTGCCGTTCACACACACACCCTACCCTACCTCCACCGAGATAATGGCCGCTATCGGCAATCCTGCCGACTACCGGGAAGTTTGACGGTGTCGAGGCAACTCTCTTCTACTACCACTGTCACGCGTAACTCCTTTCTCCACCGAACATTCCGTTCGACCAAACTACCCATTACCACGTACCTCCTTTCTCCGCCGAAACACCATTCTCCATTTGACTGTGTGTGGGCAGTTTGCTTACTAAGTAGTATCACGCTGGTAATTTGGGTTAAGGAGAACCATTTGATGAAAAATAAAATTGGCAAAGGGTGGGAAAGATTTGTGGGGTTAATATGCGATTGTGTTTTTATTGATTGGGTTTCTGCTGCTTTGAGACTTTTCTGCATTTCAGGTACTGCTCAACATTTGGTACGGCCATGGTTACAGGGGAATGGCGGAGATGAGTTAGTTTGTTTGCTATGGCTATTTTGGGTTGTTGATTGGCTCGGGTTCATTTGAGAGAAGTGAGAGGTTTAGGATATTGTCGTGTAGCTTTTGGCATTGAGATTCCATGGGAATAAAATGGAGGATGATGTAAATGGATCCAGGACCGGTGAGGATAGCAAACGAAGATGGAGGAGGAAGATTCACACACTCGAGAATGGTACACAATGCTTAATAGTAAACATAAAGCATAATACCCAGCATTACTATAATAACACAAGATAAATTGCTTACCCTCAAGAACTTCGGCGAGTTACTGTACTATTGATCACCGGCGAGTCTCCGACAATCTCTTTCGCGTGATTCCTCTATGGCTCTCTTCTCTGCTCCAGAGTTTTCTCCGAGCAATCTCCTTTCTCTTTTTTTTACTCCATCTCCTTTCAATTCCTCCAATCCTCGACTTTTCTCTGCCCCCTCTCCAAGAATCTTCCTAACCGTTTCTCCCTTACCCCCCATTCTGTTTTTCCTTCTCTCCTTCTTCTTTTTGTTTTTTCTTGCCAGCTCATCACACACCTTTTTCACACATTTTCCCCACGTTTTCACATTTCATTTTTTTTAAATTTTTAAATTTTATGAATTAATTATATCAAATCAAAATGAAGATAGAGATGAATATAGAAATTGAACTGATAAATAAAAAAAAATAAAAATAAAAATAAAAATAAAAATAAATGATTAAATAAAAAAAATAAATAAAAAAACAAAGTCTAAACACAATGAAAGAATAAGACAATAAAATAAAGTAAAATAACAAGAAAACACTATAAAAGTCAGTAAAACACATTTTTCACCACCCGGGCAAAATTGGGTGTTGACAATAATGAAAAGAATGAGCTTATTCCTACAAGGACAGTCACTGGATGGCGAATATGCATTGATTACAGACGATTAAACACAACCAGCAGAAAAGATCATTTTCCCTTGCCCTTCATGGATCAAATGTTAGAAAGATTGGCTGGACAAACTTATTATTGCTTCCTGGATGGTTATTCTGGATATAATCAAATTGTGGTAGATCCTGAAGACCAAGAGAAAATAGCATTTACATGCCCGTTTGACATTTTTTGCCTACAGAAAAATGCCTTTTGGGTTATGCAATGCTCTAGCTACATTTCAAAGGTGTATGCAAGCAATCTTTGCTGAGTTCATGGAGAAAAGCATAGAAGTCTTCATGGATGCTTTTTCAGTTTTTGGGGATTCCTTTCAAAGGTGTTTGGCTAACCTGGATGCAGTGCTTAAAAGATGTGTTCAAACAAACCTTGTTCTGAATTGGGAGAAGTGTCATTTCATGGTTACAGAAGGGATCGTGTTAGGGCACAAAATCTCGGCCAAGGGAATTGAAGTGGATAAAGCAAAGGTGGAGGTTATTGAAAAGCTTTCACCACCCTCTAATGTGAAAGGAATTCGAAGTTTTTTGGGTCATGCTGGATTTTATCGCCGATTTATTAAGGACTTTTCAAAGATTGCCAAGCCATTAAGTAATCTGCTTGCTAAAGATACACCTTTTTCAGTAAGTCTTGAATGTCTGCAAGCTCTTGAGATTTTGAAGAAGAGATTGATTTTCGCTCCAGTAGTTGTTGCTCCAGACTGGAGTAAAGAGTTTGAACTTATGTGTGATGCTAGTGACTATGCCATAGGTGTAGTGTTGGGCCAAAGGAGAGAAAAGGTTTTTCATGCTATTTACTATGCTAGTAAAGTTTTGAATGAAGCCCAACAGAATTATGCTACTACAGAAAAAGAATTTTTGGCTATAGTTTATGCATTGGAGAAATTCAGATCTTAATTTATTGGGTCCAAGGTGATTATATATACAGACCATGCAGCTATAAAGTGTTTATTGACAAAACCTGACTCAAAGTCACGATTGATCATATGGGTGCTTCTGCTTCAAGAGTTTGATATAGAAATTCGAGATAAAAAAGTAAGTGAAAATTTGATTGCTTACCATTTATCCCGATTGGTTAATGATGAAGTAACAAGAAAGGAGAAGGAAATCTGGGAGTCATTTTCAGATGAAATTCTTGTATATATTCAGCAAAGACCCTGGTTTGCTGACCTGGCTAATTTCAAAGCTGCAGGTGTTATTCCTGAAGGACTCAATTGGCAGCAGAAAAAGAAGTTCTTACATGATGCCAAACAATTCATTTGGGATGATCCGTACTTGTTCAAGATAGGAGCTGACAATCTTCTGAGGAGATGTGTAACAAAGGAAGAAGTAGAAAGGATCTTGTGGCATTGCCATAATTCTCTGTATGCAGGTCATTACAATGGTGAGCGCACAACTGGAAAAGTTTTGCAAGCTGGATTTTACTGGCCAACTGTGTTTAAAGATGCCTATAACCATGCTCGAAGTTGTGACAAATGCCAAAGGACGGAGACTATTTCAAGAAGGCATGAGATGCCATTGCAAGGAATTCTGGAGGTTGAAGTTTTCGACTACTAGGGTATTGATTTTGTTGGACCTTTTCCTCCATCATTTAGTAATGAGTATATTTTGGTAGCTGTTGATTATGTGAGCAAATGGGTAGAAGCTTTAGCATGTCCCAAGAATGATGCTAATACAGTGATTAAATTTTTGAAGAGGCAAATCTTCTCACGGTTTGGCATTCCCAGAGTACTTATCAGCGATGGGGATCTCACTTTTGTAATGCTCAGCTTGCCAGGGTGCTTAAACATTATAGGGTGAAACATAAGGTAGCTGCACCTTATCATCCAAAAACAAATGGGCAAGCTGAGGTATCTAACCGGGAGATCAAAAGAATTCTGGAAAAGACTGTCACTCTTTCAAGGAAAGATTGGTCACAGAAACTAGATGATGCTCTTTGGGCGTACATAACTGCAATGAAGACTTCTATGGGACTCTCACCTTTTCAGTTGGTCTATGGGAAAGCATGCCATTTGCCAATAGAGATGGGCATAAAGCTTTGTGGGCTTTGAAATTTTTGAACTTTGATCCTACTGAAACTCAAAGCAAACGAAGAAACCAGATGCTGGAACTTGAAGAAATGCGGTTGCACGCATATGATTCATCAAGGATCTACAAAGAAAAGGTGAAATTGTATCATGACAAAAAGCTACTCAAGAGAACGTTTCATCCAGGGGAGTTGGTGTTATTATTTAACTCAAGGCTGAAGCTGTTTCCTGGGAAGCTGAAATCAAAATGGTCAGGACCTTTTGTGGTAAAACAGGTATTTCAAAATGGAGTAGTGGAACTAGAGCATTCAAATTGATACGGTTGTTCCAGCCAGATTTTGATGAATTGAATGCAGCGGAAGATGCAAGTCAGATTTGGACAGTGGTGATGCAGAGATAACCAAGATCTGGACGAAACTGCATCGGTGGAGTGTGTTTGCAGTGTGGCAGCGGAAGGCAAAGTGGTTAATGGGTGATTTTCGTGGTGGTTTGAAGAGCTTTGGTGAGGTGAACACTAGCTCAGGCAGCCTTCCTCCTGGAAGGAAGCTAGGTGGAGAGGGATAGCTCAATGAGGAAGTGACTTTTGGGAGAGTTTTCGGTGCTGGAATTGGTTTCAGCAAAGTGAAATCTCATATCATTCAAAAGTGTCAATACAAGCCATGCTTAGGAGGATTTATAGGCTACCTCTTGGCTACAAGCATGGAAAAAGGCCTAGATCCACAATTTACGGATCTAGTGCCATGTCAACATACATGTGCTAAATGTGTGGCTTTCTAGAAGCCCTTATTAAACACGTGAAATTAAACTACAAAGGAGAATTTGCACATATGGAGGGAGGTTTCATAATGCAGCCTCTTTGTTGATAATCACACCCCTCCTTATGTGGCAATGTCCATTTTACCCTTCACCATGCTTTGGCAAATTTGTAGCATCCACTTGTGTCATGGTGCTAGACCCTCTTGGATCATCCCCTCCCTCTTGAGAAGGATTTGTCCTCAAATCTGGTGGGTCGTCTTTATTATGAGGACTCATTTTTGTTGGCTCTATACTTGTCCCTCCAGGGTCAAATGTGAATCTGCAAGAAGCATCGAACATATCACTGATTAGTTTCAATTGACCCAACAAGATGGATAAAAAAGTATGTTTAGAAGAAGGCTTCCTAGTGTTAATTTGTTCAAGTTTTATAGTTTTATGTAGCCTTACTTCTTTCAAAAATTTATTTTTGTCTTGAGTTAACCAAAGAGGTAACCATAACTCAAGTTGTGAATTGCCATGTGTTGAAAGTTGTAAATTTTGAAAATATGGTATGGCAATTTCTTTGAAAGACAAATTAAAATTGGAAATCTCAAAGATAGATGGGGAAAAGTTAAAGGATGGAAAACCTCCCCTTAAAAGTCTTGGTTCTATGAGGAGTGTAAGAGGAGGTGGTGCTTGCTTTTTTCCTAGTTCTTGCTCTTCTTGTCTTATTGGCTCTTCTTCCTTGCTTCTCTCTCTTCTTTCTATTTCTTTTCTTGTCTCTTCTTCTTTTCTTTCTTGCTCTCTTTTCTTTCTTCTATGCTCTTCTTCCTTTCTCTCTTTTGCTTCTTCTTCTCTTTTCCCTTGTTCTCTTCTATCTCTTTCTTTTCTTCTTTCTCTTGATTCTTGCTCTTGTTTTTTTCTTTTTAATCTCTCAATCCTATATTTTCTTGTCTCTTCCCATAACCTCTTAAGATTTTCTAAAAACTCACTTTCCCGACGAGAGAACCCACTTAAATTGTTAATGAATGACTGACCTTCTCTAATAAGTTCTCTCATAAGTTCTAAGTTTCTTTGAGATTCTGGAGGCACAAACTTTCTTCTCAAACAAGCTTTCAATTCTTTCCAATTATGGATTGGAAATTTTCTACCTATCCTAACATGGTATTGTCTTTCTTCCCACCACTCTCTTGCATGACTTTCAAATCTAGAAGTGTAAAGACTAAGGATGTAAGATTCACAATCTCTAGAATAATAGGATTCAGATTTACTTCTGCTAATCATGAAGAAATGCATGTCATCAATTTCTCTTTCCCAAGCTAGGTATGTTAATGCACCAATATCCTCACCAAAGAATGGAATATTTTCCCTAGCTTGTTTATACAAATTATCCTCAATCCTATCAAACTCATGAAATGAACAAGTCTGCTTTCTAGCTTTATCATGCTCTCTCTTGATGTCTTTGTAACTAAGTGGCTTATCAAAATTAAAATTCCTAGAAGAATATCTTCCAAACATTTTATGAATTTAAAAGTTTTCTTAAAGTAAGGAAAATAAGGTTTTCACTTGAGAGCAATATTCCAGGTAAGAGAGATGAACCTAAAAAGGTTGCTTAAATACCAAGTCTTGCCTTGCCAAATATGCTCTTAGTTACTTACTACAATTCCTTAAGTCAAAATTAACTCTAAATTCAATAAAAGTCTAGAGACAACAATCAATCATGAAGAGAAAAACTAAACTTTAAGACTTTTCCAAAAACTTTGAAGAATTGAAAGAAGTGAGGTCTCTTAGGTGAGGCTTGGAACTTTGGAACCAAGACACACTCACCGTCTACCAATTTTTTTGATGAAGAGACTTAAAGTCAAGTTCGCAAATGAGGGAAGAACACTTAGGAGTTCTTCCACTTCAATTACTTGAAATGGCCCTTTATTAACACTTTTACAAATCAAATGAAATGAAATTACAAGGAAATGGGTGTTGGATGTTGTGTGTAGCTTTGGTTTCTCTTGAAAAATTGAACTATAATAGTTCTCGGCAATTCTCACAGCTGCTGGAAGGAATTCACTTTGCTGCTATTGCACAGAATTTATGCAGTCCTTGCACCCAACTGCTACACCAGAAAAGCCACTTCCTCTTGATCTTTCCTTGCTCCAATCTTCTTCCTAGAATGCTAACAGTGTTAGGGAACTGCCTGGACTAGTTTCTGCATCACAATTAAGCTCGAACAAGCCACCATCAATCAATTTCGAATGCAGAAAAACAACTCTGCTGCTGCCAAAAAATTCGCAGACCAGAATGCACCACTATACTTTCAAAAAACAGCTGGTGTGCAGAATTCCAAACATTTAAAAATCAAGCAATTAAACGGTGTTCAATGAAAGGTGGCACTCAAAATGAACTTAGGAAAGGTTCTAGAGTAGATTTTAAAAGCAAGAAACAAAGATAAGTTGCAGAGACATTCAATTCAACTCAAATGTAAAATAGGCAAAAGTGTTTGAGGAAATGCCTAAGTGAGCTGCTGAAAATTTTATGCACCAGAATTTTGTTTCTAACGTGATTAGTACTGGTTCATATAGCTTTTTACAGTGCAGTTTTATTTTTATGCAATTCAAAATATGCACTTCTTTTAATTCAATTGAATCAAGCTTTTGCTACTAATTGAAGATGGATTATGATGCAATAAGACAGCAACACAGAATTACACATTTATGCAACTATATCAGAAACAAAAGTGCCTAAACTTGGTGGTTTGAATGGTTAATTTGCACAAAAGTGTTTATAATACCAATTTCATGTTTGGAGCAACTTTGTTTTATGAATTATGACTTGTATAAGCTGCCAATAAAGGCTGTATATTGCTAAATCAAAAATTCACTGGTTGAGTAGCTCTTTAACACTAAATTTGGCCAATTCACCATTCCAAATTCAAGCAAAGGAGTCAAAATAGTTGTATTCCAATCGGATCACTTTAGATCAGCAAGGAAAAATTGAACAAGACTCTAGAATTGATGTTAAAGATATCCAGAGGTGATTTCTATACTGGACAGATTTAAAAATAATAAAACAACTCAATCAAAGTGTGTGCAGCTCGGTCCAACTGCTCTAGCAATGACTTCTAGATTTTGTTGAATGGTGCAACCAATATTATTGTCTTAGACAATTCACAGTCCATATGGTATGCACACATCAAATTTGCAGCAAATTGAACACAACCAGAAATGCAAAATTTCACACGATGCAGTTTCAAATACTGGAATCAGGTTGTTTCTCTTTTAAAACAGGTTCAAAACAGATTTGAATTCTGCACTACTGGTACTGCACTACGATGGAGTTCAAGATGCACTAAGCTCTTTTATCATTACTCTTGTAATGTGCATCTATTGAAAAACCAATCCAGTTTCACAGATTTATCCAGGCACCACAATTACTCAGGAGATTTGACAAAATTCAAGTAAATCACATGACTAATGACAAAACAGGCCAGATTATAAAATTAAAAGACTCAAATCAAAGCTGGAACAATTAAATGACTCAAAGGAAACTACGAAAATCAAACAAAGCAATGGAACAATGTGCACTGAATCAAGAAACACGAATGGAATGATGATGACAGTATGAAACGAAGAAAAGTGGACTTAGCTGGAACAACTAGAGAGCACCGTGAGCAACCTAGGCTCTGAATACCACTTGATACGGTTGTTCCAGCCAGATTTTGATGAATTGAATGCAGCGGAAGATGCAAGTCAAATTCGGACAGTGGTGATGCAGAGATAACAAAGATCTGGACGAAACTGCATCGGTAGAGTGTGTTTGAAGTGTGGCAGCGGAAGGCAAAGTGGTTAATGGGTGATTTTCGTGGTGGTTTGAAGAGCTTTGGTGAGGGGAACACTAGCTCAGGCAGCCTTCCTCCTGGAAGGAAGCTAGGTGGAGAGGGATAGCTCAATGAGGAAGTGACTTTTGGGAGAGTTTTCGGTGTTGGAATTGGTTTCAGCAAAGTGAAATCTCATATCATTCAAAAGTGTCAATACAAGCCATGCTTAGGAGGATTTATAGGCTACATCTCGGCTACAAGCATGGAAAAAGGCCTAGATCCACAATTTACGGATCTAGTGCCATGTCAACATACATGTGCTAAATGTGTGGCTTTCTAGAAGCCCTTATTAAACACGTGAAATTAAACTACAAAGGAGAATTTGCACATATGGAGGGAGGTTTCATAATGCAGCCTCTATGTTGATAATCACACCCCTCCTTATGTAGCAATGTCCATTTTACCCTTCACCATGCTTTGGCAAATTTGTAGCATCCACTTGTGTCATGGTGCTAGACCCTCTTGGATCATCCCCTCCCTCTTGAGAAGGATTTGTCCTCAAATCTGGTGGGTCGTCTTTATTATGAGGACTTATTTTTGTTGGCTCCATACTTGTCCCTCCAGGGTCAAATGTGAATCTGCAAGAAGCATCGAACATATCACTGATTAGTTTCAATTGACCAACAAGATGGATAAAAAAGTATGTTTAGAAGAAGGCTTCCTAGTGTTAATTTGTTCAAGTTTTATAGTTTTATGAAACCTTACTTCTTTCAAAAATTTATTTTTGTCTTGAGTTAACCAAAGAGGTAACCATAACTCAAGTTGTGAATTGCCATGTGTTGAAAGTTGTAAATTTTGAAAATATGGTGGTGGTCACTGGGTTTGGGCCTATTTTTCTGCTGCGTTTCTCACCTATAAATAGCCCTGTTACGAATTCCAATTCAGTCTTTTGACAGAGGAGGGCGGCCAGACCTACTTTGCACTCTTTGGAGAGGATCTCTTGGATGCTTAGGCTCTTTTTCATCTTTTCTAGGGTTTGCTTTCCATATCTTTGGATACTCTTTTTTATTGAAACTCTTGTTTGAATTATATGATTTTCATATGCGTTTATTATCAATTGTTGGATTCTCATACTGTGCTTAATGCCTTTATTGTTTAACTCGTTCGGTAATTGATGTTTGACTTTATTGATACAGGGACGTACAGTAATGGCATGAAATGGTGAGAATTTCCTTGGTTAAGCAATACCACCTAGGGATAGGGGAGTAGGACGACCAATTGTATATGCTTCTGTTTGTAATGCATTGCTAGTTGCTAGGGGAGGCTAGGGATAGCAAGCCGGTAATTAGTAATAGGCCCTTTTCGCCGAGGTATCGGGTTAAGCGGAGGCCAAGAAAGTTTGCATGCAATTAGATAATAACGTTATTTAAACAAGAGGAGTAAATAAAAGAGAGAGGATTAGATGAAATTGTAAACCCCCAACAACTCCATTCATCCATTGCCTAAATCTTGTCAATTGAATAACACATTGCATATTTATTTTCTATCATTGCATCCACCACAATTATTGAATTTTTAACCGCAAGTCTTACGATTTTGATTCACGCGAACGATAAGGCCTTTCGAGTCTCATGGGAAGAACGATAATGGGTTATACCATTTTTATTACTTGATACGATATGGTACACTTGCCATTCTGCTAACAACTACTGATGGAGAGGAAGGCTTCCTTCCTCCCTGATTTAGTTCCAGAGTTTGGAGCAGAGATTCTGAGGAGAGACTGGGAGAATCTGACTACTTACCCTGCACCAGCTAGTATTGAGTTGGTGAGGGAATTTTGTGCTAATGCCATATATAGAAGTGGAGTTGCTGCTGGAAGGTATAAGAGCGTTGTGAGGGGGCATGTTATTAAATACGACCCCGATACCATAAACACCTTCTTAGGCACTGAATGGCCAGGATAGCAGTGCCAGTATGCGGCACAGGTTGGCATGTTTAATGAGATAGCTGAGGTTGAGAGGATTATGTGCCTTCCTGGGAAGCATTTTCAGACCAATCCCCATGGAGTACCGTCAACATTAGGAGGTTGGATTTGACACCTTTGGCACAATACTGGATGGCGTTTACTCATGCCAACATCCAGCCATGCTCCCATATCTCTGATGTCACGATGCACAGGATTGTTCTCATTTTCTGCATGCTGAAACAGATGGAGGTAAACGTCGGCCAAATCATCACCGACGAGATACGGAGTTGTGCCACTACAGTGAGCAGCAGGATGCCATTGGGACATCCATATTTGATTACTTTTCTTTGTCAACAGGCTAGAGTGGATACTGCAGTCCCCCCATATGAGAGACTCAGGAGTCCCATTGATGCTTCTTACTTTCATCAGTTCTGTCATGAGGAAGGAGCAGCACCCAGGAGACGTCCCAGAAGAGCTACAGCACAACAAGAGTAGGTGCCTGATGAGGCACCAGCACAACATGTTGAGCCATTCCAGATGCGAGACATGTATATGTCTCTAATGGAGGCTAAGATGGATTCTCTTCGCAGGGGACAAGTAGCTCTTGCTGAGATCTCAATAGGGCAATATGATTATCCCCCAGCCCACAGGTGGACTTTGGATGAGTTCTACGGTGTGTCGGCTTGGCCTCAGGAGCAAGGACAGGGCAGTGGAGCTGCTGGAGCAGCAAATGAGGATGGGGATGATGAAGGGGACCAGGAGGATTTTGATGACAGCATGGGATGAGTGAGGGCACCGACTGATGGATGCCCATATTGTAGACAGATTTTTATTTTCTCTTTTAACTTTACATTTTGAACTTTTAGAATAGGTTGAATTCTATTTTCTGTGTCTATGCTTGGCTTAATACTTTTATGAAAATGTTTGACTGAATAATTTATGTGATGAGTCTATTTGATGATGATCTGATGTGATTAAGAATTGAGATTATTGCATGATGATATCCTGTGAAACAAATGTGTGATGAATTATGATTGTGGTCTTGATGTTGAGCAGGGTGTATGAATGAATGTGTGTGAGAAAGCATGTTGTGTGAGGTATTGAGCTCCAAAGTTTTATTGTTTTATGAATTTATTCACTGGAAAGCATGCATGTTATTGCCCAAGTCTTGATGATTGGTTGAATTGCATGTATATGTCATATGATAAAGGCCATTTTTGAAAGCTCTTACTTAGCCAAATTTTACCCAAAGTGCTTGAAATCTTATACCCTTTTTGAACCTTGGCCCTAAACAGAATGAAAACCCTTGTGCTGAAATTATTTACTTTGAATTGGGTTAATGACTGTAAGTATATTCAAGGTTCAAGTTTGGGGTTGTGGGGAAAGTTTGAATGGCAAAAAGAAAGGCATTGAGCTCAAGTGTTGAAAAAGAAAAATATACATGAGAAAGAAGAAAAATCATGAAAGATGAGCTCAATGTAAAAATAAAAGAAAAAGGGAAGAAGTTGGGAACAAATGAGATTGGTTGAGAAAGAAAGTTAAACTTGAACCTTGAATGATGAATGAACTCTCTTGATTCAAAGATTTTGTGATCCAGAAAAACCAAATTTTCTTGATAGCCCAGCCTCATTACAAGCCTTGGAAAACTCCTTTTGATGGCATTTACATGTGATGATTTTGATTGTTTGAGATGAAAGACAATTTTATTTCATGTGACTTGTGAATAATTTAGAGTTGGATGTTACCCTAAACACTTGAGTGATTGAGTGAAATACTTGCTTGGTGAGAACTTCTAAGTTTCATGGCTACATCTTTGTTTAGTGGATTGATCATTCATAATATGTAACATTTGTTGAGGAATGTGTGAGATAACTGAATTGAAAGCATGCATCTTGATTTGATCATCACTGAAGATATGAATTTGAGTAGTTCTCATCATGTACTTTAGGAATGTTGAATCATTAGATGAAAGTGTAGAGAGCCAAGTTTTGTTTTGTTTTGCTTGAGGACAAGCAAATTTCTAAGTTTGGGGTTGTGATAACAGTTGAAAAACCATTATTTTCATGTGCTATTTTAGACCAAATTACTCCCTTTACTGCTTAGAATGAGCTTGAAATCAAACAAAACTCAATAAATGAGTCAGTAGAGAGTCAAAAGTTATTTTTAGCGATATTATGCTTGTTTTGCAGCAATTTTGATAGAAGTGAAGAATGGAGGTGAAGAGGAAGGCCTTAGACTCAAGATAGAGGAAGAAAATCAAGAAAAGAAGAGTCTAGAAACCGCCCAGCGGCAGAATTACACCGCTGGGCGGCCAAATGCGAGGAGTTGCGGTACGAGGCAAACCGCCGGGCGGTGAACCCTTGACGCCAGGCGGTTTTGCGGCATTGGGGCAAACCGCCGGGCAGCATAAGTATGACGCCGGGCGGTTGCCTATTGGGCTCGGGCCTGTTTTCTGTTGCGTTCTTCAACTATAAATAGCCCTAGTGCGACTTCAATCATATTCTTTTGACAGAGGAGGGCGGCCAGCCCTACTTTTCATTCTCTGGAGGGGATCTCTTGGATGCTTAGGCTCTTTTTCATCTTTTCTAGGGTTTGCTTTCCATATCTTCCATTATTTTCATCTTGGTTCACCATGACAATGGTGAACTAAACCCGTTTGTTGTTGGGGGAACAATGTAATCTTTTGATACTATCTTTTATTGAAACTCTTGTTTGAATTATATGATTTTCATATGTGTTTATTATCAATTGTTGGATTCTCATACTGTGCTTAATGCCTTTATCGTTTAACTCATTCGGTAATTGATATTTGCCTTTACTGAAACGGGGACGTACAGTAATGTCACCAAATGGTGAGAATTTCCTTGGTTAAGCAATACCACCTAGGGATAGGGGGGTAGGACGATCAATTGTATTTGCTTCTGTTTGTAATGCGTTGGTAGTTGCTAGGGGAGGCTAGGGATAGCAAGTCGGTAATTAGTAATAGGCCCTTTTCGCCTAGGGATCGGGTTAAGGGGAGACCAAGAAAGTTTGCATGCAATTAGATAATAATGCTATTTGAACAAGAGGAGTAAATAAAAGAGAGCGGATTAGATGAAATTGTAAACCCCCAACAACTCCATTCATTCATACTCTTTTCTCGTCAACTGAATGAACACATTGCATGTTTATTTTCTGTCTTTGCATCCACCACAATTAATTAATTTTTCCTTCACAAGTCTTACGATTTTGGTTCACGCGAACGATAAGGCCTTTCGAGTCTCATGGGAAGAACGATAATGGGTTATACCATTTTTATTACTTGATACGATATGGTACACTTGTCATTCCGCTAACAATAATACAAATTTAGATTCTAAAATATAAATTTATATTTGGAATTGTCAAAATGTCTTCAAAGTACAAAATCCAAAATTGAAAATGAAAATCCTAAACCAAAGAATAAATTTGAAAATTTTAAATTTACGAGTAAAAGTTAAAGGGAGGAACAAGAAGCACAACTGACAAGTTTAGGTCATAAATTGGTAACTATTTTGAAAGGGTTTTTTCTTTATGCATTTCTATAAATAAGATGAAAGTGTTGGGAAACAGGTAGGCTTCGTTTTACACCAAGAGGGGGGTGGTGAATTGGTGTTGTTTCAAAAACAAAATCTTTTCGCAATCTTTAAACAAAAGTATAAAGCTTTTTTATATTTCTTGAAATGCAAGTAATGAAAATTTCTATGCAGCGAAAAAACGTAGTTGACTGCGTAATAGATATAGTCGAATGAAATAAAGAGTGCAGGGATATAGAAAATCAAACACTGGTTTTTATACTGGTTCGGCCAACAATGCCTACATCTACTGTCCTTCCAACCCAGGAAGCAAATGTATAGGTTGTATTTTTTACACCAAGAAATTTATAGAAGACCACACGTCAAAAATATAAATCTCCTCTCTAACCCAAAACCAAAATATAGTTGCAATAACCAAAACCAGACTTGCAGCAAGAATCCCCTCTTCTGCAATCTGAACCCACGTCGAACAATCCTCAACGTGTAACCCCTGTATCACAACAGGTCAATTCCAACACTCTTCACAGGATGCCAAGTCTTCAAACAATGCAACAATCTTCACAGGATGCCAAACATTCAATGATCAATCAAGAAACACCTTCTTTGTGCAATTTTTTATCACACAGTCAGCGCATAGCCTTCTCCCTTTGAATATCTCTCAAGATAGATCACCACTGTCTTGTTTGGAGAATTCTTGGAGCTGTTAATACAGAGAATTCAATCTAAAACAAGAAATGAAAATGTTAGAGCGTCAAAAGTCCCTGAACAAATCGTGTTCAACCAATTTATAGTTTTCTGTCAGTTAGATTGTTTCTCAGCCGAATAGCCTAATAATTCAGTCGACTGTATTATTACAGTTATAACAGACAGTCAACATAGAGACTCTCAGTCAACCAAAATCAACACACATTTAATACAGTTGACCAAGTCATCAATGCTTAACTAACCTTTAAAAATATAGCCGTTGGAGCGTGTAAGCATAACAGAATTCCAAAACAGATCAAAGATACAATCTAATGTACACTGGACAAAGTCGACTGACACATGTAAAAACATTTTGAAATTATTTTCAATCCAAAAATCACAGAGCACTGATTCTGAAAATCTGTAGAAAGGTTTTAGAATAGTCAAATCCATTACAGATGTATTCGACTGGACTAGAACTTTGTCACACAATTATAAGTTTATAAAAGTGCTTGTGATTTTTCACTTCCCAAAATGTGTAGTAAAATATCTTTGATAAAGCAGTTCACATTGCACACAATCATACAAGCATGTTCCACAAATATATCACACAATTAACATAGGAACATACATCACAGTACATCAAAACATGTTCAGCAAATATGACAATCAGTTCAGAATAAGAACATGTAATACAACAACATGTGTACTGTTATTAAGCATAGTGTTGTCATCATCAAAAACTAGATTGATATAGAGTTTGTGTTGTCAACAATCTCAACAGAAAGATTAATTTAATGGTGAGAAGGGCACTTTTATTCATTAGCAAGAATCAAGGTAGAAAGAGAAGAAATGAACAAATACAATTATGTATTTGAAATATATAAAGTTCTTGGGTCAGATCAAACGTAACATCTCAAAAATATATAGTATAAACTATATAAAAGAGTAGTCAATATCATAATATGATAGAATCGTTAAAGACTTGCAGATAAAGAGTTAAGCTTACAGTAATCCAAAACGGCTATAAAATTTAAAACTTTATATGCAAGACGAATATAACAATACTATGAACAATCCTACTCTATCAATAGCTACTCGGCAACATCAACTTCATCCAACTCCTGCTCCAAGGTAACTTCATCTCCCTCTGCTTACATCCATTGAATGATCATTGCAAAAGAAAGAATACAACACATACAAACACAGACACAAATAGAAAAGGTAAGCTAGATATATAAACATTCTTGTTATTAAATGGTATATAAATATACATAAGAGCATTCATCTAAAAATAACCAATCCAATAATCCTATCATGTTATAACCTAGACTTGACTCGTTCGGACTTAGAATGAATACCGAGCTACGGTGGGTTGTGCACTTGTGGTCGCCTTTACTGCTTTGCAAAGCCATTGCCAATGGGTTTCACCCTACCACACACACAAGGTTAGTTTGTTACTGTACAATAGGCCTCCAAGTAGAGCCTACACTAGGACCTCCTATTACTCTCACCACATGAATCAATCATCTCTAAGTGAGAATGAAAAATCATGAAAGTGTTAGGATAACCCCCAAGACTGAGCTCCCTGTATTCATTCTAAACACACAAATATCTCACTAAGAGATGCCACTTTGATACTCACTTACAACACTCTGAATCATACATTTCTTCACCTGAATCATCATTCATACCTCTGACATTCATATAATTCCACACACATTCGTTCATAACATTAAATGAATTAAACTATCATTCAAACCACTCAAGAAGAAAGAAGAAAGGAATAAACCAAAGCTGGACTCGTCGCTCAGCACACACATTCGTAGAGTGAAACCAGAGAGTTTTCGCATAGAGACACTAACTCGCTATGGAAATCCTCAAACAGAGACCTTCCCTTCACAACCATTCACACAACGACTAAATTCCTTGTGCGAATAAACTCACAGAGGTTCCAGACCTCTCTTCCTCACATAGCGCCCTAAATCGCTATGCGAGAGCCCCTAAGCAATGGCTCAAACTCCTCAAACACTCGCAAAGCGTACCCATTTTCTATTCGAATTAAACTAGCATTTAACCCAGGCCACCACCAGTCACACAACGACTAGATTCGCTATGGGAATCACCAAACAAAGAGCAAACCTCTCCAACCATTCGCAAAACGCATCGATTCGCTGTGTGAATGCATAAACAAGAGCAACCTCTCAAGTCATTCGCACAACGCACCAATTTGTTGTGCAAATGCCCTGGCAGAGAGCATTCTGCCAAGAAGACTCGCTGTGCGAATTTATTCAATCAGCGAGTCTGCATAATCTGCAACAAGAAAATCTGTAGAATTATGCAACTCAAGACCCAAATACCAATTCTAACTATTTTTCCTAACTATTATATACTTAATTAGACTTATCTAAGTGATTCTAAACCTTCCTAACATCGATCTAAAGTGTTTATGAACAAATTTCCATTTCAAAACTCCTAATTTCTCAACCTATAGACCCAAATCCAATTTTATCACTTTTGACATTATTTTGAACCACTTATGGACTCAAATAAGTCCGAAATGACTTGTCTAAGCTATCCCAACAGACCAATACAACCCTTAACCCACAACAAGTTAATATACTCATCTCTAATTCATGTTACAACAAATTTTCAACATCTTAAACAGCAAAATCACATAATAACATTCACTCAAACAAGCTGAATTCCACAGTTCAACAATTCACATATAACCAAATTCAAAATATAACTCACTTTGCTTTAGATCAGAAATTCAGTTTACATAGTTCATAATCCAACACTTATCATATACATACATCTAATTTCTAACAAAATCAAAGTACTCTAGCTTCCCTTACCTTAAATATATATTGTCCAGCTCACAAAAAGACTCCAACCGTGCCTTGCACTGCAAGGAAGCTCTAAAACACCTACACAGATCACTAATTGGTGATAGAAAATAGTTCTTAAAACCTAAATTAAGTTGAGAATTGAAGAGAGAGGTCACAGATACATGAAATCAGAGTTGATGCATGATCATAGACCAAAATGCACGAAGAAAAAAAGGAAGAACAACTTACCGACTGAAAACAAGAAACTGATTGGTAGGAATTGTATTTTAGAGAGATAGAGTGTTATTATAAGACGTGTTTATAAAATTCTATTTATATTATAAGATTATTTTAAAGTAAAATAATCAATCTCATTATTTTAATACATTTATCTACACTAATACTCTATTTTCTAGGTTCTTACATAATTTACTCATATCATAATTGAATTCAACGTTGATTCCATTATATTAACAAAATTATATCAATAAAAAAATTTAGCATCTTATTTATATACATCAACATTATACTTCTTAAAATATATATGAATTATTTAATAGTGAATCTTTAATGAAGTTTGATGTGAAATATCAATATACATAATATATAATTATAATTTAACAAGTTTTCATGAATTAATAAAAGTTACTTTGTAAAAAGTTATTAATAACAGAATAACCTAATGCAACATGTAAGACTAATACGCCATTGACATTTGCTAAAATTTCTTTTCAGTGACACAAGATAAAAAGTTATTACATGATATAATTTTTAACATTTCTATAATAATAAACGTTCCTAATTTAACAGTTTATGTGGCCATTTGTTTTCTTCATTTAGACAATATTTTATTAATTACAAATTTAAAATGAATTATTTTTAGGTTTTAAAGTTATTATCTGGTTGATGAAAATATATTATAATAACTTTGCAAGAATGTTTTTTAATCTTTAAAAATGACAAGTCACTAATGGAAAAACATAATTTTATTAGGACATTTTATAATGACGTAATCCATTTGTCATAATAAGGTCATGATAATTTTGTAATAAAGTACAAGATAAATTATAGAATCTAACTATTATAATAAGTAGTGTGGGTTTTTGTAGTAAGTTATAAGCACTTTCTGTGATCGATGAATTTAAAATCATCATACTTATATTTTTATTCTTTATGATAATACTGCTCCATTCTAATGCTTATTTTTTTTGTTTCTTTTTCACAGTTATTATTTTCTTTTCATCTTCACACCTCAAAGAAATCCTATATTAAACATGCCACAGAGCACGAACCTGCCATGGAACCTCATGACAGCTGAGTTTTTCTCTTAGCTTCCATTGTTTTCTCTCTTAGCTTCCCTTGCTCGATAAACCTTAAACCTAACTGTTGTTTTTGGTGTTTTTTTTTTTTTCATCGCCAGAGAAATACAGTGTGTGCAAAACGTTGGAGATAACACCTTTGAGGTGCAACAACCAGAGTTGGGAAACAAGCTGCTACAATTTAAGGTGGTGTTGTTTGCTTTCATGTCTTATTATTTTTGTTTTTGGACTTGATGCTGGTTTTTATTTTATTTTTGTGTCTATGTATTTGTACTATCTAATTTGTGCCAAACCACAACTCCATACTAGTTTTTGTCTACTACTTGTACTGAGTTTGAAAAATTCACTAAAAAAAAGTAGAAATTAATTTGAGTCAAATTTTTTGTGTTAGCTTCTATTTATGTATTTTTGTGTGTAGAGTCTTTACATTGTATATTTAGTTATGGATTCCATTTTAGAAAAATGTGATGGTGAAAAACCTTGAAATGATCTTTTTTTTTGAAAAAAAAAAAACTTGCTTTCCATGACAATTAGACTTTAAACTTTCATAGAAAGTAATTCATTCTATGATGTGTCTTTTGAATCATTACAAAAATTTTAGATTTTCTATGTAGTCTTTAGCTATGTGGCCTATACAACCGTCATAAAAAAAACTTATTTAAACCACTTAGAATGTCTTTTTGGCATTGGTGAATATTAATGGTGCTAAACATACAAAACTAAAGTATTTTATCGTAAAAGAGGAAGTGGAAGGGATTTTGTCAATTGAGTGATGTACAACTATCATGAATCAAATTAGTTTATATTTTTTTATAATTATATGTGTAATTTAATATTAGTCTATCTCAAATTTCATATAAAATTATCTTCATACTTTAATGTATCAAATACATCACAACTAAGAATGTTAACTTTTAGATAACGTGTCTAAAAACCATGCTAACTACATTAAAAGGCTCATAACACGTTACTGACATATGTTAGTTAGTGTATTCTTTCTTTTTCTCTTTTTGGTTTTTTCTTTTTAATTTGTATTTTCTTTTATAATTTTTTCCTTTGGTTCTGAAAAATGTATTTCATGCGTTAGTAAACTATAGAGATAAATTTTATATAAACTTTTGGAGAAGGACAAATTTTAATTTTGCATGAGAATTAAAAACATATTTAATCCAAATAAAGCTTTAACTTTCTAATTTTTTTAAAAATTAAATTTTTCCATAATTTTAATAATGTTTTGATATTTTTTAAATTTTAGTTAATGAATAGAGTTAACATATAATGGATATCCATCTTCTTTGTATAGTCCCACTTAACTTTTTCTTTATTAATTTGTTATTAAATAATCTCCAGTATTATTGTGTAGGTTGAAATTTCATATCTATTACCACAAAATTATTATATATTTAATATCAATTATACTTTAATGACTTTTTTTTTTTAAACATTTAACATTTATCTTGTATGCATACAGGACTAGAAATTGCATCTCTCTTCACACCTAATGGATCATCTATACGAACATAATAGAAAATGATAAAAAAAGTGATTGTATATAATAAAGTTAGTCAATAAATGGTGTCATATAATAAAATTTATGTTTCATTGTTTATGCAGTAGCAAAAACTAAGGAAAATAACATTAAATATAATAATTATATAACCAATAAATATGTTTTTCCATTAAAAAATATTTTTTTGACGCTCATTTGAATTATGCATTCACTTCACAACTAATTTAAATAAAAAATATAAGATTATATAGGTTTAGTTTAATATACTTTTAGAGATTTAATTCAAAATAATCTTACTTTTTAAATCCGGTCCTTTTGGCCTATGCCGTAAAAAATCCAACTATACAAATACCACCGTGGTACAACCTTATTGAACTGTGAAAATTGATGAATAAGTGACACATTGCAATATGTTAATATTTTAAAAATTTTAAAATGACTTAATATAGGTGGCAAATTACTTTTTATTACTTGTTCTGATCACCAGCACCTCTACCGCTACCGCCACCGCCATCCTCAAGTCCAAGCCTACGTCGTGAAGCGCGACGGTGTCGACACAATATTTTTCTCTTGGAATTGGTTCAATTATGTGTGAGTATATGTAACATCCCAAATATATATATATATATATATATATATATATATATATATATATATATATATATATATATATATATATATATATATATATATATATATATATATATATATATATATATATATACACATCTATGTATCATATGGAATGCAACATGTATAATAAAGTAAAGCACTTTTAACATCCATTTGATATAATTTAAATTTCATAATAGATGCATAAGCTATCTCCACTGCCTAAAATTATTTCCAGTTCCAATTCCCAAATCTGGTTACCTCACTTCCTCCTAATTACTTAAACTCTATTATGCATTAAGACTTGTATCAGTAATCTGAAAAATTGCCCATTCACAGGTTATACTACTAAATTTCCTTCATAATACATTTTACATACCAAATTAAATAACACATTCACAGGATCATCATTCATACATACCACACAACCACATTTCTATTATGACCTTCATCACAGTTTGGTTCAAATAATAAAAAATGTTCTAACAGTATCACATGCATTTTATTCCATATATTCCAACCACAATACAACTCATGCCATCCTAAATTTTCTAGACAGGAATCATAACCCAAGCTTAATACCCAATTTCCAAAACAGAACAAGAAAACAACCAAGCTTCCCTTACCTCTGTTCAAACAATCAAGTCCACAGGAGACTCTTATTGCGCAATCGTGCTCTAAAGAAAACTAGAACACCTATAAATCATAATTTGGAAATTGGAAACAGATTTCAATACCTAAATGAAGCTAAAATTTGGGGAAAACATTATGAACTACATGTAGCAAGCTTTGTTGCATGATCATAGCTCGGAAACATGGAGAGGAAAGGGAAGAACACTTACTACGTGAAAAATGAAAAATTGATCGATTGAATTTGTTGTCTTTGGTCTCAAGATCCTTTAGATGTGGTCTGATTGTAAAAGAAATTATTTAGGAGTGAAGAAACTTAGAGAGGAGGGAGAGGATTTGATGAACAGAGCTCTTAGAGACATAAGCTTTCAAGCAAATGGACTAAGAGTGTTTTTAGAAAACTTTTAATTTTATGCTTTTTAATATACATTTCATTTTAAAATAGGATTTCAGCATCTTAATACCCTTACAAGTCCTAATTCCTTATTTATGGGTTATTACATGATACGCATGGAAGTGTGAGAAAGGCAAAAAGTGCATCTTATGGGCTTCAAATCACCACGTCGATAGTAAGGTCAAGGTGCTTGTGTACTGCTATAGTCCTCTCATCTTAATAATCTTGTTGTTTTTTCTGTAAGCTTTCATATCATAAATGCGTTTCCATCCAGAATTTGCAGCTCCTGTTTAAAAGGTGACGAAAATGGATGTTTTTGTAGTCATGCTTTTGGTCTCATAAAAAGAAAAGGGATGTGAAAGAGGACCTCGTATTGTGAAGTGAGATATGAGAAAAGCTCCTCTGCTTGTTTCATATTTCTATGTATTTTGTTGGATCTGGAATATGTCCAGAAAACTTATTTTAGCATATAAATGAGATAGTTTTCCCTTTTACTTTTGATGATATTTTCTTTACTGTATAATAAAACAACAGTAATTGCCAAATTTCTTACTGTGCAATTGTCGGTTATTTGAAATAGTATTTCCAATTTCTACCAACAAAGACCGCAAAGAAAATCATAGCAAGTTAACCGAAAAAGTTACTTCAGTAAAATTGTCTCTCTGCATACGGTTACCATTTTAGCCACATCACTGGTAAATAAGGTGTTACAATATTGCACTGCATGCTCACTATTAATTCTTTCATTTGTGGTATGAAGAATGGTAACAATGCTGATGACACAGCTAAGAGAAACATGAATGTCGTTACAGGGACATGCAACTAACGATGGAGACGTGTATATATGAGAACCAAGGAATTTTTCCTTCTGCAATTAATTCTAAACCACCTCATAAGAGGTGTTCCATCAAGCTATAATAATAATAATAATATTTCTTAAGGAATTGGCATAGGTCAATGGCCATACAGTAGCATATATGTGCGACACAATGGAAGGCTAGAAATGGTTTAACTTGTGAGAAATCTGTTGATTTTTTTAATGTGGAATATTGACATTTATGGTCTCTGATTTGGCTACAGAAGTCTTTCGTGGAGCATAAATTAGCCTCTAAACGGGCATGGGTTCAGAACTTGAAAACTATTGAAAGAAATGTTTGTCCCCTTGCCATGCTCTAGTAATTCAATATCTTCATTATGACCCAAGAAATTTATAAAGGTATATTTCTTCCATCTTAAAACATGAATACGACTTTTCCTTCTTAAAAGTATAGCCACATTCTTTCCTACATATTAAAATTCTTCAGAATGTTTATGCAGATGAGTGCAAAATGTTTAACATTTTGGAATCAAGCAATAATGGCAAACAAATCATTCTTGAGCAGTTTGTTGACACCGTCGTGCTTCACGAGGTAGGCTTCGACGTGGTTCAATAGGTCTCGATGTTCCTTCGAGAGTTGTAGCTTGTTAGAGTTAGGGCTTGGTGCTAGTGATGTGGAAGATTTGGGATTGGAATCCATGACAATCGATGCAAGGTAGTGGCCGTGGTGGTAGTGGCAGTGGTGGAAGTGGTGGTGTTGCAACTTCAAGTGTCTCCCTTGTGATCAGAACGAGTAACAAAAAGTAATGTGCCACCTACATTAAGTCATTTAAATTTTTTTAAAATATTTACACAGTGCAATGTGTTACGTATACATTAAACTTCACAACTCAGTAAGATTGCATCAGAATGACATTTGCACCATTAGGTTTTTAACGGAGTGAGCGAAAAAGACCAGATTAAACATTTCTCAACAAATTATGGGATCTTACTGAACTTTTTTAAAAGATAGGATCATTTTGAACCAAACTCCTAAAAATAGGAACTAAATATGTATTAAACCTATATGCTTTTAGTCTTTATACTTATATGTAAATTTGAAATTTGTTCCTCTCAATTTTTTACTTATATGTAATTTAAACTAATTTTCTCTCATATTTTAGTAATACATATGAAGGACGTCAATGTATGGAGTGAACTAGACGAAAAAAATATAAAATAAAAAATAATAAAAAATATTTTTTTCTTTTAAATTACATGTGACGGATACCTATTAGTCACATGTTTTTAATATTTTAATGAAATCAGCATGATTATTAAACACGTACCTAAAAATTAATGTTGTTAGTAATGTCGAATGCATTTCATGCATTATTAAATATATATGTGAATGAATTTTGTATGACAAACGAATTCAATTTCACATACACAAATACTATAACTAAAATCATACTTAACCCAGTTCTTTAGTATCTTAGAATGTTAGTATCTTATGTTTTGATTTGTTTGTTTATTGATTTAAAAATGTATACAATGTAGTTAAACAATGTAAGACTTTATATATCATATGAGATACACTTGATTGATTGATCAAAGAGACAAATGAATAAATTAAACAACGAAGAATAACACACAGATATATATATCATTCTGTAATGACTTGTAAAAATAAGGTGTTAGTGGAATACACGTGGCAGCATATGATAGGTAGAATATTTTGGTAAAGTAGAAATACAATGACATTCTAGACTTAGCCACTTTCTTTCTTAAAACAGCCACCATCTTCTTCTTCTACATTTTCCTCCATTGCCTTACCTTTCAAGCACCATTACTCAAATTCTAACCGGTTAATTTTCAAATTGAAGCTACCCAAGCTTTTAGGACTGCAAGAGGAGCATTTCCCACCGATTGAATCTCCGTTTCGTCCAACCGGTAAGAAAGCCCTCTTTTCCCCTTTGCTCTAGGGTTTCTAGCATGTGAATTCTTGTTGCATGCAACCCATCTCATTTTCTTTCATAATTTAACTTCAATTTAATCCTAAAATTCGTTTTCCATCATCAATTGATGATTTTAGGTGATTCTCACACTTTGGGTTCAAAGTACTTAGTCTAGGATCATTCCTTGAGTTGGCCGTGCACACTAGAGGTAAGGGGAGCTAGTTTTCTTTTCATTTTCGTAGTATGTTGTGAATGTATGATAAATTTGAAATTGTATGTTGTTGGAGACATGAAATTGAGTATATTGGCTTGAAATTCATGTATGGAAATGTGTATGTTTTGTGGAATTCATGATTGATGAGTTTAGACTGTTTGGAACTCCTTGGTATGTTGAATTATGCATGATTGAGACTGTTTTGACGATTGAAAACTGTTATGGTAGTGTTTGGAAGAAAATCAAGTGCTTTAGAGTCACTTTTGAGCCATTTTAAGGGAAGTGAGGTAGTGATTTTGAGTATATGGGGTTTGTTGTGCTTGTGGACTGTTGGGACAGTTTCACTTAGTGTAGTGTGACTTGTTTGAGTCACCAAATTAGCCAAAATAGGTGCAGAATGGTAAGATTGGGTTTTGGGTCCCTAAGTTGAGAAAATGAGTGTTTTAGAGTTGAAATGAAGCTTAAATCACTTTAAAAATGTGTTAGTAATGTTTATAATCACTTAGGTAAGTTTAATTATGTCCAAAACAAAGATTAGGGGTGTTAGAAGTTGGTTAAAATGGTTAGAAATGGTCTAATTAGGTGCTGTCTCGATTCTGCAGAATTCTGCAGAGTTTGGCCGTCCGGTTTGGAAGGCCTTGGTCAGATAAGGTTCTCCCTTCCCTTGACCGTCCGATTTGGATGTCTGGGTCAGAGAGGGATGACTTCCTCTCTTGACCGTTCGGTCTGGTAGGTGCTCTCGGTCAGAGAGGGTATTCCCTTCTCTTGACCGTTCGGTCATGGAGCCTTGGTGAGAGAAGGGGATTTCCTTCTCAAACTGTCCGGTCATGGAGCCTTGGTGAGAGAAGGAGTTCTCCTCCTCAAACCGTTCGGTCTGGTACCCTTGGTCAGAGAAGGTTCTTCCTTCTCTTGACCGTTCGATCTGGCAATGTTCTTGGCCACCTAGGACTCTCGGTCTTAAACGCTCTCAGTCTCATACAGAGTTCTCGGTTTGGTCTTGCTCTCAGCTCGTAAAACCGTCCGGTCTGGTAGGGTTCGGTCAGAGAAGGCTGGTCCTCCTCATAACCGTTCGGTCGACACATGGTTAGGGTGAGTGTTCTTTCGCATGACCGTTCGGTCAGGTATGCTTTCGGCCAAGGAGTTATTATCCTATCCCATAACCGTTCGGTCTTGGTCTATCCCAGTCTTAGGTGTTCTTTGCCATGGTTTCCTCTCAACCCTAGAAGCCTTCGACCTGTATGACCGTTCGGTCTGCAGGGTCTCGGTCAGAGAAGAGCTAGCTTTTCTCTTGACCGTTCGGTCTGGCAAGGGTGACTGGTAGTGGCACCCAATTCAGTTCCAGTGGTTCGGCCACTGCTTCTAGTGCTTGTTTTATTGCTCAAAACTTGTGGTTGGTTGGTCTATCTAATTGTTTGTGGTGAATTAAGGTGTACAAGATTAGTATGACTTGGAGAGTTATCAAGTGTTTGGATTGGTTGGATTTGGTTGTGAAATTATGATCTCTCGGTGAGATCTATTAGTGTATTGATTGAATGACGAGAGGCTTCCATAGGGGGGGTTATCCCTAATACTCCAATGGTCTTTCATTCTCACTTAGAAAGGATTGACGCGTGTGGTGGGAGTAGTGGGAGGTCCTAGGGTAGGCGCTTTCACTGTAGGCCTATACCGCGGTAACGGACTAGCCTTGTGTATGATCGGGTGAAACCCCTCGGCAATGGCTTTGCAAAGCAGTAGGGCCCATCACAAGTGCACAACCCGCCCCAGCTCTACATTCATTCTATGTCCGGACGTGTCTAAGAGTCTTTGCATGTTAAGATGATTGATTTTGGTTAAGTTATGAAATATGTGCCTATGTTAATGATGACTTTTATGCTTGTATGTAAATTGATGTTTATGGTAATGTTAGATAAAATTGCTATGATTGGTATGTTTGTTTTAAACCTAGCTCACCCTTGCACTTGTATGTTGTGTGTGTTTGCTTTCTCCCTTGCGATGATCATTCAATCCTTTGGATGTGAGCAGTAGGTGATGATATACCTCTGGAGCAGGCGTTGGAGACCGAGGAAGATCCAGCACCTAGTACTTAGGATGCCTACTAGTTCTTATTTCTATAGACTGCCATTTTGGAGGATGCTTTTTAGACTTTCCTAACTCTTAGTAGTATTTTATTTTGAAAAACCTTAGACCTTTGTGCTTTAATTATTATTCGTTTTAATTCCCCTCTATTTTGGATGACTGTAATTTATACTTATATAGTTATTTACTACTCTCACTGTTTTCTTTAATTATGACTGTTGCATTCCATATCTATATACTTGACTGTATAATTTGGGATGTTACACATTCTCTACCTTAAATCTATAAATATATATATATATATATATATATATATATATATATAATAGAATAGTGAACCAAATATATGAGTACTGAATAGCAATATGTGACAAAAAAAATATACATTTATTCTCCCTTTCGTATAGGTGAGAATTATGTAATTTTAATATCCTCTAAGTTTTCTATATTATGAAATTATTAGAAAACCATAACACTTTTATATGAATAACCATAAATGTTTTTATGGCACTTCCTTCCAATATTCATGTATCAGGAACCAAATATAGCTTTGAGGAACACAGATGGTGCATAATTTATTGATTGAAATAGTAAAATATCAACACGAATAACTGGGTTATTTGTGTGATGCGGAAATCCTAGATTTCAACTTCAACCATAATTTTGAAGCGAAATCCTAACCAACAGCAACAACTCAATGACAATTTTTATTAGAAATTAACAATCTCTCACAACATTAAATTTAAATCAATTTTGAAGCAAAACGGCCTTCATAACGTCCTTTAAAAAGGGCAAAAACTGGGTCTCTAGGGGGAAGACATTCTTTGACAATTGGATGGTTCATAAATTCTTGGCTCCACCTGTACAGATTAGGAAATTTCTCACTTGTCAATAGCTCCAAACATGCTATTTCTTGAATCAAAGGGATCCAAAATGCTACATAGACAGCAGCAACATCTACCAACCCAAGCTCCTCTCCTCCAAAGAACTTCTTCTCCTTTATCTCATTCTCAAGAAACTGCAGACTCTCGTATGCTTCTGCAACATTCTTCAGACGCCATTTCTCATCAACCGTGAAAACAGCTTTCCATGAAGTACTCATGACCTGATTTCACAAATCACACTATTTACTAGTCACTGTTTTATAAATCGCAATAACTTATGGTATCTCTTTAAATTAACTTTATCAACTTAGAGACTCAATTTCACAGTCCCACAAAATCAACTACCACCTTGAGGTTTGCTTGTATATTGTGTTCTAGCTATATTCCCATTACTGGTAGTTACGAGATCTTCAATATCAATCATTGATATGAATTTAGATAAAGGTGACACGATTAATAAATGAAATTTAATGAACTTGTTTTACGACGACGTTGTCAAATTTATTCCAAGATTTAACATTTACAAGATGTCATGAAAGGTGGTGTTTTTGGGATAAACGAGGAAAAAGGAAGAAAAGTGGAAAACAATGGTTACCTTGTCATCAATGAATTTGGACCAGAAACGAGCCAAGGCTCTCTGGTAAGGATCGGAAGGCAAGATGGGGTTGTTGGTCCATGTCTCATCGATGTACTCAAGAATCACAAGGGACTCTGCAAGGGGTTTCTCACCATGAACAAATAGTTTACTTATTATCTACATTAGCTTTATGAAGATGTAGTTTTTTTATTTAGGATAATATTGATGGTAAGCTATAATTAATTCACTAGTGAAAAAACGCTGTTTAACGTCATCCATAAGACGTCGGTTTCTTGAAAAACCGACGTCTATTATTGCACGGTAGCATTATCGTAAATATATTGGTAAACTAGACGTCAGTTTCGATGCTAGGCGACGTCTATGACATCATAGACGTCGCACTTGAGGTATGTGATAAGACAAACAATTCGACGTCGTCTAGAAAAGGGCACCGACGTTCCAGTTTCTGACAGGAAATCAAACGTCAAACGGTTCAGCTTTAGACGTGGCATAGACATCGGATCCCCTGAACAAGCGACGTCGACTGGGCTGCAATTAATGCTATTCACCAACTTCCCAGGCGGTTAGACGTCACGTAGTCAAACGGCGACGTCTAAGGCCTATCTTGAAGGCGGGAAGACAAAAATCCTTCAATTTAGACGTCGGTTCTGAACGTAAACGACGTCTAAATTGAAGTAATTGATTATTTTCACCAAATTCGAGGGTTTTAGACGTCAGCTACAAGGGGCACCGACGTGAACTACCCCGACAGGAAATCAAGCATCAATCTTTTCAGCTTCTTTAAGAATAAACGTCGGATCCCCTGAACAAGCGACGTCGACTTAAACAGTTTAGAGTATTTCAAATTACATCAACTTAATGAAGACTCCTAAAAGAACAAGGCAGCAATGTCATATCATTCCAAGACCTGCTCCAGGGACACCTCTTCAACCTTTGCTCACATCCAAGTAGATGATCATTGCAACAGGAAGCACCAAACATACAAGCACACACAAGCAAACAAAAGGGTGAGCTAGATAAACAAACAATATACATATAGCATAGTCAATCAGTATCATCATGTTATATAAAAAGAAAGCAATTAAAGGCATACAATTCTAACCATGCACCAAGTACTCAACACGACTCATCCAGATTTGTATAACTGTCAAACTATTGATAGTCTTTGCAGTTGTATAGTTAAGCTGACACTCCCCAACTTATACAAGGTAAATCCTCATATCAGTCTATAGCTAAACTCTATGTCTATAGACAAGGACCTCCCTCTACTCTCACCACTCACACCGTCCCTCTCTATTTGAGCATGAACAATGCTTAGAGTTTAAGGATAGACTTACCATTTCAAAGCTCCATACATTTATACAAGACAACAACAAAAACCTCTATAACCACTTCCAATCATCTCACCCTGAGATTTCCAAATCATACTTAATTATATCATTCTAATTCACAATCATATTCTTTCCAACCACACAAGCCATATATATAAACATACAAGACACTCTTTCAATCAAACAACATCAATCAATCGGTAAGACTCTTTTCTTAAAACTTGTCTTTCAACTTTCACACCAAAATTCTATGCATACATGAAGAGTAAGATCTAGCAATGGGTGGAATTAATTTGGCAAATTCAAACCTATATATTATGTAATTTTATGAAAAAAGAGGCTGTAAAATTAGCTATCAAACACACCAAAACAGTGGGCAAACTTCTAAGCCAGACTAGCACAAAACAACAACCAAATTTGGTGTTGGTTTGATTTTTATTTTAATCATACAGAATTGATATCACTAGTCTTGGCCAAGGAGGATTTAATTGAGTATGTGTATTTGATTAAAGCTAAAATTGGATGTAAGTAATGCCTATACTAATACAGAACATACATGCAAAGTCTACACACTTAAATCCTAGGTTGATCAAACTCAATTCAGCATACAAGAACCAAGATGGAACAAGACTCTTAAGAAGTGCAATTTCAAGAATTATTTGCTAGAAAACTCCTAAGGAGGAAACACATATGACTCAAAATCAAAGCTAAGCAAGCAAGAAAGACTCAAATAAGCCAGCAAAGACAAGAATTATAAGTTGGAAAAACAAACAAAAGGAAATAGGACACCTACTTGTTGAAGACCTCCAATAGCATTGTTGTTGTTTGAAGAAATGACTGCTCATATAATGCTCTGGACAGCCAGAGATAATCACCTCCAAGCTGTGATATGAAGTGTTTAATCCTTGCTTAAGAGTATTGGTGAGGCTCCAACACCGTCCAATGATCAATTTCAGCCACCACAATAACCAAAAACAAGCACAATGCAAACAGATTAGAGGTCACTCAAACAGAAAGCACTACAATGAACACAGTAGAGAAAAAAAATTACTAGGAACAATACATATCGAATTTGAACAAAGTAAAAACTATACATGAAAATAGACATCCAGAGAAAACTTTTAAAAAATATTGCATGCCAAACGGATAACAAATGAGTTCAAACGAAGGCACACAATTTGACTGGAAATTCAAGCAGTGCTGGGCGGAAATAAAAATGGCAGAGCGAAAATGGAAGTACATGTAAGCTATTATACTCTAGCATGCAATTCCTAAGAAGATTAAAAACCTAAGGCTCATGATACGACATGATGGGGAAGTGCATACCTAGAGAGAATATTCTAAATGACATTTAAGAGAATGGAAAAGAAATTAAAAATGGAAGAGATTAAGAAAGAGGAAACTTATGACTTGAAGATGCACCACTTGAAGGAAGCTCCAAGATAAGCATCAAAGGAGGACCGCCACTTGCTTGAGCAAGATAAGGTCTGCCCAAAATAGGGACTTTGGAGACAGAATACTATCTCAAAAGAAGATTGTAAAAGTGCAAATCAACTCAAAATTCAATTCATTGAAAGTAAGGTACAAAAGGAGACCCCTAAGCCTTCTTATATAGCCTTTGGAGTGAGCTTGGATGCAAGATCTAGGAGATGTGGGACTTTTGAGTGACTGCTGCACGTCCGTTAGGGGCTTTGGAGTCCCACATTGATGAAATCTCTCCACTCCAAAGGGTTTATAAGGCAACTAGTTCTCCTATAGTTCAAAACATGAAAGCGACCTATGCTACCTTTCACTACACGCCTAGAACACCCATCTCCTATTATTTTCTTTTTAAGACCAAGCCATGGAAAGTCCCACATTGCTTGTTCTTAAAGAAGAGTTTATAAGTGTTTATTCACAAGAACTAAAAGAAAGAAATCAAAGAGGCAAATACAAGCCTTTAAAACCTATTCTACTCCTTTTTATTCTTTTTTTCACTCTAAAAGCTCTTTATTGTTGCCCCATCTATGATCATATCAATATATATAAACATACAAGACACACTTTCAATCAAACAACATCAATCAATCCATGGCATAAGGATACTCATATTTAGGTAAGGAAAACAACTCTGAAACCCTCACCAACAGCTCCAGAAGGGTCCAAAACCCCCAAAATGATGCAAAGAACGTCCAAAACGGACATCCAAAACCCTAAAAACTCTCCAAAAATGTTGTAGAGCTGTCAAGTGGCGCCCAACGCTCCACATGGGCGCCCGGTGCCATGACAGTCGCAAAACCACATCAAATTGAACCTTGGAGACCCTACCCTCAACTTCTAAAGACCTCTAGGACCCTCCAGAACTGGAGAAAACTTAGAGAACCATGTTGTCACTCAATTTGACACTTGAGAACTCACTTTTCACTCCTATAAGCTACCTAATTTCATTTCTATCCTTTAAAACCCTTAAACCAGTTTGCAACCTGCATAAACAAGTCCAATTGCACTTGCTAGGACTCTCCAAAACCACAGAATACTCCCAACAGTCCCACTTCTCTTTTTCACCCCTTAGAACCCCTAAAATGGGCTAAAAACTCAACCTATGAAGCCATTTTCCATTTCAAAACAGATTTTACTGGTTTAGTCATCTAGACAAGTCCTGATAGGTGTGATAACATACCCCTAACCTTCCAAAATAGTGCAAACCTCTTATCTCACCATTTCACTACTTAACACTCTCTTTTTGACTAAAAACCATGCACCTACACCCTGACAAGACCTCTACTCCAATATATATTACATTTTACTATTTTAAGAGTTCTAACCAGTCTAAAATACCTCAAATACAGTCTCTAAACTGCTCTTGCTATTAAACCATCATTCCCTCTAAAATTCACCTCTCAAAACCCCCAAATTTCACTCTAAAATGGTATAGAATACACTCAAGTGTTACTTCCACCTTTACAAAAACAGCTTATAACGTCGAATATTTTTGGCCTTTCATGTCGAATTTAAAAACGACGTCATATCTAGAGACGTTAAATTGACGTGGAATTTAAAAAATTCGACGTTAATTTAACGTCGAATTTTGTCAATATACGACATTATTTAACGTCAAATTTTGTCAATATACGATGTTAAATAACATCGAATTTTGTCAATATACGACGTTAATCTATCTTACTTTTATTTTTTTAAAATAATTTTGATCCTTTTTTACAACCCTACGAGACCTAAAAAGCAGAAAAAACAACAATTTTCAGTTTTTGGTATTTTATAGAGCATGAACTATGAATAGTAATATAGGATCAATCAAAGAACAATAAAGATGACTAGAGTTTCAGACGACAAGATCAAACTCAGTTTGTTCCCTTTTTCACTTGGAGGCAGTGCTAAGTTGTGGTTACATTCATTCCCAGAAGGAACCTTCACAACATGGGAGACTATGACATCCAAATTTCTGAATAAGTATTTCCTGCAGTCGAAAATTAGTCAAGGAAAGTTGGAGATTTCTTCTTTCAGAAAGGGGATGGAGGAAACTCTTGGACAGGCATGGGATAGGTTTAAAAGCTTGCTGAGAAAGACACATGTTCATGGGTTTGATAGAACGACATTAGTTCTTACATTTTTGGGAGGTCTTAACCTATAGTCAAATCTTATTTTGAATGCTGCATTAGGAGGAAATATTCAGAATAGGACTGCTGATGAAGCTTATGAGTTGATTGAGAATATGGCGATGACGATGCAGTACTGATTTTATCCAACAACAGGACGTTTCAGTGATATAATATCACAATTCTATAATGGAGTATAATAAGATGATTACTCAACAGTTGGAGATAATTATGGAAAAAGTTGTCTGCATTGCCGCAAGAAATTAGAGAAGCTTCAAGAGTTCCAAAGCAGCCACAAGTCATGCTTGTGCAGAAGAATGCAGATTTTGAAGAGATTTTTCAGCGAGTTGTGAAGCAGTATATTCTATGTTAATCGCCTGAAGGAGTGAGGTTGTGAGATGAATGAAAAAGGTGATGCAAGAGAAACATGTGAGACTGTTGTTACTATGAATGGAAGAGTATTAGAGGAGAGAAAAGTTGAGAAAAAAAAGAAAGAAAAAGAGAGTGATGGAAAAAAGAGTGATCAGAGGAAGAAAAGTGAGGAAGAAGAAATTGTGATGAATAAAAAGTTGAGAGATGAGGGAGATATTCAGAAAGAAGAGGTTGAAAAATTAAAAGAAAGAGAGTATGAAAAGCCCCTTCCTTATCCAAAGACATATTCAAGGAAGGAGAAAGAAAAACAGTTTGAGCGATTTATGAAGATTTTTAAGAAGTTGGAAATCACCATACCATTTTCTGAGGAACTTCAGCAAATGTCATCATATGCAAAATTTTTGAAGGAACTTCTCATGAAGAAAAGAAAATATTTTGAGAAGGAAACTATTGAGGTACAAGGAAATTGTAGTGCAGTCATACAGAAGATGTTATCTCCTAAATTACAATATCTAGGGAGTTTTACCATTCCATGTACCATTGGAGAGTTAGAAGTTGGAAAAGCTTTGATTGGCCTGGGAGCTAGCATTAATCTAATGCCTCTATCTATGTTCAAAAGAATTAAAGGATTAGAACTTAAGCCAACAAGGATGACTCTTCAATTAGCAGACAGATCTCTCAAATATCCATATGGAGTGGCTGAAGATGTAATAGTAAAGGTGGATAAATTCTTGTTCCTAGTGGATTTTGTTATAATGGAGATGAAGGAGAATGGAGATGCACCTTTGATTCTTGGAAGACCTTTTATGAAGACGGCCAGGATTGTGATTGATGTAGAAAATGGCAAAATTAAAGTCAGAGTACAAGATGAAGAGGTTGATTTTGATGTTTTTCAAGCAATGTCACATCCTAAAGATGATAAATCATGCTTTCAAGTAGACATTATGGAAGAACTTTGTATGTGGCAAGGGAATAGAGTGCGTGATGTATCTTTACTGGAAAGAACTCTTATTAATGAATGTTAAGATTTAAATGAAGAAGAGGATAAGGTGATTGAAGAATGTGTTCAGGATTTGGAGGCAACAAAAGAAATTCCAGCAGAAAAGGCTAGCTTTGAAAACATTGAGCCCAAAGATAAAGTTAAAGAAAGCAAGATTGAATTGAAAGAATTGCCACCATCTTTGAAATATCTGTTTTTGGAAGATAATGGAGGAAAGCCAATTATTATTAGTACTTCATTATCCCCAAAAGAAGAATAGAAGTTGGTGGAAGTTTTGAAAGCAAATAAAGGTGTTATAGGCTGGTCAATTTCAGATCTTAAGGGTACAAGTCCCACGTATTGTATGCACATAATTCTTATGGAGGATGATTATATGCCACTAGCTCAACCACAAAGAAGACTTAATCTTGTTATGAAAGAGGTCGTGAGGAAGGAAGTATTGAAGCTATTGGAAGCTGGTATTATTTATCCAATTTCTGATAGTAAATGGGTGAATCCAGTACAAGTGGTTCTAGAGAAAGGGGGGATGATGGTGATTTATAATGAAAAGAATGAGCTTATCCCTACAAGGATAGTTATTGAGTGGCGGATGTGTATTGACTACAGGAAGTTAAATACAACTACCAGGAAAGATAATTTTCCTTTACCTTTTATGGACCAGATGTTAGAAAGATTGGCTGGACAAGCCTACTATTGTTTCCTAGACGGCTATTCTGGATATAATCAAATTGTGGGGATCCTGAGGATCAAGAAAATACAGCTTTCACATGTCCTTTTGGTGTATTTGCCTATTGAAAAATTCCATTTGGACTATGTAATGCCCCAGCCACATTTCAGAGGTGTATACAGGCAATCTTTGCAGATTTTATGGAGAAAAGCATAGAAGTCTTTATGGATGATTTTTCAGTGTTTGGAGATTCCTTTCCAAGGTGTTTGATCAACCTCGATGTCGTTCTTAAAAGATGTGTTCAAACAAATCTTGTTTTGAATTGGTAGAAATGCCATTTCATGGTGACAGAAGAAATTGTTTTGGGACATAAGATTTCAACCAGGGGAATTGAAGTCGATAAAGCAAAAGTGGAGGTTATTGAAAAACTTCCACCACCAACAAATGTGAAAGGAATTCGGAGTTTTTTAGGCCATGCTGGGTTCTATCAGAGGTTTATTAAAGACTTCTCAAAGATAGCTAAGCCATTGAGTAATCTGCTTGTTAAGGACACACCATTTGTTATGAGTCAGGAATGTGTGCAAGCTTTTAATATCTTAAAGAAAAGCTTGATTTCTGCTCCAGGGATTGTAGCCCCAAATTGGAGTAAAGATTTTTAGCTAATGTGTGATCCTAGTGACTATGCCATAGGTGCTTTGTTGGGACAAAGAAGAGAAAATGTATTTCATGCAATTTACTACGCTAGTAAAGTTTTAAATGAAGCTCAATTAAATTATGCCACTACGGAGAAAGAATTTTTGGCTATAGTCTATGCATTGGAGAAGTTTATATCTTATCTTATTGGACCAAAAGTGATTATTTATACGGATCATGCAACTATAAAGTACTTATTGACAAAGCTAGATTCAAAGCCACAGTTAATTAGATGGGTTATTTTGTTACAAGAGTTTGATGTAGAGATTCGTGATAAAAAGGGAAGTGAAAATTTAATTGCCGATCACTTATCTCGGCTAGTCAATAATGAAGTAACAAGCAAGGAGAAGGAAATCTGGGAGTTTTTTTTAGATGAAACTCTCTTGTATATTCAACAAACGCCATGGTTTGTTGATATGGCTAATTTTAAAGTTGCAGGTGTTGTTTTAGAAGAATTGAATTGGCAACAGAAGAAGAAGTTTCTACATGATGCTAAGCAGTTCATATGGGATGATTCGTACTTATTCAAGATTGGAGCGAATAATCTTTTGAGAAGATGTGTAACAAAAGAAGAAGTAGAAGGAATTCTTTGGCATTGTCATAATTCCCCTTATGGAGGTCATTATAATGGAGAACGAACTGTTGCAAAAATTCTTCAGTCAGGATTCTATTGGCCTACTCTGTTTAAAGATGCTCATAGTCATGCCAGAAATTGTGACAGGTGTCAAAGGACAGGGGCTATTTCAAGACGGTATGAGATGTCGTTACAAGGCATTTTGGAAGTTGAAGTTTTTGATTGTTGGGATATTGGTTTTGTTGGGCCTTTTCCACCATCTTTTAATAATGAATATATATTGGTGGTAGTTGATTATGTGAGTAAATGGGTTGAAGCTCTAGCATGCCCTAAAAATGATGCTAATATTGTGATCAAATTTTTAAAAAGGCAAATCTTTTCACGTTTTGGGACTCCCAGGGTACTCATCAGTGATGGGGGGTCTCATTTTTGTAATGCTCAGCTTGCGAAGGTGCTTAAACATTATAGGGTTAGGCATAAAGTGGCAGCACCCTATTATCCATAAACAAATGGTCAAGCTGAAGTTTCTAATAGGGAGATGAAGAGAATTCTGGAAAAGACAGTTGCTTTTTCAAGCAGAGATTAGTCGCATAAACTAGACGATGCTCTCTGGGCATACAGGACGGCTATGAAGACTTCCATGGGATTGTCACCTTTTCAGTGGATATATGGTAAAGCATGTCACTTGCCAGTGGAGATGGAGAATAAAGCTTTGTGGGCTTTGAAGTTTTTAAACTTTAATCCTCATGAAACTCAAAGCAAACGTAGAAGTCAACTGTTGCAGCTTGAAGAGATGCGGTTACATGCATATGACTCATCTAGGAATTATAAGGAAAAGGTAAAATATTATCATGATAGGAAGTTGATAAAGAGATCTTTCAACCCTGGGCAGCAGGTGTTATTATTCAATTCAAGGCTGAAGGTATTTCCTGGAAAGTTGAAATCTAAATGGTCAGGACCTTTGTAATAAAGCATGTATATCGTAATGGAGAAGTTGAATTGGTAAACCCAGTTGCTAGTGATCCGTAGAAAAGTTGGGTGGTGAATGGTCAAAGACTCAAACATTATTTGGGAGAAGAAGTGGAACAACTTTCCACAATGATGAAGTTGGTGGACCCGTGAGGTTATTGGGTCAGACTTGTGACGTTAAACAAGCGCTTATTGGGAGGCAACCCAGGGTTTATTTTTTTTCTTTTTTATTTTGATCTTTTAGAATAGGTTGAATTTTGTTGAGTAATGTAGGTGTCTGTACTTGCCTGAACACCTTTTCTGACTTTGGTTTGACTTGTTTTCTTGCATGATGAGTGTGCTTGATGAAGTTTGATGTGGATGATGATTGAGATTGTGTTACATGTTGATATATAGGTGAATTGTTCACTAGCTATGTGAATAGATGCATGATGATTTATGATTGTGATTATGATGCTAAGCAGGATTTAGGATTGATATTTAAGATGTTGAGTGAGCATAGCTGTGTGAGGTTTTGAGCTCCAGAGTGTTTGTTGATATATTTGCTATTCCTTTGGAAGCATGAATGATATTGCTTGAATCTTTATGATTGATTGAATTAGATGTTTATGTCATATGATCAGGGCCATTTTTGGTAGCCCTTACTTAGCCAAATTTTCGCCCAAAGTAAAAGGAACATTTGATGTTCTTCCCTTTTTGAACCTAAGCCTTTAAACTGGATGAAAACCTTTGCTTTGAAATTTTTTACCTTGAGTTAGGTTGAGAAATATTTTGTGGTGTTGATAAAGGTTAAAGTTTGGGGTTGTTGGGAGAAGATGAAACGTAAAAGAAAGGCATTGAGCTCAATTGTTGAATAAAAAAAAAGCATGAGAAAAGAAAGAAAAGAAAAGAAAAAGCATGAAAGATGAGCTATTTGTAAAAGAAAAGGAAAAAGGGAAAGTCGGGAATGAGTGAGATTGGTAAAAAGAGAGTTTGTGCTTGAACCATGATTGTGTAAATAACTCTCTTAACTCAAGGATTTTGTGATCTGAAAAAACCAATGTTTCTTGTTAGCCCAACCACATTATAAGCCTTGAAAAGTCCTTGTGATGGCATTTGTATGTAAAGACGTTGATTGTAGTAGATGAATGTCAATTTTGTTTCATGTGACAGGTGAATAGTAGAGAGAAGAGTGACCTCCTGAAACACTTGAATGATTGAGTGAAACACTTTTCTTGGAAAGGATTGATAAATTTCATGACTACATCTGTGCTTAGTGGACTAATCATTCATAGAAATAACATCTATTGGAGAATATGTGATTATGTGAATAATATGAACTGGAATGAATTGAAGCATGTATGCATCTTGATTTGATTAATTGAAAAGTTGAATTGAGGAATCACTTGTTACGGAAGAATGAGTTTTGAAAGTGTTGAATTTTTGATGATAGGTGGAAAGGCTAGCTTTTGTCTTGTTTGCTTGAGGACAAGCAAAGTTCTAAGTTTGGGGTTGTGATAACGGTATAAAAACCGTTATTTTTATACTTGAATTTGATATCAAAACACACGCTTTATGGCTTAGAATGAGCTTAGAATCATGCAAAATACTTTAGTTTGGTTTTTAGAGAGTCAAAAGTGGTTTTTAGAGATATTATGCTTGTTTTACATTGTTTTGGTAGGATTTGATGAGAATTGAAGGATGAAAGTGAAGAAGGGAGGACTTAGACTCAAGAAACGATGAGAAAAGAAGAAAAAGAAGAGTGAGGTCCACTGCTCAACGCCAATTCCAGCGCTTATGCCGCCTATAACCTTCACGGATGAAGACTTTCATGCACCGGATCTGGAGCAGAAAGATCCTATGGTAATCACAGTTGAGATTGCCTGGTATGAGGTTGGCAAGGTCTTGATAGACCAAGGAAGCTCTACCAACATCCTCTATTGGAAAACTTTCCAACAAATGGACTTGTATGATGACCTGGTCGTACCCTTCCACGAGCAGATAGTAGGATTCGCTGGAGAAAGGGTGGATAAGTGCGAGTATGTAGATTTGCGCACACGGCTAGGCACCGGCAGAGAGGGGGATGAGAAGAAGGTCTGATACCTGTTGGTGGATGCTAACATGTCATATAATGTTCTAATAGGCCGCCTCTGCCTGAACAATTCGGCGCTATTGTGCTCACTCCCCATTTGAGTTTGAAATACCCTATCGAACGGGGGCGTGTTTGACGGTTCGAGCAGACCAAAAAACGGCCAGGGAATGCTATGCGGCGGACCTAAAGATGTACCCCCAGGCATGCCGAGTGAAGGTTGCTAGGTCCGAGGTGGCAATGGCGGATTTGGACCCATGGACGAACACAGATGACCGGATAGAACCACACGGGGAGTTGTAGCCGGCCAAGATAGGATCGAAAGATGATCAGACAACCATGATAGCGAGGGAGTTAGACCCAACCTTGGAGAAAGAACTGAAGGCAGTCCTATGGAAAAATAAAGACTTGTTCGCATGGACTGCGGCAGATATGCCCGACATCCACCCCTCAGTAATGACGCACAGATTGGCCCTCTTTGGGGAAGCAAAACCGGTGGCACAAAAGAAATGTAAGTTGGGACCCGAGAAAACCGCGACCGTCAATGAAGAAGTTAGAAAATCAAAAGAAGCTGGATTTATTTATGAAATAACGTACACCAGATTGCTAGTGAATGCCGTGATGGTCAAAAAAACCCAGTGGCAAATGGCGGATGTGCACTGACTACACCGATCTCAACAAGGCGTGTCCAAAGGATTCTCATCCACTTCCCAACATCGACAACTTGGTCGACGGGGCGTCAGGCCACAAGATGCTAAGTTTCCTCGACACGTACTCCGGGTATAACCAGATACCTATGCACATGTCGTACCGAGAAAAAACCGCCTTTGTAACCGACAGAAGAAGTTATTGTTATTACGTGATGCTGTTCGGACTCAAGAACACAGGGGCTACGTATCAGAGGTTGATGGACAAGATCTTCGCCGGTCAGATCGGGCGGTGCATGGACGTATACGTTGACGATATGGTTGTTCATTCGGCCACCCCAGATCATCTGAAGAATTTGGAAGAGGTATTCCGGCAGGTATGACGATACAATATGAGACTTAACCTTTTGAAAATGTACTTTCAGTGTGGTTGCAGGGAAGTTTCTGGGTTTCATGTTGACCGACCGAGGCATAGAAGCCAACCCGGACAAGTGCACGGCCATTCTAGGCATGAAGAGTCCCAACAATTTAAAAGAAATTCAGAGGTTAGCATGACGACTAACATCGCTCGCCCACTTTATCCCCAAATTAGCAAAACGTATCCGACTTATCGTGAAACGGATGAAGAAGGGGATGAGAGCAGAACTATGGGACGCCGATTGTGAACAAACATTTATGGAAGTGAAGGTCGTGGTTACCAACCCACTGGTCATGAATCGACCGCTCCCCGATGCCGAATTGCAAATATACCTTGGAGTTTCCAACGAGGCTATTAGCGTCGCCCTAGTGCAAGAGTTGCCCGAACCCCGTCTCATCTACTTCGTCAGTAGGGTGCTACAGCCGGCCGAAACGCGTTATCAACAGGTAGAAAAGGTAGCTTTGGCCCTCCTCCATGCTGCACAAAGGCTTCGTCCATATTTTCAAAGTCACCTGGTTGTCGTCCACACTGACTTTCCAATCTCAAAAATTTTGAGGAAGCCCGACATAGTCGGGCGCATGATCGGATGAGCTGTAGAATTGTCCGAGTTTGGTTTACGATATGAGCCGCGTGGGTCGGTTAAAGGCAAACACTTGACAGACTTTGCGCTAAAATTGCCACAAGCTTTGTCAGTCGACCAATGGAGTTTATACGTAGACGGAGCAGCGGGTCAGGACGGAGCCAGGGCCTGAATGGTCTTGGAGGGGCCCGTCGACTTTTTACTCGAACAGTCTCTTATCTTCAAGTTCAAAGCATCGAATAACCAGACCGAGTATGAGGCCTTAATCGCAGGCTTACAATTGGCCCTACATATGGGAGCACGATTCCTTGTCTGTAAGACAAATTCTCAACTGGTGGTAGGACAGATGAAGGGGGAATTTGATAACGGTCTAAAAACCGTTATTTTCATGCTTGAATTTGATATCAAAACACACCCTTTGTAGCTTAAAATGAGCTTAGAATCAAGTAAAACTCTTAAGTTGTGTCACATGAGAGTCAAAAGCTGTTTTGAGAGATATTATGCTTGTTTTGCATTGTTTTGCAGGGTTTTTGATGAAAATTGAAGATGGAAGTGAAGTAGGAAGGTCATAGACTAAAGAATGATGGAGAAAAAGGAAGAAAAGAATAGTCTATGGACCGCTCAAGCGTCAAATTCCAACGCTGAGCGTCCTAATTCGAGGTGGAGCAACTGTTTGGCGCCTAGGCGGCGACCCTGAGTGTCCAAAACGACAAGAGGCAAACCGCTCAGCCGTCCATTTTGGCGCCTGGGCGGTAGCGCGGTTTGAGGCAAACCGCTGAGTGGCAACCTTAGGTGCTTGGGCGGTTGTCTATTTTTATATTTTGGATTTTGAAATCTTTCTGTTATCTTTTTTGCTTATATATATCCCCAGTGCGAATCCAAATGTATTCTTTTGGTAGAGAGAAACGTCCACAACAGCTCTACACACCTTGGAGGAGATTTCTTGGATACTCCTGCTCCACTTTATCAAATCTAGGGTTTGCTTTTCCATTCTTTCATTATATTTCATCTAGATTCACCATGATTATGGTGAACTAAACCCTAGGTTGTTGGGGAAAAATGTAATCTTTTTAAAATCTCCAAATTCTTATTTATTTTATATGCTTGCATATGCTTGATTTATCAATTGTTGGGTTCTTTACCTGTATTTAATGCTTTTACCTTTTAACTCATTTGGTATATGTTGTTTGTCTTTATTGATACGGGGACGTACAGTAATGAACAGGGAGAATTCCTTGATTATGCTAATACCAGCTAGTGATAGGGGTAGGACGATCAATTGTATTTTGCTTCCGTTTATAATGCATTATTAATTACTAGGGGAGGCTAGGGATAGCAAGCCAGTAATTAGTAATAGGCTCTTTTCACCAAGGGATTGGGTTATGGGTAGACCAAGAAAGTTTGCATGGCAATATGATAAATAAGCAAAGTAAATAAGAAGAGTAGATATATGAGGGTTGATAAGATGAAATTGTAAACCCCAACAACTCCATTCTTCCATATTTTCTTTAAGCCAATTGAATCACTGCATTTGCATGTTTACTTTTGTTTTGCATTTAAACACTCAAATTAATTTCTTTTCTCAAGTCTTATGCGATTAGTTTACACGAAAGATTAGGCCTTTGAGTCCTCTGGGAGAACGATATTGGGTTTACCAATTATATTACTTGATAGGATCTGGTACACTTGCCAGGGGTTTAACAAGTTTTTGGCGTCGTTGCCAGGGACTCTTGGTTTAACTTTTCGAGTAGTGTAAATTGATTTACTTTGACTTGATTGTAGATATTTGTACATATTTTGTTTTTATCTTTTTATCTTTTTATTTTTTTTTATAAAAGTGCTACTAGGGTTTGTGTTTCTTGTGCATGCAGCAGGAGACTAGACATACTAGAAGCAAGAAAAATACTCAATCTCTTCTTGAAGGCTTGAGCGAGACAAAGGGAAGAAGGAGAGTCAGACGCCCATCTAGGGATTTGTTTCCTTCTCCTAGCAGATTATTATCACTTTCACCAGATAGAAGAACAGAGGAGATGGCAGAACAACCTCCTCCAAGACGCACATTGGCAGACCAATCTAATGTTGTTGGCCCTTTCCGCTTCAACAGCATAGCCATGCCTACGGATCAAACGACCAACATGGTGATGAATCCAGCGCTTATACACTTGGTACAAGGCAATCAGTTTCACGGCTTGTCAAATGAGAACTCATACTATCATTTGACAACGTTTAGTGAAATCTGCAATACTGTGAAGATGACAGGTGTATAAGATGAACTAGTAAAGCTTAACTTGTTCCCATTCTCATTAGCGGGCAATGTTAAGGCATGGCTTAATTCGTTTCCTGAAGGAACATTCACCACATGGGAGACTGTGGCTACAAAGTTTGTCACTAAATATTTTCCACAGTCCAAAATTACTCAAGGAAAGCTAGAGATCTCATCATTCAAGCAGGGCATGGAAGAGACTCCAGGTCAAGCATGGGAATGATTCAAGGTCTTGCTAAGAAAGACGCCAACCCATGGTTTTGACAAGACCACCTTGGTTCTTGCATACCTTGGAGGTTTGAACACTCAGTCGAAGATGATGCTTGATGCCTCAGCTGGAGGCAATATTAAACAAAAGATTGAAGATTAAGCCTATGACTTGATAGAGAGTATGGCTGCTAATGAGCAAGAAAGTTATAGTGAAAGGGGCGTACCTACACAAAAGAGAGGAGTTTTGCACTTGCCTGCAAATGACGCCATGCTAGCTCAAAACCATCTTCTGACTCAAAAGCTAGATAATTTGACAAAGATCCTCTCACAACTTCCTAAGGAGATTCATAATGTCTCCCAGCAACTGTGTGATTTCTATGGTGGTGACCATATCAATGGTCAATGCGCTTTGCGTGAGGAGATGCAGCAGGAAGCCAATTACATGGGAAATCAGTTCCAGTATACCTACCAAGGCAATTCAAAACAAGGTTGGAAGAATCATCCGAGTATTGGTCAGGCACTGAACATCCCATTAGCGCAAACAGGAAGCTTCAAACAGCAACAACCTTCACCTATGTGGCAGCAGGTTAATCATCTGACAGAGTTTGTTAAAGACCTAAATGATAGATTTGACAAATTCTTGAAGGTTTATGAGTTCAACCAGGCAAGCAACCAAGCCAGCTTCAGATCTTTGGAGATGCAACTTGGCCAATTGACAAAGAGAGTTGAGACCACAGAAAATAATCAACTCAGGAGTAATATTGATGTTAATCCTAAGGAAGAGTGTCATGCTGTGATAGCAAGGGAGAAGAGAAAAGCAGAGGTGGAAGTTATTGAGATAAGTAGTGAGGAGGAAGATGAAGAGATGAGAGAGAATGAAGAGATTGGTGAAGAAGAAGAGAGAAGAAGAGATGGTTACAATGGGTAGATGAGAGAAATATTACCAAAATGCAAAGAAAAACGTGAGGAACAGCAGTAAAGGAGAGGAAAAATGAAAATATAAAGTCACTCAAACCCAACAATCACCATTGAAATGCAAAGAAAAGCTTAAAAGATCAAGCTTCAAACATCAAAAACAAGCAAATGGAAGAAGGAATGAAAGGATTTTCACCACCAATGAGTTAAGACCGCCAAGATGAAAGTAAGAGAAGAATAAAATCTGCAACTTTGTTCATTCAAATAGCCAAAACCGAAAACCCCATGGCAAGCTCCTAGATAGAGTCTTCATACATGAAAACCTAGAAGAAAATGAAGCCAAAAACATAAGCTATGAAGTGTTGGTGTGTGGCTCGGTTTTCCAACCCCATATGACCAAGAGTTTTAATTTTGGTGGGGTCCACACACTACAAGTCAGCCCTAAAGGGATGCCACATGGCCCCCACAATTGGTTTTTACAAAAATGCCCCTAAAGGGGTCCAAAACACCTAATTCTAATTAAGGGCTTCTAGAAAACGAAATTACAACTTAATTAAAATGGAAGTGACAAAATGTTGAGTCTTGAATGAACATGCCACCATCCCTAATGCTCCAAATGATGTTTCCAAAAATTTCCCTACAACCAAAATACACTTAATCAGCTCAAAAAACCCAAATTAGCACAATTACGAATTTTCGACCAAATTAAGCAGAATTCAGAAAACGGGGAAATAACAGACAATTAAGCACAATTCCCTGGTTTATTTAAGTGCAATAAACTAAATATAGTTCAAGAAATAACCACTCATCAAAATAGACCACACTTAGTCTTTTGCACTCATGGGCAAAACCAAGACGAAAACCAGGGAACTACTCAAACATCAGGGTGGTGACATAGACTCCATAGACAGACACAACGACTCACAAAACAAAAACAGAGCTGCATAATTCTCCCAAAATCTGGACAGTGAAAGGAAGTGGACAGTATCCAACACAAAAGCAATGAAAGCAGATACTCACAGAATCATCCAAACAGTTCAGTACATGGAAAACAGTCAATCAGTTCAAGACATGAATCAAAAGCAACAGAGCCTCACATATGCACACAATCAGTGTTTCTCTCAAGTGTTTAAGGTAAATCAATGTCACTCAATGCACTCAAGAAAGCAAACACAAATAGACTTGACAAGCCTCTAATATCAACACTCAAACACATATGCATGTTCAAATCAAAAGGTCTTTTCATGGTTGTAATGGGGCCAAGGACAAGGGAGGATATATCTGGATAAGAAGCTACAAACCAAAAAGGAATAGAGGAGCAATGGGGAATATGTGTAAACACAGTCAAATAATACTCAAAACCTCTAATTCAATCCTCTTCTTGACTCCATTATTCACAATTTTTTAATTAACTTTTTTTTTCATTTTTCTGTATTTTTATTTATTTCTTTCTTTTTTCATCTTGTCTCTTTTCTTTTCTCTCTTTTCAAAACACAACTCTAAGAGACAAGATACACAACATATTTACAAAAACAAAAACAAGAAGAGGAACCAACTAGCCAATTCTCTAAATCTCCCAAGAGACCACACTTATTCCCAAAACAATTCCAAAGCTCCAAAATTCCCTAAGGTTAAGGTAATCATGGTTTTTCACATAGGGCTAGTGTATGAGCTTCAAAAAACAAAGAAATGGGGAAGTAAAGGCTCAAAGGGGCTATCAAAGCATCACAACAAGGTAGGCTCATCTGGCTAAAGAGGCTCAACAACAAAGCTGCCTTTATCACTTTCAAACATGCATATCAATCAAGAATCATAAAAAAGAGTCAAGCCAAGGCATAAGTGCAAGCAATCAAGAGACATATCACACACAAGAAAAATCATCAAATGACTCAAATCTCGCACAAGGTAATTCTGTCACAATCAATTCAACCTCTCAAACATCATAATCATCTTTCCAAGCAAAGAAAAGCAAGGATTTCAAGCCAATCAAAGTATCAATGGAGTGAAGGAAAAACCGACAACCTAAACAAAGTCCATAAATCAAGAGAAACAGGTAAAACTGTACACAAGACAAAGCAAAAACTACCTAGAAAATAAAAAATTTAACGCAAAAAACATAAAATAACAACGAAAAATCAGAATCTCCCCTAATAGACCACACTTAAACGACACAATGTCCTCAGTGTGTCACAATCAACAGATCAATAATCAGCGCAATCAACAGATCATGGACAAGTGCAATAAAAGCGGAAAAGGGGGAGAAGGGAAGAGAGGAAACTCCCCTGGTCATGGTGGCAGTTGCCAATTTTGGACTTTCAGGGAGATGGCTTCCACCACAAGATTCAACAAAGAAGTGTTGAAGAGGAATTGCTTCAGTCTCCAAATTTGATCAAGCATGGAGATGTCCTCCACAGCTGGATCCAAGAAGAAGTGATTGTTAATTAGCAGGTTCAGCTGGTGCCTATTAATCTTCAAACTGTCGTGTATACTGACACCCTTGTCTTCCACCATGGGTGTGTTTTGATCAAATCCATATGTACCTCCTGCAACATGGTTAGTGCAATGTGGCTCCAAAGACATGACATGCAGGGGTATAACACCCAATCTCAGTGTAAGAGGCCGAACCTCAGATAAACTCTCAGAACATGAATCACCTTCAAATTCAGAAGCAATATCAACAACAGAATCAGATTCATGTTCAGTGCATGGAGAATAAACAATCAGACAAGATGGCAAAAGTTGTTTCTCATCATGCAAAGAGTGGAAATCAAAAGCATGCTCATCAACAATACAATCATGAACATACCCATCATCAACATAATCATCAACAACAAAATCTATCTCAGGTATGTTTACCTCCACTTCCCTAGATGTGGCTAAAGTGGAGGAAGGTTAAAGTGGTCTACCTATCTCAAAGGTGGTAGTCCTATCTCCCTGTTCCTCAATATTTTCATCAGATTCACAGTTAGTATCACCAATCATAAAGTTGGAAGCTGGTTGTATCACAGAATTGATCTCAACACAAATAGAGCAAGAACCAGATTCACAACTACATGTAAAATTTTCAGAAAACTGTGAAAGATCAACATTTAATCCTAAGTCTAAAACATCTTCAGTTTTCACAGTTTCTATATCCAAGTCATCACTAACATGTGAATCTGCAACAGAATCAAGAATATCTGAATGCATGAACAACTCAGGAAAATCAAGTGGGATTTCAAGTTTAGAGAAAACCTGGGTTGATTCATGATTCATATCACCAATAACAGCAGAATGATCCACTGCATCCTCAGGCGCAAGAGCAGGGACATAGGAGTGTAGGAAAGTAGATGGTGCAATAGTAGGGTCATGACTATGCTCCTCATCCCCTATGCGGGTGACACTGTCATCATCAATAATTTGAACAGTCTAAATTGGAGGTCCCTCTAAAACACGAGATTGTTCCTCTATGGCCTGCCTGGCTATCTGCCTCCACAACTTATTCAATGTTGGCTCTGAAGAAGTAGAAGATTTGGAAGGTGGGCGGGCAAATGCCTCTTGTTGTTCCTGCTTCCTTTTATTTTTCTGTTGTGGCTGCCTGTTATTGTAGATGTTGGTAGCATAAGCGTGAGGCTCATCATGAGAAACAGGGTGCTCCAAAGAAGGACAAGCATCCGTAGAGTGGTCACTGGAAGAACATATAGCACACAACCGTGTAGCAGATGCAGATGGACGTGCTGGTCTCTGGTTGGATGTCAGCTGTGTCACCAAACTTTCAAGAGAATCAAGTTTGCTTTCCAATTTCCTACCAAAAGCTGATAAAGAATGTGCAGGCTCATGAAACTGCAGCTCCTGTGGTTCTTGGACAGGTGAAGAAGGCATACAAGGAGTCTGGAATGGTGGTTCTTGATGTTGACACTGAGGAGTACGATGCCATCCCATGTTGGGATCATTCCACCTAGGATCGTCGCTATAACCATACCGCACAGGGGAGAATTTGCCTAGGAACTGATGCTTCAGATCTTCCCAACTGGTGACGTGTAATGAGTGATCAAATACCCTTAAGAACATGTCTTCATCCGGGACATCTAGAGGTTTCATCAAAGAGCATAATGTGTAGCACTCCTCCAAATGTCTATGTGGGCATTCACCTGCAAGACCATGAAACTTAGGCAGCAAATGTATCAGTCCAGTGTTGAAAACACAACGAATATCCTCCTCATCAAATGGAAGCGGCTCCCTAGGAGCATTCTTATGAGATGGAGGAGGAATCATACTGTTCTCAACACACAAATCAGCAGGAGAATCATAATCAGAGTAACAAGCAGGGGAAACAGTATCCACATAACCAAAATAGGTAGACCTGTAGAAAGAAGGGGGGAAAAGAAGAATGCAATGAAAATATGAAACTAAAGCTACCTAAATGCAACACACAATGATGAACACACAAAACGGAACATCACACTCACAACACAAGACAAGACAACACACACTAACACAACAAAAGACCTAAAACCGAACCATTGTTCCCCGACAACGGCGCCAAAATTTGATGGGTGTTGCGGCCCATACAAATTTGATTGCAATTTAGAAATGCAGTATAATGCTAGGGAATGACCCCTAGGTCGTCTCTCAAGGACCAACTGCGGTTCAGAGTCAAGTCTAACATGAAAAGGGGGGGGGTTGAAAAGTATTTTTGTGAATACGAATAACTAAATTAAAATGAATGGACATTAAACTCAACTGTGTAAGTTAGAAAACATCAAGGTAATATAAAATGCTAAATCCAACAATTCAACAAACAATTATCTAAACACAATTAAAATATTAAAATGCAACACTAAATTAGAGACATCAAAAGCAACTAATCCTAATATGCAAATTAAATTAAAACAAAAGAAATAAGCAAACACAACTTTTTCCTAGCAATTCATGTGACCAAGTGTGCACCAAATAAAGACATTGAAAATGAAAATGGCCTAAGAAGACCTCTTGGCCGTGAGTTACCATTCATCACATCCAAAATTGACTTTCTTTCTTCATTAAACAATTCCTTATGCTCTCTTTTTGTCCCATGTGCCTCATTTTCCAAGGAAATAAGCATGTGCCTTCAAACTCTATAAAACCATCCTCTCTCTCCTACCATGCAGCAAAATAAAATGGAAACCACACCAAGCCATACAATTCACGTGAGCAATGCAAGGAACTTCTACAAAAGTTGCTTCAAAAACCAATGTGCAAATGGAATATACTTGGATGGTCTAACCAATGTGTCATGTAAGCAAAGCCAAATGAAATTAAACAACCAAAGACCTCCCATGCAAAGGCAATTCACGGCTGGAATTCAAACAAAGCCAAAGCTCAAAATGGAAATCTTCCTAGAATGAAAATAAGCATCTTTTTTGTTTGCCCAAAAGTGGTAAAAAATTAAATGCACCCTTTTCTCTCACTTCCAACCTCAATTTCGGTTTTCTTTCTTCTCAACCACCATCCAAAGCTTTCTTCTCTTCACATTACCAAGAATGAACCCCAAGAAACCAAAGTTTAAGTTGCAAATGAACACAAGAACAATAAACCCCAAACTTCTACTCATCAACCCAACTTTAACACTACCATTTCTTCAAGTTTCTTTGCAAAAACGAAAATAATATCTTAGCCATTCAACTCAAGTAATGTCCAGCCCCAATAACATCATCAAACTCTGGTTCCAAACTATTTTCAAACATCAAAACCGAAATATGGAAGAAAAGAGCCAAACCCACAACACCCACACAACACCTTAAGCTCTCTTTAACCCAAAACTCACATAGAACCTCATTTTCATCAACCAACCAACCAAAATGCAAAGAAAAACGTGAGGAACAGCAGTAAAGGAGAGGAAAAACGAAAATATAAAGTCACTCAAACCCAACAATCACCATTGAAATGCAAAGAAAAGCTTAAAAGCTCAAGCTTCAAACATCAAAAACAAGCAAATGGAAGAAGGAATGAAAGGATTTTCACCACCAATGAGTTAAGACCGCCAAGATTAAAGTAAGAGAAGAATAAAATCTGCAACTTTGTTCATTCAAATAGCCAAAACCGAAAACCCCATGGCAAGTTCCTAGAGAGAGTCTTCATACATGAAAACCTAGAAGAAAATGAAGCCAAAAACATAAGCTATGAAGTGTTGGTGTGTGGCTCGGTTTTCCAACCCCATATGACCAAGAGTTTTAATTTTGGTGGGGTCCACACACTACAAGTCAGCCCTAAAGGGATGCCACATGGCCCCCACAATTGGTTTTTACAAAAATGCCCCTAAAGGGGTCCAAAACACCTAATTCTAATTAAGGGCTTCTAGAAAACGAAATTACAACTTAATTAAAATGGAAGTGACAAAATGTTGAGTCTTGAATGAACACGCCACCATCCCTAATGCTCCAAATGATGTTTCCCAAAATTTCCCTGCAACCAAAATACACTTAATCAGCTCAAAAAACCCAAATTAGCACAATTACGAATTTTCGACCAAATTAAGCAGAATTCAGAAAACGGGGAAATAACAGACAATTAAACACAATTCCCTGGTTTATTTAAGTGCAATAAACTAAATATAGTTCAAGAAATAACCACTCATCACCAAGTTTTGTTTTGTTTGCTTGAGGACAAACAAAGTTTTAAGTTTGGGTTTGTGATAACGGTCTAAAAACCATTATTTTCATGCTTGAATTTGATATCAAAACACACCCTTTGTAGCTTAAAATGAGCTTAGAATCAAGTAAAACTCTTAAGTTGTGTCACATGAGATTCAAAAGTTTTTTTTAGAGATATTATGCTTGTTTTGCATTGTTTTGTAGGGTTTTTTTTTATGAGAATTGAAGATGGAAGTGAAGTAGGAAGGTCATAAGGGACGTACAGTAATTGCTCATTCGGTAATTGCTCTTTGACTTTATTGAGACGGGGACGTACAGTAATGACATGAACTGGTGAGATTTTTCCTTGGTTAAGCAATACCACCTAGGGATAGGGGAGTAGGATGACCAATTGTATTTGCTTCTGTTTGTAATGCGTTGCTAGTTGCTAGGGGAGGCTAGGGATAACAAGCCAGTAATTAGTAATAGGCCCTTTTCGCCGAGGGATCGGGTAAAGGGGAGGCCAAGAAAGTTTGCATGCAATTAGATAATAACGTCGTTTAAACAAGAGGAGTAAATAAAAGAGAGAGGATTAGATGAAATTGTAAACCCCCAACAACTCCATTCATCCATTGCTTAAATCTCGTCAATTGAATCACACATTGCATATTTATTTTCTGTCATTGCATCCACCACAATTGAATCTTACTATTTTGATTCACGCGAACAATAAAGCCTTTCGAGTCTCATGGGAAGAACGATAATGGGATTTACCATTTTTATTACTTGATACGATTTGGGACACTTGCCAATCCGCTAACAAGTTTTTGGCGCCGTTGCCAGGGGCTCGAGGTTTGACTTATTTAGTAGTGTGAATTGATTGAATTTGACTTGTTTGTAATTATTTAATTTTTCATGTTTGTTTTTATTTTTGTTCTAATAAATGTTCTCTAGAGTTTTGTGCCTAAGATTTGCAGGATGCAGTTTGGACAAGAAGTTGATTATATGGGCGCTCAATCATACCAAAATAATTTCAATCACTGGTGGGAACCTCACTCATACCTTGATCAAAATGAAAAGGAGAAACAATCCTCTTTAAGAAAAGAAACGTTGGGGGAAATTGAACAACGTTTAATGGATGAACAAGTCTCTTGTGCATTGAGGTCTCTGGGCATTATTGGGGTTAATACTAAAGTGGACCCCAGAGAAGAATGTCATTCTACTATCTTTGCAGATGATAAGGTTATTGATGAAGAAAAGATAGATGAAGATGAGATAACAAAGGCATTTATTTCTCTGGGAATTATTAAAAGTAATGCTGCCACCAACCCTAGAGAAGAATGGCAATCTACCATCATTGAGGATGAAAAGGTAGATGAAGATGAGATAACAAAAGTATTGAAGTCTTTGGGTATTATTGGGAGTAGTACTGAAGTTGACCCTGAAGAGGAGACTATTGATGAAGAGATAATAGTGGAAGATGAAGCAAAAAGGTTGAGTGAGGGAGAGAAAGATGAGGAGAAAGAACAAGCGGTGATTGAGAAAAAAAGAAAGAAATAAAAAAAAAAGAAAAAAGAAAGTGGAAGAAGAGAATGTTGAGAAAAAGAGGAAGAGAGGACAGAAGAAAAGATCACATGAAAAACCTCTTCCTCATAAAAAGAAAAATCATAGGAAGGGAAAGAAGTTCAAGCTGGCAATCTTCAAGAAATTGGAGATTAAAGTTCCTATGGTTGAAACATGGAAGCATGTGCTTGGTATTCTCAACTTTATGAAGAAATTCAGCAGGAAGAAGAAAAAGAAAAGAATATCAAAAAAGAGGAGTATCAACACCTACTGATGGGTGCTTGAACTCTACCGGGTCAAGCTAATGACGTTAAAAGAGCGCTTGTTGGGAGGCAACCCAGTTTTTGAATTTTTTTATTTCGTTTTGATTTTATTTTATTTGTTTTGATTTTATTTGATTTGATTTCATTTCATTTGATTTGAATTGATTTTATTTTATTTTATTTTATTTTATTTTATTTTATTTTATTTTATTTTATTTTATTTTATTTTATTTTATTTTATTTTATTTTATTTTATTTTATTTTATTTTATTTTATTTTATTTTATTTTATTTTATTTTATTTTATTTTATTTTATTTTATTTTATTTTATTTTATTTTATTTTATTTTATTTTATTTTATTTTATTTTATTTTATTTTATTTTATTTTATTTTATTTTATTTTATTTTATTTTATTTTATTTTATTTTATTTTATTTTATTTTATTTTATTTTATTTTATTATGCACTGCTTCTGATGGCAGTAATGATAACATCTACTAATGGATGTTAGGTGATTTGGTGTCTACTGATGGATGCCATTGAAGATAAGAAAGATTAACATCTACTGATTGATGCTATATGGTTAGACATTTACTGATGGATGTCACTGACAACATTTACTGATGAATGCTACTGGTATACCATCTACTGAGGGATTGAAGAGGATTTTTGGTATCTACTGAAGGATACCCGAAAGGTACACCTACTGAAGGGTGTTGGACGGCTAGCATTTACTGACAAATGCTAAACAGGTTTGGGTCAGGCTCGCGACGTTAAACAAGCGCTACTAGGAGGCAACCTAGGATTTCTTCTTTACTTTTGCATTTTAAATTTTTGAATTTTATTTTGTCAGTGTGAATGCTTGACTTGAATACCTTTTTCAGAAGATGTTTGACTGACTACTTTGCATGATGAGTTTATTTGATGATGATCTGATGTGAATGATTATTGAGTTGTATGCATGTTAACATCCTGTGAAACAGTTGCGTGCGGAAGTATGATTGTGGTCATGATGCTAAGCAGGATGTATGAATGACTGTGCGTGAGAAAGCATGTTGTGTGAGGCATTGAGCCCCAAAGTTTTATTGTTGTATGTATTGTTCACATTAAAGCATAAATTTTATTGCCTTAATCTTGATGATTGATTGATTTTTATGTGAATGTCAAATGATCAAGGCCATGTTTGAAAACCCTTTTCTAGCCAAATGTCCACCCAAAAAGCTTTAAAGATTATACCCTTTTTGAACCTTAGCCTGAAACAGGATGAAACCCTTTGATTTGAAATTATTTATCTTGAGTTGGGTTGAGAATAATTGTATGGAATGAAAAGATTCAAGTTTGGGGTTGCATGGGAAAATTGGAAAGGCAAAAGAAAAGCATTGAGCTCAAGTGTTGAAAAGCAAAATAAATGAATAGAGAAAAAGAAAAGAAAAGAATAAAAGCATGAAGATGAGCTCAATGAAAAAGAAAAAGGGAAGAAGTTGGGAATGAGTGAAATTGGTAACAAGGAGAGTTTAAACTTGAACCTTTTCATTAATGAAATAGTTCTTTTGACTCAAGAATTTTGTGATCCAGAAAAACCAATTTTTCTTGATAGCCCGACCTCATTACAAGCCTTGGAAAAGTCTTTTTGATGACATTTGCATGAAAAGATGTTGATTGTTTGAGATGAATGACAATTTTATTTCATGTGATTTGTGAACAATAAAGAGTGGACTGCTATCTTAAACACTTGAGTGATTGAGTGAAACACTTGCTTGGTGAGAAATTCTTAAGTTCATGATTGCATTCTTTGTTTAGTGGACTGATCATTCATACTTTGTAGCATCTGTTGAGGAACGCATAAGCCAAATTAAGTTGAGAACAAGCATGCATCTTGATTTGAGTTCACTGATTATCTGAAGTTGAGTAAGTTTTGTCATGCACTTTGGAAATGTTGAATCATTGGATGAAAGGGTAGAAAGTCAAGCTCTATTTTGTTTTATGGTTTTGTTTTGTTTTGCTTGAGGACAAGCAAATTTCTAAGTTTGGGGTGGTGATAACGGTTGAAAAACCGTTATTTTCATATGCTAATTTGGACTAACTTACGCCCTTTATTGCTTAGAATGAGTTTGAAATCAAACAAAACTCAATAAATGAGTCAGCCGAGGGTCAAAAGCTGTTTTTAGCGATTTTATGCTTGTTTTGCATTGTTTTGCAACAAAATTGACAAAAGTGAACATTGGGAATAAAGATGAAGGTCATAGACTCAAGAAAAGAGAGAAAATCAGATAAAAGAATAGTCTAGGCACCGCCCGACGGTAAACCCCTGGCGCCGTGCGGTCAAACGGGACGAGAACACACCAGTTTTGGGCGCCGGGCGGCAGACCCCTGCCGCCGGGCAGTTTTGCGGCACGAGGGAAACCGCCGGGCGGTGGTGCGATTCAAGGTCCACCGCTGGGCAGCAAGGTGTGACGCCGGGCGGTGGTCAGCTGGGCCTGGGCCTATATTTCTGTTGCGCTTCTCACCTATAAATAGCCCTGTTACGAATTTCAATTCATTCTTTTGACAGAGGAGGGCGACCATACCTACTTTGCACTCTCTGGAGAAGATCTCTTGGATGCTTAGGCTCCTTTTCGTCTTTTCTAGGGTTTGCTTTCCATATCTTCCATTATTTTCATCTTGGTTCACCATGACTATGGTGATCTAAACCCTTTTTGTTGTTGGGGGAACAATGTAATCTTTTGATACTCTCGATTATTGAAACTCTTGTTTGAATTATATGTTTTTCATATGCGTTTATTATCAATTGTTGGAGTCTCATACTGCGCTTAATGCCTTTATCGTTTAACTCATTCGGTAATTGCTCTTTGACTTTATTGATACGGGGACGTACAATAATGACATGAACTGGTGAGATTTTTCCTTGGTTAAGCAATACAACCTAGGGATAGGGGAGTAGGACAACCAATTGTATTTGCTTCTGTTTGCATGCAATTAGATAATAACGTCGTTTAAACAAGAGGAGTAAATTAAAGAGAGAGGATTAGATGAAATTGTAAACCCCCAACAACTCCATTTATCCATTGCTCAATCTCGTTAATTGAATCACACATTGCATATTTATTTTCTGTCATTGCATCCACCACAAATATTGATTTTTCTCTGCAAGTCTTACTATTTTGATTCACGCGAACAATAAGGCCTTTCGAGTCTCATGGGAAGAACGATAATGGGATTTACCATTTTTATTACTTGATACGATTTGGTACACTTGCCAATCCGCTAACAGGAGGCTAGGGATAACAAGCCGGTAATTAGTAATAGGCTCTTTTCACCAAGGGATTGGGTTATGGGTGGACCAAGAAAGTTTGCATGGCAATATGATAAATAAGCACAGTAAATAAGAAGAGTAGATATATGAGGGTTGATAAGATGAAATTGTAAACCTCAACAGCTCCATTCTTCCATATTTTCTTTAAGCCAATTGAATCACTGCATTTGCATGTTTACTTTTCTTTTGCATTTAAACACTCAAATTAATTTCTTTTCTCAAGTCTTATGCGATTAGTTTACACGAAAGATTAGGCCTTTGAGTCCTCTGGGAGAACGATATTGGGTTTACCAATTATATTACTTGATACGATCTAGTACACTTGCTAGGGGTTTAATAGAATTTTAGGTGAAAGATGACCAGTTGCTGTCGATATTTTCATAAAGACAGTACCCTGGCTAAGGAGTTCCAGCAATTCACTCTCAAGCATTTCCCTAGGAAAGAGAATGCCCGGGTGGATATGTTGTCTAAGCTCAGCAGCGACAAGGAGAAAGGGCAGCTGAAAACTATCATCCGACAAGTACTAGCAGAACCATCCATAGAATGTCTGGCAAAAGATAAACCCGACGAGCCCGACTGACAGGTCGAAATTCGGAAATTAATGGCAGATCAAGACACAGGCCGATCGGTCAAACCAGTGGACGCCCAAAAGGTTACTCGCTACATCGTTATAGGAAACGACCTATATCGAAGAGGTTTCTCCACCCCTTGCTCAAGTGTAATAGATCACAAGATGCCTCGTACATACTAGAAGAACTGCATAACGGGATATGTGGATTTCACACTGGGAGACGAACCCTGAAAGCACGTGCCTTACGAGCAGGGTACTACTAGCCGACTATGGAAGAAGACGCTAAAACGTTCGTGCTCAAATGCGAAAGATGTCAAGCTCATGCCAACGTTCCCCACGCTCCCCCAACTGAACTACACGTTCTGGTCTCCCCGTGGCCGTTCACCAAATGGGGAATGGACATTGTAGGACCCTGTGCAACCGGACGGGCCCAAAAAAGATTCATCCTTGTCGTAGTGGATTATTTCACCAAATGGGTAGAAGCAGAGGCCCTAGCCACCATTAGTGCTCGACAGGTCCAAAATTTCTTCTGGAAGATAGTGTGCAGATTCGGACTCCCGAAGACGGTCGTCACTGATAATGGTCGTCAATTCGTAGGGATAAGACATGTCACAAGTTCGGTCGATCATCCCCAGACGAACGGTCAAGCTGAGGCAGCTAACAGAATGATAGTTGGTGAGCTTAAAAGGAGGCTGGGAGAGAAGAAACGAACATTGGTATATGAGCTGCCCGAGGTATTGTGAGCATATCGGTGTACGCCGCATGACACCACCGGAGAATCCCCGTTTATCTTAACCTATGGCATCGATGCTATGTTGCCAATTGAATTAGGAGAACCCTCATTAAGACGAAAGATATAAGATTTACAGATCAATGATGGGGAACTGAGAATCGAGTTGGATATGCTTGACGAAAGGAGAGACCACGTTATTCTACACGCGGAGGCTTGTAAAAGGATGGTAGAAAGAAAGTACAATACAAGGGTACGCCCCAAAAGCTTCCAAGAAGGCGATTTAGTATGGAGAAAAACGGGTGACGCCCGGAAAAAGCCTTCCTTAGTCTCTTTGGTCGCCTTCCTTTCGATTATCAATTCATGTTGAATTTCTTCTGTCCCCCGCCGATCAGCAAACTGATCAACATACCACATCAACATAACACCTCGGGTGGTAAATTCCAATGCAGCCTTTGTCACTTCTCTCTCAAAGAGGGGCTCCACCACCGCTCGCTGGGAGGAGCTCAAGCGAAAGTCAACACGATCACTTACACCGAAGGAAGGATCCAGGAGACCGTCCGGGAGGGGCCGAGGGGTACTTTCCCATCGGCTCTTCTTAGAAGAGGATTTCTCACCTTCTTTAGACTTCCTTTTCTTTTTCGAAGAAGCAGGGCCGGCCTGCGCGGAAGTAGCTAGGGCTTGCGCTGAGGTAGCTATGGCAGCCTCCGAAGACTCCACATTCACTACCGGGGGTGCCTTCAATACTGTTGGCACCTTCGCAGCAGTAACCTTCACAACAGGTTTGGTTTGAGATTCAGCCGTCGGTGTTTCCTTCCCAGAGCCGGACGTTCGAGGATCCCTCTTGCGTGAAGGGGGGATGAAGCTTGTCTTGCGAGGAACCGAAAGAGACATCTTATCTACAGAAAAAACAAAAATTTAGCTAAGTTAATGATAAGAGAATGTTTAAAAATGAACACTAATATCATACCAAACGCCACACGAATAAAATCCTCGTGACGTAAACAATTGACTAATTGGCGGGCGTGAAGATGGCGGGGTAGGCCATTGAAGGTTTCCACAGCATCGACTTCAGCCGGGGTCATCTCGTCGGTGGATACAGGACTTATTCTCACAGAGTCCATTGTCCAATAAAAAGGGAACAAGGGCTCACCTAACGCATCAAGTGCTCGTTAGGATAACTGACACTCAGGCAAATTAGTCTAGCATCTTCCTCATCTCGAGCCAAGAACGACTAGTTAACCCACCTTCGCAGGTCATTCCTGCTCTTGAGCTCGGATTCATAGGAGCCTACGTCGTGAAAGGCCCAATCATAGCCATTTATGGCCGGCCACCCACCGACAGGTTCCGCCGTCATCGCATCCACCTCAACCCCTCCTTCCAGGAGAGATAAAGTCGCCCCATGTATTATCCGGTCACTGCCGGAATCCGCGGACCTAAGAGATTCCCCCGACCAGCTGGACATCTCCCCTTGAGAAACAGAACCCGAATCTGAAGATGATGACGTGCTGCTAGAGGAACTCCCGCCGTCACCACTGTTGAGATTATTGACAACACAAACTCTATATTAAACTTGTTTTTGATAATGACAACACAATGCTTAATAACAGTACATATCTTCCAGTATTACATGTTCGTGTGTTTTATTGTTTGACATATTTACTGAACATGTTTTGATGAAGTGCAATGTATGTTCCTATGCTCGACTATGTGATATTATTGTGGAACATGCTTGTCTTGAAATGTGAGATAAAATATTTTTTATTACTGCACATTTGAGAAAAAAAAAGATCACAAACACCTTTAGAACTTATATTTGTTGTGACAAAGTTCTAGTTCAGTCGAATACACTCATAATGGATTCGACTATGCTAAAACCTTTATACAGATTTTGTGAAACTGTGTTGTGTGAGCTTTTGAGTTGAAAAGAATTTCAAAGTGTTTTCTTATTTGTCAGTCGACAGTGTGCATTACCCATTCGACTGTATTACTGTTATATTTGGAATTCTATTAAGCCTACACGCTCCAACGACTATATTTTTCAAAAGTTAGTTAAGATTGACTGACTTGGTCAACTGTCTTAAATGGGTATTAATTTGGTTGACTGAGGAGCCTTATGTTGACTGTCTGTTATAACTGTCTTAATACAGTCGACTGTATTAGTAGGCTATTCGACTGAGATGTAATATGAAATAACAGAAAACTATAAATAGTCAGAACACGAATTGTTCTGAGACTTTTGTGATCTAACATTTTCATTGTCCTGTTTCAGATTGAATTCTCTGTCTTAGAAGCTCCAAGAATTCTCCAAGAAGATGGTGGTGATCTTTCTTGAGAGAGATTCAAAGGAAGGAGTCTTTCGCGCATACTGTTTGATCAACATCTGCACAAAGAAGGTGTTTTTGGTTTGATCTTCATAGGTTTGACATCCTGTGAAGACTGTTGCATTTGACTGAAGGCTTGGCAACTTGTGAAGTGTGCTATGATAGGCTTCGAAACCTGTGAAGTGTGCTGTGATAGGCTTGGCATCCTGTGAAGAGTACTGGTTACACGTTGAGGATTGTTCGACGTGGGTGTAGATTGCAGAAGAGGGGATTCTTGCTACAATTCTGGTTTTGTATGTGCAGCTACATTTGGTTTTGGGTTAGAGAGGAGATTTATATTTTTTCGTGGTGCTTCTATAAATTCCTTGTTGTAAAAACCGCAACCATTATAGTGCATTTGCTTCCTAGATTAGAAGGACACTGGATGTAGGCATTGTTGGTCGAACCAGTATAAAAACTAATGTTTGATTTTCTCTATCCCTGCACTCTTTATTTCCAGTCGACTTTAATTGTTTAGCAGTCAACTGCGTTTTTCCGCTGCATTGAATTTTCATTACTTGCATTTCAAGGAAAGATCAAAAGATTTTAATTTTCATACCAAGATTGCAAAAAGATTTTGTTTTTAAACTAACACTAATTCACCCCCCTCCCCCCCTCTTGGTGTAAAACAAAGCCAACCTGTTTCCTAAAAATTGGCACCAGAGTTGGTTTTGATAAGATATTTGAAAATTCAGTTGACTGTGTTTTTATTCTATTCGACTATAAAAGCTGGGGATGACTTCAAATTTTCAAACTTTTGGTGAAGGTGCTTCAAGAAACAGACCACCTCTATTTGCTAGTGAAAATTATCCTTTTTGGAGAATTCGCATGCAGATCTTTCTTTAATCGCAAGATAAAGGAATTTTTTATGCCACTTTGAATGGTCCATATGTGCCTACAAAAAATGTTGATAGTAAAACTGTTTTGAAACCTTTTACTGAGTGGACTACTGATGAATATAGAAAAGCTCAGTATGATGTTAAAGCTAGAAATATTATTGCCTCTCCACTAACAATTGATGAATTTTTCAGGATATCCCAATGCAAGTCTACAAAGGAAATGTGGGATGTTCTAGAGGTAACACATGAAGGCACAAATGAAGTCAAGAGAGCCGGGAAGAATTCTTTGATACAAGAGTATGAATTGTTCAGAATGAAAGCTGATGAAAGCATCTATGATGTCCAAAAATGATTCACTCATATTGTAAATAACCTAATGGCTCTTGGCAAAGTCTTTGACAAACAAGAGATCAATATCAAGATTTTGAAAAGCCTGAACGGGAATTGGCAACCAAAAGTCACTTCAATCTTTGAATCCAAAGATCTTACAACTATGAATATGGCTACCTTGTTTGGCAAGTTACAGGAACATGAGTTAGAACTTGGTAGACTGAAGGATGAAGAGGAGATTGAAGAAAAGAAGTCTGTTACTCTTAAGGCTACAAACAAGAACATCACAAAAACAGAGATGGTAAGAAAGTTTAGTCGACTTATGCAAAATGATAGTCAACTGTCTAACCATGCATGTCAAAGAAAAAAGAAAAGCTTCAGCACGAATGTTGTCCAGTGCTATGAATGTGGAAAAGAAGGTCACATCAAGCCTGACTGTCCTGAATTACAACCAAAGAAGAAAGGAAAGAAAAGATTCCCTTAAGGTAGAAATATGAGAAGAAAATGAGACTACATTGCTTGGGAGAACTCTGATTCTGAGAATTCAAGTGAAGAAGATTCTGATCAAGAAGAGGAATCAAATCTAAGCTATATGACAGGTGTAACATGGGACGACTATGACAGTGATGCAGACATATCAAATGAACCAGTAGAAGTCAAATATGATATGCTTCAAGATGTATTCAAAGAGTTACATTCTGAAGTCATGCGACTGCAATACAAGGTAAATCGACTGAGCTCTGAGAGAAGAGACTCTGAAAATAGAATTAAAGACCTTGTTGCAGAAAATGAAAAATTAGAAAAAGAATTGAATGAAGCTTTGTGTTGACAAACTGACAAGTGTACCAGATCGTTTCAAGTAATATAATTGGTAAACCCAATATCGTTCTTCCCAAGAGACTCGCAGGCCTTATCGTTCGTACAAATCGAAATCGTAAGACTTGTAAAGAGAAATTAATTGGTTTGGATGCAAGAAACAACAATCAATTAAACATGCAAATGTGATTGATTCAATTGACGAGAAAAAGACTATGGATGAATGGAGTTGTTGGGGTTTACAATTTCATCTTATCCACTCTCTCTTATCTACTCCTCTTATTTGATTCGCTTTGTTATCTAATTATCATGCAAACTTTCTTAGTCTACCCTTAACTCGATCCCTTAGCGAAAAGAGCCTATTACTAATTACTGGCTTGTTATCCCTAGCCTCCCCTAGTAATTAATAATGCATTATAAACGGAAGCGAAAACAATTGATCGTCCTACCCCCTATCCCTAGGTGGTATTACTTAATCAAGGAATTTTCCACCAGTTCATGACAATATCGTACGTTCCCGTATCAATAAAGACAAACAACAATTATTGAATGAGTTAAACGATAAAAACATTAAGCGCAGATGAGAAACCCAATAATTGATAATCAAAGCATAAGACAACATATGAATAAATAAGAGTTTCAATAAGATTACATTGTTCCCCAACAACAAAAGGGTTTAGTTCACCATTGTCATGGTGAAACTAGATGAAAAATAATGGAAGAATGGAAAAACAAACCCTAGATTGGAAAAACAAACCCTAGATTGTGAAACTATGTTGTGTGAATTTTTGAGTTGAAAAGAATTTCAAAGTGTTTTCTTATTTGTCAGTCGACAATGTGGATTACCCATTCGACTATATTACTGTTATATTTGGAATTCTATTAAGCCTACACGCTCCAACGACTATATTTTTCAAAAGTTAGTTAAGATTGACTGACTTGGTCAACTGTCTTAAATGAGTATTAATTTGGTTGACTGAGGATCCTTATGTTGACTGTCTGTTATAACTGTCTTAATACAGTCGACTGTATTAGTAGACTATTCGACTGAGATGTAATATGAAATAAAAAAACTATAAATAGTCAGAACACAAATTGTTCTGAGACTTTTGTGATCTAACATTTTCATTTTCCTGTTTCATATTGAATTCTTTATCTTAGAAGCTCCAAGAATTCTCCAAGAAGACGGTGGTGATCTTTCTTGAGAGAGATTCAAAGGAAGGAGTCTTTCGCGCATATTGTTTGATCAACATCTGCACAAAGAGGTGCTTCTAGTTTGATCTTGATAGGCTTGACATCCTGTGAAGACTGCTGCATTTTGACTGAAGGCTTGGCAATCTGTGAAATGTGCTGTGATATGCTTGCCAACCTGTGAAGTGTGCTATGATAGGCTTGACATCCTGTGAAAAGTGTTGGTTACACATTGAGGATTGTTCGACGTGGGTGTAGATTGTAGAAGAGGGCATTCTTACAGGTACCCTTCCGAACGGACTTGGACAGAGAGAAGTAGAGTTGGATGAACGATGGACAGGAGAAATTGTGAAAGGAGTTGGTGACTCGACCACACACCGGAACACAAACTAAAGAGTAAATATGAAAATTTTGAATTTATATGTGTAGGTTGAAATTATGAAAGTGCAGAAAGAAACTATGAAATGCTTAATTTAGATCGTAAATGGTTCAAGTGGGGCTAATAATTGCCCAAAAGCTATGGCTTCTCGCACCCTATTCAATATAAGAAATGTCCAAATTGCTCTTTTGATTTTTAATTTTACCCTGTATTCTTCTCCCTCCACCCGGTATTCTTAAATTTCAATGTTATGTTCTTCCTAAATATATTCTTCCTAAAATTGGTTTTTCTCATATACATCAAAATAAGCATCACACTTCTTAAAATATACAACAATTTTAATTATTTAATAGTTAGTTCTTTTATGAAATTTGATGTAAAATATCAGTATAATATATAATTATAATTTGACAAGTTTTGATGAATTACTACATTTACATTATAAAAGAAAGTTATAAATAATATAATAACTATTGCAAGATACACCACATGTAACTAATACGCTATACTGATATTTGCTAACATACTTTTTGAGTAACACAAGATAACAAGTTATTAAATTATATTTTTTTACATTTCTAACAATAAATGTTCCTAATTTAACAGTTCACGTGGACATTTTTTTTTCTTCATTTTGACAACACTCCGTTAAGTACGTTTTCAAAATGAATAACTTTGATTTATTGAAAATATATGATTCATTATGAATTAGTTAGGAAGAGAAGTTATGCAAGTGAATAGGGAGGCTAGTTTTGAAACCAAGAGAACACTCCAAAACTTAAAAAAAACTGTTGATCAGGAGCGCAAGTTGAAGTGAGATGGTTCACTTGTTCGTGGCATTATAACAACAAGATTTTCTAGTCATAAATAAATTGTTGAGTAGAGAATGGCACCCATAATATGTATATAACTTGAGCTATAATGGTAGAACTCTTGAATTAACTACATATTTGAAAAGCTTCTGCAAGGAAATACTCACTTTTTGGTGCATACTAATCTTTAATTTAACAAAAAGACAAATAATGCAGCCTTACTTAATCTTGTTGGTCCTTATTTCGATTGAATGTTAACTCGCTGTTTTTGGACGAACACAAAGAAGCTGCATAATTTATTGATTGAAATAGTAAAATATCAACACGAACAATCCCAGGTTATTTGTTTGACATGCGCAAATCCTAGATTTCAACTTCAACAATAATTTTCAAACCAAATCCTAAGTACTCCACACAATTTTCCTTAGAAATTCTAAATCTCTCACAACATCAAATCTATTTTGAAGCAATAAGGCCTTCATAGCGTCCTTTAAAAAAGGCAAAAACTGGGTCTCTAGGGGGAAGACTTTCTTTGACAATTGGATGGTTCACAAATTCTTGGCTCCACCTGTACAGATTAGGAAATTTTTCACTTGTCAATAACTCCAATCCTGCTATTTCTTGAATCAAAGGGATCCAAAATGCTACATAGACAGCAGCAATATCGACCAACCCAAGCTCTTCTCCTCCAAAGAACTTCTTCTCCTTTATCTCATTCTCAAGAAACTGCAGACTCTCATATGTTTCTGCAACATTCTTCTCACGCTCTTTCTCATCAACCGTGAAAACAGATTTCCACGAAGCACCCACAATCTGATTTTACAATTCACACTGTTTATTAGCCACTGTCGTATAAATCACAATAATTTAAGGCAGTTTAAATTAACTTCATCAACTTAGAGTAACTCAAATTCACAATCCCACAAAATCATCGACCATATTCAGGATTGCTTCTCACTCGTATATTCTGTTCCTATTACTGATAGATACAAGATCTTCAACATCAACCATTCATACGACTGTCAACTAATAAATGAAATTTAATGAACTATTGTTTTACGACGACGTTGTCAAATTTATTCCAAGATTTAACATTTACAAGATGTCATGAAAGGTGGTGTTTTTGGGATAAACGAGGAAAAAGGAATAAAAGTGGAAAACAGTGGTTACCTTGTCATCAATGAATTTGGACCAGAAACGAGCCAAGGCTCTCTGGTAAGGATGGGAAGGCAAGATGGGGTTGTTGGTCCATGTCTCATCGATGTACTCAACAATCACAAGGGACTCTGCAAGGGGTTTCTCACCATGAACAAACACTGGAACCTTCTTGTGAACTGGGTTGTATTTCAGAAGCTGTTCACTCTTGTTGCCCAAATTTTCTTCAACGTATTTGTATTCAACTCCCTTCAACTTCAGGGCTATCTTCACCCTGCAAACAAATGGGCTTCCAATAACTCCCAGAAGGGTCACTTCTTCCTGACTTGAACCCATCAAACCACTTTAATTCAAAAGACTTTTGATAATCACTTTCAAACACTTAGTTGGTGTCATATTCCTAAGGCTTCTACGGGCTTTTATAGACCCAGGAAATTAGTTCAATATAATATAATATTCAACTTAGAAAGTGGGAAATAGTTGCTAACCAATTAAGTAATAGAAAAATAATACTTGATTAATATAATCTTTTTTTTATATAGAATAGTTTATTTATTTCGTAAATTAGCTTTATATACTATTTCGATATAATTTGTTTTCTAGATATATTTTTGTTGAGTAATTTATTTGTTTTCTATGTATTACCTTTCCATATTCACTTGTTTCTTTGCTGTTTATGTCACGATTGTAGCAACAATATTGTAAAATTAGTTTTGTATATATTTATATGAATTTAACGAAATTTAAAAAAAAAGTAGTTTTTCGCTAAACCAAGAATATAATTGATAACTAATGTGCAGAGAGGTAAATAAATAAATATGGCTCATGAGAATATTCGAGAAACCAAAGAAAAAGGTATAGAAGTTATGTAAGCGATTGCATCATCAACATCTAAAGAATAATAAATACAAATCGAAATTCCTAGGAGCTGGTTCACGTGTACCACCCTCCACGTTACATGCTAATTATATCCCGCTTTATCGTTTTCCACGTTCCAAATTGGTAGAATTTTAAATTTAAACTTTTAAATTTAATTAACAAAATGGTAGTTTTAGTTAAATTTGAAGTGTAATTAACATATATTTAGATGAAAAACTTTAATTAAACAGTATATATACGGACAACGTAAAATCCATTGAGCTCTTTAAAATCGAAAAGTGGGAATTATTAAATTTCAGTAAATGAAAATAATAAATTACGAAGACAGGTAGTTGAAAACTGACAGGTACTTTAACAACTATGTTTTAGTCAAAATGCATTGATGCTATGGTTTGATTCGTCATGGAGTTCGTCACAAGCATGTGGTGGAAGTTGTCATAGTTTAGTTCGAATTGTGTACTCCTCTTTGTATGTGTACCTTCGTTCTACATTCCTGCTTAATTAATTTCTAGCTTTCTTTATTTTATTTTTGTGAAATTTGTAAGAAAAGAAATTTAAATTAAAAACTCAAAAAGTCATTATGGTTGTAATTAATGAAACAATTTTAATAATAAACCGTATTTATAGTAAACAATAATAAAATAAGAAATTATAAAAGAATGGTTGAAAAGCATGTATAATATTCTTCATGGAGAGAACCTTCTCGCTAGTTGGATCACAAAGGAAATAATACACACTACGTAACTATTCCATTAACTATCTATACGAAAAAACAATATCTTCAAGAAAATTATAAAATCTTCCGTCTCAAATATGATACCTATATATTTATTAGGTTTTATTATCATTAGTTCGATATGATTTCTAACTTGTTTTTAGCCTTTTTTTTTCCTATAGATAAAGAGATAGTGATTTTTTTTCATTAATAATACATATTGCTTTTTAATTTCTGAGAGATGATATACTGTGTTATATTTACATATATAACACGATTTTTTTTATGTTTAGAATTTGATTTCCGTGAAACTAAAATTGTTATGAATGTTATTTGAAGTGTTTTAATAAAATATAAAGCTTGAAATTTGTTTGTTAGATAAACAAATTCTTCTGCTAATGGGTTTGTACATTTAATTTAGGATAAACTTTTTTCACTTTTAACTTTAAAATCTTTGTTACTTTTTTTCTTCTTTTTTCTAACCTAGTCGTGGCCCCTCTCATTTCTTCTTCTTCTCTCCTTTTAGTTTTTTTTTTTTCTTTTTCGTAGCACTCCATCATCACAATATTCATAGGACCACATACATTACAAGATCCTTTGTAACACAGACACTCTTTGAAAGGAAGAAAAGCTAAGATATTATTACAAATTTCATTACATTTGCATAGTTATATATGTCCGCCTATGCATTCATCTAGGAAAAACTGGGGATTGGAAAATCATTGAGGCCTTAAATGGGTTTCAAAAACCGTTGAGACCTTCAACGGGTTTCGAAAACTATTGAGGCCTTCAACGGGTTTCTAAAACCGTTGAGGCCTTCAACGAGTTTCAAAAATTGTTGAGGACTTCACTAACATGACCTCATGCTCCACCAAGCCAACCATATGCATGACTAAGCTATCTCATTCTCTACCGAGAGCTTCATATGCTCCTTTGAGCTCTCCATAAGCACCACTAATTGGTGAGTTCCTAAACTACATTTTGAAATCTGGTGTGTTTCCTAACCTAGATTTTAGAATTTGATGCGTTACCTAAAGTCAGTTCGGTGGAGCATGAGGAAATCTCAGAAGAGATATGGAGAGCTTAGTGGACCATTAGTAGAGCTCAGTGCAGCATGAAGAGAAGTGGAGCATGAGGAGCTCAATGAAGCTATTTACATGCTCTATCAAGCTACCTAGGCTCCCTCACTAGTGCATCAGGGGAAACGACAGCGGTTGTTTTGCCCCTTTGGCCGCGGTCCCCGAACCGCGGCATATTCAGCCGCGGTAGAAAGTCTAGGGCTTTATGCCGTGGTTGTAACCGCGGCAGAATGTCTGGCGAATAGACAGCGGTTGTTTTGGAACCGCTGCCTAAACCTGTGTTTTTTTTAAAAAAAAAATCAAAAATCCCAGCCTTATATGCCGCGGCTGGAACCGCGGTAAAAAGCAGGGGAATATGCCGCGGTTCGTACCACAACCGCGGCCAAAAGGCTAATTTAAAAAAAAAAATTGAAACGGGGAACTTTCTACCGCGGTTGTGACCACAACCGCGGCATATTCCCCTGCTTTTTTTTAATATAGCAGGTCTGTTTTTGTGATATCCAATACCACAAAAACAGACCTGCATATGAAAACATGTATGCATATTTAATTTGAACAGATCAAACATCTTCAAATGTATTTCAAAATCAAATAAGTACAAAGTCTAATAAATTCATAATGTTTTCAAATGCAATGTTTAAATCTAGTAACTAAGAACTATTATATAACCTAACTAGATACTTTGCAGCAGCTTTCCTGATGAATGATAGTGGCTTCTCAGGAACTCGTGTAGTAGTGTTGAACCTCTGCACAAGACAATTGATATTAATTAGTGTATCTCAACTCTAACTTTTGGAAAACATCAAAATTTGTTAAAGTTAAATGTTACCGTTTCCCAGCCTCTTGTGATATGGGAACGAACAATGTGGGCCATCCAATACATTACATAATAACCGCACTCATATGACCCAGTCTGTTTGTTACACTACAATATATGATCAAAGTTGTAAATAGTTAGTGAATAACATTAAAATAAAACAACTATAAGAAAGTATGGCTTTAGCATATGTCAAACCTTGAGAGAAATCCAAGCAATCTTTTTACTGTTAGTAATTGATTTCCCAACAATCATCATACTTGCTGGTATAGAACTATATATAACAAGAAGTTGTTTTAGCATTCATTTATATAACAAAGAAAGTCCAAACATTGAGGTTCTTACCAATCAATTGCTTGTCTGAGTTGTGTGGGAGGAGGCATGTGGAATGAGCAGAACCACAAAGCATAGCTCTCTTGCATAGACAAAACAAGAAGCTGCCAATGGCGCCTGAAATTCATAATAACTTAACTATTATATATATATATATATATATATATATATATATATATATATATATATATATATATATATATTAAAATCACATATGGAACTTTATTATGTTAACAAAGTTCACTTACCCGGATATATAAGGCAAAAAGTATATTTTCTTGCCGCTTGCAAAACTTCTCATCAGATTTGTGTTGATGGTATCAAAATCATTTGATTCATGAATGGATTGGGGATCAATGAATCCATAATCATCAGAACGCCCCAACTTGTTACTGACCCCAAACATATAACTGAAATCAAAAATTGACTTTGATATAAGGATACTTGATATATACCATAATTTTTTATATAAATTATTGCTCATAGACTTACATCATCCATAGCTGAATAATTGAAATATTCAACTCTTGTGTTCCCGCCGCAAGCTCTCTGACGTCTTGGCTATGGAGGTATATTGGGACCTCAGAGCCTATCCCAAATACATTAGCATCATAGTCAACCTCCAAAGGCTTATCTTTAAGGATGTCAGCTAGTAAATGCAATGAAGCAAGAGGATCATCCTAAGATAGAGGAATCTTCTCTTGTGCCTGCGTTTGTTGTTACATGAAAAAATAAGATAAGTTTTGACATAAAAAACCTTTAAAATTGAGAAGTGTAAAGAAGAAATTCATACCGTGGGGTCAGAAACTAGTTTAACCAAAAATTTAGGCCAAGAGATAAACGACTTAAATGCTTGTTCCACAGTGAAAATCTCTTCTGTGGCCAGAGGAACCGAGGCATCTGGTATGATTATTTCATCCACTGAGACCTTCACCTCATCCTTTAATAGTTGCATACCATGACATACAGTCGCTGACCTAAACTCTGTTCCACGAGCTACCAGGACCATCTCAGTATCGTCAAAAATATATAGCAAACATGGACTAGCATCGTCCACGTCATCCCTTGGGACAGCTAGTGCGGAACAACTTCCTTTCCCGCTTCTCCCTGTCAGAATAAATGTTAGATTATACAAAAGATAGAAATATTGCACATAAATGTTTATTAAGTTTACCTGTGGGAGGCACATGTTCCGGTTCCTGTACAGGAGATGGCACCGGGCGCATGCCATAGCTCTCAAACTACTGTTGGAACATGGCGCTGAATTCAGCCCCGAGCTCTGTTCTACGCTCAGCCCTGATCTCCTCTCTAAGGTCTGCTCGGACCTTTTTGGTGATCTCTTGTGTCATCCTTTCTCTTTGTTCTTCGTTGTATGCATATGAAGGCTGACGAGAAGAGCTCCCAAAATAATCTTTAATTCCTACTCCAGGACCTGCACCACGTACACGTCCAGGGTGCTCAGGTCGTCCAATCGTAGCAGTAAGAATATCCTGGCGACCCTCTGTAGTGAACTGACCTTGGGAGCTCTGCTCAACCAAGGAATCCTGTACATTTCAAAACATCATTATTCTTTAAAAAGTTCAATGTAGTATGAATAATTACAATTATTATTATTTTAGGAACAGTGATAACTTACAATTCTTTCGGAAATTTCTCGTGCAGACTCGGAAGAGTAGGTGCCTGATGGTCTCATACGAGCCAACTTCCATTTTTCATGTCTAAAAGGTGGAGAAGGAGGCTGAGGGGGGCTAGCCTCCTGAGATGGTGGTCTAGCCTCTGCCTTTTGTTTGAGGATTTTCTCCTCAAGCTTCCTATACCCACCACGAGATAATAGGTGGGGGTTTTTGTTATGAGCACTTGTTCCTTGTGCTTTGCTTCTAATTGCCTGTCACATACACATGAATTAATTAGTTCATATGATATATATTTGTTAATGAGGAATTGAATAATATCAACTATACTAACCTGTCATTCCTTTTTCATCCGACTCTCTTTAAAAAGCCGCCAAGTCTCCTCATCAATGGACTTATATGCCCTACATGGAGACTTATGTTTAAGTTCTCCAAAGATGTATCTTGATGTCAACTTACTTTTAAAGTTTCTGAAGTTTTCAGCAACAGTTGACAAACACTTATTTCTAAGTGTTGCGACATTTGGAATGTCAAATGTCAGCTGAAATAAACATAATAAAGTTGTATCAGTACAAAATTATCAACATAAACATATTTTAATTCAAATGATATTAACTAACTTACCAATATATCGTTCCATATGATGTTCCGATCAACCTCGGACACATGATCAAAAGATGGAGTGCGAATACTAATCCTATCACGTGCCACTACTCCAAGGTATGATCGGAAATCATTTGCATAGGGGCCAACTGCCACACCCGTGATCACGTTCACATTCACTGGAGTTCTTTCACCACTATTCTTTCTCATCAATAGTTGTTTCATCCTGGTGGGTCCTCTAGTGGATCTGGTAGGGGGAGCCTCATCCCCTGAAGAATGTGGATTTTAAGCCATATATCTGTCAAAATAAATAGCAACATGAAATATTAATAAAAGACTTATGTAATATCATATAATTTAACAAAACATGTAATAGTAATCATATAAAATATATAAAAGGAAAACTTATGTGATATTAATAAAATACTTATACAGAAATTGGAAATGCATACATAAAGAGTTCCATTGTCATCATATGTATATTCCTTCATCATGATCTGACCGAATTGCATGTACATTGTCGTCAACTAGAGATTGGTCATCCAAATTTGTTGTAGTTTGCAATGAATGGTTGTCAGCAATATGAATATTAATCAGATTCTCTTCGTTAACTTCAATTTGTTTTTTGCCTTGAAGAGCGACATACCAATGGTCAGACGCAGGATCTTTGACATAAAACACCTGAGATGCTTGATGAACCATAATAAAAGGTTCGTCTCGGTAACCCACCTTTTGAAAATCAACCAGTGTCATACCCAATTCATCTATTTTGACACCACTCTTATATGTCAAACCACTTACATTTGAACAATGGAACAAAAAACTTGGTGTAATCAACCTCCCATATCTCTTCTATTATACCATAATATCTCATTGATCCAAGTACAGGAGATTGATCTTTTGATGTGGAAAATTGAAGCGACTCAGCTTCTAAACTGACTCCACTATTTTGTACTGTGCTTTTATCATCCAAAGTCTTCGTATAGAATGTGCAATTATTGACTTCATAACCTGTACAACACACGACATCAAACTTTAAACCATTTGCAAGCCACAATAAAGTTTCAGAAGAATGCGGATCTTTGTCAATCTCAGATTTGAACCAAGACATAAATGTTTTGTTATGCTCCATCAACTGCCATTTCTCTGATTGTCTTGGATTTTTATTCTTAACAATTGCTTTGTGTGCTTCCAGAAAAGGGATCACCTCATCTGTGTTGTTCAATATATAAAGATGCGCTTGCAACAATTCTTCGCGATCTTTTGTCACCGCATTCACACCTCGGATGCTTTTACTTGTAGAAAATTTATTCAACCATGATGTGCGAGGAACTCCGATTGGATTCGTTGATGTCATGTAATCTGAACAAAACTCAATACTTTTTTCAGCAATATACCTTTCAATCATTGAACTTTCAGGACGATATGGATTTTTAACGTACACTTTCAAAATCTTCATATAACGCTCAATAGGATACATCCATCTTAAGTATACCGGTCCGCACAATTTGATTTCTCTAACCAAATGAACAAGTAAATGTACCATGATGTCAAAAAACGATGGAGGGAAAAACATCTCTAGTTGACACAAGATGATAACAATATCGCTTTGAAGTTCATCTAACTTTGTAGGATCGATGGCTTTACTACATATTGACGAGAAAAATGAACACAACCTGTTTATGGTCTGCCTAACATTTTTGGGCAAAATTCCACGAATAGCCACCGGTAACAACTGTTGCATTAAGACGTGGCAATCGTGAGACTTCATGCCAATAAGCTTTAAGTCCTGCAAAGACACTAAACTCTTCATATTTGAAGAGTATCCTTGTGGTACTTTGATACTCTTTAAACAAAGACAAAAACTTATCTTCTCTTGTCTAGACATTGTGTAACATGCAGGGGGCAAATAAGTACGTTTAGCAATCTCCTTGGGTGCCAACTCTTCTCGGATATGCATGTCAACCAAATCCAAACGAGCATTCACTCCATCTTTTGTCTTTCCCTGAATGTTGAGTAGTGTACCAATCAAGCTATCACACACATTCTTTTCTACATGCATAACATCTATGCAATGTCGAACATCTAACTTTGACCAATATGGAAGATCAAAGAATATTGATTTCTTCTTCCAAGGAGTCGTTACAGATGACTTCTTGGATGTTTTCCCAAATACATGATGTATTTTAATAACTTTTTCAAGAACTTGAAGGCCAGTAAGTGGATTTGGTGCTTCGTCCCTCTCTTGATCTCCATTGAATGCTTTCTTTAACCTTCGATATGGATGATTACGTTTTAGAAATCTCCGATGACGCAGATACACCGTCTTTCTTCCATGTTTCAGTTGATGAGCTGCAGTGTTTTCTTCACATATAGGACATGCTTTATGACCCTTGACACTGTATCCTAACAAATTACCATAAGCTGGAAAGTCATTAATGGTGCAAAATAACATTGCACGCATCAGAAAAGTCTCAGAAGCAAATGCATCAAATATTTCAACCCCATCAACCCACAACAACTTCAAGTCTTCAACTAGTGGGCTTAGATCAACATCTATGTCATTTCCAGGCTGCTTTGGACCAGATATCATCATAGACAACATCATGTACTTCCTCTTCATGCACAATGCAGGAGATAAGTTGTAAATTATCAATATAACTGGCCAACAACTGCGATTGGTACTCATATTACCAAATGGGTTCATTCCATCAGTGGCTAAACCAAGCCGAAGATTTCTACACTCTTTACCAAATTCGGGGAATTGTTGATCAATATTTTTCCATTGTTTTGAATCAGTTGGATGACGAAGCAGCCCGTCAATTTTTCTCTCATCTGCATGCCATCTAAGTTTTTCAGCATCTTTGGGATTCGCAAACAAACGCTTAAGTCTGGGCACTATTGGAAGGTACCAAACTACCTTCAAAGCAGATCCATTTTTTTCTATCTGACCATTACCTTCACTATTGTTTTTTGACTTGTATCGTGATAACCCACATTTTGGACACTTTGTCAAAAATTCAAACTCTTTCCTATATAAAATGAAGTCATTCGGACAAGCATGTATCCTTTTGTACTCCATACCCATTGGACAAAGAATTTTCTTCGCATCATAATTACGAGTAGGTAGTGTATTTCCATTTGGCAACATTTCATTCAACAACGTCAACAATTCTGTAAAACTCTTATCAGTCCATCCATTGCTTGCCTTCAAATTCATGAGCCTTAATACAGCTGACAAACGTGTGAACTTAGTTGAACCGACATACAAAGGTGTTTCCGCATCAGTCGACATCGTCTCATACACATGAGCTTTGGCAAAATTTTCTGCGCCAACATCGCGGATCATGTCCTCTAATTTGTCTTCATCCGGTTGATCTTCTTCCATGGTGGAATCAGTAACATTTTCAGTTTGCGAGTCAGTCGGAAAGTGCATTTCTTCGCCGTGCCATATCCATGTTGTATAACATCTTAGGAAACCATCACAGATAAGATGTTCTCTAATTTGGGTTGCGTTCAACTTTCTCCCATTCAAACAGTTCACACAAGGACATCTAAACTTCACTTCATCGTCACTTCTCCCCTCGTTACGTTGCGCAAATTGTATAAATTCCTCTACACCTCTCTCGTACTCAGCACTAATACGTGGTAAATTAATCCAATTTCGATCCATATTCCTAAATATTACATAAAAAGATAAGCTACTAAAAATTAAACATCAAATTTCATACATATTATTGAAACTTAGTGAATAATATTTTAAGGTTTATAAATAATGCAAGAACTACAACACACATTACCAAACTATAGCAAAAATTATACGCATTACCAAAACTATAGCAATTTCATACATTACCAAAATTATAGCAAAAATTATACCATACATTACCAAAACTATAGCAATTTCATACATTACCATACATTACCAAAAGTACAACAATTTCATACATTACCATAACTATAGCAATTGTTATTATACATAAACTAATAAAGAAATCATGTTAAGAATGCAAAAGGGCATAAATACCTCAAACAAGGGCGGCGAAAAAGCTTGGTGCGAAAAAGGAGAATGGCAGCGGAGAGGAATGATAGGCGTTTCAAACGATTTTGATCGGCTAAAACTGTTTCTTATCGTCCAAAATGTGAAGTAACCGAACAATTTTGAGTTTAAACGGTGAAGAAACGAGGGAACTGAGAGGGGGTGATCGGCGGGAGAAAAGAAACTCAAAGTCTAGCGTCTGCGCGAAGAAGATGATACTGTTCGAAATTTTTATTTTTTAACTCTGATAGGGGAATCTACCGCGGTTCTATACTTAACCGCGGTATAAGATGTTTATATGTCGCGATTTCACAACCAACTGCGGCGTATACTCATTAAAAAAATAACCTAAATGGCATTTTTGAAAATTATTTTAAAACTATATACCGCGGTTCAGCGGGCAACCGCGGTATATTCCTCGAAATATTTAAAATTCATTTTCAATTTATTTCAGGTGGGAGTATATGCCGCGGTTCCCCAGCGAACCGCGGCATATACCCCTGTAACGTTCTGAATACAACTGTCTCCCCAACTGCCTTCTAGGGAATATCAGTTAATGATGGGGAGTATATGCCGCAGTTGCTCATAGAACCGCGGCCTATACCCCTGCTAATTTATTGCAGGGGCTGACTCAGTCAGAGAAGTTTAGAAGTTACAGGGGTATATGCCGCGGTTCGTTGTTATTTAAGTTTTTTTCCAGACGTGGGTCAAAGGGGATGATTGACTGGAGGATATACCGCGGTTCCCCTCTGAACCGCGGCATATTCCTTCGACTTATTTACAGAACTGCCACCGCGCACCATTATGCTGCGGTTTCTGGTAAACCGTGGCATAATGTGCGCTGTAAAAACCCAATTTTTTACTAGTGCCTTATGAGCTTTTTGAGACATTCACTTGCTCCACTGAATAATCTGAGTAATCCACTTGTTACATTGAGCAATTTGGGCCCTCCACTTGCTGCACTAAATAATCTAGGCACTCCAATTCCTCCATCGACTTAATCCATTAATGTAGACGCCTCACTAACTCCACTGAGCTAACTGCTTGCTTTACCAAGCTCTTCCTATGCTATAATGACTAGTGAGTTCCTAAACTATATTTTGAAATCTGGTACGTTTCCTACAGTCAGTTCGATGCAACATTAGGAGACCTCACATGGAGAGCTCAACAGACCATTAATAGAGCTCGGTGTAGCATGATGAGAAATGGAGCACGAGGAAAGCTCGTGGGAGCTATCTACATGCTCTACCGAGCTACCTAGGTTCCCCCTTTGAGCTTTATGACATTTTAACTTGCTCCATCGAAGAGTCTATAAACTTTATTTGCTTCATCGAACAATCTAGGCACTCCACTTTCTTCACTGACTTAATCCAACCACATACGCACCTTATTGACTTCACTGATTTGACCTTACACTCCATCGAGATAATTACATGTTTGACCAAGCTCTCCCCATGCTCTATTGAGCTCTCCACACGCTCCACCAATTTATGAGTTCCTAAATTAGATTTCAAAATTCGGTGGTTGAGTGAAAAACTTAGAAATTCTCTCAAGTCTTATTGTAATATCAACTCACCTTGTGAGGGAAGAGAAGAAAGAAAAAGAGAAGAGTGAAAAAGGAAAGTCAAGCAATACTTTTAAGCTTCATTGTATTATTTGTTTACTTTTGTAAGAAAAGATCATATTATTGTACAATTTATCCAATTATTCAATCCAAGCATACATAAAGACATATGTTTCACAATCTAGGAAAATTATAGACTCTATTATTTAGGTACATGTATTGATATCATATTCATCAAAGACATGCATTTGTGGTGACCTTTATTGTTCTGTAGAGTCATTGTCAATAGTTTTCACCTTACCACACACAAGGCTAATATCTTTCTCATCTTAGGAAAAGACTAGAACATCTTGTTACTCTCATCACATACCTCACTCTATCTGTGTGAGTGTGAATGGTTATTAAAGTGTTAAGATATCTCTTTACTTGAATCCATACACTAATACATACATTAAATAAAACACCACACTAGGATTTTCTCCATGGCATTCCTTAAATCACAACAATTCATGTATCTACCACAAAATTTACATTATCACTTATATCACTCACTTAACATTCATGAACATCAATAACATTAACCATTAGAACCTCAAAACCAACAAAAAAAAAACATGTAGCAAACTATGCATCAGAGCACAACACAGAACTAATGCTCACCTAAGGCATGAGCTTACTTTCCCTAAAGCACCCAGTGGTTAAGACTGGCATTCAACGTTTTCAACCCCTAGAGCTCTCTATAATGAGTGCCCCAAACAATATCTTCAATACTCAGCATTAGAGACCATTGGAAATCCTTGGAGAAGTAGTGTACAATAGTAAAATTTGTTGCTTAGAGGTCAACCACAAATTAGCTCTTTGACTTAAAGTTTAAGATTGGCGCTCAACAGTACAAAGTCATCGATCAATGCTTTGTTAGTAGGACCTATGAAATAAAATTTTCAATCTTTGCACAAATGCTCAATTTGGCACCCTCCACTCTCTTCCTTCCCAAATCCATTTTAAAGCATTCTTTTATTTGTACCAAATTTTCCAAATGTCCAAGTAGAAACCTCTAATTCCATCATACCCCAAATTCACAACTAGCATCATGTTAAGAAAATCTCACGTTACACACACTTAGATATTTTCCTAACATTGAGTCTTGTTATTCATTGATAATTGAAGGGCTTTAAATAACCATGATACTTACAATATTACGAGAGTAAAAATAAAATATCAACTATCTTAAAAATAAAATTTGCTTAATCTATCATAAAATAATATTATATACCTAGATAAACAGAAAATCATAACTACCTATCCCTATTTTATCTCTATCAAAATCAAACTAAATATTACTAGACCCAAAACTAATAAAATAAGATTTAAACAAAATTATTAATACAACCCTAAAATTTAAGTTTATCCCAACAAACTCCCCCATAAACTTAAATTCTTCCTTCTTGCATTCCGCTTTCCATGTGCATCATCCCGCACCGGGTTTGCTTCTTTCAATCAGATTTGAGTTCTTCTTTTTCCTTATGGCCCTCCTATCTTTTACCTTGGTTGACCTCTTTAATGCTTTGACTGATTTTTTTTATGCCCGACTTCTCAATAATCTTGACCAACTTGTTTCTAACCTTAGGTGATTTATCAACAATCTTAGCCGACATCTTCATCGGTTCTTCTCAACATCTTCATCTTCCTCTTCGTTTGGTTCAAGAAGATTAGATGTTTTCTCTTCTTTTTCAAGAGCCACCTTCTTCAGCTCCTCAAGCTCAACCCTCTGTTTATTCCTAATTTCATTAACTTCATCTAGAAGCCTCCCTATCCACAGAATCTCTTCATCTTTTTGTTTGAGTTCTTTCTCCAGGTTTTCCTTCTCCACAATTGTTTCATCCTCTACTGAGATCACTTCATCCATTGTTGGGACCAAATTTTCCATGTCCACTATATTTGAGCTCTTTGCATCAACAAGATTCCACACTTTTCTTCTTCTTCTTCTTCTTTTTCTCCTCCTCCTCCTTCTTCTTCTTCTTCTTCTTCTTCTTCTTCTTCTTCTTCCGTACGAAGGGTTCTCTCATTTTTCTTCTCAACTCAGCAAAATTTAGCAATGTGATCGAACTTACCGCAATTGTGGCACATTTTTTTTTATCTACACTCGTTTGCATAGTGGTCATACTTGCCACACTTAAAACACTCAACTCCTGACCGATCTCCTCAACCTTTCCCTTGTCCTCGGTCACGCCAATTCTGTTGACCAATTTGCTCTTCTCTCAAAATTACCCCGGCGACGTCCACCTCGTCCTCGGCCTTCTCGCCCTCTGCCATCAGGACCTCAACTTTGAGTAATCCGAGTTTTATTCGAGTCAAACTGTATTTGTAGTGCTTGATGGTCGGGTTCAACCTGATCATCCCAAGTCCTTCTCCTTTGTTCGTTGGCTTCTAATGACCCAACAAGTTCATCCACTGTGAGAATTGACAAGTCCTTCGATTATTCGATGACACACACGACACTTTTGAAATCCTTTGTAAGGGATCTCAACATTTTTCCCACAACTCAGCTAGATGGCATTTGTTCTCCATTCCTGCTGAGTTGGTTGGCCACCTTCTCCACTCGAGTTATGTACTCGGTTATATGCTCCTTGGGCTCCATCTTCAACTGTTCAAACTTCCCTCTGAGAGCTTGTATTCGAACTTGTCTAACGCAGTTGTCACCTTTATATGCAACCTCCAATATCTCTTAGGGGTCCTTTGCTGATTTAGCATTCGCTATTTTTTTCAAATCTCGACTCATCTACTGCATTGTAGAGAAAATACAATGTTGACCCATCTCTTGCACGTGATTTCTTCAACGCGGTTATTTGTGTCACCGTCTGATGTTCATCTTCATCAGGTTCAACGAAACCGTCTTCCACCATATCTCAAACGTATTGGGATCTCAATAACGCCTTCATCTGTAGGCACCAATTATCATAATTGGTTTTTCTCGTCAATTGTGGCATACTTATACCATTGACAACCTTTGCCATCTCTCTCTAAAAAAAAAATTCAAGCACTCATTTTTTCACTCACGGTGTTTGACTTTCTTTTCTCTCTCTCTTTTTCGATACTCAGATCATAAAGCTCTGATACCACTGTTAAGAAAATCTCATGTTACACATACTCAGATATTTTCCTAAAATCGAGTGATGCTATTCATTGATAATTGAAGGGCTTTACATAACCATGATACTTACAATATTATGGGAATAAAATTAAAATATCAATTATCATAAATTAAAATATGCTTAATCTATCATAAAATAATATTATACCTAGATAAACAGAAAATCATAACTACTTATCCCTATTTTATCTCTATCAAAATCAAACTAAATATTACTAGACCCAAAATTAATAAAATAAGATTTAAACAAAATTATTAATAAAACTATAAAATTTAAGTTTATCCCAACACATTAAACACACTTGATTTCACAAAATTTCCAAAAGCAACATATTTGGACATATATTCAATCAACAAAAATAGTGTAAAACAAATAAGTACATGACTCCAAAATATTCATCATACATCATACAAATCATACCCACACAATGTATGCAACATACATACAACAAAAAATGATAAAAATATCAACATACAAGTATTCTAAAAAAAACTTAGCTTCCTCCACCTTGAACAGTGTTCTTGAGCTATAGAACACTGTCCTACATCTCTTCCCATTAGGAACTTGATCTATACACACACAGTGTTACATTTACTGCGCGTTTACTCTGGTTTTCTCTTTCTCTCTCTATCTCTAGAAGCGACCTATACATTGACTTGAGCGCCAGAGGACCTTTGGCAAGTACCCAGCCGGAGCATATTGTGGCGGAAAGACCAAGGACCGAGCGAACAGAAGGGTATTAGGAGATGGGAGGTGCGACCGGACACCTAGAAGACAAATTGTGTAGGTGTTAGTGTGGTCCGACCTCACTACCGAAAGATTTTGGCGCCCACCGTAGGGCCGGTGGATTGTTACCAATGGCGGCCACAAGAAACATAACTGCGGAGGAGCAAGCCGAGATGATACGGGCGTTAGAGCAGAAGTTGGGAGAGATGCAACGACGGCATGAAGAAGAAATGACAGCCATGAAGGCAAAATGTCTGGCTCAGATGGCTAAGGGTAAGGCCCTGAATACCGGTGAAGGTATGGGTGGGGGACAAGATAAAACGGATCTGATCGAAGAGGGCGAGAAGGAGGAGCATAGTAGCGCCCAGGGTCGGGGAAGAACAGGGAAAGAGAAGGAGAAGCATTGGAGTGGTTTAATTCGCTCCCAAACAACTCCATTGAGAACTTTAAAGGCCTAGGCAGCATGTTCAAGAAACAATTCGCCGCCTATAATACGCAAGATATCACCGTCATCAATCTGATGAATTTGAAGCAAGGCAAAGAAGAGTCGCTGAAGGTCTTTATGAACCGGTATCAGAATACGGTTCGACGGGTCAAGGGACTCAATCTCAAACTCTCCCTCCAATACATCATGTTGGCTTTAAGGCCGGGTCCCTTTAAAGACAGTGTTTGTCGTACGCCTCCCAAAACCATGGAAGAGATGAAGCAAAGTTACAAAAAAGAATTGCATGAGACTTGATAACTGTTGAAAAACAGTTATTTTAATGCTTCATTTGAGATCTTAATACACCCTTTACGGCTTAGAATGAGCTTAGAATCAAACAAAACACGTAAGTTGAGTCAGTTGAGTGTCAAAAGCTGTTTTTAGAGATATTATGCTTGTTTTGCAGCATTTTTGATGAAGATGAAGAATGGGATTGAAGATGGAAGGTCTTAGACTCATGAAAGAAGAAGAAAAATGAAGAAAAGAATAGTCTAGGAACCGCCCAGCGTCAAAATCCAACGTTGGGCAACCAAATGCGAGGGGCAGCCACTGTCTGGCGCCCAGGCGGTGCAGCCAGGCAGTTTTGCGATTAGAGGCAAACCGCCGGGCGGCGCAACTCACCGCCAGGCGGTGAGCGATTAAGGGGAAACCGCTGGGCGGCAAAAGTGTGACGTCAGGCGGTTGTCTGCTGGGCTTGGGCCTAAATTCTGTGACGCTCCTTAGCTATAAATATTCGTAGTGCGAGTTTAGATGTATTCTTTTGACAGAAAGGGGCGGTCAGACCTAATTTTCACTCCTTGGAGAAGATCTCTTGGATGCTTAGGCTCCTTTTTATCCAATCTAGGGTTTGCTTTTCCATTCTTCCATCATTTTTCATCTAGTTTCACCATGACAATGGTGAACTAAACCCTTTTGTTGTTGGGGAACAATGTAATCTTTTTGAAACTCTCTTTTATTGAAACTCTTATTAATTTATATGCTTGTCGTATGCTTTGATTATCAATTGTTGGGTTCTCATCTGTACTTAATGCTTTTATCGTTTAACTCATTCGATACTTGTTGTTTGTCTTTATTAATACGGGAACGTAAGGTACTGTCATGAATTGGTGAGAAATTCCTTGATTAAGCAATACCACCTAGGGATAGGGGGGTAGGACGATCAATTTTTTTGCTTCCGTTTATAATGCATTATTAATTACTAGGGGAGGCTAGGGATAACAAGTCAGTAATTAGTAATAGGCTCTTTTCACCAAGGGATCGGGTTAAGGGTAGACTAAGAAAGTTTGCATGACAATTAGATAACAAAGCAAATTAAATAAGAGGAGTAGATAAGAGAGGGTGGATAAGATGAAATTGTAAACCCCAACAACTCCATTCATCCATAGTCTTTTTCTCGTCCATTGAATCAATCGCATTTGCATGCTTAATTGTTGTTTCTTGCATTCAAACCAATTACTTTTTCTTTACAAGTCTTACGATTTCAATTTGCACGAACGATAAGGCCTGCGAGTCCTCTGGGAAGAACAATATTATGTTTACCAATTATATTACTTGAAACGATCTGGTACGCTTGCCGGTTTTGTTCAACAAGACTAAGGGGGAAATGAAGGACGACAAGAAATCTGACGGCCAGGCAGGGAGGTCAGGGGGCCCTCGAATCCGAGACGGGCCGAGGGGGCCGAGGTTCCAGCAGTACACCCCGCTGAATACTCCTCGGGACCGAATATTGATAACGGATTAAAACACCGTTATTTGCTATGAGATTTTGATGCTAAAAGCACCTTTTTGCACTTAGAAACTTGCTAGAACTCATGTGTTTTTAGTAAATTATGTGAATAAGAGAGTTGAGGTTGATTTTAACAGTTTTCTAAAAATTTCCCCTTGTTTTCACAGAGATTGAAGCAATACTGGAAGAAGAAGTGAAAAGCCATGAAGATGGAGCTTAAAAGGGGTCAAAAAGCCACCAAGAAGGGAGAAAACCCGAAGCCCAGGCGACAGGAACGCGAAACAGCGAAGCATCAAAACAGGAACCCGAATCCTAGGCATCCAAAAATGACGCCCAATCACCACATGACCCTCAATTCACGCTTGGGCGAGCTCCCTGCGACGCTTAAGCGTGATTTCACGTGGATCAAGCCCTGATTCTGCTCTGATTTGATTCTTTTAGACCGGGCTGCACTTTGGGATGCGTCTGGCGCTATTTAAAGAACCCTGGGGCTCTAGGCTTTGCGTCCCATTCATCTCTGCGCTCCTTTGCCACTGATCAATTTTACTTTGCTTTATTTTATTTTCTTTGCAATACAAACCCATGATTTCTTTTTATTTATGTCTTAATTAATCTTGTTCTCACACAACTGTTCAGCGCTGATAGTCCTCTGGGATACGATACTTGGTCTTACCATTTTATATTACTTGTGCGACTCGGTACACTTGCCGATTTGCCCCCACAAGTTTTTGGCGCCGTTGCCGGGGACTCACTGTTTAAGTTATTCTATTTGTGTGATTCTTGATTAATTTTGACTTTGTTTTATTTTATTTTTCCCATTTTTATTTTTATTTTTCAAATCCCCAATTTCAATTCTTTTTTTTTTTGTGCTAACAATATTTTCTAGGGTTTTGTGTTTTGTTTATGCAGGATTGTGTTAGAACCAGGAGCAAAAATTCTGAACCTCTTCTTGAGGGGCTTGAGACCAGCAGAAGGCCAAGGACAAACAAATCATCTAGAGAGCCTTCTCTAGAGATAAGCCCAATGGATTCTCACACTGCTGAAAAAGAAAGCCATGCTAGACGTACCTTGGTAGATTACACCACAGTTGTTGGCCCTCATCACTTTAACAGCATTGCAAGGCTAAGGGTCAATGCTGCAAACATGGAGATGAAGCCTGATCTAATTCAACTGGTAAAGAGCAACCAATTCAATGGACTGTCTCATGAAAGTCCATATGATCACATGACAACCTTTGATGAGATCTGAAACACTGTGAAAATAAATGGGGTTCCTGAAAAGGCTATCAAGATGAGCCTATTCCCCTTCTCTCTTGGAGGTGATGCTAAAGTATAGTTGAAATCTTTTCTTGTGAACAACTTCACTCAATGGGAGGATGTGGTGGCCCAATTCCTCAATAAATACTTCCCACCAGTAAAGATAAACAAAGGGAAGCAAGATATTTCTTCTTTTAGACAAGGGATGGATGAAACCTTGGGACAAGCATGGGAAAAATATAAGAGCTTGCTGAGAAAGACGCCTACCCATGGTTTCGATGAAGGAACGATGATCCTTATCTTTCTTGGAGGCCTTGGGTCACGAACCAAATTGATGCTAGATGCCTCAGTTGGAGGCAGGATCAAATACAAGACCCCGGATGAGGCCTATGAGTTAATAGAAAACATGGCTGCCAGTGACAATGAGACGCTTAGTGAGAGAGGAACTCCTTCCAACCTAAAGGAGTCTTTCAATTGCAGCCTTATGATGCCTTGCTCGCCCAAAATAAAATCATCACTCAACAATTGGAGATCGTTACCAAGAAGGTGATGCAGCCACAAAAAGAACATCAGAACATGGCACAACTTCAGCAACAGCTCTGCGAATTATGTGGTGACCATATTAATGGTCAATGTGCACTGCCTGAGAATTTGGATGAAGAAGTTAATTACATGGGCAACCAGAACCAGTTTCGTCCCAATAACTACAATCAAGGGTGGAGATCTCACCCAAGTAATGGATAAGGGCAATTTGGACAAACTGGTGGACAATACAATAAGCCACCACAGTAGCAGCAACAGTGGCAGCAACAACCCTCCTCATCAGACAAATCTGCACAACTTCAAGAAACTCTCAATCAATTTATGCAGGCAACCCATTCTAACCAAAAAAGCACAGAGGCGGCTATCAGGAACCTGAAGACACAGATGGGCCAATTAATCCAAACGGTTCATCAAATGCAAGAGAAGTCGCTTAAAAATTTTGGAGCTAATACTGAAGTTAACCCTAAGGAAGGATGCAAGGTTATAGCAAGCCTGGAAGATCAGAGAGAAAAAAAGAAGGAAGAAAAAGAGAGCGAAAAAAAAAAAGAAGAGAAGGATAAAAAAAATTTAGGGAAAAGAAAAGGAAAGATTGAGTGAGGGTGAGAAAAAAGAAGAGATTGAAAAAGAGGTTGTGAGTGAGAGAGAAAAAGAAGAGGTTGAGAGAGAAAAAGAAAAAAAAGAAGAAAAAGAAAATGTTTAAAAAAATATCAAGCACCCTGAAGAACATGTTATAGTCAAATACAAGCAGGGTACCTTGAAGAAATCTCCAAAGAATTAGGGATAAAAATTCCTGTGACAAAAGCCTTGTAGCAGATCCCGAAATCCAAGGAATTCTTGAAAAAGCTCCTTGAAAAGAACAATTCAAAAGAGGAGACAACTGAAGAATAGGGGGACTGCAGCGTAATCTTATAGAGGACTCTTCCTCCAAAAGAAGAAGACCCAGGAAGTTTCACTATCCCATGCCACATTGGGGAGCACAAAATTAGGAAAGCCATTGATTTGGGGTCCAACATCAACTTAATGCCCCTTGCTTTTCTTAAAAAGATGGGTGAATTAGAAGTAAAGCCAGCAAGGATGTCCATCCTCATGGCAGATGGATCCCCTAAAAGACCTTATGGTGTGATAGAAAATGTCAAGTTGCAAGTTGAGAACCTGATGTTCCTGGTGGATTTTGTGATACTAGAGATGAAGGAAAATGTAGAGATCCCTATCATTCTTGGAAGGTCGTTCCTGAAGACAACCAAAGTAATCATCAATGTTGATGAAGGAACCATAGCTCTCAAAGACCAAGAAGAGGAGGTGATTCTCGGTGCCTGTAAGACAGGGCGTCAAATTCAAGTAAAGAAAACCAATCCCAAAGCTGCATTTAAAGATGCACCCGAGAAAGGTACCAGAACCGTCAAATCAAAGAGGAAAGGTAAAAAGTGTTTTCTGTCACAGGTACCTAAGGAAGAAAAGGACAACAAAGGAATAAATGTTCACCAAAGTCCTTTAAAGAAGCATGAAGGATTGAGACTAGGCCTCCCTGTACAATTCCACAAAAAGCTCTGGGTGCTAAAGGACTTCACAGCTGATCGACTGATAAAGATTGAATCTCGTACTTCTAGGAGAACCAAAAAGGTGAATAGGAAAATGTTAAAGATCAGCGGCAGGCTAAACGAAAGGATGACACCAAAATTAAAGATGCAGCTGGTTGATGAGACATGAGCCTATTGGGTCAAGCTAATGACGTTAAAGAAGCGCTTGCTGGGAGGTAACCCAATGCACTTAACCTTTACTTTTTAATTTTTATTTTTGATTTTAATGTGTGTTTTCTTTTATTTTAATTTTTGTGCTCTGCTTGAATGAATTGATCTGCTTTGATTCAACTGTTCTCTGTTTTGTGTGATAAGTTTTACTTTTTGAAACTTTTAGTGTTTGATTGAAGTTGAGATGATGCATGATGATAAATTTGTGAGGCAAGTGCTTGAGATAAAGTTTGATTGAGATACTGAGCAGGTTGTTTTTCTAAATCTGAGAACTTGTGAGTTTACCTATATGAGTTTGAGCTTTAGAGTTGTTTGTAAATAATTGTTGTTACTTTGGAAGCATGAATGATTTCGCCCAAATTTTCTGTGATTGAACTACTTGCCTGCAGGTTTCATATGATCCAGGCCATCTTTTGTTATCCCTTATTCTTTTGGCCTTCAAAATATTTTTGCCCACTGAAAAAAGAACAATTTGTTCTAACCTTTGAACCTTAAGCATGATATGTCTTGAATAACCTTTTTGAAAACTCTTTACCTTGAGTTAAGTTGAGAACATTTGATGAGGTACTGTTAAAGGTTCAAGTTTGGGGTTACCAGGACACAAACCACCTCTCTTGGCAGTGAGCAATCAAAAAGAAAAGCAAGAAAAAGGCAAAAGAAAAGAAAAAGTGAGAAAGGAAAAATTCAAAAAGAAAAAGAAAAAGAGCTCATTGCAAGGGAAGGCTGGGAAAAAGATACGAGAGTTGTTCTTGAAAGATGAATTTATAAATGTCTCTCTTAACTCAAGGAACTTTGCTGACCAGAAAAACCAATTTCCTTCTTAGCCCAGCCAAGTTACAAGCCATGAAAAGCCCTTGTGATGACAACCTGTTTGTGAGTATGTTTGATTATGGTTAAATAAAAGGCAAAATTAATTTGTGTGACATTGTGACAATAGAGAGAAACACCACACCATACACCTGTAAGTTGAGTGAGACACTTTCGAATGCTTGAGAGATATATTTGAGTGCTTGAGTGAAACACCTTCCCTGGTGAGGAATAGTTCTCTGAATTTCTGACTGCATCTCTGCTTGGTTGATTGATCACTCTTAAGGATAGCACCTGTTGAAAATGCTGAAATTGATATAAGTGATTCTTTGTCTTGAAGAAGTCTTTGAAAAAAGTTGAGTCATTGTAGTGATTGTTTTGAAAAGCTGAGTTGCATTGTGTTTGCTTGAGGACAAGCAAAGTTCTAAGTTTGAAATTGTGATAACGGATTAAAACACCGTCATTTGCTATGAGATTTTTGATGCTAAAAGCACCCTTTTTCACTTAGAAACTTCCTTGAACTCATGTGTTTTCAGTAAATTGTGTGAATAAGAGAGTTGAGGTTGATTTTAACAGTTTTCTAACAATTTCCCCTTGTTTTGATAGAGATTGAAGCAATACTGGAAGAAGAAGTGAGCAATACTGGAAGAAGAAGTGAAAAGCCATGAAGATGGAGCTCAAAAGGGGTCGAAAAGGCAGTAAAAAGGGAGAAAATCCAAAGCCCAGGCGACAGGAACGCGAAACAGCGAAGCTGCAAATCACCGTTGGTCGCCCGGGCGACGGACCCGACACCCGGGCGACTGGCGCCGAAGCCTAGGCGTCAAAAAATGACGCCCAAGCACAACATGACCCTCAATTCACGCTTGGGCGAGCTCTCTGCGATGCTTAAGTGTAATTTCACGTGGATCGGGCCCTGATTCTACTATAATTTGATTCTTCTATATCGGGCCGCACTTTGGGTCACGTCTGGCGCTATTTAAAGGACCCTAGGGCTCTAGGTTTTGCATCCCTGGCAGAAGAGAGCATAGCAATACATTCCTAGCCAATTCTTAGTCTTCCATTCACTTCTTTTCTTCCATTATTCATAGAGTTCCCCCATGTCTATGGGGAACTAATTTCTATTTGTTGTTGGGGAATGATGTAACCTTGTGAACTCTCATGTATTTGAATTGATTCTTAATTTCATATGCTTTTTCCATTAATTGTTAGAGTAATTTATCTGTTCTTATTCTTGCTTATACAATAACATTATCTGTGAGTTGCATGAGTGCCGACAGGTTCCTTTCAATTCAGGTCCTTGTTAAATTACTCCTAAGGGTTATATTACTCAGACATGAGGGTATGAGTCTTAGTCGTCTTAACCTCCTGATATTCACATCTTTTTACCAGGAATGCTAGGAATTGTATGAACTGGTAATTAGGGACAAACTTATTTACCGAGACATCGAGCTTAAGTGTTTTAGTGAGGGACGTTGACATTAATGAATAAAGAAGAATTCTTATATACATGAGAGGGAACTTGGTGAAGTCTAACCCCAACAACATATCTATCTCATATAACCCGAGAGTTACATGAAAGTTGAACGACCCAAGAGGTCCCCTCCGAAATTCAGAAGCCCGAGAAGAAGCCCCAAGAGGAGAAGCCCAAGAGGGCTTGAACCATCCCACAACGGTCATGGAGGCCGGTATCATCAAGACGACCGTTTGAGGAGTGAGAGGCGAGGAAGTTGGAGCCGAAGTCGGGGAATAAGCCACGATCGCCTTTTAAGGGGAGTGATCAACACCATATCAGGTGGATTCGCCGGGGAGGCTCGTCATCCTCTTCCAGGAAGAGAAGCATATGGGCTGTTCGCTCAGTCCTAGCGGTTGACGTCCCAAAAGGGTCAATACCTCCCATCACCTTTATCGACGAAGATTTTCATGCGCCCAAACCTGATCAGGATGACCCGATGGTCATCACAGCTGAAATTGCGCGATACGGCGTCAGCAAGGTACTCATAGATCAAGAGAGTTCAGTACACATCCTCTACTTGAAAACCTTCCAGCAGATGGACCTTTCGGATGATCTGATCATCCCCTACAATGAACAGATAATGGGGTTCACTGGCGAGAGAGTCGATACTCGGGGGTACCTCGACCTACGAACGTGCTTAGGCACCAGACGGGAAAGGGAAGAAAAAAGAGTGAGGTATCTCCTCGTGGAAGCGAATACGTCATACAATGTCCTCTTAGGGAGGCCGTGCTTAAACGCTTTTGGGGACATAGTGTCCACACCCCACCTCACCATGAAGTATCTGACTAGTCGGGAAGCAATCTGAATAGTTCGGGCAAACCAGAAAACGACCTTGGCCTGAAAATGTACCCAAAGGAAGGAAGAAGGAGGACAACCAAGTCATAGGAAGGAAGAAGGAGGACAACCAAGTCAGAGGTGGCAATGGCCGACCTTGACCCCCGTACCAATACCGACGACCGTTTGGAGCTTATGGGGGAAACCCAGCCGGTCCTCATAGGGAAAGATGTCGCTCAAATGACAACCATGGTCGGGGGCCTCGAGGCGGAGATAGAAAGGCAACTACGGTCCACCTTGTGGCGCGATCAGGATTTGTTCGCTTGGATGGCAGCGAACATGCCGGGTATGCACCCCTCCGTCATGTCCTATAAACTTGCTCTGTTTAAAGAAGCTAGGCCGGTGGCCCAAAAGAAACGAAGAATAGGCAAGGAAAAGAGAAGGGCGATGGAGGAGGAAGTCAACAAATTGCGAGAAGCTGGGTTTGTACGAGAAGTCACTTACACCACTTGGTTGGCCAACATCATCATGGTGAAGAAGGCCAACGGCATGTGGAGCATGTGTACTGACTACACGCACTTGAACAAAGCCTGTCCTAAAGCCTCCCACCCTCTTCCCAGCATCGACGTTTTGGCCGATGGGGCATCCGGATGCTAAGTTTCCTTGATGCCTACTCTGGGTATAATCAAATTCCTATGTACTCACCCGATCGGGAAAAAACGGCGTTCATCACTGACAAGACTAACTTTTCCTACGATGTCATGCCCTTTGGCCTTAAGAACATCAGCGCCACATATCAACGTCTGATGGACAGAATTTTCGCTAACCAAATCGGCTGCAACATGGATGTATATGTGGACGATATGGTGGTATGGTCACTCGATGGAGCGACTCACCTGCAAGACTTGGAAGAAGTCTTTAACCAAGTTAGAAAGTACGGTATGCCGCTAAATCCCGCTAAATGTACTTTCGGTGTAGCGACCGGGAAGTTCCTTGGTTTCATGCTCACCTCCTGGGGGATCGAGGCTAACCCCAATAAATGCGCGGTCGTCCTAAAGATGCAAAGCCCAAGCACGCTAAAAGAGATCCAAAGGCTTGTTGGAGGTCTCACCGCGATTTCACAATTCATACCCAAGCTTGCCGAACGAGTCCGACTGGTCTTAAGGAAGATGAAGAAGGGATCCACAGTAAAATGGGATGACAACTGTGAACGAGCATGCTAGGATGTTAAAACCATCCTTATGAACCCTCTAGTAATGAATCGGCCGTCATCAGGGGAAGAATTGCAAGTATATTAAAACACACCCTTTATGGCTTAGAATGAGCATAAAATCAAGCAAAGTACTTAGTTTAGTCAAAAAAGAGTCAAAAGTTGTTTTTAGAGATATTATGCTTGTTTTTGCATTGTTTTGTAGGAATTTATGAGATTTGATGATGGAAGTGAAGAAGGGAGGACTTAGACTCAAGAAAAGTGGAAAAAAGGAAGAAAAGAAGTGTCAAAGTCACCGCTCAGCACTATTTTCCAATGCTGAGCGCCAAACTCGAGGGAGCAGCCACTGCCTCTCGCTGAAGCGGTGTTGTTGAACGTCCAAGCGATTTGGAGGCAAACCTCAGAGCAGTGGGATGGACCGCTGAGCGGTCGGCGACTTCGAGGGAAACCGCTGAGCGGTCAAATTAGGCGCTAAGTGATGGAATGTTGGGCTTGGGCTTAAATTCTGTTACTTTTATGCGTTATTAATAGCCCTAGTGCAACCTTCAGAGTATTCTTTTGGCAAGCAGAGACGTCCAGAGCACTTCTACACTCCTTGGAGACAGTTTCTTTGATGCTTTGGCTCCAATTTATCAAATCTAGGGTTTACTCTTTGATCTTTTCCATTAATTCCATCTAGTTTCACCATGTCTATGGTGAACTAAACCCTTTGTTGTTGGGGAACAATGTAATCCTTTTGAAACTCTTTTATATTGAAATTCTTATTTTATTCATATGCTTTTATTATCAATTGTTGGGTTTCTTATCTATGATTAATGCTTTTATTGTTAAATTCATTCGGTAAGAAGATATTTGACTTTGTCGATACGGAGACGTACGGGGAAGTCATGAACTGATAGGAATTCCCTTGATTAAGCAATACTTCCTAGAGATAGGGGTAGGACGATCAATTGCATTTGCTTTTATAATATATTGCATTGCTAATTACTTAGGGACACTAGAGATAGTAAACTAGTAATTAGTAGTAGGCTCTTTTCGCCGAGAGATCAAGTTTAGAGTAGGCTAAGAAAGTTGCATGAAAATATGATAATAAAGCGAATATAATAAGAAAAGTATATATAAGAGAGTGGATAGGGATGAAATTGTAAACCCCAACAACTCCATTAATTCATATCTTTTCTTTGCCAATTGAATTACTTGCATTTGCATGTTTATTTTTGTTTTGCATACAACTACAAAATTATTTCTTTCTCAAGTCTTATGCAATCAATTTACATGAAAGATAAGGCCTAAGAGTCCTTTGGGAGAATGATACTCGGTCTTACCGATTATATTACTTGATAATGATCTAGTACACTTGCAAAGGACTTAACAAGTTTTTGGCGCTGTTGCCAGGGACTCGTGGTTTAACTTTTCAAGTAGTGTAAATTGATTAAATTTGACTTGTTTGTATATATTTTGTTCTTGTTTTAATTGTTTTTATATAAAAGTGCTTCTAGGGTATTTGTTTCTTGTGCATGCAGGAAACCATTCATACTATAAGTAAGAAAAACCAACAACTGCTTCTTGAAGGACTATCAGACACGAGGGGAAGGAGAGTCAGACTTTTATCTAGAGAATTGTTCCCTTCCCCTGAGAGATTGTTACAACCCTCACTACAGGCTCTTACATAAGATCCAAAAGAGATGGCAGCTGAGCAACCTCCACCCAGACACACACTTGGTGATGCATCAAATGTTGTGGGCCTGTTTCACTTCAACAGTATAGTCATGCAAAGAGATAATACAACCAACATGGTGACAAACCCTGCATTAATTCATCTGGTACAGGTGTTGACTCCCTGACAAGCGTACCAGATCGTTCCAAGTAATATAATTGGTGTAACCCAATATAGTTCTCTCCCAAAGGACTCACCGCCTTATCGTTCGTGTGAATTAAAATAGTAAAACTTGTAAAGAAAAAAAAAGATTAATTGTTTAGAATGCAAGAACACAAAATAAACATGCAATGTGGTTGATTCAATTGACGAAAAAGACAGTAGATGAATGGAGTTGTTGGGGGTTTTACAATTTCATCTTATCCACCCTCTCTTATCTAATCCTCTTATTTAAATTGCTTTGTTATCTCATTGTTATGCAAACTTTCTTGGCCTACCCTTAGCCCGATCCCTCGGCGAAAAGAGCCTATTACTAATTACTGACTTACTATCCCTAGCCTCCCCTAGCAACTAGCAATGCATTACCGAACAGAAGCAAAAAAAATTGATCATCCTACCTCCCTATCCCTAGGTGGTATTGCTTAACCAAGGAATTACTCACCAGTTCATGACATTAATGTACGTTCCCGTATCAATAGAGACAAACAAAAGTTATCGAATGAGTTAAATGATAAAAGCCTTAAGTGCAGATGAGAACCCAACAATTGATAATCAAAGCATATGAAAATCATATAAATAAACAAGAGTTTCAATAAAAGAGGGTTTCAAAAGATTACATTGTTTCCCCCAACAACAAAAGGGTTTAGGTCACCATTGTCATGGTGAACATAGATGAAAATAATGGAAGAATGGAAGAGCAAACCTTAGATAAGATGAAAATGAGTCTAAGCATCCAAGAAATCTTCTCCAGAGAGTGAGAATTAGGTCTGGCCATCCTCCTCTGTCAAAAGAATGAGAATGAAATCGCATCAGGGCTATTTATAACTGAGGAGCGCAACAGAAAACAGGCCCAAGCCCAACAGGCAACCGCCCGGCGTCACACTTATGCTGCCCGGCGGTTTGCCTCTTATCGCACTACCGCCCGACGTCATAGGTCCACCGCCGGGCGGTTTGCCTCTTATCGCAAAACCGTCACCACCAGGGTGCCACTCCTCGCATCTGGCCGTCCAGTGGTGCATTTTTGCCGCTGGGCGGTTCCTAGACTCTTTTTTTCTTGATTTTCTTCCTCTGTCCTGAGTCTAAGACCTTCATCTCTGACTTCATTCTTCACTTCCATCAAAATTGCTACAAAACAATGCAAAACAAGCATAATATCGCTAAAAACAGCTTTTGACTCTCAACTGACTCATTTATTGAGTTTTGCTTGATTCTAAGCTCATTTTAAGCAGTAAAGGGAGTAATTTGGTCTAAAATAACATATGAAAATAACGGTTTTTCAACCGTTTCACTTCAATAGTATAGCCATGCCAAAAGATAATACAACCAACATGGTGATGAACCCTGCGTTAATTCATCTGGTACAGGGCAACCAATTTCATGGTTTGTTGAATGAGAATCCTTATGATCATTTGACAACATTCAGTGAAATTTGCAATACTGTAAGATGACTGGAGTATCTGATGATCGAGTAAAGCTTATCTTGTTACCCTTCTCACTGGGAGGCAATGCTAAGGCATGACTAAACTCCTTTCTAGAAGGAACTTTCACTACTTGGGAGACTGTGGCATCTAAATTCGTGAACAAGTATTTTCCAATGTCAAAAGTCACCCAAGGAAGGTTGGAGATCTCTTCGTTTAACATGGCATGGAGGAAACTCTCGGACAAGCATGGGAAAGGTTTAAAGGCCTATTGAAGAAGACGCCTGTTTATGGGTTTAAATCAATTACTCTGTATATACAGCAAAAATATCAAGCAGATAAAGTATGATGCAACAATTCTCCCCATATAGACTTGCTCTCATACACTCATGAATATCTCTCCCCCTTTGTGCATTAACTAAAAAGGAATGCTTCAGATATTTATGCAGTTTTGGAAAACAAAGATGCATCATAAAGATATGCAGTTTGTAAAATACAATGATGCTCTCACAAATCACAAGTTCATCACAAAACAGTTTAAACTCCCCCTGAAATACAGGTGTATGTGATGAAACAATGTGTAAAACAGTTATACTTCCCTTGTCATTATGCATGAATTTCAAAAACAGTTTGAGTGCACAATGCAGAATATCACAGATTAAGCAACAGTTTAAGCACAAATTTGTATCACAGTCAAATTATCAAATCACATGTAAATGCAATGATACAAATATCAACAATCTCACAATATTATCTCAAATAAGATATTTAAAAATGTAAAGAGCAGAGATAATAGCAGAATATTAATGATTTAAGCAGACAGGAAGGATAGAATCAAATTCCAGAATTCAAATTGTTAACCCATTTAGACGCAGTCGAATGCTTTAAATCATCAGTCGAATGCATTGCTTTACAAATTGTTGAATTCCAATTGTTGATGTCCAAAGCAATGTCCTTCCTGCAAAACTTTTCAACAACCTTTTCTAGATCAAGCATAGTGGTTAAGCAAGAATTTAATCATATCATAACCGAAGTCAATATGTAAGAATGCATGACAGTTTAAGCATAGTTGACTTCAAACCGAGCATAGTCGAATTGATCATTTTACACAATTGTCATTTAGTATTCCTAGTTCATTTCGAATTGTAAAAAGTTTTTCTTTGTTCAGAGGTTTTGTAAAGATATCAGCCCACTGATGTAGTTTATCAACATACTCAATTTTGATTTCACCTCTATTTATATGATCTCTAATGAAATGATGTCTTATTTCAATACGTTTAGTTTATGAGTGTAAGATAGGATTCTTGGTTAGATTTATACCACTAGTATTGTCACATTTCAAGGGAATGTTTTCTATCTTAATGCCATAGTCCTCTAATTGACTCTTTATCCAAAGAGACTGTGCACAACAGCTTACAGCCGCTATGTACTCAGCTTTTGTGGTAGATAAAGCCACACATGCTTGTTTCTTTGAATGCCAAGAGATCAATGATGATCCAAGTAAGTGACATGTGCCACTAGTGCTTTTCCTGTCTAGTTTACAACCCCCAAAATCAGAATCACTGTAACCATTTAGGAAAAGATTTGAGCTATTTGTATACCACAGTCTAAGGCCTTTAGTACCTTTGAGGTATTTTAAAATTCTTTTAACAGTTGTAATATGTGATTCTTTAGGAGTAGATTGAAATCTAGCATAGAGACAAACACGATGCATGATTTCAGGCCTACTAGCAGTAAGATAAAGTAGTGATCCAATCATACCTCGATACATTCTTTGGTCGACACCTTTTCCAGCCTCATCTAGATCCAAGTAGCAATTGGTTGCCATTGGAGTAGTAGTATCTTTGCAGTCCAGCATTTTTAATATTTTTAGCACATCATTGCAGTATTTGGACTGATAAATGAATATGTCGTCTTTGGTCTGCTTCACTTGTAGACCAAGGAAGTATGATAACTCTCCCATCATAGACATCCTGAGTGATGAATGACGTGAAGAAGAAGTATGTTCTGATGGAGGTATGTGCTAGCGTGGCGTGAATAAACCACGAGTCTGATACGGATAGGCAGACGCGTGTTTATGTGGAGAGGAACGAGAATGTTGATTTGGGAATGAAAGAATGACAAAGTGAATGGAAGGTGGCTAAGAGAATCCCTTGGATTAAAATTTGGAGTGCTCTCAACAGAAAAATTAATTTAATATCTCAAAAGAAATTACAAAAGGTGTGGGCATGCTTTTATATAGGACTAAAAATCCCACATACCTTACACATATTACACATGCATAAAAGAAATGCTAAACTAAGGAAATTGGGCTTGGGCCCAAGTCATCATAAAGCACATAAACACGTTCCACAGATATATCAATCAATCAACATAGGAACATGTAACACAGTACATAAACATGTTCAACAGATATAACAATCAATCAGCATAAGAACATGTAATGCAGCAACAACATAAGCTTGTTATTAAGCAATGTGTTGTCATCATAAAAAACTAGAGTAATATAGAAATTGTGTTGTCAACAATCTCCCCCTTTTTTGATAACGCACAACCATGATTAATAACCAACCATGTTTGCACAACAAAATACAAAACAGAGTAACAAAAGAAATATAAAATGTATCACAGTTCAAGTACTCTACATGTAACACAATTAAAACAACAAAATATCAAGATAAATAAGAGACAGAATAATTGATTCTCCCCCTTTCATAAAGCTTTCATACAATCTCTCCCCCTTTGTGCATTATAGCAAAAAAGGTATGCTCTAGATATTTATGCTGATATTTCAACCAGAGATGCATCAAAAAGTATATGCAATTTTCAAGATACAATGATGATCTCCCTATCACATTTAATCACATGTTAATGATAACTCCCCCTGAAATGCAGGCATGTGAAGATAAATGTGTGAAATGTAATACTCCCCCTGTCATTATGCATGGATATCAAAATCAGATCAGATGCACAATGCAGTATATCACACAGTATACAAACAGTATGGTATAGAGTTGTATCAAGCAAAGGATATCAAACAGTTTAGTCATGTAATGATACAATCATCAACAATCTCACAAAATTATCTCAATCAAGATATTTAAAATCAATTTAGATGAGAGATAATAGCAGATATTGAAAAATAAGCAATCAATGAAAGAAAAACCAAATTCCAGAATTGGAATTTATAACCCTGTTGTGAACATTCGATTGCATTATATTCTCAGTTGAATACATTGCCTTCCAAAGTTGTTGAATTCCACTTGTAGTTTCCAAAGCAATGTTTTTCCTGCAAAACCTTTCAAGGAATTTTCTAGATCAAGCAATTTAGTTAAGCAAGAAATATAATCAGGAACAACAGAAGTCAATATGTAAAAATGTGTAACAGATAAAGCATAGTTGACTTCAATCATATTACAGTCAAATCATTCAATTAGAGCAAACAATGTTAAACATATTAAAGCAACTGTATTGATTGAAATGACTGATTTCATTTCCTTGATAAAAGATATTATAATGATGGACACAAACAAGGAACATAAGATAAGCAAAAAATGGCATTATAAGCCATACAAAACGAAAAATAAGACTCGATGAAACACCAAGGAACACTCGACAACAGGTTTCCTAGTTCTCTAATCTAGTCAGAAGGTTTCGGTTGAATCCTTTTCATCAGACTTTTCTTTGCCCAGTTGCAGATTAACATTCTGTGTTTGTGTAAGATTTTCAACTTTATCATGCAGAATCCTTACTTATTCAGCGGCATATTTCTCAAAGTTTCTTTCAGGTAATAAATTTGTTCTTGTAGCTGCCAATACAGATGATTTTCCTGTAAAATTCTCAGAGAAATTTTCTTCCATAAATCTCCACCCATTTATGGTCTTTACTAACCCAAGAGACATAAAAGAGTCTCTATCAAATACATTTGAGGAACTATAGATGCATTTCTGCTCATTACTAACATCAACCCCTAGAAGCACCAAGATTTTGCTAATAAGACAATCGTAGGGTAGATACAGTGACCTTCTCAGAGCAGCATATTCCATATGATATTTGACTACTTGCATCCAATTTGTTGAAAGATTATGTTTGATAGCATGTAGCAGATAAATGTCCTCTGAGGTCATTCGATCTCTCTTGGTCCTGTAGGGCAAGATGATGTTTGCCAAGAGATGTGCAAGAATCTTCTCTTCTTTCAATAACCCTTCATGCGCAAAGATGCTTTCAGTAGAATATACCCCTGGAAATCTCAACCAATCTTGATAAACCCGTTTCTTGCTCAGCATGATATTTACTTTAGTTGTAGGTAAGTGTGAATAAGCACCTTCAGTCGGCAAATTTGGTACAATGTTCCAAATGAAATCATCAAGATGAATATCAATCCCTTTTACCTTAGAAAAAATATCACCGTTTTCAATTATCAAGTTGTGATAGAACACTTTGACTAGGTCAGGATACCAGTTTCCCTTCATCTGAATAATCGGATAGTCCCTGCCTTTCTAACCAGTATGCAAACATGAACCCTTCTCTTTTGAACATGTCCAAATTGATGCTCATTGGGGCGACAATAGTTTTGAAGGAACCACGCAAAAAGCTTTGGCGCTGCTCTTCATCACTGATCCAACCCATTGGGTTTGATTCCCTGATCATGTTGGTCTGCAGTTCGTTTTCTTCATTTCCAAAGCGACTTGAAGAACCCATGAAGACAACATTCTTGAACCCTTCTTTCTAGGATTAGAGAATTTAGGAAGATAACAAGACACAGAATTGAGAGATTTTTGTTTGACACAAGGGAATGCATATAAAAAGAAGTGTGACAGGGTAGAGTTCAAAAATTGACTTATTTAGATGGAGTAGAGGTGAGTAAGGATGATTGAAAACAGAGACATATTCTAATGTATTAATAACACAGTCAACTAAGACACATGAAAACAAAGTTTCAAACTCAATCAATCAATCAAGCAGTCAAACAAAATATTCATACAATCAATCATTAACAACCAATCAAATTAAGCAATATGCAGTAAATTGATACAGTTTTACCAGTTGTAGATACTCAAGATTTTCATTTATTCAAAAGTGATTCATCCCTGAGATCATACTACACCTGCTATGTAACCTGCAAAACAATTTAAGTTTTGGTTATTGGTACCCATTTAACTTTGGGTCCATGATTGTCAGTCTTTGTCACTTGTTCTTTTGGTCTCCATACATATAATCCTTTAGGAACAACAACATTTCTGTAATAACAATTTCTAACAGTATGGCCAGCACAATTACAATAGAAACATGCATTTCTAGTAGGTTTACTTAAATCAGTAAATTTCTTAGTATTGGTTCTATTAGATTGAGCTATGTATATTATTCCTTGCCTATATATAGCTCTACCATATGATTTTAATACAACATTTAAATTGTCTCTACCTTGAGTAAACTTAGCTAGCGTGCTAGTCAAGTAATTTATCTTTTCAATATGAGCAGGACAATTTTCACAAGCTTTTTCTACTATAACAGTTTTAATTTCAGCATCCTTAGTAGATAACAAAGCTTCATTTAATTCTTTCTCTAACTTTTCATTTTCAGCAACAAGGTTGTTAATCCTATACTCAAAATCTCTTCTCTCAGAGTTTAGACGATTAACCTTGTACTGCAATTGCATTGCTTCAGCATGTAGTTCTTGAAAGACATCTTTCAATAGATCATACTTGATCTCCACTGGTTCATTTGAGATGTCTGCATCACTGTCGTAATTGTCCCATGTTACTTCAGTCATGTAGCAGATGTTGGATTCTTCCTCTTGATCAACATCTTCATCACTTGAGCTTTTAAAATCTGTATTCTCCCAAGCAATGTATGTTGCTTTTCTTTTCATATTTCTGCCTTGAGGGAATCTTCTCTTTCCTTTCTGCTTCGGCTTTAATTCAGGACAATCAGGCTTGATGTGACCTTCATTTCAACATCCATAGCATTGGACAATATTTTTACTGAAGCCATTTTTTTTCCTTGACCTGCATGGTTAGTCAGTTGACTATATTATGTAAAAGTCGACTAAAGTGTCTTACCATCAAGGATATCAATTCTTTCTCTCCATGTTTGGTTCAGAGTTGTTCTTGCTTGTAGCCTTCAGAGCAATGAACTTATTTTCTTCAATCTCCTCTTCATCCTTTAATCTACCAAGCTCCAATTCATGTTCACGTAACTTGCCAAACAAGGTAGCCATGTTCATCGTTGTGAGATCTTTGGACTCAGAGATTGCTGTGACATTTGGTTGCCAATTTATGTTCAGACTTTTCAGAATCTTGATATTGATCTCTTCTTTGTCAAATACCTTCCCGAGAGCCATGAGAAGATTTACAATGTGAGTGAATCATTTATGCACATCATATATGGTTTGTCTAGTTTTCATTTTGAACAATTCATACTCTTGTATCAGGGAGTTCTTTCTTGCTCTCTTTACTTCATATGTGCCTTCATGAGTTACCTCTAAGACATCCCACATTTCCTTTGCGGATTTGCATTGAGATATCCTGAAAAATTCATCAATTGTTAGTGTAGAGGCAATAATATTTCTAGCTTTAATATCATACTGAAATTTTCTATTTTCATTAGCAGTCCACTCAGTAAAAGGTTTCAAAACAATTTCTCTTCAACATTTTTTGTAGGTACAAAAGGACCATTTAAAGTGGCATCCAAAATTCCTTTATCTTGCGATTCAAGAAAGATTTGCATTCTGATTTTCCAAAATGAATAATTTTCGCCAGCAAACAAGGTGGTCTGTTTGTTGAAGCGCCTTCACCAAAAGTTTGAAAACAGGAAGCCATCCCCAAGTTTATAGTCGAATCAGAGAAAAACAGAGTCGACTAGTTTTTCAAATATCTTATGAAAACCACCTCTAGTGCCAATTGTTGGAAAACAGGTAGGCTTTGTTTTTACACCAAGAGGGGGGGTGAATTGGTGTTGTATCAAAAATCAATTCTTTTCACAATCTTTTATACTGGTTCGGCCAACAATGCCTACATCCAGTGTCCTTCCAACCTAGGAAGCAAATGTACTATAATGGTTGTGGTTTTTACAACAAGGAATTTATAGAAGACCTCCACGTCAAAAATATAAATCTCCTCTCTAACCCTTAACCAAACTATAGGCGAACAAGAACAACAAGACTTGCAACAAGATATCCCCTCTTTTGCAATCTACCAACACTACTTTGAACAATCCTCAAAGTGAACAAACCCCTGTAATCATCAACAGGTCCAAACAACAGTCTTCACGGATGCCAAGCTAGAAAATCAATGCAGCAGTCTTCAAGGATGCCAAGCCTCATCGTGATCAAACCAGATGCACCTTCTTTGTGCAGAATATGATCAATCAATGTGTGCGCAAAATAATCTCCCTTTGAATATTTTTCAAGAAAGATCACTACCGTCTTCTTGGAGAATTCTTGGAGCTTCTTAAAATAAAGAATTCAATGTGAAACAGAAATGAAAATGTCAATTCATCAAAAGTCTCTGAACAGAATCGTGACAAGCCTATTTATAGATTTCTGTTAATCAAACAGACTCTAAGTCAAATATGCTACTAATTCAGTAGACTAGATTATGAAAATTATAACAGTTCAGTCAATCTAATAGCATACAGTCAACCAAAACCAAAACACATTTAATACAGTTGACCAAGTCATCAATGCTCAACTCACTTTTAAAAATATAGTCGTTAGAGGGCAAGAGCATAACAAAATTTCAAATCAAACAACAAACACAGTCGAATGTGTGGCGCACATAGTCGACTTTCAACATGTAAAACATTTTGAAATTTTTTTCTTCTCAAAAATTCACAGAGCACTGATACTCAAAATATGTACAAAGATTTTAGCATAGTCGAATCAATTAATAATGTAGTCGACTATACTATAGCTTTGTCACACAATGATAAGATCATGAAAGTGCTTGTGGTTTTCAGCTTTAAAGCATGTGCCGTAAAAACGTATGTAAAGATGCATTGCACATAGCACATAAAGCACATAAACACGTTCCACAGATATATTAATCAATCAACATAGGAACATGTACCACAGTACATAAACATGTTCAACAAATATAACAATCAACATAAGAACATGTAATGCAGCAACAACATAAGCTTGTTATTAAGCAATGTGTTGTCATCATCAAAAACTAGGGTAATATAGAAATTGTGTTGTCAACAATCTCAACATCGTTAATCACAGGCCCATGGAAAAAACTACAAATAGAAGTCAAAGGTAGGAGGTAGTTGGGTACATTTACTGCGCATTTACTCTGGTTTTCTCTTTCTCTCTCTATCTCTAGAAGTGACTTATACACTGACTTGAGCGTAAGAAGACCTTTGGCAGGTGATAATGGCTGAAAAATCGTTATTTTCATGTGTTATTTTAGACCAAATTACTCCCTTTACTGCTTAGAATGTGCTTGAAATAAAACCAAACTCAATAAATGAGACTTTTGAGAGTCAAAAGCTGTTTTTAGAGGTATTATGCTTGTTTTGCATTGTTTTACAGCAATTTTGATAAAAGTGAAGAATGGGATTGAAGATGAAGATCTTAGACTCAAGAATAAGGAAGAAACATGAAGAAAACAAGATTCTAGGAACAGCCCAAAGCCAAAATCCAGCGTCGGGCGGTAGACCCCTGCCGCCGGGCGGAAGTGCGATTTAGGGTAAACCGCCGGACGGTGCAACTTTTCTGTCGGGCGGTTGTCTGCTAGGCTTGGACTTATTTTATGTGATTTTTATGATGTATTTGGGCTTGGGCTTGTTTTATGTTGTTTTTATGCCCTATTTAAAGGCCAGAGCGTCTTAGGGTTTGGATCTTTTGATGGCTTAGGCACAGAAACACTTTTCACCCCTCTGGGTAGATTTGGAGATGGTGACAACTCTCCTTTTCTCCTTTTTAGGGTTTGTATCTCTTTCATTCCATTATTCACCTAGTTTCTCCATGACGATGGAGAACTAATATTATTTGTTGCTGGGAAAGATGTAACCTCTAAACTCTCTTGTAGTTGAATCAATTCTTTTTATTGATATATGCTTACTTCATTAATTGTTAGAGTTTTCCTCTTTGCTTAATGCATACATCATTTAACTCATTCGGTGGTATGATCCTTGATTTTGTTGATACGGGAACGTACGGGGAAATCTAGAACTTGGGAAATTCTCCCAAAGGTAGTATTACCTATACATAGGAATATGTGGTAATATGATGGTTGGTTGCATACACACTTCTGTGCTTCAAAATTAATTATTATGGATGCTAGGAATCGTATGAACTCGTAGTTAAGGATAGACTTTCTTACCGGTGACAGCGGTATTAAGTGTTTTAGAGATGGCATTAACATTAATGAAGAAGAGGAATTCTTATATGCATGAAAGTGATTATGTGAAATCTAACCCCAAAAACATATTCACCTCATATTCTAATTTTCATCCATCCATCCAATTTTGTGTTTAACCTCAATTGATCAAATTGCATTCATGTTTATTTTTCCGTACGTTAAATTAAAAAAACCCAAATTATTTTGTTCTTATAGTCTTGATTGGTTAAGCAAAAGCACAACAGTTTAGTGTCGTGAGTCTCATGGGAAGAACGATAATGGGTTATACCATTTTTATTACTTGATACGATTTGGTACACTTGTCAATTTGTCAACAAGTTTTTGGCGCCGCTGCCGGGGACTCATGGTAGAACTATTATATGTGCGTGATTCTTGATCGATTAGATTTTTTTTATTTGATTTGATTTTATTTTATTTTCTTTTATTTTCTTTTCTTTTATTTGATTTTATTTGATTTGATTTTATTTTATTTTATTTGATTTCATTTTATTTTATTTGATTTGATTTTATTTGATTTGATTTGATTTGATTTGATTTTATTTGATTTTATTTTATTTCTACTTTTTATTTTTTTCTTTTATTTTATCTTTTTATCTTTCTGTTTTTATTTTTCTTTCTTTTCAAAAAAAATGAAAAAAAATTCTTTTAGTGTTTTTATTTTTTTATTTATTTTTTTTTTGTAATTCTGTTCTCTAGTGCAATGTTCTTTAGTGTCAGCAGGATAAAATTTGTACCAGGAGCACAAGATCATCAGGAGACAGATAAGGAAGGAGAATTGTTTCACCAACACCCTGATGTGAAAAGTGACAAACCCAAACCTGGCACACCAGTGAAATTTAAGAATAGGTTATGGGTTGTCAAGATTATTAAAGCAAACAGAGCACTCTTGAGATTGAGAATCCTTAGAGTTGGTGACAAGGAAATTTTCGAGATTTGTTGGTGCCATGAAGGAAGGAAGAACGCCAACATAGATTTTCAACACCTACTGATGGGTGTTTGGGCTTTACCGGGTCAAGCTAATGACGTTAAAAAATCGCTTGCTGGGAGGCAACCCAGTTTCTAACCTAGTTTCTGAATTTTTTTATCTTTTATGTTGTTTTGATTTTATTTTATTTTATTTATTTATTTATTTTATTCTGTTAAGGTTATGTGCTGCTTCTGATGGCAGTGATGATAACATCTATTGATGGATGCTTCTACAACATCTACTGATGGATGTTAGGTGATTTGGCATTTACTGATGGATGCCAATGAAGATAAGAAAAATTAGCATTTACTGATGAATGCTACTGGGATAGCATCTACTGAGGGATGCTAGAAGATTTAGGTATCTACTGAAGGATACAGGAAGGTACACCTACTGGTGGGTGTTTGAAGGATCTGCACTTACTGATAAGTGCTAAACAGGTTTGGGTCAGGCTCGTGACGTTAAACAAGCGCTACTAGGAGGCAACCTAGATTTTCTTCTTTACTCTTGCACTTTAAATTTTTAGAATAGGTTGAATTTTAATTTTAGTGTGTCTGCTTGGCTTGAAGACTTTTCTGATGATGTTTTGACTGAATGAATTACATGATGAGTCTGTTTAATGATGATTTGATGTGAATGATTATTGAGTTGTGTTGCATATCCTGTGAAACAGATGTGTGATGAATTATGATTGTGGTCTTGATGTTAAGCAGGGTGTACGAATGAATGTGTGTGAGAAAGCATGTTGTGTGAGGTATTGAGCTCCAGAGTTTTAATTGTTGTATGAAATTATTCACAGGAAAGCATGCATGATATTGCCTAGGTGATTGATTGAATTGCATGTACATTTCATATGATCAAGGCCATTTTTGAAAGCCCTTACTTAGCCAAATTTTACCCAAAGTGCTTGAAATTTTATACCCTTTTTGAACCTTGGCCTAAACAGAATGAAAACCCTTGTGTTCAATTTATTTACTTTGAATTGGGTTAATGACTGTACGTATATTCAAGGTTCAAGTTTGGGGATGCGGGGAAAATATGAATGGCAAAAAGAAAGGCATTAAGCTCAAGTGTTGAAAAAGAAAAATACATGAGAAAGAGGAAAAATCATGAAAGATGAGCTCAATGTAAAAATAAAAGAAAAAGGGAAGAAGTTGGGGGCAAATGAGATTGGTTGAAAAAGAGAGTTAAACTTGAACCTTGAATGATGAATGAGCTCTCTTGAATCAAAGATTTTGTGATCCAGAAAAACTATTTTTTCTTGATAGCCCAGCCTCATTACAAGCCTTGGAAAAGTCCTTTTGATGGCATTTGCATGTGATGATTTTGATTGTTTGAGATGAAAGGCAATTTTATTTCATGTGACTTGTGAATGATTTGGAGTTGGAGTGTTACCCTAGACACTTGAGAGTGATTGAGTGAAACACTTGCTTGGTGAGAAATTCTAAGTTTCATGATTGCATCTTTGCTTAGTGGATTGATCATTCATAATATGTAACATCTGTTGAGGAATGTGTGAAATAATTGAATTGAAAGCATGCATCTTGATTTGATCATCACTGAAGATCTGAAATTGAGTAGTTCTCATCATGTACTTTAGGAATGTTGAATCATTGGATGAAAGTGTAGAGAGCCAAGTTTTGTTTTATCTTTAGTTTTGTTTTGTTTTGCTTGAGGACAAGCAAATTTCTAAGTTCGGGGTTGTGATAACGGTTGAAAAAACGTTATTTTCATGTGCTATTTTAGACCAAATTACTCTCTTTACTGCTTAGAATGAACTCGAAATCAAACAAAACTCAATAAATGAGTCTGTTGAGAGTCAAAAGCTGTTTTTAGAGGTATTATGCTTGTTTTGCATTGTTTTGCAGCAATTTTGATAAAAGTGAAGAATGGGATTGAAGATGAAGATCCTAGACTCAAGAACAAGGAATAAACATGAAGAAAAGAAGAGTCTAGGAACAGCCCAGAGCCAAAATCCAACGCCGGGCGGTAGACCCCTACCGCCAGGCGGTTTTGCGGTATAGGGGAAACCGCCGGGCGGTAGACCCCTGCCATCGGGCGGAAGTGCGATTAGGGTAAACTGTCGGGCGGTGCAACTTTTCCGTCGGGCGGTTGTCTGTTGGGCTTGGACTTGTTTTATGTGATTTTTATGATCTGTTTGGGCTTGAGCTTGTTTTATGTTATTTTTATGCCCTATTTAAAGGCCAGAACGTCTTAGGGTTTGGATCTTTTGATGGTTTAGGCATAGAAACACACTTTTCACCCCTCTGGGGTAGATTTAGAGATGGTGACAACTCTCCTTCTCTCCTTTTTAGGGTTTGTATCTCTTTCATTCCATTATTCACCTAGTTTCTCCATGACGATGGAGGACTAATCTTTTTTGTTGCTGGGAAAGATGTATCCTCTAAACTCTCTTGTAGTTGAATCAATTCTTTTTATTGATATATGCTTACTTCATTAATTGTTAGAGTTTTCCTCTTTGCATAATGCATACATCGTTTAACTCATTCGGTGGTATGATCCTTGATTTTGTCGATACGGGGACGTACGGGGAAATCTAGAACTAGGGAAATTCTCCCAAAGGTAGTATTGCCTATACATAGGAATATGTGGTAATATGATGGTTGGTTGCATACACACTTCTGTGCTTCAGAATTAATTATTAGGGATGCTAGGAATCGTATGAACTCGTAGTTAAGGATATGCTTTCTTACCGGTGACAGCGGTATTAAGTGTTTTAGAGAGTGGCATTAACATTAATGAAGAAGAGGAATTCTTATATGCATGAGAGTGATTAGGTGAAATCTAACCCCAACAACATATTCACCTTATATTCTAATCTTCATCCATCCATCCAATTTTGTGTTTAACCTCAATTGATCAAATTGCATTCATGTTTATTTTTCCGTACTTTAAATTCAAAACCCCCAAATTATTTTGTTCTTATAGTCTTGATTGGTTAAGCAAAAGCGCAACAGTTTAAGGCCGTGAGTCTCATGGGAAGAACGATAATGGGTTATACCATTTTTATTACTTGATACGATTTGGTACACTTGTCAATTTCTCAACAGCAGGTACCCGGCCAGAGCATATTGTGGCGGAAAGACCAAGGACCGAGTGAATATAAAGGCATTAGGAGACGGGAAGTGTGACTGGACATCCAAAAGATAAATTGTGTAGGTGTTAGTGTGATCTGACCTCACTATCGAAACAAGATTTATAGAAATAACAATAGCAACATATATGTTTAAATATTAATGACATTAAATAATTAATTTTTATTAAAAGTAATATTTTTCAAAGAACACAACATCATAATTAAAAGCTATGACACGAATTTGTTATAAATATAATTTCAATATAAGCACAATACAATCAAAATTGTAAAATTTAAAAGTTAATAGAGTTTATGATTTGGTTTGTTTCTTAATTTTTAAACCAAATATCCAAACATACCTATTCACAGAGAAAAAGTTGTATCCAAAATAATATAAAAGAAAATGATCAATTTCCTTTTTTTTTAATTTATTTGGCACGTGTGAGTGGGTAATTAAAGTGTGTGAAAGAGAGAGGAAAGTTACAGTATGTGAAAATAAATAATGCGACACGAGCTACTTTTTAAAAATGCTATCGGAAAATCTATTTAAAAATTAGAAAGGTATTTATTTAAAGAAGAATATTGCAAAAATAGTGGGGCGAATGTGGCATTTTTTTTAACTCGGTTTGTTTTATCTAAAGTTTAAAACTAGTTTATTTGAAAAAGTTATCTCTCATAAGTTGTAAGAAATACTCTTTAAATTTAAGAATCGAATTTCTACTTTTTATTTTGAAACAAGATTGCCCATGACTATTATATTTTACCTTGATGATATTTGGCACGTCACAAATCATATCTTCAAAGAATAATTATAGCTTTTACATCATATCCTTATCTCATCGATACCATATCCATGAAAACCATATATCCACCTCATACTTATATGAGGAGATCTTTCTTTCCCCTTTTATTGATTCCATTAGCCACAATGTCAACTAGATTAAGACCCCAAAGGAACAAGCTTTACAAAAAAAAATCAACAACAATTATTTAACATTTACTTTTTCGATCATTACAAAATTCAGTAAAGTATATTAAATACCCTTCTTTAAATAGTTTAAATTACCAATGGCTGATACATGCCATTATTGTTTTGATTGAAATAGAAAAAAAAAATCATAATTACGTTTTCTTTTTGTGAAATATTACTCTACGAATAAATATTTGTATTTATCTTGTAAAAAGTCAACAACTTAATTTAAAATTATAAGAAGTTTAAATGAAGTAAAATATAAATATTTTATTAGAAAAGTTAAAAAATTTATAAATAAAAAATTAACAATTCAAAATTTATTTTATAAAAAATATTATTTCTTAAAATTAAATTTCCTTACTTCTCTTAAAGAGTATGAGTTTACCTATAAGAGTTTACATTAAAGAAGATAGAAAATAGTAAAACATATCATCTTCATCGTATTTAATTTTAGAGTAAATTTTTTCTCATTTCATTAAATTTGTTTATATATTAGTAGTTTGATTTGATAGATGTTTTTAAACGACGACTTTAGTGACAAAGATGAATTATTGGCCGTCTAGAGTTGTAGTAATATCTTTAGTTAAATAATCAAGATTTTATATGAGCAAGCACTAATATAGAGAACAACATTTACATAAGATATATACATCAGAGATCGTATCAAAAATTATTATCTTTAAGATTATGAACATACTTTAATAGAGATAATAAATAATAGAACATATCTTCTTGTTATATTTATGTTTAGAGTAAATTTTGTTCTCGTATCTTCTGAATTATTTATGTGTGAATGGTTTGCATGCTTTGAGAGATGTGTTAGCATGTGAATTTTGAGTGGCAAAAATAATCTTTGACTTCACGTCAGGCAAAAATATTTAATGACAGGGGAATAGGCCACGGTTGGACAGAGAACCGCGGCCTATTCCCCCTGCTACCTGCTGACATTCCTCAAAAGGCCTGCTGACATTCCCCAAAAGGCAGTTGGGAGGCAGTTAAGGGGATTCTGAACGTTGGGGAATAGGCCGCGGTTGGCCAGAGAACCGCGGCCTATTCCCTGGTCGAAGTAAATTTTTAAAATTGTCAAAGTATATGCCGCGGTTGGGCTCTGAACCGCGGCATATAAGTTAAAAAAAATTCAAAAATGCCATTTTGTTTTATTTTTTTAAAATGAATAGGCCGCGGTTTAAAGTAGAACCGCGGCCTATTCCCTCTTTATGCCGCGGTTAAGTGTAGAACCGCGGCAGATGCTCTTTCTGATAGTTAAAAAAAAAACTTTGAACAGTTTTCTTCTTCCACACGATTTTCAGAAAACAGAAACGAAACCCCCACTGCTGCAAGCTTTTCTCCGTCCGGACTCTGCTTCTCCATCCATTATCGTCTCCGTCCGCCTCCCGAATCATCATCGTCGCCGTCGGACCAGTGCTTCTCCGCAGCCGCCACATTGACGCCAGCCCAAATCGTCTAGGTGCCAGACTTCTCCTCCGCGACCAGTGCCCCTTCTTCTCCGCGACCAGTGTCAATCGGACCAGTGCTTCTCTGCCACACCCCTTCTTCTCCGCCGCGCCAAAACCAGGTATTGCACTAACCTGGTTTGATTTTAATATATGCTTGATTGCTTACTTGTGATAAAATGTTCTTGGAATTGATTTGCATTGGTTTGAGTTCAATGAATAGAATAGGATATAGTTGAAGTTGGATTTGTCACTTGTTGAATAGTTATTCCTATCGTAATTAGAAGTTTAGAGATTGTAATCAAGATCAAGATAATAGCTTCCACACATTACAAAAAAATTATATGAGGATGATTTTTTTTTTCAAAAGTAAATTACTATATTTACAATATAAGTATAACGCGTTACATAAAAATAAATTCGTTAAATTGGTTCATTCGATTTTAGTATTTTGAAAAATAATCTTTGATACAGGGAAAATAGGATAAGGAAGAAAGAAATGAGTGAAATATTAGTGTAGAGATTTAAAAAAATAAATTTAAAACTTTATTGTTAAGTTATTTATTTTTTGAAATATTAAAACTTAAGTTATTTATGTGTGATTGAATGTTTGAATTGGTAATTTGAATGATTATTAATTGTATGATTGTATGACTGAATTGAATGTATGATTAAATTGATAATTTTATATAAAAAAATTGTATAATTGTAATTTTGTAAAATTTAGGAATGGATCAAATTTGGATTAATTTACAACGTATTAGTGTTGAGTATGAGAGAGGTGTAGAGGAATTTATACAATTTGCGCAACGTAATGAGGGGAGAAGTGACGATGAAGTGAAGTTTAGATGTCCTTGTGTGAACTGTTTGAATGGGAGAAAGTTGAACGCAACTCAAATTAGAGAACATCTTATCTGTGATGGTTTCCTAAGATGCTATACAACATGGATATGGCACGGCGAAGAAATACACTTTCCGATTGACTCGCAAACTGAAAATGTTACAAATTCCACCATGGAAGAAGATTAACCGGATGAAGACAAATTAGAGGACATGATCCGCGATGTTGGCGCAGAAAATTTTGCCAAAGCTCATGTGTATGAGACGATGTCGACTGATGCCGAAACACCTTTGTATGTCGGTTCAACTAAGTTCACACGTTTGTCAGCTATGTTAAGGCTCATGAATTTGAAGGCGAGCAATGGATGGACTGATAAGAGCTTTACAGAATTGTTGACATTGTTGAATGAAATGCTGCCAGATGGAAATACACTGCCGACTCGTAATTATGATGCGAAGAAAATTCTTTGTCCAATGGGTATGGAGTATAAAAGGATACATGCTTGTCCGAATGACTGCATTTTATATAGGAAAGAGTTTGAATTTTTGACAAAGTGTCCAAAATGTGGCTTATCACGATACAAGTCAAAAAACAATAGTGAAGATGATGGTCAGATTGAAAAAAAATGGATCTGCTTTGAAAGTAGTTTGGTACCTCCCAATAGTTCCCAGACTTAAGCGTTTGTTTGCGAATTCCAAAGATGCTAAAAACCTTAGATGGCATGCAGATCAGAGAAAAATTGACGGGTTGCTTCGTCATCCAGCTGATTCAAAGCAATGGAAAAATATTGATCGACAATTCCCCGAATTTGGTAAAGAGTGTAGAAATCTTAGGCTTGGTTTAGCCACTGATGGAATGAACCCATTTGGTAATCTGAGTACCAATCACAGTTGTTGGCCAGTTATATTGATAATTTACAACTTATCTCCTGCATTGTGCATGAAGAGGAAGTACATGATGTTGTCTATGATGATATCTGGTCCAAAGCAGCCTGGAAATGACATAGATGTTTATCTAAGCCCACTAGTTGAAGACTTGAAGGTTTTGTGGGATGATGGGGTTGAAATATTTGATGCATTCGCTTCAGAGACTTTTATGATGCGTGCAATGTTATTTTGCACCATTAATGACTTTCCTACTTATGGTAATTTGTTAGGATACAGTGTCAAGGGTCATAAAGCGTGTCCTATATGTGAAGAAAACACTGCAGCTCATCAATTGAAACATGGAAGAAAGACGGTGTATCTGCGTCATCGGAGATTTCTAAAACGTAATCATCCATATCGAAGGTTAAAAAAAGCATTCAATGGAGATCAAGAGAGGGATGAAGCACCAAATCCACTTACTGACCTTCAAGTTCTTGAAAAAGTTAATAAAATACATCATGTATTTGGGAAAACATCCAAGAAGTCATCTGTAACGACCCCTTGGAAGAAGAAATCAATATTCTTTGATCTTCCATATTGGTCAAAGTTAGATGTTCGACATTGCATAGATGTGATGCATGTAGGTGATCCCTTTTTTGGAAGCACACAAAGCCATTGTTAAGAATAAAAATCCAAGACAATCAGAGAAATGGCAATTGATGGAGCATAACAAAACATTTATGTCTTGGTTCAAATCTAAAATTGACAAAGAACCACATCCTTCTGAAACTTTATTGTGGCTTGCAAATGGTTTGAAGTTTGATTTCGTGTGTTGTCAAGGTTATGAAGTCAATAATTGCACATTCTATACGAAGAAATTGGATGATAAAAGCACAGTACAAAATAGTGGAGTCAGATTAGAAGCTGAGTCACTTCAATTTTCCACATCAAAAGATCAATCTCCTGTACTTGGATCAATGAGATACTATGGTATAATAGAAGAGATATGGGAGGTTGATTACACCAAGTTTTTTGTTCCATTGTTTAAATGTAAGTGGTTTGACAATAAGAGCGGTGTGAAACTAGATGAATCGGGTATGACACTAGTTGATTTTCGAAAGGTGGGTTACCGAGATAAACCGTTTATCATGGTACATCAAGCATCGCAAGTTTTTTATGTCAAAGATCCTGCGTCTGACCATTGGTATGTCGCTCTTCAAGGAAAAAAACAAATTGAAGTTAACGAAGAGAATCTGATTAATATTCATATTGCTGACAACCATTCATTGCAAACTACAACAAATTTGGATGACCAATCTCTAGTTGACGACGATGTACATGCAATTCGGTCAGATCATGATGAGGGAATATACATATGATGACAATGGAACTCTTTATGTATGAATTTTCAATTTCTGTATAAGTATTTTATTGATATCACTATTACATGTTTTGTTAAATTATATGATATTACATAAGTCTTTTATTAATTTTTCATGTTGCTATTTATTTTGACAGATATATGGCTGATCATCCACATTCTTCAGGGGATGAGGCTCCCCCTACCAGATCCACTAGAGGACCCACCAGGATGAAACAATTATTGATGAGAAAGAATAGTGGTGAAAGAACTCCAATGAATGTGAATGTGATCATGGGTGTGGCAGTTGGCCCCTATGCAGATGATTTCCGATCATACCTTGGAGTAGTGGCACGTGATAGGATTGGTATTCTCACTCCGAGGTTGATCAGAACATAATATGGAACGATATATTGGTAAGTTAGTTAATATCTTTTGAATTAAAATTTGTTTATGTTGATAATTTTGTACTGATACAACTCTATTATGTTTATTTCAGCTGACATTTGACATTCCAAATGTCGCAACACTTAGAAATAAGTGTTTGTCAACTGTTGCTAAAAACTTCAGAAACTTTAAAAGTAAGTTGACAACAAGATACATCTTTGGACACCTTAAACATAAGTCTCCATGTAGTACATATAAGTCCATTGATGAGGAGACTTGGCGGCTTTTTAAAGAGAGTCGAATGACAAAGGAATGACAGGTTAGTATAGTTGATATTATTCAATTCCTCATTAACAAATATATATCATATGAACTAATTAATTCATGTGTGTGTGACAGGCAATTAGAAGCAAAGCACAAGGAACAAGTGCTCATAACAAAAACCCCCACCTATTATCTCGTGGTGGGTATAGGAAGCTTGAGGAGAAAATCCTCAAGCAAAAGGCAGATGCTATAGCACCATCTCAGGGTGGTAGCCCTCCTCAGCCTCCTTCTCCACCGTCTAGACATGAGAAATGGAAGTTGGTCCGTATGCGACCATCGGGCACCTACTCTTCCGACACTGCACGAGAGATTTCTGAAAGAATTGTAAGTTATCACTGTTCCTAAAATAATAAGTATTGTCATTATACATACTACATTAAACTATTTTAAGAATAATGGTGTTTTGTAATGTTATAGGACGCCTTGGTTGAGCAGAGCTCCCAAGGCCAATTCACTCCAGAGGGTCGCCAGGATATTCTTGCTGCTGCGATTGGACGACCTGAGCACCCTGGACGTGTACGTGCTGCAGGTTCTGGAGTAGGAATTAAAGATTATTTTGGGAGCTCTTCTCGTCATCGTTCATATTCATACAGCGATACACAATGGATGACAGAAGAGATCACAAAAAAGGTCCGAGAAGACCTTAGAGAGGAGATCAGGGCCGAGGTTAGATCAGAGATGAGGGCTGAATTCCAAAGCATGTTCCAGCAGCAGTTTCAGAACATGCACGCGGTGTCATCTCCTATAGAGGAACATGTTATCCTTGCCCCCCCCCCCCCACAGGTAAACCTAATAAACATTTATGTGTAATTATTTCTATCTTTTGTATAATCTAACATTTACTCTAACAGGGAGAAGCGGGAACCGAAGTTGTTCCGCATCAGCCATCCCAGAGGATGACATGGACGATGGTAGTCCATGTCTGCTATACATTTTAGATGATACTGAGATGGTGCTGGTAGCTCGTGGAGCAGAGTTGAGGACAGCGACTGTATGTCATGGTATGCAACTATTAGAGGATGAGGTGAAGGTCTCAGTGGATGAAATGATCATACCAGATGCCATGGTTCCTCTGTCCATGGAAGAGATTTTCACTGTGGAACAAGCATATAAGTTGTTTATCAATTGGCCTAAATTTTTGGTTAAACTAGTTTCTGACCCCTCGGTATGAAATTCTTCTTTACACTTCTCAATTTTAAAGGTTTTTAATGCTCTATATTACTTATCTTATCTTTTCATGTAACAACAGACGCAGACACATGAGAAGATTCCTCTATCTGAGGATGATCCTCTTGCTTCATTGCATCCACTTGCTGACATCCTTGATGAGAATCCTTTGGAGGTTGAGTATGATGCTAATGTATTTGGGAGAGGCTCTGAGGTCCCAATATACCTTTCATAGCCAAGATGTCCGTGAGCTTGCGTCGGGAACACAAGAGTTGAATATTTCAATTATTCAGCTATGGATCATGTAAGTCTATGAGCAATTATTTATATATAAAATTGATATATATATCAAGTATCCTTATATCAAAGTTAATTTTTGATTTCAGGCATATGTCTGGGGTCAGTAACAAGTTGGGGCGTTCAGATGATTATGGATTCGTTGATCCCCAATTAATTCATGAATCAAATGATTTTGAGCAGATCAACATGAATTTGATAAGAAGTTTTGCAAGCGGCAAGAAAATATACTTGTTGCCTTATATATCCGGGTAAGTGAACTTTGTTAACATAATAAAGTTCCATATGTGATTTTAATATTTAATAGTTACGTTATTATGAATTTCAGGTGCCATTGGCAACTTCTTGTTATGTCTATGCAAGACAACACTGCTTTGTGGTTCTGTTCATTGCACAGGCCTCCTCCCCCACAACTCAAACAAGCAATTTATTGGTAAGAACATCAATGTTTGGACTTTCTTTGTTATATAAATGAATGCTAAAACCCTTTTTTATAAACAGTTCTATTCAAGCAACTATGATGATGGGTGGGAGATTAATTGCTAACAGTAGAAAGATTACTTGGATTTCTCTCAAGGTTTGACATATGCTAAAGCCATACTTTGTTATACTTGTTTTATTTTAATGTTATTCACTAACTATTATCAACTGTGATGATATATTGTAGTGTAACAGACAAAATGGGTCATATGAGTGCGGATACTATGTAATGTATTGGATGACCCATATTGTTCGTTCTCACATCACAAGTCGCTGGGAAACGGTAATATTTAACTTTAACAAATTTTGATTTTTTTCCCAAATGTTGAATTCATATACACTAATTAATATGAATTGTCTTTTGCAGAGATTCAAGACTACTACACCAGTTCCTGAGAAGCCACTACTATTCATTAGGAAGGCTGCTGCGAAGTCTATAATTAGATTATACAATAGCTCTTAGATTTAAACATTGCATTTGATTATATTGTATTTTCTTAGACTCTGTACTTTATTTGATGTTGAAATACATTTGAACATGTGTTTGTTATGTTGAAATTGAATTTGTGTACATGTTTTTATATGCAGGTCTGTTTTTGTGGTAGTGGATATCACAAAACCAGACCTGCAATTTTAAAAAACTGTAGGCGAATATGCCGCGGTTGTGACTTGAACCGCGGCATATACTTTTTCGTTTTAATTTTTTTTTAAAAAAGAGACATATGGCCGCGGTTCTTGCCCTAACCGCGGCCTATAGTGGACACTTTTTGCCGCGGTTGAACCGCGGCATATAGGGGACAATTTTTTTTTTTTTTAAAAAAAAGGATTTAGGCAGCGGTTCCTTGGACAACCGCGGCAGATTACGGAACTTATATACCGCGGTTTTAACCGCGGCCTAAAGTCTCTGACTTACTACCGCGGCTGAATATGCCGCGGTTCGTAAACCGCGACCTATAGTGAAAAATAACCGCGATAAAATCTCCTCGCTGCACTAGTGATTGAAGGATTTTCATAAAGAGAGAAGAAGTGTTAGTGAATAGAACAATCAAAATCAGGACAAAGGTTGGACCCATAGAAAGAAGATTGAGTTATACAGACGTAAGGATATTATCGTTGAGCATGAATACCCTCGAACCAGTGAAAATCAATCTCCTCCCTAAGTAGCTCAACCTTTATCTAAATTTGACTTTTTTATTCACTGATTCTTCTTCCACTTTATAAAAAAAATTAATTTGATACACAATATCCTAAATTGAAACAAGTTCAAAAATACTCATTTCATAGTACTTTTTTTATTAGTGGTAGAAATAAATCAAGGTGAGAACCAATGTTTGATTTTCATTTTAAATGTCATGAAAGTAAAAAAAAATGCAAACTTTTTTATACCACTACAACATATTCTTACTATGAAAAATATGACATACAAATTAAGAGACAATCATAGAAGTCTATAACTAAGTTTCCAAATCACTCTCAAAAATGAAAATGAAAAGTTTAATAAACAAACCTCAATGACAAGAAAATTCATGACTAAGTTGTCTCCCATAAGAAGTTCATAACGAAAGAATAAGACTTGGTCAGAAATAAATCTCTAAACCAACACAATTTCGTCATAGAAAACAAACCCTAACCCTGAGTGCGATTAATTGTCATTATTTATTTAGTTTATTTTTATTTTTTTGCATTTTTGTGTTTGCACAATAGTGCAAGTTTGACATATTAACTCACGTAATATGCTTCAGTTATTGTAAGCAACTACAGATAATGGTCTAATTCGTGATCCGACAGTGAAAATTTCTATAGAGACTCATGTAAACCATATTGTATCTTTGATTGTGTCGTTTATTTTTCCTCTACAACGAAGATAAAGCTTTAATACTTTTGTTTATATTTTGAAATAGTCAATCCAAGTTTTGGGAGCTATGTGGTGTTGGATAATGACATGCAAAGAGAAGATGAATAAAACGCATCTCCTATGTACTCCTTCATTACTAGATTGTGCTTGCTACCTTTGCCCATCGAGAAAGAAAAGTTTGGTTAAAATGTTTTCTATTTCAAATTCAATATAAAATTATTTAAAAAATATATTCTAAAAAAATACTTTTAGTCTCAGTTATTTCTATAATTGAAGCAGAAAATGAGCAATTCTTCTCACAATCATAAACTTTAAAATTAAATAATTATATTAAATCAGATATAATTTATTAGTAAGTGGAATTGAAACAAAACAGGATCTATGACAACTTTTTTTCTCACAATCACTGTCATAGACCCAATTTTTTTATTTATTTCAGTTTAGTGTTTTTGTTTTCTATGTAGACAATTTTGCTTCGATTTATAATATGGACAAAAAAACTTTTTTTTTTTAATTTCATCTTAATATACTTTATCGATTATAAAAAGTAACAAGTGCTGTATCCCTTCCCTTGAACGATAATTATTGACCAATTACTTTCTCTCGTAAGAATTCCACCTTTAAATTAAAAAGAAACTAAATGTACAGTTCTTAAATTATAAAATTTAAATAAATAAAAAGCGAATATTAAAGTCATTCTTTACAGCACGGTTTTTATATAAGCGAAGAAGAAAAGTAAATTGATATTGTTATAAAAATTTAAATAAAATAAGTTGTGTTAACAAGATGACTTCTAATTAAAAAGAAAGTGAATTCATATTTAAAAGTAAGTTTTTTTTTTTCATTATTATGAAATGGTATTTTTTGAATATAACCTACTCACAAAAAAAAAATATATCTTAATGTGTGATCGAGGTGATTTTTGTTGATCAAATATGATTTTAGTGTAGAAGGAGTAGCATTTAATTAGTACTACTCACCCACATATTACATATTTTATTGATTGAATTGAAATATCGGAATGTCAACAACATCATAGGATTGGATATTTTTTTGACATGGAGAAATACCATGTCATCACACATTCATTTTAAAAGGAAAACATAACCACGCGTACAAGTAGGTTTCAGAAGGTACAATCTTGAAATTGAAATTAAGATAGTTTGGAATGGAGTGTGACTATATTAATGTACTAAGTTTTCCTTTTAGCAGCAAGGCTTTGAGCCCGAGCCTTGAAATAGGCAAAAAGTTGGTGTTTTGGAGGCAGAACCTCGTTCACAAGTGGGTGGTTGTGAAAGTCTTGGCTCCATTTATACAACCTTGGAAATTTCTCACTTGAGAACAATTGCAACCCTGCAATCTCTTGAACAATAGGTATGAAAACTCCAGCAATATCCACAAACCCAATCTCATCCCCACCAAAAAACTTCCCCTTCAGCTCATTCTCAAGAAACCCAAGAGCCTCAAATAACTCTTCTACAGCCTTCTCTTTCTCTTTCTCATCAACTATGAACGCAGATTTCCATGCTGGAGCCACACACTGTTCTCACAAATTTATTCACCATCTTTATTAAACAATTAAAAAACTAAACAAAACTATTATTACAGTAAATATTTCCAAACAGATCTGAAACTTCTTAACCAACACGAGTTCATTCTCACTCCAATAAAATCACATATCAAACAACAAATCAAGGCAGAAAAAATTGACAGGAGATTTAGTTTGAGGAAAGAAGGGATGTAAGAGTTGTTACCTTGTCATCGATGAACTTAGCCCAGAAACGAGCCAAGGCTCTCTGGTAAGGATCCGAAGGCAAGATGGGGTTGTGTTTCCATGTGTCATCGATGTACTCAACAATGACAAGGGACTCTGATATTGGGTTATCGTTGTGAATGAGCACAGGAATCATTTTGTAAACTGGGTTATACTTGAGGAGAAGATCACTCTTGTTGTTCAAATCATCTTCAACGTATTTGTATTCTATTCCCTTCAATTTGAGAGCGATCTGAACCCTGTGCAGAAATGGGCTTCCCACAACTCCCAGAAGGGTCAACTCTTCATCACTTCCAGCCATTATACCACCAAATCAATCTTGTAAGCTTTCCCTTCTGCAATTAACTATTATATATATATATATATATATATATATAGTACAATCACGACATGAAAAAAATTGAAACTGTGTTATCTTATCTTGTTACTGTGTAAAAATAGAACTTTACCCTTCAAATGGTAAATATTAAGATTAGTAGGATAGGCTGTAAGTAATACATTACAACAATTTAATTTAAGTTAATTCTACAAAATCATCGGTTTATAAGATAAGATTTCAATCTACTTATATAATATAAATTAATCTTATTTCTAAATTTTAACAAATAAAAAAATTAAAAAATATAAGTTTAATAATTGATTATAATATAAAAAATGTTTATTATTATCTAGCCATATATTATTAGTAGTATATTTTAATGAAAATTAATTAACTTATATTTCAAAATAATTTGTAATTTAAAGAGAACTAAAACATTTATAGTTTCTTTCTTGAAAGAATACTTATTCTTAAATTAAAAATATTTTAATACAATTTATTATAAAATTAGTAAAGTTATCATACATAACCGTAATGATTTAATATGGTATAAAAGTGTTTGCAAAGTTATATAAATTACCATTTTAAAAATACGTACTACAAAATATAGTATTGTTTTTGTTTGCGATCTACCTTTCGGATATTTTTTTGTAAGGCGTATAAGCCAAACTTATTTGTGTCAATAATACAAGTCTATTAAAATAAAAGGGATTAAGGACTCGGTTAGAATATCACGTGGGATTAGTGGATCAATTAGGAGTGAATTATTAGGCGCAATTAGGAGTGAAAGACAACAACTATCAAAAATCACACATCATATTATTAAACTAGTATTCTATACATTTTAATTCTAATTTGGGTTTTTTTAACGATAATTTCATTTATCCTGTTAAAATTTTTTTTGTTCTTTATTTTAAGTAATTACCACTTAATATTAACTTAAAGTAAAATTAAGTAATCAATTAATTAAAATTTAGCAAAAGAATAATTAAAATTCAAGTTTAATATCACTCATGTCCTTTCATATGCTTCGAATCGCACGACATTTTTCCAAGCTCTTCTGATCTTCCTTAGTTTTTCAATAAAATCTCCATCTTCATAATAAATAAAAACTGGAATGAGATAATCGGATGATGGTGTCCCTCTCATGGGATGCCCAAACTGTCTTTGAACCAAAGTAGGATTGTAATTGGTACAACACTGAGCTCCAATGAGTGCAATGTTGGGGGAAATTACCACAATAATGTATGAAGCATCTGCCATTAAGCCAAGAAGGACGCCACTTTATCTTCCCTCCATTTATACCTACGAAAAAATGAGCCCATTCCTCTGCCCCTATGCTATGGTCCACCGTCCCTCTAAACTCGCAAGAAGTCAACCACCGATATAATGTCAGCAAACAACAGATGATCTTCTGTCCTTTCCTTTCATGGCAGAAGCTCATTGTCCCATAAACATCAGCAAGAATTGCAGTGACATGATTTTCTGCTCTCGTCTTCTTTGGCACAAAGACATCCATCGCTCCATAATCCACAAAATCCTCAATCTTGGGAAACAACATGATGCCATATAAGGTAAGGGCCAACACGTCCATGAAGGTTTCCCATTCTTCGCTGTCAGCCAAGTGATGAAGGTATTGCTCCAAATACTCTCGAGGGAGTCCTCTAACCTGGTTTCTTGTTACCAATTTGTCCTATAATTCTCTAGGGGGCAATTTCATGATAGCAACGTAGTATTAATGGAAGTGTGATGCTCTAGGTAATTAATATTATTATTTTTAATTGATATTTTGAATAAGATTAATAGATAGCGTGTTTTTAGGAAAACGCTAACTATTATTATAAATTAATTAGCGTTTTTTTAAAAAACTTTATCTATTCAACTTTAAAAAAAAAATCCAGTTTAGTTATTATGACTTTCCTCTTTATTCTTCATTTTTTATTTCTCTCGCCATTTTGTCCTCACACACCATCTGCTTCTGCACTCCATTACCATTTTTCTCTTTACTTCGCGTTCATTGTGTGGCGAATTTGTGGTGGTTGATTTGGGCGATTCTGGGTTGTTCGAATCTACAGGTCTGCCTTAGGTTTCATTTTGCAAGTTTCCATGGAAGCTCGAAGAAGATGAAGGCTCGAGAGGCGCTTTTTGTGGTGGCTTACAAGGAGGAGTTGTAGTGGTCCGGCGACATGGAAAAACTAGCGATTAAGGTATGCGAATTTGGGGCTGAACATCTGTGCGAGTTAGGGTTCTTGTGATTAGGGTTTTTCTGGTATTTGATTTTGAAATTTTTGCTTGTTCTGATTCTGTCTGGCGGTGGTGAAAATATTGGGTGAAGTCGCGATGGGGTTCCTACAATTTCTGGTTCTGTCTGTTTTGACTGCCATGGAAGCATGATTTGATTAACGGAAAAGATGAAAGGATGGCATTCAAGGAGAAAGGTTTGGTGCTGGCAGTGCTTTTGGGCCTTTTGGTCTTTTTCTCTATGGCAAAGACTTCAATCACCACACTTTGGTCTTGGAGGGTATCTTGAATACTCTATCCTCTTTTTCCGAATGATTCTTTTTGTGTTCTATGAAAGCTATGCTTAGGAAAGAAGAATTCGTTACTGTATTCCTTATTGCATTCTTCAGTTAAATCTACTAAATAATTACTTGCTGAATATCTAATGTTTGCCTTTGAAATTTTCCATGTATACCTAATGTACTGATGCGTAAGGTGACCCTTTTTTACTCACTTTTGAATAACTTTTACTAATTGTAATGCCTCCACATAGGTTGCACAATATAGTAATTTGCCAGCGAGAAATGGTGGAAGTGGCTCTCAGTTTTCACAATCTGTATGTATAAATAAAATTTTCTGATATTTTACTCATCTGCAACTGTGCCTAAATGAGTATGTCTATTCGATAGCAAATGTCATAAATGCAAGAATAATCTAAAACTATATATTATTCAATACACATTCTAGTTAATTTGACAATTTCTTTAATAGATTATTGGACATGTGTCGCATAGAAACCAACCCCTCCGGTATCCTACACATTACACTCTTGTTTTGTTTGAAGATGCTTATATGCAACCAAGCGCTCCTGTAGTAAGTACGAAAAGATCTTATTTTCCATGTATCTAATTTGAGTTTTCTTATGTAAACTCTTATAATTGGTTTAGAAGATAATCAATATTTATATGCTGAAGAATCAACCATATGTTTACCTATTTCTGAATGCAGATAATGATTGGACGTTCCTCTAGTTAGTATATGTTCAGCCACTTTCCCATGTAAGATAGCTTGCTCTGTAACTTTGGGAATTCAATTTGTCCAAGTTAAAGAAAGTTGACCCAAAATTGGGATAAATTAATTACATAAAAGATGTTAAAAAACATTAAGGATTTAATATTTACATGGTCTGTCAAATCAAGTTGTAGGTATTTCTTTCCCAGAGTCAATTGAATTTTCAAATATCTTATGAAAACCAGCTTTGGTGCTAATTGTTAGGAAACAGGTTGGCTTCAATTTACACCAAGAGGGGGGGGGGGTTAAATTGGTGTTAGTTCAAGAATAAAATCTTTTCACAATCTTGGTATGAAAATTCAAAGCTTTTGATCTTTCCTTAAAATGCAAGTAATGAAAATTTCAATGCAGCGGAAAAACGTAGTTAACTGCTCTAAATATAAAGTCGACTGAAATAAAGAGTGCAGAGATAGAGAATATCAAACACTGATTTTTATACTAGTTCGACCAACAATGCCTACATCTAGTGTTCTTCCAACCTTGTAAGCAAATGCACTATAATGGTTGCAGTTTTTACAACAAGGAATTTATAGAAGCACCACGCAAAAATATAAATCTCCTCTATAACCCAAAACCAAATATAGCTACACAAAAACCCAGAATTGCAGCAAGAATACCCTCTCCTGCAATCTGCACCTATGTCGAACAATCCTCAACGTGTCACCAACACTCTTCACAGGATGCCAAGCCTCTAACAACACGCTTCACAGGTTGCCAAGCCTAACACAACACACTTCCCAGGTTGCCAAGCCTTCAATCAAATGGAGCAGTCTTTACAGGATGCTAAGCCTTCAAGATCAAATCAGAAGCACCTTGTTTGTGCAGATGTTGATCAAACAGTATGCGCAATTGACTCCTCAATCTGAATCTCTCTCAAGAAAGATCACCACCGTCTTCTTGGAGAATTCTTGGAGCTTCCAAAATTGAGAAATAACTCTGAAACAGGGCAATGAAAATGTTAGATCACTAATTCTCTCGAAACAGATTGTGTTCTGTTTTATTTATAGTTTTCCTGTCATTCTCAGTCGAATACCCTACTAATCCAGTCGAATGTATTAAAACAGTTATAACTGACAGTCAACAAGGACGCTCCTCAGTCAACCAATTCAATGCACATTCATGATAGTTGACTTAGTCAGTCAATCTTAACTAACTCTTGAAAAACTAGCCGTTGGAGCAAGTAGGTATAACAGAATTCCAAAATTAACAACAACACAGTCGAATAGGTGTTCCACCAGGTCGACTAACACTTGAAAAACACTTTGAAATTCTTTTCAACATAAAATCTCATCAAGCACATGTTCATAAAATCTGTACTAAGATTTTGGCTTAGTCAAATCCAATACCAGTGTAGTCGACTGAACCAGATCTTTGTCACAGCAAATATAAGTTCATAAAAGTGCTTGTGAGCTTTTCTTTAAAAATGTGCAGAAGATAATCAAAATCATTTTATCACACATTTCAATACAAGCATGTTCCAAACTTATAACACATAATCAATCAAGGGAACATACATGCAAAACAACAAAACATGTTCAACAAAAACATTGTTCAAAACAGTATAGCATATCAGTTGACACATGTAATATTGGAACTTATGTACTATTATTAAGCAATGTGTTGTCATCCTCAAAAACCAGTTTGATATAGAGTTTTATGTTGTCAACAATCTCAACATTATTAAATTCAACTTTATTATCAATGTTCATGCAACTTTCTAATTTACTCTAAACTCGATCTCTCGGCGAAAAGAGCCTATTACCATAATTACTAGTTTACTATCTATAGTCTCCCTAGTAATTACTAATGCACTAATGACAGAAGCTTAAAGCAATTAATCGTGCTATTCCTATCTCTAGACAATATTTCATATTAAAGAGAATTCTTCTCAGTTGTAGATTTCCTCGTACGTCTCTGTATCGAGAAAATCAAAGATCATGACACTGAATGAGTTAAACAATGCAAGCTTTAAAGTAAAGAGAAAAAAACCCAAACTATTGATAATAAAAGTATATGAATAAAATAAGAATTTCAATATAAGAGAGTTTCAAAAGGATTTAATCTCCTCTTGAGTCCAACTTCTTCCTATTTCACTTTCCATCATCCAATTCTCATTAAATCCTGTCAAAACAATGTAAAACCAAACATAATATCTCTAAAACCACCTTTGACTCTCTTGTAACCTAACTAAAGTGTTTTGCATGATTTTAAGCTCATTCTAAGTCATAAAGGGTGTGTTTTGATATCAATTTCAAGTATAAAAATAACGGTTTTTAGACCATTATCACAACCCCAAACTTAGAACTTTCCTTGTCCTCAAGCAAACAAAACAAAATTTAACCTTCCACCTATCATCAAAATGGTTCAACACATTCCAAACTTATTCTTTCACAACAAGTAATTACTCAATTCAGCTTTTCAATGGAATCCAATCAAGATGCACACATGCTTCAATTCATCCCTACTTACATACTATTCACATAATCATATAATCTCCAACAGATGCTATTTTCATGAATGATCAGTTAACTAAGCATAGGTGTAATCATGAATTTCAGAGATCCTTACCAGGCAAAGTGTTTCACTCAATCACTCAAGTGTCTCAGGAGGTCACTCCTTCCCTCTACTATCCATATGTCACATAAAACAAAATTGCCTTTCATCTATCACAATCAACATTCTCACACATAAATGCCATCACAAGGACTTTTTAAGGCTTATAATGAGGTTGGGATAACAAGAAAATTGGTTTTTCTGGATCAAAAAATCCTTGAGCTAAGAGAGTTATTCAACATAAATAGTTCAAGCACCAACTCTCTTTCACCAATTTCACTCATTCCCAACTTTTTCCCTTTTTTTTTTTTGCTTTTACATTGAGCTTATCTTTCATGCTTTTCTTTTTTTTTTCTTTTCTAGTCTCATGCTTTTTCATTCAACACATTAGCTCAATGCTTTTCTTTTGCCTTTTAATTCTCCCAACAACCCCAAACTTGAACCTTTATCAATACCATTCAATTATTCTCAACTCAACTCAAGGTAAAGATTTTTCTCAACAAGGTTTTCAAAGTGTTTGAGTTTTAGGTTCCAAAAATGGCCTTGATCATGTGACACAAACATGTAATTCAATCAATCAAAAAGACTCAAGCAATATAATTCATGTTCTCAAGTGAATAACAAATATATCAATCAAGCACTCTGGAGCTAAAAAACCTCACACACTATGCTCACTCCAACTTCAAATATCAATCATATACCTTGCTTAAGATCATAATCACAATCATAATTTCATCATGCATCTGTTCACACAGTTTGTGAACAATTCACCTGTATATAAGCATGTAAAGCAGTCTAAATCATCATCCACATCAAGCATCATCAAGCACACTCATCATGCAATCAACAAGTCGAACCATCATCAGAAAAGGTGTTCAAGAAAGTGTAATAAAACCTACACTACTCAATAGAATTGAACCTATTCTAAAATTTCAAATTACAAAGTAAAAAGAAAATAAAACCTCGTTCTATTGCAATTAGCATCCACCAATAGATGTCATATCATCTCATGCTGTCATCAGAGTCATCATCATCTCCAACCTCTGCATCCTCAAAATCCTCATCCTTCTCATCATCATCCACGACTGGAGCTTCAGCTGCTCCAGCTCCGCTACCCTGTGCCTGCTCTAGCTCCTCAAAATCCTCATCCTCCTCCTCATAATCCATAGTCCACCTGTGTGCAGGGGGTATGTCATACAACCCCATAATCATCTCAACTGTGGCCACTTGCCCTCGACGAATAGCTTCAAGTCTGGCCTCCATCATGGACATATACATGTCCCTCATCTGGAACGGCTCTACATGATGTGTTGGTTCATCCTGTTGATTTGCTCCTCTCCTGGTGCGTCTTTGAGGCACTAATCTGGCTGCCTCATCTCCTCCACAGTACTGCCGGTAATATGCTGCATCAATGGCCTTCCTAGGCCTCTCAAATGGTGGAGTAGAGGTATCTACCCCAGCCTGATGGCAAAACTGCGTGATCAAGGAAGGATGACCAAGTGGTGCCTTGCTGCTCACAGTAATTGCACAACTCTGAATCTCATTGGCAATGACTTCACCAGTGTTCACATTCATACCTCTACATGGGAGCAAGGTTTGACGTTAGCATGAGTGAATGTCATCCAATATTTGGCCAAGGGTGTCAGGTCAGCTCTCTTGATGTGAATAGGCACACCATTTGGATTCCTATGGAAATGCCCTCCAGGTACGCAATGTACACTCTCAATATCCTCATAATCTGAGCACTCTCGTACATTTAGTGAATACTGACACTGCTCACCAACCCACTCAGTCTCCAGGAAACTGTTGATTGTTTCAGGGTCATATATAATGATCTTCCCTCGAACATAGCTTGTATACCTGTCCATGTTCACTCCCAGTGACAAGGCATTTGTATAAAACTCCTTTACTACTGCAATATTGGCAGGTGCAGGGTATGTGGCCAATTTCTCCCAGTTTCTACTTTCTAACTACTCACCAAACTATGGGGCCAAGTCTGGGATCCATACCGTTTTCCTTTCAATCAACAATCGCCTTTCTTAGACAGTTGTATAGCGTTGCTCATGCCTCCTGGAAAGGAATGTAGTAGAGTAAAATCTTTCTGGCTCTTTCCTCTTGTTTCCCATGCTCTTAACTCTTCTTGAAGATGATGATGCCATTCCTACATCAAATACAATTCAAAAGACCGAAGAATTCACCATTAAGGGTTAGCAAACCATCAAATAAGTGTCATTCCAGTACTGTCCAACACTGAGGGCAAAACAGGGCCCTTCAGCGTTATCTGCAGATCAAAGCATTCACAAAATTAATTCTTCCACGCCACTGCTCACGGTAGCTCACCGCTCAGCGGTCGTGGCGGCAATTTTTTAAAGTTATGCCTAAACCTCTCTAATCTCCACCCAAATGCAAATTCCTCAGTTCTAGACCAAAATCATACAATTCAATCGGTGCAAAACGTTTCTATTTCATCAAATCATGCATAGAAATCAGAAGCCCTAATTTTTCATGCTTCTACACATGTTTTCATCAAATTCCTATTCTAGAAGCCCTAAGATGAAGATTGTATGACTTACTTGGGTGGAGATACTTTGAATGCTTGCAAATGCTTCTTGAGTGATGATGGATGCTCCCCAAATGCAGTGCTCGCACCAAAACCCCCAAACTTTGTCAAAGGAATAGTGTAAAGGTGATGAACAAATGTTTTTTGGTGAGTGGGTGATGGGAAAAGTGGAAAGAAACCCTTGAAAAGCTTTTGAGAGTGCAAGAAAAGTGTGAAGGTCTGAAGATGACGCTTGGGCGAGCCCTAAGGAGTGTTTAAAATGTGCAGATGGGCCTCCAACGCTGAGCTGTATTAAAAAGCCCAATCTGCATCTACGACACCAACGCTCAGTGCTGGGTTAGTGCTAAGTAGTAGGCACGATTTTGAAAATTCTCCCTTTTTGGTTTGCTTGATTGTTTTGTGACCTTTAGCACTTGATTTCAACTCTCTATTCTCAATTTTCATGCAATTTCCCTCTCACATGCAACACTCAATGCCTAACATGCAAATAAAACAGAGTTAAAATAGAAATAACAATCAACTTGGTTGCCTCCAGGTAGTGCTTGTTTAATGTCACGAGCCTGACCCAAACCTTTCTAGCACTTTTCAGTAAGTGCAAATCTTTTCAACACCCTTCAGTGAGTGTGCTTACCTATATCCTTCAGTAGATAAAGAAAATTTTTAGCTTCCCTCAGTAGAAGCTACCCAATACACAAAAATTTAAAAATTGTTCATAATTACATCACCAAGATTTAAAAATTGAAAATACACAAAGATTGTTCTTGGATCACTGGGGTGCCTCCCAATAAGCGCTCTTTTAACATCATTAGCTTGACCCGATATAGCTCACATCTTCTCTTCCATGTTGATGTCTTCATCATACAAATTCATCAATTGCCTTCTATCCACCCTCTTGACTCTTCTGGAGTATGAATCTTCAATTTCTACTACTCCTTTCTTTCTACGCTTCTCCACCATCCACTCCTTCTTCTTATAGTTCACTTGTGAACCAGGTGGGAATGGTATGTCCTCCAAGTGGATTGTGCCTCCTTTTTCAACACCTTCTTCTTTATGTACCTGCAAAATATTACAATTATTATTGTTAGCACCTTTAGATCCTCCAACTGTAGCATCTTTCCTTGAAGCTCTATATTTGGCCCTCTTTTGTATTTGTGTAAGCTTTTCTTTAGAGCCAGTATATATCAACTAGCTTTCTGTTAACTGAATGGCAAGTGTACCATATCGTTTCAAGTAATAAAAATGGTAAAACCCATTATCGTTCTTCCCATGAGACTCGAAAGGCCTTATCGTTCGTATGAATCAAAATCGTAAGACTTGTGAAAGAAAAATTAATACTTGTGGTGAATGCAAAGACAGAAAATAAACATGCAATGAGTGATTCAATTGACGAGAAAAGAGTATGAATGAATGGAGTTGTTGGGGGTTTACAATTTCATCTAATCCTCTCTCTCGTATTTACTCCTCTTGTTTAAATTGCTTTATTATCTAGTTGTTATGCAAACTTTCTTGGCCTCCCCTTAACCCGATCCCTCGGCGAAAAGGGCCTATTACTAATTACCGGCTTGTTATCCCTAGCCTCCCCTAGTAACTAGCAACGCATTAAAAAATGAAGCAGAAACAATTGGTCATCCTACCCCTCTATCCCTAGGTGGTATTGCTTAACCAAGGAATTACTCACCAGTCCATGTCATTATTGTACATCCTCGTATCAATAAAGGCAAATAACAGTTACCGAATGAGTTAAACGATAAAAGCTTTAAGCACAGTATAAGAATCCAACAATTGATAATAAACGCATATGAAAATCATATAATTAAACAAGAGTTTCAATAAAAGAGAGTATCAACAGATTACATTGTTCCCCCAACAATAAAAGGGTTTAGTTCACCATTGTCATGGTGGACCAAGATGAAAATAATGGAAGATATGGAAAACAAACTCTAGATAAGATGAAAAGGAGCCTAAGCATCAAAGAGATCCTCTCCAGAGAGTGAAAAGTAGGTCTGGCCGCCCTCTTTTGTCAAAAGAATGAATTGGAAATCGCAACAGGGCTATTTATAACTGAGGAGCGCAACAGAAAACAGGCCCAAGCCCATCTGACAACCGCCCGGCGGTTTCCCTTGTGTCGCAAAACCGCCCGGCGTCAGGGGTCTGTCGCCTGGAGTCAGGTGCTGTTGTTTTCTCCTCCTGTCAGACCACTCGGCGCCAGGGGTTTGCCGCCGGGCGGTGCCTAGACTCTTCTTTTCTTCAATTTTCTTCATTTTTCTTGAGTCTAAGACCTTCATCTTTGTCCCCAATCTTCACTTTCCTCATATTTGCTGCAAAACAATGCAAAACAAGCATAATATTGAGTTTTACTTGATTCTAAGCTCATTCTAAGCAATAAAGGGTGTAATTTAATCCAAAATAGCATATGTAAATAACGGCTTTTCAACCGTTATCACAACCCCAAACTTAGAAATTTGCTTGTCCTTAAGCAAAACAAAACAAAACAAAACTTGGCTTTCTACACTTTCATCCAATGATTCAACATTCCTAAAGTGCATGATGAGACCTACTCAATTTCAAACCATTCATCTTAAACAATCAACATCTTCACATGCAAATGCCATCAAAAGGACTTTTCCAAGGCTTGTAATGGGGCTGAGCTGTCAGGAAAAATTGGTTTTTCTCGATCACAAAATCTTTGAATCAGGAGAGCTCATTTATCATTCAAGGTTCAAGTTTAACTCTCTTTTTCAACCAATCTCATTTGTTTCCCAACTTCTTCCCTTTTTCTTTTCCATTGAGCTCATCTTCATTCTTTTCTTTTCTTTTTCTTATGCTCTTCTTTTTCACAATTGAGCTCAATGCCTTTCTTTTTGCCATTCAAACTTTCCCCACAACCCCAAACTTGAACCTTGAATCATCAACCCAATTCAAAGTAAATAGTTTCAGTATAAGGATTTCCATTCTGTTTAGGGCCAAGGTTCAAAAAGGGTACAAAACTTTTAAGCATGTTTGGGTAAAATTTTGGCTAAATAAGGGCTTCCAAAAATGACCTTGATCATATGACATGTACATGCAATTTAATCAATCATCAAGATTTAGGCAATGTCATTCATGCTTCCCTGTGAATAATTCTCACACAACAATAAAACTCCGGAGCTCAATACCTCACACAACATGCTTTCTCACACACATCCATTCATACACCCTACTTAGCATCATGACCACAATCATAATTCATCACACATCTGTTTCACAGGATATCAACATGCAACACATCTCAATAATCATTCACATCAGATCATCATTAAACAAACTCATCATGCAATTCATTCAGTCAAAACATCAATCGAAAAGTCTTCAAGCCAAGCAGACAAACTAAAATTAAAATTCAACCTATTCTAAAAATTTAGAATGCAAAAGCGACAATAAGAAAAATAAAATCATGTCTATAGTATGGGCATCAATCAGTAGATGCCCTCAATCATCCCATGTTGTTATCTAAATCCTCCTGACTTTCATCATCAGCATCCTTAAAGTCCTCTTCATCTGTGTTTGGTGCTCTAGCTGCACCAAATCCACTGCTCTGTGTCTGCTCCTGAGGCCAAGCCATAGCATTATGGAACTCATCCATAGTCCACCTATGCACTGGTGGTTGATCATAGGATCCAATAATCATCTCAGCAGTCGCTATTTGCCCTCTACGAAGGGCCTCCATCCTAGCCTCCATCATGGACATATACATGTCCCTCATCTGGAATGGCTCTACATGTTGTACTGGTGCATCAGGCACCTGCTCTTGCTATGTTGCAGCTTTCCTACGACGTCTCCTGGGTGCTGCTCCTGCTTCTCCTTCCTCAGCACAATACTGCTGTAAGTAGGAGGCATCAATAGCACTCCTGGGTCTCTCATATGGGGGAACAGTAGTGTCCACTCCACCCTGTTGGCAGAGAAAAGTGATAAGAGACGGATGCCCCAATGGTGTTCTGCTACTCACAGTGGTGGCGCAACTTCGTATCTCATTAGCAATGATTTGCCCAACATTCACATCCATTTGTCTTAGCATACAGTAGATAAGTAAGCTCCGGTTCATCTTGATGTCAGAGATATGGGAGCAAGGCTGGATGTTGGCATGAGTGAAGGTCATCCAATATCTTGCCAAAGGTGACAAGTCTAACCTCCTAATGTTGACCCGTGCTTCACTAGAGTTTGTCTGAAAATGCCTTCCAGGGAGGCACAAAACCCTTTCAATCTCAGTTGTATCCTCAAGCAAACTAGCTCGAGTCGCATAATGACACTGCTCCCCTGACCACTCCGTGCCCAAAAAGCTGTTTATGGTCTCGGGGTCATACTTAATAATAGGCCCCCTCACAAAGCTTCTATACTGTCCAGCTGCAACTCCACCTCTGGATATAGCGTTGGTGTAAAATTCCTTCACCAACTCAACACTGGTTGCTGCAGGGTAAGTTGTCAGTCTCATCCAATCTCTCCTTAAAATCTCCGCTCCAAATTCAGGAGCTGAATCTATGATGAAGGCAACCTTCCTCTCCATCAGCAGTATCCTTTCCTGCACAGTTGCAAAGTGCTCCTCATGGTGCCTAGAGATGAACCTCTGATGAATCAATATTTTATACCATTAACTTAGTTTTTCGCACCGAATTGTGTTGATGATTTGCGCTTAATTCTTAGTTATTGTGTCATTTTCACCATTTGGGCTTAATTAGACCAATAATTCTTATTTTAATTAATTTGAATTAATTGAGCTTAATTATTCCTATTTTTATTTTCAGGGCGATTTTAGAAGCACACTGTGAGACTTTTGGAAGGGCACCAATTAAGTGAAGACTCTCCACAAGACAATTTAGAATTAATCTAGTTTAGCTTAGTAGTTTAGATTGTGTAAATGACTTTTTGTGTCTTTGGACCCTTTTGTTGCAAAAAAAAAATCGTAGAAGCCCAATTTAAAAAAAAAAAGTGACTTGGCACTAGGGTTTAGGGTGGACCCCACCCTAATTTTTGTGAAGAGGACACACGGCTTTAGGGTCCTGGGCAGCCGTCATTGTGGGGGAGAGAGATTTTTGGCTTTTAATGTTATGGAAAATGATACTTTGACAAACGAGATTTGACAAATTTTTGACAAACACTACGTGTCAGCGTGTCATTGGTTCATCATTTTAAATAAAAAAATTTTTGAAATGAGGTGGATTAGCAGTGTCTGACAGAGAGAGGGCATTGAAAAATTTTGAAATCACATTTCATTTTCAGATTTTGAATTCACTTTTCATTTTGAAACCGTAGAGAGAGAAAGTCTCCATCCCAACCATCAAAGCTCCGTGACCTTGCCACACCGTCGATCGCCGCCGTTTAACCGTCGCCGGAGGACCACCGATCAAAGCTCTGCCACGATCAAAGCTTCGTCACTGTTCAACGACCAAACCCCCTTGACAACTCCACCGTCGTTCGCCGTTGAACAGCCACCGGAGGTCCACGAAGAGGCGGCGCCACCGTTGAACCCCCATCATTTCATCATTTTTTGGGTACTTATACAACTTTTATTGAACTTGGTTATATGATTCATTTTGTGTGCAATTATTTGTTTGCAGGAGGAACTTCAAGACATTAGGGAGAACTATGTTTGTGATCCTCATAATGTGAGGTGAAAAAGAACTCTTGCAATATATACAGTTCATGTATTACATTTTGATGAAACAAATGTATTATTAATATTTATTAGTAATGCAATTTGAACATTACAATGATGATTGTGTTAGATTTCGTAATGATTTTGACATGGTTTAATACAACACTGACCATTATTTGTGTCCGATATTTGTTGCACAATGTCTAGGAATTGTTTTTCATAATGTGTGTTTAAGGTGCTATTTACAAGGTCTGATTTCTGCACTAAAAATATGCATTTCAAAATAAGTCTGATTAAAACATTCCCTTTTCGTGCAAGAACTTAGCCACAACTACCCACTTAAAATGCTTCTGCTACCACTAAAATCTGTGCACCATGACTTCAAACATAAACGTTTTCTTGGGGATGAAGTGCAATGTAAATATCTCATTAAAACTTATTTAATGAATTTTATTCAATATAATTTCTTGGGGACACTTTTGCAGCTTATATTTATTGGTTGGGATAAGTAAATTTTTGTTTCCCAGTCGTAGTGGATTAGTTTTTCTAATTATTTTTTACCTTGCTTCTGAATTGGACTGTCTGGGTAACTACAAGTGGGGGTAGTGTAGTTTATGAGTACTTAATAGAAAGTTTGTCTAGTGCTTCAACAACAATGAAGAATGAAAGAAGCAGAAGCCATTTTCATGTTTCTGGATGTGCAAGGTGGTATTGCTTAACCAAGGAATTACTCACCAGTTCATGTCATTACTGTACGTCCCCGTATCAATAAAGGCAAATACCATTTACCGAATGAGTTAAACGATAAAAGCTTTAAGCACAGTATGAGAATCCAACAATTGATAATAAACGCATATGAAAATCATATAATTAAACAAGAGTTTCAATAAAAGAGAGTATCAAAAGATTACATTGTTCCCCCAACAACAAAAGGGTTTAATTCACCATTGTCATGGTGAACCAAGATGAAAATAATGGAAGATATGGAAAACAAACTCTAGATAAGATGAAAAGGAGCCTAAGCATCAAAGAGATCCTCTCTAGAGAGTGAAAAGTAGGTCTGGCCGCCCTCTTTTGTCAAAAGAATGAATTGGAAATCGCAATAGGGCAATTTATAACTAAGGAGCGCAACAGAAAACTGGCTCAAGCGCATCTGACAACCGCCCGGCGGTTTCCCTTGAATCGCGCCACCGCCCGACGGTTTCCCTTGTGCTGCAAAACCGCCCGGCGTCAGGGGTCTGCCGCCCGGCGTCAGGTGCTGCTGTCTTCTCCTACCATCAGACCGCCCGGCGCCAGGGGTTTGCTGCCGGGCGGTGCCTAGACTCTTCTTTTCTTCAATTTTCTTCATTTTTCTTGAGTCTAAGACCTTCATCTTTGTCCCCAATCTCCACTTTCCTCAGATTTGTTGTAAAACAATGCAAAACAAGCATAATATCGCTAAAAACAGCTTTTGACTCTCTACTGACTCATTTATTGAGTTTTACTTGATTCTAAGCTCATTCTAAGCAATAAAGGGTGTAATTTAATCCAAAATAGCATAAGAAAATTACGGTTTTTCAACCATTATCACTTTCTTGGTCCTTCAACATAATCGTCTCGTCACAGATACTAATAATCATTTTGGCAGTTTTCATAAAAGGCTTTCCAAGAATCATCGGAATCCTCTCATTGGCCTCCATATCCATGACTACAAAATCGACCAAGAATTCAAGGTGCTCAACACGAATGACCACATCCTCCACCACACCAGCAGGTCTCTTAGAAGATCCATCAGCCAACATCACAGAAAGATTAGATGGTTTCAATGTTAGCCCTCCAATCTTCTTTAGAAAAAAAAGGCATCATATTACTACTAGACCCAGAATCTAGCAAAGCTCTCCCTACATCCACATCTCCAATAGCGCATGGAATAGTAAGACTTCCTAGATCCTTCATCTTAGGCAGATGCTTCCTCTTCTTAGGAGGATTACAACCTTCCTTTTCCTTAGTTTCCTCCTCTTCAAGATCTATAACTTCTCCAAGGTAATACTTTATACACTTGGAATAAACAAGAAGTTGGTGGAGTAGATCAGTTGAAGGCATAATGATTTTCATCTGATTAAAAATCTCTCTAAATTGTCCACAATCACTATCATTTTCTTTATTTTTTTCTTTTTCAAATTTTTTTTCTTCTCTCATCTCCTCTTCCTCATCCTCACTACTCTCTAGCTCAATAATTTCTTTTTCAACTCTCATATCTTTTTCCTCATCCTCACTACTATCTATCTCAATAATTTCTTTTTCCGCTCTTCTCTCACTCATGCTTACCAAAACTTTGCATTCTTCTTTAGGGTTAACAACAGTATTAGCCCTAAATTGGTTCTTTCCCGTGACTTCAACCCTTTTTGCTAGCTGCCCAATTTGCATCTCCAAAGTCCTAAAATTAGCTTCATGACTCGTATAATGAGAATCATATACCTTGAAGAATTTGTCAAATTTCTCATCCATGCTTTTGACATGCTTAGTCAAACTAGCCACATGTTGCTATAAGGGTGGTTGTTGTGGTCTGTTGAAGAGGCCTCCATTCTGTCCATACAAAATACTCTGCCTTTGACCAATACTAGGGTGATTCTCCCAACCTTGGTTAAAGTTACCCTCACGGTAATGGAAGTGGTTGCCCATATAGTTAGCTTCTTCTTGTGCCTCATTAGGGACGACAAATTTACCATTAATATGCTCACCAACACAAAAATCACAGAGTTGTTGAGCTTGAGACACATTCCTTATCTCCTTCGGAAGTTGAGTAAGAATCTTTGACAAATTATCAATTTGCTGAGTGAGGAGCTTATTCTGAGTTAGCAATGCCTCTTCAGTAGGCAAGTGGAGAACTCCCCTCTTTTGAAATATTGCGCCCCTTTCACTATGAGTCTCCTACTCGTTTGCAGCCATGCTTTCAATCAAATCATAAGCCTCTTCCTCATTCTTTCTCTTAATATCGCCTCCAGCTGAAGCGTCTAACATCATCTTAGATTGTGTACTAAGGCCTCCAAGGAACGCAAGAACCAAAGTTGTTTTATCAATCCTTTGAATCTTTCCCATGCCTGCCCTAGGGTTTCCTCCATGCCCTGTCTGAAGGAAGAATTCTCCAACTTTCCTTGGTTGACTTTTGACTGTGGAAAGTATTTACTCACGAATTTGGATGCCATACTCTCCCACATAGTAAAGCTTCCTTATGGGAAAGAATTCCGCAATAACTTAGCATTGCCTCCCAAGGAGAAAGGAAACAAGCTGAGTTTGATCCAGTCATTTGAAAGGAGAGATTATGAATATAAAATTAATATCCTTGTTTCTGAAAATAAGAAATTAGAAAAGGAATTAAATGATGCTTTGTTATATGCTAAGGAAATTAAAATTGAAACTGTCACAGTAGAAAACCTTGTGAAAAAGTCCTACTCACATTGAGAAAATAGATTACTTTACTAGTACGCTAGCTAAGTTCACTCAAGGTAGAGACAACTTAAATGTTGTACTGAAATCCTCTGGCAGAGCTATATACAGACAAGGAATAGGATACAAAGCACAATCTAACAGAACAAATACAAAGAGATTTATGGATTTGAGTAAACCTGTTAAGAATGCATGTTTTTATTGCAACTGTGTTGGTCACAGTGTTAGAAACTGTTACTACAAAAATGTTGGTGTTCCAAAAGGAATCTATGTGTAACCTGTTAAGAATGCATGTGTGTTGGTCATAATGTTAGAAATTGTTACTATAGAAATGTTGGTGTTCCAAAGGGAATCTATGTGTGAACACCAAAGGAACTACTAACAAAGACTGACAATTAAGGATGAATCACTTTGGAAAAATAAAAAATCTCGAGTATCTAAATTGGGTAAATTGTATCATTCTGTTGCATTATGCTTGAGTTGATTGGTTGTTGTTTTTTATTGCATGAACTATTGTCATGTATGCTTGATTGATTGACTGAGTTTGAAAAACTATTTTTCACGATTATTAGTCGACAACATTATTAATTCATTCGACCATGCTCACTGTATGTTTTAAAATCTGTTTTAAAATTTCATGACATACAGTAGTTGTTGGGACAAATCGGCAAGTGTACCGAGTCGCACAAGTAATATAAAATGGTAAGACCAAGTATCGTATCCTAGAGGACTCTCGATGCTGAACAGTTGTGTGAAAACAGGATTAATTAAGACTTAAAGTAAAATAGATCATGGGTTTAGAGTGCGAAAATAATACAGAAAATAAAATGCAATTGATCAATGGCAAAAGAACACATAGATGATCGAAGGTTGATTTATATGAGATGGGTATGTTGTTGGGGTTTGATTTCACCAAATTCCTTCTCATGTATATAAGAATTCTTCTTTATGCATTAATGCCAACGTTCCTCACTAAATCACTTAAACCCGATCCCTCGGTAAATAAGCTTGTCCTAATTACCAGTTCATACAATTCCTAGCATTCTTGGTAAAAAGATGTGAAGATCAAGAGGTTAAGACGACTAAGACTCATACCCTCATCCCTGAGAAATATAACTCTTAGGAGTAATTCAACAAGAACCTCAATTGAAAGGAACCTCCCAACACTCATGCAATTCATAGATAATGCTATTGTATAAGCAAGAATAAAACAGATGAATCACTCTAACAATTAATGAAAAAGCATATGAAATTAAGAATCAATTCAAATACATGAGAGTTTACAAGGTTACATCATTCCCCAACAACAAATAGAAATTAGTTCCCCATATACATAGGGGAACTCTATGAATAATGGAAGAAGAAAGAGAGAAAGGAAGACTAAGAATTGGCTAAGAATGTATTGTTAAGCTCTTCTCTGTCAGGGATGCAAAACCTAGAGCCCCAGGGCCTTTAAATAGTGTCAGAGGCGTGTCAGAATGAAGCCCAACCCGAAAGAATCAAAACAGAGCAGAAATAGGACCCGATCCAAGTGAATTCACACTCAGGCGTTGCATGGAGGCCGCCCAGGTTAGATTTGAGAGTCACGTTGGGCTTTGGCGTCAGTTTTAGACGCCCAAGCGTCGAGGGCCGCTGCCCGGGTGGCGGACGTCAATTTCCTGCGCTTCTGGATGCCTGGGCTACGTGTTTTCCCTCCTTCTGGTGCCTTTTTTACCCGTTCTGAGCTCCCTTTTCTTGGTCTTTCCTCTCCTCTTCCAGTATTTCTTGAACCTCTGTCAAAACAAAGGGGAATTAGTCATCAAATCATTGAAATCAACCTGAACTATCTCATTCACACAATTTATTCAAAAAAGATGAGTTCAAGCTAGTTTCTAAGTGAAAAAGATGTTTTTAGTATCAAAATCATATCACAAATAACGGTGTTTTAAACTGTTATCAATAGTTGATAACGGTTGAAAAACCGTTATTTTCATATAGTATTTTAGACCAAATTACTTCCCTTATTGCTTAGAACGAGCTTGAAATCAAACAAAACTCAATAAATGAGTCAGTTGAGAGTCAAAAGCTGTTTTTAGCGATATTATGCTTGTTTTGCATTATTTTGCAGCAATTTTGAAGATAAAGGCCTTAGACTCAAGATAGAGGACGAAAATCAAGAAAAGAAGAGTCTAGGAACCGCCTAGTGGCAGAAATACACTGTTGGACGGCCAAATGCGAGGAGATGGCACCATGGCAGGGACGCCTGACGGTTTTGCGATAAGAGGCAAACCGCCGGGCGGCATAAGTGTGACGTCGGGCGGTTGTTTGCTGGGCCTGGGTCTGTTTTCTGTTGCGCTCGTCAGCTATAAATAACCCTATTGCAATTTCATTCTCATTCTTTTGACAGAAGAGGGCGGCTAGACCTAATTTCCATTCTCTGGAGAAGATCTCTTGGATGCTTAGGCTCCTTTTCATCCTATCTAGGGTTTGCTCTTCCATTTTTCCATTATTTTCATCTTGGTTCACCATGACAATGATGAACTAAACCCCTTTGTTGTTGGGGGAAATAATGTAATCTTTTGAAACTCTCTTTTATTGAAACTCTTGTTTATTTATATGATTTTCATATGCTTTGATTATCAATTGTTGGGTTCTCATCTGCGCTTAAGGTTTTTATCGTTTAACTCATTCGATAACTGTTGTTTGTTTCTACTGATACAGGAACGTACAGTAATGTCATGAACTGGTGAGTAATTCCTTGGTTAAGTAATACCACCTAGGGATAGGGAGGTAGGACGATCAATTGTTTTTGCTTCTGTTCGGTAATGCATTGCTAGTTGCTAGGGGAGGCTAGGGATAGCAAGCCGGTAATTAGTAATAGGCTCTTTTCGCCGAGGGATCGGGCTAAGGGTAGGCGAAGAAAGTTTGCATAACAATGAGATAACAAAGCAATTTAAACAAGAGGATTAGATAAGAGAGGGCGGATAAGATGAAATTGTAAACCCCCAACAACTCCATTCATCTACTGTCTTTTTCGTCAACTGAATCAACACATTACATGTTTATTTTCTGTCTTTGCATCCCACAAAATTATTTTTTCTTTCTACAAGGCTTACGATTTTGATTCACACGAAAGATAAGGCCTTTCGAGTATCTAGGGAAGAACGATATCGGGCTTTACCGATTATATTACCTGGAACGATCTGGTACGCTTGCTAGGGAGTGAACAAGTTTTTGGCGTCGTTGCCGGGGACTCGAGGTTGAACTTTTTCAAGTAGTGTGAATTGACTGAATTTGACTTGTTTGTAATTATTTGTTTTTCGTTTTTCTTATTTTGTTTTGTTTTGTTTTCTGTAAAAGTGCTTTTAGCGGTGTTGTTTCTTGTGTATGCAGGAAGGGATACACACTAGGAGCAGAAAAGACCAGCAACCACTTTTAGAAGGACTCTCGGACAGGAGAAGGAGGAAAGTTAGGCGTCCTGCAAGGGAAAACTTTCCTTCTCCTGAGGAACTGTTGCACTCTTCTCTTGAAGCATTGGATACTGAGGAGATGGCGGACCAACCTCCTCCAAGAGGCACACTAGGGGACTCAACAAACACTGTGGGTCCTTTGAACTTCAACAGCATAGCTATACCAGCTGACAATACAACCAACATGGTGATGAGCCCTGCACTCATCCAGTTAGTTTAGAACAATCAACTTCACGGGTTGTCAAATGAGAATCCATATAAGCATTTGACTATCTTTGGTGAAATTTGTAATACTGTCAGAATGACTGGAGTCTCGGATGATAGGATCAGGCTTAGTTTGTTTCCTTTCTCTCTGGGAGGAAACGCTAAAGATTGGTTGCACTCATTCCCGGAAGGAAATTTTCAAACTTGGGATGCTTTGGCAAAACAATTTGTTACCAAATTCTTTCCGCAGACCAAGATCAATCAGGGAAAGCTGGAAATCTCTTCATTCAAGCAAGGGATGGAAGAAACTCTTGGACAGGCTTGGGACAGATTTAAAGGCCTGTTGAGGAAAACTCCAGTCCATGGATTTGACAAGACCTCATATTTACTTGCTTTCCTTGGAGGGCTAAATACTCAGTCTAAGATGATGTTGGATGCTTCAGCTGGAGGCAGTATAACTAGAAAGATTGAAGATGAGGTGTATGAATTGATTGAAGAAATGGCGCTGAATGAAGTATCTCAAAGCGAGAGAGGAGTATAGAAAGGAGGACTCTTACATCTCCCTGCAGATGATGCAATGGCTGCACAAAATCATCTCCTTAACCAAAAACTGGACAAGCTAACAAAGGTCCTTTCTGAATTTCCAATAGGGTTAAGGAATATTTCTCAGACTCAGCAACTTTGCGATTTATGCGGTGGTGACCACATCAATGGTCAATGTGCTTTTACTGAAGAAATGCAGCAGGAAGTGAACTACATGGGAAACCATTCCAGTACAAGCAAGGTAATTTTAACCAAGGCAATTCTAGCCAAGGTTGGAAGAACCACCCCAGTATTGGACAAAACCAGAACATTTCTTCTGGGCAAGTAGGAAGCTTCCGGCAGCAACAACCTTCACCTTTACGGCAATAAGTAAGAAGCTTGACTGAGACGGTCAGAGCCCTCAGCGACCCATTTGATAATTTTTTTAAAACCTATGAGTCTCAATTAAACAATAATCAAGCCAGCTTCAGATAACTGGAATCACAGGTTGACCAACTGTCTAAAAGGATAGAAATCACCGAAAAGAATCAGTTCAGGGCTAACACTGAAGTTAATCCTCAGGACGAATGCAAAGTTATTCTGACAAGTAAAAAAAGGAAGGCAGAAGGTCAACCAACTAACTTTAAAAGCAATGAAGGAAAAGAGGAGGAGATGATGAGTGTTGATGAAGTCCATGAGAAAAGAGGCAATAAAGATGAAGTTGAAATCATTGATGAGGAAGAGGATCCTGAAGAAGAAATAATTGAGCCAAAAAATGAAGAGCAAGTTGAACTCACTGATGAAGAATTTTTGAACATGTAAATTTTTGAATTTTTGAACAATTTTGGGGTAGCATCTACTAGGGATGCTAATTTTGGTATCCACTGAAGGGTACCAGGAAGACACACCTACTGATGGGTGTTGGAAGGATTGCACTTACTGACAAGTGCTAAATAGGTTTGGGTCAGGCTCGTGACGTTTAACAAGCGCTACTAGGAGGCAATCTAGATTCTCTCTTTCACTTTCGCATTTTAAATTCTTAGAATAGGGTGAATTTTATTTTCAGTGTGTATGCTTGGCTTAATACTATTCTGAAGATGTTTGACTGATTAATTGCATGAGGAGTTTGTTTAATGATGATTTGATGTGGATGATTATCGAGTTGTGTTGCATGTTGATGTCTTGTGAAATAGATGTGTGATGAATTATGATTGTGGTTATAATGCTAAGCAGGATGAATGAATGAATGTGTGTGAGATAGCATGTTGTGTGAGGTATTGAGCTCCAGAGTTTTATTGTTGTATGAGAATTATTCACAGGAAAGCATGCATGATATTGCCTAAATCTTGATGATTGATTGAATTGCATGTACATGTCATATGATCAAGGCCCTTTTTGGAAGCCCTTACTTACCCAAAATTTTACCCAAATTGCTTAAAATTTTTATACCCTTTTTGAACCTTGGCCCTAAACAGAAAACCCTTGTGCTGAAACTATTACTTTAAATTGGGTTAATGACTGTAAGTACATTCAAGGTTCAAGTTTGGGGTTGTGGGGAAAGTTTGAATGGCAAGAAGAAAGGCATTGAGCTCAAGTGTTTGTTAGCGGATTGGCAAGTGTCCCAAATCGTATCAAGTAATAAAAATGGTAAATCCCATTATCATTCTTCCCATGAGACTCGAAAGGCCTTATTGTTCGCGTGAATCAAAATCTCAAGACTTGCGAAGAAAAATTCAATAATTGTGGTGGATGCAATGACAGAAAATAAATATGCAATGTGATTCAATTGACAAGATTTAGGCAATGGATGAATGGAGTTGTTGGGGGTCTACAATTTCATCTAATCATCTCTCTTTTTTATACTCCTCTTGTTTAAACGGCGTTATTATCTAATTGCATGTAAACTTTCTTGGCCTCCCCTTAACCCGATCCTTCGGCGAAAAGGGCCTATTACTAATTACCGGCTTGCTATCCCTAGCCTCCCCTAGCAACTAGCAACGCATTACAAACAGAAGCAAATACAATTGGTCGTCCTACTCCCCTATCCCTAGGTGGTATTTCTTAACCAAGGAAAATCTCACCACTTCGTGCCATTACTGTACGTCCCCGTATAAAAAAAAGTCAAAGATCAATTACCGAATGAGTTAAACGATAAAGGCATTAAGCACAGTATGAGAATCCAACAATTGATAATAAACACATATGAAAAACATATAATTCAAACAAGAGTTTCATTAAACGAGAGTATTAAAAGATTACATTGTTCCCCCAACAACAAAAAGGGTTTAGTTCACCATAATCGTGGTGACCCAAGATGAAATTAATGGAAGATATGGAAAGCAAACCCTAGAAAAGATGAAAAGGAGCCTAAGCATCCAAGAGATCCTCTCCAAAGAGTGCAAAGTAGGTCTGGCCGCCCTCCTCTGTCAAAACAATGAGTTGGAATTCGTAACAAGGCTATTTATAGGTGAGAAGCACAACAGAAAAATAGGCCCAAGCCCAGCTGACTACCACCCGGCGTCACACTTTGCCGCCCGGCGGTGGACCTTGAATCGCACCATCGCCCGACGGTAGGGGTCTACCGCCCGGCGGCAGGGGTCTACCGCCCGGCGCCCAATACTGGTGTCTTCTCCTCCCGTTTGACCGCCAGGCGGTGCCTAGACTCTTCTTCTCTTTGATTTTCTTGCTTTTCTTGAGTCTATGACCTTCATCTTTATTCCCAATCTTCACTTCTGTCGCTTTTGCTGCAAAACAAGCATAAAATCGCTAAAAACAACTTTTGACTCTCGGCTGACTCATTTATTGAGTTTTGTTTGATTTGAAGTTCATTCTAAGCAATAAAGGGCGTAATTTAGTTCAAATTAGCATATGAAAATAAATGTTTTTCAACCGTTATCACAACCCCAAACTTAGAAATTTGCTTGTCCTCATGCAAAACAAAACAAAATCATAAAACAAAGCAGAGCTTGACTTTCTACCCTTTCATCCAATGATTCAACATTTCCAAAGTACATGACAAAGCTTACTCAATTTCAGATAATCAGTGAACTCAAATCTAGATGCATGCTTGTTCTCAACTTAGTTTAGCTCATGTGTTCCTCAACAGATGCTACACAGTATGAATGATCAGTCCACTAAACAAAGAATGCAATCATGAACTTTAGAAGTTCTCACCAAGCGAGTGCTTCACTCAATCACTCAAGTGTTTAAGGTAGCACTCCACTCTTTATTGTTCACAAGTCACATGAAATAAAATTGCCATTCATTTCAAACAGTCAACATCTTTCCATGCAAATGCCATCAAAAGGACTTTTTCAAGGCTCGTAATGAGGTTGGGCTATCAAGAAAAGTTGGTTTTTCTGGATCAAAAAATTCTTGAGTCAAAAGAACTATTTCATCAATGAAAAGGTTCAAGTTTAAACTCTCTCTTGTTACCAATTTCACACATTCTCAGCTTCTTCCCTTTTTCATTTTCATTGAGCTCATCTTCATACTTTTATTCTTTTCTTTTCTTTTTCTCTACTCATGTATTTTGCTTTTCAACACTTGAGCTCAATGCTTTTCTTTTGCCTTTCCATTTTTCCCATGCAACCCCAAACTTGAACCTTTTCATTCCATACAATTATTCTCAACCCAACTCAAGATAAGTAACTTCAAATCAAAGGGTTTCATCCTGTTTTAGGCTAAGGTTCAAAAAGGATATAATTTTTAAAGCTTTTTGGGTGGAAATTTGGCTAGAAAAGGGTTTTCAAACATGGCCTTGATCATTTGACATTCTCATAAAAATAAATCAATCATCAACATTAAGGCAATAAAATTTATGCTTCAATGTGAACAATACATGCAACAATAAAAACTCTGGGGCTCAATACCTCACACAACATGCTTTCTCACGCACAACCATTCATACATCCTGCTTAGCATCATGACCACAATCATACTTCATCACACATCTGTTTCACAGGATGTTAACATGCATACAACTTAATAATCATTCACATCAAATCATTATCAAATAGACTCATCATGCAAAGCAGTCAGTCAAACATCTTTAGAAAAAGTATTCAAGTCAAGCATACACACTGAAAAATAAAATTCAAAAATTTAAAGTGCAAGAGTAAAGAAGAAAATCTAGGTTGCCTCCTAGTAGCGCTTGTTTAACGTCGCGAGCCTGACCCAAACCTTTTTAGCACTTGTCAGTAAGTGCAAATCCTTCCAACACCCTTCATTAGGTGTACTTCCCTGCATCCTTCAGTAGATACCGAAATCCTCTAGCATCCCTCAGTAGATGTTATCCCAGTAGCATTCATCAGTAAATGCTGTCAGTGACATCCATCAGTAAATGTCTAATCATATAGCATCAATCAGTAGATGCTAATCTTTCTTATCTTCATTGGCATCCATCAGTAGACACCAAATCACCTAACATCCATCAGTAGATGTTATCATTACTGCCATCAGAAGCAGTGCATAACCCAAAAAAAATAAAAAAAAATAAAATCAAATCAAATCAAATCAAATCAAATCAAATCAAATCAAATCAAATCAAATCAAATGAAAAAAATAAAATCAAATAAAATAAAATCAAAACAAATTAAAATTAAATCAAAACGAAATAAAAGATAAAAAAAATTCAAAAACTGGGTTGCCTTTCAGCAAGCGCTCTTTTAACGTCATTAGCTTGACCCGGAAGAGTTCAAGCACCGATTAGTAGGTGTTGATACTCCTCTTTCTTGATATTCTTTTCTTTTCTTGTTCCTGTTGTATTTCTTCATAAAGTTGAGAATACCAAGTACATGCTTCCATGTTTCAACCATACGAACTTTAATCTCCAATTTCTTGAAGATTGCCAGCTTGAACTTCTTTCCCTTCCTATGATTTTTCTTTTTATGAGGAAGAGGTTTTTCATGTGATCTTTTCTTCTGTCCTCTCTTCCTCTTTTTCTCAACCTTCTCCTTCTTCCACTTTCTTTTTTTCTTTTTTCTTATTTTCTTATTTTTTTTCTTTCTTTTCAATCACCGCTTGTTCTTTCTCCTCATCTTTCTCTCCCTCACTCAACCTTTCTGCTTCATCTTCCACTATTTCCTCCTCTTCTATCTCTTCCACTTCTCTCTCCACCTTCTCCTCATCATTTTCAAAGATAGTTACTTGATATTCCTCTTTAGGGTCAACTTCAGTGTTACCCCGAATAATACCTAGAGATATCAATGCTTTTGTTATCTCATCTTCTTCTATCTTCTCTTCATCAATATCCTCTTCTTTAGCAATATCCTCCTTTTTAGGGTCAACTTCAGTGTTACCCCTAATAATACCCAAAGATATTAACGCTTTTGTTACCTCATCTTCTTCTATCTTTTCTTCACAATTGACTTTATCATTCGCAAAGATAGTAGATTGACATTCTTCTCTGGGGTCTATCTCAGTATTAACCCCAATAATGCCCAGAGACTTTAGTGCACAAGAGATTTGTTCATCCAGTAAACGTTGTTCAATTTCCCCCAACGTTTCTTTTCTTAAAGAGGATTGCTTCTCTTTTTCATTTTGATCAAGGTATGTGTGAGGTTCCCACCAGTGATTGAAATTATTTTGGTAGGATTGAGTGCCCATATAATCAACTTCTTGTCCAAACTGCATCCTGCAAATCTTAGGCACAAAACTCTAGCGAACATTTATTAGACAAAAATAAGAACAAACGTGAAAAATTAAACAATTACAAACAAGTCAAATTCAGTCAATTCACACTACTTGATAAGTCAAACCTCGAGTACCTGGCAACGACGCCAAAACTTGTTAGCGGATTGGCAAGTGTACCAAATCGTATCAAGTAATAAAAATGGTAAATCCCATGAGACTCGAAAGGCCTTATTGTTTGCGTGAATCAAAATCGAAAGACTTGCGCAGAAAAATTCAATAATTGTGGTGGATGCAATGACAGAAAATAAATATTCAATGTGATTCAATTGACAAGATTTAGGCAATGAATGAATGGAGTTGTTAGGGGTTTATAATTTCATCTAATCCTCTCTCTTTTATTTACTCCTCTTGTTTAAAAAGCGTTATTATCTAATTGCATGCAAACTTTCTTGGCCTCCCTTTAACCTGATCCCTCGATGAAAAGGGCCTATTACTAATTACTGGCTTGCTATCCCTAGACTCCCCTAGCAACTAGCAACGCATTACAAACAGAAGCAAATACAATTGCTCGTCCTACTCCCCTATCCCTTGGTGGTATTGCTTAACAAAGGAATATCTCACCAGTTCGTGCCATTACTATACGTCCCCATATCAATAAAGTCAAAGATCAATTACCGAATGAGTCAAACGATAAAGGCATTAAGCACAATATGAGAATCCAAAAGTTGATAATAAACGCATATGAAAAACATATAATTCAAACAAGAGTTTCAATAAACGAGAGTATCAAAAGATTACATTGTTCCCCCAACAACAAAAAGGGTTTAGTTCACCATAGTCATGGTGAACCAAGATGAAAATAATGGAAGATATGGAAAGCAAACCCTAGAAAAGACGAAAAGGAGCCTAAGCATCCAAGAGATCCCCTCCAAAGGGTGGAAAGTAGGTCTGGCCGCCCTCCTCTGTCAAAAGAATGAGTTTGAATTCGTAACAGGGCTATTTATAGGTGAGAAGCGCAGTAGAAAAATAGGCCCAAGCCCAGCTGACCATCGCCTGGTTTCACACTTTGCCGCCCGACAATTGACCTTGAATCGCACCACCGCCCGGTAGTAGGGGTCTACCGCCCGGCGGTTTCCCTCGTGCTGCAAAACCGCCCGGCAGCAGGGGTCTGCCGCCCGGCGCCCAATACTGGTGTCTTCTCCTCCCATTTGACCGCCCGACACCAGGGGTCTACCACCGAGCGGTGCCTAGACTCTTCTTCTCTTTGATTTTCTCTCTTTTCTTGAGTCTATGACCTTAATCTTTATTCCCAATCTTCACTTCTGTCATTTTTGCTGCAAAACAATGCAAAACAAGCATAAAATCGCTAAAATTAGCTTTTCACTCTCGGCTGACTCATTTATTGAGTTTTGTTTGATTTCAAGCTCATTCTAAGCAATAAAGGGCGTAATTTAGTCCAAATTAGCATATGAAAATAACGGTTTTTCAACCATTATCAGTGTTGAAAATGAAAAGTACATGAGAAAAAGAAAAAAATTCATGAAGGATGAGCTCAATGTAAAAAGAAAAGAAAAAGGGAAGAAGTTGGGGATAAGTGAGATTGGTTGAAAAAGAGAGTTGAACTTGAACCTTGAATGATAAATGAGCTCTCTTGATTCAAAGATTTTGTGATCCAGAAAAACCAATTTTTCTTGATACCCCAGCATCATTACAAGCCTTGGAAAAGTCCTTTTGATGGCATTTGCATGTAATAATTTTGATTGTTTGAGATGAACGACAATTTTATTTCATATGACTTGTGAATAATGGAGTGTTGAAGTGTCACCCTAAACACTTGAGTGATTGAGTGAAACATTTGCTTGGTGAGAATTTCTAAACTTCATGATTGCATCTTTGCTTAGTGGATTGGTCATTCATAATATGTAACATCTGTTGAGGAATGTGTGAGATAAATGAATTGAAAGCATGCGTGCATCTTGATTTAATTAGCACTGACAATCTGAAATTGAGTAGTTCTCATCATGTGCTTTAGGAATGTTGAACCATTGGATGAAATAGTAAAGAGCCAAGTTTTGTTTTGTCTATAGTTTTGTTTTGTTTTGCTTGAGGACAACAAATTTCTAAGTTTGGGATTGTGATAACGGTTGAAATATTTCCATATGGTATTTTAGACCAAATTACTCCCTTTACGGCTTAGAATGAGCTTGAAATCAAACAAAACTCAATAAATGAGTCAGTTGAGAGTCAAAAGCTGCTTTTAGCGATATTATGCTTGTTTTGCATTGTTTTGCACCAATTTTGATGGAAGTGAAGAATGGAGGTGAAGACAAAGGCCTTAGACTTAAGACAGAGGCAGAAAATCAAGAAAAGAAGAGTCTAGGAACCACCCAGCGACAAAAATACACTGGTGAACGGCCAAATGCGAGGAGATGGCAACATGGCAGGGACGCCAGGCAGTTTTGCGATAAGAGTCAAACCCGCCGAGCGGTAGAGCGATAAGAGGAAACCCGCCGGGCGGCATAAGTGTGACGCCGGACGGTTATCTACTGGGCCTGGGCCTGTTTTCTATTGTGCTCCTCAGCTATAAATAGCTCTATTGCGATTTCATTCTCATTCTTTTGACAGAAGAGGGCGGCCAGACCTAATTTCCATTCTCTGGAGAAGATCTCTTGGATGCTTAGGCTCTTTTTCATCCTATTTAGGGTTTGCTCTTCCATTTTTCCATTATTTTCATCTTGGTTCACCATGACAATGGTGAACTAAACCCTTTTGTTGTTAGGGGAAACAATGTAATCTTTTGAAACTCTCTTTTATTGAAACTCTTGTTTATTTATATGATTTTCATATGCTTTGATTATCAATTGTTGGGTTCTCATCTGCGCTTAAGGCTTTTATCATTTAACTCATTCGATAACTGTTGTTTGTCTCTACTGATACGGGAATGTACAGTAATGTCATGAACTGGTGAGTAATTCCTTGGTTAAGTAATACCACCTAGGGATAGGGAGGTAGGACGATCAATTGTTTTTGCTTCTGTTCGGTAATGCATTGCTAGTTGCTAAGGGAGCCTAGGGATAGCAAGCCGGTAATTAATAATAGGCTCTTTTCGCCGAGGGATCGGGCTAAGGGTAGGCCAAGAAAGTTTGCATAACAATAAGATAACAAAGCAATTTAAACAAGAGGATTAGATAAGAGAGGGCGGATAAGATGAAATTGTAAACCCCCAACAACTCCATTCATCTACTTTCTTTTCGTCAATTGAATCAACACATTGCATGTTTATTTTCTATCTTTGCATCCCACAAAATTATTTTTTCTCTCTACAAGTCTTACGATTTTGATTCACACGAAAGATAAGGCCTTTTGAGTCTTTAGGGAAGAACGATATCGGGCTTTACCGATTATATTACTTGGAACGATCTGGTACGCTTGCCAGGGAGTCAACAGTAGTCAACTATGTGCTTAATAAATTCGAATAGTGTCCCTGTTTTTAGACCGTTAAAATTTCACATTTTGTATTTGGGGTTTTCATGTGAAATCAAGTGCGTGCCTTTGTATATTTGTACATCTTAACCCATACTCGGAGCATGCAAAACCTTTTTTCTGATTCAAGAGTGTTCCATCCATCTACGAAATGGCTTCATCTTCCTCAAAGCGTTGCAAAGTTATTCCGTTCTTTGAAAGAAAAGGAAATCCCGTCGGATGGATCACTGATGACAATTTCAGAGAAAGATTTATGAGGCTGAGGATGTTCACGAAGGTTGTTAAACATGAAACTGCTGAACTAGATCTGTTCCACAAAGAGCAATTCATCTTTCCAGAGCAACTTTGTTTTCAAGGTCTAGACAAGTTAATTCAAATGAAAGGCGACTACTATCATGAATTAGTAGAAGTCTTCTATAACAATGTTAAAGAAGTAGATGGAAATATTTATTCTCGTGTAAAAGGAGTAGACATCATAATTAACAGTGAAGTGTGGTTGAAGATCACTGGTCTAAAAGATGCAGGGCAATTGTCTCATTAAATTGATTGTCCACAAAACAAGCAGATAAGGAAAACTGAAATGTTCAAGAATTTCATGAGATACCGCGGAAGATACAAAAAGGAAAAAGGGTTTCTATTCAAATGGCTTGAGAAAGAAGAAAAATTTATCGCATTCATCATCAGACATATTCTTTTGCCAGGAAGACACAATCTTATTAAGCTAACTCATACGGATGTTTGTCTACTGATAACGGTTGAAAAACCATTATTTTCATATGTTAATTTGGACCAAATTACTCCCTTTACTTCCTGAATGAGCTTGAAATCAAACAAAACTCAATAATTGAGTCAGTCGAGAGTCAAAAGTTGTTTTTAGTGATTTTATGCTTGTTTTGCAGCAAAATTGACAGAAGTGAAGATTGGGAATAAAGATGAAGGTCATAGACTCAAGAAAAGCGAGAAAATCAAAGAAAAGAAGCGTCTAGGCACCGCCCGGCGGCAGACCCCTAGCGCCGGGCGGTCAAACGGGAGAAGAAGACACCAGCATTGGTCGCCGGGCGATAAACCCCTGACGTCGGGCGGTTTTACGGCACGAGGGAAACCGCCGGGCTGTAGACCCCTATCGTCGAGCGATGGTGCGATTCAAGGTCCACCGTTGGGCGGCAAAGTGTGACGCTGGGTGGTGGTCAACTGGGCTTGGGCCTATTTTTCTACTACGCTTCTCACCTATAAATAGCCCTGTTACGAATTCCAATTAATTCTTTTGACAGAGGAGGGCGGCCAGACCTACTTTGCACTCTTTGGAGAGGATCTCTTGGATGCTTAGGCTCCTTTTCGTCTTTTCTAGGGTTTGCTTTCCATATCTTTCATTATTTTCATCTTGGTTCACCATGACTATGGTGAACTAAACCCTTTTTGTTGTTGGGGGAACAATGTAATCTTTTGATACTCTCGTTCATTAAACCTCTTGTTTGAATTATATGTTTTTCATATGTGTTTATTATCAATTGTTGGATTCTTATACTGTGCTTAATGCCTTTATCGTTTAACTCATTCGGTAATTGATCTTTGACTTTATCGATACGGGGACGGACAGTAATGGCACGAAATGGTGAGATTTTCCTTGGTTAAGCAATACCACCTAGGGATAGGGGAGTAGGACGACCAATTGTATTTTCTTTTGTTTGTAATGCGTTGCTAGTTGCTAAGGAGGCTAGGGATAGCAAGCCGGTAATTAGTAATAGGCCCTTTTCGCCGAGGGATCGGGTTAAGGGGAGGCCAAGAAAGTTTGCATGCATTTAGATAATAAAGCTATTTAAACAAGAGGAGTAAATAAAAGAGAGAGGATTAGATGAAATTGTAAATCCCCAACAACTCCATTCATCCATTGCCTAAATCTTGTCAGTCGAATCACACATTGTATATTTATTTTCTATCATTGCATCCACCACAACTATTGAATTTTTCTCTGCAAGTCTTACGATTTTGATTCACGCGAACAGTAAGGCCTTTCGAGTCTCATGGGAAGAACGATAATGGGTTTTACCATTTTTATTACTTGATAGGATTTGGTAGACTTGTCAATCCGCTAACATGTTTTTGGCGCCGCTGCCGGGGACTCGAGGTTTGACTTATTTAGTAGTGTGAATTGACTGAATTTGACTTGTTTGTAATTATTTGTTTATATTTTTCTTTTGTGTTGTTTTATTTTAATTTTCTGTAAAAGTGCTTTTAGGGGTATTTTCTCTTGTGTATGCAAGAAAGAGTACACACTAGGGGTCGAAAAGATCAGCAACCTCTTCTCGAGGGACTACCAGATAGGAGAGGGAGGAGAGTTAATCATTCTGAACGTGAAAAATTTCCTTCTCTTGAACCACGTTTGCAATCTTTTGCACAGGACTTAGAGGAGATGGCAGAACAACCTCCTTCTCCGAGACGTACACTGGGGGACTCAACCAACTCTGTGGGTCCCTTGAATTTCATCAGCTTTGTCATTCCTACGGACAATGCAACGAATTTGGTTTGAGCCTTGCACTTATTCAATTTCATGATTTTTCTTTTTCTCATGTATTTTTCATTTTCAACACTTGAGCTCAATGCCTTTCTTTTTGCCATTCAAACTTTCCCCACAACCCCAAACTTGAACCTTGAGTGTACTTATAATCATTAACCCAGTTCAAAGTAATAGTTTCAGCACAAAGGTTTTCTGTTTAGGGCCAAGGTTCAAAAAGGGTATAAAATTTCAAGCACTTTGGGTAAAATTTTGGCTAAGTAAGGGCTTCCAAAAATGGCCTTGATCATATGAAATATACATGCAAATCAATCAATCATCAAGATTTAGACAATATCATGCATGCTTTCCTGTGAATAATTCTCATACAACAATTAAAACTCTGGAGCTCAATACCTCACACAACATGCTTCCTCACATACATTCATGCATACACCCTGCTTAGCATCATAACCACAATCATAATTCATCACACATCTGTTTCATAGGATATCACATGCAACACAACTCAATCATCATTCAGATCAGATCATCATCAAATAGGTTCATCATGCAATTTATTCAGTTAAACATCTTCAGAAATATTCAAACCAAGCAAATAAAATTCAACCTATTCTAAGAATTTAAAATGCAAGAGTGAAGAAGAGAATCTAGGTTGCCTCCTAGTAGCGCTTGTTTAACGTCATGAGCCTGACCCAAACCTGTTTAGCACTTGTCAGTAAGTGCAAATCCTTCCAACACCCATTAGTAGGTGTACCTTCTGGATATCCTTTAGTTGATACCAAAATTAGCATCCCTCAGTAGATGCTACCCAAAAATTGTTCAAAAATTCAAAATTTACATGTTCAACAAAAATTAAAATAAACCTAAAATTAATATTTATAAAATAAATTGTCCCAGCAACATCGCGTGTCGTCCTTTTTGTTGGTGTCTCCAGTACACGGAATCCTCGGCTTTCTTTTATCGACTCGCTTAGTATATCCACTGTATGGTGCTTCGATCTCCACCATCCCTTTCTCTTTCAGTTCCTTCAACACCCACTCCTTCTTCTTGTATTTCACTTTAATGCCCGAATGGAATGGGTCATCTTTTAATTCAGAATGGACGGGTCTTCCTGATGGGTGTCGCGGCCCATACAAATTTGATTGCAATTAGGAATGCAGTATAGCTAGGGAATGACCCCTAGGTCGTCTCTCAAGGACCAAACTGTGGTTCGAGAATTAGGTCAGACACGAAGTGGGGGGGTTGAAAAGTGTTTTACAGAATGCAATGACGAAATTAAATGGAAATTAAACACGACCGAACATAATTGAAAACACTAAGTGCATGAAAACATTAAACTGAACAATGCAACTGTAAAAAAAATCAAAAATCACAAGATGAATGAAAGAAAATAAAATTCAGGATTAACCATGCTAGAGAGCTAAACAACTGTAATCACAAAACAAGACAATGAGAAATTGCAATGGCAAGAAGTAAAGAAAGTAACACATAAATAGAAAATCTGTAAATTTAAATGCAAGAATGTAACAAAGAAAATCATAACCCCAAATTAAAAATATCTGAAAAAGAAAGGAAATTAATGTGCTTAAACTAAAAAAAAGGTTCCAAAAGAGGGAAAATTAAATTCTACTGGACATTACCTTCCATGTCCATCCACTTCTTTAAAAGAGAGAAAACAAAACAATCCTATATGGTGGCTGCTGCAGGAAGGTAACCCATTTCTAATTTAAAACTAATAGCACCTCTCATCCTAGGTGACTTTCTCCAAAATAACCAAGTCATCATTGCTGGTATGTGGCATCCAAGGCCGTGTTTCATCTTCAAAGGAAATCAGGGTGTGCATCTCAACCAAAGTGACTCACCGTTCACATTAGCCACCATTTCTCTAGTTGAAGTCAGCATGTGTGCCCCTGCTACCAGCAAAGAAATGAATGCTCTGTCTATACCAAAAGGTAAATCAGCTTCTATTTTTCTTAAAAGCAAGCAAAAGAAATATGATGGATTGACCGCTGGACTTGATGATGCTAGCTCAAACATTAATAAAAGAAAATGCGTGAAACCAAATAAATAAAAGGAGCAATTAACAAATCCTAAATGAGCTTTTCGTAAAGTAAAATAATGTGTTTTTCAATTGCAATAAGTGTCACCTCCAAAGCAAGGAAAAAGGTTCAAACCTTCAAGTTGTAACGTAATGTGCCCATTCTTTCATTCAATAAATAAATAAAAAGTTTCAAAACCTTCAATAACGTAAATGCAACGTCTATTCCAGCATTCATTTCAAAGCAGCGTCCATTTCACCAAATAGAAAAAAAAATATGTTTCTTTCATTCCACCAAAATGTCACACCGTGAATCACAATCAAACTTTCTTAAGAAAAAAACGTTCCCAGCCACGAAGCTCTCCAAAACATTCCAAGTAAAAAAAATATGTGACCGAATATAAACAAGAGAAAATCCTAAACTTGCTTTTCTAACAGCTAAATGAAATGAACTCAAAGAAAAAGAAAGAAAAATTGTGGTTGTCAATTCATCCAAAATCCAGCAACATTGTCAACATAGTTCAAAGCAAATTTCAATGCAGTAAAAAAAAATGATCCAGCCCAGAGTCTCCCAAAGTCAGTGACGGCTCTCTCCTTTTCCTAGGCCAAGTATCTTTTAAAAAGAAGTGGGGTCCACCCTAAAAATAAGGGAAACCTTAAGACATGTGTCCTACAATTTTGGGCCCTCATATAATTTCTAAAATTGGCCCAAGATGCAAAGAGTTTGTCTAAAAATTCTAACTACTAAATTACAAAATAACTAAAATTTAAAATGTCTAAATTTGAGAGTCTTCAATTTATTTTGCCTCCTTCCCAATGTTCCAAATTGTTTGTCCAAAATTTTCCCTGAAAATAATAATGCAACTAATTAGCTCAGAAAATTCAAATTAATTAAAATTAGAATTTCTGATCAAATTAAGCATAATTAGGAAAAACGGGAAAATACCGAACAAATAAACACAATTCCCTTATTAAATTCGGTACAATAAGCTAAGTGAAATCAATAAAATATCGACTCATCAAAATATACCACACTTAGTCTTTTGCACTCCTGGGCAAAATCAAGACGCAAAACAGGGAACAATTCAAAAGACATCAGGGAAGAGACACAGTCAACATGCAGAAAACTAAGACTAACAGGGATAGAAACAAACAAAATTACAGTCCTCAAGAACTCTGGACAAGCGAAAGTAGTAGACAGTATCCAACACAGAATCAATGAAAGCAGATACTCACAGAATCATCCAAACAGTTCAGTACATGAAAAACAGTCAATCAGTTCAAGAGATGAATCGAAAGCAACAGAGCCTCACAGATGCACACAATCAGTGTTTCTCTCAAGTGTTTAAGGTAAATCAATGTCACTCCATGCACTCAAGAAAGCAAACACAAATAGACTTGGCAAGCCTCTAATATCAACACTCAACCGTATATGCATGTTCAAATCACAAGGTCGTTTATGGATGTAATGGGGCCAAGGACAAGGGAGGATATAACATGGATGAGAAGCTACAAACCAAAGGAAATAGAGGAGCAATGTCGAACAAGTGAAAACACAATCAAATCACACCCAAAACCCTCTAATTCAATCCTCTTCTTGACTCCATTATTCACACACATTTTTTTTAATTTTCTCACTTTTCTTTATTATTTTTTTCTTTTTTTCATCTTGTCTCTTTTCTTTTCTCTCTTTTCATAACATAACTCTAAGACACAAGATACATAACATATTTACAAAACAAAACAAGAAGAGGAACCAACTAGCCAAATCATCAGAATCCCCAAGGAGACCACACTTTTTTTCCAAAACAATTCCAAAGCTCCAAAATTCCCTAAGGTTAAGGTAAACATGGTTTTTCAGTTAGGGCAAGTGTATGAGCTTCAAAACAAAGAGATGGGAAAGCATAGGCTCAAAAGGGGTTATCAAAGGATAAAAACAAGGTAGGCTCATTTGGCTAGAGAGGCTCAACAACAAAACTGCCTTTATCACTTTCAAACATGCATATCAATCAAGAATCATCAAAAAGAGTCAAGCCAAGGCATATGTGCAAGCAATCAAGAGACATATCACACACAGGAAAGAATATAAAGTGGCTCAAATCTCACACAGGGTAATTTCTGTCACAATCAAATCACCCTCTCAAACATCATAATCATATTCCCAAGTAAAGAAGAGCAAGGAATCCAACAAATCAGAGTATCAATGAAGTGAAAGACAAGTCAACAACCTAAACCAAGTCCAGAAATCAAGAGAAACATGCAAAATTGTACAAAAGACACAATAAAAACTACCTAGAAAATAAAAGATTTAACACGGAAAACATAAACTAATCAAAGACAGATCAGAGTCTCCCCCAATAGACCACACTTAAACTACACAGTGTCCTCAATGTGTCATAAGCATCAGATCAGAATTCCAAAACAGTCAACAAATCAAGGACAAATGCAATACAAGTATGGAAAGGAAGGAGAAGGGAAAAGGAAACTCCCCTGATCATGGTGGCAGTTGCCAATTTTGGACTTTCAGGCAGAGGTCTTCCACCATAGAATTCAGCAAAGAAGTGTTGAGGAAGAACTGTTTCATCCTCCAAATTTGATCAAGCAGGGAGATGTCCTCCACAGCTGGATCCAAGAACAGTGATTGTTGATGAGCAGGTTCAGCTGGTGCCTATTAATCTTCAAACTGTCATGTATACTGGCACCCATGTCTTCTACCATGGGTGTGTGTTGATCAAATTCATATGAGAGAAAAGATTCAAGAGGGAAAAGTATTTCTTGAGAGTTCAAAAGATCGAGGTTTCTTTCGGAGAGAATAGAATTTGGGGCCAGACTTCAAGAATTAAGGGATAAGAAAAGAGAAAGAGAAATTCAAAGAAGAGATCAAGAAAGAAGAGAACAAGTGAGAAGCGAAAAGAGAGTGAAGCAAGAGAGAATAGAGCAAGATACAAGAGAACAAGAGAGAAGAAAAGAGGAAGAAAGAGAGAGAAAAGAAGAGGAAGAAAGAAGAAAGAGGGAAAGGAGAGAAGATGAAGAAAGAAAGAGAAGAGAAGAAGAGAGGGAGAGAGAAAGACAAGAGAAAGAAAAGAGAGAAAAGGAAGAAGTTTAAAGAAAAGAAATTGAGGAAAAGGAAAAACAACAACTAAGGACAACATCTCCTACACTTACAATAAAACCTAGTCTATTAAGGGGAGGTTTCTTATCCTTTCACTTTTCTCCATTTATTTTTGAAATTCCAAAATCTCACTTTTCTTTCCAAGAATTTGCCATGCCATCTTTAAAAATTCTCAAAATTTCACCACATGGCAATTCACAACTTGAGTTATGGTTACCTCTTTGGTTACCACTAACTCGAGACAAAAATAAATTTTTGAAAGAAGTAAGGCTTCATAAAACTATAAAACTTGAACAATTTAACACTCGGAAGCCTTTTTCTAAACATATTTTTCATGCATATTGTTGGGTCAATTGAAACTAATCAGTGATATGTTTGATGCTTATTACATATTCATATTTGACACTGGGGGAACATGCATGGAGCCAACAAAATAAGTCCTCATAATAAAGATGACCCACCAGATTTAAGGACAAATCCTTTCCAAGAGGGAGGGGATGATACGCGGGACCCAAGCTCAATAAATAAAGTCCAACAACCTAACCTAATGAGAAGGGTAGAAGAGTTATTTCCACAAAGGAAGGGGGTGAGACTAGTAATGAATGGGGTCCATCATGGAAGCACATGAAGACTTCATTATTAGGACATGTATTTCGTGTCTTTTCTAGAACACACACTGCCTATTTTTGTTTATCTACACATGGCCTTAGATCCACCATTTCCGGTTCATCTTTGCCACGCAGCTGATCCATGAATATCCTATAAATTCATGGCAGCCTTCCCTGTAAAAATACTTTGGATATATTTGAGAATTAAGTTCTTCTGTTGTTGCATTGAATTCCAGCATGGGGAATCTCTGCCAAAGTCATTTCCATTGCCTTTCCACTCTTCATCTAGCTTTCTTCCACTAGAAGACCGTTGGAGCTAGTCCATCTCACCTTAGGCTCAACCTCCATCACTTAAACATCATCGTTCCATCACAGTTCCATTTCCGCTACAACTCTGTTTTTTTCAACTCTGTCTGTTGTTAGCTTGCGTCTCGGTCCTGTTTCATCCGTAGATCCACTTCTTCTTCTGAAGCATCGTATCAAACATGGTTAGTGCAATATGGTTCCAAAGAAATGACATGTAGGGGTATAACACCTAATCCCAGTGTAAGAGGCTGAACCTCATATATACCCTCAGAACATGAATCGCTTTCAAATTTGGAAACAATATCAACAACAGGCTCAGATTCATGTTCAGTGCATGGAGAACAAACATTCATATGTGATAGCAAAAAGTGGTTGTCATCATGCAAAGAGGGAGAATGAAAATCATGCCATCAACCTCATAATCATCAACATACCTATCAATAGCATAATCATCAACAACATAATCAATCATAGGTATGTTTACCTCCACTTCCCTGAAGATTGGTAGAGTGGTGGAAGGTGAAGCTGGTCTACCTATCTCAAAAGTGTTGCTCATATCTGCTTGATCCTCCAATTCTTCATCAATCTCCTCGGATGCAAGAGTGGGGACATAGAGGGTGGGAAAGTAGGTGTCACTGTGAGCACATGACTCTGCTCCCATCTCCTATGTGACTGGCACTGACATCATCAAGAATCTGAATAGTCTAAAATGGTGATCCCTTTGAAACTTGAGATTGTTCCTCAATGAACTGAGTGGCCATCTGCCCCAACTGATCAGTCAAACTCTGCATGGAAGCTTTGGTCTCTTTCTGGAACTGATGAAGTTGCATAAACTGAGTTCTGGTTTCCTGCTGAAACTCCATATTCTGAGCAGTTATCTGTCTCAACAACTCCTTTAATGTAGACTCAGAAGTAGAAGGCCGAGGAGCTGATCGGGCAGGCTCATGGAACTGCAATTGTTATGGTTCATGGACAAGTGGAGAAGGCATAGAAGGAGTCTGGAACGGTGGTTCTTGATATTGACGTTGTGGAGTACCATGTCATCCCATGTTTGGATCATTCCACCCAGGATCGTTGTTGTAACCATATTGCACAGGGGAGAATTCGTCTAGAAACTGATGCTCAAGATCATCCCAACTGGTGACGGATCCTGGAGTAAGATAATAACACCAATCCTCTGCCGCTCCTTGTAATGAGTAATAAAATGCCCTTACGAAAATGTCATGATCCGGGACATCTAGAGGTTTCATTGAAGAGCAAATGGTATAGAACTCCTCCAAATGTCTATATGGGCATTCACCTGCAAAACCATGAAACTTAGGCAGCCAATGTATCAGTCCAGTGTTGAAAACACAACGAATATCCTCCTCATCAAATGGAAATGGCTCCCTAGGAGCACTCCCATGAGATGGAGGAGCAACCATACTGTTCTCAACATAGAAATCAACAGAGTATACATCAGAACCATACTCAGAGTAACATGCAGAAGGAGAATCATAGTCATAGGCACAGGCAGAAGAAGTAGATTGCTCATAATCAAAATAGGTAGACATGATGAAAGAAGAGGGAAGGTGGAAAGTAAATGCTAAAAATCAAGAAACAAACAAAACACAACACAATTAAACATGCAACACGCACACACAATAACACACACACACCAAACAGAACATCACACTCACAACACGAGACAAAACACAACACACACTAACACAACAAAAGACCTAAAACCGAACCGTTGGTCCCCGGCAGCGGCGCCAAAATTTGATGGGTGTCACACCCCATACAAATTTAATGTGCATAAAGAATGCAGTATAGACTAGGAAGTGACTCCTAGGTCGTCTCTCAAGGACCAAACTGAGGTTCAAGACTTAGGTCAACACAAAGTGGGGGGGTTTGAAAGTGTTTTTGGAAGGAGAATCAAACTAAATTAAAATTGGAAATTAAATAGAGTCAAACATAATTGAAAATATTAAAATAAATGAACAAAGCATGAAAACCGAACGGTCCTACAAATGACCGAATGGTTCTACATTGAGATCGAACAGTCTCTAAACCAAGTGCGAACTAATTAAAATGCAGCATAGAATAGAGAAATACTTGACTAAAAATGAAATGCACATTATTGCAGCGAGAACGGAAAATTGCAACACTTAAAGTACTAAACAAAATGGATGTTACAGCTAGAAATAGAAGATGCATCCTAGAGCTAATAAACGAAGTGCTTGAGCTAATTAAAACGCATGAAGAAAAACACAATTAACCCTCTTAAAATTCAACGTTGAACTGAGAAGTGAAAACCTGAAATGCAAATCCATCACATATAATATAAAAATAGCTTTAGTCAAGTGTGAAGACAATAAAAAAAACAAGTAAGAAACTTTGTGAGAACCCCTGCGGCTGAAATGTAAATTAAATGTGGGATAAAGGAAAAAAGACAAATCAACAATTGCATAAGTTGGAATTAAAATTTCTAAATTAGAAAATGCATAAGCCGTAAATGTGAGCATTGAAAAACGCAAATGATGCATGCCGTGACAGTGAAACACGTCTCCAAAAATAAAGATGCTTTCAATATATATTATAAGGAAACAAGTTCGGTTACTGCGTGAACAAAAGAAATGAAACTTCGTGTGTGCTTGGCTTCTAGCGAAAGAAATGAAATAGCTTTTCGTTCTCCCGAGAAAAATCAGCCAACGTGTGCCTTCCAACTAGCCATAACCCTCCATGCTTGGTGTTCGTGTGTTTTATTCTAAAGAAAGATGAGTGTAAAAGTTCAAGTTATCCGTGGCGGCTACGCTCCTTTTTATTCCCCCTTCCAAGACCTAGTGTGCATTGCTGGAGCTAAGTGACATCCATGGGCTGTATGGAGATTGCAGCTGGACGTGTGAAGAGTGGAGTGAAGTCTGCTGGATGCACCTCCTTATTTTCTGCTGGCTGCCAGCGTGTTGCAGCTGTGTGTTAAACCGTCACTCCACTTCCAATTGAAACACACTTTCAGCTCCAAGAATACAGCCTGGGCCATGGTGCTTTCATTCCATTCTTCAACTAAAATCAGCCCAATGTTTTGGAGCTTCTCCCGCGCACGTTGTTAACAAACTGGCAAGTGTACTAGATCGCATCAAGTAATAATAAATGGTAAGTCCAAGTATCGTTTTCCCAAGAGACTCACGTCACTAAACTGTTGTGCTTTTGCTTAACCAATCAAGACTATAAGAACAAAATATCTTTTAGGGTTTTTGAATGTAAAGTGCGTAAAAAATAAACATGAATGCAATTTCATCAATTGGGGTTAAACACAAGAGTGGATGGATGATGTTGATAATATGAGACGGATTTGTTGCTAGGATTCAGATTTCACCCAATCACTCTCATAAATATATTATTCTTATTAGATTCGCTTTATTATCATATTGTCATACAAACTTTCTTAGTCTACCCTTAACCCGATCCCTCGGTGAAAAGAGCCTATTACTAATTACTGGCTTGCTATCCCTAGCCTCCCCTGGTAATTAATAATGCATGATAAACGGAAGCAAAAACAATTGATCGTCCTACCCCCTTATCCCTAGGTGGTCTTGCTTAATCAAGGAATTTCCCACCAGTTCAGGACAATACCATACCTTCCCGTATCAATAAAGACAAACAACAATTATCGAATGAGTTAAACGATAAAAGCATTAAGTGCAGATAAGAAACCAACAATTGATAATCAAAGCATACGACCAGCATATGAAAAAATAAGAAATTCGATATAGGAGAGTATAGAGGTTACATCTTTCCCCAGTAACAAATAAGATTAGTTCTCCATTATCATGGAGAAACTAGGTGAATAATGGAATGAAAGAGATACAAACCCTAAAAAGGAGAAAAGGAGAGTTGTCACCATCTCCAAATCTACCCCAAAGGGGTGAAAAGTGTTTCTGTGCCTAAGCCATCAAAAGATACAAACCCTAAGACGTTCTTGCCTTTAAATAGGGCATAAATATAACAGAAAACAAGTTCAAGTCCAAATAGATCATAGAAATCGCCGAAAACAAGTCCAAGCCCATCTAAGAACCGCCCAGCGCCTAGTTTCACCGCCCGACAGTTTCCCCCAAGCTGCGCCACCTCCCAGCGGTCAATTTCACCGCTAGGCACTGGTCAACTGCGCTCTGGTCAACTTTTCAGCATTCTAGTCAACGGGTTAACTTTTTTGGTTGACTAGTTGACTTTTCTGCATTCTGTTTGACTTTTCTGCACTCCAACCATTTGATAATTCAACCATTCTTTCAAATCATTCCAAAAACCTACAAAATCAAGGGAATTTAACGATAAAATCATAAAATATGTCCTCAACTCTTTTATTCACAAAATTAAAGAAAAATCATGATTCCAAGCAAGTTTCTAAGTCAAAAGGGTGCATTTGATATCAAAATTAAGTATGAAAATAACAGTTTTTGAACCGTTATCAGACGTGCAAAGCTTCTCTGCAGCCTCTTTCCAATTCATGTGCTGCCCTCTTTCTGGACCGTGATGAAAAGGAATGGGCTGCACCTTTTTTTTTTCTGAAGCTGCAGCGCATCTTTTTTTTTTCCAGCCAGCACACACCCTTTCACGTGATGGACCTCCAATTCCAAGCTGATGGACGCGTGTTCCAATTTGAGTGCAGCCAAAATGTTTTTCTTTTCTTAAAAGGCAAGTCCATCAGTTCTTCTTTGTTTTATTCACGTGCAATTGCCAAAGCCTTTTCCATTTGAATTGCACCTCAACCCGCGTGCTGCACTCTTCCAGCAAAAAGAAATGACCGTGCTTCCATCAAGCAAAACCCGGTGGATCAAATGTAAAGAAACTTGGAGCTTTTCATTACAGGCCATCTCCGTGTGCACCCCCAAAAATGACATTCACACCTCCTTTATCATTTAAGCTTAGAATAAAATTGGTGTGACATTTCTCTTTAACTCCCAAAATATTATCCAACAAGTTCTGTACAATTAATAATGCAAATAATTAGTCTCAGATAATTCAAATTAATTAAAATTTGAATTTCCGGTCAATTAAAGCACAATTAGAAAAACGAGAAAATACCGGACATTTAAGCACAATTCCCTGATTAATTCTAGCACAATAAACTAAGTGAAATCAAGAAAATATCGACTCATCACACATGAGAGTCAAAAGTTGATTTTAGAGATATTATGCTTGTTTTGCATTGTTTTGTAGGGTTTTGATGCGAATTGAAGATGGAAGTGAAGTAGGAAGGACTCAGACTCAAGAAAGAAGGAGAAAAAGGAAGAAAACAAGAGTCAAAGAAACCGCTCAGTGTTAAGACTCTGGCAAGTGTACCAGATCGTTATCAAGTAATATAATTGGTAAACCCAATATCGTTCTCCCAAAGGACTCAAAGGCCTAATCTTTCGTCTAAACTAATCGCATAGGACTTGAGAAAAGAATTAAATTTTAGGTTTTGTATGCAAGACAAAAGTAAACATGCAATATGCAGTGAATCAATTGGCTAAAAGAAACTATGAATGAATGGAGTTGTTGGGGTTTACAATTTCATCTTATCACCCTCTTATATCTACTTTTCTTATCTAATTCGCTTCTTTATCATATTGTCATGCAAACTTTCTTGGTCAACCCTTAACCCAATCCCTTAGTGAAAAGAGCCTATTACTAATTACTGGCTTGCTATCCCTAGTCTCCCCTAGTAATTAATAATGCATGATAAACGGAAGCAAAATACAATTGATCGTCCTACCCCTATCCTTAGGCGGTATTAGCATAATCAAGGAATTCCCCCAGTTCATGACATTACTATACGTTCTCGTATCAATAAAGACAAACAACATTTACCGAATGAGTTAAACGATAAAATCATTAAGCAAAGGTAAGGAACCCAACCATTGATAAAGATAAGCATATGCAAGCATATAAAGAAGATAAGATTTCAATATAAGAGAGTTTCAAAAGATTACATTGTTCCCCAACAACCTAGGGTTTAGTTCACCATAATCATGGCGAATCTAGATGAAAAGTAATGAAAGAATGGAAGAAATAACCGTAAACTTGGTAGATTGGAGTCTAAGCATCCAAGGAACCTCCTCCAAGGTGTGTTGAACAACTCTGGACGTTTTTTCTCTGCCAAAAGATTGCTTTTCAATTCGCACTGGGCCTATATATAAACCAAAAAAATAGCAAAAAGATTACAAAATCTGAGCCAATAAAAACAAACAACCGCCCAGGCGCCTAAAGAAACCGCTCAGCGGTTTCCCCCTCTAGCCGCGTCATCGCTCAACGGTCAATTTTACCGCTGAGCGGTTTGCCTCAAATCGCACTGGCCACTCAACGGTCCATTCTGACGCTCAGTAGTCCCTTTGACTCTTCTTTTCATTCTTTTTCTTCATATTTCACGAGTCTAAGTCCACCTTGATTCACTTCCATCTTCAATTTACCTTAAAACCCTGCAAAACAATGTAAAAACAAGCATAATATCTCTAAAACCACTTTAGACTCTCACATGACTCAACTAAGTGTTTTACTTGATTTTAAACTCATTCTACGCCATAAAGGGTGTGTTTTAATATCAAATTTAAACATGAAAATAACGGTTTTAGACCGTTATCACTCAGCGCTATTTTCCAACGCTGAGCGCCATACTCGAGGGAGCAGCCACTGTCTCTCACTCAAGCAATGTCGTTGAGCGTCTAAGCGATTAGAGGCAAACCGCTGAGTGGTCCTGCGATTAGAGGGAAACCGTTGAGTAGCCAAATTAGGCGCTGAGCGGTGCAGTGTTGGGCTTAGGCTGAAATTCTATTACTTTGATGCATTATAAATAGCCCCAATGCGACCTTCAGAGTATTCTTTTGGCAGGCAGAGACGTCCAGAGCACTTCTACACTCCTTGGAGACGGTTTCTTAGATTCTTAGGCTCCAATTTATCCAATCTAGGGTTTACTCTTCCATTCTTTCATTTAATTCCATATAGTTTCACCATGTCCATGGTGAACTAAACTCTTTGTTGTTGGGGAACAATGTAATCTTTTGAAACTCTCTTATATTGAAATTCTTATTTTATTCATATGTTTCATATGCTTATATTATCAATTGTTGGGTTTCTTATCCATGCTTAATGCTTTTATCATTTAACTCATTCGGTAAAAGATATTTGCCTTTGTCGATACGGGAACATACGGGGAAGTCATGAACTGATAGGGAATTCCTTGATTAAGCAATACTGCCTAGAGATAGGGGTGGGACGATCAATTGTATTTTGCTTCTGTGATACATGCATTGCTAATTACTTGGGGAGACTAGAGATAGTAAGCCAATAGTTAGTAACAGGCTCTTTTCGCCAAGAGATTGGGTTTAGGGTAGACTAAGAAAGTTTGCATGACAATTAGATAATTAAGCGAATTTAATAAGAAAAGTAGATATAAGAGAGTGGATAAGATGAAATTGTAAACCCCAACAACTCCATTCATTCATATCTTTTCTTTTCCAATTGAATCACTTGCATTTGCATGTTTATTTTTGTTTTGCATTACAGCCCTAAAATCAATTTATCTTCAAGTCTTATAAGATCAATTTACATGAAAGATGAGGCCTAAGAGTCCTTTGGGAGAACGATACTCGGACTTACCATTTATATATTACTTGATAATTATCTGGTACATTTGTCAGGGGCTTAACAAATTTTTGGTGTCGTTGCCTGGGACTCGTGGTTTAACTTTTCAAGTAGTGTAAATTGATTAAATTTGACTTCTGTGTATATATTTTATATTTTGTTCTTGTTTTTTTTTATTTTTTTTCTTATAAAAGTGCTTCTAGGGTATTTGTTTCTTGTGTATGCAGGAAGCTATTCATACTAAGTAACAAAAGCCAGCAATCGCTTCTTGAGGGATTATCAGACAGGAGAGGAAGAAGAGTTAGACGTCCATCCAGAGAATTGTTTCCTTCTCCTGAGAGATTATTACAACCCTTACCAGAAGCTCTTACACAAGATCTGGAAGAGATGGCAAATGAGCAACCTCCTCCCAGACGCACACTTGGTGATGCATCTAATGTTGTGGGCCCATTTCACTTCAACAGTATAGTCATGCCAAGAGATAATAAAACCAACATGGTGATGAACCCTGCGTTAATCCATCTGGTATAGGGCAATCAATTTCATAGTTTGTCAAATGAGAACCCTTATGATCATTTGACAGTATTCAGTGAAATTTGCAATACTATAAAGATGACTGGAGTATCGGATGAACAAGTAAAGCTTAGTTTGTTTCCTTTTTCACTGGGAGGCAATGCTAAGGCATGGGTAAACTCCTTTCCAAAAGGAACTTTTACTATGTGGGAGAATGTGGCATCTAAATTTGTAAGTAAATATTTTCCACAATCGAAGGTCACCCAAGAAAACTTGGAAATCTCTTCATTTAAACAGGGCATGGAGGAAACTCTAAGACAAGCCTGGGAAAGGTTTAAAGGCCTATTGAGGAAGACGCCAATCCATGGGTTTGACAAGACAACTCTAGTTCTTGCATACCTTGGAGGCTTAAATACGCGGTAAAAGATGGTGCTTGACGCCTCAGCTGGAGGTGACATAAAGAAAAAGACTGAAGATGAGGCTTAAGATCTTATCGAGAGTATGGCTGCAAATGAACAGGAGACATTTAGTGAGAGGGGCGCACTAGTGCATAAGAAGGGAGTTTTGCATTTGCCCGCTAATGATGCTATGCTAGCTCAAAATCATCTTCTTACTCAGAAATTGGATAATTTAACGAAGATTCTATCTCAACTTCCAAAGGAGATTAGGAATGTCTCCAATGCTCAACAACTTTGTGATTTCTGTGGTGGTGACCATGTCATGTGCTGTTCCAGAAGAAATGCAACAGGAAGCAAATTATATGGGTAACCAGTTCCAATATAGGTAGGGAAATTTCAACCAAGGCACTTCTAGCCAAGGTTGGAAAAACCACCCTAGTATTGGGCAAACTCAAAATAACCCATCTGGACAAGCAGGAGGCTTCCTTAATAACAAACCGCAGCAGCCATCACCCTTATGGCAGCAGGTGAACCATTTGACAGAGAATGTCAAAGGCCTTAATGATAGATTTGATAAATTTTTGAAGGTTTATGAGTCTCAACATGCAAGTGACCTACCCAGCTTCAGATCTTTGGAGATGCAAATTGGTCAACTGTCAAAGAGGGTGGAAACCACATAGAAAAATCAATTTAGGGCTAATATGGATGTTAACCCTAAAGAGGAGTGCAAAGCTATTGTGACAAGGAGTAAAAGGAAAGCAAAAGAGGAAGCTATTGAGGTAGAAAGTAGTGAGGAGGAAGATGAAGAGATGAGTGATAATGTGGAGATTGAGAGCAATGAGGAAGAAAAAAAAGAGGAGAGTTTGGATAAAAATTTTGAAAATGAGGGAGAAAAGAGAGAAAATGAGAGAAGAATAAGTCACTGTGAACCATTCAGGGAAGTTTTTAACCAAGTGACTATTTTTCCTTTGAATGAAACTCTTTCCCAAATTCTTGTTTACTCTAAGAGAATAAAATATTATCTTGGAGAGGTGATAAATTTAGATGATGAAGATGAACAGGAATTACATGTACAACCAAGAAAGAAACATCATCCACCTAATTTGAAGGATCCAGGGTGGTTGACTCTTCCATGTGTTATTAATGATATGGATGTAGGAAGAGCTATGATAGACTCTGGATCCAATATTAATATGATGCCTTTGAGTTATCTGAAGAAAATTAAAGGGCTAGTATTAAAACCATCTAATATTTCTTGATTGATTTTGTGGTTGTGGACATAGAGAATGATGGAAGAATTCCATTGAATTTTGGAATACCTTTTATGAGGACTTCTAAAATGATTATGTGTGTCCATGATGGGATGATAACGTTGAGAGATCAAGAACATGTGTTAATGTATAATGGCTCTAAAGAAAACAAAATGATAATAAGGAAAAGAGCCAGATTTAGAAAATTGAGAAGCGAAGCTGCAGGTGAAGAAATCGAAGGTATTGATACTAATAGTTGTAATATTTTGCAGGTACCTAAAAAGGAAGAGGTAGATAAAGGAGGAACAATCCACTCAGAGGACACACCACTTCCACGTGGTTCAGAAGTGAGATTCAAAAATAGGAAGTGGATTGTGAACAAGCTTAAAGAGGAAGGAGTAGTGGAGATCAGAAGACCATACTCCAAAGCAATCAGAAGAGTGGACAAAAGACAGCTAATGAGTTGGGTTGATGAAGACCCCAACCGGGATGAGAAGACATGATAATATTTTAATAAATCCCATGTGTTGTAAAACATTAGTTTTATTTTATTTTGGACATGTAAATTTTGGATTTTTAAACAATTTTTGGGTAGAGTCTACTGAGGGATGCTAAATTTTTATGTATCTACTAAAGGATACAGGAAACTTCACCTACTAAAAGGTGTTGGGAGGCACTTACTGATGAGTGTTAGACAGGTTTGGGTCAGGCTCGTGACGTTAAACAAACGCTACCTAGGAGGCAACCCAGTTGATTATTTTCTTGTTTTTAAACTCTGTTCTAGTGCATAATAGGTTTGATTGTTGCATTTGAGAGGGGAAAGGTACATAATTAAAAGTTGTAATCAGGAGCTACAGTTGTGAAAATGTGAAGGCAAGCAAAGAAGAAGAGAAATTTTTTAACGCTCACCGCTGAGCGTCGATTTGACCGCTGAGAGATGGCGGCGCAGACATAGCTCGGGCTTTTAAAAGCTCAGATTTTAGGGGTTTCTGCACTTTGAAAATTCTTCTTTGCATTTCGCCCAAGCGGTCTCCACAAACCCTAGCACTCCTTTTTCACTTTCAAGAGCTTTCCAAAGAGTTTTCCCCACTTTTTCCATCACATACTCACAGAAATCTCATTTTTCAACCATTCCTTTGTCAAAAGTTTGGGGTTTTTCGTGAGAGCTTTGCATTGGGAGGCATTCATCATCAATTACAAGGAGTGTTGCAAGCATTTAGTGAATCTCCACTCAAGTAAGTATGCAATTTCATTGTTAGGGTTTCTAAAATAGAAATTTGATGAAGAACATGTGTAGGAACATGAGAAATTAGGGCTTTTGATTTCTATGCATGATTTGATGAAATAGAAACCTTTTGAACCGATTAAACTGCATAAATTTGGTCTGGAATTATGAAATTGGTGATAGAGTGGAGATTAGGGCATTTAGGAAAGGGTTTTTGAAAAACCCTCGTCGCCGCTGCTGAGCAGTTGTTGACTCATTGGCAAGCGTACCAGATCGTATCAAGTAATAATAAATGGTAAGTCTAAGTATCGTTTTCCCAAGAGACTCACGGCACTAAACTGTTGTGCTTTTGCTTAACCAATCAAGACTATAAGAACAAAATAATTTTAGGGTTTCTGAATGTAAAGTGCGGAAAAAATAAACATGAATGCAATTTGATCAATTGAGGTTAAACACAAAAGTGGATGCATGATGTTGATAATATGAGATGGATTTGTTGGTAGGATTCAGATTTCACCCAATCACTCTCATAAATCTACTATTCTTATTAGATTGCTTTATTATCATATTGTTATGCAAACTTTCTTGGCCTACCCTTAGCCCCATCCCTCGGTGAAAAGAGCCTATTACTAATTACTGGCTTGCTATCCCTAGTCTCCCTTAGTAACTAGCAATGCATTACCGAACAGAAGCAAAAAAAATTGATCATCCTACCTCCCTATCCCTAGGTGGTATTTCATTAATCAAGGAATTTCTCACTAGTTCATGACATTATTGTACGTTCCTATATCAATAGAGACAAACAACAGTTATCGAATGAGTTAAACGATAAAAGCTTTAAGCGCAGATGAGAACCCAACAATTGATAATCAAAGCATATGACAAGCATATAAATAAACAAGAGATTCGATATATGAGAGTTTAGAGGTTACATCTTTCCCCAGCAACAAATAAGATTAGTTCTCCATCGTCATGGAGAAACTAGGTGAATAATGGAATGAAAGAGATACAAACCCTAAAAAGGAGAAAAGGAGAGCTGTCACCATCTCCAAATCTACCCCAAAGGGGTGAAAAGTGTGTCTCTATGCCTAAGCCATCAAAAGATACAAACCCTAAGACGTTCTAGCCTTTAAATAGGGCATAAAAATAACATAAAACAAGCCTAAGCCCAAACAGATCATAAAAATCACAGAAAACAAGTCCAAGCCCAGCAGACAACCGCCCGGCATCACACTTTTGTCGCCCGGCGGTTTGCCTCTAATCGCAAATCCACCTAGCGTCCACGCCTGGGTGTCAAACAGTGCCTTCTCCTCCCATTTGGCCGCCCAGCGGTGAAATTTACCGCTGGACGGTTCCTAGACTCTTCTTTTCTTCATTTTTCGTCCTCTGTCTTGAGTTTATGACCTTCACCTTCAACTCCATTCTTCACTTTCATAAAAAATGCTGCAAAACAATGCAAAACAAGCATAATACCTCTAAAAACAGGTTTTGACTCTCAACAGAGGCAACTTGCGTGTTTTGCTTGATTCTTAGCTCATTCTAAGCCTTAAAGGGAGTAATTTGGTCTCAAATGAATCATGAAAATAACTGTTTTTCAACCGTTATCAACGGTCCATTTGGACGTTGAGCGGTGGGCGGCAGTTTTGTGTGTTTGCTTGATTTCTAATGAAGGGACGCTGAGGGGCCCTGTTTTTCCCTCAAGCGTTGGTGTACTAACCTCTAATGATGAATTTCTGTGATTTTATGAACTTTATTTGATGCAGGAATTTCGTCATCATCAAGGAGGGTGAAAACTCCTAGGAACAAGAGAAAAGAGCCTGAGAGGCCAAAAAGATTCTATTCTCCTAGGAGCACTATGTGATTGTTCAGGACAGAAGACTGATGATGGAGAGGAAGGCTACTTTTATCCCAGACTTGGCTCCTGAGTTCGAATTAGAGATCGAGAGGAGAAACTGAGAGAGGCTAGCCACATATCCTGCACCAGCCAGCATTGAACTCATGAAGGAGTTCTATACGAACACCTTGATCAGAGGAGGAGTGTCACTTGGGAGATACATGAGCTATGTTAGGGGCAGACCATTAGGTATGACCCTGACACCATCAACAGCTTCTTAGGCACTGAGTGGCCAGGTGAGCAGTGCCAGTATGCAGCACATGTAGAGGGGTTCAGAGACATTGCTGAATTGAGAGGGTTATGTTCAGAGTTGCGCTACTACTGTGAGTAGCAGGACGTCGTTGGGACATCCGTCCCCAATTACTTATTTGTGCCAACAGGCTGGGGTGGACACTTCTATTCCACCATACGAGAGGCCTAGGAAGGCCATAGATGCTTCCTACTATCAACAGTTCTGTGCAGATGACGAGGCAACTGGAGCAGCACCTAGGAGACGTCCTAGGAGAGGAGCGACCCAGCAGGATGATGAACCTGCACAGCATGCGGAGCCTTTCCAGATGAGGGACATGTATGATGATTGGATGTGGATGATGATTGAGACTGTCTTGCATGCTTATATATAGGTGAATGGTTCACTAACCATGTGAACATATGTGTGATGATTTATGATTGTGATTATGATACTAAGCAGGGTGTATGAATGATGTGTGAGAAAGCATAGTGTGTGAGGTTTTGAGCTCCAGAATATTCATTGATATATGTGTTATTTATATGGAAACATGAATGATATTGCCCGAGTCTTTAGAATTGATTGAATTACATGTTGATGTCATATGATCAAGGCCATTTTTGAAAGCCCTTACTTAGCCAAATTTTCGCCCAAAGTGATTAGAACCATGTGTTCTACCTTGTTTGAACCTTAGCCTTAAACAGGATGAAAACCCTTGCTTTAAAAATATTTACCTTGAGTTGGGTTAAGAATAATTGTATGGTTTGGAAAGGTTCAAGTTTAGGGTTGTTTGGGGAAATTTGAAAGGCAAAAGAAAGGCATTGAACTCAAGTGTTGAATGAAAGAAAAGCATGAGAAAAGAAAAAGAAGAAAATAAAAAGTATGAAATATGAGCTCAATGTAAAAATAAAAAGAAAAGGGAAGAAGTTGGGAATGAGTGAGATTGGTTAAAAAGAGAGTTTGTGCTTGAACTTTGAATGTTAAAATAGCTTTCTTAACTTAAGGATTTTGTGCTCCAAAAAAACCATTTTTTCTTTTTAGCCCAGTCTCATTATAAGCCTTGGAAAAGTCCTTATGATGGCATTTGTATGTGAAATGTTGATTGTATTAGATGAAGGGCAATTTTATTTCAGGTGACATGTGAATAGTAGAGAGATGGAGTACCCTCTTAAACACTTGAGTGATTGAGTGAAACACTTGCTTGGAGAGAATTGATAAATTCCATGTTTACATCTATGCTTAGTTGATTAATCATTCATAAGTAAAACATCTATTGGAAAATATGGATCATGTGAATTGAATTGAAAGCATGTATGCATCTTGATGAGATTCCATTGAAAATATGAATTGACTAAGTACTTGTTGTGAGAAGAATGAATTTTGGGAATGTTAAATTGTTTCGATGAAAGAATGGAAAGCCAAGTTTTGTCTTGTTTGCTTGAGGACAAACAAAGTTCTAAGTTTGGGGTTTTGATAACGGTCAAACCGTTATTTTTATACTTATAATTGATATCAAAACACACCCTTTATGGCTTAGAATGAGCTTATAATCAAGTAAAAATACTTAGTTGAGTCACATGAGAGTCAAAAGTTGTTTTTAGAGATATTATGCTTGTGTTGCACTGTTTTGCAGGGCTTTGATGCGAATTGAAGATGGAAGTGAAGTAGGAAGGACTTAGACTCAAGAAAGAATGAGAAAAAGGAAGAAAAGAAGAGTCAAAGAAACTGCTCAGCGCTATTTTCCAACGCTGAGCGCCATACTCGAGGGAGCAGCCACTGTCTCTCGCTCAAGCGTTGCCGCTGAGCGTCCAGGCGATTAGAGGCAAACCGCTAAGTGGTGGAATAGACCGCTAAGCGGTCCTGCGATTAGAGGGAAACCGCTGAGCGGCCAAATTAGGCTTGGGCTGAAAATCTGTTACTTTTATGCGTTATAAATAACCCTAGTGCGACCTTCAGAGTATTCTTTTGGCAGGCAGAGACGTCCAGAGCACTTCTATACTCCTCGGAGACGGTTTATTGGATGCTTAGGCTCCAATTTATCCAATCTAGGGTTTACTCTTCCATTCTTTCATTTAATTCCATCTAGTTTCACCATGTCCATGGTGAACTAAACCCTTTGTTGTTGGGGAACAATGTAATCTTTGGAAACTCTCTTATATTGAAATTCTTATTTTATTCATATGTTTCATATGTTTATATTATCAATTGTTGGGTTTCTTATCCATGCTTAATGCTTTTATCGTTTAACTCATTCGATAAAAGATATTTGCCTTTGTCGATACGGGAACATACGGGGAAGTCATGAACTGATAGGGAATTCCTTGATTAAGCAATACTGCCTAGAGATAGGGGTAGGACGATCAATTGTATTTTGCTTCTGTGATACATGCATTGCTAATTACTTGGGGAGACTAGAGATAGTAAGCCAGTAGTTAGTAATAGGCTCTTTTCGCCAAGAAATTAGGTTTAGGGTAGACTAAGAAAGTTTGCATGACAATTACATAATTAAGCGAATTTAATAAGAAAAGTAGATATAAGAGAGTGGATAAGATGAAATTGTAAACCCCAACAACTCAATTCATTTTTTTTTGCCAATTGAATCACTTGCATTTGCATGTTTATTTTTGTTTTGCATTAAAACCCTAAAATCAATTTCTCTTCAAGTCTTATAAGATCAATTTACATGAAAGATAAGGCCTAAGAGTCCTTTGGGAGAACGATACTCAGACTTACCGTTTATATATTACTTGAGAACGATCTGGTACAGTTGATAGGGGCTTAACAACATCACATATCATACATTACAACCATTTTCAACCTTAAACCAATTTACATATTTGTGTGCAAATGGATTGGAGGTAGGGTACTAGACTTTCAAAATGTGCCTCAAAGCCCTAATATAGTTCAAAGTTACAAAAAAGAAAAAGAAAGAAAGACTCAAAACATGATCTGAACAAGTCGCTCAGGGCCTACACTCGCTCAACGAAAAGAAAACTTTCTTGCTCAACGAGGACTCTCGCTCATCCACTACTACAACAAGTTTCTCCCTCAAACTAACTCGTTCAACACCCATAGCTCGTTCTACGAATACAAAAACAGTGGGTTCTACTTGCTCAACGTCTATGCTCACTCAGCTAGATATGGTTATACTCGCTCAACGCCTATATTCGCTCAATGAGACTGCATAATTACAATTTTGCAGAATCTGAACCTATCAAACCTTAATTGAATTGATCAAAGTGTTTATGACTCAACTTAAACTCTACAAGTCTTGTCCTTCTATGAATATCTAACTCATTCAAACTAAAACACCCCTTTCAAAACCTACAATTCAATTATGCTCATTCCTCATCACAATTTGATAAACCTAACCTCTAAACAAGTCCTAAATAGCCTAAAAACTGACTTTAAACCTCAGAATTGTCAATCCAACCCTTATCTCAAAATTTCACATATCAAAACTCTTTTTTAACATAAAACAGACTTATAATTGAACTCAATTATTACTTCTTTTTTCAATATCATCTTTTTGGTTATCTAAACCTATACAAGTTTCAAATGACCATAATACAACTCTCAAATCTCAGTATTATCCTAAAATCTCTCCTCTAGAAACTCACCCACCAAAACCTCAATTTAGACAAAAAAAAACCAACCTAACAACATTAGTTTTCAACTTTATAACAAATTTAAACTACACATAACTTGAAGATACCAACTACACATGTTCAAGAAAACATCACAATCATACACCACAATATTCATCAACAAACAGTTATTCTCTCATCAAAATACAACTTTACTTAAATTGTAATAGATTCAATCAAACATCATCTCACACTTTATCAAACATGATTACATACTTCTTAACAAGAAATTAATGTAAACATTATTAGCTTCCCTTTCCTTACAGAAGTCTAAACCGCTCTAAAATGCCTAAAACAGTTCCAATGTACATAAATTCCTATTTGCGCCTATGAACTATAAAAATACGATCATGGTTCACCATTATGACTATTGATCAGCATAAAGTCTTATAGATGACTCAAACTTAACATGCAAAACAAAGAAGGCTAACATGCAAGAACAAACGAAACTAACTAAAGAAATGAGCACAAAGATATGAACAAGAAGATATCCGAAAGAGAAGTTAGAGAATGATAGAAAAGTAGTTTATAAAGAAATCATGTGTTTTAAAATAATAAAACTCATTTATAATGTAACTATTTATATTAAAACTTTTTAATATTAAAATAATCGAGACTCAATATTTTTAAACTACTACTACTTGTAAAATACTATTTTTTAGGTTTTACATTTAATAATAATATTTAAAATATTGAAGATTTATTTTAAAATATTAAATTTAAAATATTGATTTATATTATTATGTAGTAAAGATAATTTGATTAATTTATACACATTATAAATTACTAATAAATTTAATAGTCTATACACATTATTAAATTAGTAATTTTTCTAATAACTAACATAAAATCGGTTAAAATCCATTATAATTAATGTTAGTGCATAATGCTTAAAGAAATATTAGTTATCATTTTTATTATCGTTAATTGTACTTTTTAACATTTTTAACAATACCAAAAATTTCAAATTAAATATTAATAATCATTAATTAAAATTTTTGATATTATAAATAATTTGATTCATTTTATATTTACATAATTTTAAATATATATTAATTATTATTATATTATTTTTTAAGATTAATTATAAATTTAAAATATTTGAAATAATAAAAATAATTTCTAATAGTTTTAAACTTTTAGCATGTATTTTTTTTAATTATGAAAAGTATATTACAAGTAATTTTTTCTAGTATTTAAATATCAGTATAGTATAAATTAGTCAAATATAGTTCATGATAGAATTTTCATTTCTATAATATTTAACTAAGTTCAGTAAGTATATAGAAAAAGAAAACTTTACACAAAAATCGATTTTTCGGAAGGGAAATCCCAAGAGTCGATTACGAGAAGGGAAACATGAAAAAAACAATGTAACTTTTATAGTGTAGAATAGTTTGACAATAAGACAGCTTTATATTATGAAATAGGTAACGAAATCAGATATAGTATGAATTTTACATGAAATTGAAAGAAGAAAATATTATTGATGGAGTAGTTGTTCACACAATTATCTCTAAATCAATCTATGGTGAGGCAGTGAGGTTTTCATAGCGGGCTTTGAAGAAGGCAAACAATGGTTCTCTTGGAGGAAGAACTTCCTTCACAACAGAGTGATCCATCAACTCTTGGCTCCATTTATAGAGATTAGGAAATTTCTCACTGGTGAATAACTGCAACCCTGCTATTTCCTGAAAAATTGGAATCCAAAACGCTATGAACACACCACCAATATCCACCAACCCAATCTCCTCTCCTCCAAAAAACTTCTTCCCCTTTATCTCATCCTCAAGAAACTTCAGACCCTCCAATGCCTCTTGCACATTCTTCTCCCTCTCTTTCTCATCAACACTGAAAACAGATTTCCATGCAGCACCCACAACCTAGTCATTTCGTCAAATAGTTGGCACAGAGTTTAGTTTCACTCACATACAAACAAAATAAACATGGTTCAAAAAATTAAAAATCACCAAAACGTGATCACAGTTTTACCTTTCAGATCATTAACTTAAAAAGGAAAATATGGGTTACCTTGTCATCAATGAATTTGGCCCAGAAACGAGCCAAGGCTCTCTGGTAAGGATCAGAAGGCAAGATGGGGTTGTTGTTCCATGTCTCATCGATGTACTCAACAATCACAAGGGACTCTGCAAGGGGTTTCTCACCGTGAACAAGGACTGGAACCTTCTTGTGAACTGGGTTGTATTTCAGAAGCAATTCACTCTTGTTGCCCAAATTTTCTTCCAAAAATTTGTATTCAACGCCCTTGAATTTGAGAGCAATTTGCACCCTACACACAAAAGGGCTTCCCACAACTCCCAAAAGCTTCACCTCTTCCTGATTGGTAGCCATTGTTTGTAGCACCTAACCTTCACTCAAATCAATATATAGAGAGAGCTTGTTATTTGTTTGCTTGTTTGTGATCTATAATTCCTGAGCTCTTTTCCTTTTATAGAGCCAGCCAGAACTATTCAGCGCAAACCTAATCGTAACGTGATTCACTCACAAATTGAGAATTTGCATTGAATGTAGATGGCGCCGAAGAAATTGATCGGTGCTGCATGTGAAAGCATGAACATTGAACATGAGAAGGATCTAGAAACAAACCTTCACATCATCAAGATTCTTATTGCCCAATGTCAAAATAAACACGAAAGTGATTACGTAAGCCCGGTATGCCAGAAAATTGAAGTGTAGTCCACTCCATACGCGTATACATTGATTTCTTCATCGAATGATTGATTCAATGTTATATATTTTATTTGAACGTTAATCAATTTAGTGATTAATTGAATGCTATAAATAATAATCATTAATTATTTCATCAAAACAAATAAATTTAAATATAATTACAACTTAATATTTTGTAACATACCTCTTCTATTTCTTTATAATAGTCGCGTATCGATTTTCTTAGCAAAATAAATAAAATCACACAATTTTTCTATTTTTGTAATTTAATTTTAGTAAGTTAATTGATATATTTAGTCTAACTTTTTTAAATTCAAATATACATGTATGTGTTATTATATATATATATATATATATATATATATATATATATATATATATATATATATATATATATATATATCTGATTTTTCTTTCTCTGAATTAATTATATTAATAATATAGTTAAAACATATGTTTTTTTAAAATATGAAAAATAATGGATAAAATGGAACAATTTTTTGTTACAAGAATATTAAAAAAAATGGAAAAAAAAAACATGACGTAGAATAAGTCTTTAAAATTGGACATGTATTAATATTAAATTGACTCTTTTCTACTCTTAAATGTGTGTGTTTCATCTCACTTCGCATTTCAAAATATTCAGTAATAAATCATCTTTCAAATTAAAAATTTTGGGATTGTATGTTATTTTAAGTTTTTTCCTTTTATTTAGAAAAAAAAAATATGTTCTTTAATTTGCTTCCGAAATTATATTTCATCTCGCTTCGCCCTTTAAAGAAAATGGAAGTTGAGAAAAGAATCTGGATGAATAAAAATATGCTCTTAAAAATATATTGACGTTTTTTCCTATTTTGGTACCATATAATGACTTATTTATATTGTTAACTTACTCTTAAAATCTAGACATGTCAGAACGTTGACATAATGAGATAAAAAATACGATCGTAAAATATATTTCCTTCCTTTTCCCATTAAAATACATTTTTATTAGTTGAAATTTATTATAAATTACAGATTTTGTTTTATCAATTTTAACTTTTATTTATTAAGTGAACTTTAACAAAGGTAACGAACATGTTCAAAACATGTACTGAAATACTATTGCGTGGTTTAACATTACCGTAGTAATCAATAGTCATTAGAATCATGTTAATTAAAAACAAATGACAACTAAAACGTGTAATTATTATTTAATTAAATATTTAAGAAGAGAAAAATAAAAGAAAAACGATATATGAATTTGGTCAATCTTCTACGTTAGGTGAACAATTTGCAAATTTCAACTTTTGCACTAATTTTCCTTACTTTTAATGCAAGTTAGATTTTATAAAGGTGAATATTTAAGAAGAGAAACTTGAAAGAAAAACGAAAAATGAATTGGTGAATCTTCTACGTTTGGTGAATAATTTGCTAAATTTCAACATTTGCACTAAATTTCCTTACTTTTCATGCAAGTTAGATTTTATAAAGGTGTTAACTGTTAAAAATTAATAACAACAACAACAACAACAATAATAATAATAATAATAATAATAATAATAATAATAATAATAATAATAAAACAAATATATGGATAAAAGAATATTAATTAGACTCAACAATTCTTATAAGAAAAAATAATACAAGATAAAAGTAGATGGAATAGAAGTAGAAATAATCTAAATGAGGTACCCACAAGGTTGTCTTTACAAGAAAAAGCATTCACTACATAGGACAAAATAAAATTTGCATATGTTTCTCTGTTGTCAAGATACAACAATTTGTCAAATTGATTGAGTGTAGCGAATGATATCCGAACCTTTTGAGTACTGATGTCTTAAAAGACAATAACAAAAGACCTAAAAAAAATTTTATGAACATATGTGTTTGTTTTCTCTTTTCCCAATTCAAATAGGTGGTATTTACATGAAGAAGAGAGTGATTTAGGAGTCAATTGTAATTAATCTGATTTAAAAACAATAGTAATTTGTAATAGTAAAATAAATGGAAACAATCGTTTATCCATAAATAACATTTATCTATATAATTAATATTACATAAAAACTAACAATAGGATAATTTATTTTTAATTTATTTACTTTTTAAATTTTATTAAATATGTCAAATAATATCTCACATAATTTAAAAATCAAAAATAAAATAAAATATATAGTCTTTTAAAACAAAATATTGTATGTCATCGTAAGGAACATTATGGGTTTAAGCCTTTATACCTAGTGCTTATAAGCTTTCACCTAATGATTGTAGAGACTTAATTGTCTTGACTTGTAATTCGGTTTTGGCAAATAACACATTTGATATTCATTTTAGATTCTAATAAGTGGTTGCACGTTACGACCTTGTGCATGTATCTTGTTTAATGAGTATCACTTAGAGACTTGTCTGTCTCATAATGGTAGCCCCACCTTCACACTCACTAAGAAAACCATTAAAGGGTGGTTTGTGACATAAACCTACAATAGTTGTCATTGTGTTTATCAAGAGTTACTTAAAAAATAGGTTTAAACTCTCTTTTGGTCTTCACATTTGTTGGTGAATCTCAAGTAATCCTCATTTTTTTTTCTGTCTCAATTAGGTCCATATACTTGTAAAATTGAGCTAATTAAACCATCTCCGTTAATTTTTCATTGACGACATCTACACATGCTGAAGTGTAATTTTTTTAGATCACATTGCATTGTGTATTAAATTGAATGACTTATCTATACAATCAAGCATTCCACATGGGATCACTTCATGGACATTGTGTACAACATCTTCAAGACGCAAAGGAACAAGCTACCGTTGTCAGGGGTCGCTGCTCCTCACCTCCTCCAGCTCTGTCACGCGCCCTTTCAACCACGCGTTTAGCTTGTTTTAACTTCTTCATTCGCATCCGAGGAACAAGCTTTCTGCAGTTGAACACCCTTTTGTCAACTCAATCACCCATGGCTCGCTCTTTCACTAATGTTAAGGTTTTCTCTGCTCGTGTTGCCAACGGATTCTCCAACACTACCACCAGGTACACCAATTGTTTATCTTTCTTTTTTTTCTTTTCAATAACTTATTTTGCTATATTTCAAAAGTCGCAGTTCTTGGCTTTATTTGTGGTGGTAGGGAATTTTTTTTCTTTTCCCTTATTGCCTTTATTACGAAAAGGGAATCTTGCTGTAACGGGTGGAGAAATGAAGGATAAAGAAATGGCAAAGTGGTGATTAACGTTGATATGGCTTTTTTGTGGGAACATGTGTGGGTTTGCAGCGGTGGCGACGACGGCGACATAAAGCGCAACCAGAGGAGGTGCCTCCATCGGTGGCAATGGGGTTCCAAAATCAGGGGAAGAGGAGGTGAGAGGTGCTGAAAAGGTTTCGTGGGTCCCAGACCCTGTGATTGGTTACTACAGACTAGAGAACACCAACGAGATTGATGTTACTGACCTGCGAGCTATGATTTTGGGCAAAACATTCAACCATTATTTCCCTGTTCCAATCCCACCTCTTATAAATCTCAAATCTTGATTCCTATGTCGCTTTACGCATCGTTAAAAGCACTTGGACAACCATGACAAAACTTATTCTCGTAGGGTCAAACCCCAATTTCTTAATTCTCTCGACAACTAACAAATCTGGAATGCTTCACCAATGTTGCAGGGGGGAAGTTGACATTTAGCTGAGAGATTGAACCCTGAGGAACTTGACTTTCGGAGAATCCATAGTTCTTGAGAGTGTTAATAACAACATTTGGACCATCTGGGGTTTTCAAATTCACACTCTTGGAGACTTTCTTAGCCAATTCCAGGGACAACCCACATGAGTTGATGAGGTAAAGCACGGTAAAGGTGTCACCTTTTGCGGTTGTCCCCACAAGAGGTGAATGTCTTGAACCTAAAAAGAAAAACATTGTGCTTGTGTTGCAGCAGAGAACCCAATTGAAATTGGGTGCTTCTATGGTGTGTGAAGGACGCAGATAAACAAATGGGTTTTGATTGAAGAATGTGTAGTTCTAAAATTGAGAAGAATGAACGAGAGTTGTTCGTTGTAGTTTGGTGCTATGTAGCGGCTATTTTTCTAGGTAGAATTGTTATGCAATAGGGTTTGGCATGAACTTAAATTTAATTTGTTGTTGCCACGTAATATAGCACATCGTTATATCAGCATTTTAAGTGCAACACGTCCTCACAGTTTAACGCCGTCAGTGAAAAGTTAACATAGAGGCCTTAATTGACTCGATTTTACAAGTATATGGACTCAATTAAAACAAAAAAAAACGAGGACCCACTTGAGATTCACCAAAATATGAGGATCAAAAGAGGGTTTAAACCTAAAAAAATAAGCATAATGATGCACTTACCTCAATCTTATTATTGCCACAATTTATAGTGTGCCTCGCCATAAGAATGATACATAATATTCATTCAAATCATTTGGCATACTTTAGTCAACAACAACTTCATTATTATCTTGAACTCTATTCCATAGGATTGACATTCATGTGGAGATGACTGTTATAAGTGGACTTTAAGCCTAACTCAACCCCACAAAACCGGCTTGTAAGGTGAGGTTTGCACCTCACTTATATATTATAAATTGGTCTTATCTCTAGTTGATGCGGGACTTCCAACATACCCCCTTCATGCCGAGGTATAGACATCTCGTGCGTAGTAGAAATTGGGTGGTCCAATAGCAGCCCGACAATGGGTGGAAATAGAAATTCCTAAGAAAGAATAGATATCGCTAAGATAGGCTCTAACTAGGCTCTGATACCATGTTAGAAGTGGACTTTAAGTCTAACTCAACCCCACAAAACCGGCTTGTAAGGTGAGGTTTGCACCTCACTTATATATTATAAATTGGTCTTATCTCTAATCAATGTGAGACTTCCAATAATGAGTATCAATTGTTACAACTATTTTATAGGTTTTAGTTTCATTTCCTTCGACGAATCAAATATTTGTTCATACATCAACCCTTTGCTAAGCAGATATGCAATATTTTCTTTTCTAACACGAGAAAGTCAAGAAAAATAATATCATGAGTAATTATAAGTTTAAAATAAATTTATGTCCCACTCTCGTATTTTTTTTTTCATTAACATTTTTGCTATAAACTTTATATATAGCAACTTAACTATCACAATGTATTAAAATATGACGTATATGCTTATTCAATAATGGTAAATCATACACAACATTTAAAAAAAAATGTCTCAGTAGTACAACAATAATATATGGTAGATCATACGACTTTATCACAATCTTTATAAGAAAATATATTGAGTATATGACAAACAGAATATAAAACTTCATCCCACGTAAGTATACTAGAACATGTAAGCATAAAATTTACTATATCAAACAAAACATTTAATTATTTTTTTATTTCTGCTCCTCTATTAGATTGTGACTATATAGAGATTTTACTTCATGAATAATATTATGAGTTTAACAAAAAAAAAAAACACCCATTTTAAAAATATATATTGATCACCACCCCTATAGGATAAAGAATCTTATAATTTTCTGGTTGATTTTCTACGTCAAGTATATATAATTTGAATGGTCTCTTACAAAACTTCTCAACATTTACAATAATTAAAGAAAAACTACTAAATATTTTATTACAAGATAAAAGCATAACACTTAACTTAAATAAATAATAAAAAATATATCTTTACCAACAAAAATACATGTGTAGAAACAAACTCTATTGTACTAAAAAATAACTTTATAAATTGGTTCGACAACATGAAAGTATTTATGATTTTTCTAAATTCAAAAACATGAAAAATCTAGAAGACAATTCTAATTCCGTGGACTCTCTCATGAAACATATGTCAGACTGCCATTTCTATTTCCTATACTCACTGTACATGTCTGCTTGTTTTTTTATTTGAAGATTTTTTTTTATTAGCCTATGCATGAACATTAGCCGCATAGTCTATAAGTCAATCATTTGAGTGAAAAACATAATTTAACTTAGGGTTAATATCATGGTATCATTTAGATGGAAAATTAGAGACAACACCCATATTAATAGTATTAGTTCCAAGGTTGGAATTAAACTAAGAATTTTAAATAATTTTTTAAGAAAAGTAATGTTTTTCTTCAATATAAAGTAAAACACCAAAAAAAAAAATCAAGCATATGTTTTAAACTTAGAGCATAATCATTTGTTAACTCACCTTTTTTCGCTAAAAGGCCAACATGCTTATTAAAAACATGTTAAAGCACTACTTAATATATGCTTATGATATAAAACATCTTTATTAAAAACATGTTTTAGAAATATAAGATGTTAAAACAGTACTTAATATAATAGAAAAAAAAAATCAATAGATTTAGAAGTGACATATACAATATTCACTAAGTCACAAATTCATTTACTAACATAACAAATTTTATCCATAAATTTATTAGACTTACACAAAAGTGATTTAAACATATTCATGACAAACAAATTGTTGGGTTCTTGGAGCGTTTCGAGAAAACCCTAGTACCAGAAGAAAATAAGAGAGAGAGAGCGGAGCGAGAGAATGAATACTGAATATTATTAAATGAAAAGTTATTATTGAGGAGCGGGGTTGGTTACTATTTATAACCAACGTAAACGCATAACAGGCAAAACCCGCAAACAAAACAAGCTCAAAACAAGCCCAAAACGCGCAACCGGTAAACCACACAAAGTAAACAACCAGACCGACCGGACCGATCGGTCAACAGACAAAAGAAGCTAAGTCTAAATAACACAAATAATAATGAGAAGAAGAATGATGAATAAAATTTAAAAAAAAAAAACTATTTTTCTCTCTAAGAATGTTAGAAAAGATAATCATAAAGATAAATAAAAATAATAATAATAATAATAACAATAACAACAACAACCAATAATAATATAAGACATATATGGATAAAAGGATATTAATTAGACTCAACAATTCTTATAACAAAGAATATAACAATACAAGATAAAAAATAAATAAATGAAACATGCATAGTGTTGTTCTTAGAAAGAAAATACTTCCAAGATAAAACAAAATTATATGTGTTTTTTATCCTAAGATACAATAATCCCTTCAAATGAATAGTATGCAAGAAAAGATCTATGAATCTTATGAACATGTCTCAGAAGACTACATAAACACTAAAAACAATTTTTATTAATTGATGTGTTTGTTGTGTCTTTCTTCCATTCATGTAAAAAAGAGACTAATTTAAAGGTCAATTGTAATTGATTTGATTTAAAAATAATAGTAATTTGTAATTAGTAAAATAAATGTAAAAAATTATTTAGTCATAAATAACATTTATTTCTAGAATTAATATTATACCACAATTTTAACAATAATAGGACAATTTATTTATATTTAAATTATATTAAATATTTCCGACAAAGTTTAAAGTTTGAATATGTTTCTTGTGAACATGCTTGCATGATTCTTCTTTTATTTGTTGACTGGTATAACTTTTCAGAAACGAAACCACCGATTGGGGGAGATAAAACTGCAAGTGTGAATTCAAAACACAACATCAAAATCTCATACGTTTATGATACTTTTTCTTTTCCTAATTTACTAGTTGGGTCAGATAGTAATCACACTTGAATTGTCGGTGTGACAAATGTGTGGTTGTGGTTGTGGTTAAAGCAGCAATGTCAACATGTTGACCAAACTTCACATTTATTATTGTGTTTTTGGAGGAATAAGCCGTGAAAACAAAACTTATTATGAGCTTTGGGCCTCTACTACTGTATATTTGTAATCAGGGAGCCCCACTTGCTCTCTACACCCCCTCTTTCCATTTTTATCCTTTGTTCTATTTTTTTAGTCCAATTTTATCCTTTAATAAAAAATTTATATTTAGAAATAAAATTTTATGATTTTATTCCTCCACTCCCATATAATCTATTTATTCTTTTTTTATCTTCATGTGAATAGGAAGATGGAATTGGGGAGGTACTAGGAGTAACCCCCTTGTAACCATGGCCTTTTGGATGTCTAATGGGCCTAACAAAACTTTGGGCCTTCATGGGCCGACAACTGAAACATTTACAAAATGGGTGTTGCTTCCTACACCTCCCCAAATGGGACCTCTACCTCCCCATTAATTTAATTTATTTCAAAAATATTCTATACCTCCTTACTATTTTCTTTATTCCAAAAATACCCTACATCTCTCCACTATCATTAACAATCTTTCTCTTTCTCTCTCTACATTAATGGAGCATTCATGTGGTTCAAATTTGAATTTGTAACATACTACAAAATATAAAAGGAAACTTCAATATTAGTACTTCTACCATTTCCATTTTATAAAATTAAAAGTTAGATGCAAATACAAAATAATAAACATTATAATATTAATAGTAAATAATGATATATTATTATTATTATTATATACTAACTTTATAATGACGAAAGAACTAAATAAATTCTAAATCTTTAACAAATATTTTTTTTTATATTTTAAGTATTTAATAATATTTTTATATTATTTATCTAATAAATTAAATATTTTATTCAAGTTATTTGAGTCAAACATGTCGATGAGTTAAAACATAATATAATGTTAAAAATTATAGATATTATATGTAAAAAAAAAGATACATGTATATAAACATTTTTCTAGAAATTTAGAACAAAATTTTACCATTTATTAAGTAATTTGAAAAGAAAAAAATATATTGAACAACGAAAATAAGATTGAATCAAACTTATTTAAGAAAATATATCTGATTTCAAATTTAAGTCATGTAAATGCTCCATTAATGAGCCATGTAAATGCTCCATTAATGTAAAGAGAGAAAGAGAAAATTTGTTAAGGATAGTGGGGAGGTGTAGGGTATTTTTGGAATAAAGAAAATAGTGGAAAGGTGTAGAATATTTTTGAAATAAATTAAATTAATGGAGAGGTACAGGTCCCACTTGGGGAGGTGTAGGGAACAACACCCTTACAAAATACAATATATTCGTTCCAGTGACATATTCTATCAATATAATGTTGATTAGTGTTTATTTCTTTAGCAATTTTTAATTTATTTTATCCATCACTTTTAATTTTAATTTTAATTTTTATTTGCTTTGTGATTCCGTGTAGCCCAAATGGCTGTATTTTTCATCATCATTATCATCATCAATCAATTTCTTTAGATTAGGTTGTGACTTACATTTTGGCGAATATCTTGAATCTTCATCATAACATGTTCAATTCTTAAATGAATCATACATGTAATAAAGATAAATTTCAGATTTTGTGAGAAATGTATGAGAGTTTGGTCCATAACTTTTTTCTTTCATATTCAAATTTCAAATTTCAAAAGATAGAAATAGCCATTTCGTCTTTAATTGTTCGTGCCTTTTCACAGCATTGAGCGTATGCATATTTAATAGAGAACAAAAGCAAACTATTGCGCAGAAGAAGCAAGAAATGAAAACGAAATCTTGTTCCTTTTATTCAAAACTTGAACTGAAGTGGGTTCAAATCAAAAGAAGGAATAATCTAAATATATGATGACTTTAGGAACTTGCAAATAAAAGAAGGAAAATGAACAAAAGGGAAAAGGAAGAAAGTAAATAAGGGGTAGCTTTAATGCTATCTCAAAATTCTTGAGGCTTAAGTTTTGTTGTTCCCTCTGTAAGGTTTTCAAACGTTTGGTAGTTGGTAGTCGTTGGTGGGATCTCTTTCCCTTTTTCCTTTGCAAATTCTGTTGGAACAACCAGCATCATGAGAAAATCAGAAAACTATGTATGTTAGTTTTAATACTAGGAAAAGCCTTGAAAGGGAAGTAAGAAAATATGTAATTGAATGACATTATTATCATAATCATGATTTGAAGTGTTTTGATTTGATTAGATTAGATCTCAACCACAAACTCACTTAATAAACTTATGTCCTTTTCACTTGGATTTATAAACCATTTTTCTTAATTCAGTCTGTGTTGTGTGTTGCATGATTTGACTATTTTTTCTTTTAATATTCTTTAGAAGCACACCAAAGTATTGGTCACAAGCCAAACATTTTCTTATGTTTGCAAATTACAATTATGTCAATTTCACAATCCAAATATATAACAGTGGTCATTTGTGCCGTAACGTGAATGACATAAAAACAAAATATTTCCACCCAAGAGAAAAATCATGGAGATAAAGAGAGAAAAATACAAAATAATAGCATAGCTATATCTTGAATTACCAAGCTATACCCCAGCAGCCCTAAACTCTAATTAAGCTTTTTTACCAATGTGGGAATTTGATATATTTCTTTTGGAACCCCAAAATTATTGGAGGCATTTCTTTTTAAGGGTGTATCACTTTTGTCAAATGACTTTCTAATTCTTCCAATTAGGAGCCAAACAATTTTAAATTCTTCTCCTTTTTTTATTTTTAACTGTGCTCGAAGAGAATCCAATTTTCTTGCTTGTTCACATTTAATTGAACACCCCTTTTATTACCGAAACCAGTGTCCAAAAGTGTGATTTCAGGACAGAATTTGTTGAGGGCCTTTAATGAAGGAAGTGGATGTTGGAGCGTAGGCATTGCAAAGTGCAGACATTACCCTAATCTGCAATAGTAGTTAATAATTTTAAAATGAGGATGACTAATTAACTGGTTAAATTAATGTTTTAGGTTTTTTAAGGGGTAATTAATGAGTTAGTCAAGAGTTATTAACGATGAATCACAAATTTGGTCATCATAGCCAGATCCGTGGCTTACACGATTTCCCATGACATTTTTTTATTATATTTTTCAAAACATTGACATTAATTAATACCCTTTTGATTTTGTATTCTTACTTTAAGCAAAAGCTTAAAAAACATGGACCAGTAAAACTTAAACTCAAGATCGTTTGGAATAGTTTTATGTAAGTTAATTTGCAGGGGTGAATTTGTTTGTAGAGATAATGCATTTAACTGATTCCCTTAATCACTGTGAAATTAATTTCTTTTTACTTATGTCATTATATATTATTTGTCATATAGCTGTAAGGTGTATGTTGAAGCTAGAATCCTGTCACATCAGTAGAGAGATGCAGAGGAATATTACAGTTGGGTAACTTGTCTTAATGGCGCATGCAGATGAACTATAGTGGTACAAGTGCATTACTCAAAATTTTCATATTTGAAATGAAAGTTTTAACCTATAAATTATACCATTTTTTGTACTTTTTTTACATTCTACAGAAAATCTACGAAATGAGGTGAACACGGATTTTTGTCTCATATCTCAAACATCATGTGTTTGGGACAAAACCATAGTAATGATGCCTAGGTTCACCCTTGACATATAAGTAAGCAATCAAAGGTAGCCCACAATTTGTGCACATACTCTTTCTCTCTCTTCTCCTCACTACCAGACACGAGACATGGTTTCAAGTTAACAACTTATGGATAGTACTATCACCCAACAAGAAGTGAGAGAACAAAAACAGACCCAACAACAGCACCAGTACCAGAAGCATTGTGCCCCATTGGTGAGGCTCAGAAGGTCCACTAATCCTAACCCGTTTTCCATTCTGGTCTTCTGGGTGTCTAAATCTCTTAGAAGTTTGTGTTTCAGAGTTCAACTATCACAAGGGTTTTGCTTGAGGAGGATTCAGTACCATGGCGTGGTGATTAACAACTCTGTCCTCTATGCTTCTTCTTCTTCGTCTTCTTCTTCATCTGGTTTTGTTGAAGGGAAAGCTGCTGCAATGGAGGGTTTGAGTTTGGTTGAGGAGAGTGAGGTTGTTGAAGAAAATAAAGGAACTGAAAATGGTGGTAAGAGAGGAACTTTTGCTGATTTGATTGAAGAAAAGGGTCGTGAGAGCAGTTTCAGCTCAGATTTTCTGTCATCCGAGACCACTCATGAGGAGCACAGTAGGAGTAGCACTGAGGACTCGTCTTCACCACCTTCGGTGGGGTGGACTGTTCAGGAAATTGCTGCATCAGATTGTGCCAGTCCTCATGGCAGTGAAGATGGAGAGAAGAAGAACTCCGTTTTGGAGAGTAAGGAGTTTAAGAAACAAGTTTCAGCCTTACCAGGTATTCAATTTATGCACAAAGTCTCCTTGTTTCTATAAAATATATTTTTGTTCTATGGAGATTTGGTTAAAATTTATTTTAATTTCTATGTTTTAAAACCAATAGTTTTGTTCTTCTTATTTTTGAAACCTCATAGACTGGTTTCAGTACATTTCAAAAAATACAAGAACAGAAACTATCATTTGTTGAAATGTTGAGGCTAAAACCAAATTTGAGCATATTCTGAGAGAGCTAAAGTACATTTTGTTTTTTGAATATCTATGATTTCACTGTGATGAGTTCTATACTTCATGATTTGATTTTGATTCTCACTTGTAGAGATTGAGATGATGAAGGAAAGGTTTGCAAAACTGTTGCTTGGAGAAGATATGTCAGGTTGTGGAAATGGGGTCCCTACAGCCTTGGCCATCTCAAATGCCATAACCAATCTATGTGGTAAGCAAATGCACATCTGAAGTAAATTATTACTGCGTTTTCATTTGGTTATTATTTAGTATTAATTGGGGAAAGTTGGTTATGGTGATTTTATTGATTGATATTCCTGCGTTGATTGTGATGGCTCGTTGAATATGTAGCTACACTCTTTGGGCAACTTTGGAGATTAGAACCCCTGCGTTCAGAGAAGAAAGCGATGTGGCAAAGAGAGATAGAGTGGTTTCTTTCTGTCAGTGATCATATAGTGGAATTCACACCTAATTGGCAGACATTTCCAGATGGAACCAAGCTTGAGGTACAACTAAACAAATAGCTTTATTTTTTGCACTCAGTTACCTTGTGCAGTCTAGTTTTAGTTTATTTCTTCTTAACATGTATTTTAGTTCATTTTGCATCTCAAACGAAGGGTTGTGCTATAAAATTTTACTTGGTTGATTCATATTCTATAAGCAGGTATTGGGATTGAATTTAGTTTTAATCCTTTATTTGACTGTGAATTTCGTTCACCAATCAAAGTGAAGGGTTTTTGTGTGATGGGACAGAGCAATATGATTTTTTTTTTCCGTTCTTTGTCTGCTTTATCTTTGGTTGGCATTGCTTCATAATAGAGGGGCAGATAAATATGATACCTAACAATGTTTATGAAATGTGAATCAGGTCATGACTTGTCGACCGCGCTCAGATCTTTATGTCAATCTACCTGCTCTGCGCAAACTAGACAATATGCTTCTTGTAAGTTTTACTGCATTGAATAATTCACATCAATAGTTCAGTTTCAAGAAATAGTCCATTCTAAATTCTGGTATTTTCACAGGAAATTCTAGATAGTTTTGTGAATACAGAGTTCTGGTATGTAGACCAGGGTGTTCTAGCTCCGGATGCCGATGGTCCATCATCATTCCGACAAGCACTTAAGCGGCAGGAGGAGAAATGGTGGCTTCCTGTACCACGAGTCCCTCCCTGCGGTCTCCATGAAAACTCAAGGAAGCAGTTGCAGCACAAACGTGATTGCACAAACCAAATATTAAAGGCTGCAATGGCCATTAACAGCATCACTATAGCAGAAATGGACATTCCTGAGTCCTATTTGGAATCTCTTCCAAAGGTATTGATGATATATGAATGATAATGATCTCTATCTATTCAAAATTTTCAAACGAGAGAAAATGACATAATGGTCAAATTGCTAATCCAACTCTCTTGCAGACTGCTAGATTAAGCTTGGGAGATGTTATACATCGTTATATCACATCAGATCATTTTTCTCCTGAGTGCTTGCTAGCTTGCCTTGATTTATCTTCTGAGCATCAAGCTATAGAGATTGCAAACCGAGCCGAGGCTTCAATGTACATTTGGCGCAAGAAGACCAACTCCAAGCCTGCCATCAGTGCTAGGTCTAGTTCAAGATCATCATGGGATATGGTCAAGGATCTGATGGTTGATGCAGACAAGAGGGATTTGTTAGCAGAGAGAGCCGAAAGCCTCTTGCTTTCCTTGAAGCAGCGGTTTCCTGGTCTGCCTCAAACAACCTTGGATACAAGCAAAATCCAATACAACAAGGTTTACATTCATTATTTTTCTATGCATGAACAGTAAAGTCCTTAGTCTTTGTTTCTTGAATGTCTTGTCCATTTTCTGAATTCTTCAAATTTGTTTATGTGTAGGATGTTGGAAAAGCCATTTTGGAGAGCTACTCTAGAGTACTGGAGAGTTTGGCATTCAACCTGGTAGCACGGATTGATGATGTTCTCTATGTGGACGACTTGACCAAACATTCAGATAAAATCTCTTCGCTCTCAAAAGTTGGTGTAGTAACTCACAAGCAGAGAATATCAGTTCCATACTCAGTACCTGTACCCAGCACACCCTACAAATCGGCTATAGGCACACCAGCCCTTTCTCCATCACATATCAGTCCTTCCAAGGGAGGGAAGTCTCCACTCAACAATGACAACAATCTCCATCAAAGAGGGGCAGGTGTGAAGAAATCTTTGACTGATTTTCTTAGCATTGATCCAAAAGGGAAGGACAGTGACAGTTCAACTGGGAAACAAGTTTCAGAATCAAATAGAGTTGATGAAGAAGTATCAACATGTGAAACAGATGTGGAGTCCAGTGATTGCACAGAAGGTGGTGCCAGCCCAAGTATCCTGGACAGGAAATGGCATGTGTGAGGCTATTGATCTTTCATAGCTGAAGCATTTTTCAATTGTTCTTTTTTTTTTTCTCAACTCTGTATCATTTGTATGTATATGAAACATGTAGAAGGATTCAACACAGTAAAGAGTAGAGTTTTTGTTATTTACTTCTGGCAGCGATGTGGTGCCACAAAGTGGTATATTTTATGTGCATTTTCCCACTAAATCAACTTCACTAAACCACTCTGAAGGGTATAAAAGATAGGGAACACACAGGGCTAGCTTGTAACAAAAAAGACAAAAGGGGCATTCCGAGAATTGAACTCGGGACCTCTCGCACCCTAAGCGAGAATCATACCACTAGACCAAATGCCCTTTGCTGAGAAGCTATTTTAATTTTAATATCAAGTTAAAGATTGATTTCAAATGTGAAAATTTCTTAGATTAAGTTCTAATCACAAAAGACTTAATTAACCTGCGAACATACTTCATACATCTGTATCTGGTACCCAAATACTCCTTTGGAATGTACATACGAAGGATTTTTAAAAAATTACTCAAAATTTTCATTGAAATGTTTGAGTAATATACAGCATATATTAAAAATAGAATTATGCATAGAAGCAAAAAATGTGTTTCAGCAAAGAAAAATAGTAAATATTCACATTGGTGGCTTCTCGTCTTCCATTGAATTGTTTTTTTATATGCTTCAAAATGGTATTTGGTATGCTCATATTTCTTTCCTTTAATAACATTGCATATATAGTAATAGAATGCAATATGTATATTGTTATGTCATGCTTCTTAATGGAAAATTTATTCCAAGTGTTATTTGGTGATCTTTTTCTCCTTCTGAATACAACTTGTAATGAATTCCACAAAAGGTATCAACTTCTGTGATTTTCATTGTTTTTTATAACCTTCTTTTTATGAAATTTTGTTCTGTTTGTTATTTTAGCATGAATTTGGTTTAATCCCTCGTATTTTTGTATTTGTTTCTTTTTCTCTTTTATGCAGTTTTCCATCTAATGAGATATGTGGTTGAACTTTGAAGTTCGAATTTCATTTGAATGTCAATGTTTATAATATACTTACAAGAAACTTTTCAAATTTATGCATTGAGGTTCATTTAAATACACGAAAAAAAAAATCCCTTTGAACTTAACAATAACTCCTTATTCTATTGACATATATGGTAAAAAGTCGTGCAGAAAGATTCACACGTTCAACGCAAGAAAATATTAAAAGTCTAAAATGCTACATAAAAATTATCACATCCATATCGAAATGAATGTTAAATATTATTTTCTTAATAGATGGTGATAATAAGATTGAGATTAATATTGATAGGAGTTGAAGAACTAGATTGAGTTTATGCCTCTTTAACATTAACGAAATCTGGATTGTTCTTTATGAATATCTAAAATCTTATTTTCATTCTCATATATTAATGTGTTTGTTTAGAGATTAGAGATAATTTATGTAAGGAAATAATTATTTAATTTACATAATAGTTATATTTCATTTACTATTTCCATAAAAGTGATTGTTTGCTCTTTTCAGTAAATACTGAAAAAAATTGAATTAACGGTAGATTTGCTTTGAAAATGAGACCAGGTCCCTATAAATTATTTTAGGTTATTTTTAATCTGTATTATATTTTAATATTAAAATAATCATAACAAAAATAAGCTAAGGATTGAAGAAAATATAATATAAATTTGTTAAATTATTTAATTAATTAGAAACTTTTTTATAATTTAAAATTAAGAGGGTATGAAAACAAATATAAATATTAAAACAAATAACTGTTAAACGGAACGAATATATATATATATATATATATATATATATATATATATATATATATATATATATATATATATATATAAATATATATATATATATATATATATATATATATATATATATAATTTTATTTTAACAATAAAAATGAAGAGTTTTCTAACAGGTTTTATTTTCAAAATAAATAAGTTGCAATGTTAGTTAAATTTAATTTTTATTAATGGTTTTATTCTTTCAAGAACTTACATAATTTAAAATATCTGTAATATAGATTTTTACGCATGCTTTTATTTTTTGTTTGTCCTTTAATCCTAGACATAATATATTAATTTAAGATACTAATAAGAAAATTAACGAATTAAAGTACACAAATAAAAGAAATAAAATGCTAAATTATAATTTGGTCTTATAACAACTGATCCGCAGCTTGATCTGTGTTCTTTAATAATTAATTATTTTATTAAAATACTTGACCTTCTACTTTAAGAAATCTTTTGTTTTAATTACGTATGTATAGATTTTCAAACTAAAATTTCTCTTAAACGAATCTTTATTTATGTAATATTATAAATTTTGTTTTATGTATATAAAAGAGTTTATAACAATTCACTTTTAATGTAAAAAACTAGAAATTGACATTTTATTATAAATAAATTTCATTATTTTAAAATACACAATCCTTTTATAGATCACTTTTTGAAATTTTTTAACTTTTTTCTAAGAGTTCTTTCTGTCTGCTTGTCTGATTGAAGAATAGAGATCATCAGGCTGATGTTTACGACGAGTCTTCAATTATGACCATTTAGTTTCTCCATTTGAGTAAGTTGAGTTTCAATCATTTTCTTTGGTCTTTTCTTTTATCGGTTGCATATGAACCTTGCTTAACTTTTACGAGTCTTTTGAGTCATTAGTTTGAGTCTTTACTGATCAATGATTCTAAAGATGTGTTATAATCATGTTTGTGTTATTCCTAGGTGTGTAGATAAAACATCCTCTGAGCTTAAAGAGTTTTTTATGTTCTTTATAGCAAGTTCGTCTATTTTTTAGGTAAAGAAAACTAATTGTAGTGTTTTTAAATTATTGGTGTTAGAGTTGTGTAATTTGATTATTGTATGGTATGTTATCATTTGAATTGTTTAGATTGGGTGTGTTAATTATTGCATGTTAAATTTCTTGGTTGAGTTAAGTTGAATTAGGGAGCTTGAATTGTATTTAGTGATGATGTGATTGAAATTTTGCTATATTGAATGATTGAGATTGTATCTTAAGTAAATTGCATTATTGAATTGTGTATGATCTAGTAATTGGTTGTTTTGGCATCTGTGGTTAGTGTAAGGCTTAATTGTAGAGGCTTGTGTCACATAAATATAAATAAACCTGTTTTGTAGAATTATGCAGACTCGCTAGGTGAGCATATACTTGCTATGTGAGGCTAAAGTCAGAGAATTATTGACTTGGTTGTCCCTAGGTAAGAGTAGACTCATTGAGAGAAACCAAAGTAAGGGGATTCACTAACTTGGCCTTCACATGGGCAATGATATGATTAATGGGCGAGCTCAAAGGCAGAGAATTACTGACTTAGTGGTCATTGGGCATAACCAAAGTCAAAGAATTCACTAACTTAGTGTATGCTTTAACATTATGGGTTCAATAAGGAGGTATCTTGAACTCTAATAACTATTCGCACTCAATTAGAGTAGAACAAGTTATGTGGTGAGAGTCGTACTAGTGCATAAAAAGCGTTTAACATCGTTTAATGTCTAACGAAAGAAAATCCAATGTAAAAAATGACCGGTGACATTTTTGTAAATAAAACGTCATTATAGAAGTTGGTTCCCCCAAGGTTAGACGTCAAATAAGGTATAAATGTCGGTCACTCCAAATCAGACGTAAGGTTTGAAAATACCTCATTTTAAGTGCCAATATTAATTTTTTTTTACGACATAGACTTCAGCCCCCTCAAATCAGACGTCAAATCCTTCTTTAGACATCGGTCCCCTAGTTCAGACGTTAAAATGGTCCGAAAATATCTCAATTTAAGTGCCAATATTAATATTTTTTACAGCATAGACATCGACCCCCCCAATCAAAGCTCAAATCCTCCTTTAGACGTCGCTCCCCATATTAGAAGTCAAAAATGTCCGAAAATAAATGTCGGTGTCCCACAGATCAAACGTCAAATCCTCTGCCAGAAGCTACAAAATCAGAATTGAAAGGTCGCTTTTTCAGACATTAGACGTCGAACGTAGAGAGGGCCAATGTCTAATACACATTAGACGTCGAATCCCTTTCCCAGACGTCAATAAGTTGCAAAAATACCCAAAAAGTAGCACCGTAATGGATCTTTTTACTAATTAGACGTCAGATCTGGAGGGGGGCCGACGTCAAATGCCTTTTTAAACCCCACAAACTCATAATGCCTGCCTCACTTTCTTTCGCATTTTCGTTTGGGTTTTTGCTTCGTTTGTGTTCGCCATTGCTACTATAAGGTATGTTTGATTAATTTTCTTCCAATTAATTTATTTTGCACCGATTAACTTTAGTTTGCATCGATTAAATTTTGTTTGTACCGATTAATTTTGGCTTATGATGTAGTTTTGTTCGTGAGTTGATGAATCTTTGCGGCGATAGTGAGTGCCTAATCTCCATTGCTTGAAACTCATAGCATATACAATTTTATGATATGCAATAATGATTTTCGGTATTTCAGGTGTGGTAATATTGTAGAAACAAATTAATTTTGAAAAAAAAAACAAAATGGGCATTGGTTTAGGAGAGGTCCGAAGTCAAAATTGACATCGGAGGAAGCGGATCTGACGTCCGATTGACGTCTCCCAATAAGATGACAGATCTGGATTGGATGTTGAATGTTGAAAATAACAGACGTCAAAAACCTTTTTTTGCAGTAGTGGTAGAGGTCCTCATCCGTGGACACTAGTTAAGTCCTAGGCGTAAAGGAGATTAACCTTGTGAGTAGTATGGTGATAGCCACTTTGTTTATGACTTTATAGTAGATAAATACTACTACAAGTGCACGCTTACAGTGAAACCTAATGTCAAAGACATGTATCCGAATAATTATGTGTTGTGGCAACTGTATATTTGTCTTTATATGAGTTACTGTATTGTATAAATGTTTAGATTAGATATGATATGGTTTAATTGTTTTAGAAAACTTTTTTGTACATTAACTTACTTTATCATTTTCTTTTGGTGTTTCTTTATGTCTTTGTAATTTTCTTTTAGGATGATCACTTTATTAGTGTGAATAGATGATGATTAGGTATTAAAGCATCTTTGGTGAAAGATGATAATGCGGTAGAGTTTTCTTTTATAGTCGTCTAGTAACTATTCGTAATCATTTTAAATATATTTTATTATTAAAGATATTTAATATATTTATTTGTTGAGATAATTGTTTTATTTATCAATTTTATTATGTTTTATTTTATTATTTGCAGACGTAAAATTGGTATATTATATTTAACTAATTGAATCATACTTTTAGCATAAATATATCTTACCTATGATAGTTTAAACAAGATTAACAAAACTTTTCTTAAATGGATTTCTTTTTATTAAAGGCTATAAAAAATTGAACAAATATAATAGTATTTATATACACTCACCTACTTTACTCAACTATGTAATTATTTAATATAAATTAATAATCATAACTCTAATGGATTATATACTTTAAGATAGAAACAAGAGGAGTGTATATTTTGCTTTGTTATGTTAGTCCAAGAAAAGAGTGTAGTATTAGGGGGCGGTGGTAGTTGAGATAAAGTTGGTGACAGGTTCTCATAAAGTATATTGGTTCGGCAATTGATTGAGGATGAGGTGGCATCAAACACTGCTCTTGATCTGCACATACTGTGGATAATGGCTACATCTGAAAACAAGAAAAACAAAAAGAATTTGTGTTGTGGGTATTGACATACCTACTTGATTGGACAATGGGTGGAGGAAAATGGTGTTTACACCTGCTTTTTGTTCCTAAGTGGTGCAATAAGAGAGTCTCCCATGTCCTAGTGCAAGCTCCATTAACCAGAGGGTGGTGACAGAGCAAACACTTGTTTTGGAGGATGTTGGACTATAAAACCCGATGAGATGGAAGGGTTGATGGCAGTGTGAAATAGAGAATCAATGGAGGGTGTTGTGAAGTTTGCATGCCTTGTTGGGTTTGTGGTGCTTGTGAGTGTTGCAAAGGTGGATAGTGCTGGGGAATGTGGAAAATCTACTACCCCAGATAATGAGGCTATTAAGCTTGCTCCATGTGCTTCAGCAGCACAAGATGAGAATGCTAGTGTTTCTCAGAGTTGCTGTGCACAGGTGAAGAAAATAGGGCAGAATCCTAGCTGCCTCTGCGCAGTTCTGCTATCAAACACAGCTAAAATGGCTGGAGTCAACCCTCAGATTGCTGTCACCATCCCAAAGCGCTGCAACCTCGCTAATCGCCCTGTTGGTTATAAGTGCGGACGTAAGTTTCATTCTCCCTTCCTTTTATCAATCTATAACTCACAACTCAAGTTATAGTTCTCAGAACAATTACAAGTACTTGTAATAAGTTATAACGTCCAATAATACTTTATGTTAAAACTGGATAAAATATACTACTAAACTATAAAAGAGTGGTTTACTATAAATATTTTGGCAGATGATTTTCTAACTAGCTATGTGAATGCAAATTCTGATTTAAACCTTTTGCAGCTTACACACTTCCTTGAAAGAGTGAAGGTTGTTACGGAAATGAAAGATGAGAGAAGGCGGAAATAGACTATATATATATATATGGCTATCAGCTGCTACAAATGTGACTTGACTCCATGTTTGTTGTATTGTATTTGTAATTTCCAATTGAATAAGACCCAGCAGCTCAATGCATGAATAAAATATTTACTTTATGTCTTTTGTTTCACGTCACTGTTTATTTTCTTTTTTGTTTAAGTATATCTTTCATCTTTTAAATTATTAAAAAAAAGAGAGTTGTGATCTGCGTTTAAACTATATATATATATATATATATATATATATATATATATATATATATATATATATATATATATATATATATATATATATATATGTGGGTGTGTGTGTGTGTGACTTTTCATAAATTTTAGAAATAAATTTAGTTTAAAAGTAAAACAGAATTTGTTCTAAAAAATATTTTGAGACAAAAATATTTAATTATTTTTTCTTTTAAACTCTTCTTACTAAAATGTTTAAAGAATAATTTTAATGTATTATTTCAAAGAGTAGATTACCATATATATAAACCCTAAACCCTAAACCCTATATATATAGGTTTGTTAACGCGAGTATGTTTTTTTTTTTCAGTTAGTACATTTTAACCATGTGTACCGGATTTTAGTAGATAAAAATAGTCTTATATATTATGGATTTTAAGTTTTAAAGTCAAGGGTATTTGAATAATTTTCATTCTCAAAACTAAAAAAAATGAAAAAAAAAAAAAAACCTTCAAAACCCGTGGATTACAACACATTTTGACAACAGTAATTATGTCTAACCAAATGCACTTACCCATAGAGATCAAAAATGCATGATAAAATACCTTGTTCGGTGTCTCAATGAGGTCCTTATTTTTGTAAAATTGAACAAATGACGTTTAAAATAGCGTTACGTGGCATGTTGAGGATATTGTTTTAAATGACGTGTCATTAAAAACGTGTGTGAAATGTATTTTGTATTAAAAAATTGGAGTGCAAAGAGGGGAAATCAAATTTAATTAAGGACAAAGTGGGCAAAACAAATAAAATTAAATGAAGCCCTTTTCTCTACAATTGAAATCAGATTGGATAAAATTGGGAGAAAAAGAAGTGCAAATTTATAATTTTGGGTTTCTGTCATCTCTACTAGCCCAAATTGAAAAAAATTAGAAACACAGGTTAAACAATTTCTTACAAAAAATAATATTTTATAATGAGTTTTCATTTTATAATTTTTGACTTATCTAATTTTATCTAATTTTCACGAGCATAATGACATATGAAGGAATTGGTAATTCGCCTGGAAAAAATCAGAAACACTCATTGTTAAACAATTTCTTACAAAAAAAATGATTTTATAATGAGTTTTCATTTTATAATTTTTATCTTATCTAATTTTTCACAAACATAATGATTCCTAATTGGCCTGAAAAAAATCAGAAACACTTATTATTAAACAATTTCTTACAAAAAGTGATTTTATAATGAGTTTTCATTTTATAATTTTTGTCTTATCTAATTTTATAATTTTCACAAGCATAATGACATCAGAAGGAATTGGTAATTTGGCCTGAAGGTTTTTTAAGAAATGATGATTCAACATTTGTAGATGATGAAATTAGAGAGGTTAGTGAAGATGATGAAATTGAAGAGATCTTGAATGAACTTTTGCCTGAAGGCGAATATGTCAATGACTCAACTCTTTACAAAGGTAAATTGTTTAACAACGAGTATTTCTGTTTTTTTTTTCAGTTGGATCTACCATAGGATGATAGAGAAAATGTTTGGAGTGAGAGAGATGAAAGAGAAAGGGTTGAGAGGAATGAGGGAGGTGGTAAGGGTTTAGGGGTTTCTTTTTATTAGTTTTGAGAATGAAAATTATTCAAATACCCTTGACTTTAAAACTTAGAGTCCATAATATATGAGGCTATTTTTGTCTAATAAAATCCGGTACACATTGTTAAGATGTACCAATTGAAAAACAGTCGTACGCGGGTTAACAAACCCATATATATATATATATATATATATATATATATATATATATATATATATATATATATATATATATATATAAAGGATCATTCTTCATCTATTAAAAGAATGACATGTACACAAATATGCACAAATTATATCTAAATTATAACTAACACAATATTTGATTGCCTAATATCCGATAATAGAATATTTGACATATCTTAACACCTCCACTCAAGTTGGTGCATGAATATCACACATTTTCAATTTGAATAAAGACTCATTAAATAATCTTCTTTAACACTCCTTTGTTGAGAACATCTGCAATTCTAATCTTACAAAAAAAAATGAAATTATTTCAACTTCAAACTTCTTTTTTATGAAATGTCTATCAATCTTTACATGCTTTATTATATCATGTTGCACAAGATTGTATGCAATTACGATAGTCGAAGCATTGTCACGTTATAAACTCATAGCTTCATTTGGTTTAAAGCCCAAATATGATAGCAATTGTTTTCTCTACATAGATCCAGCTTTGTCTTCTTGGTAGATCCAACTTCCAACTTGAGCTTCTTCTTCTATTCGGTGCATTACTTTTTCTTCTTTCTTGTTTTGTTGCATTTTCGTTGCTAAAAGTTGGTGCATTTGTTCCTTTGTTCAACCTTTTTTCATTTATTGTATTGTTTGTAGTTTTAGAATTAAATTGCATGTATAGAATTAAGATTTGTATGATTAGAAGTGTGAGGAAATAAAAAGTGTTTTGGACAAGAAAAACTATGGATCTACAACTGAATTTTGTAAAATCGGATTTTGAAATACAAAAATACCTTCATCAAATTTTGAAAATCTATTTTAGTTTTTTCGAATTTCGAAATTTAATAAAAGCTAAAATCAATTTTTCAAATCCGATAAAGACATTTTCGTATTTTGAGATCCCATTCTGTGTTTTTAACTGCATGTAATTGGATTTTGTTTTTTTTTCTTCTACGTGAAGTATAAATACATACTTCTTTCTCATTTAGAAATGAATAAATACTTTTACTAATTACAGAATATATTTTTGAGATATTGTTGTTATATTTATACTGCGAGTACAAACATATATATTAAATAAATATTAGGAATGTGGAAGTTAAAAAAAAAAATATCAATATTTTTAAGATGGTCCAAATATTTATATTTGAAAAAAAAAGAAGTTAAGATTTGATATTTTTTGTTTATTTAAATATAACAAAATTTACAACTATATTTATATTTTAGTCAGTACCGAGAAAAAACATGTGAAAATAATTAGTGATTAAATTTAAATAATTGAGGTATACTTTTATTTGAAGTGATATTTTTATTCTTCTTGCATGTAAGAAAAAGAAAATTAAAAAATGAAACAAATTTCACATAAAAATAAAAAAAATAAAAAAAAATTAATGAATATATACTTTAAATCATTTTGATGTATAGTTAAGATATGCTTATCAAAGGTCGTAAAATATATTAAGGGTTAGCCTGTATTAAGGAATATTTGATACGAATATTTTAGATACTTCTTAGTTAATATTCATTTATAGTATTTAGATTCATGTTTGATTTATCATTTATGTATCTAAGTGTAATAAATATCTGATGAGATGATCGCGATGTTGAGTACATGTTTGTAGCAAAAATATATAAAAATTAATTTTTTTTAATGATTTAATTTTATTTTAAATAACATTTATAATTTAAATTTTATGTGGCTAAATTTGTTTTATTGTTATAATTTGAAAGACTTAATAAAACATTAAAATTTAATAAATATTGAATTAAAATTTTCAAAAACCATATTCAAGTCTTTATAATTGAACATATGTAAACTTTATTTGCTATTATTGGAATTGATGCATTTAAAAAGTCCACTCATCCGTTAAAATTGATTTCATCATTATTATTATTATCAATGTGTGTTTTTCTGTATATAAAACTACAACATTGAAATCAATCATAAAAATTGTAAATTATACCAATAACATTGGACAAAACAAGTATCGGATGTAAAAATCCAAATTCGATAAAGCAAGTGTGGGATATCAAAATTCGAATGTCACCTCATCGAATCTTAAAATTCGATTTTTCTTTCATTTTTAACTCTCGAAGGTCAAAATCTGATTTCTTTTTTATTAAATGTCAAAATTTGATTATTTTTTATCGAACCTCAAAATTCGATGAAAGACAAATTAGATTTCGATATTAATAAAAGGGAATCGGATTTTGATATCTGATTGAAATTCAATATCTGATAGGGTCTTCATCAGATTTCAAAATCTGATTGAGATTTTGCAATTAATTTATGCTTCAAAATCTGATTGAGACTTATGAGTTTTGCAATTAATTTATGCACTTGTTTGATGCGAGAAGCTTGAAAAAAATTATTCCACGACTCTAATGGTAACCATCAACATAGCAAAACCTTCACCGCGTGTTTAGAACACTTTTCAATGAACAATCTCTCTCAAATCCTTTTCAAGGACCATGAAAAAGGAGAAAATGAAATAGAATGCAAGAAGACAGCAGATTGTGGCTTTTGAAGAGCTCTCCAAGAACTTGAAATTGTTGTGGTGTGAGGCGGCTGTGCTCATCACTGTTAGAATTACTATCTTTGACATTTCCATTGTCTTCTTAGATAGAGGTATGGTGAATATGTGTATGCTTATTGTAGAGCGTACTTCTTATAGCAAACCTCCATCGTACGACTGCTATTGTTACAATAAGTGCAATGTTTTCTACCAGCCGGTGCGCTTTTGATGCCTTTGTCTTGATTAACGAAGTCATTCTTGCAATGGCAGACAACTTCATTATGCCCATATTTTCCACAATAATTACAAGTGGTGGAAGAGGTGTAAACGGTGCAAGCAGTGGCATAATTGAAATTATTAGTGTCCTGAGTCTTAGTTGCATCAATCAAATTTGTACTAGACAATTGTCTTTTTTATTGTGCCAACAATGAGAAAACCTTGGTGATGTCCATAATAGTATCCAAGAGAAGCACATGCAAGGTAACATTAGCAAATTGATCATTTGACCCTCTTAGAAATTACATAATTTGGTCTTTTTGCTTTCTTTATTTCACAATAGTCAAGACTTGACAATCACAATTAAGTTTACAAGTACAAAGAGGTTCTGGTTAGAAATTTTTGATCTCATCCCAAAGAATGCGAAGTTTAGTAAAATATTCATAAATGACAAGGTCACCTTGATGGAGGATAGCAATGTCAAGTTAAAGGCTAGATAGATTGCCTCGAGAAACCCTGTTCTTTAGGTCGTTCCAGATCTCCAAGACTTTATTCATCCATATGATGCTTTGTCTGATAAATGTGAAAATTGAGTGAACGATCCATGAGACAACGATGTTGTTTCTACGATTCTAGACGACATGGTCAGGCTTGTCTCTTTCAGGGACATTATCAAGCATGAATTCTATTTTGTTTTCTACACTGAGAACAGTCAAAATAAAGCAACTCCAAAAATGATAGTTCATATTATTTAGAACTGATGAAACAAGAGCTGGTTAGATTCTCATTGGAGTGAAGATAAAGATAATTGTGAACAAAGTTATCTTCTACCATGATAAAAGCAAGAAAAAGAAACAAAGAAAAGACCATGAGAAAATAAGAAAAGATAACAAAGTTATGCACTCTTCAAAGGAAGAACATATCATAACACTACAGTAGATGAAATTTATAGAGTAAAAGGTGTTAAGTGGAAAAGATGATAGAAAGAAACTAGAAACAAGATAAGTGGAAGAAAACTAGAGGCCAAACCAAAAGAAAAGTAAATTAACAATAAAAATGGTTAAAAGAGAAGCATCCAAAGGTTCAGTAAAAATGGTTAAAAGAGAAGCATCCAAAGGCTATATATATGTTACAATATATGTAAAACGAGAATATAAAAGAGGAAAAAATAGAAAGGCTATATATATGTTACAATATATGTAAGAAGAGAATATAAAAGAGGAAAAAATAGAAAGGGAAAAAGAAATGGACCGGGCTTCTTTGTGCAGGCCCAAGTGTAGAAACTATCAAAAACGAGTTCAAACAAAATGTCTTAATTCAATTTCATCCTGATATTTTCTTCTAAATATAAGTGTTTTTTTGAATTATTTTACATCAAAATTAAAAATTATTTAATGAAAACATTTTATAGTCCAATTATAATTGATATATCATTTCATAAATTGCACCAAACACAACAAAAAAAATCTTTAAAACTAGGAGAGACAAGGAGCGGTAGATGTCGTGTCCCACCATGGATATGCAGAAATAATTTGGAAGAGAATTGAAGATGAATGGACACGTTTGTAAGCGAAGTGTTGCAACATGTTACTACATAAATATGCTTCCTAGGTGGTGGACCGTGCTCCATCTTAAGGGTGTTTTAACTTGTAGCACTGCGTGGCATTTTCTTGGCTCCATGGACTACACACATCATTCACCAACCTACATAATTCCCTATCATTCTTTTCACTACCACTTTATTATTCCCAGTACTGCAACGTCTATCACCCATCAATGTGCTCCAACAATACCCAAGAATCTACCACCTTTGCAAACACCATCACTTAATCATGTGAATAAAGGAAAAGCATCACAACAATTTTCAAGTTCAAAACTTTTAAAACGTTTTGGCGTGCTTATAACATACCATGTCTTCTCAAAAGTTAATGGAATAAAATGTACTTGTTTTATTCCACGTCTCAATTTCTAGAAAGATGGATTTGGTATAATTAATGTGTTTAAAACTATGAGCCTTCACTCACAAAGTGCTACACTCCGCTTCATAAGTGCAGGAAGATGATATACGCGCGTAAAATAATAAATATAGATATATGTATGTATGTATATATATAATATATACATACATAAATTATCAGTTCTCACTTACAACATCTGAAATACAAAGTAGAGGGGAAACCAGTAAAAGAGGGTTTCTCCCATTAAAGTAAAAACTTAAAAGCTTCAGCCACATAAGAGAGTAGCTGATGATGATGCATGAAGTTCCTATACCATACAATATAACTTTTACATTACCACAGTTTTAAGTACTATAGTCTTTACAGGTTCATATAGTGCTTCTGTTATGGCTGGAGAAAGCAACTAGCCAAGCCATCCACAACGTTCTCGCAATTCATAACTTGTGCACGCAACAAAGATGGCCCAAACTGCTAAACTATCCTCTTATTTACCTGCATAAATGCAAAACGCGAATAGCAGTTCAAAAATATGGTCAAATGTATATGGAATTGCATGTACATATTGAAAATGGATAAGGTCCTCATGACCCTTCTCCTTTGGTCATTTTTCCTTATGATTTTCTATACTATGCAATTGTGGAAGAGGGTAGGATGCCTATTTACAAATTTTCACCAGAGATTTTCCAAATAAGAAGATATAACACAATCTTGTATATAACTCTGCACTCTGCCTATATCACAATGGAACATCAAAAGCTCACAGGATTTGCATGAATTATAATCCACACTAAATCTATTACCAAATCACATAATTAGAGTTTTCATGACATTTATCACCTATGGAAGTAATTGTCTCCTTTGTATTTTCCTTTTTCTTTTTCCCAAGCTCAATTGGAGAGTAGGATGAGGTAGTTCCATGTTTTTTTTCTAGTTTCTGATTCAGTCTAGGTGATTTCAAACCCTTCATAATCCTTTCGTAAATTTTCCAAGGCTACTTTAATTTCAAATAAACTACACTAATAGAGTGAAATGTTCAAGGAAGTGAAAATTAATCAGATTTCTAGAGTACCATTTGGCAAAGGCTATAAGAAACTCGTATACCTTAAGGAGCATATTTCTTGGCAATGCCGATCTTAGTAATACAGACTCCCTGTGGATAGAAGTTACAGGACAGAAAATGAATAAAAAACTTGTGACTGACAACTAGAACAGTAGAGGCCAATCGTGAAATCAATACTAATATATATATTACCTTGCCACCAGTTTCCTCTTGAAGCACTTTCTGAATCATCTTCAACCCCATCTTTCTTGTACATCTAAATAAAAAAGAAAAAAAAAACATGTTAGGCTTTCCTACTAGTATGAAAAACAGTACCAATAAAATAAAATACAACATACACAAAAAGTAACTAATTGCTCTTGGTTAAATATCTCAAATTTTCTTTAACTCTAACTAGGGATCAGTTTAACAAGATAATCTAGTAACTCTAATTTCCCTTGCAAGATATTTACATTTGATTTGAGATAGCAAGACATGAATGTTTTCATGCACACACATCTACTCTGGTCTTTTGGTTATACGCTTTGAAAATGTCTATATAATACAAACAATAGTAAGGGTAATCACCGAAGAATTGAATTCAGAATCTTGTGAACTCTTAGGCCGAGAATATATGTCCTGGCCACCATAATGGATTGATGAGCTAAGCTGACATGGTTGAACTTTTTGTTCCTGATATATAGAACTCATATCCTTATGTGCTGTGTTCTGAGTTTCACCACCACTTTCCTTGCTGATGTGATCTGTATTCATAGCATAGAAAAATTGAAAAAAAAAAAATCCAATGATTTATCAGAAGCTTTTAAGCTATTGAAATATTGAAAAGATATCCATTACGTATGGTTACGTATGGTTTCATCCACATATGAAAATATCTTGGCTTACAGTTAAATTCTATTTGAAGCAGAGTATTTATAATAATTCTTAATATGATGTATTAGCTGGTTTTCAGAACTCGGGTAATTTGGTAAATTGAATGAAGGACACACTAGTAAGGATGCAATAAGCATATACTAAAACATAACAAATGAAAATTCTAAACAGGAAACATAACAGAGCCAATAGATAATGTGATATTTTTTTAATATTACATTTTAAAGCATTTCCAAAAATCTATAGAAAATTAACGAAACTTGAAAGGAGAGGGGCCAAACTAGAGTATAATAACAGGGAATACCAATTTTTGAGCTCCACCACTCACTTGCAGTTTTCTCACTTGCTTCAGAACGCAGAGACTCTCTCCCTAACACCTGAATCATAACGGCACATCAAACGTTAAATCACAAACCATTATATCCATAGCAGGACAACGAAGCCATTATAAAACACAACAAAATCGTTCAAGCATGAAATGCACATAAGCAAAAAATATTGAATTAAATTGAACTATTAAAAATCAAAGCAAACAAACATCTGACCTTAGACGGTGGAGAAAACATAGATTCAAAAATTCCAGTTGCAGAAGATTTATGGGACTGATTGGACCCAAAGAGCTCAGAAGTAAAAGAAGAAGAACCCATTTGCTTCCTTCCTTCCATTTTTCAAATAGCACCACCCTAATCTCTTCGTCACCCCTTCAACCAAGGTGAAAACTTCACGTAACTCCCAGAAAGAAACTTGTTATGAGAACAAGAAATAAGAAAAACAAAGGAACCCAATTGAGGTTTTTCCTCGGAAACAGACGGAGCGAACAAGGTAAGAGAAGGACACGTGAAAGGGTGGTGGCTAAAAGAGAGGAAACGGTCTAAATGAAACGTTTGGTGACACCGATTTCTTTTATAAGGCGGAAAAGTAATGTTCTACGGTGAAAATTTTGGTACTTTAATGTAATTTTTGTGATTTTCTTTCTTTCTCTTTCTCATCAGAAAAACTCAGAACAGAGATGAGTGTCACTCTCCCTGTTTGATCACCTTCTAGAGACATTCATAGTGTCAAGAGACTCAACAGATGAACGCCACGTGGATAATGGGGTCCACCAGATGGAGCCCAAAAGCAAAATCCCAATCTTGTACTCTCCTTAGTGGATAATGACAAACCTACCCTTTTGCCCATTGTTTTCTGAGGAGGGACCTTCAGTTTTGACTTCTTTCTGAATCATTGTTTCCTAGTTCGAGGTCAATAAATATATAAATATTATTAATTTATTTTTTTCAAATTGTTTACGTAACTCCTAAGAGTTATCATTCAAGACTTTAATTAACTTTCTGTCCTTCTTATTTTATATGTATATTTTTAATATATTTATTAACTATTATTATAATACAATTTTTTATAAAATTCATATTTTACGGTTTAATTTTAGGAGATTATTTGTAGGAGATTGAGTGAATGAATTTGAGGTGATTTAAAAGAAAATTTTTTGTTATTTATTTGAATGGATTTAAAGTTAGTGAAAGTGAATTTAGAATTAAAATACGTAAGAATTAATATAGAATTTGATCGGTGGGAAATATAAAAAAATAGTTTAATTGGTAAAATTAAAGATTATTAAAATATTTTTAATATTATTATGTAAAATGATAATTATTAATATTATATATAATTATAAAAATTATTAGAGAGAACAAATATAAAAAAATTAATTTTTAAAATTCTATTATTATTATTTTTATTATTATTATTATTATTATTGAAAACATATTATACATTTAAGGGGTAAAATTGAGATTTTTTAACAATTCTTACAAATCTTCGCAGAATGGAGGATTGAAAATTTCTTTTATCCCGCAAATACGCTTTTTTTTATTGGTTGCAAATCTTTAAAAATGAACATAAAATTATTTGAAAACCAACGTCAGAAATCAATAATAACAATAAATTACCTTAAAATGAAGACAACCTTAATAACTTTTAATCGTTGATAAAACGGATGAAAGAACATTTTCAACTTTTAAGGATAAGAATTTTGAATTTTTATAAGACATATTCTAATAATATGAAAGATCAATTATTTATTATTATTATTATTATTATTATTATTATATATATATATATATATATATATATATATATATATATATATATATATGATTGTGATACATATCTTACAAATTAATTCTATCGGATTGAGTTAAATTTAACAATTAATTTTTAATATTATTAATTAAAAATAAATTTTTATATTAAAAATATATATCAAAATATAAAAATATTAGAATTATAATTTAGAATCTATTTTAACCAAATTTATTATTAATTGACATATTATTTTATCCATTTCAACCGAATCTGTGCAATTTAATTAGATCTAAAAACTAATTCTTAAAGGAATTAATGAGAAATACAATTTTTTATATCAAGATATCGAAACATTAGTCTATTTGTTCTAAAAATAACTAAATTGTGTTAATCTTAATTTTAACCTTTTAATTTATTTTAGATTAATAGCTAGAAAAGCTAACAGGTGTATTTAATTCTTTCATAAAATGTCATTAACATATATTGAAGAATGTCTCCCAAGCATTAAACTCATTTTTCTCTTCTTCCTTAATAAATATATATAGTTAATAATTATAATTATTCTAATATGAAAACATACAATCACTTATTTTTTCTCTTCATTAATACATATTTAATAGTTATAATTAAAAATTTCTTATTAAAACATACCACTCTAAAAAATCTTTTTTAATGATAAGTCTTATTTTACTTAATAAAATATATATTGTAATCAGATATATTTAGGGGTACTTATTTATAACATTAGTATTATAGCTGATATTATTTATAGTAACTAAATTCGAAAATTTAATGCAATACTATAAGTTTATACAAAAAATTATTTATATTTTTAATATTTATTTATGATTAATTAATTTTTAATGATTTAAATTTAATTTTTTAAATATTAATTAATTTTTCATATAAATAGTTTTATATTTATTTATAATATATTGAATAGAGAGTAGAATACATATTGAATATAAATTAAAATAAATTTAAATATGGTTACATTTAATGTTGTTATATGTTCTGTTATTTATTATACACCTGTTTATGAAAAATTCATTGAAATTTTAAAGAATTAAAATTTATATTTTAATTTAAATTTATATATAAACATATATAACAATGTAATATACAAATTAATAACAAAAAATCAAATATTAAAGTTTATAGGTACTTAAAAATTATAAGACCAAATTAATTTAATGTTAAAAATTTAATAATATAAATATAATTTTATAAACATATCTAAAATATTTACTATTCTCTATAATCATTTTTTCTATACTTATTCTCCTTTATCTCAAAGATGGTTAGTTCGTGAGTTATCTCTTTGTCGATCAAGATGTGTCTAGATGATCATGGTAATGAGGTCTACAATATCTTCTGAGCAATTTTCTTTATAGAGTAAGTTAATTTTTATTTATTTTTCTTTGATTTACTGTTTAAAATACATGCAAGTGATCTTGTTGCATGTGCCATCTAGTATCCTTTTCTAATTTCTTATTGATCAATGGTCTTAAGAACCTATCATGATTATAAATTTATGGTTGTAGGTACCGTTAGAGCTATTTGAGTTGAGACAAAAGTTTTTGGATTAGTAGAGTTGTTTAAGCTTTTCACCAAGTAAGGTATGTAAGACCCGCAAAAAATAAAAATATTTTCTATTTTATTTTATTTTTATATTTTATTGTCTTAAATATTTAATTATGGTATGTATTGGTGTGTAAAAAGTATTAAGAAAGTGAATAAAATTTAATTAATATTAGTTTATATATTTAATTTTCGAAATTTACTTGAAATAAGGCTTAAGTAGTATTGTTTGCACTATATTATCAACAAAAGTGAAATGGTGTAGTGGTGAGTGCATGTGCAAGAGTGCTAAAGATCATGGGTTCAATTTCTACCCAAGACACTTCCTTAAAATGATGAGGGTAAGTTTAGATTTTTTTTTTGTACCTCTATGTAGGGTTGGTCATGTAGGGGAAGGTAGAGGAGTATTTGTTCTTTTCTTCTTTTACTAGTTTGTATGATGTGTTTTTACATGCGATTGAAGGGTTTGGTCGGTGAAAAATGAAACTCCTGCATGATATGTTTGGGTTGGTGTTAAGACGTCGACAAGTGTATCGAATCGTATCAAGTAATATAAAATGGTAAGACCAAGTATCGTTTCCCAAGAGACTCACGACACTAAACAGTCATGTAATTGCTTAACTAATTAAGACTTTTAGAACAATATTTTGGGGTTTTTGAATGCAAAGTGCAGAAAAATAAACATGAATGCAATTTGATCAATTGAGGCTAAACTATAGAATGAATGGATGAAGTTGATAATATGAGATGATAATGTTCTTGGGGTTTAGATTTCACCTAATCACTCTCATGCATAAATGAATTCTTCTTCTTCATTAATGTTAATATCACTTTCTAAATTACTTAAACCCTGATGTCTCGGTGAAGAAAGTCTATCCTTAATTACTAGTTTACAATGTCTTATCTCCCTAGTAATTAATTCTGCATTACATACGCAGAGAAGCTTAAGATAACCAAGTGTTCTATCCTATGTCTAGGAAATAGTTCCCTTGGGAGAAATTCTCTAGATCTAGATTCCTCCGTATGTGTCCATATCACAGAAACCAATAATCATGCTATGAATAAGTGTTAACACTTCGACAAGTGTACCGAATCGTATCAAGTAATAATAAAACGGTAAGTCCGAGTATCGTTTCCCAAAGGACTCTTAGGCCTAAACGTTCATGTGAACTATTGATTTCTTAAGACTTGTTAAAACGAAAACTAGGGTTTTAAATGCAAAACTAAAAATAAACATGCATGCAAAGATTGATCAATTGACAGTTAAACGATATGGATGAATGATGTTGTTGGGGTTTACGGTTTCATCCCAATCAACTCTCTAATATCTACTATTCTTACTGAATTCAACTTCTTTATCAATGTTCATGCCACTTTTTAAATTCCCCTACTATCAATATCTTGATGTATAAAGTCTACTCTTAATTACTAGTTTACTATGTCTAGTCTCCCTGATAACGGTAGAAAAACCGTTATTTTCATATGTTATTTTAGACCAAATTACTCCCTTTACTGCTTAGAATGAGCTTGGAATCAAACAAAACTTAATAAATGAGTCAGTCGAGAGTCAAAAGCTGTTTTTAGCGATATTATGCTTGTTTTGCATTATTTTGTAGCAATTTTGATGGAAGTGAAGAATGGAGTTGAAGATGAAGGTCTTAGACTCAAGACAGAGGAAGAAAACTAAGAAAAGAAGAGTCTAGGAACCGCCTAGCGGCAAAAATACACCGTTGGGCGGCCAGATGCGAGGAGTGGCATCCTGGCTGGACGCCTAGCGGTTTTGCGATTAGAGGCAAACCGCCGAGCGGTGGACCCCTGGCGCCGGGCGGTTTCGCGATTAGAGGCAAATCGCCGAGCGGCATAAGTGTGATGCCGGGCGGTTGCCTGCTGGGCTTGGGTCTGTTTTCTGTGATGCTCCTCAGCTATAAATAGCCCTGTTGCGATTTCATTCTCATTCTTTTGACAAAAGAGGGCGGCCATACCTAATTTTCACTCCTCAGAGAAGATCTCTTGGATGCTTAGGCTCTTTTTCATCCTATCTAGGGTTTGCTCTTCCATTCTTCATTATTTTCATTTAGGTTCACCATGACAATGATGAACTAAACCCTTTTGTTGTTAGGGGAAATAATGTAATCTTTTGGAACTCTCTTTTATTGAAACTCTTGTTTATTTATATGATTGTCATATGCTTTGATTATTAATTGTTGGGTTCTCATCTGCGCTTAAAGCTTTTATCGTTTAACTCATTCGATAACTGTTGTTTGTCTCTATTGATAGGGAACGTACAATAATGTCATGAACTGGTGAGAAATTCCTTGATTAATGAAATACCACCTAGGGATAGGGAGGTAGGACGATCAATTGTTCTTGCTTCTGTTCGGTAATGCATTGCTAGTTACTAGGGGAGGCTAGGGATAGCAAGCCGGTAATTAGTAATAGGCTCTTTTCGCCGAGGGATCGAGCTAAGGGTAGGCCAAGAAAGTTTGCATAACAATTAGATAACAAAGCAATTTAAACAAAAGGAGTAGATAAGAAAGGGTGGATAAGATGAAATTGTAAACCCCCAACAACTCCATTCATCCATAGCCTTTTTTTTTTCGTCAATTGAATCAACGCATTGCATGTTTATTTTGTGTTCTTGCATCCGCAACAATTAATTTTTCTCTACAAGTCTTACGATTTTAATTCACACGAACGATAAGGCCTTTCAAGTCTCTTGGGAAGAACGATATCGGGTTTATATTACTTGGAACGATCTGGTACGCTTGCTAGTGAGTCAACACTCCCTAGCAATTATTTATGCATTACATTCGTACATAAGCTTTAGGCAATTGATCTTCCTATTCCTATGTCTAGGTAATATTACTATCAAGAGAATTCCCTCATGTCTAGACCTAACTATACGTGTCCATATAGAAAGAATAAAAGATTATGCTATTGAATAATGTCTTAAACAAAGCATGCAAATATAATGGAGGAAAAACTCAAACTATTGATAAATAAAGCATATGAATAAAGTAAGAATTTCAATATAAGAGAGTTTTAAATAGGATTACATCATTTCCCAACAACAAAGGAGTTTAGTTCACCATAATCATGGTGAAACTAGATGAATTGAATGGAAAATATGGAAAAGATAACCCTAAAATTGATAGATCGGAGCTTCTGCATCCAAAATCTACCTCCAAGGTGTGTAGAATGTGTTTCCGTGTCCTTTCTGCCAAAAGATAGTTGCTCTGGTTCGTTTGAGTCTATATATAGCACAGAAAAATAACAAAAATTTAGCCCAGGCCCATAAGTACACCGCCCGACAGTGATTACACTGCCCGGCGGTCTGTACGGCACTTGTCCTCACCCCTCAGCGCTGCTGCCCAGCGTTGTCCAGAGAGTTTTTCTGAACGTTCCACCGCCCGGCAGTATTATCACCGCCCGACGGTAAGCGCAACACTTTGGCCCACCCCCCAACGATGCCCTTTAAGCGTTTGACAGATAATTCTTCAAGGAGTACACCGCTCGACGGTAGCTGCGATTCTTATTCTCTTCAATTTTTCTCCTTCTCTTAAGTCCAACTCCTATCTTCTTCAACTCCCTTTATTCAATTCCTGATAAATCCTGCCAAATGATGGTAATACCAAGCATAAAACCAAGAAAACCAACTTTGACTCTCTTATTCTTTAACTTAACCAAATTGCATGATTTCAAGCTAAGTCTAAGTAAAAAAAGGTGTGTTTAACGCCAATTTAAGTATGAAAATAACGGTTTTTGAACCGTTATCAATAAGTTAAACATAACAATGCATAGAGAATAGAGGAAAAACCCTAACAATTAATGAAAGAAGCATATAGCAATAAGAAGAATCAATTCAAATACAAGAGAATTTAGAGGTTACATTTTCCCCATGAAGAAACTAGGTGTACAATGGATGGAATGAAGACAAAACCCTAGAAAGAGAAGAGGAGAGTTGTCACATCCCTAAATTTTCCCCCAAGGGGTGAAAAACATGTTTCTGTGCTCAAGCCATCAAGAGATACAATCCCTAAGACATCAAAGTCCTTGAATAGATTAGAAAAATAACAGAAAACGGGTCCAAGTCCAACATGTTGGCGCTTATCGTCCCAACTTAGGGCAGTCGGGCATTGATCCGAGAGAATTGGCCCCTTAGAGGGTGCCCAGGCGTGGAACGACAAAGAAAGTTGGCGCTCAATGCCTTTAATAGGGTGCCCGAGCGCTCTAAGACATGTGCTTCTGGTGCTCAGCGCCCATGGATTGGCGCTTAGCCTGACTAGGTCGCGCTCAGGGCCCTTGGACTGGCGCTCAGCTTGACTAGGTCGCACTCAGGGCCCCTGACCCGAGGGCCCTCAACTTTACTTTTCTGCACTGTATATTTTTCTCTTTTTCTGCATACGTGCCTTCTTCTTGAGTTCCGACTCCTTGATCCTTTTATTCTTCTTTCAAATCATACCAATAACCTACACAATTAAGGGAATTTAGTTATAAAATCATAAAGTATAACCTCAAGTCACTTATTCACAAAACTAAAGCAAAAACATGAGTTCAAGCAAGTTTCTAAGTAAAAAAGGGTGCATTTTGTATCTAAATTACATCAAAGATGATGGAAAATCCCTTAGCCATGGTCATGCACTTTCAAGAGAGTTAATATCATCCTTGAAGATGGTGTCAACTCTACCTTGTGGACCACCTTTGGAGCCATTATGAAGCAAGGCTTGAAGAGTAGTGTAGCAATTTAGGCCATTGTATTAGGCCATGTAGTGTAGGTTTTTTTAAGGCTTGTATTAAGGCCTAAGTAGCATAGGATTTGCTTTTTAAAAGGTAGCCACATGGCATCCTAGGAGTGGAGAGGATTTACTTTTAGTAGTGGCCACATGACACTCTTGGAATGAAGATGATTGTGTTTTGTGAGTGGCCACATGTCCTCCCATCATTGGAGAGGTTAGAAGGCCTCATTTTTGGCCAATGAAAGCAAAGGTGGGAGATCATACTTTTAGGTTTAGAAGGAGACACCCTTGGCCTATAAATAGAGGTGTCTCCACCCTTGTATTTCATCTTTGATGTTGAGTAATGTTATGCTGCCCATTTTTGGCCATACTACTCATCTTAGATCAAGACTAGAGCAACCCATGAGGCCCTCCAGTCACATTCCTCCTTGAGTTGGTCTAACCTCTCTTAGAGAACCCTTAAACACATCTTCCCTCACCACACAAGTCACCAAAACCATGAGCTATCAACACCTTTCACCACCACCAAATTCCGCAATCTTCATCCATGAACTTATGGCTTGATTTGCTTCTAGATTTGGCTTGTCCTAGCTAGAGCATTTTTCCATAAAAAGATAACGGTATATTTAACCGTTATCAGTTGGTCACTAGTAAAAAAACAGTCTTTCAACGCGTCTAATATGCCTCGGTTTTTACAAAACCGAAATATATTAAAACACGGTGGCATTTTTGTAATTAAACCAAACTTATACACCTCGGTTCGTTAGAAACCGAGACCTATACACTCTACTGTTTCGGTTATTTACGAAACCGAAGCATAAAATTCTGTGTAATAATATATTATTTCGGTTTAGCTTCTAAACGAGGCTTATAAGTTATTTTAAATTTATTTTTTTAACTCTTTAGGCATCGGTTAACCTATCAACCGAGTTAGTAATCTTCTTAATGTCTCGCTTATTTGTTGAACCGAGTTAATAACTCTTAAGAGTTTACGCAAATTTCTTCTTCTCCTAGCATGCCTCCTCTCTATTCTTCTTCCCCTGCGACCTCCACCTTCTTCCCCTGCGACCTCCACCGCCACTAGGCCGATCTCCATCGCCACTAGGCGAACCTCCATTACCAAACGTATAGTCTTCGCATCCTCCATTTCTCTCGCGCAAAGAAATCTCCACTTCGCGGTCTGGTTTTTCTCACGGGTTGCTCGCTGCGTCCACCGCCGTGCCGCCACAGTTCGTCCACCACTGGCGCCTCCATTGTCTCCGACGAAGTGCTGTCCAAGTTTGGTGGCTCGTTGAATTCCTGTTGGGGTTCATCTAGGGTTTCTGACGAGCCTAGGAGAAACAGTTCCTTTGGGGCTAGGGTTTCAATTCGCGAGCTTCCCCCTTCTCGCGCTGACGAGACTGATAATTGGGGGACGGCAAAGAAACCTTCGGGAGGGTTTGAGATGAGGGTTCTTCAATTCGCATTCGCGCCCTAACGAATCAGAGAGTTGGGTTTCGAAAAAGAGTTTTGTGTCGTCGGAGCGGCAATTCGCCTCCAACGGTGGAAGGTTTGAGAGAGAGAGAGGAAGGTTATTGGGTTTGGCTCCAGTGGCGACGTTAATTCAAATGACTGGAACAAGAAGAAGGGTGAATCCAACGTTAGTAAGGAGAGTGTTGCTGCTGGTGGAGGGAGACCAAGGCTTGTTCTGCAACCTCTATCTTTGTCGGTGTCCAATGAAGGGGGGATGGGAATGTGGAGAAACCTAAAGGGGCCAAGGAGACAGGTGGAGGTGATGCCTTTGTGAAGAGGGGTTTTGGATCTTCGAATGGAGAAGGACGATCCAAGATGGTTCTAAGAAGGGTGTACTCCAATGTGTCCACCGAGTGTGTGGAAACTCGCAAGATTTTTTCCAATTGGAAGGTGCTTCTTATGGTTCCCGCAGCTTGGTCCAACAACTTCTTTTACCCTTACCAGTTCAATGATGTGAATGGGGCTAGAGGGTTCAACAGTGTGTTCTATTGGGGGGCTCAGATGCTCAGTTCTGTTGGGATTGGTTATCTGCTGAATTTCAGCTTTGAGAGGAGAAGGGTGAGGGGTTGTTGGGAGTTGTGGTGGTTGGTGTTCTTGGGACTACAATTTGGGGTGGTGCACTTGCTAATCAGCTCAGGTACAACTCCAATGCTTTGCCAGAAAAGTCTTGTGTTCTGTCGTTTGAGAATTTCACTTCAGTGCCAATTTTTGGTAAGAAAACATGCCAACATCTTGGTGAACACTCAAATCAGACTCAGGAAAAAACCAGAAAACCCCTTAAGAGGGAAATAAACTAATGTAGATTGTTGAATGGGTGCAAAGATGATTTTACTTTGCATGAAGTCCAAAAATGGATGTAAGAAACTTCTAATTTGTAAAGATGTGTGTAGATGGACAAGGTTTCTGTTCTGAACAAGGCGATAAAGCTACCAATAAATGTTCGTGGACCTCTCATGCTTGTTATGATAGTGACAAAGCTATCAATAAATGTTCCAAGGTTGAAGCAAGAGTTGCAGGAAAAGATGTACTTATCAGAGTAACATGTGAGATGCAAAGGAATGTTGTGCAGAATGTAATGTCCAAGCTTGAAGCTCATAATCTCTCAGGTATCTACACTCTTACACATCTTATGAATATACCACTTTCCTTGTTTAAACATTAAAGAAAGTATATATGTCAAAAACCAAAAAGTGCATTATAATAGTTTAATCAACTATTACTTTTAATTATTCTCTCACTTTGAAAAACCATAACTCGTTCCAGAGATAGGATAAACAATTTCAGTTGTCTGGTGTGAAAATCAATGATCAGTAGTGCTTTTCTTTTATCTTCTTACATGCTTCTGTGATTATTTTGGCATTGCTTTTTTTTTGTTTCAATTTTCAATTTCGTGTCAATTTCTTCTTGAACAAAATTCATCATCAAATAGTGCTTAATTCTTTTATGTGCCTTAGTTTCTAGCACTTGATGAATGAAAAGACGTAGTGAATGAGTTATGTAAATATGTATACAGGTACTGTGGTTTGTTTAAAGGAATACAGAGTGCAGGAATTGTTGTTGCATGGCAAGTAGATGAACATAGTGTGTGTTTGATGTCCCAGTTGGTAGTGAATTGGGTGCTCACAACAATAAGTTATCCAAGGCTGTGAAAGATGATTGGGGAGAATGTATATACAAGGCTGAGGAACCTATCATCGATCAAGTTTGTTCTATTAGCAAAAAATGATGATATAACAATGTCCTCTTCATGTTTGTCTTGTAAATTTCGAGTTTTATTATTTTGTATCTTTTGCTTCAGTTGACACTAAGAAGACACTGTATTTCAATTTTGACTCTTAAATTAATGATTGAAATAAGCATGTTAAAATTTTATAATTTAGTGATTAGGCGACTCATTGAATGAGAGGCTAATGAGTGTCCTGGAATTGAAAGAAGATGACTTTCGGAGTGTACTGTACTGGAATTGAAAGATATGCAAGCTGCTCCATGATCTTAATTTAATTTGTATTGGGAGATATTGCCTCGGTTCCTGAACTGAGGCCAAAAGTCCTTTGAAAAAAATAAAATAATAAAACCAAATATCTTACTGTATCGGTTATCTGTGAACCGAGGCAAAATCTCACAATTTTTTGTCTCGGTTCACAACCGAGGCAAAAAATGAGGGACTTTTTACCTCGCCTGCATATGCCTCGGTTCAAAAACCGGTGCCAAAAGGAAAAAAGAACCGATGTCGTTTCCCCTAACTGTACTAGTGGGTAGTGAGCAAAAAAATCTCGTAGGAGACTTTTGAGGCTTATGATGGACTCACTTCTTGTTGTTGTTCTGAATACTTTGTTGTTCTGAACACTTACTCTTCCTAAGCTTAAGTTATAATTGGTGAGAATATAGAGTGAAGGAAAAAACTTAGTTAAGTTAAAAGGGGATTTTAAAATAAAGTAAGGAAGAGAAGAACATTGCTACGAAAAAAAAAAAACAAAGTACTTGTGATAGGAGTGAAGAAACTCTATTTTTCTACCCTTAGTTATGTGTTAGAGTGGATCCAAGAAGTGTGGAGTGACCTTGGTGTTGTAACAAGAGGGGAGGAGCTTTTGCATCAAAGAACCCTTGGGAATTTTCTAGAAACTTGAGGTAAGGAGAGTAGCCTTGAAATATATTTTGTGAGGGGTGGGGAGTTAGTTTCAATCTCTAACATGTATGGGTACTTGATGGGGTTTGCGTGGGTATATGTTTATATATATATATATATATATATATATATATATATATATATATATATATATATATATATATATATATATATATATATATATGTATATATATATATATTAAGAAGGGTGGGTTTTGGTTCAAAGTCATGCTATATATATGAAAGATGGGATGCTTGCATGGGTTGTATTTTGATGTTGCATGTAAAGGGTGTAACCATGCTCATGTGCAAAGTATGTATCATGGGTATTTCAGAGCTTGTGGTGAATGTGAAAGTGTGCATGTTTTGGTTCCTTATAGTTGATAACAGTTGAAAAACCGTTATTTTCATGTGCTATTTTAGACCAAATTACTCCCTTTACTATTTAGAATGAGCTTGAAATCAAACAAAACTCAATAAATGAGTCAGTCGAGAGTCAAAAGCTGTTTTTAGCGATATTATGCTTGTTTTGTAGCAATTTTGATGGAAGTGAAGAATGGAGGTGAAGATAAAGGCGTTAGACTCAAGATAGAGGAAGAAAATCAAGAAAAGAAGAGTCTAGAAACCGCCCAACGGCAGAATTGCACCGCTGGGCGGCCAAATGCGAGGACTTGGCACCAAGGCAGCGACGCCTGGCGGTTTTACGATAAGAGGCAAACCGTCGGGCGGTGGACCCCTGACGCCGAGCGGTAGCGCGATAAGAGGCAAACCGTCGGGCGGCATAAGTGTGACGTCGGGCGGTTGCCTGTTGGGCTCGGGCCTGTTTTCTGTTCTCATTCTTTTGACCGAAAAGGGCGGTCAGACCTACCTTTCACTCTCTGGAGAGGATCTCTTTGATGCTTAGGCTCCTTTTCATCTTTTCTAGGGTTTGCTTTCCATATCTTTCATTATTTTCATCTTGGTTCACCATGACAATGGTGAACTAAACCCTTTTGTTGTTGGGGGAACAATGTAATCTTTTGATACTCTCTTTTATTGAAACTCTTGTTTGAATTATATGATTTTCATGTGCGTTTATTATCAATTGTCGGATTCTCATACTGTGCTTAAAGCTTTTATCGTTTAACTCATTCGGTAACTGATATTTGCCTTTATTGATACGGGGACGCACACTAATGTCACGAAATGGTGAGAATTTCCTTGGTTAAGCAATACCACCTAGGGATAGGGGGTAGGACGACCAATTATATTTGATTCTATTTGTAATGTGTTGCTAGTTGCTAGGGGAGGCTAGGGATAGCAAGCCGGTAATTAGTAATAGGCCCTTTTCGCCAAGGATCGGGTTAAGGGGAGGCCAAGAAAGTTTGCATGCAATTAGATAATAAGGCAATTTAAAGAAGAGGAGTAAATAAGAGAGAGCGGATTAGATGAAATTGTAAACCCCAACAACTTCATTTATTCATACTCTTTTCTCGTCAATTGAATCACTTATTGCATGTTTATTTTCTGTCATTGCATTCACCACAACAATTAATTTTTATTTCACAAGTCTTATGATTTTAATTCATACGAATGATAAGGCCTTTCAAGTCTCATGGGAAGAACGATAATGGGTTTTACCATTTTTATTACTTGATATGATATGGTACACTTGCCATCACGTTAACAATAGTGTTTCATGTTTGAATGTATATACTGTGTTTCTTCGTTATATTTGGAACTCTTCATGTTATGTTTTTATGGTTTTCATGTGGGGTACATTCCTACACTCTAAATATAGAGTGTGTGGGGGTGTTAAGGGGTGAGTTTTCTCTTCCTTTTAGTGGAAGAGATGAGTGAGTAAGTGATGGAGTTAGAAGTGTGATTGGGGTTGTGAGTTATGGGTTTTTTAGTATAGGTTAGATCTCTATTTTTTAGAGAGAATATGGGTGATTGTGCTTGGAGTTTATGCAAGAAGTAACATGATTAGAAAACCTCATGGAAATGAGACTAAATGATCATGGAAGAAGAAGAAGAAGAACCCAAGAGTGAGAAATGAGTGTTCCCACGAGTTCTATTAGCCTTTTTAGCCCTCCTATGAGTGGTAACACTTCCCTAAACCATCAAGGACCCTTCCCCTTCGCATTTTCAAACCTTAAAAAGCCCTATCTGCCAAAACTGCAGAATTGACGCTCAACTACACTCTAGTTGCACCCTAACGGCTGAAAGCTGAGACAAATGGCGCTCAATTGCAGCCTAGTTGCAACTCAACGAAAATCCGAGAAGAATGGTGTTCAACTGCAGCCCAGCTGCACCTCAACTGCAGCCCAGCTACACCTCAACTACAGCCCAACTGGACCTGAATGATAGAAAGCCAAGATGAATGACGCTCAACTGTGGCCTAGCTGCACCCCAGCGCCAACATTTCAAAACTCTTCCTCTTTGGTTCTTTTGCTTGCTCTTGTGACTGTTTATGCTCTTTAGATTGTTGGAGGTTCTTCCATAATACAAAATTAGCTATAAAAGAAATGGATTAGGGATGATAATTACATGTAGCCCAAAGGATTATTTATGAAAGTAAGATAAAAGATGAGATTTTCTCTTCCTTTTAGTGGAACAGAACGATGAATGAGTGTTTGAATGATTGATAGTTAAAATAGGAAAAAAAAGGTGGAAAATTGAGAAATATTGGGAACAATTAGTAATTTTGAAGAATTAGAAAAGTATGAACCCGTGTGGGGCCCATCTTAGTGAGAGAGTAATTTTATTTTACAGGAGTGTAAACTTATTAAGTTCATGATTGAGCACAATTATTTAGTTTGTTGGCGTCGTATACGTAAACTACGTTATTGATTGTAATTTCGTCAGACGTGTGAGCATTTCGATACGATTATATCTTTGAGTCTCACGTGAGACAGAGATTCGAGTGTCACATTTCCTTATGTGCGAGGAAATAAATGGGTGGATGTGTTGCCCAATGACTTTGGCTTGTGTTGAGTATGGTGCACCGATGTGCTTAGTATCAGTGTTTTTACTTGTTAGTCCTTGAGAAGTCAGGGGAAATAGGTCCGAAGTTGCGATGGAAGACAACTCAAATCACTTGCTATTGAGAACAAGTTGTGATGACGAAATGCAAGGAAATAATTGGTCCATTAAAGGACAATCAACTGTTATATAGAACAAGTTATGATGACCAAAATACAAGAAAACGACATTGGTTTATGAAAGGTCTGATTGTGATGTTATGTTATGATGTTATGGATTGTTATAGTCTGTGTATAATGTGTTTATGTTGTATTGTATAATGCTATTTTTGGTTGCTCACTGATAACGGTTGAAAAACCGTTATTTTCACACTTAATTTTGATATTAAATCACATCCTTTATGGCTTAGAATTAGCTTGAAATCATGCATTTTTCTTAAGTTAGACAACAAGAGAGTCAAAGTTGGTTTTCTTGGTTTTATGATTGGTTTCCCTTGATTTTGTATGTTTTTGGAATGAATTGAAAGAAAGGTTGAAGTATCAAAGAGTTGCAGTGCAAAAAAGTAAACTAGAATGCAAAAAAGTCAACCAGTCAACCAGAAAAGTCAAACAGTCAACCAGAAAATTCAACCAGTTGACCAGAATGCTGAAAAGTTGACTAGAGCGCTGAGCGCCAGTGCCACAGGGCGCTGAGTGCCCGTTTTGGGCGTTAAGCGCTAGGGACGCGGGCTTGGACCTGTTTTCTGCGAATTTTATGATCTGTTTGAGCTTGGACTTGTTTTATATTATTTTTATGTCCTATTTAAAGACTTAGACACCCTAGGGTTTGTAGTCTTTTGGTAGAAAGGACACAGAAACACTCTTTTCATCCCTTGGAGGAGGATTTTGGATGTGGGAGCTCCAATCTACCAAATTTAGGGTTTATTATTTCATTCTTCCCATTAATTCCATATAGTTTCACCATGTCCATGGTAAACTAAACCCATTGTTGTTGGGGAACAATGTAATCTTTTGAAACTCTCTTATATCGAAATTCTTGTTTTATTCATATGCTTATATTATCAATAGTTTGGGTTTTCTTATCCGATTTTAATGCTTACATCGTTTAACTCATTCAATGTTATGATATTTGATTTTGTCGATATGGGAACGTACGGGGAAATCTCGAACTGATAAGAATTCTCTTGGTTATGCAATACTACCTAGGAATAGGAGTAGGACGACCAATTGCTTTAAACCAGTAATTATTAATAGGCTCTCTTCGCCGAGGAATCGGGTTTAAAGTAGATTAGAAAGCTGCATGACATTGATAATAAAGCGAATTTAATAAGAATAGTAGATATAAGAGGGTGGATAAAGATGAAATTGTAAACCTCAACAACTCCATTCATTCATAGTCTTATTTGCCAATTGATTCAAGATTTTCATTTTGCATATTTAATTTTATCTTTGATTCAAAATTCCAAATTATTCTTCTTTCAAGTCTTATGCAATCAAATCACACGAACGTCTAGGCCACTGACTCCTTTGGGATAACGATACTCGGTCTTACCGTTTATATTACATGATAACAATCTGGTACACTTGCCAGGGGCTTAACACTCACCCTTGCATGTTGTGGTTATGGTTCCACCTACAATGATTGTACTTGTACGGGAGTAAATGATATTACAGATAATGTTGGATCGAAGTAGCTCGATGAAAGGATGAGGAATAAAACTTGTTGGGGTTTTTATGTTGTTATTTTTTTTTATTCAAGTGTGTTTGATTTTGGTATTTTAATGAACAAGTGATATTTGGTTTGTTGTAATGTATGAATATAAGATATGTGTATGGTTGCACTTCTACGATGTTATTTAAAAAAAAATACAATTGACGAGAACTTGTTATACATTTTGTACATTATTCATTTATATGTTGCATCCTATTAGGGGAGTTATAAGGGAAGCTACTAATTTCTTTAATGTTATGTTAAGAAGTATGTAATTATGTTTGATAGAGTGTGAGATGTATACTTGTTGAATGTATTACAATATGAGTGAAATGTGTATCTTGATAAGTGAATAATTTCTCATTGATGATTATTATGATGTATGCTTGTGAAATGATGCTTGATTGAATATGTAATGTTGTTGCTTTGGAGTTATATGAGATATAATCTATTATAGATTTGATAGTAATGAAGAGAAAGTGTTGTTGGATTGGTTTTTAGTCTAAATTAAGGTTTTGGTAGGTGAATTTCTTAAAAAGGGATTTTGGACCTAAATTTGATGTTGGGAAATTGTTTTTAGATCATTTTAAACTTGTCTAGAACTTCAAATAATCATATATTTGATGTTGAGTTCATAAATAGTTAATAGGTTGAGTTTAGGTTGCTTTTGGTACATTTTTAAGGGTTTTAATAGTTGAAAATCTAAAAGAGTAAGTCTGAGTTATAAATGAAGGTTTCATGTTTTTTTTTGAGTCAATTGTGACTTGCTTAGACTCTTAGTTTACAAATTTCTTGCTTATATTGTGTAGAATTGGTTATAGGTGTTTTTGAGTAGTTGAGTTGATATAATGCATCTTGTTTCTAACCAAATGAGTAAAGTAGTACTCAATTTCATCCATAAACATTTTTTTGCATCAATCCTAGTGGCAAGGAAGTCAATTTGGCCATTTGTATAGGTTCAACGTGCATCTAAATCAGTACAACAAGTTGTTGTCATCTAGTATGTTTTTAAGCGGTCCTATGTGATGCTTAACGTTGTCAAACCCGATAGCCACTAGGCTCTAGGACTCTGAGCGCCACTCTAAGTGCTAAGCACCATGAAGTCAGTGAGCTCTCTGATTTTTGGGTGTTGAGCGGTGTATTTAGGCATTGAGCGCCACTTGTTTATTATAGGTATAGCGTTGAGCGCCAAGGTTCTAACATTGGGCGCCTGGTTTGCAGTGTGAGTTTTTGCCTTCTTTCTTTTATTTCTTAGGGATGGGAGATATATTGATACTTTAAAGTTTTTTTGATAATATATATTGAATATTATGATGGTTTATGCATGTGGTTATGTATGTATTAAAGTATAGTTTGAAAAGAGTTTCTAAGGTGAAATTCTTGATAGTTGTTTCAAGTAGTGTATGTATTATTGTAGGAGCTTAGTCTTGGGGGTTATATTGATACTCTAATGGTCATCAATTCTTAAGTATAGATGGGTGAGGCATGTGGTGAGAGTAGTTGGAGGTCCTAGTTTAGGGGCTTTACCTTGGCCTAAGGCTGTTTAACGAACTAACCTTGTGTGGTAGCTTGGGGTAGGTCAACTATTCCACCACCACAAGTGCTCAACCCGTCATAGTTCGACAATAACGCATGTATCCGAATGTTTGAGTCTAGATGTCTGATATGTTTAGGTGTTGTGCTTAGTTTGAAATAAAAATATTATATGCTACTTTGTGAATTTCATGTTTTATTCCTTTGATATTAGCTTACCCTTGTTGTATTTGTTTGATTGCATTTGTTGTATAATTTGAATGATAATCTCATGAGTATAAGCATATGAAGATAATTTATCAGTGAAGTAAGCCCTAGATGACGAGATGTGGATATTTAGTTTGTTTATTATGATTAGTGTTTTTTTGGTTGAAATTGTAATAATCAATTTGTAAATAAGTAAATAGTTTTATATTAGAGTTATATATATATATATATATATATATATATATATATATATATATATATATTATATTTATGTTTTGGATAGTTGTAAAAATATTTTTACATAGTTTTTTTTTACTTGGTTAACTATTCTAGTTTATTGAATGCGCGATATTTTCTTATTAGTGTTTAGATTATTGAAATCACATATTACATAAATATATTTAATTAAATATTATAATTAAATTAAAAATAATTATGATGTAAAGATATCTAATTAAAAATGAATATATTTTTTAAAATAAAGTAAAATCTTAAATAAAAATAACTTTTTGATCTAAAAATAAAGAGAGAACACATTTCTCGTCATTTTCTTATTGAGAATTAAGTGTGTCACATTAAATTAAAATCAAGTGCAAAGCTAAGGTTAGTCACTTGTAAATTAAACTAGGTGAACCTTCTGTGGTGTTCTTTAGATTTCTACGTTTTTTTTTAAATATGTAAATTAAACTTTATTTATTTTAATAAATAAACCCAGTTGGAAGCTATTATCACAAGTCAGAGGCTTCCTAACGAATATTTATTTACAAAATAAAAATTTGTTACAACTAAGATTGGTTTTATTAATTAACAGATCATTTTTATCGAACAAAATAATGATCACATATAAAGATCTACTTTTACGCCTTTCACGTCATTATATTTTGTTTGTTTTTTATTTTTTACTTAGGTTGCAATTCGACATTAATTTGGACATATTTAAGATATCCGGTATTTTTAGTTTTTTAAGATGAATTAGATTGTCTGAGAGAAAAATTATCTTTTTAAACTTTAAATTTTAATTTATGTTTTATCATTTGAAACATTATAGTTTATAAGATGGATTCGTAAATTGGATACGCTGTTCACGAGCTAGAAATTCAGGAAAAAAAAAACACTTGAGAATTTTGTCCATTTTTACTTCACCCACATAATTACGAAAAAAAAACTGCACACTTGATTTTACTTAAATTACCAAAATGTTACAAAGGCAATATAGACTTTACAAAAACTCTTTACCTTTCTGAAATCAAACATTGTTACGAAAGTCTACTCTTATTTCATTAATCTAAACAAATTTAATTTTTCACTACCCCATCTAAAAAAAAAACAAAACACAGGAGTTCCAATTTTATGGGTCAAATAGAGATTTATCTAAAACATTATTAATCTAATACAAATATTATCACCAGCTTGACCTAATAAATTATACAACTCATAAAAAAAAAAACAACATTGATTTGATGGTTTATGAGACACATACATGTCGCAAAAGAAGAAAAAGCATTTCATTGCATAAAAAGGAACATCGTTTTCAAGAAAAGAGTAATAAAATAGAGCTTACCTAATGGGAAAAGAGTGATACACTAGAGAAAAAAGTATATATGATGAGAAAATTATTAGAAAGTTTGATTGGGATTAGAGCTAATGGGCATAGATAGGTATAGGTTTAGGGAAGGAGAAATAAAATAAAAAAAAACTTACCTAACCTCTGCTTATGTTATGTGAATTTGATCTTATCTTTTTATCTTGTTGGACCTAAACTAGGTGAAGCTTCTTTGGTCTTGTTTAGACAGCAGCTTAAAATACCTCAGATTTGTTGTTGTCCTATTAACCCATAGAATAGGAAAAGGGGAATGGAACTGGGTAGACAATGACACTCGGTCTAAATTTAGAATTTGAAAAGGGCACAGTGAAAAAGATGGATGAACCATACGATTATTTACAATATCATAGTTCAGATATTATCCAATGGAATGATGTTTTTATTGAGAAATTTGTTTAGTAGATTTAAAAAAGGAATGATGTTATTTGTGAGTTGTGAAAAAGGATATGAAACAGAGGTTTTGGATAAGGATTTGTTGAAAAATAGTGGGATGGGGATGGGGCCTATTGAGAAGATAGGTATCAGAAACGAGAGAGAGAGAGAGTTTAAGATTAAAATAATAAAGTGGGTAAGTATGGTTTATAATGGGAAGGGGTCCCTCATTCATCACATTGATTGAAGTTTGAGTATTTTAAGAGCCACTTATACACTCATCACTCACTACTAAGGGTCGCATTTTTCCTATCTTCCACTTCTTCCCACATGCTACTGTCTCAACTTTCATTTCGTTACGTCCATCTTTATTCTTCCTTCCATTATCCATCCCTACGGAGTTAATGGACCTTAGCCCATTGTATAGCAATGGGCCTACAAGGCCCCTACAAGTAAACCTACTTTTTCTTTTTAATTCACCAAAAGTGGATTTGTATGAAGATCGAGTGGGAGAATTTACAATTATTACTACTATTCACTAATAATATAAACTACACCTTTAAATTTTGTCTTTATAAATTAGCTGTGACAATATATGAAGAATGGCTATTCAATTTAGAGAGAAGAGATATGTGCATATGTTGAGTTATTGGTTCTCCAGTGTTCCACTCCTTCAACCTGTTATACTTTGGTGATATTCAATAGCTGTCAAAATAAGCATAAAATTTTTGTATATGAACATGCTGCTATTAAGGTTTTTACATGAGCTAAAAGATTACCGGGATTTGGACACTCAGTTTTATTGGCAACGTTTCTGCAAGAGCAATGTGTGATTGATTGATAAAACTACTCAACAACCAACAAAATCTATAATCGATATTAACACCATTTACCAGTCAAATAAATCAGAAAACTGAGGCAGGATATGTACACTTAAAAGGTCTAGGATGGACTATAATTCTCAACTGAATATAGAAAAGTTATTCAAACCAAGTTTTCATTACTTATTAGTGCTATTGTACTCTTTCTAATGTTAAGTAGCACTTGTAACACTCACTGAACGTAAACAATATTTTAAATTTTATTGATGTAAGGTTGTTATGTATGATGGATCACAAGTAGTAATCTTTTCAACAAACACATTATTTCATGTTATGACACCATACATTAAAACATCCTAACATTGTGATATTTTGTTTTCTCATTATAAACTTGTAAAGTGAATTGCTATTTAAAGTATCACAAAAACAAAAATGTCTTTATGAATTATGTCACTATTACTATTGTATCGTATAACCGGTTGGTCAATATACTCTTTTACACTGATCGACCGAAAAATCTCTTAAAAATCAAACATTTTCAAATAATTGAAAGAAACCATATATATAACTGGTCGATCTACGTTTTAGGGGTGACCGGTCGGTAAGAACAAGATGTATATTACTCTTCATAAACCCTACATGATTAACAAGACAAAGCAGACATAAGAACCTTTGGATCGTAATTAGGTCAACCTTAATTAAAAGCCCACTTCGAAATATATAAATATAGAGGTAAGGTAAGAAGGTAGGTGATTACATTTATTGTGAAATTAGTAGTGTACTATGAAAACCCGATCATAATTGACTTGATTGTTAGAGTGTCTTTGATAGATACACCACCGCACAACCCAAGGATTAAATCAAGAACATGAAAGATAAAGATAACCAGAATAGCAGGTAACGACGGAAAACCAATAAAGTGTAAAATAGTTCTTGACTGTACTATCTAAAATAACTATCAAATCCTTGAAGTCATAAATTTCACTTGAATACTTTTATAGTATCTATCTATATAGTTAACAATATTCACATGAAGATATAATAAGTCAAAAAAATTCTTTTGCTCTTCTTTCAAATACTAGAGTTACATTCATTGAACACTTCAAGCATATAATTAAGAATCAACTTGACAACTTGCCAACAAGTTTTTCTTATATAAGTTGTATAATGAATAACAAAAAAAAAACTTAATATAAGTTGTATGATGAATAAAAAAACTTATCAATATATGGTCTAACATCTTACACAACATACTTCAAATTTATTGACGTAATGTATTCAGGAGATAAACTTTTCCTCCTCTTTTGTTTGTTGGGACACTTTTGTAAACTTCTTAAAATCAGTTGAAATGAAATATTAATTATCTCTACATTATGCATTGCAAATCTATTTGAACTTTTAAGCTTTCTTGATATAAGCACAAAATCTTCATCTCAAAATCACCTCTTTATTGTGTCTTGTTCTTTTTAATTTTAATTTGATAAGTACACAAACTATCATGTCATCAACATAAGAAGCAAGTATTTATAAGCTTTGTTAGTTAATTTATTATGATAAACATAACATCATACTCATTTTTTATGTATCTAATGTTAGTCATAAATAAGTCAAATTGGTACATCATTATTTGGTGATTTTTTCAATCCATACAATGAATCCTTCACTCAAAATGTATGATTTTCTTTTTTTTAACAAACCTTTATTGTTGTTCCAAATAAATTATTCTCTCTAAATGACACAGAAAAAGATAGTCTTTATATATTGTTCTTCAAATTATAAGTAGATCCGTCAATTTGGCTCTATTACATGGTCTTGACCTACATGAGTTGAGATAAAAAAAACTCACAAAACCAAAAAGTCTTCCATAAAACAAGTCTACAGGACCAAAATATCTACAAAAGCCCCACAGATCAGGACCAATCCATTGGACTTCTTTTTAGAAAAAGTATTCATTTTGAATATAAAGAAATGTGATTAATTTCTAATTTGTTGCAAATCTAAATGTTTTTAATTTGTCAAATAAATAAATATATATATATATATATATATATATATATATAATATTTTTTATATATATATAAACATATTTAAGTAAGTAATTTTTTACCTTTTAATGAATTTTTTATCAGAATTAATAATAAATTATTTACAATATTAAGTGGTTTATGATATATCATTTCTTAATATTCACTAAATTTATTACTATTAGAATGAATACTGAAAGATTAAATGCATTTTCTTTGCTAGTTATTAATTCAATTACTCAACATGCAGTTTATTATTTTCTCTTTTTTCTAATTGTTTTAATCATATATATATATATATATATATATATATATATATATATATATATATATATATTTCAATTATTCTCTATGTTGATTGATTCACTTTCAAATATATGTTTAACCAAGTGAATAAAAAAATAATATAAAATATTATCTCTAACTCAAAATTTTAAAATATAGTTTTATTGATTTTTTTATATTATATTTTAACATGAAACTTTCTGCTAAAATTTCCAATCATATTGGTTTTCTTCTTTATAGAATTAAAAGAAATTAAAAAACTATTAAAAAATTATAAAAAAAAGTACATAATATATAAAAAAATCAATTATTTATCACAAATAAAAAAATTTACTTCTTGTTAATTAAGCAAGTCATTTATATCTTTTAAAATGTTTATTTGATTTTAAAAAAAAATTAAAACTTAATTAAGATAAAGAATAATCATTTTATTTTTTTAACATAAACATTTTCTTTTTTTACAAAGATTCCATTTAGTTAGAGAATATGTTAAAAGTAATAACTCGATGTTCTTTTTCTTTTGATAAAAGTTAGAAATTAACAAAATCATCTGATTTAATATCTATTTTGATTTCTCATATAATAACATTTTCAATGGGACTACAAGAAATGCGTAAATTACCGAAAGCTTACTACTATTGACGGCTTTTGGTCCTTTAATAAATTTGATTTAGCGAAGGACACATGAAATAGTGATTGGTAATTGGAACTGATTTATCAAAGGCTTTTAATGGTCGGCATAGGCATGAACTTAATGAAATCATATTTGGGATTTCCCTCTGCCATTCTCTCCCATTCTGCCAAATTATTTTCGCGCAAGTTCCCCAAAGTCTTCCTCTCTCTATCCTAAGCATCTCAGAGTTCACCTAATCACCAAATCCCCCAAACACTAACCCCTTTTTTCTTCGATCAATGTGTCAATGTGAGGAGAATGCCGGTGATGAGGGTCATCATTCAGGAAGGAGGATAAGGAGAGTACCGAAGGTGTTTCTTGACGAGGTTGTGAGGAGGTTCCTGTCGCGAAGTGAGGAGGTTGTTGTCACGGCGTGAGGAGGTTGTTGTCGTCGCATGACGACTGTGCTATGATGGCGTGACTAGGCTTCGACTATTGCAGGGCGAGGGCATCACAGGGCTTTGTGACAAATGGGCTCGCAGCAGAGGGCTTCGACTATCGCGAGGGGAGGCTATGGGAGGTGCTAATACACCTAGGGGGTGTCGCTGTCGTAGAGGTGAGTTCTGTATTTTGGAAATGATGGGGATATCGTGTATGAAAGGGCTGATGAAGAATTTGATGTCATATTGTTAAATGTATGCAGTGTTATGCATTTTTCTCTGAATTGGTTTGGTGATTTGTTCCGTGAATGAACAATGATGTTGAAATTATGTCCAGTAGCTTTGCTTTGAAACCCCCATCAGATCCCTATGATTTGGTTATCGGCAAATGTATGTTTAAGGGAAACTTTATTTCTAGCTTTCCCAATCTATGGTATTGCATGGTTGTTAAATTTATTGCTAGGTTTCCCAATCTTGTCATGTACAATTTAGGAATGACCAAAACTACAACCATGATTTCCAACTCTCTAGCTCATAATTTGAGTACTGCAAACCCAAATGATTATTTCTGCTGCTGGTGCTGAGAACTTGAATAGCTTCACATGGAGTGCAGCCACACTTGTGCTCACAACTTGATGGAATTGACCCTATTTTCCTCACTAGGTGCTGTAAGAGTATTCTATTTTCCACTCCCTTTCACCCTTAAGCCAAGCCAAAGCCTAAGCCTATCTTTCTTACAATCAATCTAAAACTACCAAATACCACATTGTTGGCTACTGCAGAATATTGATTCTGTTGTTTAGCTCTTGATGCAACAGTGAAACTGTGAATATTAGATGGACATAGGTTATGCAATGCAACTCCCTGAGAGTGAGAGTTTTCCACCAAATCCACAATCTTCCTAAATATATTCAAACTTTCCACTTTGCTAGTTTTGTGGTGCCCATGTTTCAGCCATTCTCTCAAAGTCACACCATTACATTCAGACTTGCCAGATCTAGCCATTGCACCAAAATAAGAAGAAAACTTTGTGGTTTTGGAACCATAGCCCACAGATTGATTAGAGTTCAAGTGAGTAACAATACCAGTCTTCATCTGTTTCTGATCAATACTAGTGTTATTCTTTATCTGATTCTGACCTGTGTCAATGCTAGTCTTCGTCTGGTTTTGATCTGTGCCAACGCCAATGTTTATCTGATTCTGATCTGTGCTAATGCTGGTCCTAGTTTGATTCTAATCAGTGTCAATGTTGCTCCTCATCTAATTCTTCTCTGTGCCAATGCTTCTCCTCATCTGATTGCTGGTTCTCATCTGATGCTCTGTGCCAATGCTGGGTCTCATCTAATTCTGTGCAGTGCCAATGTTAGTCTTCATCCGATTTTGCTCTCTAGACTACGCACAGAAGGCATCATACGACGGACCTTTATATACAATACCCTTACCCTTCAGTGTATTTTTTATGAAAAACTTTGCAAATCCTGATTGGGATATAATTTTTGTCCGTATTCCTTGACGAACACCACCTGCACCCTCTTTATTTTCAGCAGGTGCCAAGTGCTTCATGACATTGCTCTGGCCATCACCGAGAGATTTTCTAGCCAGTATCTCCGGGAAAGATGAGGATCTGATATCCTCCCGAGCACTGGATGTGGCCTGGACACTATTTCTAGTTCCGATATCACTTAGTGAATTTCCAATTCCGGAATTACTTGCTACCTGATAAAAATTCTGCTTATGGTTCTGCCAAGTATACATTTGTCCTTCGTTGTTTGATGTACCAATATCCAAGCTTGAGCCATTGTAACTTTTTATTGTTAATTCTTCAACCATAGCATCACCGTCATCCATAAAAAGGCTTACACCAAGATGTTGTGAATCCTCAGCATCCACCAATTGGGTTGCCTCATCGACCAATTCTTCATCCATGATGTAGTTTTAAGTTCAACAATCACATATCCACAGTAGAAAATCTATCCATTAAAACATAAACAAAAACTACTCATAAGCAACATCGACCAATCTTCCAAATAAATTTAAAAAATGCGTTATAAAACATATATTAATTACCAATAAGAGTTACAATTAGAATAGAATAAGAACAAAATACATGCTATAAAATTTGCAGATTCGCAAAGTGAAATTCCAAAAGATAAAGAGAACAATGAAGGATGTTGAAGTAGAAAGGAGTTGGACACAAGAGGAGGTGGAAAAGTGAGAAAATGAAGAGTTGCAGCCATCGCTCAACGCTATCTCAGCGCTGAGTGTCAGCCTCGTAGAGGGATTCTCTGCCAGACGCTCAAGCGCCAGTGCTGAGGGGTGAAATTGAGTGTCGACCTCATCCTCGGCAGTGAAGCCACCACTGAGCGGTGGACTCTAAAGAGAACTCTCTGCCCAACGCTCAAGCGTCAGCGCTGAGGGCTGATTCTAAGTAACGTACCCACCGTTGGGCGGTGAGCCACCGCTGAGCGGTGTACTATTGGGCCTAGGCCAAAATTCTGTGATTTTTCCTAGTTATAAATAGCTCTGCACGAACCAGAAAAGGTATCTTTTGGCAAAAAGGACAGAAAAACATCTTCTTCACCTCTTAGAGGCAGATTTTGGATGCGGGAGCTCCAACTTATCAAATCTAGGATTTATCTTTTCATCATTTTCATCTAGATTCACCATGTTTTGGTGAACTAAATTCTATTGTTGTTGGGGAAAACGATTTAATCCTTTGATACTCTCATATATTGAATTATTGCTTTATTCATATGCTTTCTTCTCTTAATTGTTAGAGTTTTTCTTCCATTATATTTGCATGCTTGGTTTAAGACATTATTCAATAGTGTGATCTTTGATTCTATCTTTATGGACACATATGGGCAGGTCTAGACATGAGGAAATTCTCTTGGGAGCAATATTACCTAGACATAGGGATAGGAGGACCGATTGCCTTTAAGCTTCTGTATGAATTATGTAATGCATGAATAATTGCTAGGGAGACAAGACATTGTAAACTAGTGATTAAAAGTAGGCTTTCTTCACCAAGACATTGGGATTAGGATAAATTAGAAAGTGACAGTAACAATAATGAAGAAAGTAGAATAAAGTAGAATTCGTAAATATGAGAGTGGATTAAGATAAGTCGAAAACCCCAACAACATCATTCATCCATATCAACCACCTGTGTTATCTTTTTGGTCAATAGATCAATCTTGCATGTTTATTTTCTGTCTTGCATATAAAACCCTAATTTTTGTTTTCTCAAGTCTTAAAAGATCAAGATATCACATGAACGTTTAGGCCTAAGAGTCTCTAAGGAAACGATACTCGAACTTACCGTTTATTATTACTTGATACGATTCGGTATACTTGTCGGACCCTTAACAGTTGGCATAACAACGTGTTTTAATCGATTATACAATTGATGTAATCAGTTAAAACATAATTGTTTTGCCCCTGATAATCATATACTGATATATGATGAAATTTAACAGATTATGCAAATAGTGTAATCGATTATTTTATGCAGATATGCAATGTGCATTGTGTTTCAACCAATTATTCATATTTAACCAATAAATACATATTCCAATTAGTTCAAACACAAACACATATATAATCAAGCAATTTATTTTGCCATTTTGTTGTACAAGAAACTATAAAATATTTCTTTTGTCATCATCAAAAACTCATATATAGGATATGGGTTTAGCTGTACATAACTCCCCCTATCAACACAAGTGATGGCGACAACCACAAATGGTTGTGAACTTCGAAACGAATAGCGACAACTACAAAAACCCACGTCAATGATAGTTTCGTCCTTCAATGGTGGTTCAAAACCGACACAAAGTGAAAACGAACTACGACAACCACCGCAAATAATTGCAAACTCTGAAACAAACAACGAGAAGCTTAAATTACGTCAATGAAGGTTTGGTCCTTCAATCATGCTTCAATGGTGCTTCGAAACCAACAGAAAACGATGATGCTTGAACTCGCACAACCCAACCCTCTCTCTCGTAACTTTCAGATGAAATTTCAAAATAAAAGAGAGAAAAACACGAAAAATGAAACCCCTAATTTTAGACATTCCACATCATTTTATTTTTATTTCAACTATGTGAACTAATCACCGCTTTACACGTAATGGACTTTAAAAATATTAAAAAAAAAGTCAAAATATAATTATCTAATATATAAAAAAAAAAGCCATAACATTACCATTAATAAAGTTGAATGCGGCAATAGGAATTGGGCCTGGAGAGTCTCGCGCTCTTTTCTTTATACAAAATACTTTTTTACTTAAAACTATATGTATAAGAAAAATTCAGAACAATTTATCATTGCAAATTCATTTTATGTGTCTCTAAGTATATTGAATTATGCTTTTTTAAATATATTTGATATTATTTTTAATGGATGTAAAATTTTTGAACTTTCTTACGTTAAGATATCATGGATGTACAAAAACATTGAATATAGAAATTAAAGAGAGTTCAATAATCAATGAGATAATAAATTCAAATTTTAAATATAATAAATAAATTTTGATACCATATTAAAATAATAAAATTTATGCTTAATTGAATTTTAATAAATTATGAAATCTATTTTCGTATGTATACTATAATTTTGTTTTATCTCAAGTTAATATATAGAATCTCTAACCAATATAATAGTATAATAATTCAAAATAAGGTTTTGAATCTTATAATTAGGAAGAGTTAAGTTAATATTAAATTTATTTTCTTAAAAGGTTTTTTTAGTTTTTAAAATGTTGCCTTTATTAGATTCAAATGATTGACACTTATTAGGTGTTACTATCTCTGATGAGGTTTTAAGAAGTAGCTTGTCTTTCAATAACGTGCCTTGACTCTTGACTATTGCCCTAATTTAAAACTTCAATTTGTTGTAAACTTCTATAGAAAGGTAAAATCAGTGAAAGGGAAAATTAATTTACAAATCATCATATTTGATAATTTTTTTAAAGATACAGTCGTACTCGATTCAAGCATTCAACTCTTTTTCAAGATTCCTGGTTGTAGGTGTTTTTTCCAGAGATTTAACTTTACATGCATATCATTATTGAATATGGTTTACAAACAGCATAATAATAAGTGCAACATAAATCTTAAACATAAAATTCCTCTGTTCCTTTTACAATGAAATTGTCCATTTTGTTTTGATGGAAACGTGTCAGTATATGCAAGACTTTGAGGGATTTGTACCTTAACTATAATATCATTGCTTGGTCTACGTTTAACCTATTCAATTCTATATATCTTTTTCGTAAATTGAATATGAATTGTCTGAAAATTTAGTTTAATTTAAAAGTCTGCTTAGTACCCAATCTTATAAAAAGACTTATAAACGAGTCAGTGAACTTAACTAGCTCAAGGAACATAAAAATGTCAATAAGTCTTGGTTGTTACATTTTTTTTTTTATTTTCTAAAGATTAATATTAAAAGAATAAGAAAATTTAATAGAAGAATAGGTTATTATATTAAAAGTGGAAAAACATACAAAACATAGATATGTCTTCATCTTAGCACAGATACGAAAATTGAGAAAAGAAAACTATTAACTAAAATAATTAAGCAATGAAAAAATAATACAAAAAGAAAAATATTCTATTAGAATAATAATTTAATCTAGAAAAATATATTAATTATTTAATCAAAATTATAAGAATTACACTAATTCATAAAAAGAAAATTTTGAATTTACCAAATATGTTATAAATTTTGAACTTTATTTATATATAAAATAGACATTTCAAATTCTTGGGTTTAATACACTTTTTCTAAAGTCATCTTTTGATTTAATTTTTTCTTTTAAAAAAAATCTAAACTCTTTTGTAGTAAAAAACTCAGAGCAAACGAGATCTTTGAAGAATCAAACACAGACCACTTAATTCCAGCTCTGCGTGTCTAAGAGAAGATGACCCGAAGAGAAAAACTAAAATCATTTAGCAAAACGGAATAACCTTTTGTTTTTTTCCACTAACATTTTTTTCTATGTCTACTTGTCATATTCATGATAGCAAAATAAAATTTCACTCAAGATAATCTGTTGAGAAAGTAAAAGAAAAAATAAATAAATACAATTTACTATGTATTTTTTTTACTGAACTCCTCCATCACAGTTAAATTTTACTTGAAAACTTATGCAGACTATTTACATAAGCATTATGCAGAGTATAGAAAAAACTTTCACTGTAATTATTATTAGAGTAACATTCGAAGCATCTAACGTATTGCATCTGTAACATGAAGTTCCTCTCTTCCTATTATTGGGAAATGATCAATTTGATTTAACTTGCTGCATAACTCTATTCCTAGGGACAGTTGTGATCTAAAAAACCTACTGAAAACAACTTCAAGCATCGAGGTTTGCAGCCTTTTGTCTGCACAGAAAAGGGTACATATTTTATTTGGCAAAATTAAGGAAGTGGATTGTTTATACATATTTCATTCAACAAGAACAAACTCAAAACCAGTCCTTTGTCTGGTGTTTTGTGATTGAGCCAAATCAAAGAGAACATAAAATCTTTGAACATAAGATCACATGAAGAGTAAACATAAAATCTTGTCCCTTTTCCATTTTCAATTTACCAAATTCTTTAATCTCTGCATGTCATATTCAGGATAGTAAAATATTACTCATATAATCATGTTTCAGTGGAAGCCAGTTCCTCCAAAAGTCATAGTCAACCTCATTTGAAGAGTCGTCAATTTCACTCATCATCAATTAAATCTGATAACTACCCTTCACCTGTTTATTTTGAACACAAATCAAGAGCACAAAAAACTGTGATGTTCGTACATTCATTGATGACAGCTATTGATTTTTTCAAAAAATTAAGAACCATTGTGAATGTTTCTCAAAAGTTCTGTTCAAAAAGTCAAACTGTTCACATTATACAGAACAAAACACAGACTTCAGAGTATATATAATTTTATATAATAGTACAAAACAACTAGCTAATGTGATTTCCAAGGATAACACTGTAGATTATTGCAAGAATCTGTCCATGTACTAGTGCAGGCCCCTCCAACTCCATCACAACACTTGCATACAACTCCAAGAGTTGCAAAAATCTTCGAGTACCCTGCAATTGCATCACACACACACAAAACAATGAACAAAAGAAAAATAAGATAATCAGAAGATCCTGATACAAACACAACCACTTTTTATAACAATTACTTCAAAATGAATGATTTAACATAAAATTGTACTAAAATTGAAGTCTTAACAAATATATAAAGCACTGAATTCAGTAAACCTAAGATTCTGAATTACCTGGAGCAGATATTAAGGAAAGTGTCCTTCCTTCAACAATTGTTGTGGAAACAACCATGATGATGAGCAGCATAAACACAGGAGGCTTGTTGATACCCATATGAAAAATTTGAGGCCCAAAGAGTGTTTTGTGCTTAGCTGAGAGCTTCTAAAACCTGGGAGGTTGAAGAGCCATGGATGAAAAAAAAGTTGGAAGCTTTAAAGGAGAAAGGTTGGAGAAGGAAGGGGAGTTGCGTAGGAAGTGTATGAGGAACATGATTGGTATTATTATAATAATTTTGTAGAGTATGAAAAAGGAGTAGCAATAATGTGGATGTGACGTGGCATATTGTTGTAAGGTTTAATTTATGCGTTGTGTGGAAGAAAAAGGGTGGCATTGGGTGTTGTTTTGTTGGATTGAATGATGGGTTAGGAGCTTAATTGAGACGTTGAATTGGTTCCCTTCGGAACCCAGAAGACGTATTCAAATCTTCCATCTTCTTCAACACTCATAAACACATATTTTCGGTCTCTATATAATTACATTTCTGTTAACTAAGATAAACAACCAAATTTAAAGTCACTTCAGGATTAGTTGTTGTGGCATCTTCCAGAGAAAATACTTTAACAATTAGAAGAATTTTTTAAATTATTTTTGTTTTTACCTTTTGTACTAGGGACCACCGGCCAGTCGCAGGTATCAGGGACCACCGGACGGACAGTGTCTTAGAGGATCAAGAGTGTAAACAAGCGCGAGGACCGAACGGGCACCGCCACCCGGCAGTAGTAAAAGAACAACACGGTTCGGTTTCAGCCGAAAACAGATCTGGCATTTAATACCACAACTCAACTTTCACATCATTTCACTCTCCGCCGTTACTGACAAAACTAACCATTGTCCGGTGGAACTATATCCGGACGGTTATTTACAGGATCCGCTTGTAGGGTACATTCGAGAGGTAAGGCGGTCAGCAGGCAGTGAGGCCGGACGGTCACAGACGACCAATCGTCAGGATTAAGGTAAGTTCAGAATGACTTGTATAATTACGTGTTTTAAGTGATTGGGCCACAATTGGGCCTCGATTAAGGTAACCTTAATCCCAGGCCCATGTCCACCACTATAAATACAGGTCAAAGGTCCCAGGTAGGCAGATTCATTTATGACACATTTAATTCTGAACAAAAGTACCCGATTGAATAACAAAACTAACTTAAGCATCGGAGTGCCTTTAGCAGGTACCCTCCGGGCATTTGGAATACGGGAACACGCGGGGGAGTCAGATAGCTGATCGACCAAGAGGAAGAAATTGTGTAGGTTTGGAACTCGGCCCAATACCGGAACATTTTGGCGCCCACCGTGGGGCCGAGTGTCTAGACCCAATGGTGACCACGAGAAACACGACCGTTGAGGACCCGATAGAGGCGATCAGAGCTCTGCGGCAGCAGATGGAGGATATGAGACGGCAACACGAGCAAGAGTTATCGGCTGTAAGAGAGGAGTGCGCCGCTCGGATTACCCGAGAGCGAGAAGCTAGGGAGAAAGGTAAGGATGTGTCGGGACGGCAACAGGAGGAGGATCCCAGGACCTCGACCGGTCGGGAGCAGACGGCCGAACATAGTAGCGCCTCAGATAGAACTTGGAGGTTAGAAGACACAGAGTTGAAGGGAAGCCGGGCGAGGACGGAGAAAGTGACCAGCACTGTTAACAACGCCGACAGGAGGGGCGCCGACGGTGAAGGAGGAGGAGACAGTTGAAGGATTACCGTTCACTAGGGCCATCATGGATGTCCATATTTCGGAGCACTTTGTGCCCCCTCAACTCAGCATATACGACGGTACAACCGATCCTGATGATCACATCCAAGCCTTCTCCACCAGGATGGCGTTCCGAACGGGCAATAGGGCAATTTGGTGCCGGGCCTTTTCCCTATCATTAGAAGGTGAGGCGCTCGAATGGTTTAATTCTTTACCTTCGGGATCTATCCAGAGCTTTGAAGGGCGGAAGGAGATGTTTGGTAGACAATTCGCTGGTAGTCGGGCCGAGGACCCCACGGTCTTCGAACTCTCCAATCTTAGACAAGGGAAAGATGAGACACTGAAAGCATTCATGGACCGCTATCAGAAGATCGTCTGAAGGGTTAAGGGGTTAAACGTTGAATTGGCCCTGCAATACGTGATGCCCGCCCTCCGCCCGGGCCCCTTTAAGGACAGTGTATGCCGAAAGCGGCCGAAGACCATGGAAGAGTTGAGAGAGCGGGCGGCGGATGAAATGAGGGTTGAGGAGATGAAGTAAGCATACAAGAAGGAAAGCCAGGAATCGAAGGAGAAGGCCGAGGGGAAGAGACCCAACGGTTCCTCGCGGATGGGGGGTTTTAAGCCGAGGGAGGCCCCCCGAGGAGCCAAGTTTCAGCAGTACACCCCACTGAACGCCCCTCCGGTGCGTATCTTGCAGGAGGCGCTGAGTGTCAATTTGATTCCTCCCTTAAAAAAGCGGCCCACACCGGCGGGTGCCGACGGTAACAAGCATTGCGTATACCACCAGAACATGGGACACACCACGGAGGAATGCGTGACCCTGCGTGATAAAATAGAGGAGCTGATCCGCGTCGGGCATTTGAAACAATATGTCAAAACGCCACCCGCCGAACCTCCAAGAAGACGGGAGCCAAGTCCCGCTCCCCGGAGAGATCAAGGTCGGAGCCCGAGTCGACCACTCCGACGGTCGGACAATTGGTCGAGTTACGAAAACGAAGGCGAAGGAGTAGGAGTCGCAACAGCGATCGCGATCGGCCGATACGAGGGAGAATTAATACGATATCTAGCGGGTTCGCGGGCGGGGAACCGTCGACCTCCGCTCGGAAGCGGCACGTGAGGGCGCTGCGCTCAGTGAACAGCGTCCGAGCTACCAGGAAATCCATGCCGCCGATAACATTTACAGACGACGACTTTCACGCACCCGATTTGGAGCAAGATGACCCGATGGTTATCACGGCGGAGATCGCCCGGTATGAAGTGAGGAAAGTTTTAGTCGACCAAGGAAGCTCGGCCAATATCCTATATTGGAAAACCTTCTTGCAGATGAACCTCTCAGAAGAACTGATCGTTCCCTTTCACGAGCAGATTGTTGGCTTCGCGGGGGAACGGGTGGATACCAAAGGGTACGTGGATCTCCGCACCCGACTAGGAACGGGGCGGGACGGCGATGAGAAGAAGGTTCGGTATCTATTGGTGGATGCCAACACTTCGTATAATGTTCTGTTGGGGCGCCCCTACCTTAATTCTTTCGGCGCCATTGTATCCACACCCCACTTAACTCTGAAGCACCCCAACGAGAGGAGAAAGATTATAACGGTGCGGGCTAATCAGAAAACGACAAGAGAATGTTACGCCGCGGGTCTGCGGATGTATCCTCGGGTTCCGAGGACAAAAGTGCCTCGGTCGGAGGTGGCCATGGCCGATCTGGACCCACGGGTAGGAACAGAGGATCGTATGGAACCGCACGGAATGGTGCAGCCGGCCAAGTTGGGGCCAAGGGAGGATCAGGTCACTACAATGGCGGGGGGCCTAGATCCCGTAACTGAGGACGACTTGAGGAGGATACTGTGGCGGAACAGAGACTTGTTCGCCTGGACCGCGGCCGATATGCCAGGGATACACCCTTCCATCATGACACATCGCCTAGCCCTCTTTAGAGAGGCAGGACCAGTGGCACAGAAGAAACGCCGGATGGGCGCCGAAAAGGAGCGGACGGTAGAGGAGGAAGTGAAAAAACTGAAAGAAGCCGGGTTCATCCGCGAAGTGACATATACCACTTGGCTTGCCAATGTGGTAATGGTAAAGAAATCTAGTGGGAAGTGGCGAATGTGCACTGACTACACGGACCTGAACAAGGCTTGTCCCAAAGATTCCCATCCACTCCCGAACATCGATAGCCTGGTAGATGGAGCGTCCGGCCACCGGCTACTTAGTTTCCTGGATGCATATTCCAGATACAATCAGATACCCATGCACGAGGCCGATCGAGAGAAGACGGCGTTTATCACCAACCGGGGGAATTACTGTTACGATGTCATGCCGTTCAGGTTAAAGAACACCGGCGCCACATACCAGAGGTTGATGGATAAGATCTTCGCTGACCAGATTGGACGGTGTATTGAGGTATATGTGGACGACATGGTCGTCGGGTCAACGACGCCCGAGGCCCACCTTCGCGACTTGGAGGAAGTGTTCCAACAGGTACGCCGATATAATATGCGCCTTAACCCTGCTAAGTGCACCTTTGGTGTCTCTGCTGGAAAATTTTTAGGGTTCATGCTGACCGAGAGAGGGATAGAGGCCAACCCCGACAAGTGCACGACCATCCTCGACATGCGACGTCCTGCCAACTTGAAGGAGATCCAGCGGCTGGTCAGACGACTGACGGCCCTTGCCCGATTCATTCCGAAGTTGGCCGACCGGATCCGACCGATCTTAAAAAGGATGAAAAAGGGGGACGAAGCAGGGGTCTGGGACGCCGATTGCGAACGGGCGTTCGTTGCCGTAAAGGATTTGTTGACCAACCCCCGGTAATGAACCGACCCCTCCCAAATACTGAACTGCAAATCTACCTGGGGGTGTCTCATGAAGTTATCAGCGCCCCCCTGGTTCAGGACGCCAGGGAGCCCCGCCTGATATACTTCGTCAGTAGAGTGCTTCAACCCGCCGAAACCCGGTATCAGCTGGTCGAGAAGGTCGCACTAGCTCTTCTCCACGCTTCGAGAAGGCTCCGCCCATACTTCCAGAGCCATCAGGTGGTTGTCAAAACCGACCACCCCGTGTCCAAGATCTTGAGGAAGCCCGATATAGCTGGAAGGATGGTAAGTTGGGCGGTAGAGTTGTCGGAATTCGGCTTACGCTTTGAGCCGCGAGGATCTATTAAAGGACAGCACCTGGCCGATTTTGCACTAGAGTTGCCTCAGGCCCAATCTCCCGAGGGTTGGAGCCTTTACGTAGATGGGGCAGCCGGGCGGGCAAGTGTCGGAGCCGGGGTGGTTTTAGAAGGACCAGGTGGATTCCTCATCGAGCAGTCACTTGTGTTCAAATTTAAAGCTTCCAACAACCAGACCGAGTACGAGGCCTTACTCGCCGGACTCGCCCTGGCCTTAGATATGGGAGCCCAGTCCCTCACGTGTAGAACCGATTCCCAACTGGTCGTCAGACAGATGGTGGGAGAATTCAAGTTAAAGATGACCAGCTGTTGAGGTACTTCCACAAAGCTAGCACACTAGCCAAGAATTTCCAGCCCTTCATTATAAAGCATATACCGCGAGAGGAGAACGCCCGAGAGGACATGTTGTCGAAGCTTAGCGCCGACAAGGAGAAAGGGCAACTGACTACGGCCATCCGATAGGTTTTGACGGAGCCGTCCGTGGAATGCATGGCGTTAGGGGTACGTGTCGGCGACGATTGGCGTGCTGAAATTATGAAGATGATGGTGGACCAAGACCAGGGGGTCAGCTTGAAGCCGGCGGATGCCAGAAGGCTGGCCCGGTACGTCACCATAGGCGGAGACCTTTACCGGAGGGGGTTCTCTGTCCCCTTGCTGAAATGCGTGAGTCCGGACCAGGCGGCGTACGTCTTGAACGAACTCCACAATGGAATCTGCGGGTTGCACACTGGAGCAAGGACGTTACGGGCGAGGGCCCTCAGAGTCGGATACTATTGGCCGACAATGGAAAGCGACGCCAAAGCGTTCATGACAAAGTGCGAACAATGCCAAGCCCACGCAAACGTACCGCACGCCCCCTAAGCTGAACTTCGAACTATCGTCTCGCCTTGGCCGTTCGCCAAGTGGGGCATGGACATTGTCGGCCCCTTTCCCCCTGGCCGAGCACAAAAGAAGTTTATACTCATCGCAGTAGACTACTTCACTAAGTGGGTGGAGGCAGAGCCCTTAGCCACGATTTCCGCCCGGCAGGTGCAAAGCTTTTTCTGGAAGATAATATGCCGGTTCGGACTCCCACGGACGGTCGTAACCGACAATGGCCGTCAGTTCATCGACAAGAAACTGCAAACGTTTTTTCAAGGGCTGGGGATCAAGCACATCACCAGTTCGGTCGAACATCCCCAGACGAACGGCCAGGCGGAAGCAGCTAACAAGGCAATTGTGGCCGAGCTTAAGAGGAGATTGGGCGAGAGAAAGGGAGCCTGGGTAGACGAACTGCCGGAGGTCCTATGGGCGTACCGGTGTTCCCCGCACGGGACTACCGGAGAATCCCCGTTCAACCTAATATACGGGACTGACGCCATGCTACCGGTGGAACTGGGGGAACCGTCGCTACGGAGACAGATCCAGGACTTGCAACTCAACGAGGAGGAATTGAGGGTAGAGTTGGATTCCGTGGAGGAACGTAGGGATCGCGCCGTGTTACACGCAGAGGCCTGCCGGCGTTTAGTAGAGCGACGGTATAACAATAAGGTACGACCGAGGAGTTTTCAGGAGGGGGATCTAGTGTGGAGAAAAACCGGGGATGCAAGAAAGGAGCAGGCGCATGGAAAATTTGCGGCGAAGTGGGACGGCCCATTCCGGGTGCTAGAAAATCTACAAAACGGAGCTTACCGCCTTTCCGCCCCAGGCGGACGACCATTACAGAACACTTGGAACGCCTCCCATTTGAAATTTTATTTCAGTTAAACTTGTGTTGTAAATATTTCTTAAAAAGTTAGATAATGAAACCCAAGTGTTTACCTCTTACAGTTGCAGAGTGACCAAGTGGTGAACGACGTCTTTTCCCCGGAAAAGACACTGCCACTCCCGACCGGGTGGTGAACGGCGAGTTCCCTTGGAACCACTGCCACCCGACCACATCACCGGGTGGTGAACGGCAAGTTCCCTTGGAACCACTGCCACCCGACCACATCACCGGGTGGTGAACGGCGAGTTCCCTTGGAACCACTGCCACCCGACCACATCACCAGGTGGTGAACGGCGAGTTCCCTTGGAACCACTGCCACCCGACCACATCACCGGGCGGTGCACGGCGAGTTCCAACGGAACCACTGCCGCCCGGGAAACGCGCTAGGATGGCACACGGCGCATCCCACGAAGGGACCGCCAACGGCGAGCCCTATACAAGAATCACCGCCGGCCGGGCAACGTATCACTTCGAAATAAACAAAAGATTACGCAACAAAACTACATGAAAACCAAATAATTTCATTATCAACAGAGGGCTGTACAACGTATACTTGGTAATTTTCGAAATCAAAAAGCGATTGGCATAAAACCGGTCGGCTCCCACCAAACACGTAATAATCCCCCAACCCAAAAACGAAAAACCAGCACGCCGATCCACGGCCGTCACAATAATTGAATCAATTACCATCAACTGGCGGAGCCTCATCCTCTTCTCCGGGGATCTCCGAGAGAGGCACCAGCTTCCCTTTGTGGACGTCCATCCCCAGGTCAAAATCCGCAGAGCTCGGGTCAAAGTTGAAGAAGTAGGCGGCTTGGCGGATGACCTTGAAGAAACCCTCCTCATGCTCCAGTTGAATATCTAGAGTTAAGCGCGCGATAGTATCCGCCGTTCATTGTAGCTCTCCCTGCAAACGAATGTTTTCGGCATGCAGCTCAACCAATTCTTCATCCCGGAGCGAGACCTTCTTGTTCGCCTCAGCCAAGGCAGTTCGCTGGCGGCTATGGTCTTCCTGTTCCGCCTCATACTTCAACCCCAGAGCATTGAGCTTCTGGGTGAGGGTTTCCACTTCGGCGCAAGCATCCGCCAGTTTCTTCTGCAAACCCGCCCGCTCCGATTCACAGTTTCTTCCTGTTCCACCGGACAATGGTTAGTTTTGTCACTAATGACGGAGAGTGGAATGATGTGAAAGTTGAGTTGTGGTATTAAATGCCAAATCTGTTTCCGGCTGAAACCGAGCCGTGTTGTTCTTTTACTACTGCCGGGTGGCGGTGCCCGTTCGGTCCTCGCGCTTGTTTACACTCTTGATCCTCTAAGGCACTGTCCGTCCGGTGGTCCCTGATACCTGCGACTGGCCGGTGGTCCCTAGTACACCTTTTATAACTTATTTATAAATTTATAGATCTAATATAGAATAAAGATAGATCAATCAACACTGTATAAATGTACGCTATAGTTTTATTTCACAGTATGTGTTATTGACCGAAGGGTTTAATGTGAATCGTTCAGTCTATTTGATAAGTAAGGCATAAGTCAGTAAGAATAAATGATTTTGTTTACGAAAGATCAAAATTGGCCGAGCGTCTAAGTTATTGGGTCACAACAGAGTCAACACTTAAATTGTGATTAAGGGACTAGTAATTATTATTATTGGGCTATAATCTAACCGTTACCAAAATAATAACATAATGGTTGAAGATATTGATTAACAATTTCTAAGCAACAGACTAAAAAAGAATTTGAGTCAGTTTTATTGAATTTATAATAGTTTAAGGTTCAACATATAGTTTATAAATAAAGGACTAAATTACAAAGCTAGGTAAGTTTTACAGAAGTCTGAGTATACAACTTCTATTAAACATTATCACTATTCTCACGCTGGTTACTAACTTGAGAGTCGAGTATCTTTTCCCTGAATCGAATTGGAAGAACTTGAAATAAAAGATACAAAAATCAGACGTCAAGAAGACAAAAGTGGAAAAATTATTCTCTTAACCTTACATAAATATATAAAAAACATACCGTAATTTATATTGTTAAATTAGATTGCAAATTTATTTTTTATAATTTTTTAAAATTTGTTTGTATATACTTATAAATAAATATTTAAGACATATTTAATTATATAAATGTTTTTTACTTTTTTAATGATTAATTAATATTTTTAATTAAATAAATTAAAATAATTATTATATTTGCATGTTAAATTATTCCATTATACTAATAATTAGAACTTAATTTAGAAGAGTTAATAATTTAAATTATAATAATAATAATATTATATATATATATATACATATATATATATATATATATATATATATATATTTACAAAAATATAATAAGAGAAATTAATTTCTTTAATTATTTTAAATTAAAAGAAAGTAAAATAGATCAACAGGTTAAAAATATACTGATTCACTTTTAATTTGGCAAGTAAAACAAGCCAAAATAAAATATTAAATTAAAAATTCTAACTCGATTTGTCTCGTTTTAGCAAACCAGTGAATTAAGACACTTTTAATTACCGACATTTTTCAAACCAAATAATTTAAATATTTTGTTCAATACTTCATATGTATCCTGAATATAAAACATATGAAAGTGTGATGTCAATTATAAATAAAATAAAATATATTATATAAATAAGAAAAAACATTACAATTTAATATTGAATTAGATCTAAAATTTAAATTATAATTATTTAGCATTTATGCTTTTTATTTTAAAAACATTTTTTTCTTGAAAACAAAAGTTGGATTCTTTTTCAAAAAATTAGATTCCTTGAAGTTGTAAAGTTCATCCAAAGACTATCATTAAGATGCTCCTAGACGAAGTATATTTACTAAGTCCAAACATATTAATATATTAAATGCATGAATGATATATTTTTACGATGTTTTTAAAAGAAAAGAAACTTTCAAAAGTAAAATTAACTGTGTAATTCTATACATAAATTAAAATTAAAAATTAAAAATCCTTACCCATTAATTCAATTCATGCATAACTTAATTTTTATTTACGAAAGATAAAACATGTTATATATTTGTGAATTAAAATTGTTATGAAAAGAAATGTTGGAAAGTTGGAGAGATATGAGAAAAAAACGAAAGAAAAAGATTTGAGATTGGAAAGAAGAGAGAGGAGGGGAACATATGACACGTTTTCCAGTTGGCTACGTCTCTTGTGGGGTCCACATTGAGAGAGAAGTCGGAAGGAAGGCACTTTCTTTTGTACTCTTTTCAGTTTTAGTCCACATTTAAGTCAACTATTTCTTTCTTTTCACTTTCAATACAATTGCAAGTGAAATCACACAACTTATATAAAATAAAAGCTAATGTTTTACTTGTGAAAAATTGGGATTATTTTACATTTAGTAGACCACTTCAAACAAACAGGAACATTAGTTACGTTACTAACTACAATTCTTCAATTTTTTTATCTTTTCAACTTATCCATTAATCCAAAAAAATCCTTTACTAAATTAGATAAACAATAACACAAAAATAAAAGAACAACATTAACTTGTCTAATTATTAATTAGTATTTTTCTCTAATTGATTTTATTCTAATTTCAACCAAAGAGTAAAAATTCAAAAAATTCGAAATAAACAATTAATTGTGCTTAATTATCATATGGATGTTTAATTTTAATGAAATGTACTTAATAAATACATTTCACAAGATATAAATCATTTTTAGTATGAAAAAAATATCACATAGCAAACTAATAGATCATTATCCAACACAAAATAGATCAATTTTTTTTTTGAAAATTAATGATTTCTCATCACTTTCATAGTTTTTTCATTCCTATCCACAATTTACAATATTTGCACACACAACATTTTATTAAGCAAACAAAAATGTCAAATTTATTATGATAACTTCAAATTTGATTCTCCCTTATATATCCTTTTATCTCAAGAATTAACATCTTAGTCATGCTTCCAAACAACTCTTCAATTCAACATGCTTTTAAATAATATATTTAACAAAATCCACACACCGCACTGATATTTAGAAACTCCAAAATTTCACAATAGTAATACTACACTGATATAATATTCTCTTCTTTATCTCTATGGTGAAATCACTAAATGCAATATCCTAGACTTGTTAATGGTATAACTCTTGAAAAACATGTTCACAAATAAAAGGATTTTAAAGGTTTTCTTCTTTAATATGTAAAAGGTTTTTTTTTTTTTTTCATACATAAAAATGTTTTCAACTGCTTTTAATTCATCCTAATTTTCTCCTTACTCTATTGTATTAACTCTAGTTTAATCACTATATTCACCTCATCCTAGAAATAAGATAAAGATATTCCATATCTCTTTCGTACAATACTTCCTAAGGATCCATAACTATATTTTCTTAACTATTATTCTTAATGAATTGTATTAAGGTATAACTCTATCCCAACTTCCCAAAGAATCTAACAAATAAGTTAAAGGCAAGTCCTTTGAGAATTGGATAGTTGTCTTTAATTACACACGAACCTCTAATTGATATGCTATACTTAGTCAAAGTTTGGCTTACAAAGCCTAATGAAACATTTTGTCAAACTAGAAATAAATTACCATTTTGACTTGAGACTATGCTAGTGGATATATTATGTAATCTGGTTATTTCATTTGTGGCTTAATGTAACCTTTGCATAGAAATCCTTAATTATATAGATAGAAAGGATGCATTCTTTGGTAATCTACTCATCATTGCCTCTATAAAGTCATATTTATGCACTATAGGTATGTGGTTATCAAAATCCATAAGAATATGATAATACTTAAACATTAGGATGTCTAAATACATTAACATACCTCCAAATTGATGATGTTAAATCATTGGTCTTCTATCAAGTTAAACAAACAACTATAACCTTAATTTTGACTATTTTTTCATCTCATACCTCTAATAAGACTTATGAGATCTTGATTGTACTTTAATATGCTTTGTGATTGTTTTCTATTAGCTTCAATTAACATTATCTACTATAAATAATTATCTTTTGTCACACTTTTTATGTTTCCAACCTTAAAGCATCATCAATTCTCTTATAGAGATCTTTAATTATATCAATCACCTAGTAGGTTCAAAAAATTTCTTCAAACTTTAACTCACCAGTGATGACTGATATATTGCTTCCAACATGATCAAAGATACAAACTTCTAATTCAAAATTTTAAAACTTTTCCTCAATTCCAAGTCTCTAATATTGACTGGTAAAACTTATATCTTTTTGTGGTTTTAAATATCTACATCAAACACTTATTTTAGAAATAAGATAGAAAGTTATCTTTAACTTAGTCATGAATGTGCACCTTCATCACTACTTCAAGATTCTTTCATTCTTTATGCTTTCATTTTCACAATTGTTATCCATACCTCTATTCAAACAATTCATGATACAAAGAAACATAAAACGCACAACCCTCATGCTAGTCCTAAGATTAAACTACTTTGTACTATAACACAGTTATAGCTAAGAAGAACACATGATCAACACAACAATAATACAACACTCTACTTCTCATAGTTCGCTTAATGTTAAAACTACTTTGATACCAAAATGTAACAACCCAAAAATTTTAAACAAACAACTAATAGTGCATAATTATCATATGGTTCTTCAACATTATGTGTGAACAAATTCACATTACAATTGTTAATAATAGAATTGAGTTTTGTAAAAAGTGAACTTAATAATCTAAACTTCATTTCTACACTAGTGAAAAAACGCTGATTAACGTCGGTTATTTTGGGCTTTTAACGTCTACAAAACAACCGACGTCATTTCCGGTGATGTCAATGAGACGTCGAAAATGAATATAACTGACGTCTATCGTGACGTCAGTCACTGCCATGTCCGACGTCACTAAACGTTGGAGTAGGACTAACTGGACGTCTAAAGACATTATATAGACGTCGGTCTGACCAATAACCGACGTCTACGAGGCACTAAAGACTTCGAAAATGACCCAGACTGACGTCTAAAAGGTACTATAGACGTCGGTGTATAAATTAACCGATGTTTAATCCAGTGGTTGTGTTTTAGTGAAGTTTTGTTCCTGTCTTTGGATAGCCTAGTAGCACAATCTCCTTTTGCTAGTTTCCCCCAAAAAAAAGCTTGCGTCTTTTGAATTTCTTATGAGTCCTTTCAACCCAAAACTGAACCTGGGTTGTTGCTTAGTTCCATTTTCATCCGCAGAAGGGAAAAATCACGGTGAAACGATAACTAGGCAACGACCCAGGGTCGTTTTTGGGTTGAAACGACCAAAAGAAATTCACAAGACGCCGCTTTTTCTGGGAGGCAGCTAGCAAATAGAGAATGTGTTACTACGTTACCCCAACAAAGGAACAAAACTGCACTAAAACACAACACAAAGAAAGCAAATTTTAATCAGTTGAACCAGAAGATAATCGATGAAAGACTAAACAAAGTTTCAACGGTAAGCATAAAAAGAAACCACGCACCTGGGATACTGCAACAGAGAAAAAGGAGAGGAGGAAGACGATAAAGATATCAGAAACAACAATAGAATACCGCAAGAGAGAAAAAGAATAGGTGCTGCAAGCGAGAAAAAGAAGAGGTGCCGCAAGAGAAAAAGGAGAAGAGGAAGACGATATCAGAAACTGAATGCGATAAGAGTTTGCGGTTTATTTAAAATGAAATTGGACGTCGGTTGCTCTAGAGACCGACGTCTATAGTCACATAGATGTCGGTTATCTCACTAATATGACGTCCAAGTTAACATTTTTCAACTGACTTTTTGAATACCCATTAGACGTCGGTTTCGAGGGGATCCGACGTCTAGGAAGCTGAACCGATTGACGTTTGATTTCCTGTCAGGGATGTTCACGACAGTTGTGATGGGGCGCCTACGTCTATAATAACGTAGAAGTCAGTGCCCTTCTAGCTGACGTCTAAGTCCCTCGAGTTTGGTGAACATAATTAATTACAGGCACATAGACGTCGCTTCCCCTCAACACCGACATCTAAATTGAAGAATGTTTTGTCTTCCCGCCTTCCAGACAGGCCTTAGACGTCACTTTTTGACTACGTGACGTCTAAGCGCCTGGGAATTAGGTGCAGAGCATTAATTGTACCCCAGTAGACGTCGGCCCCGTTAACACCAACGTCACTGGACTGTCTTATTGATAACGATTGAAAAACCGTTATTTTCATATGTTATTTTGGACCAAATTACTCCCTTTATTGCTTAGAATGAGCTTAGAATCAAGCAAAACTCAATAAATGAGTCAGTTGAGAGTCAAAAGCTGTTTTTAACGATATTATGCTTGTTTTGCGTTGTTTTGTAGCAATTTTGATGGAAGTGAAGAACAGAGTTGAAGATGAAGGCCTTAGACTCAAGACAGAGGAAGAAAATCAAGAAAAGAAGAGTCTAGGAACCGCCCTGCGGTAAAAATACACCGCTGGACGGCCAAATGCGAGGAGATGGCACCATGGTAGGGACACCTGGCGATTTTGCGATAAGAGGAAAACCGTCGGGCGGTGGACCCCTAACGCCGGGCGGTAGCGTGATAAGAGGCAAACCGCTGGGCGGCATAAGTGTGACGCCGGGCGGTTGCCTGCTGGGCTTGGGCCTGTCTTCTGTGACGCTCCTCAGCTATAAATAGCCTTAATGCGATTTCCTTCTCATTCTTTTGATAGAAGAGGGGGGCTATTGACTCCCTGGCAAGCGTACCAGATCGTTCCAAGTAATATAATCGGTAAAGCCCGATATCGTTCTTCCCTAGAGACTCGGAAGGCCTTATCTTTCGTGTGCATCAAAATCGTAAGACTTGTAGAGAGAAAAATTAATTTTGTGGGATGCAAAGACAGAAAATAAACATGCAATGTGTTGATTCAATTGTCGAAAAAGACAGTAGATGAATAGAGTTGTTGGGGGTTTACAATTTCATCTTATCCGCCTTCTTTTATCTACTCCTCTTGTTTAAATTACTTTGTTATCTCATTGTTATGCAAACTTTCTTTGCCTACCCTTAGCCCGATCCCTCGGCGAAAAGAGCCTATTACTAATTACCGGCTTGCTATCCCTAGCCTCCCCTAGCAACTAGCAATGCATTACTGATAACGGTTGAAAAATCGTTATTTTCATATGCCATTTTGGACTAAATTATGCCCTTTACTGCTTAGAATGAGCTTGAAATCAAACAAAACTCAATAAATGAGTCAGTCGAGAGTCAAAAGCTGTTTTTAGCGATTCTATGCTTGTTTTGCATTGTTTTTGCAGCAAGATTGATAGAAGTGAAGATTGGGAATAAAATGAAGGTCATAGACTCAAGAAAAGTAAGAAAATCGAAGAAAAGAAGAGTCTAGGGACCACCCGACGGTAGACCCCTGGCGCCGGGCGGTCAAACGGGAGGAGAAGACACCAGCAGTGGACGCCAGGCGGCAGACCCCTGACGCCGGGCGATTTTGCGGCACGAGGGAAACCGCCGGGCAGTAGACCCCTACTGCCGGGCGGTGGTGCGATTTAAGGTTCACCGCCGGGTGGCAAAGTGTGACGCCGGGCGGTGGTCAGCTGGCCTTGAGCCTATTTTTCTGCTGCGCTTCTCACCTATAAATAGCCCTGTTACGAATTCCAATTCATTCTTTTGACAGAGGAGGGCGGCCAGACCTACTTTGCACTCTTTGGAGAGGATCTCTTGGATGCTTAGGCTCCTTTTCATCTTTTTTAGGGTTTGCTTTCCATATCTTCCATTATTTTGATCTTGGTTCACCATGACAATGGTGAACTAAACCCTTTTTGTTGTTGGGGGAACAATGTAATCTTTTGATACTCTTCTTTATTGAAACTCTTGTTTGAATTATATATTTTTCATATGTGTTTATTATCAATTGTTGGATTCTCATACTATGCTTAATGCCTTTATCGTTTAACTCATTCGGTAATTGAATTTTGCCTTTATTGATACGGGGACGTACAGTAATGACACGAAATGGTGAGAATGTCCTTGGTTAACCAATACCAGCTAGGGATAGGGGAGTAGGACGACCAATTGTATTTGCTTCTGTTTGTAATGCGTTCCTAGTTGCTAGGGGAGGCTAGGGATAGCAAGCCGGTAATTAGTAATATGCCATTTTCACCGAGGGATCGGGTTAAGGGGAGGCTAAGAAAGTTTGCATGCAATTAGATAATAACGCTATTTAAACAAGAGGAGTAAATAAGAGAGAGCCGATTAGATGAAATTGTAAACCCCCAACAACTCGATTCATCCATTGCCTAAATCTTGTCAATTGAATCACACATTGCATGTTTGTTTTCTGTCATTGCATCCACCACAATTATTGAATTTTTCTCTGCAAGTCTTACGATTTCGATTCACGCGAACGATAAGGCCTTTCGAGTCTCATGGGAAGAACGATAATGGGTTATACCATTTTTATTACTTGATACGATATGGTACACTTGCCATTCCGCTAACAAGTTTTTGGCGTTGTTGCCAGGGACTCGAGGTTTGACTTATTTAGTAGTTTGAATTGACTGAATTTGACCTATTTGTAATTATATTTTTATATTTTTCTTTTGTTTTGTTTTATTTTATTTTTTCTGTAAAAGTGCTTTTAGGGGTATTTTCTCTTGTGTATGCAGGAAGGAGTACACACTAGGAGCAGAAATGATCAGCAACCTCTTCTCGAGGGGCTACCAGATAGGAGAGGGAGGAGAGTTAATCATTCTGAACGTGAAAACTTTCCTTCTCTTGAACCACTTTTGCAATCTTTTGCACAAGACTTAGAGGACATGGCGGAACAACAACCTCCTCCGAGACATACACTGGGGGACTCAGCCAACACTGTGGGTCCCTTGAATTTTAACAGCATAGTCATTCCTGCGGATAATGCAACGAATTTGGTGATGAGCCCTGCACTTATTCAGTTGGTCCAAAGCAACCAGTTTCACGGATTGTCAAGTGAGAATCCCTACAAATATTTGACTATCTTTGGCGAAATTTGCAATAATGTTAAGATGGCCGGAGTCTCAGATGAGAGGATCAGACTTAGCCTATTCCCATTCTCTTTGGGAAGAATCACCAAGGATTGGTTGCACTCATTTGCTGAAGGGACATTCAGAAACTGGGATGCGTTGGCCAAACAATTTGTCACCAGATTTTTTCCGCAAACCAAGATTCATCAAGGGAAGTCGAAATCTCCTCATTCAAGCAAGGGATGGAGGAAACTCTCGGACAGGCCTGGGACAGATTCAAAGGCCTGTTGAGAAAGACTCCAGTCCACGGATTTGACAAGACTGCTTATTTGCTTGCTTTCCTAGGAGGGCTTAATACTCAGTCAAAAATGATGCTATATGCCTCAGCTGGAGGCAATATTAATAGGAAGACTGAAGATGAAGCCTATGACTTGATTGAAGACATGACTCTGAATGAAGCTTCGCAAAGTGAGAGGGGCGCACAAAAAGGAGGAATATTGCATCTTCCTGCTAATGATGCAATGGGTGTGCAAAATCATCTTCTTAACCAAAAATTGGACAAACTGACAAAGGTCCTTTCTGAGCTTCCAACAGGGTTAAGAAATATTTCTCAAACTCAATAACTTTGCAGCTTATGCGGTGGTGACCACATCAATGGTCAATGTGCGTTTCCTAAAGAAATGCAGCAGGATGTCAACTACATGGGGAATCAATTCCCGTTTAAGCAGGGTAGTTCTAACCAAGGCAATTCTAGCCAAGGTTGGAAGAACCACCCCAGCATTGGACAGAATCAGAATACTTCTTTTGGGCAAGTAGGAGGCTTCCGGCAGCAACAACCTTCACCGTTATGGCAGCAAGTGAGTAATTTGACTGAGTCTGTCAGGACCTTAAGTAACTGATTTGATGACTTCTTCAAAAAATATGAGCAGCAGTTGAATAGTACTCAGGCCAGTTTTAAATCACTAGAGTCACAGATTGGACAACTGACAACAAGAATAGAAATTACAGAGAAAAACCAGTTTAGGGCCAACACTAAGGTGAACCCTAAGAGAGAATGCAAAGTCATTACGAGCGAGGATGGTTGGGAAGCAGACTGTGAACCATTCCATTTGGTAAATAGTGAAGAAGAAGAAATGCTGATGACTTAATTCTTTGAACCCGTGAGCAGTGAAGATGAAGAAGGTGAAGGTCATAATGAAGAAGAGGTTGGTGGAGAAAAAGAGGAGATAGGGACTAGAAGCAATCATAATGGGGGATTTAGAGAAAATTTCAACCGAATGACTGTGGTGTCTTTAGGAAAGCAACAGCTCCCTCCTTATTAAGAGAGAATTAAAATCAACCTTGATGATAAAGTTGAAGTGAGTGATGAAGAAGAGGATCGTGTTTTTCACCCACAGAAGAGTAATTATCCTCCTGAGGTTAAAGATCCGGGGTGCTTAACATTGTCATGTACTCTGAGTGATTTAGATGTGGAAGCTATGATAGATTCTGGATCTAGTATCAATTTAATACCCATGAAACTTTTGAAGGAAATCAGTGGGCTTGTGTTGAAACCATCTGACTTGACTATAGCAATGGCAGACGACTCTACAAAAGTGCTAGTGGGAATGGTGGAAAATGTTGTTGTGCGAGCAGATCGGCTTGAGTTCTTAGCAGATTTCATTGTTATGGACGTGAAAACTGAGGAAGAGTACCCTGTGATTTTGGGGCGACCCATCCTGGCAACACCAAAGATGCTTATTAATGTTCATGAGGGAAGGATAATGATGACAGATTTGAATTATCTATTTCTCTATACTGGCCGTGAAGGGGATGAGATCAAAACAGTAAAAAGAGACAGATTTGAGAAGCCAGAGATGGGCGAAGAACAAGAAAGGAGCATAGCAGGTACTGATTATTCTGACAGCTGTTACGTTTTGCAGGTACCTGAGGATAAAGGGAGAAGAACCATTCACCAAAAATCAAAAGAAGATCCAGTCCACCCAGGGAGTAAAGTGAGGTTTAAGAAAAAGGAATGGTTAGTAAAGGAGATGAAAGAAAAAGGAATGGTGAAAATTAGAAGGCCATATTCCCTTGCTGTTCGCCAAGTAGAAAGACAAAAGCTGAGAAGGTGGGATGATGAAGATTGCAGTGTGAGGAAGAAAAGTTGATTGCTGAGAAGAACATTTTGTACTTTAAGACATTTTTTTTGTTTTATTTTGTCTTTTTTCTTTTGAACATGTAAAATTTGGAACAATTTTTGGGTAGCATCTACTGAGGGATGCTAAATTTTGGTATCTACTGAGGGATGCTAATTTTTTGGTATCTACTGAAGGATACCCGGAAGGTACACCTACTGAAGGGTGTTGGACGGCTGGCATTTACTGACAAATGCTAAACAGGTTTGGGTCAGGCTCGCGACGTTAAACAAGCGCTACTAGGAGGCAACCTAGAATTTCTTCTTTACCCTTGCATTTTAAATATTTGAATTTTTTAGTGTGTATGGTTGGCTTGATTACTTTTCTGAAGATGTTAGACTGAATAAATTGCATGATGAGTCTATTTGATGATGATCTGATGTGAATGATTATTGAGTTGTGTTGCATGTTAACATCCTGTGAAACAGATGTGTGATGAAGTATGATTGTGGTCATGATGCTAAGCAGGATGTATGAATGACTGTGCATGAGAAAGCATGTTGTGTGAGGTATTGAGCCCCAGAGTTTTTATTGTTGTATGTGTTGTTCACATCGAAGCATAAATTTTATTGCCTTAATCTTGATGATTGATTGATTTTTATGTGAATGTCAAATGATCAAGGCCATGTTTGAAAACCTTTTTCTAGCCAAATTTTCACCCAAAATGCTTTAAAGATTATATCCTTTTTGAACCTTAGCCTGAAACAGGATGAAACCCTTTGATTTGGAATTACTTATCTTGAGTTGGGTTAAGAATAATTGTATGGAATGAAAAGGTTCAAGTTTGGGGTTGCATGGGAAAAATAGAAAGGCAAAAGAAAAGCATTGAGCTCAAATGTTGAAAAGCAAAATACATGAGTAGAGAAAAAGAAAAGAAAAGAATAAAAGCATGAAGATGAGCTCAATGAAAAAGAAAAAGGGAAGAAGCTGGGAATGAGTGAAATTGGTGACAAAGGGAGAGTTTAAACTTGAACCTTTTCATTGATGAAATAGTTCTTTTAACCCAAGAATTTTGTGATCCAGAAAAACCAATTTTTCTTGATAGCCCGACCTCATTACAAGCCTTGGAAAAGTCCTTTTGATGGAATTTGCATGAAAAGATGTTGATTGTTTAAAGATGAATGGCAATTTTATTTCATGTGACTTGTGAGCAATAAAGAGTGGAGTGCTACCCTAAACACTTGAGTGATTGAGTGAAACACTTGCTTGGTAAGAACTTCTAAAGTTCATGATTGCATTTTTGTTTAGTGGACTGATCATTCATACTGTGTAACATCTGTTGAGGAACGCATGAGCTAAATTGAGTTGAGAAAGAGCATGCATCTTGATTTGAGTTCACTGATTATCTGAAATTGAGTAAGTCATGTCATGTACTTCGAAAATGTTGAATCATTGGATGAAAGGGTAGAGAGTCAAGCTCTGTTTTGTTTTGTTTTGCTTGAGGACAAACAAATTTCTAAGTTTGGGGTTGTGATAACGGTTGAAAAACCGTTATTTTCATATGCTATTTTGGACTAAATTACGCCCTTTACTGCTTAGAATGAGCTTGAAATCAAACAAAACTCAATAAATGAGTCAATCGAGAGTCAAAAGTTGTTTTTAGCGATTTTATGCTCGTTTTGCATTGTTTTGCAACAAGATCGATAGAAGTGAAGATTGGGAATAAAGATGAAGGTCATAGACTCAAGACAAGCAAGAAAATCGAAGACAAGAAGAGTCTTGGGACCGCTCGGCGGTAGACCCCTGACGCCGGGCGGTCAAACGGGAGGAGAAGACACCAGTAGTGGATGCCGGGCGGCAGACCCCTGACACCGGGTGGTTTTGCGGCATGAGGGAAACCACCGGGCGGTAGACCCCTACCGCCTGGCGGAGGTGCGATTTAGGGTTCACTGCCGGGCGGCAAAGTGTGACGCCAGGCGGCAAAGTGTGACGCCAGGCGGTGGTCAGCTAGGCTTGGGCCTATTTTTCTGCTGCGCTTCTCACCTATAAATAGCCCTGTTACGAATTCCAATTCATTCTTTTGCAGAGGGGGCGGCCAGACCTACTTTGCACTCTTTGGAGAGGATCTCTTGGATGCTTAGGCTCATTTTCATCTTTTCTAGGGTTTGCTTTCCATATCTTCCATTATTTTGATCTTGGTTCACCATGACAATGGTGAACTAAACCCTTTTTGTTGTTGGGGAACAATGTAATCTTTTGATACTCTCCTTTATTGAAACTCTTGTTTGAATTATATGTTTTTCATATGCGTTTATTATCAATTGTTGGATTCTCATACTATGCTTAATGCCTTTATCATTTAACTCATTCGGTAATTGAATTTTGCCTTTATTGATACGGGGACGTACAGTAATGACACGAAATGGTGAGAATTTCCTTGGCTAACCAATACCACCTAGGGATAGAGGAGTAGGACGACCAATTGTATTTGCTTATATTTGTAATGTGTTGCTAGTTGCTAGGGGAGGCTAGTGATAACAAGTCGGTAATTAGTAATAGGCTCTTTTCGCTGAGGGATCGTGTTAAGGGGAGGCCAAGAAAGTTTGCATGCAATTAGATAATAACGCTATTTAAACAAGAGGAGTAAATAAGAGAGAGCGAATTAGATGAAATTGTAAACCCCCAACAACTCCATTCATCCATTGCTTAAATCTTGTCAATTGAATCACACATTGCATGTTTATTTTCTGTCATTGCATCCACCACAATTATTGAATTTTTCTCCGCAAGTCTTACGATTTCGGTTCATGCGAACGATAAGGCCTTTCAAGTCTCATGGGAAGAACGATAATGGGTTATACCATTTTTATTACTTGATACGATATGGTACACTTGCCATTCCACTAACAATTACCGAACAACAGCAACAAAAATTGATCGTCCTACCTCCCTATCCCTAGGTGGTATTACCTAACCAAGGAATTACTCACCAGTTCATGACATTATTGTACGTTCCCGTATCAGTAGAGACAAACAAAAGTTATCGAATGTGTTAAACGATAAAAGCCGTAAGCGCAGATGAGAACCCAACAATCGATAATCAAAGCATATGAAAATCATATAAATAAACAAGAGTTTCAATAAAAGAGAGTTTCAAAAGATTACATTGCTTCCCTCAACAACAAAAAGGGTTTAGTTCACCATTGTCATGGTGAACCAAGATGAAAATAATGGAAGAATGGAAGAGCAAACCCTAGATAGGATGAAAAGGAGCCTAAGCATCCAAGAAATCTTCTCCAGAGAGTGAGAATTAGGTCTGGCCGTCCTCCTCTATCAAAAGAATGAGAATGAAATCGCAACAGGGCTATTTATAGCTGAGGAGCATCACAGAAAACAGGCCCAAGCCCAACAGGCAACCGCCCGGCGTCAGGGGTCCACCGCTCGGCGGTTTGCCTCTTATGGCAAAATCGCCAGGCGTCCCTGCCATAGTGCCACCTCCTCACATTTGACCGCCGAATGGTGTATTTCTGCCGCTGGGCGGTTCCTAGACTCTTTTTTCTTGATTTTCTTCCTCTGTCTTGAGTCTAAGGCCTTTATCTTCACTTCCATTCTTCACTTCCATCAAAATTGCTACAAAACAATGCAAAACAAGCATAATATCGCTAAAAACAACTTTTGACTCTCTATTGACTCATTTATTGAGTTTTGCTTGATTCTAAGCTCATTCTTAGCAGTAAAGGGAGTAATTTGGTCTAAAATACCATATGAAAATAACGGTTTTTCAACCGTTATCAGCGGCCAGACCTAATTCTCACTCTCTAGAGAAGATCTCTTGGATGCTTAGGCTCCTTTTCATCCTATCCAGGGTTTGCTCTTCCATTCTTCCATTATTTGCATCTTGGTTCACCATGATAATGGTGAACTAAACCCTTTTGTTGTTGGGGGAAACAATGTAATATTTTAAAACTCTCTTTTATTGAAACTCTTGTTTATTTATATGATTTTCATATGCTTTGATTATCAATTGTTGGGTTCTCATATGTGCTTAAAGCTTTTATCGTTTAACTCATTCGATAACTGTTTTTTGTCTCTATTGATACGGGAACGTACATTAATGTTATGAATTGGTGAGAAATTCCTTGATCAATGAAAAACCACCTAGGGATAGAGAGGTAGGACGATCAGTTGTTTTAGCTTTTGTTTGGTAATGCATTGGTAGTTGCTAGGGGAGGCTAGGGATAGCAAGCCGGTAATTAGTAATAGGCTCTTTTTGCCGAGGGATCAGGCTAAGGGTAAGCCAAGAAAACTAACAAGTACTTCAAAATAAAACTATAGTTTTAATATCTAACGCTCCAATTTCTAGGGTGTTGATAACAGTTCAAAAACCGTTATTTTTATACTTAATTTTGATATCAAATGCACCCTTGTTGACTTAGAAACTTGTTTTGAATCATGATTTTTCTTTAGTTTTGTGAATAAAAGAGTTGAGGACATGTTTTATGATTTTATGAATAAATTCCCTTGATTTTGTAGGTTTTTGGAATGATTTAAAAGAAAGGTTGAAGTATCAAGGGGCTGGAGTGCAAAAAAGTCAAACAGAATGTAGAAAATTCAACCAGAAAAGTCAACCAGTCAACCAGAATGTAGAAAAGTCAACCAGAATCCAGAAAAAGTCAACCAGAGCGTGATTTGATATATTTTCTGTGATTTTTATGATCTGTTTGGGCTTGGACCTGTTTTATGTTATTTTTATGGCCTATTTAAAGACCTAGACACATTAGAGAATGTATCTTTTGATGGCTTAGGCACAAAAACATATTTTTCACCCATTTGGGGCCATATTTGGGGAATTGACAACTCTCCTCTTCTCTTTCTAGGGTTTCTATCTATTCCATTCCATTGAACGCCTAGTTTCTCCATGACGATGAGGAACTAATCTTATTTGTTGCTAGGGAAAGATGTAACCTCTAAACTGTCTTATATTGAAATTCTTGTTTTATTCATATGCTTGTATTATCAATAGTTTGGGTTTTCTTCTCCGATTTTAAAGTTTGCATCGTTTAACTCATTCGGTGTCATGATATTTGATTTTGTCGATACGGAAACGTAGGGGAAATCTAGAACTGATAAGAATTCTCTTGGTTATGAAATACAATCTAGGAATAGGAGTAGGACGACCAATTGCTTTAAACTTTTGTTAATAGTGCGTTATTAATTACTAGGTAGACTAAGAATGGTAAATTAGTAATGTGTAATAGGCTCTCTTCGCCGAGGAATCAGGTTTAGAGTAGATTAGAAAGCTGCATGAACATTGATAATAAAGCGAATTAAAAAATAATAGTAGATATATGAGAGTGATTAGGTGAAATCTAAACTCTAACAACAAACTCATCTCATATTATCAACATCATCCATCCACTTTTGTGTTTAACCTCAATTGATCAAATTGCATTCATGTTTATTTTTCTGTACTTTATATTCAAAAACCCCAAAATATTGTTCTTATAGTCTTGATTGGTTAAGCAAAACCACAACAGTTTAGTGCCATGAGTCCTTTGGGAAAACAATACTTGGACTTACCATTTTATCATTACTTGATACGATCTGGTACACTTGCTAGGGTGTTAACAAGTTTTTGGTGTCGTTGCCGGTGACTCGTGGTATAACTATTCTATGTGTTTGATTCATAACTGATTAGACTTTTTATCTTTTTATCTTTTTATCTTTCGATCTATCTTTCTATCTTTCGTTTCTCTATCTTTCTATCTATTTTTCTTTCTATCTATCTTTCTGTTTTTATTCTTCTATCTTCAAAAAAATTAAAAATAAAAAAATAATACATCTTTTTCTATTTTTATCTTTTTGATTTTTATTTTTCTATCTTTATCTTTTCTAAAAAATAAAAAAATAAAAAATAATATATCTTTTTCTGTTTTTATATTTCTGTTTTTATCTTTATCTTTCTAAAAAATAAAAAAAAAAAAATAATATATCTTTTTTTTTATCTTTCTATTTTTATTTTTTTATCTTTATCTTTTCTAAAAAGAAAAACGAAAAAAAAATAAAATAATATCTTTTACTGTTTTTATTAAAAAAAATGAAAAATAAAATAAAATAATATCTTTTACTATTTTTATTTTTTTAATATATATATATATATATATATATATATATATATATATATATATATATATAACTTTTACTGCTTTTATTTTTTGGGCTAATTCTATGCTCTAATGCAGTGTTGTTTAGTGTGTGCAGGATAAAATTTGTATTAGGAGCACAACATCATCAAGAAGCAGTAAGAAAGGAGAATTGGTTCACCAACAACCTGTTGTGAAAAGTGACAATCCCAAACCTGGCACACTAGTGAAATTCAAGAATAGGTTATGGGTTGTCAAGACTATGAAAACAAACGGAGCGCTTGAGATTGAGGATTTTTAGAGTTGGTGATAAGGAAATTTCCCAGATTTTGTTGGTGTCATGAAGGAAGAAGAACGCCAACATAAAAAAAATCAACACCTACTGATGGGTGTTTGGGCTTCACCGGGTCAGGCTAATGATGTTAAAGAAGCGTTTGTTGGGAGGCAACCCAGTTTCTGAATTTTTTTTTCTTTTCTTTTATTTGATTTGATTTTATTTTTTTAAGTTATATTCCACTCCTGATGGCAGTTAGCATCGATTGATGGATGCTTCTAACAACATCTACTAATGGATGTTGTTATGAAGGAGGACGGTGAATAGGCATCTACTGATGGATGTCATTGACAAGCATTTACTGATGAATGCTACTAGGATAACATCTACTGAGGGATGTTAAAATGTTTAAGTATCTACTGAAGGATACCAGGAAAGTACACCTACTGATGTGTGATGGTAAGGTTTGCACCTATTGATGGGTGCTAGAAAGATTTTGGGTCAGGCTCGTGACGTTAAACTAGCGCTACCTGGGAGGCAACCCAGTTGATTGATTTGTTTTCATTGCATGTTTTAATACTGTTCTAGTTGCATTTAGGGCTTAATTGTTGCATAAGTGAGTAGAGTGAGTGGGAATTGCATGAAAATTAAAATTTGAAAGTTGAACTTGAGGGGTACAGGGTCAAAGACGTTTGAAGCAAAGCAAAAAGGGGGAAAAACCAAATCTCCTTCTCTTTCTAGGGTTTCTATCTCTTCCATTCCATTGAACGCCTAGTTTCTCCATGACGATGGGGAACTAATCTTATTTGTTTCTGAGGAAAGATGTAACCTCTAAACTCTCTTATATTGAAATTCTTGTTTTATTCATATGCTTGTATTATCAATAGTTTGGGCTTTCTTCCCCGATTTTAAAGCTTGCATTGTTTAACTCATTCCGTGTCATGATATTTGATTTAATCGATATAGGAACGTACGGGGAAATCTAGAACTGATAAGAATTCTCTTGGTTATGAAATACTACCTAGAAATAGGAGTAGGATTGCCAATTGCTTTAAACTTATGTTAATAATGCGTTATTAATTACTAGGGAGACTAGGAATGGTAAACGAGTAATTGGTAATAGGCTCTCTTCGCCGAGGAATCCAGTTTAGAGTAGATTAGAAAGTTGCATGAACATTGATAATAAAGCGAATTAAAAAAGAATAGTAGATATATGAGAGTGATTAGGTGAAATCTAAACCCTACCAACAAACTCATCTCATATGATCAACATCATCCATCCACTTTTGTGTTTAACTTCAATTGATCAAATTGCATTCATGTTTATTTTTCCGTACTTTATAATCAAAAACCCCAAAATTTTGTTCTTATAGTCTTGATTGGTTAACCAAAAGCACAACAGTTTAGTGCCATGAGTCCTTTGGGAAAACGATACTTGGACTTACCATTTTATTATTACTTGATACGATCTGATACACTTGTCAGGGTATGAACAGGTGTCACAGGTTATTCAAAAACCAGTAAATTTCAAAACTTTATCATAACACGAAAACATATTTTCAAAAACCTCAACAATTAACGTGCATAATTTATTCAAAACATAATAGTTAAAAAACACATGTCCAAGAAAAATCACGAAGGAATTAAAATAATTCCAAATACATTATCTTAAAATTTAAACACATTGGCTTTAAATAAAAATCTTAAGTTTGTCCCTGATGAGTCAATATTTTCTCGACAACACTTAGTTTATTGTGCTAGAATTAATCAGGGAATTGTGCTTAAATGTCCAGTATTTTTCCGTTTCTGCTAATAGTGCTTAATTTGACAGGAAATTCTAATTTTAATTAATTTGAATATTCTCAGCTAATTATTTGCATTTTTAATTGCAGGGAAAATTTTGGAGATATATTTTGGAGCAATGGGAAGGAGACAAAATAATTCAAGACTCTCTTAGAATTAGTTATATTTTAATTTAGTAGTTTAGAATTAATCAAATTGTAATTTAGAAGTTTAGTTTTTTTAGACATGCTTTTGCACATTGGACCAAATTTTGGCAAAAATATGTTGAGCCCAAATAGGAAAAATGACATGGCACCTAGGGTTTTTCAATTGGGTGGACCCCACCCCATTTTGAGAGGACACATGGCCCTTGGAGGCTAAGAGCCATCAGCCGTCACTCACTCATTCAGGACTTCTTTGCTGGAACGTGGTTTTTGGGAGAGAGCTTTGACATGTTCACGGTGATGGGCATTGGATGAACCAATCTCTTATGCTTCACTTTTTTTTTTTTTTTTTTTACATTTGGTTGCAAGGAGAGAGCGCTGCTGGGGATTGTATTTCCTCTCTTCTCTGTGAGCAAGCTGCACGGTTTTTTTCATTTGTTTCGAAAAATGTTGAATTGGATTTTAATCAGAATGTGCATTTTGTCCTTTCATTCCAGCCCTCTCTTATTTAATTAGCTTTTCTTTTAATGATTATTGGAGAAAAACCCTTGAAGGTTATTCACGTTGTTGGAGCATTTTTATTTGCCTTGGATTTTTATTCATTCCAGCAACACGTTGTTGTTACTTTTTGGAGGAGCCCGATTGCTTTCCTTGTTTTTATGGAATGATGTGTTGATTCATTGGGTTGAAGGAGAGCTCCACGGTGGCTGGTTCTTATTTCTTTTCTATTAGAAAGCAAACGTTTTTTTTTTTACTTTATTTTGGAGAAGGTGATTATAGAAGTATATGCATGTTTCATTAGGTGCAGCTGCTAGCCATTAGGATTTTTTTTTATCACTTGGCAATTTTCAATTTGAGAGATACACGTTACGGATGTGTTGGATGAAAGTTTAGTATAAAGAAAAAAGGTTTTTCAATTTTAGGGAAGCACATAGTTGATTCTTTTTTGAGAAGTTTCTTACTTTTTCTTCTAGAATGAAGTAGTTTAGTCCTAGATTTTATTTTCAATGTCATGTGTTATTTTTAATTTGCTGTTTGTTTTATTTTTGTTTTATGGTGTTTTACTTGATTTAACTTTAAGCTTGCACTGATAATTTTAATGTATTAATGGAAGCACCTTGCTCATTTATCTTGCTCTACGGTTAGGGTTTTCTTTTTAACTGTTGATTTCGTGATGAATAGCATTTTATTTCTTTAGCTTAAGTGTTGCATTAGGATAACACGTCAAATGTTTCTTTATTATCTACTGCAATTTTAATTGGTTTACTAATCTTGTTTTAGAGACCATTTAATCTCAATGTAGAACCGTTCGGTCATCTGTAGGACCGTTCGGTCTTCATGCTTTGTTCAGTTATTTTAATGTTTTCAATTATGTTTGGTCATATTTAATTTGCAGTTTTATTTTAATTTAATTATTCTTGCAAGAACACTTTCAAACCCCCCACTGCATGTTAGACCTAAGTCTTAAACCACATTTGGTCCTTGAGAGACGACCTAGGAGTCGCTTCCTAGTCTATACTGCATTCCTCATTTGCAATCAAATTTGTATGGGCTGCGACACCCATCAAATTTTGGCGCCGTTGCCGTGGACCAACGGTTCGATTTTAGGTCTTTTATTGTGTTAGTGTGTGTTGTCCTGTCTGGTGTTGTGAGTGTGATGTTCTGTTTTGTGTGTTCGTCATTGTGTGTTGCATTTAGGTAGCTTTAGTTGCATATTTTCATTGCATTCTTCTTTTCCCCCTTCTTTCCCATGTCTACCTATTTTGGTTATGTGGATACTGTTTCTTTTGCCTGTGCCTATGACTACGATTCTACTACTGCATGTTACTCTGATTATGATCCTCCTGCTGATTTCTATGTTGAGACAATTTGACTCATCCTCGCATTCTTGAGAGTGCTCCTTGGGAGCCAGCTTCACTTAGTAAGGATGATGATCATTGCTGCTCACCCCTGGACTGATTCATTTGCTACCTAAGTTTTATGGTTCTGCAGGTGAATGCCCACATAGACATTTGGAGAGGTTCCAATGCCTTTACTCTTTACTGAAACCTCCGCATGTCCATGATGATCACATTTTCTTAAAGGCGTTCCCGCATTAAGTAGAAGAAGCAGCATGGGGATGGCTTTATTATCTTCCTCCAGAATTCAAGGCCAATTGGGAAGATCTTAAGCATTTGTTTTTGGATAGATTCCACCCTAGTCAGCATCATTATGATTCATATAGAAACGATCTTAGGTGGACTGATCCTAACTTGGGATGGTATGGTACTTCACAACATCAATATCAAGAACCACCATTCCAGAATGCTTGTATGCCTCCACCAGTCCAGGAACAACAACAACTATAGTTTCATGAGCCTGCCCAGTCTTCATCAACTTTTGATAGGAATTTTGAAAGCAAGCTTGATTCTCTTTTGAGTTTGGTGACACAGCTGGAATCCAATTAGAGACCGACACCTCCATCTACATCTGTTGCTCGGGTGTGTGCTATATGTCATTCAAGTGACCACTATACGGATGCCTGTCCTTCTTTGCACCACCCTGTTGTTCTTGATGTGCCTCACGCTTATGCTCCGAACATCTTCAACAACAGGCAGCCGCAAGAGCAAAATCAGAGGCAGCAAAAACAACAGCAAGAGGCACCGGCCCAACATTCTATTTCTTCTGAGTCTACATTGTTTGAGTTGTGGGGGCAGATAGGCATGTAACACATTGAGGAACAGTCTCAAGCTTCAGAGGGATCACCATTTCAGATTGTTCAGCTTCCAGATGATGTTAGTGCCATCCACATAGGAGATGGGGAACAGAGTCATGAACTTTCTACTGTGCCATCTACTTTCCCACCCTCTTATGTCTTCCCTCTTGCACCTGAGGATGCAGTTGATCATTATGCTATTATTGGTGAGATGAATCATAAATCAACACACGTTTTCTCTAAACTTGAAATTCCACTTGCTTTACCTGAGTTGTTTATGCATTCAAATATTCTTGATTCTGCTGCAGATTCACATGTTAGTGCAGATTTTCATATAGAAACCGTGAAAATTGAAGATGCTTTAGACTTTGGATTAAATTTTGATCTTTGACAGTTTTATGAAAATTTTAAATGTAGTTGTGAAGTTGGTTCTTGCTCTATTTGTGTTGAAATTAATTCTGTGATACAACCAGCTTTCAACTTTATGATTGGTGATACTAACTGTGAGTCTGATAAAAATGTTGAGGAACAGGCAGATATGAGCGCCACTTTTGAGATAGGTAGACCAGCTTCACCTTCCACCACTTTAACCACATCCAGGGAAGTGAAGGTAAACATACCTGAGATAGATTCTGTTGTTGATGATTATGCTGATGATGGGTATGTTGATGATTCTATTGTTGATGAGCATGTTTTTGATTTCTACTCTTTGCATGATGAGAACCACTTTTTGCTATCAGATATGAATGTTTGTTCTCCATGCACTGAACATGAATCTGAGTCCGTGGTTGATATTATTTCTACATTTGAAAGTGATTCATGTTCTGAGAATAAATCTGAGGGTCAGCTTGTTACACTAAGATTGGGTGTTATACCTCTGCATGTTATTTCTGTAGAACCACATTGCACTAACCATGTTGCAGGAGGTACACATGAATTTGACCAACACACACCCATGGTGGAAGACAAGTGTGCCAGTATACACACCAGTTTGAAGATTAATAGGCACCAGCTGAACCCACTCATCAACAATTACTGCTTCTTAGATCCAGCTGTGGAGGACATCTCCGTGCTTGATCAAATCTGGAGAATGAGGCAGTTCCTCCTCAAGACTTCCTTGCTGAATCCATTGGTGGAAGACATCTCCCTAATAGTCCAAAATTGAATACTGCCACCATGAACATGGGAGTTTTCTTTTCCCTTCTTCGCCCTTTCCCGCTTTTATTGCACTTGTCCATGATCTGTTGACTGTTCTGATTTCTGATCTGATGCTTGTAACACATTGAGGACACTGTTTAGTGTAAGTGTGGTCTATTGGGGGAGATTCTGATTTTTCTTTTGATTAATTTATGTTTTCTGCGTTAAATTTTTTGTTTTCTATGTAGTTTTTGGTTTGTCTTGTGTACAGTTCTACATGTTTCTCTTGAATTCTGGACTTTGTTTAGGTTGTAGATGTCTCTTTCACTTCATTGATACTCTGATTTGCTTGAATTCCATGCTTTTCTCTGATTGGAAGATGATTATGATGTTTGAGAGTTAATTTGATTGTGACAGAAATTACCCTGTGTGAGATTTGAGCCACTTGATATTCTTTCTTGTGTGTGATATGTCTCTTGATTGCTTGCACATATGCCTTGGCTTGACACTTTTTTTTTATGATTCTTGATTGATATGCATGTTTGGAAGTGATAAAGGTAGCTCTATTGTTGAGCCTCTCTAGCCAGATGAGCCTACCTTGTTGTGATCCCTTGATAACCCCTTTTGAGCCTATACTGTCCCCATTTCTTTGTTTTGAAGCTGATACACTAGCCCTAAGTGAAAAACCATGAGTACCTTAACCTTAGGGAATTTTGGAGCTTTGGAAGTGTTTTGGGAACAAGTGTGGTCTCCTTGGGGATTCAAATGAATTGGCTAGTTGGTTCCTCTTCTTGCTTTTGTTTTGTAAATATGTGTGTATCTTGTCTCTTAGAGTTGTGTCCTAGATAGAGAGAAAAGAAAAGAGACAAGATGAAAAAAAAAGAAGAAAAAAAAATATACAAAAAAATGAGAAAAAAAAATTGGTGTGAATAAAGGAGTTAAGAAGAGGATTGAGTTAAAGGTTTTGGGTGTGATTTGACTGTGTTTACACTTGTCCCCCATTGCTCCTTTATTTCTTTTGGTTTGTAGCTTCTTATCCATATTTATCCTCCTTTATCCTTGGCCCCATTACATCCATAAAAGACCTTTTGATTTGAACATGCATATGTGTTTGAGTGTTGATATTAGAGGCTTGCCAAGTCTGTTTGTGTTTGCTTTCTTGAGTGCATTGAGTTGAATTTGTTTACCCTAGACACTTGAGAGAAACACTGATAGTGTGCTTCTGTGAGGCTCTGTTACTTTTGATTCACCTCTTGAGCTGACTAATCATTTTGCCATGCTTGGAATTGCTTTGATAAATTCATGAGTATCTGCTTTCCTTGATTCTATGTTGGATACTATCCATTTCTTTTCTCTATCCAGATTTCTTGAGGACTGTGGAATTCTGTTTCTTTCCTTGCTAGTCTTTGTTTTCTGTCTGTTGAGTCTGTGTCACCTTCCTAATGTCTTCTGAACTATCCTTTGAGTTGCGTCTTGATTTTGCCCAGGAGTGCAAAAGACTAAGTGTGGTATATTTTGATGAGTCAATATTTTCTCGACTTCACTTAGTTTATTATGCTAGAATTAATAAGGGAATTGTGCTTAAATGTCCAGTATTTTTCCATTTCTGCTAATAGTGCTTAATTTGACAGGAAATTCTAATTTTAATTAATTTGAATATTCTGAGCTAATTATTTGCATTTTTAATTGTGGGAAAATATTTGGAGATATATTTTGGAGCATTGGGAAAGAGACAAAATAATTCAAGACTCTCTTAGAATTAGTTATATTTTAATTTAGTAGTTAAGAATTAATCAAATTGTAATTTAGAAGTTTAGTTTCTTTTAGACAAGCTTTTGCACATTGGACCAAATTTTGGCAAAAATATGTTGAGCCCAAATAGGAAAAATAACATGGCACCTAGGGTTTTTCAATTAGGTGGACGTCACCCCATTTTGAGAGGACACATGGCCCTTGAAGGCTATAAGCCATCAGCCGTCACTCACTCATTCAGGACTTCTTTGCTGGAACGTGGTTTTTGGGAGAGAGCTTTGACATGTTCACGGTGATGGGCATTAGATGAACCAATCTCTTATGCTTCACTTTCTTTTCTTGTTTTTTACATTTGGTTGCAAAGAGAGAGCGCTGGTGGGGACTGTATTTCCTCTCTTCTCTGTGAGCAAGCTGCACGGTTTTTTCCATTTGCTTTGGAAAATGTTGAATTGGATTTTAATCAGAATGTGCATTTCATCCTTTCATTCCAGCCCTCTCATTTAATTAGCTTTTGCTTTGAATGATTATTGGAGAAAAACCCTTGAAGGTTATTCACGCTGTTGGAGCATTTTTATTTGCCTTGGATTTTTATTCATTTCAGCAGCATGTTGTTGTCACTTTTTGGGCTTTCCTTGTTTTTATGGAATGATGTGCTGATTCATTGGGTTGAAGGAGAGCTCCACGGTGACTGGTTCTTATTTCTTTTTTATTAAAAAGCAAATGTTTTTTTTACTTTATTTTGGAGAAGGTGATTTTAAAAGTATATGCATGTTTCATTAGGTGCAGCAACTAGCCATTAGGATTTTTTTTTATCACTTGGCAATTTTCAATTTGAGAGATACACGTTACGGATGTGTTGGATGAAAGTTTAGTATAAAAAAAGAGGTTTTTCAATTTTAAGGAAGCACACAACTAGTTTTTTGTTTAGAAGTTTCTTACTTTTTCTTCTAGAATGAAGTAGTTTAGTCCTAGATTTTATTTTCAATGTCATGCGTTATTTTTAATTTGTTGTTTGTTTTATTTTTGTTTTATGGTGTTTTACTTGATTTAACTTTAAGCTTGCACTGATAATTTTAATGTATTAATGGAAGCACCTTGCTCATTTATCTTGCTTTACGGTTAGGGTTTTCTTTTTAACTGTTGATTTCATGATGAATAACATTTTATTTCTTTAGCTTAAGTGTTGCATGAGGATAACATGTCAAATGTTTCTTTATTATCTACTGCATTTTAATTGGTTTACTAATCTTGTTTTAGAGACTGTTTAATCTCAATGTAGAACCGTTTAGTCATCTGTAGGACCGTTCGGTCTTCATGCTTTGTTCAATTATTTTAATGTTTTCAATTATGTTTGGTTGTATTTAATTTGCAGTTTTATTTTAATTTAATTATTCTTGCAAGAACACTTTCAAACCCCCCACTGCATGTTAGACATAAGTCTTGAACCACATTTGGTCCTTGAGAGACGACCTAGGAGTCACTTCCTAGTCTATACTACATTCCTCATTTGCAATCAAATTTGTATGGGCTGCGACACCCATCAGTCCCTTGTCATCGCTCGAATCTATCATGCTTCAACACCATTTGCAACATCATTTACTCACGTATAACACATTATACGATCATCGCCGATAATATCATTCACAACACACAAACACAAACATATATGGGGTAAGCTATCGATAAAACAATCATAATAACAAGATATAAAAATAGTGATTATATGAACAATTATCAAACACCACATACATCGTAGTAATAACAATAGGATTTCTAAACCTCTAACATAAATAATTCAATCACAAGGAATTACTCGAATCTCGATCCTTGATGTCATCATTAACATCTCACACATAGACCCTTGGTTTATCCACTCATTAGTACATATGTTAACTACTTACTATAACTACTATAGTAAAATCGCTATCATATAACATCACCTGAAGCATCTCAAATACCATGCTTACGATCTTAGATACACCATCATCATGACTATCATAGTCATGAACAAAACCATGAGCATCACCGTACAATAAACACCACAGTGAAAAGAATCAGTAACACTCTTGTACCCTACCTCCCCGACTGTAGCTGCTCCTACAACCTCATATGTAGATTCTTCATATTGATACATGGTTTAATACCTATTTTGGTCCCTCGGTTTGTAAGGTGTGTGTTAAGACTCCGAGAAGTGTACCGAATAGTATTAAGTAATAATAAGTGGTAAGACCAAGTATCGTTTCCCTAGAGACTCATAGGCCTAGACTTTCATGTGATTTCTTGATTATTTAAGACTTGAATAATGAAAATTAGTGTTTGTAATGCTAAAAACGAAAATTAAATATGCACATGCAAAAGTTTTGATCAATTGACCAGGAAGATAACGTAGGTGATTGATATGGATGAATGGTGTTGTTGGTGTTTCCGACTTATCCTAATCCACTCTCATATATTTACGAATTCTACTTTATTCTAATTTCTTTATTAATGTTAACGCCACTTTGTAATTTACCCTAATCCCAATGTCTTGGTGAAGAGAGCCTACTCCTAATCACTAGTTTACAATGTCTTGTCTCCCTAGCAATTATTCATGCATTACATAATTCGCACAGAAGCTTAAAGGCAATCAGTCCTCCTATCCCTATGTCTAGGTAATATTGCTCCTGAGAGAATTCTCTCATGTCTAGATCTACCCATATGTGCCCATAAAGATAGAATCAAATATCACACTATTGAATAATGTCTTAAACAAAGCATGCGAATATACTGGAGGAAAAACTCTAACAATTAATCGAAGAAAGCATATGAATAATGTAATAATTCAATATATAAGAGTTTCAATAGGATTACATCGTTTTCCCAACAACAATGGAGGTTTAGTTCACCATAGATATGTTGAAACTAGATGAAAAGAATGAAAAGATAAACCCTAGATTTGATAGATTGGAGCTCCCGCATCCAAAATTCGCCTCCGAGGGGTGAATAGTGTGTTTCTGTGCCTCTTTCTATCAAAAGATGACCTCTAATGGTCGTACAAATCTATTTATAGTTTCTGAAAAACAGCAGAAACTAGCCCAAGCCCAAAAGACTAACGCTCAGCGGCGCCGCTCAGCAGTGGGCGCGATACCCATGTTTCCCCTTAACGCTGATGCTTAAGCGTTTGGCAGTGTCTCTCTAAAGAGACTGGCGCTTAGCGGTGGGCGCAACACTTAATTTCCCCTCAGCATTGACGCTTAGGCATTGGCCAGAGAATTCTTCCACAAGGCTGGCGCTCAGCAGTGGATTTGCACTGAGCGGTGCCTGCGATTCTTCCTTTAAGCACTTTTCCTTCTTCTTTTGACTCCAACTCCTTCCTACTTCAGCTTCCTTCATTCAATTCATGTAAATTCTTGTCAAAACAAGGAAAACCAAGCATAAAATCAAGAAAACCACCTTTGACTCTCTTATTCTCTAACTTAAGTAGAATGCATGATTTCAAGCTCGTTTTTAAGTAATAAAGGGTGTGTTTTGCATCAAACTTAAGTATAAAAATAACGGTTTTTGAACTGTTATCAGTGTGTTCAAAGTTGTCCTTTTTCTTTAAATGTTCACCAACGTCCTATATTTTGCAAAAACGATTGACGTTAATCCTTTTTGCCTACGTAGTTAAAAAGGTTAACAGTAGACTTGCCCTCTGGCAAAAACTTGATGACTTGTAAATATATTATTGACGTGGCATTGTGAAGTCATTTGAGGTGTTAATTACATTTTAGGTTAAAATGACATGGAAAATCCAAAACACCTCTCAGGCCGCCGTGAGGACACCATCAACATCATCTTCTTCCTTTTGATTCAGACAGAACAAAACCTAGAAAATTTCCAATTTTTGAACTCCCAAATCACATAGCAGAGTAACCCAATCGCGTCGTTGCCATGAACTCTAGCTCGTGAGCCTCGCCACCATGAACCCTAGCTCGCGAGCATCGCCGCCATGAACCCGAGCTCACAAATGATATGTGTCATCAATTGGAATGAGAGGCATTGGAATCCAGAGATATTGTTACGAATATTGGATAACAAGGAAAAAAAATATTAACCAAATATCATAACGCAACAAAGTACCATGGGATGAAGGTGGAAGCAGATGGGTTACTAGGGACATGAGCTTTGACGATAGTATCGGCGATTCTTTTATTGAGGTCTCAGAGTATCTCTACCAAAGGACGAGTTATGTAGGATGAGTTAGAGAAAAGAGAGGAATTTTCCAGCGACACCACGTAGTCCGAATTAGATACGCTTCCTTTTTTTTCCATCGCTGTCGTTGCTGCTTCGTTCGATAACACACTTCAGGGTCAGGGTACCATGGCGATCCCTTAACCCAAAATTCCTTTTCCCAAACTCTGCTTCAAGACCCTTTTTCCTTGCTTTATTAAAAAGTGAGAGCAAAATTAAAAACAAAAGTCCAGAAACAAAAACCCTAAATCGCATTTTCTTCCTATCGAGTTCATCATTCTCGCGCAACTTGTAAATGCATGAAACTTGTTCTCTTCGCAAGTTTCGCCATCAACCTACATCCAAAATTGAACTAGAAACTCATTTACATTGCGAGGACCGAATCATAGGGCCATGGCATTCTCCTTTGTGCAGCAATCATGTTGCTGTTGTGAATACCTGAATCATGCTTCCACGTCAATTCGTGGTAGAACCTCCAATTCTCATGACGACGCAAAGAAAGCCCTTGCCCATTCTGCAATTGTGAAATCCTAACTTTGGGTGGAAAGGGATCTTCCACATGGCATCTTCTCATTGGCCTCCAATGACCTCACAGTGCCACGTCAACAATAATTGTACAAGTCTCAAGTTTTTGCCAATGTGACAAGTTTGTCGTTAGCCTTTTTAATGCCGTAAGCAAAAAGGACCAACGTGAACCCTTTTTGCAAAATATAGGATGATACTGAACTTTTGAAAAAAAAGGAGGACAACTTTGAACACACCCTACAAATCGAGGGACCAAAATAGGTATTAAACCTAGATACATTCTAGTAGTCCCACAATCCAGCTAAGGAACATGTAATCCTACCACACAAGGACAAGGAAGACACTTCACCCCCACACATGGAAGGCTCGATACTCGAATAGCCCTTCTAATGCACACAAGGAAAAAGAAAGAACCTATCTGCAAATAGCACCAGAATTTATGAGGTACCGCAAGTAGACTTATCCTCCACTCTCATACTCATCAATCACATTCTCAGGTACATCCCAACACTCACTCATGCTCCACTTACTCATGCCCCACTCTCAATCACACGTTAAACCTGACCCCAAGTATAACCACTAACCTTAATCTCTGATTACCATCACATTCCACAACTTCTCAAGCTTGATCCACATTCATTCTTCATCAAATTCGCCATTTTCACAAAAATGCATTGTAATAATCAATTATAACGTAAGATAATTGATTATCTCAGTGAAATTTACCCATGAACATCACACGGAAAGGGATAATCGATTATCGTCCCAGATAATTCTTTATTCCCGTAACCATACTCAACATCAATGTACAGGTAATGTAAGGCCTTGTAAAAATATCACTTAAGTGGAGCACACGTGGCAGCAAATAATTGGGCCAAGGTTAAATGCAAACAAATAAATTTTTGTAAAAACTTTGCCCTCAAATGTTTCTGTCACGATACTTCATCACCAAAGCACAACTCCTCTTCTTCTTTCCTTCATTGCTCCACTTTCCATCCATCTCAATTGAAAATCTAACCATTGGTTTCTTGAATTGAAGCCACCTAGACCTTCAGGACTTCAAGAGTAACGTTTCTATCGATTGAAGTTTTGTTTCCTCCAACCGGTAAGAAAACCCCTTTTCTCGTTGCCCTAGGGGCATGCGATTAACCTTGATGCATGCAGCCCATTTTGTTTTCTTCCATAATCTAGCTTCTATTTGGTTCTAAAATTCATTTTCCATCATCAATTGATGATTTATAGGCAATTCTAACATTTTGGGAATGCAAGCGAGTGGTCTAGGGTTCCTTCTTGAACTTGGTTGTCTACACTAGAGGTAAGGGAAGCTAGTTCCAATTCTTATTTTACGGTATGATGTGCATGAATGATAAACTTTGTAGTGGTATGTTGTTGGAAGCATGATCTTCATTTTAGTTAACTTGAAATGCATGTACGGAAGGGTTTGATACGCAAATTTAGTGTGTGATGACTGTGTGCTACTTTGGAATGATTTAAAATGCTGAAATTGTGTATGCTGGAACTATTTTGGTGTGAAAATTCTGCTGTGGTACTGTTAGAAAGGAAATCAAGTGTCTTTAGAGTCAATTTTAGGTCATTTGGAGAAAGTGAGGTAGTGATTTTGAGTAAATGAGGTCTGCAGCGTTTTTGGACTGTTGGGACAGTTTTATCCACTGTATTGTGACTTGTTTGAGTCACTAAATTGGTTCAAAGAGGTAAGATTGGGTTTTTGGGTCTCGAAGTTAAAAAATTGGTGTTTTACAGTTAGAATGGTGTGTAAATCGCTTTAGAAAGGTAATGCAGATGTTTAGAATCATTGAGATAAGTTTAATTGTATCTAAAACAAGAATTAAAGGTGTTAGAAGCTGGTAAAAGTCGTTAGAAATGGTTAAAAACAAACTACCAGTTGTAGAATTGAATTTAGGCCTCTAGGTTGATAAAATTGAAGTTATACAACCTAAATCAAGGCATGAACACTTTATAATAATGTTAGAAAGGATTAGAATCGTTTAGGTAAGTTTAATTTAGCATAAAAGTTAAGTTATGGGTTTTAGAAGTTCACCAAAATGATTAGAATTGGTAAAAGGGGGTTAGAGTTGCTCAATTATGCAAAAAAAACTGCAGATGCCAAGCCTGGGCGCCTCAAAAAGGGCCTGGGCGCCTGATAACGGTTGAAAAACCGTTATTTTCATATGCTATTTTGGACTAAATTACACCCTTTATTGCTTAGAATGAGCTTAGAATCAAGTAAAACTCAATAAATGAGTCAGTAGAGAGTCAAAAGCTGTTTTTAGCGATATTATGCTTGTTTTGCAGCAAATCTGAGGAAAGTGAAGATTGGGGACGAAATTGAAGGTCTTAGACTCAAGAAAAATGAAGAAAAATTGAAGAAAAGAAGAGTCTAGGAACCGCCCAGCGGCAAACCCCTGGTGCCGGGCAGTCCAACGAGAGGAGAAGACAGCAGTTGAGGACGCCGGGCAACAGCCCCCTAACGCCGGACGGTTTTGTGGCACAAGGGAAACCGCCGGGCGGTAGACCCCTACTGCCGGGTGGTGGCGCGATTTAGGGTGAACCGTCGGGCGGCAAAGTGTGACGCGGGCGGTTGTCAGATGGGCTTGGGCCTGTTTTCTGTTGCGTTCCTCAGTTATAAATACCCCTGTTGCGATTTCCAATTCATTCTTTTGACAGAAGAGGGCGGCCAGACCTACTTTTCACTCTCTGGAGAGGATATCTTGGATGCTTAAGCTCCTTTTCATCTTTTCTGGGGTTTGCTTTCCATATCTTCCATTATTTTCATCTTGGTTCACCATGACATGGTGAACTAAACCCTTTTGTTGTTGGGGGAACAATGTAATCTTTTAATACTCTCTTTTATTGAAACTCTTGTTTAATTATATGATTTTCATATGCGTTTATTATCAATTGTTGGATTCTCATACTGTGCTTAAAGCTTTTATCGTTTAACTCATTCGGTAACTGTTATTTGCCTTTATTGATATGGGAACGTACAGTAATGTCACGAACTGGTGAGTAATTCCTTGGTTAAGCAATACCACCTAGAGATAGGGGGTAGGACGACCAATTGTTTCTGCTTCTGTTTGTAATGCGTTGCTAGTTACTAGGGGAGGCTAGGGATAGCAAGTCGGTAATTAGTAATAGGCCCTTTTCGCCGAGGGATCGGGTTAAGGGGAGGCTAAGAAAGTTTGCATAACAATTAGATAATAAGGAAATTTAAACAAGAGGAGTAAATAAGAGAGAGAGGATTAGATGAAATTGTAAACCCCCATAACAATTATTATACTCTTTTCTCGTCAACTGAATCACTCATTGCATGTTTATTTTCTGTTCTTTGCATTCACCACAACTATTAATTTTTCTTTCACAAGTCTTACGATTTTGATTCATATGAACAATAAGGCCTTTCGAGTCTCATGGGAAGAACGATAATGGGTTATACCATTTTTATTACTTGAAACGATATGGTACACTTGCCATTCAGTTAACAAGTTTTTGGCGCCGTTACCGGGGACTCGAGGTTTAACTTATTTAGTAGTGTGAATTAATTGAATTTGACTTGATTTTATGTTTATTTTTGTTGTTGTTCTAATAAATGTTTTCTAGGGTTTTGTGCCTAATGTTTGCAGAATGCAGTACGGACAAGGATTTGATTATATGGGCACTCAATCCTACCAAAATAATTTCAATCACTGGTGGGAACCTCACTCATACATGGATCAAAATGAAAAAGAGAAACAATCCTCTTTAAGAAAAGAAACGTTGTGGGAAGCTAAACAACGTTTACAGGATGAACAAATCTCTTGTGCATTAAGGTCTCTGGGCATTATTGGGGTTAATAATGAAGTGGACCTCGGAGAAGAATGTCAATCTACTATCTTTAAGGATGATAAGGTTATTGATGAAGAAAATATAGACGAAGATGAGATAACAAATGCATTGATTTGTCTGGGCATTATTAAGAATAATGTTGCCATTAATCCTAGAGAAGAATGTCAAACCACTATCTTTGAGGATGACAAGACTATTGATGAAGAGAAGATAGAAGAAGATGAGATAACAAAAGCATTGATATCTCTGGGTATCATTAGGGGTAACACTGAAGTTGACCCTAAAAATAAGGTTATTGACGAAGAAAAGATAGAACAAGATGAGATAACGAAAGCATTGGTATCTCTGGGTATTATTAGGGGTAACACTGAAGTAGGCCCTAAAGGGGAATATCAAGTAACTATCTTTGAAAATGATGAGGAGAAGGAAGAAGAAGTGGTTGAAAGAAAAGAAAAAAATAGAAAATGTGTGAAAATAAAAAAAAAGGAAAGCATGGAAAAATAAAAAGAGAAAGCTGAAGGAGAAGATTGAGAAAAAAGGGAAGAAGGGAAAGAAGAAAAGATTATATGCAAAATCTCGTCCTCATCAAAGAAAAAAGAGGAAGAAAAAAAAGAAGAAAAGATCACATGCAAAACCTCTTTCTTTTCAAAAGAAATATCATAGGAAAGAAAAGAAATTTATGTGCTCCATGGAGATCTTCAAGAAATTGGAGATCAAAGTTCCTATGATTGAAACATGGAAACAAGTTCTTGGTGTTCTTAATTTTCTGAAGAAATTCAGCAGGAAGAAGAAAAGGAAAAGAATATCAAGCAAGAAGTAATTCAACACCTACTGATGGGTGTTTGTTGGGGCCATCCCAATTGTTGTAAAACATTTTTGTATTTTATTTTTAGTTAGGTTGATTTAAATTTTTTATTTGTAAATAATTTTTTATTTGAACAATCTTTGGGTAGCATCTACCGAGGGATGCTAATTTTTAGGTATCTACTGAAGGATACCAGGAAGGTGTACCCGCTGATGGGTATTGGTAAGATTTGTACTCACTAATGAGTATTGAACAGGTGTGGGTCAGGCTCGTGATATTAAACAAGCGCTACCTGGGAGGCAGCCCAGTTATTTGTTTGTCGGTTTTCAAACCCTGTCTGTAGTGCATTATAGGTTGCATGAACATCTGAGTGGGGAAGGTTTTGTAAGTGAAAAAATTTGAAGGAAAAAATGAGGTGCTACAGGAAGAATCACGCAGAAAGAAAATAAAAAAATTGGGAAGGGGAAGTACCGCTCACCGCCGGGCGGTGGCGGCGAGAAACCCAAACTGAGCCCTTTAAAGCTTGGCAGTTTTGGGTGTTCTGCACTTCATTCTTCTTCCTTGCATTTAGCCCAACGATCTTCTTGGAGTGTAGCACCCAATTTGCACCTTCACAAGTATTCCCAAAGTATTTTCTTGTTTAAAATTTGGGGGTTTTGGGGAGAGTTGTGCATTAGGAGGTTTTGCATCATCAATTGAAGAAATTCTTGCAAGCATTTCATATCTCCACTCAAGTAAGTTGTGCTATTTCATCTCTAGTTTCTAATTTTGGGATTTTGATGAACAACATGCTTAGGAAGATGACAAATTAGGGTTTTCAAGTTCTTTGCATAAATTGTTTAATTAGGAACTGTTTTGGCTTATTAGGATGCTTGAATCTTGTTTGCATAGATGAATTTAGAGTTTGAGTGGAGATTACGGCTGTTAGAGACAAGTTATGGGAAAAGTCTTGTCGCACCGCCGGGCAGAATTGATACTGGTGCATACCGTCGGGCGGTAGACCCCTGCCGTCGAGCGGTTTACTGTAAATTTTTGTGAAACGCTTGATTTTGATGTTGGACATGGAGGGAAACCTGTTTCATCCCCATTGTTGAACTGTGTCTGATTTAAAAGTGTATGATGATGTATTAACCACTAATGATGAATTCCTATGGTATGTTGTGCATTATAATTTATGCAGGAATGGCATCAACATCACGAAGGGGAAAAAGTACTGGTAGTGATGGGTTGTCGCGGCCCATACAAATTTGATTGCAATTTAGAAATGCAGTATAATGCTAGGAAGTGACTCCTAGGTCGTCTCTCAAGGACCAAATGTGGTTCGAGTCTTAGGTTTAACACGAAGTGGAGGGGGGGGGGTTGTGAAAGGTTTTTGCAAGGAAAATGAAATCAAAACAGTAAAAATGAAACTGCTACAGTAAATACGAAAATTCATGCTGGAACTGGACAGCTCTGACCTTTGCTCAATGTTTTACCCATAACTTTTTCTACAGAACTCTAAATGAGATGAGGTTTTGTTTTTCCTGGAAAGTAGACTCAATTATCTTTCATGTGACATATAAAACGTAGCATTTGGACCTCTGGTATGGTTGCAGTTATTTTTTTAAAATCGAGTCCAGAGAGTGAAAATGCTAAACCCAATACTAGAGCAAACAAATATCTAAGCACAGTTAAAACTATTAAAATGCAACACTCAATTAAAAAGATGAAAAGTAATTAAACATATAATGTAAAACATTCCTAAGACAAAAGAAAAAAAATAAAATTAAAAATTAAAGTTGCACCCTAAATTCACGTGACCCATGCTATTTTAAAATGAAAGAAATTGAAACCACATGGCTGGTACCGAGTGCACATGAATGCAAAGGTAATTGCTAAATTCAAATAAAAGGAGCATAAGTAAACCTCTTTCCTCTTGAATCCGTGAATGTGAGTATTGAAAGATGCAATTGAAAGTGGGCTTGCAGCCATGTGTCTCCAACTTCGGACTTGACACCTCCATCAAAATTAAAACTAATTGCATTTTATCAAATTCAATCACACACACCGTACTCCTACTCTACCTAATCCATTTCTTCACTCACCATACACGTTTTATGCCACCAAACCTCCCATCACCTCAAGCTTCATTAAAATTGATGAAATTGAAATCAACTTCCGAGAAAAGTAAATGCCAAACTATTTTCTTTCTAAAATCCAAAACAATATTCAAAGCAATAACTAAAACCCCTTTCTTTTCTCTCATCGGCAACATCCGATCTCCAAAAGGAAAGGAAGAAATGAAAACTCCAGGACATTCAATCACCCTACCCCACCATATCAATGAAGCTTAAATGAAAGAAAAAAAAAAGAAATTGCAAATTCTAAATGAAATAAATGTCGAGTCTAGAAGCAATAACCAAAACCCTTTTTTTTTTTCTTAACTCATGTGCAGGATGATGTGACGGTGTGCTGAACCAGAGCAAGGCAAGGTCAAGGACCTGTGGCAGCAGCACACGCCTACAAGATATTCAATGCTCACCGTTTTCATTCAATAACAGCCCAAAGAATTGCTTCAGCTCTTGCACTAATAAAAATGAAAAGAAAAATGTATATCTTTCATTCATCCTCAAAACCGTGAACCATAGTATCTTTTCTCTGAAACGTTCCAACAAAAAGTGAATAATAAAAAGTGTGTGACCCTCCTCTTAATTCATCCAAAATCCAAAATTGCAACTAAATACTCCATGAAAAACGTTACCAGCAGAGTTCCTCCCAAAAAATTGTTTCAGCCGAGATTGTATCCTTGCAATGAGACGACTTCTTTTTGCCTTTTGCCAAGACCAAGTGTCTTTCAAAAAGAGGTGGGGTCCACCCTAAAAATAAAGGAAACTCTAAGACATGTGTCCTACAATTTTGGGCCCTCATATTTTTGTCAAAATTTGGCCCAATGTGCACAAGCTTGTCCAAAAAGTTTAAACAGTTAAATTACAATATAACTAAAATTTAAAATGTCTAATTTGAGAGTCTTGAATTTATTGTCTCCTCCCAATGCTCCGAAATATATCTCCAAAATTTTCCCTGAAAATAATAATGCAAATAATTAACTCAGAAAATTCAAATTAATTAAAATTAGAATTTCCGGTCAAATTAAGCACTATCAATGAAAACGGGAAAATTACGGACAATTAAGCACAATTCTCTGATTAATTCTAGCACAATAAACTAAGTAAAATCAATAAAATATCGATTCATCAGGTAGCAAGAGGAAGGAGCCTGATAGACCAAGAGGGTTTGATTCTCAGAGATTCATCTCTAGGCACCATGAGGAGCACTTTGCAACTGTGCAGGAAAGAAAATATTTTATGGAGAGGAAGGTTGCCTTCATCACGGATTTAGCTCCTGAATTTGGAGCAGAGATTTTAAGGAGAGATTGGATGAGGCTGACAACTTACCCTGCACCAGCCAGTGTTGAGTTGGTGAAGGAATTTTACACCAACGCTATATCTAGGGGTGGAGCTGCAGCTGGAAGTTATAGAAGCTTTGTAAGGGGGCATATTATTAAGTATGACCCCGAGACCATAAACAGCTTTTTGGGCACGGAGTGGCCAGGGGAGCAGTGCCATTATGCAGCTCGAGCTAGTTTGCTTGAAGACATAGCTGAGATTAAAAGGGTTTTGTGCCTCCCTGGAAGGCATTTTCAGACAAACTCTAGTGGGGCACGGGTCAACATTTGGAGGTTAGACTTGTCACCTTTGGCAAGATATTGGATGGCCTTCACTCATGCCAACATCCAGCCTTGCTCCCATATCTCTGACATCACAATGAACCGGAGCTTGCTTATCTACTATATGCTGAGACAGATGGATGTGAATGTTGTGCAGATCATTGCTGATGAAATACGAAGCTGTGCCACCACTGTGAGTAGCAGGACACCATTAGGGCATCCGTCTCTTATCACTTTTCTCTGCCAACAGGGTGGAGTGGATACTGCCGTTCCCCCATATGAGAGACATAGGGGTGCTATTGATGCCTCCTACTTTCAGCAGTACTGCGCTGAGGAAGGAGACGCAGGAGCAGCACCCCGAAGACATCGTAGGAGAGCTGCAGCACGGCAGGAGCAGGTGCCTGATGCACCAGCACAGCATGTAGAGCCATTCCAGATGAGGGACATGTATATGTCCATGATGGAGGATAGGATGGAGGCTCTTCGTAGAGGGCAAATAGCGACTGCTGAGATGATTATCGGATCCTATGATCGGCCATCGGTGCACAGGTGGACTATGGATGAGTTCCATAATGCTATGGCTTGGCCTCAGGAGCAGGCACAGAGCAGTGGTTTTGGTGCAGCTAGAGCACCAAACACAGATAAAGAGGACTTTGAGGATGCTGATGATGAGAGTCAGGAGGACTCAGATAACAGCATGGGATGATTGAGGGCATCTACTGATGGATGCCCACACTGTAGACAGGATTTTATTTTCTTGTTGTCGCTTTTGCACTTTAAATTTTTAGAATAGGTTGAATTTTATTTTTAGTGTGTATGCTTGGCTTGAATATTTTTCTGAAGATGTTTTGACTGAATAATTGCATGATGAGTTTGTCTGATGATGATCTGATGTGAATGATTATTGAGTTGTGTTGCATGTTGATCTCCTGTGAAACAGATGTGTGATGAATTATGATTGTGGTCATGATGCTAAGCAGGGTGTACGAATGAATGTGTGTGAGAAAGCACGTTGTGTGAGGTATTGAGCTCCAGAGTAATTGTTGTATGAGAATTATTCACAGGGAAGCATGCATGATATTGCCTAAATCTTGATGATTGATTGAATTGCATGTACATGTCATATGATCAAGGCCATTTTTGGAAGCCCTTATTTAGCCAAAATTTTACCCAAAGTGTTTAAAATTTTTGTACCCTTTTTGAACCTTGGCCCTAAACAGAATGAAAACCGTTGTACTTAAAGTATTTACTTTGAATTGGGTTAATGATTCAATGTTCAAGTTTGGGGTTGTGGGGAAAGTTTGAATGGAAAAAAGAAAGGCATTGAGCTCAATTGTTGAAAAAGAAAAGCATAAGAAAAAGAAAAGAAAAGAAGAAAAGCATGAAGATGAGCTCAATGGAAAAGAAAAAGGGAAGAAGTTGGGAAACAATTGAGATTGGTTGAAAAAGAGAGTTAAACTTGAACCTTTAATGATAATTGAGCTCTCTTGATTCAAAGATTTTGTGATCCAGAAAAACCAATTTTTCTTGATAGCTTAGCCTCATTACAAGCCTTGGAAAAGTCCTTTTGATGGCATTTTCATGTGAAGGTGTTGATTGTTTAAGATGAATGGCAATTTTATTTCATGTAACTTGTGAATAATAAAGAGTGGAGTGCTACCCTAGACACTTGAGTGATTGAGTGAAACACTTGCTTGGTAAGAACTTTTAAATTTTATGATTTCATTTTTGCTTAGTGGACTGATCATTCATAATGTGTGACATCTGTCGAGGAAAGTGTGAGCTAAATTCAGGAGAGAGCATGCATGCATCTTGATTTGATCTCACTAATAGTTTGAAATTGCGTAGGTCTCATCATGTACTTTAGGAATGTTGAATCATTGGATGAAAGTGTAGAAAGCCAAGTTTTGTTTTTTGTTTTGTTTTGTTTTGTTTTGCTTGAGGACAAGCAAATTTCTAAGTTTGGGGTTGTGATAACGGTTGAAAAACCGTTATTTTCATATGCTATTTTGGACTAAATTACACCCTTTATGGCTTAGAATGAGCTTAGAATCAAGTAAAACTCAATAAATGAGTCAGTAGAGAGTTAAAAGCTGTTTTTAGCGACATTATGCTTGTTTTGCATTGTTTTGCAGCAAATATGAGGAAAGTAAAGATTGGGGACGATATTCAAGGTCTTAGACTCAAGAAAAATGAAGAAAAATTGAAGAAAAGAAGAGTCTAGGAACCACCCGGCGGCAAACCCCTAGCGCCGGGCGGTCCGACGGGAGGAGAAGACAGCAACTGAGGACGTCGGGCGCTTTTGCGGCACAAGGGAAACTGTCGGGCGGTAGACCCCTACCACCGGGCGGTGGCGCGATTTAGGGTGAACCGCCGGGCGGCAAAGTGTGACGCCGGGCGGTTGTCAGATGGGCTCTGGCCTTTTTTCTGTTGCGCTCCTCAGTTATAAATAGCCCTGTTGCGATTTCCAATTCATTCTTTTGACAGAAGAGGACGGCCAGACCTACTTTTCACTCTCTGGAGAGGATCTCTTGGATGCTTAGGCTCCTTTTCATCTTTTCTAGGGTTTGCTTTCCATATCTTCCATTATTTTCATCTTGGTTCACCATGACATGTTGAACTAAACCCTTTTGTTGTTGGGGGAACAATGTAATCTTTTGATACTCTCTTTTATTGAAAGTCTTGTTTAATTATATGATTTTCATATGCGTTTATTATCAATTGTTGGATTCTCATACTGTGCTTAAAGCTTTTATCGTTTAACTCATTCAGTAACTGTTATTTGCCTTTATTGATACGGGAACGTACAGTAATGTCACGAACTGGTGAGTAATTCCTTGGTTAAGCAATACCACCTAGGGATAGGGGGTAGGACGACCAATTGTTTCTGCTTCTGTTTGTAATGCGTTGCTAGTTACTAGGGGAGGCTAGGGATAACAAGCCGGTAATTAGTAATAGGCCCTTTTCGCTGAGGGATCGGGTTAAGGGGAGGCCAAGAAAGTTTGCATAACAATTAGATAATAAGCTAATTTAATCAAGAGGAGTAAATAAGAGAGAGAGGATTTGGTGAAATTGTAAACCCTCAACAACTCTATTTATTCATACTCTTTTCTCGTCAACTGAATCACTCATTGCATGTTTATTTTCTGTTCTTTGCATTCACCACAACTATTAATTTTTCTTTCACAAGTCTTACGATTTTGATTCATACGAACAATAAGGCCTTTCGAGTCTCATGAGAAGAACGATAATGGGTTATACCATTTTTATTACTTGAAACAATATGGTACACTTGTCATTCAGTTAACAACGCCCTTTGATTCGGTTTTTTTGCCAGAATGTGGCGTTTGGGCACCCCTAAAGGGGGCTGGGCCCCCTTTTCTGCTGTTGTGTTTGTTTTTGATAGTTTGTGGGGTTCCGGATGTCCGTTTTGGACGTTCTTTAGGTCGTTCTGGGGGTTTTTTACCCTTCCGGAGCCATTGGTGAGGGTCGCCAAGCTTTTTGAATTACTTAAGTATTGATAATTAAAAGTCATAAAGAAATTTGTGTTAATAAGTGATGATTTTGTGAAAGTATGTAATGTATGAGTTGTTTTTATGACATGGTTGATGTTGTATGATGGTGTATGGGTTTGGTATGAGACAATATAGTAAGAATGCACTTGAATGGCTATGAAATTTTATGTTTGATGAATCAAAGTGGTTTATGAGGTACATTATTGATTCAAGAGGAATATCATGTGATTTAAAGTGGTCGGATTTAATATGAAATTAAGATCTCTCGGTGAGATCAGTTGGTGTATTGAATGAATGTGAGAGGCTTCCATATGGGGGTTATCCCTAACACTCTGTTAACAGATTGGCAAGTGTACCAAATCGTATCAAGTAATAATAAAATGGTAAGTCCAAGTATCGTTTTCCCAAGAGACTCACGACACTAAATTGTTGTGTTTTTGCTTAACCAATCAAGACTATACGAACAAAATATTTTTAGGGTTTTTTAATACGGAAAAATAAACATGAATGCAATTTGATCAATTAAGGTTAAACACAAAAGTTGATGGATGATGTTGATAAAATGAGATGGATTTGTTGCAAGGATTCAAATTTCACCCAATCACTCTCATAAATCTACTCCTCTTGTTTAAATAGCATTATTATCTAATTTCATGCAAACTTTCTTCGCCTCCCCTTAACCCGATCCCTCGGCAAAAAGGGCCTATTACTAATCACCGGCTTGCTATCCCTAGCCTCTCCTAGTAACTAGCAACGCATTACAAACAGAAGCAAATACAATTGATCGTCCTACCCCCATATCCCTAGGTGGTATTGCTTAACCAAAGAATTCTCACCAGTTCATGTCATTACTGTATGTCCCCGTATCAATAAAGTCAAAGATCAATTACCGAATGAGTTAAACGATAAAGGCATTAAGCATAGTATGAGAATCCAACAATTGATAATAAACGCATATGAAAATCATATAATTTAAACAATAGTTTGGATAAATGAGAGTTTAGAGATTACATCCTTCCCCAGCAACAAATAAGATTAGTTCTCCATTGCCATGGAGAAACTAGGTGAATAATGGAATGAAAGAGATACAAACCCTCAAAAGGAGAAAAGGAGAGCTGTCACCATCCCCAAATCTACCCCAGAGGGGTGAAAAGTGTGTTTCTGTGCCTAAGCCATCAAAAGATACAAACCCTAAGACGTTCTGGCCTTTAAATAGGGCATAAAAATGACATAAAACAAGCTCAAGCCCAAACAGATCATAAAAAATAACATAAAAAAGGTTCAGGCCCATCTGGCAACCGCCCGGCAGTTTCCCTCAAGCCGCGCCACCGCCCGGCGTTAGGGGTTCACCGCTCGGCGCTGGTCAACTGCTTTCTGGTGAACTGGTTGACTTTTCTGGTTGACTGGTTGACTTTTCTGTTTGACTGTTGACTTTTTTGGTTGACTGGTTGACTTTTCTGCATTCTGCTTGACTTGTCTGCACTGCAACCCTTGGTACTTCAACCTTTCTTCCTTTTCTTTGAGGCCAAGACCTTGATCTCCAACTCCAATCTTTACTTTTATCAAAATTGCTGCAAAACAATGCAAAACAAGCATAATATCGCTAAAAACAGCTATTTACTCTCAACTGACTCATTTATTGTGTTTTGCTTTATTTCAAGCTCATTCTAAGCCTTAAAGGGTGTAATTTAGTCTAAAATAGCATATAAAAATAACGGTTTTTCAACCGTTATCACAACCCCAAACTTAGAACTTTGCTTGTCCTCAAGCAAACAAACAAAACTAAAAACAAAACAGAGCTTGGCTTTCCACTATTTCATCCAATGATTCAACACTCCTAAAGTACATGACAAAAACTACTCAATTTCAGATCTTCAATGAAATCAAATCAAGATGTATGCATGCTTTCAATCCAGTTTAGTTCACAATTTTCTCAACAGATGCTATACATTATGAATGACCAACCCACTAAGCAAAAATGCAATCTTGAATTTTAGCAATTCTCACCAAGCAAGTGTTTCACTCAATCACTCAAGTGTTTAGGACGACACTCCTACTCTCTACCATTCACAGTTCACATGAAACAAAATTGCCATTCATCTTAAACAATCAAAATCTTCACATGCAAATACCATCAAAAGGACTTTTCCAAGGCTTGTAATGAGGCTGGGCTAACAAGAAAAATTGGTTTTTTTCTGGATCACAAAATCTTTGAATCAAGAGAGCTCATTTATCATTCAAGGTTCAAGTTTAACTCTCTTTTTCAACCCATCTCATTTTGTTTCCCAACTTCTTCCCTTTTCTTTTCCATTGAGCTCAACTTCATGTTTTTCTTCTTTTCTTTTCTTTTTCTCATGCATTTTTCTTTTTCAACAAATGAGCTCAATGTTTTTCAACTGTTTTTCAATTTTTCCCCGTACAACCCCAAACTTGAACCTTTTCATCACATATAATTAAGCTCATCTCACTCAAGGCAAAGAATTTCAAGACAAGGGTTCACATCCCGTTCAAGGCTAAGGTTCAAAAAGGGTATAATATTTTCAAGCACTTTGGGGGAAAATTTGGCTAGAGAAGGGTTTTCAAAAATGGCCTTGATCATATGACATTCACATGCAATTCAATCAATCATCAAGATTAAGGCAATATTATTCATGTTTTCCTGTGAACAATGCATACAACAATAAAAACTCTGGAGCTCAATACCTCACACAATATGCTTTCTCACACATTATTCATTCATGCACCCTGCTTAGCATCATAACCACAATCATAATTCATCACACATCTGTTTCACAGGATATCAACATGCAAAGCAACTCAATAATCATTCACATCAAATCATCATCAAACAGGCTCATCATGCAAATTACTCAGTCAAACATCTTCGAAAAAATATTCGAGCCAAGCATACACACTGAAATTAAAATTCAACCTTTTCTAAAAATTTAAAATGCAAGAGTAAAGAAGAAAATCTAGGTTGCCTCCTAGTAGCGCTTGTTTAACGTCGGGAGCCTGACTCAAACCTTTTTAGCACTTGTCAGTAAGTGCAGATCCTTCCAACACCCATCAGTAGGTGTACCTTCCTGTATCCTTCAGTAGATACCTAAATCTTCTTGCATCCCTCAGTAGATGCTATCCCAGTAGCATTCATCAGTAAATGCTAATTTTTCTTATCTTCATTGGCATCCATCAGTAAATGCCAAATCACCTAACATTCATCAGTAGATGTTGTAGAAGCATCCATTAGTAGATGTTATCATCACTGTCATCAGAAGCAGCACATAACCCTAACAAAATAAAATAAATAAATAAATAAAATAAAATAAAATCAAAACAAAAAAATTCAGAAACTAGGTTAGAAACTGGGTTGCCTCCCAGCAAGCGCTTCTTTAACGTCATTAGGTTGACCCAGTAAAGCCCAAACTCCCATTAGTAGGTGTTGATTTTTTTTTTTTTTACGTTGGTGTTCTTCCTTCCTTCATGACACCACCAAAATATTTGAAATTTCCTTGTCACCAACTCTAAGGATCCTCAATCTCAAGAATTCTTGTTTGCTTTGATAGTCTTGACAACCCATAACCTATTCTTGAATTTCACTTGTGGTGTGCCAGGTTTGGGTTTGTCACTTTTCACATCAGGGTGTTGGTGAAACAATTCTCCTTCCTTATCTGTCTCCTGATGATCTTGTGCTCCTCGTACAAATTTTATCTTGCAGACACTAAAGAACATTGCATTAGAGCACAGAATTAGCCCCAAAAAAAAATAAAAACAGTAAAAGATTTTTTTTTCATTTTTTTCGTTTTTGTTTTTTGAAAAGAAAGAGAAAAAAAAAGAAAGATAAAAAGATAAAATAAAAGAAAAAAAATAAAAAGTAAAAATAAAACAAAATCAAATAAAATAAAATCAAATAAAATAAAATCAAATCAAATAAAATCAAATCAAATCAAATAAATTAAAATCAAATCAAATCAAATCAAATAAAATAAAAAAAAAGTCTAATCGATCAAGAATCACACACATAGAATAGTTCTACCATGAGTCCCCGACAACGGCACCAAAAACTTGTTAACAGATTGGGAAGTGTACCAAATCGTATCAAGTAATAATAAAATGGTAAGTCCAAGTATTGTTTTCCCAAGAGACTCACGGCACTAAACTGTTGTGTTTTTGCTTAACCAATCAAGACTATAAGAACAAAATATTTTTAGGGTTTTTGAATACGGAAAAATGGACATGAATGCAATTTGATCAAATTGATAATAAACGCATATGAAAATCATATAATTTAAACAAGAGTTTGGATAAATGAGAGTTTAGAGATTACATCCTTCCCCAGCAACAAATAAGATTAGTTCTCCACTGCCATGGAGAAACTAGGTGAATAATGGAATGAAAGAGATACAAACCCTCAAAAGGAGAAAAGGAGAGTTGTGACCATCCCCAAATCTACCCCAAAGGGGTGAAAAGTGTGTTTCTGTGCCTAAGCCATCAAAAGATACAAACCCTAAGACGTTCTGGCCTTTAAATAGGGCATAAAAATGACATAAAACAAGCCCAAGCTCAAACAGATAATAAAAAATAACATAAAAGAGGTCCAGGCCCATTTGGCAATTGCCCGACACCTAATGTCACCGCCTTACGGTTTCCCTCAAGCCGCGCCACCGCCCGGCGCTGGTCAACTGCGTTATGGTGAACTGGTTGACTTTTCTGGTTGACTGGTTGACTTTTCTGTTTGACTGTTGACTTTTCTGGTTGACTGGTTGACTTTTCTGCATTATGTTTGACTTTTCTGCACTACAACCCTTGGTACTTCAACCTTTCTTCCTTTTCTTTGAGTCCAAGACCTTTATCTCCAACTCCAATCTTTACTTTTATCAAAATTGCTGCAAAACAATGCCAAACAAGCATAATATCGCTAAAAACAGCTATTCACTCTCAACTGACTCATTTATTGTGTTTTGCTTGATTTCAAGCTCATTCTAAGCCTTAAAGGGTGTAATTTAGTCTAAAATACCATATGAAAATAACGGTTTTGCAACCGTTATCACACTCCAACGGTCTTTCATTCTCACTTAGAGAGGATTGACGCATGTAGTGGGAGTAGTGGGAGGTCCTAGGGTAGGCGTTATCGCTGGAGGTCTATTTCGCGTAACGAACTAGCCTTGTGTGTGGTCGGGTGAAACCCCTCGGCAATGGCTTTGCAAAGCAGTAGAGGCCACCACAAGTGCACAACCCGCCCCCAGCTCTACATACATTCTAAGTTTCGACGAGTCTAGAGATCTTAACATGATAGGATGCTTGTTTGATGAGTTTTATGAAATAACTGTTCATGTTTAGGATGATTTACATCTTTATGTGTGTATGGTTATTCTCGGAATTGCTAGATTGTTTTGAAATGAATTGTATGTTTGTTTGAGACCTAGCTCACCCTTGCGTTGTATGTGTTGCATGTGTTTGCCTTCCTCCTTGCGATGATCATCCAATACTTTGGATGTGAGCAGTTGGTGATGATGTACCTTTGGAGATTGTGGAAGACCCAGCCCCTAGTACTTAGGACTTCTATTAGCTTTTAGTTGAATAGCTTGTTAGTTTGAAAAACTTTTAGCTTTTACTTTACCATGTTCGGTATTTTTGGAAAACATCTTTAGGTCTCTTTAAAGTTTAGTTAGCCTTACATTTTGGAGAACTTTAGAAACTTATACTCAAGTTATATTTTGTTTTAATTTCCTCTATATTTTTTATGACTGTATACATATTTAAATATTGTCATCTCTATGAAATTTCTTTTGCTGCAACTTGCTTTCCAGCTTTAGAGTTTTGCCAAAGTCTTCCTAGATCTTCCCACTCACCACCTAGTTCCTTCCAAGAATGGAAGCCGAATGAACTAGCTTCATTCCATCTCAGATCTGTATCCACCATTTCACTTCCACGATCCATCCTCCGCTGCTGCTGCATTTCATTCTCCGTTCTGCTGACGCAACATTTCTCTGTTTCACTCTGCTGCACGAGATGCAAGTTCCACCAAGTAGTTCGGTCGTCAGATTATATTCATATCAAAACACATCCTAGACATTATTCAATCTTTCAAACATACATACATCAAACCTAAATCATGTGGAAACATACTTAACACATCTTACATGCATTCAAGCATCACATACCCATGTAAACATACTTAAATACATATAATACATCACTTGAATCATCCAAATCCAATCATTGACATTTTATACCCTCAAAAAATCCAATTATATTACATATAACCCTTAAAACATATATTTGCATGGAAACCCCCAAGCATCATAACTTTATTCTCCCTTAGCATCAAACCCTCTTTTGGGATAATCCAAAAAATCATACATACATTCATAAGGAAAACTCAACACAAACATTACATAAACCCTATGCCCATGCATACACAAACTCTTACTCAACAATAACCACAGATAATCATAATCATAATCATGTATACATGCATCAAAACAAAGATTATCAATCAAGATAATTAAGAACATATAACATATAATACACAAGCAAACAAAGGTAAGGTTCCCCATACCTTGGCCAATACTAGGGTTTATCTCACTTCAAAAACACCACAAATCCTCTTCTTGCACTAAGGTTTTCTGCAGCTCTTCCTATTTTCTCCTAGAAAACGTATTTTCTCTCCCTTATCTCTCTCAATTTCGTTTTTTTATAATTAGAGTAGCAATATGCAGAACCCTTTTACTCTTCTCCTTTTTTATCTTCTTCTATTCTATCTCTATATTTTTGGTTAAAACAATATGTCTCACTTAATCTATAAAACCACTAAGATTTCATCTCTTAACTACTTTTTAAAATATCAACAACCACTAAATCTTTTTAAATCCACGAAATCTCTCTCTTATTAGTCAGATTTTATTTCTTTCATTCACTTTCTACACCCCATAAAATAATTTATGCACCATTTAAAGAAGGTAAAAAGACCATGTTGCCCTTGGGCCCAAAATACAAATTTAAACAAAAGTTTACCTTAACTTTCTTTATCTTTATAATTGAACCCACACCTATTTAATCCTAAACCACCCTTTTATCAACAAGTCCACACATAACATTGGTAATATCACACACATAGAAATCATCAAAATAACAACATACCAATCATATGTTTCACTTAATCATCAATATCATTAAATAATTGTTACCAATGAGGAGTATTGGTGTCTTAAAGATATTATGGTTTTGATGATTATATAAGATGAAGAACTTGAAGACTCTTGTTATATTTAAGTTAAAATCATTTTTGTAGAATTAATTGTATAGGAATAACTTTGTTGATGTAAGAACACTTAGAAGTTTTCTTGTTTAGGGAATGTTTGCTCAGATAATCAATTATTTGGTGTAATAATCGATTATCATGGACCTATTTGGAAAAGAGTTGTTCATGCAAATAATCGAGTATTGCACAAAATAATCGACTATCATTGTCTGTTTTAATATTGCCTAGGTCGCTTAAATAATCTATTATTTCTCAAGATAATCGATTATCACTTTTTGAAAACCCTATAACAGACACAAATAATCGATTATCACTTATGATAATCGATTATATTTGGCGGTTGGGAGTTGTCTTTTCATTTTCTTAACCTTAGGCTATAAATAGAGGTCTTCACAACTCTTAGAAATTAACTTTTCATTTGAGAGTATTAGAGTTGTGTGCCTAAGGAAAGCTCTCTAGGAGTGAAAAGGGAATCTAAGTCATTTGAGAATACAAGAAATGCTTTAGGGAAGTTCTCAAGTGTTAGAGTTGCTCAAATCAAGACTTATGAATAGGAGAAGCTCGCGCTTAGTATGTCTATGTTCAGAGCAGTTCTCTTCAAGTTGATTGAGTAGGTTCTTCCGTTCGTTTGTTGAAGGAAGGTATTTTCTATTCCTTTATTTTAATTATCTTATTGTAATTTGTAAATTGATTTTAGTGAAATAGTTAATCACTCTTTACAGTGATTAACAACTGAATGTAGAATCTTTTGATTTGAACCAGTATAAAAATCATTTGTGTTGATTTTATCTTACCCTACACATGGGGTGGATGTGGGTGTGTGCGTGTATGTGTGTTTGTGCAGGTGTGTGTGTGTAGGTGTGTGTGCGCAGGTATTTGTGTGTGTGCATGTGTGTGTGTTTGTGTGTGTGTGCGTGTGTGTGTGGGTGGGTGTGTGTGGGTGTTTATGTGTGTGGGGGGGGGGGGGTGGTATGTGTGGGTGTGCGTGTGTGTATGCGTGTGTGTATGCGTGTGTGTGTGTGGTTGGGTGGGTGGGTGGGTGTGCATGTATGTGTGTGTACGTGTGTGGAAGGGGTGTGCGTGTGCATGTGTGTCTGTGTGTGTTTGAGACAACTGACCATCACAAACAAATTCAATTTCTCTACAAATTAATGTTTTCTTGTCACTTATTTTTTTTCTCATTCCTATTCACAATTTATAAGATTTGCACATACTTATAACATTTTACTTAACAACCAAAATATGCTACATTTATTAAGATAACCTCAAGAATTAACACCTCAATCATGTTTCCAAACAACTCGTTAATCCAACAAGTTTCCAAATCACATATTTATCAAAATGCACACACCACAATGATAATTCAAAACTCTCAAATTTCACAGCAAAGAAAATCCATTAGCCAAATTATTTAAATAATGTTAACAAAAATATCAAATTAAATAAAATTGACAAAAAATTAAGATCAAATTAATAAGAAAATAATATTTAAACTATATTGGATAAACACGAAAATAAAAATTAAATTAATATTTAAACTATATTAAAAATCGAATTCATATATTTTTATATAAAAATAATTTAATTCATAATTAAATATTATAATTAAAAATTCATAAGATGATAATGTTTTAAAATGTAATTTAAATAGTTTTATCTTTTCGTTTGATGTGACAGATATTACCATATAAAAATCGAATGGAATAATTGCAAAAATAGTAATACTTATGTACATGAAAGAAATATATATAAAGATTGCTTAAATAAAATTATTAATTTAAAGAATATCATTACATATTATTATATGGACTAAGACGTGGTTTGATTTCCCTAAAATTTTTTTAATTTCGTAAGTTAAACCTCTTAATCGGTTTTCATTTTTTTTTTCATTTTTAATTTAAATGTATTTCATCATAATTAAATTGGGAAGACACTCAAAATTAATATGTTAACATATTTATGATTTTTTGTGTTAGTATTGTTGTTTATAGACATTATAATTTTGGTAGTTGTTATTATTTATGTAATTGCTCAATGATATTTATCGGTATTAGACCAGAAAAAAAGGCATATAATGTATTTTCGGAAAATGGTTAATAATAGTAGGCGATAATCCAAAGGAAATAGGATGTTAATCCCTGCATCTCCACTGTTTGGCCCTCTACCTCCCTATATTTTTTTAATTTTTTTATATTACTAAAATAACCTTTTTGTAATTTGTTATTTATTTATTTAGGCTTCTTTTATTTACCTAACTCTAGATTTACTTTCCCATTTTCAATTTCATTTTCTCCCTTCTTACATTAAGAGTGCACCCCCACCCTCACACTTCACCGTTTCTTTTCACTGTCCTTTTCACTTTTCTCTCCTCACTTTTCACTCTCTCCCTTTTTCACTATTCAATAATACTGCATCCTCACTTTTTTTCACCTCCAGACTTGTGCATTTCGTAGTGTTGTAGCTTTTGGTGTGTGTGGCGATGCGGCCTGTGTGAACGACGGTGCGGCGGTGCGTTGGTGTGGCGGTGCAGCGGTGTGTTCGGTGGTGGTGGTGCTTCGTGTCTGCGTGTTGGTTTTCGACAGGTTAGTTTTTCGTCTCTTGTTTGTTTCGATTTTTCTTTCACGCATGTATGGTTGTTGCTGCAAAGGTTCGGGCTCTCTATGCGTGTTGTTCGTTTCAAGCTTTGCAAAGTTTAATTTTTTTCGTTTCTGTTTCTTGAGGATGGTCTTGATTTCTGCTTGGTTGTTTTGATTTTTTTTAAATGTACGTAACTAGCGTCTTTGTTGTGCGTGAGGTTGCTGCAGTTTTTCTATGTGACGATTTATGAGTGTTTAGAGGAAGAAGACGCAGCATAAACGGATGTCGCACATCCGTTTGGATCTGAAACGGATGTGGATATCCGTCGACGAACATCGACATCCGTTTCAGGTCTTTATGCCTAGACTTTTATTTTTTTATTTTTTAGTTTATTTTATCAAATAATTTAATTTTATTTTTCATTTTCAAATATTTTTGTTACGTAATTATTTTATTTTATTAGTTTATTGTATTTTTAATTAGTTTATAAAGTATTTAAATTTAGTGTTTTTTCATATTTAATTATATCTAAACGAAGAATTTTGTTTTAACTTTTTTTGCAGGCAAACGATTCTCACAGTAAAATAGAAGAAAGCACAAAAGAATTGGGAAAAAGCAACAATGAAATAGCGAGAGATCATAAGGCAAGAAAACAAATTATGTTTTTTTACATTAAGAGAACCTAATTAAAATTAATTTACTTAAGGACATAATAGGAATATAAATAAAAAATAAATATATAAATAAAAAAAAGATAAAAGTGGAATGGGGAGGTGGAGATCCAAAGAGGTAGAGGTACAGGGATCAACGCCCAAGGAAATAAAGCTTATTGTCTGGGATATAGAAATAGTCTGGCCCAATAAAAAAAAGGCCCAGGCCTTTAATTTGTTGCGAGCCCAAAATTACTTAGCAACCAATTCAACTAAATAAAAATTGTATAGTTAGACTATCAAGTGAAAATATTTAATAAAATTATTACCTCTTCATAAAAGAATAAAAAAAAAAATATTTCTTTAGTGACAACAATATTTGAAACACATAAATAAATAACATTTATATGATAAAATACTTGTTGATGAGCCATTGCAACAATGTGGTATTAACAAGGCATAACATTTATATGATAAAATACATGTTGATTTTAGTTTTACTAATTTGGGGAGCTTTTTTAAAAATAATAAATGTGTAAGTTTGTTGTTTCTACGCTTAAATTTGTATCTTTTTTGTTTTAAATAGTTAATTGTAATTATTAAAATTAATTCTCAAAAAAATAAATAGAATAATCTTAATATGATTATAAAATAATCAATAAAAGAAAAACATATTTTCAACTAAATTGTTATAATATGAATGTATAAAGTAAGAACAAAAATTACTCTGAAATATAGTTTTACACAATTATCTAATTAGAAAAACATCATATACGTAACGTACTTTTATGTTTTTATAATAATTATCTAAAAATATATATTTAATTATAATCACTAAAATTTCATCAGACCACATTATTTGTCTTAATCCATTTTGTAACTTGTTGAGATTCATAGATTGAATCAAATTCATATTCACAAGTCTACTTTTTAACTCTTATATGAGTTCTAGAATAATTATAGCTTTAAAACAAGTTTCAAAATAAACAAACTCTTGAATTTTGACTTTTTAGTGAGTATTGTTTATTTTTTTCCTTTTTAGGCTTAATATTTTTTTGGATTTCTCGAAAGAGGAGTTGTGTTTAAAGTGGTTCTACCTTTCTAAAAAAGTTACAAATGATTTCAACTTGTGAAAAAACGAGTTTAGTTAATCATTTTTGCTAACGACGTAACGGTGTAGCTGTCTCGTTGGCCAAAACTTAATGAGCTATCAACTTTTTCTTATATGTGGCACACTACATGTCAATATTGAATTTAAAAAAAAAAAAGTTCCTTGCCACATCAACTTCATCTTCTACCTCCAAAAACGACAAGGACTCATCAGGGAACCCTTCTTTCCTCCCTTCTTTCCTTGTTCTAGCTTGGGATTCTCGCAAGAAAAGGCCAGGTTAGGTAGCTCTGGCGCGGTGTTTCCCTCGTTTCAATAGGCGTCACAACAGCGACGTCTCTACGACGCAAAGAAGCGTTCTCGTAGTGGTAAGGTTTTCCCCTTTGAAGCAACCCACGAAGGTGGATGCGGTTTGGGTGCGAACAATGGTGATGTGTTGCGAGGGGTACTGGTGATGGCAGCAGAGGGAATCGTGGTCCCAATCTTGTAATTTAGGGTTTCAGATTAGGGTTTTGAATTGGAATTTGAAATTAGGCATTGTTTTAAGAAGTCCTTGTGTTCTTGATATTCTGGTTTGAAATTTTGTGCAGCATCTCCAATAGCATAATTAACCACTGTTGCAACCGGAATCGCGACGGGACAACGATACAAAAAAGAAACGACGTTTCGAAAAAGAGGTTTGGAGTCGCCACCATAGTTTATTCTGGAAAACAATGGAAAAACCATAAAAAGACAAGGCAAGGTCTGCGAAAACCGGTTTTTAGGTCTGGGAGTCAGTTACGTGTAGGGAAGGTGTTAACACCCTACAACGCCTGCCCGAGGACAGTAGCTTTAATTAAATACGCGAATTTGATGTGGTTTTCAAAATGTTTAATCATCCCCTAAAATAAAATTCTAAAGAAACAAAAAATGTTATTTTTTATTTTTTTGGGCCCAACAAGGATTGACCTTGCTCCTACGTATTCTCAAAGTGAGCAATTAGGGTTAGGTAGTTCTAGAAAATTGTTTGAAAAATGTTTGAGAATTTGTTTGGAAAATTTGTTCTAGAATTTGTTCAGAAAATTTGTTGGAGAATTTGTTTGGAAAATTTGTTTGAGAATTTACTTGGAAAATTTGGATTTTTGGGAAAGTGAACCTGACAAGGACTGGCCTTGCTCCTACGTATCTCTACTCTTGGTGAAGAATCAAGGATCAGGTATATTTTTTGTTTGAAGATTTAATGTTTTTAGGTTTTGAAGATTTTATATTTTTTGGTATTTTTTATATACAAAAGGGGAAAGGTTTTTAACACAAGGCCTATGCGAACGGTCGCATATATGCTTTAAACCTTTAAAAACATATTTGTGTTATTTTTTTGAAAGAAGAGGAAAAGGCTTTTAGCACAAGGCCGACGGAATGGTCGCACGTGTGCTTAAACCTTTTGAAATAATTTTTGTTAATTTTTTAAAGAAGAAAAAAAGGGTTTTCATCACAAGGCCGACAGAATGGTCACACGTGTGTTTAAACCTTTTAAAACAATTTTTTGTTGAGTTTTTGAAAGAAGAAGAAAAAGGTTTTTAACACAAGGCCGACAGAATCACTACAAAAAAAATGCTATTAGTGGAGGTTTTTTTTCGATTTGCGGGGGTTTTCACCCTCCGCAAAGTAAATTCCGGGGGTTTTTCAAACCCCCGCAGTTTGAGTCGCCACAAACTATCTGCGGGGGTTTTTTGCAACCCCTGGTATCACATTCAATTTGCGGAGGTTGTTTTGCGGAGGGTAAAAACCTCCTCTATTACTCGTTATTATTTTGTGGGAGTTTTTAACCTCCTTTATTTTCAACTATTCGATTACAAAAAATATTTGCATTTTTAACATCAATTTTTGGTATTTATATATGTTATTTAATTCACTAGCTTGCTGAATTAATAATAAAATATATAAAATTGTAAAATATCCAAAAGTAATTAAAAAATAATTTTATTGATGATTTAAAATAACATACATTCATTCGTTGATAATTACAATGTAAATATAAAAAAAATACATAATGTTTAAATAACATTACAAGATTGAACAAAAAAATTCTAGGATGGTCAAAAACTATAAGACCAAGTAAATATTTTACTGTAATTCACATTGTAGTGCTTATATACAAAGTCGTACTTGCTCAGGAGCACCTTTGCTGCTTATGTGTCAGTCACCACTGTTGTCAATGAAGGTAATAACAGTGCGCTTGTCCACATGATTAAAAGGCAAGAAATTCACCTCGATGATTCTGCTTTTGCTTGACATGTCAAAATAAAATCCAATTACATTGTTAAGCCACTTAGTTTGCTTTCATTTCGTGTTAACATATAAAAGGGTGTGAATCATTATACCTCCTTGAGGTCACTTAACATTCCCACAATTGATGAATAGTGGCATCCTGGTTTTCAGTCCTTGAAGCTCTAGCTGCATATAGGATAAGGGTGTCCTTGTCCATGCCCCTGGGGAAGACCTGTATTGCAAGCAATCCATTATTAATATTGTTATGTAATGTAAGCACAAGATACCTCTGGTCTTAAACCATTAAGCATAGGAATGAGAAAAGAAAAGCATGCATGTCAAAAAATAAGAGTATAAAACCTGTCAATGAATATAAAGACATCTACTTTAGTCACTAACCTCAATCAAGTTCTTATCCACAATAAGTTTTAATCTCAACCACTACTTGAACACATCAAGATTATTCCATGCCCATTTGCATATCAAGAACACAATGATGCCAAAGACTCCTTATTGGACAGGAGCTTCCTAACTCCATCTTCTAGTATCTCTCTGAGCACAAGATATTTTTTTGTTTTCCTGAAAAAGAAACAATTTACGAAGAGACGAAACAAAAGTTCAGATTTATAAAATGAATAAAATAGAAGCAGGGGAAGGTACTGAAACAGGTGAGAAAGATAACTTTTTTGCCCTGTAAATGTAAAAATGAGAACATCTGGTATTGAAAATAAATTTATAATTTCGTGAGTTGAATGTTTATTTTTCTAACGAAGTGTTCATATTGTTTAATCGGAGATGTATCTATCATTTTCTATATAATTAAGAGAGAAAAATATTAATATCATTTATATTATGAATGGATGACAATAAACTGTAAAGATGACAGAGAAACTATGCATACGAAAGTATAAAACAAGTTATACTAAAAAAACTAGCCTAAATCTAAATCAAAGGAATTAAACATATATAAAAATAACCGAATAACCTCAACTTTGTATAGTCCTTTTAGTCGTATAATGCATATATTCAAGAATCGATTTTAACTTCCATTAATTTAAATTATATAAATTAACGGAACACGTAACAACAATGGAGCAAGTAAAACTATGAAACCTTGATTCTTGATGCATGTGCCTGAGATAGGATAAAATAGGTTACAGTATAATGATTTAGATCACAGAATAATGTTGAGGGAATTGCTCAAAACTCAGAAGGTGTATATTTTAAATTGATTCAAGAGTTAAATACATATAATTACAACTAAGGCAATAAATACAAAACTAACAAATCTGTAATCATGTAACCTCCTTTGACTTCAAATGATAGTCACAAATCATAAGACTCATTTCCAACAAATATATTCATAATTAAAAGAGGTTAGAAAAAAAAAGTTCATGATGAGTAGAGAGAAAAAATTTTACTTGTAGACAGGACAGAATACAGCCAGAGGTAACAGCCAGCCAGGTGCATCATTTGAGGTGAGTGATGACCACTTTTGGTTCTCATGACACTTCTTTATAAAATTACAAAGGGTAATAACAAGTTCAGTTCTGTAAGCAAGAACAGTCATAATTCGCTGAAGTGGCAGCTTGTCGAAGGTAACATGGAAATCGTGCAATATTTTTAAACAAAGAACATCATACCCCAAAGAGCATCCCTCTTTATAAGTGGTGGCATAGGTATGGCCTTTTCTAGTTTTTTGTTCTCCTGGTATGCAACAAGAAGTTAGAAATTAATTGCTCAGAAGAATAAGGATTCATATAATTTAATATAAAATACCAATCAGTTCAATAAACATTTTCTAAATAAGTAAACATAAAACTACTAATACGAGAAAGAAAAACAATACCGTTATCCATCAGGATTTTGTGCTTTTTCAATGTAATGGATTGCTTTAGAAATGAAATAATTGATTTCCTTTCTTCTGTGTTTTGGATGTAAATTTCTAAACAGAGTCAATCCCTGCATTGCCGATGATATGCACTCAACATACCTATTTCACAAACATTTCACACAATAAGTAGAGAGAATTGGAGAAAATATGAAAGGAGAGAGGACAGACCTATTTCAAAACATTTCACGCGGTGAGCTTTGTCATTGATGAGTGATGGGGTGTCGCAACCCACACAAATTTGATGAGCATAAAGAATGCAGTATAGTGCTAGGAAGTGACTCTTAGGTCGTCTCTCAAGGACCAAATGTGGTTCGAGAATCAGGTCTAACACGAAGTGGGGGGGTTTGTGAAAGGTTTGTGAATGCGCATGCATCAAATTAAAAACACAGATGCAACATAAATTCAAAAAATGATAAACAAATCAAAATGCAATTTAAAATATTTTAAAGCAAAGGAAATTAAGAAGACATAAATTTACCTAACACCTCGTATTATCACTTGTGCATCTAACAAAAGAAATAAAAAATGAAATTAACTTAAAAATGGTCCTCTTGGCCTTGACCTCCCTTTGCTTTTAAGGTGAAAGAAAATGAAACCCATGTGGTGGCAGCAAATTGTGTGGCAGCTTGGACGTTCCAGCCCTGCCAATTCTAAAAGTTAAAGTGCAATTTCTCAATTCATCATCGTGACACTTCCAAGCAATGAACAGTGTGCTCCTTTTACAAGCCAATAAATTGAATTCTCCAAAAAGAAATGAAGGCAAACTGTGTGCACATCTTGAGAAAAGAAATAAATGATTCAAAGAAATAAATCCCAGCAAGGCCAAGTAAAATTAAATGCTCTTTTGAAATGAAAATAAAACAAGTGCTTCAGGCCATGACATGTTGCAGCCATGACTCATGTTTCTCCCAAAATCACGTTTCCATTTGTTTTAAAAGAAAAGGAATGTAATGAAAGATGGCTGCAGGACCGTGTGCTTGCTTCATAATGAAATCACCGTGAATTATTTTTCAAAGCAAAATAAAGTGCCACATGGGTCAAAGATTCAAGCACCGTGAGTGCATCAAACTCAAATCAGTGTTTTCACTTTTTTAAAAAGCAATTTGCGGCTGCAATCTTGAAGTAAAAAAAATTCCAATGCAATTTAAAAAAAATGTTGAAACCGTAACATCATATCACCATACAGCTGCTGCCATCTTTTCCTATATTAAAGCACCGTACTACACTTCTATTTAGCTACCAAGCTACTACTATCTAAAAGAAAAGAAGTCTAAAAACGTGTTCAGCTGCCAAGCTTGGCACGTCCCATCACCTCTTCAATCTCATCACTTCATCACGACAGCAACAATTTAATTCGTGAATAAAAGAAATTAAATAACGTTGCAGCAGCACAATTAAAAGAAAGAAAAGAAATACTTTCTTTATTCAACCAATGCCAAGAACTGTGAACATGTTTTAAGCAAGAGCCAAGAAGCGTTCTAGCCCTCCTCTCCAAAATAAATTCTGCCGAGAATATGTGTTGTAAACGTTGCAGCAGAAAAAGAATAATAGGCGACGGCTGGCTAGCTAGCTAAGAGGCCAAGTGTTCTCCAAAAATTAGGGTGGGGTCTACCCAACCCTAGGTGCCATGTGTAAAGTGTCTACTAAAATTGGGCCCAACAACATTTTTCCAAAATTGGCCCAAGATGCAAAGACTGTCTAAAAAAAACTAGACTTTTAAATTACACAATGATTAATTCTAAACTATTAAATTAAAATATAACTAATTAAGATTGTCCATGTGGAGAGTCTTGAATTTATTTGTCTCCATCCCAATGCTCCAAAATATATCTCCAAAATTTTCCCTGCAATTAAAAATGTAAATAATTAGCTCAGAATATTCAAATTAAGTAAAATTAGAATTTCCGGTCAAATTAAGCATAATTATGAAAAACGGGAAAATACCGGACATTTAAGCACAATTCCATGATTAATTCTAGTACAATAAGCTAAGTGAAATCAATAAAATATCGACTCATCAATAAGGAGAAAGGAGCCGTTGCTAGGGTTTGCGGTGCCTGGGCCTTCTCAGCCGCGGCGGAAGGTTGATCGCGTCCTTATCGTTGGAATATGAAACGAAACCTTGGGCTTGGGTCTTATTGTATTCTTATCCTTAGTCGCCATAGTAAGTTCAGGTGTCGTCAGACTCGTTTCAGAAACCAGTTGAAACCCATCCTCCTCCATCTAAGTGCTTCGCAGAATGCCTAGTTTTTCCTCCTCCCAATGCCTCTGGAACTCGTCCATGGATACATCAAACCACTCCAGAAATCATCATTCACGTTCACAAGCCAGTCATAGGCGTCGTCGATGTCGGCAGGGAACACTGCGTGCGCCACAGCTTCGATGGCCTCCAACATCGATTGTGACTCCCTCGCGATTTCCAACAGCAGTCGCTAGGTTATCGGGACTGGGAACCTTCCCAGACGCTGCCTCCTCCCCATTGTGGTAACCTCACTCTTGTGTTGCACGATTATGACTTAGATGTCTATTTTAGGGTTTAAGAGAAAAGAGGAAAAGGCTTGTGTGAAGAAGAAAGGGGGAAAGGTGCAAAATGTGGGAAAAATAAAATAAAAATGTAAGTTGGGCATGGGAAATTTTTCGGAAAGGTGGGAATTAGAGAGCATGGGAGGGAAGATACGTTTTGAAAAATTTAAGTGAAAAGAGAAGTTGGAATAGTAAAAGATGTATTTAATCTGTGGAATCATATACCTCTTCAAAAAACAATCAAAACTCCCACTAATATCAACACTCAGATCAATTCTTCTAATTATATTAAATAATGTTGATTTGCGGAGGTTTTCTATAACCTCTCCAAAATAACCCCCACAGTATAAATTTTTTTGTAGTGAATGGTCGCACATGTGCTTAAACCTTTTAAAACAATTTTTGTTGATTTTTTGAAAGAAGAAGAAAAAGGTTTTCAGCACAAGGCTGACAGAATGGTCGCACGTGTGCTTAAACCTTTTAAAAAAGTAGATAAATATTTAAAATAAAAAGAGAAAATAAAAATAAAAAATAAAATAAAAGTAACAACAAAGTAAAGAAAGAAATTGCAAAGGTGCTTAAATAAGAAAATAGGTGTTCAAACTATTTTTATTTTTAATGACAAATTGGACCTAAGCCCAAGTAGAGAAAGGGTGGTAAAAACGAAAAACAAGAGTGTCTAAATCCTTTTTCCTTTTTCAGAAAAAAAAGAAGTGGGCTTGAAAGGGGGTGATGAGAGCAAAAACAGGGGTGTAGGAAGTTAATGAATTTTTGTTTTGGTTGCCAGAATGGGTATGAGCCAAAAGAGAAGGGGGTTGCGAATGGAAGCAAAAGGGGGTATGGAAAGGATTTTTTTATTATACCAATCTAGGAACTCAAGCCCAAAGCTTTCTCCTGACTTAGAAACACACGAGGGGTTCAAGCTTCCCCACCTCATTTCAACACTTCAGCCTCAAGAGACCTAGAGTCTCTCCCTCACTCCGCTGGCAACCCTGGAGGCTTCCACTTCTGCCGGCCGCCGCGAACCGCCTAGCCACCAGGATGACCAGTCTCGTCGTACGTACTCATGGCTGGCCAAAGCCACACCGACGACGTCGTCAACGAGGGAAACGCCAACCCGAGGGAGCTTTCCCCTTTTCGCGTGCTGCACCCAACTCCGCAACCAAGGTCAGCCACCGCGTCGCCACCCTACACCGCCGTCGAGGTTCGTCGTCGCATCATAGCCGGTGATATCGTCCTTCATCATAACTCTTGCGTGAGTCGTCCTTCTTCTTCTTCGATGCGCGAATCGGAGACGACAGCCAACTATTGCGATTGCGCCAATTCCGTTCAAAGCCCAAGCTAGCCAGACTTTGGTTTGCAACATGTTTTGTTCTCTGTTTTCTTCTTTTTCCTAGGACCATGTATGGTGGTGGTGGCGCATTGAAACCGAGAAGAGTTCCTGCGGATCACTATTTGGGGGTTTGCGATCTAGGGTGATCTAGTGTGTGGGGGTTTCTGTACTGTTTCCCTTTGCAGGTTTAGATAAAACAATGGAGCGCAGCTAGTGTGGTAGCAGCCAGGAAATGCAGCCCGTCGGCTTTCAATGATTCAAAGCAAAACTGGAGATTGGGGAAAATGATTGATGATCACTCCGAAAAGATGAATCGTGGTGGTTTACTCGAGAGGACAAACTTCGAATAAAATGGCATGAGACTTGTGATTTGGTCTGTTTGTTTTATATAGGTGAAAGATGATCTCGAAGGTATGCTTGGCTAGAGAGAAAGAACCACCTCTGTTTCCTATTTTGATATGAGAACTAATATTAAAATGCTTCTGTTTCTGCTTGAGCATGAACTTTAGAACAGTAAAAAGGGTGTTTGGAGTCTTGATGTTGGGGATACACGCCTATGTTCTACTGTTAACAGTAATTGAGGAATCTTGTAGGTATTGAAAACATGTTTAGAAAGCATTTTGACTCACAACTATTGCCACTCAGAACAAGCATAACTATAAACATAGGTCAAACCTCAATCATTCATATCCAGACAATATCTTTCATTCATGCCCAACAACTTTCATTCATAGACATATAACAGAGGAGCATACATTCACATAAGACAGGACCAACGGCTTAGACAAGGAAACTTACCTTTGCAACTTCAAAAGAACACTTCTTTTCGGTTCCCGCCTCTCTAGCTCTCTTAGATTGAACCTTTCTTTTGGTTACCCAATGCTCTTACAGGCGCGAGGAGGTTGAATGGGAGGTTCACAGTTAGACAACCAAAATCAAGGCAAAAGACTCTCTTTCTCTTTGGCTGTGGTGGTGAGGTGAATCGATGATGGTGGAAGGGTGTTCCCTCTAAGGTGTGGTCATCATGTGCTCTTGTTGTACTCTCTATTTTTTCACGATTGTATTCTCTCCCTCTTCAGGCTTGCTTTCTTTTTTTCTTTGTATGCGAATGAGAGTTCGGCTTAAGCTGATGGTGAAGGGTTGCTTCTTTGTTAAGGAGGATGGCAACGGAGATTGGTCAAGTGAATCATGGATCTATTGGAGGCGAAGGTGAAGAATTGGGAATGAAAGGGAAATGTGGCTGGGGTGGTCACGGGTGAGGGGAGCCGAGAAAATCTCGAGCCAAAGGGAGTCTCTGTTGAGTGAGTCGAGCCCAGAGTGAATAATGGATCCTCCTTGATGGTAGAGGTGCATCCCCCTCAAAAGGTTCTTCCTAGGGACGCTAATGAGATCCTTTCATTGACTGTCCCAACTGGGGCGTATCTCTTGGATTTTTGTCTTCTTCCTCTGATGGCATACCCCTTGCCATGACCTAGCACATTCATGAAGAGTTGGAGACATCTATGGAAGATGAACCTACTCTTTCTCTTAGGCCATCTAAAGTCATCATGCGGATATAGTAGAGTAAGATAATTTTGGGCCTTGTATTTTGGGCCAAGTAGTCTAGATTTTATTTGGGCTTTGTATTTTGGGCCAAGTAGTCTAAATTTTATTTGGGCTTGGTATTATGGGCCTAGTAGTGTAGGATTTCAATTGGGCCTTGTATTTTGGGTCAAGTAGAACAAGATTTTGACCAACCAAGTCAACAAAGGGTCAAGGCCCAAAGTTGACTATGCTTGGACCTCCAAAATGGGTTTGCTGACCAAGGGGTCAGCATTTTGGCTAAGCTTGGAGAACAAGGGAGAATAATTTCATCCTAGACATGTGGAAGCTTCCCATTGGAGAGTTTTCCTCCTAATTAGTGGCAATGTGTCACTCTAGGAATGGAGAGTTTTTCCATAAGTAGTGGCCACATGTCACTCTCTCATTTGAGAGGATCTTTGCCACTTGTCTCCCTCCTATTGGAGAGGATTTCTCCTTGCTCTCCAAGACAACCAAAGTGGCTCTTTTAGGTTAAAGTTTCAGCCCATTTTGAGACACCTTAGCCTATAAATAGAGGTGTTCTCCATCTTGTAAGCACCTTTGATTTAGAGTAATGTTATGCTGCCATTTTTGTGCCATACTACACTTTTAAGGTCACCCTAGGCTAGAGCAACCCAAGTGGCCTCCTCTAGCCACCTTCCTCCAAGAGTTGGCCCAATCTCTCTTAGAGAACCACCAAACACACCTTCCATCACCATGCAACTCACCAAAACTGTGAGCCTTCCATCTTCATCCACCACCATTCCGCAAACCATCATCAAAACCATGAGAATCTTGAGTACATGGCTTGGTTGCTTCTAAATTTGGCTTGTCCTAGCTAGAGCATTGCCATCATTTGGTATCAAGAGCCTTGGTTCTTCAAAGAGCTAAGTTTCTTGGTTTTGATCATTTGTTATTTCCTTGTTGTTTATTGTTTTCCTTACTTGTCTTGTGTTTTCTTCTTCCATCTATCATTTTGTTTTTCTGGCAGTAAACTGGGACGATTTTGAAACTTAAACTGCATCTAGCTCAGTTGTCCAAAAAATACATAAAAATACTCAAAAGAAATCCCTTTGAGTCTATTTTCAAACAAAAAAAACATCAATTCATTTGGACTTCTGTAGGGAACGTTATGAGTAAAACACTGAGCAAAGGTCAGTGCTGCCAGAATGCTGTCAATAGCGTTTTCCAAGTTATGTTTTGTTAGTTTTGGCTACTGTTTTGTGCCTTTTCTTTGTTAGACATTCCTTACTGTTTTCTTGGGTCTTTTATTGATTTAAATTTGGTGCATTTCATTGATTGAGTCATTTTTATTTTTTAATCCATCCATATTTGTCTAGAGTCATGTGTAGTTCTTTTCTTGTCAATTTTCTCTAGTAACTTTGAAAAATCATCAAAAAAAATATATAACTTAGTTTGCAAAACTGCACCATATTCAACCATTTGAGGGTCTTATCTTTGATGTTTTGGGTTCATACTTGCCATTAGATCATTGGCAAGCTCTTAAAACAATTCCCTATTGATGTTTCTAGTTTTCAACTCCATTTTTTGATTCTAGTAGGATTCTCTTCTATTTTGTGTTTCTTGTCTTTGTAACTTTAAAAACCCATAAATCACCTCTGTTCCAAGTGTGTGGTGGTCTTTTTTTTGCACCTTAAAAGAGTGGAAAAAGAAGTGCTAAAAGCTTTTAAGCAAAAGGTCTCAAAAAAGTACCAAAAGAGAGCCTAAAAAGTGCTGAAAAATATTGTGTGCTTAGACCGCTACCATTGTTTTTGTGCAATCTTTTTCGGAACATGTTTTACTCACTATTTTGGGTTTTCATCTTCACTTTCCAGTGGTAAAAGTCTTGGCTATGATGTTAAAAGAGTGGCCTTAGTGCCCCATTTGCTCAAAGTTGCCAAAAGACAAGAACCACCCACTTTTCTTCTAGTAGTTTTTGTTTTGTGAATCTATTCTAGCACCTTTCATTAGGATTTCTTTTGAGTGATAACCCTTGTTTCTTAACCTTTAATTTTTTTCTTGTCTTCTTGGATTTCATAGTTTTTTCATAATTAAATTCCTTTTGCAAAGCCTTTCTTGTTTTTGGACCTTTTTATTGCTTTTATCGATTGTTTCTTGCACAATTTGGGCTTTGGTTACCTTGTGTGGTGTAGGTTCTCTTTGTGAGGTGATCCAAGATCTTAGAGGTAGCCTTCTAGGTGGTGGAGACCCAAAGGGAGCTTGAAGTCTAGAGTGGTAGCTAAAAGAAAGCAGAGAAACACCTTGGGAGGTAGCTTTGATTTGGTTGTAATTTTTGGCTTTGTAATCTTTCTTTCTTGTTTTTTTTTCTCTCATATTTCATGGCCTTGTTAGATGTCTTGGGGGAGTCTTTGGTGCTCAATCTCATCTCCTAGCAAGAACCTTTATTTCTTAGTAAAATTCGTTTTTAGTTGGTTGGTTGGAGGAACCAAAGTTCTTCTAACTTAATCATTAGGCCGCATAGTTAGTTTATTTGCTTTCTTTAATTGTGATAGCTTAGTGTGTGTCAACTTTAATTTCAACTTTAGTTCCCTTTTGAGAAATTTGGTTCAAGAGTGCCTAAGGTAAACTTTGGCTAGGAAAGGCTTGGTATTTAAGCAATCCATTGTGATTCACCTCCCTTTCCTAGAAGTGAACTTGGGTGTCTTTTGCCTCCTTAAGTCTCTTAAGGAACTTTCTTTGAAATTTAAGTATTTTGTTTGTTGCATTGCATCTTTTTGAAAACCTTTAAGGATGTCTAAGACTAATTCCTTTGAAATTGGAAGTGACTCTAGTGAGGATGTAAAACCCACTTTGAAAAATTTAGCAAAAGAGCTAAAGTCACTTAAAATTTGGCAAAGGCAAGAAACTATTCTCAAAGAAAAAGAAAGAATTGAAAGAGAAGAGTATCTTGCTAAGTTGGAAGAAGAAATTATAGTCCTTAATGAGAAACAACAAAAAGCCCAAGAGGAAATAAAGAGAAGTAGGATTCATACAAGGAGGAGTTCTAAAACTCCAACTCAACTCACACACCATGAGGTAGATAGTAGGCTTGCAAACCAATACTATCAACCTCACCCAAATAGAATTCATGATAGAGAGCACACTCCAAGAGAGGTTAGAGTAGACCTCCCCCATTTCCATGGTAAAGAAAATGTTGAGACATACTTAGATTGGGAGATGAAAGTTGAACAACTCTTTGAGTGTCATCAAGTGAGTGAGGAGAGAAAGGTCACATTGGCCACCTTGAGTTTCCAAGGGAATGCCATGTATTGGTGGACCTCCCTTGTGAGAGAGAGAAAACTCTCTAATTTTCCCCAAGTCACCTATTGGAATGACTTGAAAAGTGCCATGAGAAGAAGGCACATTCCCTCATACTATCATGGGAGCTAATGGACAAACTCCAAACGCTCCAACAAAGAGACGTGAGTATAGAGAGATATAGGCAAAAGATGGAGCTCTACGTGTTGAGGGCGGGAACTAGGGAGGAAGAAGAGACCACCATCTCTAGGTTTCTAAGTGGTCTTAATCTTGAGATTAGGTATTGAGTGGAATTGTTGCCCTACCAAGACTTAAATGACTTGGTACAAATTTGCATTAAGGTAGAGCAACAACTCTTAAGAAAAGGTTTGAAAGCTTTCCCAGATCAAGTATAGTGGTTAAGTGATAACGGTTGAAAAAACGTTATTTTCATATGGTATTTTAGACCAAATTACTCCCTTTGTTGTTTAGAATGAGCTTAGAATCAGGCAAAACTCAATAAATGAGTCCGTAGAGAGTCAAAAGTTGTTTTTAGCGATATTATGCTTATTTTGCATTGTTTTGTAGCAATTTTGATGGAAGTGAAGAATAGAAATGAAGATTAAGGCCTTAGACTCAAGACAGAGGAAGAAAATCAAGAAAATAAGAGTCTAGGAACCGTCCAGCGGCAGAAATACACCGTTGGGCGGTCAAATGCGAGGAGGTGGCACCATGGTAGGGACGCCTGGCGGTTTTGCGATAAGAGGCAAATCGTCGGGCGGCATAAGTGTGACGCCGGGCGGTTGCCTGTTGGGCTTGGGCCTGTTTTCTTTGACGCTCCTCAGCTATAAATAGCCCAGTTACGATTTCATTCTCATTCTTTTGACAGAAGAGGGCGGCCAGACTTAATTCTCACTCTCTAGAGAAGATTTCTTGGATGCTTAGGCTCCTTTTCATCCTATCTAGGGTTTGCTCTTCCATTCTTCCATTATTTTCATCTTGGTTCACCATGATAATAGTGAACTAAACCCTTTTTTTGTTGAGGGAAACAATGTAATCTTTTGAAACTCTCTCTTATTCAAACTCTTGTTTATTTATATGATTTTCATATGCTTTGATTATCAATTGTTAGGTTCTCATCTGCGCTTAAGGCTTTTATCGTTTAACTCATTCGATAACTGTTGTTTGTCTCTGCTGATACGGGAACGTACAGTAATGTCATGAACTGGTGATTAATTCCTTGGTTAAGTAATACCACCTAGGGATAGGGAGGTAGGACGATCAATTTTTTTTGCTTCTGTTTGGTAATGCATTGCTAGTTGCTAGGGAAGGTTAGGGATAGCAAGCCGGTAAGTAGTAATAGGCTCTTTTCGCCAAGGGATCGGGCTAAGGGTAGGCCAATAAAGTTTGCATAACAATGAGATAACAAAGAAATTTAAACAAGAGAAGTATATAAGAGAGGGCGGATAAGATGAAATTGTAAACCCGCAACAACTCCATTCATCTACTGTCTTTTTCGTCAATTGAATCAACACATTGCATGTTTATTTTCTGTCTTTGCATCCCACAAAATTAATTTTTCTCTCTACAAGTCTTACGATTTTGATTCACACGAAAGATAAGGCCTTTCGAGTCTCTAGGGAAGAACGATATCGGGCTTTACCGATTATATTACTTGGAACGATCTGGTACGCTTGCCAGGGCGTCAACAAGTTTTTGGCGCCGTTGCTGAGGACTCGAGGTTGAACTTTTTCAAGTAGTGTGAATTGACTGAATTTGACTTGTTTGTAATTATTTGTTTTTCGTGTTTCTTATTTTATTTTATTTTTTTTCTGTAAAAGTGCTTTTAGGGGTGTTGTTTCTTGTGTATGCAGGAAGGAATACACACTAGAAGCAGAAAAGACCAGCAACCACTTTTAGAAGGACTCTCGGACAGGAGAAGGGGGAAAGTCAGACGTCCTGCAATGGAAAACTTTCCTTGTCCTGAGGAACTTTTGCACTCTTCTTTTGAGGCACATGATATAGAGGAGATGGCGGACCAACCTCCTCCAAGACGCACACTGGGGGACTCGGCAAACACAGTGGGTCCTTTGAACTTCAACAACATAGTTATACCAGCTGACAATACAACCAACATGGTGATGAGCCCTGCACTCATCCAGTTAATTCAGAACAACCAATTTCACGGGTTGTCAAATGAGAATCCATATAAGCATTTGACAATTTTTGGTGAAATTTGCAATACTGTCAGAATGGCTGGAGTTTCAGATGATAGGGTCAGACTCAGCCTGTTTCCTTTCTCTCTGGGAGGAAACGCTAAAGATTGGTTTCATTCATTCCCGGAAGGAACTTTTCAAACTTGGGATGCTTTGGCAAGAAAGTTTGTTACTAAATTCTTTCCACAATCAAAGATCAATCAAGGGAAGCTGGAAATCTCATCTTTCAAACAAGAAATGGAGGAAACTCTCGGACATGCGTGGGACAGATTTAAAAGCCTGTTGAGGAAGACCCCAGTCCATGGGTTTGATAAAACTACTTACTTACTCACATTTATTGGAGGTTTGAACATGCACTCAAAGATGATGTTGAATGTTGCTGCTAAAGGAGACATCAGAAGGAAGACGGAGGACGAAGCCTATGATCTGATAGAACTTATGGCAGACAATGAGGAGACGTATGATGCACATGGTGAAGATGTTTCGATGTTTCGATGTTGCAAACTAACATTGGGACGAGGGAACCAAACAATGCAATCACTCAGCAGTTGGAGATGGTGGCAAAAACATTATTTGACTTATTACAAACAGTTAAAGAGGCTTTCGTGGTCCCACAGCAACCTCATTTCATGCCTATACAAAGGACCGTGGAATCTGAAGAAATTTTTCATCGAATTATGAAAAGAAGTGTGTTTGCTGTAAATATGGTGGAGAAAAATAATGTGGCCGAAGCATGGGAGATTGTTACTAGAAGTGGGAGAATACTAAAAGAGAAAGAGGTCGAGAAAAATGAAAAAGAAAAGGAGAGTGTTGAAGAAAAGAGTGAGAAAGGGCGGAGTGTGAGATAGAGAAAAATCTGATGAGTAAAGATCAGGAAGAGAAGGCTGTGAAAGCCAAAGAGAAAGAGTACGAAAAACCACTGCCGTACCCAAAAATATATTCTAGAAAGGAGAGAGAGAAGCAGTTTGAGCGTTTCATGGAGCTTTTCAAGAAACTGGAAATAACCATACCGTTCTCCGAGGTACTCCAGCAGATACCATCTTATGCAAAGTTTTTAAAAGAACTCATCACAAAGAAAAGGAAGTACCTTGAAGAGGAAACAGTTGAGGTGCAAGAGAATTGCAGTGCAGTTTTACAAAGGTCACTACCTCCCAAATTACAAGATCCAGGGAGCTTCACTATTCCTTGTACTATTGGAGAGTTAGATGTTGGAAAAGCTTTGATTGATCTTGGAGCTAGTATAAATCTGATGACTCTTTCTATGTTCAAAAGGATTAGAGGAGTGGAGATCAAACCAACAAGAATGGTTCTTCAATTAGCAGATAGATCTCTTAAAAATCCTTATGGAATTGCTGAAGATGTGATAGTCAAGGTAGACAAATTCCTATTTCCAGTGGACTTTGTTATAATGGAGATGGAAGAAAATGAAGATGCTCCTTTGATTCTTGGAAGGCCCTTCATGAAGACAGCCAGGATTGTGATTGATGTTGAAAAAGGGAAGCTTAAAGTCCAGGTACAAGATGAAGAGGTGGATTTTGATGTGTTTCAGGCAATGTCACATCCTAAAGACAACAAGTCATGCTTTCAGATCGACGCTGTAGAAGAACTTTGTATGACTCAAGAGAATAGAGTTTGTAATGCATCCATGCTGGAGAGAACTCTTATCGATGAATGTGAGGATTTGAATGAAGAGGAGGATAAAATGAAGCATGAATGTGTTCAAGAGTTGGAGGCAACAAAAGAAATTCCAACAGAACAGGCTCTCTTTGAAAAGATTGAGTCTAAAGAAAAAATTCCAGAAAGTAAGGTTGAATTGAAGGAGCTACCACCGCATTTGAAGTATGTGTTTTTGGAAGATGATGGAGGAAAGCCAGTCATTATCAGTACTTCATTATCTCCAGAAGAAGAGAGAAAGTTGGTGGGAGTCTTAAAAGCAAACAAAGATGCCATAGGATGGTCAATTGCAGATCTCAAAGGTATAAGTCCCACATACTGTATGCATAGAATCCTTATGGAAGATGATTATAGACCAGTAGCTCAACCGCAAAGGAGACTTAATCCTGCTATGAAAGAAGTTATGAGAAAAGAAGTATTGAAGTTACTGGAAGCAGGAATTATCTACCCTATTTCTGATAGCAAATGGATAAGTCCAGTTCAAGTTGTACCAAAGAAAGGAGGGATGACTGTCATTTATAACGAAAAGAACGAACTTATCTCCATAAGCACAGTTACTAGTTGGCGCATGTGCATCGATTACAGGAGACTAAATGCAGCTACCAGGAAAGATCATTTTCCCTTACCTTTTATGCATAAGATGTTAGAAAGGTTGGCTGGACAAGCTTATTATTGCTTTTTAGATGGCTACTCTGGATATAATCAAGTTGTGGTTGACCCTGAAGACCAAGAGAAAACAGCCTTTACATGTCCATTTGGTATATTTGCTTACAGAAAGATGCCATTTGGATTATGTAATGCACCAACCACATTTCAGAGGTGTATGCAAGCAATCTTTGCTGATTTCATGGAGAAAAGCATAGAAGTTTTCATGGACGATTTTTCAGTTTTTGGGGATTCGTTTCAAAGGTGCTTAACCAACCTTGATGTTGTTCTTAAACGATGTGTTCAAACCAATCTTATTCTAAATTGGGAAAAATGCCATTTTATGGTTACGGAAGGGATTGTGTTTGGGCACAAAATTTCAGCCAGGGGGATTGAAGTGGATAAGGCAAAAGTGGAGGTAATTGAAAAACTTCCACCTCCAACAAATGTGAAAGGAATTCGAAGTTTCCTCGGGCATGCTGGGTTTTATCAAAGATTCATCAAGGATTTTTCAAAGATTGTTAAGCCTTTGAGTAATTTGCTGGCTAAAGAGACACCATTTGTGATGAGTCCGGAATGTTTGCAAGCTTTTAATACTTTGAAGAAAAGGTTTATCTCTGCTCCAATGATTGTAGCTCCAGACTGGAATCAAGAGTTTGAACTCATGTGTGATGTTAGTGACTATGCCATAGGTGTTGTGTTGGGACAAAGAAGAGAAAAGGTATTTCATGCTATTTACTATGATAGTAAAGTCTTGAATGAAGCCCAATTAAATTATGCTACTACAGAAAAAGAGTTTTTGGCTATAGTCTATGCATTGGAGAAATTTAGATCATACTTCGTTGCATCTAAGGTGATTGTTTATACGGATCATGCGGCTATAAAATACTTATTGACAAAACTAGACTCAAAACCACGGCTGATTAGATGGGTGTTGTTGCTGCAAGAATTTGACATAGAGATTTGTGATAAAAAGGGAAGTGAAAATCTGATATCTGATCACTTATCTCGGTTGGTCAATGATGAAGTAACAAGCATGGAAAAAGAAATATGGGAGTCATTTTCAGACGAAACTCTTCTATATATCCAACAAAGACCGTGGTTTGCTGATTTGGCTAACTTTAAAGCCGCAGGTGTCATTCCTGAAGAATTGAATTGGCAGCAGAAAAAGAAGTTTTTACACGATGGCAAACAATTCGTTTGGGATGATCCGTACTTGTTCAAGATAGGAGCAGACAATCTTCTGAGGAGATGTGTAACAAGGGAAGAAGCAGAAATGATTTTGTGGCATTGTCATAACTCTCCTTACGCAGGTCATTATAATGGTGAGCGCACAGCCGCAAAAGTCCTGCAAGCAGGATTTTATTGGCCAACTGTGTTTAAAGATGTCCATAATCATGCTCGGAGCTGTGACAAATGTCAAAGGACAAGGACTATTTCAAGGAGGCATGAGATGCCACTGCAAGGAATTCTGGAGGTTGAAGTTTTTTATTGTTGGGGTATTGATTTTGTTGGACCCTTTCCTCCATCATTTAATAATGAGTATATTTTGGTAGTTGTTGATTATGTGAGCAAATGGGTTGAAGCTTTAGCATGTCCCAAGAATGATGCCAGTACTGTGATCAAATTCCTAAAGAGGCAAATCTTTTCATGATTTGGCACTCCCAGGGTGCTCATCAGTGATGGGGGGTCCCACTTTTGTAATGCCCAGCAAGCTAAGGTGCTTAAACATTATGGGGTGAAACATAAGGTGGCTGCACCTTATCATCCACAAACAAATAGGCAAGCTGAAGTTTCTAACCGGGAGATCAAAAGAATTCTGGAAAAGACTGTCACTTTTTCCAGAAAAGATTGGTCACAAAAACTAGATGATGCTGTCTGGGCATATAGAACTGCTATGAAGACTTCAATGGGACTCTCACCTTTTCAGTTGGTTTATGGAAAAGCATGCCATTTGCCAGTAGAGATGGAGCATAAAGCTTTGTGGGCTTTGAAATTTTTGAACTTTGATCCTAATGAAACTCAAAGCAAACGAAGAGATCAGTTGCTTGAACTTGAAGAAATGCGGTTGCACGCATATGATTCATCAAGGATTTACAAAGATAAGGTGAATTTTATCATGACAAGAAGCTGCTGAAGAGAACTTTCCATCCAGGGGAGTTGGTGTTACTGTTTAACTCAAGGTTGAAGTTGTTTCCTGGAAAGCTGAAATCAAAATGGTCAGGACCTTTTGTGGTAAAGCAGGTATTCCAAAATGGAGTAGTGGAATTAGAGCATTCAAATGATGAGAATCAACAGCGAAGCTGGGTAGTGAATGGTCAGAGGCTCAAACATTATGTGGGAGGAGATGTGGAGCAATTTGCTTCAGTTATGATGTTGGTGGATCCATGAGGTTTGGGTCAGGCTCGTGACGTTAAACAAGCGCTACTAGAAGGCAACCTAGATTCTTTCTTTCACTTTTGCATTTTAATTTCTTAGAATAGGTTGAATTTTATTTTTCAGTTTTAATCTTGGCTTGAATACTTTTCTGAAGATGTTTGACTGAATAATTTGCATGATGAGCATGTTTAATGATGATTTGATGTTGATGTATCAAGTTATGTTGCATGTTGATATCCTGTGAAACAGAGTTGTGATGAATTATGATTGTGGTTATGATGCTGAGCAGAGTGTATGAATGAATGTGTGTGAGAAAGCATGTTGTGTGAGATATTGAACTCCAGAGTTTTATTGTTGTATGAATTTATTCACAGAGGGAAGCATGAATGATATTGCCTAAGTCTTGATGATTGATTGAATTGCATGTATATGTCATATGATCAAGGCCGTTTTTGGAAGCCCTTACTTAGCCAAATTTTCACCCAAAGTGCTTGAAATTTTATACCCTTTTTTAACCTTGGCCCTAAACAGAATGAAAACCCTTGTGCTAAATCTATTTACTTTGAATTGGGTTAACGACTGTAAGTATATTCAAGGTTCAAGTTTGGGGTTGTGGGGAAAGTTTGAATGGCAAAAAGAAAGGCATTGAGCTCAAGTGTTGAAAGTGAAAAATACATGAGAAAAAGAAAAATCATGAAAGATGAGCTCAATGTAAAAATAAAAGAAAAAGGGAAGAAGTTGGGGACAAGTGAGTTGAACTTGAACCTTGAATGATAAATGAGCTCTCTTGATTCAAAGATTTTGTGATCCAGAAAAACCAAATTTTCTTGATAGCCCAGCCTCATTACAAGCCTTGGAAAAGTCCTTTTGATGGCATTTGCAAGTAATGATTTTGATTGTTTGAGATGAACGACAATTTTATTTCATGTGACTACTGAATGATGAAGAATTGGAGTGTCACCCTAAACACTTGAGTGATTGAGTGAAACACTTGCTTGGTGAGAATTTCTAAATTTCATTATTGCATCTTTGCTTAGTAGATTGGTCATTCATAATATGAAACATCTGTTGAGAACTGTTTGAAATAACTGAATTGAAAGCATGCATGCATCTTGATTTGATTACCACTGATGATCTGAAATTGAGTAGTTCTCAGAATGTACTTTAGGATTGTTGAACCATCGCATGAAATTGTAGAAAGCCAAGTTTTGTTTTGTTTATAGTTTTGTCTTGTTTGCTTAAGGATAAGCAAAGTTCTAAGTTTGGGGTTGTGATAATGGTTGAAAAACCGTTATTTTCATATGGTATTTTAGACCAAATTACTCCCTTTACTGCTTAGAATGAGCTTAAAATCAAGCAAAACTCAATAAATGAGTCAGTAGAGAGTCAAAAGCATTTTTTAGCGATATTATGCTTGTTTTGAATTGTGATGTAGTAATTTTGATGGAAGTGAAGATGAAGGCCTTAGACTCAAGACAGAGGAAGAAAATCAAGAAAAGAAGAGTCTAGGAACCGCCCAGCGGCAGAAATACACCGTTGGGTGGTCAAATGCGAGGAGGTGGCACCATGGCAGGGACGCCTGGCGGTTTTGCGATAAGAGGCAAACCGCCGAGCGGTAGACCCCTGACGCCGGGCGGTAGCGCGATAAGAGGCAAACCGTCGGGCGGCACAAGTGTGACACCGGGCGGTTGCCCGTTGGGCTTGGGCCTGTTTTCTATGACGCTCCTCAGCTATAAATAGCCCTGTTGGGATTTTGATTCTCATTCTTTTGACAGAAGAGGGCGGCCAGACCTAATTCTTACTCTCCAGAGAAGATTTCTTGGATGCTTAGGCTCCTTTTAATCCTATCTAGGGTTTGCTCTTCCATTATTTTCATCTTGGTTCACCATGACAATGGTGAACTAAACCCTTTTTTTGTTGGGGGAAACAATGTAATCTTTTGAAACTCTCTCTTATTCAAACTCTTGTTTATTTATATGATTTTCATATGCTTTGATTATCGATTGTTGGGTTCTCATCTGCACTTAAGGCTTTTATCGTTTAACTCATTCGATAACTGTTGTTTGTCTCTACTGATACGGGAACGTACAATAATGTCATGAACTGGTGAGTAATTCCTTGCTTAAGTAATACCACCTAGGGATAGGGAGGTAGGACGATCAATTGTTTTTGCTTCTGTTCGGTAATGCATTGCTAGTTGCTAGGGGAGGCTAGGGATAGCAAGCCGGTAATTAGTAATAGGCTCTTTTCGCCGAGGGATCGAGATAAGGGTAGGCCAAGAAAGTTTGCATAACAATGAGATAACAAAGCAATTTAAACAAGAGGAGTATATAAGAGAGTGTAGATAAGATGAAATTGTAAACCCGCAACAACTTCATTCATCTACTGTCTTTTTCGTCAATTGAATCAACACATTGCATGTTTATTTTTTGTCTTTGCATCCCACAAAATTAATTTTTCTCTCTACAAGTCTTACGATTTTGATTCACACGAAAGATAAGGCCTTTCGAGTCTCTAGGGAAGAACGATATCGGGCTTTACCGATTATATTACTTGGAACGATCTGGTACGCTTGCCAGGGAGTCAACATTAAGCAAGAATATTATCATATTAGAACAGAACTCAATGTATAAAATGCATGACAATTAAAGCATAGTTGACTTCAAACATAGCACAGTCGAATCAATCAAATAGAGTATCAGATTTAGTGCAATAGATTAAGCAAATGGATTGATTCAAACTACTAATTTTATTTCCTTGATAGAAAACATATTACATTGATTGAGCATAAACAAGGAAATAGACACTAAACATTAAGAGCAACAAAAGATGGCTTTATATGCCAGTCTACAAAACGACATGACTCTATCCTAGGACACAAAACACAATTTGGTCAAACAGAAGCACTATTCTGATTCAGATGAGTCTTCATCAATGGTTTCTTCACTAATGTCCCTCCTTTCAGATTCTTCAAATGATGATGATACCTCAACATAATGCTTGAAAAGAATGTCCATCTTTTCATGTAGTTTTGCTAGAGAGTTGTTTATCCTTTTATATGCCCTCTTGAATGTGTCGTTCACCCGAATTTCAAATTCTGAATTCAGTACTTCAACCTCTTCATCACTCACATTGTTCCCGCGCGACATCTTTTCATTATGGATGACATTTTAATCATGGAAGACCCATCCTTGAGAAGTTCTCTTCATTCAATACAAGTTAGAGTGGCTTTTCCGATCATATTTTCTCTTCCACATGTTTGTTTTTTCTCATTTGTAAAGTCAACTCCATAGTGTTCAAGAACCTTGCTTATGAATACACCATATGGAAGTCTTCACTTGTTCCTACTTCCAGGATATGTTCTTTGAAAATGGCCACCCAATTTGTTTGTATTCTAAACACAATTGCATATAACAAGCAAACATCCATAGGGGTGAGCTTAATGATGTTGTATCTTCCTGGCAGCAGTATATGTCCTATGATGAAAGCAATTACTTTCTCTTCCTTATCAAGCCATTTGAATAAGAACCCTTTTTCTTTTTTATACCTTCTCGGTATCTCATAAAGCTTTTGAACATTTCCGTTTTTCGTATCTTTTTGAACCTAGGACAATCCAACTTGTGGGACAACTCACCTTCATTTTTCAACCCTGTGAACTTCCACCAAATATCATCATCAATGACAATATCTATACCTTTCACCCGAGAGTGAATATTTCCATCAATTTCTTTGACATTGTAGTGGAAGACCTCTATTAATTCATTATAACAGTCTCCTTTCATTCCAATAAATTTGTTGAGACCTAGGAATTTTAAATCATCAAGAAATGTAAATTTCTCTTGTTCAAATATAATCAGCTCAGCCATGTGATGTTTGACAACTTCCGTGAGTGACCGCATGATAAGAAACCTTTCTCTGGTTTTATCATCGCTGATCCATCCAGAGGGGTCAGCCTCTCTTCTTGCAGACTTTGGACGTCTTCCTGGTCTTGATGATGAGGCAGCCATTTGAGTAGGGAGGTAGATGAATTTCACCATAATCAGAATAAGGGTTTGTTTGCCAGTTTGTATGTGAATGTCTCAGACAGTATCATTCATTTATAGACGAAAAACGCACCGAGAATTTTGCTTAATCCCTAAGTGATGGCATACCCCTTGCCATAACCTAGCACATTCATGAAGAGTTAGAGACATCTATAGAAGATGGACCTATACTCTTTCTCTTAGGCCATCTAAAGCCATCATGAAGATTTAGTAGAGTTGGAATAATTTTGGGCCTTGTATTTTGGGCCAAGTAGTCTAGATTTTATTTGGGCTTTGTATTATGGGCCAAGTAGTCTAGATTTTATTTGGGCTTTGTATTGTGGGCCTAGTAGTATAGGATTTCAATTGGGCCTTGTATTTTGGGCCAAGTAGAATAGGATTTTGACCAAACAAGTCAACAAATGGTCAAGGCCCAAAGTTGACTATGCTTGGATGTCCAAAATGGGTGTGTTGACCAAGGGGTCAACATTTTAGCTAAGCTTGGAGGACAAGGGAGCAAGATTTCTTCCTAGAGATGTGGAGGCTTCCTATTGGAGAGTTTTCCTCCTAATTAGTTGCCATGTGTAACTCTAGGAATGGAGAGTTTTTCCATAAGTAGTGGCCACATGTCACTCTCTCATTTGAGAGGATTTTTGCCACTTGTCTCTCTCTTATTGGAGAGGATTTCTCCTTGCTCTCCAACACAACCAAGGTCGCTCTTTTAGGTTAAAGTTTCAGCCCATTTTGAGACACTTTAACCTATAAATAGAGGTGTTCTCCATCATGTAATCACCTTTGATTTAGAGTAAAATTATGCTGTCATTTTTGTGTCATACTACTCTTTTAAGGTCACCTTAGGCTAGAGCAACCCAAGTGGCCTCCTCTAGCCACCTTCCTCCAAGAGTTGGCCCAACCTCTCTTAGAGAACCACCAAACACACCTTCCATCACCATACAACTCACCAAAACCGTAAGGCTTCCATCTTCATCCACCACCATTCCGCAAACCATCATCAAAACCATGAGCATCTTGAGTACATAGCTTGGTTGCTTCTAGATTTGGCTTGTCCTAGCTAGATCATTGCCATCATTTGGTATCAAGAGCCTTGGTTCTTCAAAGAGCTAAGTTTCTTGGTTTTGATCCTTTCTTATTTCCTTGTTATTTATTGTTTTCCTTGTCTTGTTGTGTTTATTTTTCCATCTATCATTTTGTTTTTCTGGCACTAAACTGGGACGATTATGAAACTTAAACTGCATCTAGCCCCGTTATCCAAAAAATTAGTAAAAATACTCAAATGAAAGCCCTTTGAGTTTAGTTTCAAACAAAAAACAAATCAATTCATTTGGACTTCTTTAGAGAAAGTTATGAGTAAAACACTGAGCAAAGGTCAATGCTGCCAGAATGTTGTCATTAGGGTTTTCCAAGTTATCTTTTGTTAGTTTTGGTTACTGTTTTGTGCCTTTTCTTTTTTGAGTCATTCTTTACTGTTTTGTTGGGTCTTTTATTGATTTATATGTGGTGCATTTGATTAATTGAGTCATTTTAATTTTTTAATCCATCCATGTTTGTCTAGAGTCATGTGTAGTTCTTTTCTTGTCAATTTTCTCTAGTAACTTTGAAAAATCATCAAAAGAAATATATAACATTGTTTGCAAAACTGCACCATATACAACTATTTGAGGGTCTTATCGTTGATGTTTTGGGTTCATGCTTGCCATTAGATCATTGGCAAGATCTTAAAAAAAAATTCCCTATTGATGTTACTACTTTTCAACTCCATTTTTTATTCTAGTAGGATTCTCTTCTATTTTGTGTTTCTTGTCTTTTTGGCTTTTAAAACCCATAAATCACCTCTGTTCCAAGTGTGTGGTGGTCTTATTTTTCACCTTAAAAGAGTGGAAAAAGAAGTGTTAAAAGCTTTTAAGCAAAAGGCCTCAAAAGAGTACCAAAAGAGAGCTTAAAAAGTGCTGAAAAATATTGTGTGCTTAGACTGCTACCATTGTTTTTGTGCAGTCTGCTTTGGAACGTGTTTTGCTCACTATTTTGGGTTTTTATCTTCATTTTCCAGTGGCTAAAATTCTTGGCTGTGACGTTAAAAGAGTGGCCTTAGTGCCCCATTTGCTCAAAGTTGCCAAAAGACAAGAACCACTCACTTTTCTTCTAGTAGCTTTTGTTTTGTGAATCTATTCTAGCACCTTTCATTAGGATTTCTTTTGAGTGCTAACCTTTCTTTCTTAACCTTTAATTTCTTGCTTGTCTTCTTGGCTTTCTTAGTTTTTTCATAATTAAATTCCTTTTGCAAAGCTTTTCTTGTTTTTGGACCTTTTTATTACTTTTGTCCCTATTTTTTCATGCACAATTTCGGCTGTGGTTACTTTGTGTGGTGTAAGTTCTCTTTGTGAGGTGATCCAATATCTTAGAGGTAGCCTTCTAGGTGATGGAGACCCAAAGGGAGCTTGAAGTCTAGAGCGGTAGCCAAAAGAAAGGAGAGAAACACTTTGGGAGGTAGCTTTGATTTGGTTGTAATTTTTGGCTTTGTAATCTTTCTTTTCTTTTCTTTTTCTCTTGTAACTAACGACCTTGTTAGGTGTCTTGGGAGAGTCTTTGGTGCTCAATCCTATCTCCTAACAAGAACCTTTATTTCTTAGTAAATTTCATTTTTAGTTGGTTGGTTGGAGGAACCAAGGTTTTTCTAACTTAATCATTAGGCCGCATAGTTAGTTTATTTGTTTTCTTTAATTGTGATAACTTAGTGTATGTCAACTTTAATTTCAACTTTAGTTCCCTTTGAGAAATTTGGTTCAAGAGTTTCTAAGGTAAACTTTGGCTAGGAAAGGTTTGGTATTTAAGCAATCCATTGTGATTCACCTCCCTTTCCTCGAAGTGAACTTGGGTGTCTTTTGTCTCCTTAAGTCTCTTAAGGAACTTTCTTTGAAATTTAAGTATTTTGTATTGCATATTTTTGAAAACCTTTAAGGATGTCTAAGACTAATTCCTTTGAAATTAGAAGTGACTCTATGAGGATGTGAAACCCACTTTGAAAATTTTAGCAAAAGAGCTAAAGTCACTTAAAATTTGGCAAAGACAAGCAACTCTTCTCAAAGAAAAAGAAAAAATTGAAAGAGAAGAGTATCTTGCTAAGTTGGAAGAAGAGCTTAGAATTCTTAATAAAAAACAAGAAAAAGTCCAAAAGGATTTAAGGAAGATAAAGAGAAGAAGAGAGGAAGACAAAAGAAGGAAGAAAGAACAAAGGGAGAAAGAGGAGCATGAGAAAATAGAGAAAGAACAAAGAGAGAGAGGAGCAAGTAAGAAGAGAGAAAAAGGAGGAGGAAAGAAAAAGAGAGTATGAAGAGAAGAAGATAAAAGAATGGAATGAGAAAGAAAAGAGAGAAAAAGAAGAGATTGAGATAAAAGAAGAAGAGGAAGAGTTACTAAAGCACCCTACCACTCCCACAATTAAGGTTGAGACTAAGATGATGAGGGGAGTTTTCCAATCCGTAAACTTTTCTCAATACATCCAACCATCTTTCATAACTCTAGTTTTTACTTTTGAAATTTCAACTTCTTTTTCATTCCCACTATTTTTAACTCCTCAAATTTTTTCAAATTAAACTTTGAGTTGATGTTACCTCTTAGGATACCATTAACTCAAAGTAAACACAAACAATTTTGTGGAGTAGACCTTCAAAGCTTTCAAGTAAATTCTTTTAAAATTAGCATAAGGTCTTATTTAAATCATTCATCTAGATATATGTTGTTTGTGGCTCATAAGATTATTGGTTTTGAGTTTCATGACACTTGCATATGGATCTTTGATCCTAGAGGAAAGATACTCAAAATAACCAATAATAAGAAAAAGGTTTTTGTCATAAAAGAACAAGAAGATTTGAGGACAAATCCTTTTCAAGAGGGAGGGAATGATGGCATACCCCTTGCCATGACCTAGCACATCATGAAGAGTTGGAGACATCTATGAAAGATGGGTCTAAACTCTTGCTCTTGGGCCATCTTAAGTCATCATGAAGATTTAGTAGAGTAAGAATAATTTTGGGTCTTGTATTTTGGGCCAAGTAGTCTAGATTTTATTTGAGCTTTGTATTATGAGCCAAGTAGTCTAGATTTTATTTGGGCTTGGTATTATGAGGCTAGTAGTGTAGGATTTCAATTGGGCCTTGTATTCTGGGCCAAGTAGAATAGGATTTTGACCAAACAAATCAACAAAGGGTCAAGGCCTAAAGTTGACTATGCTTGGACCTCCAAAATGGGTGTGTTGACCAAGGGGTCAACATTTTGGCTAAGCTTGGAGAACAAGGGAGAATAATTTCGTCCTAGACATGAGGAAGCTTCCCATTGGAGAGTTTTCCCCCTAGTTAGTGGCCATGTGTCACTCTAGGAATGGAGAGCTTTCCATAGGTAGTGGCCACATGTCACTCTCTCATTTGAGAGGATTTTTGCCACTTGTCTCCCTCCTATTGGAGAGGATTTCTCCTTGCTCTCCAAGACAACCAAGGTGGCTCTTTTAGGTTAAAGTTTCAGCCCATTTTGAGACACCTTAGCCTATAAATAGAGGTGTTCTCCATCATGTAATCACCTTTGATTTAGAGTAAAGTTATGCTGCCATTTTTGTGTTATACTACTCTTTTAAGGTCACACTAGGCTAGAGCAACCCAAGTGACCTCGTCTAGCCACCTTCCTCCAATGCTGCCATTTTTGTGCCATACTACTCTTTTAAGGTCACACTAGGCTAGAGCAACCCAAGTGGCCTCGTCTAGCCACCTTCCTCCAAGAGTTGGCCCAGCCTCTCTTAGAGAACCACCAAATACACCTTCCATCATCATACAACTCATCAAAGCCATGAGCTATCAACACCTTTCACCACCACCAAATTTCGCAATCTTCATCCATGAACTTATGGCTTCATTTGCTTCTAGACTTGGCTTGTCCTAGCTAGAGCATTTGCCATCACTAAGTTAATCTTTAACATTCAAAAGACACAACATTTCAAATATTTAGATAACATAGTCGATTGAATTAATGTTGGAGTCGACTTGGACTCATAAAACTCTTTTCAACTAGATTCAATCAATCAAACAATTAAGCACTCAATGCAAACAATCATACCACAACAAATAATCAGTATATGCATGATGCAGCAGATAGATACAGGGTTACCAGTTGTAGACATTCAAGGTGTATGATATGATCCATTGTAATTTCATCCTTGAAAGCAGTTTTGTATCAGTTGCACAACCTGCAAAACAGTTAAGTTGGTTGCTGGTATCCATTTGACTTTGGGTCTTTGATTGTTAGTTCTTATCACATGTTCCTTTGGTATCCATACACATAATCCTTGAGGAAAAGCATCATGTATATAATAACAATTTCTAACAGTATGACCAACACATTTGCAATAAAAACATGCATTTCTAGCAGGTTTTCTTAATTCATTAAACTTCCTAGTATTGGTTCTGCTAGATTTACATTTAAATCCAATTCATTGCCTATTATTAATTCTGCTAGAAGAATTTAATACAACATCTAAATTGTCACTAGCTTGAGCAAACTTGGCTAGCTTGCTAGTCAGGTAATCCATCTTTTTAACATGTATAGGACAATTTTCACAAGCTTTTTCAACAGTAACAATTTTAATTTCAATATTCCTAGCAGACAATAAGGCTTCATTTAGCTCCTTTTCTGATACAAGAGGGTCTAGCATCATGACACACATAGGACCTATCACAAGAGGAATGACCAAAAAGCTTCAAGAAGAGTATTCTCCAAAAGGTCAAGTACTCTTTGCTATCTTTGGATGGGAAATTGGAGATCAAGAAGATTTTACAAATTTACCAAAGCATGGGGAAGGGTAAAGTGGACATTTCTACATAAGGAGGGGTGTGCTTATCATCATAAGGGGAGGTATTAGTAATTTTCCCTCCATATATACAGAACTCATTCTTCACGTGTTTCATAAGGCTTTCTAGAAGCCAAACACCTTTAGCACATGTTGATTAGTTGGCATCAGATCCGTGAATTATGGATCTAGGCATTTTCCTTGATGAGGCCGAGAGGTTCATCTATAAAACCTCTTGGCATAGTTTGTATCTTCACTTTTGGATTGATGATAATGAAACTCTGCTGAGATGTTAGCAAGTTCTTCTCCAAGAGTCACCTTGTTAGCTTGTTTTCCATTGCAACTTTCTTCCACGTCATGGAAGCCTTCTGAGTTGTGAATCATTTCTCCAAGCTAGCCTTCATCTCCACTCACCATAAACACTTCCAATTCGCTGCTCCACTCCAAACTCTCCATCCAAAGCTGTTACAGAATCATCTCCAGATCTGTCGTTGCTGACTGGTACTGTTCCATTGGTTCCAGCTGCATTCCAAGCTTCAACTCACCTCCAATCTCACGGCACATCTCCAACACATCCCCTTGGATGTATCATTTTCTAATCTTTCATTTTCAGCAACAAAGTTATCAATTCTTTGCTCAAAATCTCTTCTCTCAGAGCTCAGTCGATTTACCTTGTATTGGAGTTGCATGGCTTCAGCATGTAGCTCTTTGAATGCATCTTGAAGCATATCATATTTGACTTCTATAGGTTCATTTGATATGTCTGCATCACTTTCATAATCGTCCCATGTTACTCCTGTCATGTAGCACAAATTTGATTCCTTTTCTTGATCAGAATCCTCATCACTTGAATTTTCAGAATTTGAATTCTCCCAAGCAATGTAGGCTCATTTTCTTTTCATATTTCTGCCTTGAGGAAATCTTTTCTTCCCTTTCTGCTTTGGCTGTATTTCAAGACAGTCAAGCTTGATGTGACCTTCTTTACCACATTCATAGCACTTGACAGTGTTTGTGCTTAAGCTTTTCTTCTTGCTTTGACCTGCATGGTTAGACAGTTGACTATCATTTTGCATAAGTTGACTAAACTTTCTTACCATCAGAGTCATAAGCTCTTTGTCATCCATCTCTGTTTCAGTGATGTTCTTGTTTGTAGCTTTCAGAGCAATGAACTTCTTTTCTTCAATCTCCTCTTCATCCTTCAGTCTACCAAGTTCTAACTCATGTTCATGTAGCTTGCCAAACAAGGTAGCCATATTCATAGTTGTAAGATCTTTGGATTCAGAGATTGTAGTGACTTTTGGTTGCCAATTCCTGATCAGACTTTTCAGAATCTTGATGTTGATCTCTTCTTTGTCAAAGACTTTGCCAAGAGCCATAAGGTGATTTACAATATGAGTGAATCGTTTCTGAACATCAAAGATGCTTTCACCAGCCTTCATTCGGAACAACTCATACTCTTGTATTAGTGAATTCTTCCTGGCTCTCTTGACTTCATTCGTGCCTTCATGTGTTACCTCTAGAACATCCCACATTTCCTTTGCAGACTTGCATTGGGATATCCTGAAAAATTCATCAATTGTTAAAACAGAGGCAATAATGTCTAGCTTTAACATCATACTGAGCTTTTCTATTTTTATCAACAGTCCACTCAGTAGTTTCATAACAATTACACTATCAACATTTTTTGTAGGCACATATGGACCATTTAAAGTGGCATCCAAAATTCCTTTATCTTGCGATTCAAGAAAGATCTGCATGCGAATTTTCCAAAAAAGATAGTTTTCTCCAGCAAATAGAGGTGGTTTGTTTGTTGAAGCACCTTCACCAAAAGTTTGAAAATTTGAAGTCATCCCCAGGTTTTACAGTCAAATAGAATAAAAACAGAGTCGACTAAATTTTCAAATATTTTATGAAAACCAGCTCTGGTGCCAATTGTTAGGATTTAGGTTGGCTTCGTTTTACACCAAGAGGGGGGGTGAATTGGTGTTAGTTCAAAAACAAAATATTTTCGCAATCTTGGTATGAAAATTCAAAGCTTTTGATCTTTCCTTGAAATGCAAGTAATGAAAAATGTAATGCATCGGAAAAACGTAGTTGACAGTCACACAAGTAAAGTCGACTGAAATAAAGAGTGCAGGGATAGAGAAAATCAAACACTGGTTTTTATACTGGTTCAGCCAACAATGCCTACATCCAGTGTCCTTCCACCCTTGGAAGCAAATGCACTATAATGGTTGCGGTTTTTACAACAAGGAATTTATAGAAGCACCACACAAAAATATAAATCTCCTCTCTAACCCAAAACCAAATATAGCTTCACACACAAAACCAGAATTGCAGAAAGAATCCCCTCTTCTACAATCTGAACCCACGTTGAACAATCCTCAACATGTAACCAGCACTCTTCACAGGATGCCAAGCCTATCAAGATCAAACTAGAAGCACCTTCTCTGTGCAGATGTTGATCAAACAGTGTGCGCAATAGACTCCTCAATCTCAATCTCTCTCAAGAAAGATCACCACGGTCTTCTTGGAGAATTCTTGGAGCTTCCAAAACTGAGAATTCACTCTGAAACAGGACAATGAAAGTGTTAGATCACAAAAGTCTCTCAGAGCAATTCGTGCTCTGACTATTTATAGTTTTCCTGTCATTCTCAGTCGAATAGCCTACTAATACAGTCGACTGTATTAAAACAGTTATAACGGACAGTCAACACAAAGGCTCCTCAGTCAACCAAATCAATGCACATTCATGACAGTTGACCCAGTCAGTCAATCCTAACTAACTTTTGAAAATGTAGTTGTTAGAGCAATTAGGCATAACAAAAATAACAGCAGTACAGTCGAATAAGAGTTCTACACTATCGACTGACACTTTAAAAAACACTTTTAAATTCTTTTCATCACAAAATCTCATCAAGCACATGCTCACAAAATCTGTGCAAAGATTTTAGCATAGTCGAATACATTACCAGTGTAGTCGACTGAACCAAACCTTTGTCACAACAAATATAAGTTCATAAAAGTGCTTGTGATCTTTTCTTAAGAAATGTGTAGAAATAATCAAAATCATTTATCACACATTTCAATATAAGCATGTTCCAAGCATATAACACATAATCATTCATAGGAACACACATTGCAAAATAACAAGACATGTTCAACAAAAGGCATATTTCATTATGTTGACTCCCTGGCAAGCGTACCAGATCGTTCCAAGTAATATAATCGGTAAAGTCCGATATCGTTCTTCCCTAGAGACTCGAAAGGCCTTATCTTTCGTGTGAACTAAAATCGTAAGACTTGTACAGAAAAATTAATTGTTGTGGATGGAAGAACACAAAATAAACATTTAATGCGTTGATTCAGTTGACGAAAAAGACTATGGATGAATGGAGTTGTTGGGGGTTTACAATTTCATCTTATTCGTCCTCTCTTATCTACTCCTCTTGTTTAAATTGCTTTGTTATCTCATTGTTATGCAAACTTTCTTTGCCTACCCTTAGCCCGATCCCTCGGCGAAAAGAGCCTATTACTAATTACCAGCTTGCTATCCTCAGCTTCCCCTAGTAACTAGCAATGCATTACCGCACAAAAGAAAAACAATTGATCGTCCTACCTCCCTATCCCTAGGTGGTATTGCTTAACCAAGGAATTACTCACCAGTTCATGACATTACTGTACGTTCCCGTATCAATAAAGACAAACAACAATTATCGAATGAGTTAAACGATAAAAGCTTTGAGCGCAGATGAGAACCCAACAATTGATAATCAAAGCATATGACAATCATATAAATAAACAAGAGTTTCAATAAAAGAGAGTTTCAAAAGATTACATTGTTTCCCCCAACAAAAGGGTTTAGTTCACCATTGTCATGGTGAACCAAGATGAAAATAATGGATGAATGGAAGAGCAAACCCTAGATAGGATGAAAAGGAGCCTAAGCATCCAAGAGATCTTCTCCAGAGAGTGAGAATTAGGTCTGGTCGCCCTCTTCTGTCAAAAGAATGAGAAGGAAATCGCACTAGGCCTATTTATAGCTGAGGAGTGTAACAGAAAAAAGGCCCAAGCCCAACAGGCAACGCCCGGCGTCACACTTATGCCACCCGACAGTTTGCCTCTTATCGCGCTACCGCCCGGCGTCAGGGGTCCACCGCCCGGCGGTTTGCCTCTTATCGCAAAATCGCTAGGCGTCCATGCCATGATGCCATCTCCTCGCATTTGGCCACCTAGCGGTGTATTTCTGTTGCTGGATGGTTCCTAGACTCTTCTTTTCTTGATTTTCTTCCTCTGTCCAGAGTCTAAGACCTTCATCTCTAACTTCATTCTTCACTTCCATCAAAATTGCTACAAAACAATGCAAAACAAGCATAATATCGCTAAAAACAACTTTTGTCTCTCAACTGACTCATTTATTGAGTTTTGCTTGATTCTAAGCTCATTCTAAGCCTTAAAGGGAGTAATTTGGTCTAAAATAACATATGAAAATAACGGTTTTTCAACCGTTATCACAACCCCAAACTTAGAACTTTGCTTGTCCTCAAGCAAACAAAAGAAAACAAAACTTGGCTTTCTACAATTTCATCCGATGGTTCAACAATCCTAAAGTACATTATGAGAACTACTCAATTTCAAATCATCAGTGGTAATCAAATCAAGATGCATGCATGCTTTCAATTCAGTTATCTCACACATTCCTCAACAGATGTTTCATAAATGAATGACCAATCCACTAAGCAAAGATGCAATCATGAAATTTAGAAATTCTCACCAAGCAAGTGTTTCACTCAATCACTCAAGTGTTTAGGGTGGCACTCCAACTCTTCATTCTTCACAAGTCACATGAAATAAAATTGTCGTTCATCTCAAACAATCAAAATCATTATATGCAAACGCCATCAAAAGGACTTTTCCAAGGCTTGTAATGAGGCTGGGCTATCAAGAAAAATTGGTTTTTCTAGATAACAAAATCTTTGAATCAAGAGAGCTTATTTATCATTCAAGGTTCAAGTTCAACTCTCTTTCTTAACCAATCTCACTTGTCCCCAACTTCTTCCCTTTTTCTTTTATTTTTACATTGAGCTCACCTTTCATGATTTTGTTTTTCTCATGTATTTTTCATTCTCAACACTTGAGCTCAATGCCTTTCTTTTTGCCATTCAAACTTTCCCCACAACCCCAAACTTGAACCTTGAATATACTTACAGTCATTAACCCAATTCAAAGTAAATAGATTCAGCACAAGGGTTTTCATTCTATTTAGGGCCAAGGTTCAAAAAAAGTATAAAATTTCAAGCACTTTAGGTAAAAATTTGGCTAAGTAAGGGCTTCCAAAAATGGCCTTGATCATATGACATATACATGCAATCCAATCAATCATCAAGACTTAGGCAATATCATTCATGCTTTCCTGTGAATAAATTCATATAACAATAAAACTTTGGAGCTCAATACCTCACACAACATGCTTTCTCACACACATTCATTCATACACCCTACTCAGCATCACAACCACAATCATAATTCATCACACATCTGTTTCACAGAATATCAACATGCAACACAACTTGATAATCATCCACATCAAATGATCATCAAATAGGCTCATCATGCAAATTATTCAGTCAAACATCTTCAAAAAATTATTCTAGCCAAGTATACACACGAAAAATAAAATTCAACCTATTCTAAGAAATTAAAATGCAAAAGTGAAAGAGAGAATCTAGGTTGCCTTCTAGTAGCGCTTGTTTAACGTCACGAGCCTGACCCAAACCTGTTTAGCACTTGTCAGTAAGTGCAATCCTTCCAACACCCATCAGTAGGTGTGCCTTCCTGGTATCCTTCAGTGGATACCAAAATTAGCATCCCTCAGTAGATGCTACCCCAAAATTGTTCAAAAATTCAAAATTTACATGTTCAGCAAAAATAAAAATAAACCTAAAGCTAATATTTACAAAATAAATTGTCCCAGCAACATCATGTATTGTCCTTTTTGTTGGTGTCTCCAGTACACCGAATCCTCAGCTTTCTTTTATCCACTTGCTTAGTATGTCCATTGTATGGTGCCTCGATCTCCACCATCCCTTTCTCTTTCAGCTCCTTCAACACCCACTCCTTCTTCTTGTATTTCACTTTAATGCTTGGATGGAATGGGTCTTCCTTTAATTCAGGATGAACGGGTACCTGCAACATATTACAACTGTCAGTATAATCAATACCTGATGTGTTATCTTCAGATGCAGCTTCTTTCTCTAGCTTCTCATGTCTGTCGCTTCTCACAAGTTTAACCTCATCCTCCTCATAACCAGTGTATAGAAGCAAATATTCCTCATCTCTCATCATTATTCTTCTATCATGAACACTAATAAACATCTTTGACGTTGCCATGAGGGGTCTTCCCAAAATCATAGGTATCTTTTCATCATTCTCCACATCCATGACAACGAAATCGGCTAGCTGCTCCACTCGCACAATAACATCCTCCACTATACCGAGTGGTTCCGCTATAGATCCATCTGCCACCGTCACCGTAACACTAGACGGCTTCAATACCAGCCCTCTGATTTTCCATAAGAAATGCTTGGGTATCATATTGATGTTAGCCCCAGAATCTATCATAGCTTTTCCTATATCAAAATCATTTAGAACACATGATATTGTTAAACATCTCGGATCCTCTACCTTAGGCGGATGACTCCTCTTCTAAGGCTGAACAACAGGATCCTTTTTCTTCATCAATGACTTCAACTTGCTCTTCATTTTCTGGCTCAATGATTTCTTCTTCAGGATCCTCTTCCTCATCAATGATTTCAACTTCATCTTCATTACCTCTTTTCTCATTGACTTCATCAACACTCATCATCTCCTCATCTTCTCCTTCATTGCTTTTAAAGTTAGTTGGTTCACCTTCTGCCTTCCTTTTGTTGCTTTTCAGAATAGCTTTGCATTCGTCCTTAGGATTAACTTCAGTGTTAGCCCTAAACTGATTCTTTTCAGTGATTTCTATCCTTTTAGACAGTTGGCCAATCCGTGATTCCAGTGATGTGAAGCTGGCTTGATTATTGTTTAACTGAGACTCATAAGCTTTAAAAAAATTATCAAATCAGTTATTGAGGGCTCTGACCGTCTCAGTCAAGCTGCTTACCTGCTGCCATAACGGTGAAGGTTGTTGCTGTCGGAAGCCTCCTACTTGCCCAGAAGAAGTATTCTGGTTTTGTCCAATGCCTGGGGTGGTTCTTCCAACCTTGGCTAGAACAGCCTTGGTTAAAATTACCTTGCTTGAACTGGAATCGATCCCCATGTAGCTCACTTCCTGCTGCATTTCTTCAGTAAAAGCACATTGACCATTGATGTGGTCACCACCGCATAGATCGCAAAGTTGTTGAGTCTGAGAAATATTTCTTAACCCCACTGGAAATTCAGAAAGGACCTTTGTTAGCTTGTCCAATTTTTGGTTCAGGAGATGATTTTGTGTAGCCATCGCATCATTAGCCGGGAGATGCAAGAGTCCTCCTTTCTGTACTCCCCTCTCGCTTTAAGATACTTCATTCAGAGCCATCTCTTCAATCAATTCATACGCCTCATCTTCAGTCTTTCTATTTATATTGCCTTCGGCTGAAGCATCCAACATCATCTTAGACTGAGTATTTAACCCTCCAAGGAAAGCAAGTAAATATGAGGTCTTATCAAATCCATGGACTGGAGTTTTCCTTAATAGGCCTTTAAATCTGTCCCAAGGCTGTCCGAGAGTTTCTTCCATTCCTTGCTTGAATGAAGAGATTTCCAGCTTCCCCTGATTGATCTTGGTATGCAGAAAGAATTTGGTAACAAACTGTCTTGCCAAAGCATCCCAAGTTCTCCTTCCGGGAATGAATGCAACCAATCTTTAGCGTTTCCTCCCAGAGAGAAAGGAAACGGGCTGAGTCTGACCCTATCATCTGAAACTCCAGTCATTCTGACAGTATTGCAAATTTCACCGAAGATTGTCAAATGCTTATATGGATTTTCATTTGACAACCCGTGAAATTGGTTATTCTGAATTAACTAGATGAGTGCAGGGCTCATCACCATGTTGGTTGTATTGTCAGCTGGTATAGCTATGTTGTTGAAGTTCAAAGGACCCACTGTGTTTGCTGAGTCCCCGAGTGTGCGTCTTAGAGGAGGTTGGTCCGTCATCTCCTCTATATCTTGTGCCTCAAAAGAAGAGTGCAAAAGTTTCTCGGGAGAAGGAAAGTTTTCCCTTGCAGGATGTCTAACTTTCCTCCTTCTCCTGTCCGAGAGTCCTTCTAAAAGTGGTTGTTGGTATTTTCTACTTCTAGTGTGTATTGCTTCCTGCATACACAAGAAACAAAACCTAAAAGCACTTTTACAGAAAACAAAACAAAACAAAATAAGAAAAACAAAAAACAAATAATTACAAACAAGTCAAATTCAATCAATTCACACTACTTGAAAAAGTTCAACCTCGAGTCCCCGGCAACGGCACCAAAAAATTGTTGACTCCCTAGAAAGCGAACCAGATCGTTCCAAGTAATATAATCGGTAAAGCCCTATATCGTTCTTCCCTAGAGACTCGAAAGGCCTTATCTTTCGTGTGAACTAAAATCGTAAGACTTGTAGAGAAAATTAATTGTTGTGGATGCAAGAACACAAAATAAACATGCAATGCGTTGATTCAGTTGACGAAAAAGACTATGGATGAATGGAGTTGTTGGGGTTTACAATTTCATCTTATCCGTCCTCTCTTATCTACTCCTCTTATTTAAATTGCTTTGTTATCTCATTGTTATGCAAACTTTCTTGGCCTACCCTTAGCCCGATCCCTCGGCGAAAAGAGCCTATTACTAATTACCGGCTTGCTATCCCTAGCCTCCCCTAGCAATTAGCAATACGTTACCGAACAGAAGCAAAAACAATTGATCGTCCTACCTCCCTATCCCTAGGTGGTATTACTTAACCAAGGAATTACTCACCAGTTCATGACATTACTATACGTTCCCCTATCAGTAGAGACAAACAACAGTTATCGAATGAGTTAAATGATAAAAGCCTTAAGCGCAGATGAGAACCCAATAATCGATAATCAAAGCATATGACAATCATATAAATAAACAAGAGTTTCAATAAAAGAGAGTTTCAAAAGATTACATTGTTTCCCCAACAACAAAAGGGTTTAGTTCACCATTGTCATGGTGAACCAAGATAAAAATAATGGAAGAATGGAAGAGCAAACCCTAAATAGGATGAAAAGGAGCCTAAGCATCCAAGAGATCTTCTCTAGAGACTGAGAATTAGGTCTGGCCGCCCTCTTCTGTCAAAAGAATGAGAAGGAAATCGCACTAGGGCTATTTATAGCAGAGGAGCGTCACAGAAAACAGGCCCAAGCCCAACAGGCAACCGCCCGGCGTCGCACTTATGCCGCCCGGCGGTTTGCCTCTTATCGCAAAACTGCCAGGCGTCCCTGCCATGGTGCCATCTCCTCGCATTTGGCCGCCCAGCGGTGTATTTCTGTCGTTGGGCGGTTCCTAGACTCTTCTTTTCTTGATTTTCTTCCTCTGTCCTAAGTCTAAGACCTTCATCTCCAACTCCATTTTTCACTTCCATCAAAATTGCTACAAAACAATGCAAAACAAGCATAATATCGCTAAAGCAGCTTTTGACTCTCAACTGACTCATTTATTGAGTTTTGCTTGATTCTAAGCTCATTCTAAGGAGTAAAGGGAGTAATTTGGTCTAAAATAACATATGAAAATAACGGTTTTTCAACCGTTATCACATTACAGTTTGGTATATCAGCTGAACATGTAATATTGGAACTTATGTATTGTTATTAAGCATTGTATTGTCATCATCAGAAACCAGTTCGATATAGAGTTTGTGTTGTCAACAATCTCAACACTATGGTGTTGGTTCCTTGCAGAACCATGGCAATAGAGTCATTCCTTGAAGGATGACAATTGAAACGTCAGATTTGCAGGGTAATTAATGAGATTTGTAAGGTCCATGGCTTCAGATGTGGGGGGAATTGATGTTATAGACCCTTTTCGAGAAAGTAGTCAACTGAAAAGTCAGATTTGCAAAGATTTTGTAGAATATATGACTTTGGTTTCTCCTATAACCAATGTCATAAACCCTTTAGGCATCGGTTCCCTGTCAGATTTGCAAAGATTTTGTAGAATATATATGGCTTTGGTTGCTCCTATAACTGATGTCATAGACCCTTTAGACATCGGTTCCCTTTCAATAGAGTCCTATATGTTTGCTAAAATTTTAAAAATTCCATTACATAAGGTTATGCTTTGGTTTTTTCTAAATTGTGGCCTAATGAGAGCGTTAAAAAATCAATTCTACACTAGTAGAAAAAAAAAAGTTATGGAAATACATATAGAATCTATATCACATAATATCCAAACATAAGTTTACATCAAAACATTTAAATGAAGAACAAAAAGAAATTTGGTGAAAGCTGCTTGAAAACAAGAACAAACATAAATCAGATTGCAATACAACGTGAATAAAAATTATAGTTCTATAGTTAATAAAAAGTCAATCTATACATTCATAAAAGATTTAGAAGTGAAGACTGGCCATCAAATATTTTATTGAGATCTCACATAGTAAGATCAAATGTTCTTACCAAAATATAAAACGTATTTCAATGAGTTATTAGAAATAGTAAAATCTTCCTATAAAACCGTTCATTTCTTCAAAATTTTGAAGATATTCAAGATCTAAATACTATTTATCTATACAAAATTTTCGAATACGTATAGAGATGTTTCTTTTAATAGTAACATTTTCATACAAAATTTAATCTCTATAATAATAATAATAATAATAATAGTAAAATAGAAAAATATATTTAAAAATACTTATAAAATCTATTAATTTGTTATTTATAATAATTTACCTATAAGAATTATTATTTAATTTTTTGAAAATATTGATAAGTGGCTATCTAAATTTGTCAATAGGTAAAAAAAGAAGTTTTCTCTCAACATTGTAAACCTTCCTATTTTGAAAAAGTTCAATATAAGATAAAATTCATTTAATTATTTAAATGTTCTATCTCTATTTGCATAACTCTTCTCTAAAACTTAAATTGCAGTTTTTCTAAACCTTTCAAAACTGGTGTCTTTTTAATTCGATGGTTTAAACTGAGCCACGAATCCACGACTCGGTCTTATAAATAAGTGAGAAATTGTGTTTACACAAAACCTTCTTCTTAATAAAACAAAATATAGAAGGAGATAAGATGCTTAATAATATAATGGAAAGAGATATATACATTACATAGTTTAATAATATGAATATAATATTTCAATTTAAGTTGCGCATTCAGTCCTCCACGAATGTGTAAAACTACTGGTTCCCAACTGCATTTACATTCTGCAAGATCAAAGTCAACCTTAATATTATCACCTTTTATCCACTAACAATCTGCTGCCATTGCATCATCATTATCAGCTTAATTATGATACAGATCACGTCTTCTTAAATAAAGGCAACTTACTGTGCTGGCAAATCTTCCACTTTAAATAAATAAATAAAACTTCACGAGGAAAATTATATTTTTCAAGCATATATATCTTTATTAAAAAGAATTAAGAATTGAATATGATTTTAATTTATAAACTTTAACCTTAAATTAGAATTTGTTTTTTTTCTCAAATTTAGATATATCTTAATTTGTAAGTATAAGGTATAGATCAACCACTAACTTGGCCTCCAAAATCACATGAACAAGTTTCACAACAGTTAGGTCAACCAACTTCTTCAATAGCCCAACCACTAGAAGGCCATCTGATCTTTCAATGGTTATTCACTGATAAACTAACTCTTTAATAATGAAGATTAATGTATGATTGGGCCATTACTAAATCAATATAAAGTAAAAGTCCATCTCAATTATTACATAAAGATTTTAAGTATGACTTTAGAAAATCATGCATACAATATGTATCTTTAGCCATTCGAATGGTCATCTACTGATTTAAGCAACAGAGTATTTTTTACATATATCCTCCCATATGTTCTAGATGAGCGGAACAAAGTGTAACTGAGCTTCCCAACAGCTTGGCCAGTCTCCTACATGTCCTACTTGGTCTGCTAGAGCGTTTCTCAACCATCTCCAATCTTGAATTCGGTTTAAGACTCCCTCATCCCGAAACACTAAGTTTTAAAAATCAATAAATATAGTTCTCCTAACATAATGACTTTAAACACCATTGTACACTAGCATATGAGATAGAATAAAACTTTATGGAGATTTTTTTTTTCAACTGTAAGTTTATTTGTATTGAAATATTTTTTTATTAAAGAGAATTAATAGTTAAATATGTTTTTAGTTCCTTAATTTTAATAAGAAATTAAAACTTGTTTTATCTCAAACTTTAATATATTTTGATCCTTAAAATCTTAAAATGAATTGATATAATGTTCTTAACTCAATAGTGTTAACCACCTTTGTACATTAATATTTGAAATAGAACATGTTAAAAAGTATAAATAATTCAAATACCAACTTAAAACATTATTTGACATGTAAAAAAATTTAATCTAATTATGTTAGAATGACTATATTAATTTATTTTATATAATTTATTTTTAAAGTTTCATGACCAAAACTAAAATATATCAAAATTTAAGACAAAAACAAAATTTAATTTCGCATAAAAATTTAAAAACTAAAATCATATTTAATCTAAAAATTAATAATAATGAGATATAAATTAAATTTACATTAAAGATTAATATCATCTTTACCTCATTAGCTTAAAATCGTGACTGCACACCAAATCTTAAGCTTTTAAGCTTTTAGTTAGTGGGATGAGATGAACATTGACGGGAGTTGAAATTAATTATTCATTACTGAAACTGATTGAAGCATGGTGATTGGTCTACCATGGCAACCACTGCTGGTGCATTTGTGGACACAGGTTTGGATTGTGTTTAAGAAATTTCTAGTGCATTTCATAATGGTCAGACTATTCCAGAGTGGTCGTACTATTAAAAGAAAACAATCATTATTATTCTTCATTCGTATAATTCATTCATTGATGAATTCATGTTACTAATTTAATGCATTTTAAGGTGCAATAATTAGTATTCAATCTTGTTGCTATAGAAAATGTGAGAACAAAAAAGCTTCAGATTGTAATGGTTCTGTCCAATATATTTCACAATGTTTTATTAGAGATAACATTATTTGAAATGATTCGTCTGAGTAGAAGGGTTTAGAGGGGCCCGCCAAAAGATGAAGGATTTACAAATTGATTAATTTTAATAATGCAATCATATTTATAATGTCACTTTTACGAAAAGGTTGATAAGTAATATGAGTTTCTTAATTTTTTATTTTAAACATGGAATAGACATATATAGAGAGAATTATATTGTAAAATGTAATTAATACATCATTTAACTATTAAGTTTATGATTTATAAATTTTACCTAACATAACGCGTTTATAGATTCATTTAGTTTTCAAAGGCAATTTTACTTGAACAAAAAAAATTATGTAGTCGTTAAATAGCCCGAAACTATCATGTGGTACGAGTGATATTAAGTCTCAATCTCTTTTTGTAATAAGATTTCGTGTTTTTTTACTTTGAAAGTAATATTCAGTTAGGATCTTCAATAGAAATTATATACATAATAATTGGAAGAAGAAAAACACTTAAAATGATAAATATAAATGAAGATTTTTAAAATTTATATTTACAATTAAAAAAATAAAATAAAAATTAAGATTTGTGACATCTCATTTAATAATATAAATAATTAAGTAAAATAGTATAAATTGATAAACAAATGCACATAATCCAAAAATTATATCAATACTTTTATAGTTATATAAGAGTATAATTATAATAACAAAACACATGTATAAAGGAAGAGGGATCTAAGAACAAGAGTTACAACACTCAAGTTTAGTTTTTTTTTTTTTTTTTTCAAAAAGGTTCAAATATACTCTAATGGTGACTATAGACCAAATTACAAATTTTGATAACCTACTCACTTACCAACCTAGGTAGTGCAAAGAGTTCACTCTCGTGGGTATCATTAAAGTGTCATACTTCGACTCTTGTATGTGGTTTCCTACCTTGCAATTAGGAATGACAAAAAAATCTACGCCTGCGGATATTTACTACCCGAAATCTGCGGGTAGCGAGTATTTTAATACCCGCTTATAAACGGGTCAGGTCCGGGTATTATATTATCCGTACCCGCAGATATCCGTTACCCGCAAAAAATAAAAATAAAAATTTAATTTTTATCTTATTAAGTTAAATTTAATTAAAATTAACATTAATTTATATTTTACAAGGTTTAATTAAAATTGTACTATATGAAGTATACCGATCGAAATTAATTATCATTTATAGACAATTAACATGTATTAATAGGTCAGATTGTCTTATTCTTTACAAAATATACGGTATTGATTATTGATTACTCGCTTTCATTGCCTAAAAATATTTTGCACTAATTAATAGGTCAGATACTCTTTATAGAATATACGGTATTGATTATTGATTATTGGGTTTGATTGCCTAAATATATACTGCACTAATGGTTAATCAATGGGTTTGTCTCCACATGTCCTATAAATATACAATTGATGTCTAGGTACCATCTTCCCCTTCAATCCTAATAAAATTTAGACCTCTTTATATTTTGAGTGTCGGAGTGTGTTCTGCACATCAACAACCCATTGGAGTGGATGGCATTCTCAAGAAGGATTGAAGATCAAAAGAGAACAAAGCAAAGAAGGACAACTGACCCTCAGACCAATTCAACCGAAACAAAAATTAAATTCTAATTTATATTTAATTTAATTTATATTTTATATTTTTTTTTGTAATTATATTTAAATTTTATTTTAATAATTTATAAAAATATATTTTTCTAAATATTTGCGGATATCCGCGAGTTTTAAAATATCCACGGATATTTTTTAAGCAGGTATTCGTGCGTGTAGTGGGTCGGGTAGCGGATGGATTTTTTTTGTCGGGTCGGGTTACGAGTAGGCACTATCCGTGCCCGACCCGACCCATTGTCATCTCTACTTGCAACCAATCAAATTTCATAACTTTAAATATCTTTTCCTAATATTTTTAACTACCTTCATCAAGGGTAAAACTACAAGTGTACAAGTAAATCTTAACTTGTAAAACAATTTTCATTCTTCGTTGTCCTGTGTTATCTTCTTATATAGGGGGCTTTAATTCATTATTTGTTCTTTATGAAATCATAATGCAAAAACAAATGGCAATGCCTATCATTGCATACATTTAACACCATCGCAACACATAGACATCAATTTTTAAAGTTTATCATTCAAAAAGACAGAACTTACCTCCATTGCAGACTCCTTGATAATTGCAGCCTTCATACACTACAGTAAAGTGTCAGAATCAGTTCTGTACAAAATCACTTCTTAAACCATCCATTTTGGTCAATTTTGGGAAGTAGAAGGGTAATTTTGAGCAGCAGTCTTGTTTTATGTTAATTCAAAGTTGAAACATGTTTAAAATCATCCAAGAAAGTTACTTAAGTGCTCAGATTTATTGCAGAGTCACTGTTGCATTAGAAAATGGCCAAAAATAGCACCAAAATGGTCAAACTGCACTAGAAAATGGCACTTTAAATGGTGCTTTCAAACTGAAAATTGTTTGGCAGTGTTTGGAAAGGTTAATTGATGGTGCAAGCAAGTTTATATCATCAATTAGAAGGTGTAAAAACACTTAAACATCCAAGAAATACACAGCAGCAAAATTTCACTTGTTGACTTCCAAATTTATGCAAAATTTATGGTTTAGGAAGTGAGTTTGCATAGTAGCTCAATTTTGACCAAATGAACAGTGCAAACAAGTTTGGAATGGTAAAATAAACTAGCTCAAATGTGAAGAAAGCACTGAAACATCCAGATTCATCAAATGACAATAACAGTTGCCAAAAATGCAGAAATTTTCATCAATATTGCACTAGAAAAATGCTTCTAAATTGGTGGTTTTAAACCCAGATTTGGTAGGAATGATGCAACAACTGTATTGAGTGATGAAACAACTTTGAATAATGATTTTACAGATGTGCAAACAGTTATACAACTCAAAAACACAATACAATGCAAAATGAATGATTCACTTCCCTTTAAATCACAATATTGATGGTTTAAAAAGGCAAATCTACATATAGGCTGGACAATGACCATTTGAACAGTGTACACAAGTTTAAAATGGTAAAATATTCTTGCACAAATGTGTAAACTGCACATCCAACTTTCACTCCATAGAAAATTGAATTTAGTAATTCATTTTGATGGTTTTTTATGCATAAATTGGCTATAGCAAGGGTGAATTTCGAATCTTGTTGTTTATGTGCTTTGGAAAGCTTGAGCAAGTCTAAATGGATGTTTGAAAGTTGCTAGCACTGTTCATTTGGTAAAAAATGAACCTATATGCAGATTAGTCTTTTAAACCATCAATTTTTGGGTAAAAATGGAAGTGGAATGATGATTTTTAGTTACCAACAGATTATACTTCATTTTAAAGCTTGAACACACTCAAATTCATCAATCAAAGTTGCTTGGACTGTTAAATTTGAGTTTCAAATAGTTCTATTCGAAATTGGCTTCAAAACCACCAAATTCAATCATATTTTTTAGTGTAGTTTTAGTTTCAGCCACTGTTTGACAATTTTGGTGCAAGTGTCATCTATTACCTACCTAGAAGATGATTTATTCATAGAAGATTATTTATATTCATGCAGCAAATAAGAATAGTTATTAAGATTGAAACCATAACAGCAAAAACTTCATAAATTGGAAACAATTAAAGACAAAATAGAAAGCAAGTTGATTAATAGTCTATGAAGTCAAACCCATTCCTAAATGGGTGAATTGAAAGATGCTACTTAAGAAGACTTCGTGGTGAGTAAGGCCCACTTTGGGGTTGTTAGACTCCACAGATTTATCATACTGCACCAAAATTCAGCAAACCAATTTCTTTTAATGTTGACAACTTAGAAGCCACGAATGAGCAGTTCAAATGGAACAAGGAAGGAATAACAACAACAACAACCCAAAAGTAAGTTAATAAAAGTTATAGAACAGATTAAGAAAGCAAAAAAAAATCAAAATCACAACTCCAAATTCATTTTAAAACCACCAATCTTGGGTCAATTTTTTGGTGGAGAGTTGAAAAATTTAAGTGCTGTTTTGATGAAGTTGGTATCAAATTCCAATTTGCTTGGAGCAAAACTTGATTCAGTGATTTAAAATAGAAATAAATGGTTAAAAGAAGCAAAGCAAATTGTTAAAAGGGGATTCTTAACCGTGCAGCACAATCAAAACCCAAAACCACAAAATCTAGGTTTCTTTGAGGCATTTCATCAAACACAAAGAGGGCAGCCACCAAAACGTACATAATTTGAAGCAATTGATTGAAGGAATAACTTACCCATACGGCAGCGAGAGCCCTTCTCCGCGTCAGCCCCTGGATTAGCCTCCCTTGCCAACTCGAAGCTCTGCTTAAAACCGCGACACCATCTACTGACCCGATGCGACTCACCTCCTTACACTGCCAAAGGACCGTCGCCAACAAATCCTAAGAGAAGCACCGTCCACAACTGAAGGCATCACGTCAATGCCTCTGTCCTTCAACCGCACACGCTTTTGGACAATGGAGAGGAGGTTGAGCATGATCAATGGCGATGGCAGAACCGTAATGGATGACTGCGAAACTGAAGTTCTCTAAGGGACGAAGTAGGATAACGGTGGGGGAGAGGGGAAAGGGAACTCAGAAAAGGGAAACCTTGCTTTCGTAGGGATTTTGGGAAAATGGAATAAGGAAATCCCAAATTAAGTGAATGCTTATACCGACGGGCAAAAGCCTTCGGTATATGATTTATACCGACGGCCAAAAGGCCTTCGGTAATATTCCTTCGGTATACAACGCATTTCTTGATAACGACACTAGGCACCCTCACGTCATGAACACCTTGCTCACGACACTATCAATGCAAAGCAACTAAAAGGAATGGACGTTGGAAGAGTGAAGCACAATGGAAGTATGGGAAGAGAAGAACGTGATTAGGGACAAAAAGAAATAGAGATTGAGGAATGGCGAAGTTCAAGGGCAATGGAGGTTAAGGAAGACCAAATGGCAATGGTGGTTGGGGTAGAGCAATGGGTTGTGAACAGTGGGAGAGGGAGATTAGGGTAGAGAAGTAAGGGAGATTGGGGAAGACAACGTTTTTCAGCAAAGTGAAATTGGTAGAAGGAAATGCCAATTTCTGATTTTATTTCCTCGAAGCACATACCAATGGTCACAATTCCTCAGTAATGACTCATATCCTTTGTCGATGGTATTACCAGCAGCTATATTCACCGGTAAGTTACCAATGTCATTACTGACAATTATAATCCCTTGACAATGAATCATTCTCTACAGAGGACATTACCGACAGATATATTCGTCGGTACATAACCATTCCATATTTCATCGGTAAATCCACCGATAAATGTTCTTTATCGAAAGATTGATATCGATCAGAAATAGACGTTTTTACTATAGTACTCTACGAATGAGGGAACAATAATTTGGAGAATGGAGTCAAAACAGGATTGCTGAATAAAATAGGGAAAACTAATTTCCCAAATCCTTTATCAATTTCACTAGGTGCTTACTGACGGATATCCATCGATAATGACACGTACTTTACTAACAAATATTTACACATACATGTATTTACCGATAAATACATTCATTGATAATTGAACAAACAGAATCTGTTCATAAATTTGTTACTATCATATAATTACTGATGAATATAAATTTGTCGATATAATTAACTCTTGTAGTGATTCATGAGTGATCCTAAACAACCACATCTCACTATTGCTAGGAGAATTTTGAGATATCTTAAAGGAAATCTGAGGTATGAAATTATTTTCCATTCATCTAATTAAGGATGATGACTATCTACATCTTGTAGCCTATTCAAATACAAATTGATGTGGAGATTGAACTTATAGGAATAACACTATGGAACAATTTTTTCAATTGTCTAGCTCTCATATATCCTAGAGCTCGAGGCTTTAGCAAATAGTGATGCCTTTATCAACTTGTGACGGAGTACATTGTAGCTTGCTCAACAGCTTGTCAATTATGGCTATCCGCATTAGTTAAGGAATTGGAAGTATATACCGATGAAAATTTTGAGGCGCTGGTTGGCATTAAATTCGCTATAGACTTAACCAAATATCTAATGTCGCATGGAAAAAGTAAATATATTGATATTAAGTTTCATTTCTTAAGAGATAAAGGAAGTAAAGGAAAAATTAAGCTAGAGCATTGCAGGATAGAGTTTTAGTCTACAGACATAATCACTAAGACCTTGAAGATTGAGAGATTTAATGAATTGAAAAACTCTCTAAATGTATTTTATTTTTGTTTGTAAGCTTTTCAATCAAAAGGGTGTTAGAATGTAATTCAATAAGCAGTTAGTAATTGTTACGGGTGGAGTCATAACTATCGTACATAAATTCTTTGTTTCTTCTCATTAATTGATTTGTCAAGTGTGTGATAAGCTTCTCATCTCTTTAGTTTCAACACTTAATCTATTTCAAAAACTCATCCAACATAATTGGATAGTCCTTCAAATGGTTGAAAGTATTTATCCAACATAATTGGATAATTATTTACACTATCCAACCCCTTATATAGGTTATATATCCTTGTTATTACATGTAGCTGCATCTTAAAGTGTTACATCATGCTATTGCATATACAATTTTGTTTGAGAGTGAGGAGTGAGTGTTGTTTTGCATCGTGGTAACTGTTTTGAGGTCTTAGGTTGTGGAGTATGGTGCTCGAAATTGATGTGCTTAGGGTGGTTTTTTTTTTTTGGTAAGGTTTTAGTTGTCTCTATCAGATACTACTGTATGTAATTTGATGGGTGTTGTCGATAGTTAATTGGAAATACGTCGTCTCATTTAAAGTTGCTAGTGTCACTTTAATTATTTATGCAATCTGATTGGTTTAGACAAAATTATTAAGTTGTGCGTTATATTATACCACAATAAAAGAAAAATGATCGGATTATTTTCTTATATTGCATAGTGTGATGTGATTTCCTTGTTTAATATAAACTAACTTCAACACATGAAAAAAATATGTTAATTCGGTGAGGGTTATACGTTTCTAAAATATTCAGGAAACGGAATAGGGAGTTTTTTTTATTTATTTATTTATTAACCTTTTGCAAATTAGATTATATATCACTCCTTTTAATTTTTGAGATAAGTGTATTTCTTGTATTTAAATTTGTCTTTAAAAAATATCATATTAATTTAGTCAAAAGAAAAAGAAAAATTGGACTTGAGATGGGCATGCTGCAATAAATAATAAGGGCATATACGAAAGAATGTGTTTTTAAAATTTTTGGCTCACGACAAAAATTAAGCAACAACATACTTATATACCGAAAGAGTTTTTCTTATGTAGAGAAAGAAATAATAACGGAAAACAAATAAAATAAAAATATTTACGAATCACGAAATTGTAGTCCATGCTTAGAACAATTTTAAGATAAATGCAGAAAAAAAAAACAATATTGTTTCAAACAAATACACTAATAAAATAAACATTTAGACAACCTATGAAAAATTGGTTAAACAGAAAAAATAATGAAGAATTAAATGTACAAATAGAGACAATTAGTATACTAATAACTAAAATACGTACTCTTCCATGGAAAGAAATCGATAACAAACGATGGATTAGAAGTGCAACCAAAATAAAATGTGAATTTTTCGATCCAAAGAAATTGATGAGCGAGAAAAATAATGGATCAAATAATGCATACTATTCTTCTTCTTGTTGACAAAATTATTGAAAAAAAAAAAGTGAAAAGAAAAGGTCCACCATAAAGAGCAACAACGTGAAAGATGGAAAAATTTTGTTTCTAGGGAATGAAACACTAATTTTTAACTTCAAAAATTAGGCATTAAAGTAATGAAAGGCTAAATTATAATCTAAATTTAAAGTAATTAAAATTTGGTCACTAATTTTAAAAATTAGTTTAATAACTACTTAAGAAAATTATTCAACAACCGTAGATCATAATTTAAAGAGTAACAGTTCTCAAAATTGTAAAATAGTTTCTAAATGAATACGATAATTAAATATATATGTCGTCTCTAAAGTAATTTCTATATAATAAATTTCTTGTAGTGAAACAGTACATGTAAAAGCCCTGTTGTATTAATGAATAAACATCGTTTTTAGTAATAAAAGTATTTGAATTAATTTATTCTTAATGCAATTTGAAATTAAAGTACTTACTATAGTTACATATACAACCTCTTGTTAGATAGAAAAAATGGAAAAAGAAAAATACTAAAGTGACTGCCTTTTAAATAGGTTTCCTGAAAAAGACCAGCACCGTAGTAATTTGCCTGCTTCACTCGCAACCACAGGATTTCTTTGTTTTATTCAACAAAAAGACAAATTCTTCTTTACTGTACGGTAGTATGTCTCACACGACTGGTTACTCCAAACGGTCAAAATATATCTCATATCAAATATTCGACCGAACGGTCAAATATTATTTCGTATCTTGGCCAGACCGAACGGTCAAATATTATCTCGTATCAAATAATATCTCAACAGAGATATTTCAGGTGAGTTTGTTTATATTTCATTCTGTTTATATTTTATTCTGTTATATTGATTTTATATCAATCCAAAGCCTATAAATAAAGACCAAAAGGCTCCAAGCAAGGTACGCACAATCTAGCCTACACTACACTGATTCGCACACCCACACTCTCATACTTGATTGAGTTTCACACTCTCTCCATTCCAAGAGGGTCTTCCCATACCGACATCTAACTTGATCGTCGGAGTACCTTTACAGGTACCACCCCCTCCCGGGCGAAGATCAGAGTTCGACAGACGGTTTGAAGAACGGACGGCGAAGGCAAAGATCAGAGTGCGACGGACGGTCTGAAGAACGGACGGCGGAGGCAATTTGTTGATTTCGCATCAGAAGGAAGCGGAAAAGCACCATCGAGGTCAGTGCTTTCGGTCCCAGTAAATTCCTACCGAAACATTTTGGCGCCCACCGTGGGGCCGAAAGTGAAGACTCCCAATGGTGACCACCAGAAGCATGGACGGTATTGATCATACAGAGCTCCTAACACGACTCCAGGCTCAACTTGAACAGCAGACCCAGATGATTCGCCAGCAACAAGAAGCGCATCGCCAGCAACAAGAAGCGCATCAACAACTCGTCGCAGAGCTAGCCCAACTTAAAGAAAAACAACAGGAAGTAACGGAGGATAATAGCCATGCCGGCAACCCTAATAACGGCCGTCGCAACGGCCGAAACAATCACCTTCATGAGGATAGCGGTCCTCCACCACGATCGCCAGAATTGCTACCCTTCACCGAGGAGATTATGCAGACTGCAATGCCCGACCGACCGCCCCCTCCAATCGAAAAATTTGACGGAACAACGGATCCAGAACACCATCTCCGTAATTTCATCGACTCCATGGCTTTCTATTCGAACAGCGATCCAGTCAAATGCAGAGCCTTCTCCTTGTCTCTCAAAGATGAAGCCCTAGAATGGTATTACACTCTGCCTCCAAACTCGGTCGACAACTTTCACACTGTCACAACGCTTTTCAAAAGGCAGTTCTCTGCCAGCCGGAAAGAAGGCGTGTCCGCTGCCGAACTCGTCAACCTTAAGCAAGGGAGAGACGAACCCCTGAGAACGTTCATGCGCAGGTACTCAGAGACAGCCAGGAGAGTGAAGGGCGTCTCCCATGAGTTCATCATCAGTAACCTCCCTAATTTCCTCAAACCAGGGTTTATTTCAGAAAGTCTGTACGCTGAATTACCAAAAACTATGGAAGAGCTGCATGAAAAAATGACCAAATTTATCAAAATGGAGGACCAAAGGTATTATCGAAAGAAGAACAAAGTTCCGGCCACAGATGACAGAGGTCGCAACCAAAGGCCCCCTCGCAGAGAGCCGAGAGCCCTGCTCGGACCTCGGTACGACCGCTATACTCAACTAACAGCTCCAAGGGACAAGATATTTGACAAAGCCTTCCAATCCAATTTGATGGCCATTCGAAGAAAGCGGACGCCCAGAGATGCGGACGCGTCCAAGATGTGTCGGTTTCACGATAACCAAGGACACTCCACAGAAGGCTGCCAGGGACTCAAAGATGAGATAGAAAGATTAGTCCGTGCGGGCTACTTGCGGGAATTTGTTAAATCAGAAACAGGCCGACGAGGACGTTCCCCCCAGCGCGGACGTTCCCCCCAGCGCGGACGTTCCCCCCAGCGAGAGCGTTCCCCCAGAAGATTCAGAAGGAGTCCCGAACCACCTCGACGAAAGACCGAACGTACTCGTGAACGTTCGAGAAGACGATCACGGAAGCGAGACCCGACCCCAAAGGGCCGCATTGACACCATCTCAGGAGGTTTCCCCGGAGGAGGAGCTTCATCTTCAGCTCGCAAGAGACACCTGCGAAACCTGCGCAGCGTCCATACAATAGCCCAGAATCCTTTGTCAATGCCGGACATCAGTTTTACCGACCGGGATTTCCATGCTCCTGATCCAGAACAGGATGATCCTATGGTCATCACGGCCCGAATTGCGGAATATGACGTGAGCAAGATCCTAATAGACCAAGGAAGGTCGGTCAATATCCTGTATTGGACAACCTTCCAGCGGATGCTTTATCTGAGGAAGCCATAACACCTTTTCATGAACAAATTGTTGGTTTTGCAGGTGAACGCGTTGACACAAGAGGATATATCGACTTAAGGACCCGCCTGGGTACCGGTGACCAGTCAAAAGAAATCCGCGTACGCTTCTTGTTGGTGGAAGCTCACACTTTGTATAATGCTCTTCTCGGCCGCCCGTGTCTAAACGCCTTTGGAGCAATCGTGTCAACCCCACATTTGGCGATGAAGTTCCCATCCGGAAGTGGTGAAATATGCACCGTTCGAGCAGATCAGAAAACCGCTCGGCAATGTTACACGGCTTCCTTAAAAGCCGCCACGTACAAGAGACAAAGTAGACCGGAAACCATATCGGTCGACTTGGACCCGAGGACCAACGCAGACGACCGGATTCAACCCCAGGGGGAGATCAAATCGATCGTCCTAGGGAAGAGTAAAGAACAGGTTACTAATATTGGAGCCGACCTCACAACTACAAATGAAGATGACCTCACAGCTCTGTTGCGGGCTAACAGCGCCCTTTTTGCTTGGAGCGCCTCAGATATGCTGGGTATCCACCCCGAGGTCATCACCCATAAATTGTCCATATTCCGAGAAGCTCGACCGATTACTCAGAAGAAGAGAAGACTCGGTACCGAAAAGCGGGCGGCGGTACAAAATGAGGTAGATAAGTTGATCACGGCCGGATTCATCCGTGAAATAACGTATACCATGTGGTTAGCAAATGTGGTCATGGTCAAAAAATCGAACGGTCAGTGGCGAATGTGTGTAGACTTCACCGACCTAAACAAAGCTTGCCCTAAAGACAACTATCCCCTCCCCAGCATTGATCGCCTGGTGGATGGCGCCTCCGGTCACACGGTCCTCAGCTTCTTAGATGCATATTCAGGATACAACCATATTCCAATGTACGCTCCAGATCGTAACCACACGGCCTTCATCACCGAACAAGCCAATTATTGCTATGAGGTAATGCCGTTCGGCTTAAAGAATGCAGGTGCCACGTATCAGCGGCTCATGGACAAAATCTTCCACAATCAAATCGGACGGTGCATGGAAGTTTACGTGGATGACATGGTTGTACGAAGCTGTTCCCATCAACAACATTTACGAGATCTGACGGACGTTTTCCGACAACTCAAAAGATATGGTTTACGCCTCAACCCGTCCAAGTGCACCTTCGGCGTTTCAGCCGGAAAATTTCTTGGATTCATGTTAACCAATCGGGGAATTGAAGCCAACCCGGACAAGTGTCGAGTAATTCTGGAGATGAGAGCCCCGACCAAGTTGAAAGAGGTCCAATGTCTAGTCGGACGTCTCACCGCTTTGTCTCGGTTTATACCGAGGCTCTCCGAGCACGTTAAGCCTATTCTTAACAACATGAAGAAGGATGTCCCTCGGCACTGGGACGATCAATGTGAGGCGGCTTTTTCCGCCATAAAAAATATGTTAACCAACCCGCCCGTCATGAGCCGTCCGGAAGAGGGGTTCGACATACAATTGTATCTTTCAGCAACCGGTCATTCGGTAAGTGCCGCCCTCATACAGGAAACACCTGTATTTAAACTTATCTATTTTGTTAGCAGAACTCTACAGGGGGCCGAAGAACGATATTCACAAGTGGAGAAAGTGGCGCTAGCCTTCATTCATGCCGCTCGACGACTTCGCCCTTACTTTCAAAGTCATCAAGTGGTCGTCCGAACCGATCACCCCATCGCCAAGATCCTCAGGAAACCAGACTTGGCCGGACGGATGGTTGCATGGTCTATTGAACTATCCGAATTCGGTCTACGCTTCGAGCCGCAGGGCTCCATCAAAGGGCAGCATTTGGCAGATTTTGCAGCCGAATTACCCCCCGCAGCGGAACCGTCCGTATGGAACTTAAACGTTGATGGATCTTCGGACAAACGACAAGCGGGAGCCGGAGTAGTATTGGAGGGACCGAACGGTATTATGGTCGAGCAGGCTATATATTTTACGTTCCAACTCAGCAACAATCAGGCAGAGTATGAAGCCCTCATCAGCGGATTATTGTTGGCAGCAGAACTCAACATCCAGCATCTAGAATGCCGAATGGATTCTCAGTTAGTCGTAGGACACATTAACGGCACTTTCCAAGTCAAGGACAACCATCTGCTGCGGTATTATCATAAGGTCAACGACCTCATAAAAGCGTTCGGCACTTTCCGAATTATTCATGTTCCCAGAGAGCAGAATTCCCGAGCAGATTTACTCTCCAACTTAACACACAGTCGAGGAAACAGTCAACTTGCCTCGGTTATAAAGACCCAGTTAGAGCAACCCCTCCTAGAGACATGCACCACCAATGTCTCCCCCCCTGAAGCCGATTGGCGACAGGATATAATACAGTTAATGATCCAGCAAGAGCAGGGTGCTAAGGTCAGTACAGTCGACTCCAAACGAATTGCTCGCTTCACATTCGTAGGAGACGATCTCTATCGACACGGGTACACTACACCGCTGTTGAAATGCTTATCCAACCAAGAGGCCAGGTACGTCATGGAAGAACTACACCATGGGATTTGCGGCTCCCACTCAGGGCAGAGAACACTCAGAGCCAAGATATTACGAGCGGGTTTTTATTGGCCCACCATCAAACAAGATTGTAAGGAATTTGTTCAAAAATGCATTTCCTGTCAGTCCCACGGTCACGACACTCGAATCCCTTCTTCCGAATTAAGGACCATCACTTCCCCGTGGTCGTTCGCTCAATGGGGGATGGACATAGCCGGACCCCTACCGCTCGCAAAAGGACAGTGCAAATACCTTTTAGTAGCTATCGACTACTTCGAAGCTCTAGCAACTATCAGCGCCCGGAAAGTACAAAGCTTCATCTGGCGCCTAATTTGTCGATTCGGCCTACCCCAAAGGATCATCACTGACAATGGTCGGCAATTCGTTGACCGTACGCTAGAAGACTTCCTCTAGGGACTTGGTATCAAACACGTCACGAGTTCTGTTGAGCATCCCCAAACCAACGGGCAGGCGGAGGCTGCAAACAAGGCTATCATCTCTGAGTTAAAGAAACGTCTAGGTTAAGCTAAAGGCTTATGGGTCGAAGAGCTGCCGGAAGTATTTTGGGCCTACCGTTGTACACCACACGGGTCAACAGGAGAAACCCTGTTTAACCTCACGTACGGTACAGATGCCATGTTATCGGTCGAGATAGGAGAACCATCCCTTCGACGGCACATGCAGGATATGAATCTCAACGAGGAACAACTGCGGATGAATCTCGATACATTGTCCGAACGGCGCGAAATTGCATTAATCAAAAATGAAGCGCAGAAGCGACTGATAACTAGGCGGTACAATACCAAAGTCCGGCCTAGGCATTTCAACGAAGGAGATCTTGTTTGGCGCAAGCGAGGAGATGCACGAAGGAATAAATCCCACGGTAAACTGGCTGATAATTGGGAAGGGCCTTTCCGAATCATCAAAGATCTAAAGAATGGCGCCTATCAACTAGAAAACCTGGACGGCAAGGCAGTTCAGAACACTTGGAATGTCACTCATCTCAAATTTTATTATAGTTAATGTTTTGCTCTTTTTCAGCCTTTACGGACCAATTGTCTTTTTATTCACTATTATTTCAATACAATCTTTCAGTCACATCTTTTGCAGATTATTTATAATACATACAGACTATAACGTCCACCAATTACACTAGACCGACCGAGTCTAGTTACATCAAGACCCACGCGTCTTGGTTCAACACTGCCTATAACGCCCGTTCAATACATCGAGATCAAACCTGTCTCAGTCCAACAAATACATCAAGACCCACGCGTCTTGGTTTAACACGGCCTATAACGCCCGTTCAATACATCGAGATCAAACCTGTCTCGGTCCAACAAATACATCAAGACCCACGTGTCTTGGTTTAACACGGCCTATAACGCCCGTTCAATACATCGAGATCAAACCTGTCTCGGTCCAACAAATACATCAAGACCCACGCGTCTTGGTTCAACACGGCCTATAACGCCCGTTCAATACATCGAGATCAAACCTGTCTCGGTCCAACAAATACATCAAGACCCACGCGTCTTGGTTCAACACGGCCTATAACGCCCGTTCAATACATCGAGATCAAACCTGTCTCGGTCCAACAAATACATCAAGACCCACGCGTCTTGGTTTAACACGGCCTATAACGCCCGTTCAATACATCGAGATCAAACCTGTCTCGGTCCAACAAATACATCAAGACCCACGCGTCTTGGTTTAACACGGCCTATAACGCCCGTTCAATACATCGAGATCAAACCTGTCTCGGTCCAACAAATACATCAAGACCCACGCGTCTTGGTTCAACACGGCCTATAACGCCCGTTCAATACATCGAGATCATACCTGTCTCGGTCCAACAAATACATCAAGACCCACGCGTCTTGGTTCAACACGGCCTCTAACGCCCGTTCAATACATCGAGATCATACCTGTCTCGGTCCAACAAATACATCGAGACCCACGCGTCTTGGTTCAACACGGCCTATAACGCCCGTTCAATACATCGAGATCATACCTGTCTCGGTCCAACAAATACATCAAGACCCACGCGTCTTGGTTCAACACGGCCCATAACGCCCGTTAATTACATCGAGACCCTCCGAGTCTCGGTCGTTATTGATACTATCAAAGCTTATTTGTTTCAAGAGCGACCATCAGAAGACAAAAGCTGCTCAACACCGTTCGGCCATTATCCTTCTTAACACTCTTTAAAGTCCTGCAGTCACGCCAAGCTAAAGCTTCATCCCTCCTTTGGACTTGGGGGGCATGATGTACGGTAGTATGTCTCACACGACCGGTTACTCCAAACGGTCAAAATATATCTCATATCAAATATTCGACCGAACGGTCAAATATTATTTCATATCTTGGCCAGACCGAACGGTCAAATATTATCTCGTATCAAATAATATCTCAACAGAGATATTTCAGGTGAGTTTGTTTATATTTCATTCAGTTTATATTTTATTTTGTTATATTGATTTTATATCAATCCAAAGCCTATAAATAAAGACCAAAAGGCTCCAAGCAAGGTACGCACAATCTAGCCTACACTACACTGATTCGCACACCCACACTCTCATACTTGATTGAGTTTCACACTCTCTCCATTCCAAGAGGGTCTTCCCATACCGACATCTAACTTGATCGTCGGAGTACCTTTACAGGTACCACCCCCTCCCGGGCGAAGATCAGAGTTCGACGGACGGTTTGAAGAACGGACGGCGAAGGCAAAGATCAGAGTGCAACGGACGGTCTGAAGAACGGACGGCGGAGGCAATTGGAGATTTCGCATCAGAAGGAAGCGGAAAAGCGCCATCGAGGTTAGTGCTTTCGGTCCCAGTAAATTCCTACCGAAACATTTACTTTTCCATATGTTGAGATACCTTTTTCTTTTCATAATTTGTTATATCCTTTTTAAGACCTTATTAATTAGTAATATTTTATCGGCTCCTTAATAAAAGTTAATCATTCAATTAATTTACTAATGAAAGTGACAACATATTAGAAAAAGAATGATAAAGAGTTGAATAAATAATTGGGAAAATAATATATAAATATATGCTTTTATTTGTTATATAATTTCACATCACGAGAAGGAAAACAAAAATATAAATCACATGGTGAATTGAATAAAAAAGTTGGCGTGGTTATAGTGAAGATAGCAATTGGCATGGTCCTCTAATGGTTGACTGAAAATGAATTTTAAAATTATTATATTTTTGTTTCTTCTACAATGGTTTCCATGATCTTGTTTATGATTTAAACGCGCGTTGAAGAAGGTGGAAGTGCTTTGGCCACAACAATTTTAATCTTAATTAATAATTGGAAATTGACAAGGACTTGTTTGGATATGTTGCATTAAAACTTGATTACTTTATTACAATTGAGTAATCTTTGAAAATTGTTCCCCTATTAGATATGTTGCTACTAACAAAGAAAAGTGAGGAAGAAATAAAAAATAAATAAAAAAAATAGACAACATCATTGGGGTATTACAAGTTTTAATCACTAGCTTTAGTTTAGTGGCTGTGGGTATTGTTTTGCCTTCAACCATCAACAAGGAGAAACATAAAATAATATACGGTAAAAGTTTGCATTTCACCCAAAAAAGAAAACAAGTAGACAATTGTGGCCATTATATTTTAAAAACTAATTTACGCACACTGAAAAAAAAATAGATTATTGGAGCCATTGTTTGAAAAAAGAGTTCTAAAAATTGAAATTTAATTTAAATTCTTAACTTTAACCCGCAAATCATTTTGTATCGGGTTGAAATTTCTTAAACAAAAATTGAGTTTTGTAGATAAAAAATAGTATAATTAAGAGGACAAATACTACTAAGTATAATTAGTTAAGTGTGCAAATAAAAGAATAATCATCAACATAATTGACCAATATAACATATTTTTGTATAATATATGTAATATTAAAAAAAATGCTTGTAAAGAAAACTAGCTATAACGTATGTTTGAAAATATTATTAAATAGAATGAAAAATGAAATTATTTTCTTAAATATATTATACAATTAATTATTCTATAGTTCATTATGAAAATTTGTGGAATAGACTTTAGTGAACATGGACTAATTTTTTATAATTCACAGCTTGTGATTAGGGATGACAAAAAAAAAAAAATTTGCGGATACGAGTATTTACGAGTAAAATCTGCGACAGATAGTTACTATATGTGAATATTTACTATCCGCGAGTAACGGGTAGTGAGTATTTTAATACCAATACCCGCTTCTAAAAGGGTCGGGTACGAGTAATATACTACCCGACTCGCGAATACTCGTTACCCGCAAAAAATAATAAAAAAATTAATTTATATTTTTAATTAAATTTAATTAAAAATTAAATTAAATTATATTTTATTAGGTTACATTTAATTAAAATTAAATTTTAATTTATATTTAATTTAATTTATATTATATTATATATATACTTTTTGTAATTTTATTTAAATTTTATTTTAAAAATGTATAAAATATTTTTTTTTTAATTTTCTGCAGGTATCCGCAGGTACCCGTGAGCTTTAAAATATTCGCAGACATTTTTTAAACGGATACCCATGCGAATAGCAAATCAGGTAGCAGGTACAATTTTATCCGAAAGATCGTGTTGTGAGTAGACATTACCCATGCCCAACCTGACCTGCTACCATCCTACTTGTGACTTATAAGATTCGCTGTAATGCACATTAGTTTTTTTTTTTTCTAATAAGTGGTATAATATTATTTATATGTTGAATATAATTAAATATTTTCATGTATTATTTGATTAATAGCATATATGTATAAATGTAAATCGAAATTTTATTTCATAATTTATTTTAATATATTTTTCCATGGTATATTTTCTTATCTATTAGTATTAAATAGTAAATAACTAATCTTTAAGTTTAAATTTAAATAGTAAATAACTGGTGTAAGTTTTTTTATTGTTATATTTGTAATATACTTTTGTTTTTATAAATTTTTAATTTCAGAATTAAAAAATTGTAGATATTGGGGTTGAATGCTGAACATACGAAAATGAAATGGAATTGTCATAACAAAATTGACTATACTTTTTCTATTTGTATCTTGTTGAAAATAAATGTGCTATAACCATCGGATGCGTAACCACCATTTATTATATTTTATGCTATATACCACCTAAATTCGTTGTGGGGCAAATAACCGACATTGAAGAATAACCACAATATTATAAATTCCCACTTCTAGATAACGTCAGTGGATGGAGAACTTATCATCATCATAGTATAAAATAAAGAAATATATATAATATAATAGTTATTTAGTTTTTGGTAAATCGATAATTTGTTTGGCTAGCAATTGTTGTTTCGAAAAGTGCATAGAAGCATGAAAGAATTAACCTCGTAGAAGGTAAATGAAGATTGGAAAAAAAAAACAATTAACGAGACTAGTAAATTTGACATAAAATATAAAGATAAAATAGTTGTAAAAGTATATATTTTTATATTTTTTTTTAAGAAGCAAAGAAAATAAAAAATAAGTCACGATTCTATTAAATGAATGTAAAAATTTAGGTATATGAAGAATATATTTTTTGACGAGAAACACTAACGCCAAAACGAGCATTGTGAGGGCAAAAAGGCAAAAAATTAAAATGAATGAGAACCGGCCAAATGACGGGTGTTCATCATTTCAACACGATTTTTTGATATTCTCAATATCTTTTGATAAGAGAAGTTACCGTAACAAAAGGCTTTCAAATCTTACACTTTACAAGATTCGCATCTTCCCAAATGATAATGCTTTGATAAATGACTAAATTAGGAATCATATGATAAATGAATTTTCATATATTTGGTTACAAACAATGAATTGTACCTACATACATACATCAACTTTCACTCTTTTGCCTAATGTGCTTTATGGCCACATCAAAATTTGGATATCTCACACGCCTTCTTACTTAAATTTCTCACCGTGGATTTAACTACCACTTTCATTACGTGAGAGAAAGACCTATAAGTTCTAACATTCAAATTCTTTCATAAACTCTAACATTAATTGAATTAATCAAAGACTATTTATTGGACTTATTTAATATCATTCAACGAAGGAGTAAGATTGAACGGCCAATATATTTTCCGAACAGATGAATTACTTCACGAGGAATGAGAATCTTCATAGCTTCTTCTCATTGTGTTTGTCAAGTTTGTTTTCCTTTTTTTACCATACACTTTCAATTTCATAAGTACGTATTCATTGCAATTGCAATACGATAATGTAGAAAGATTTAAGTAGTTATTATTAAGAAGTGGATTTTAAGTTTAATTTATCTTCATAAAAGCGATTTGTAAAAGGAGGTTTGCACACATTTATATATTATAATTTGACCTTATCTCTAGTCGATATAAAACTTCCAACCATTTCTATACATGTTGTGTTGGCAAGTATTTACAAGGATTTGTTACTTTTATATGTATTTGTCAATCATTATTCACTAGAATAGTTTTTATGGACTATGAAAAAAAGTTTATGAGAGATGGGAATAAGATTAAGACATACAATAATTTATATTTTTTATCGAATTTTTTATATTGTCCATTTAAAACAATAATTTTAATATATTAAAATACTGAAAACTTTTTAATCTATCAAAATCTGCATATTTTGAAGATACAATATAATGACAAGATGAGGGGAAAAAGAATAGACTCTTCATTTGAATGGTACGTGTATTTAGCATTGTTTTTACATTTAGTTTAGGAAAGTTTTAAAATGTTATGTTACATTATATTCTTAGGTTTTTCATTTCGTGTTAATAGGTTTTTTGTGAAGGAAAATTCTAAATTTTTCTCACAATTCTTATATAATTGTGATAATAAACTATTTTTCTTAGCGTAGTTCATTTTTATATATTTCTAGAATTATTTCAAACGAGTTGTTGAGTGTTTTATTTTGGTTCCTCCTTTAAAATTAATAATTAATTAGGCCTTACATATTGATCACAAGGTAGGTCTATTACCTAACCAAAAATTAATGTAAAATGTCTACATCTTGACCTAAATGTTGCTAGGCCTAACAAAATAGACATAATTGTAGAATTGTTGTGACCGATAGACATGTAAATTTTGTAAGAAAGGTTGACATGAAATTATTTTTTTATGATTTTCTTTAAATGAAAGGTTGAGATGTATATTGGTTTGGGCTAGGCACTGTGCACTTAGAAGCCCAATACGTATTTGGCCCATCAGTTTGGAAGAAAGGCTGATGATGTTATGTCTGCATGGCATTTGTGCAAGTGTAGACAGAGTTAGAGAGAGAAGCATCAGAGATTCTCTCTGATGAGAGGAGGAGCACGAAGCAAGCGTCGGTGGCCGGAGGAGCTCCGATACGGTGGCGGTCGCTCACGTTACAGAAGACAAAGTTGAAGATCTTGATACGGTGAGTAAGAAAAACCTCTTCTTTATTATTTGAGTAAACATACAAAATCATAGAGTATTGTGTTTCTTATTAAGGGAAAAGGGGAAAGAGGAACTCTGTATATATAGAGTTCCAAAGGGGGAGAACAGAAAACGGAAAAACTAAAATAACAACCCACTGTTTAAACAAAGCAGTGAAGAACTGTTTTAACAGAACAGTTAAGAGAATCGAAGGATTCTCAATACCCTCCCCTCAAGCTGGACTGTGTATATTGACCAGTCCAAGCTTGGGAATGATATGTTTGAAGTTGACGCGATGCGGAAATTTGGTGAAGATGTCGGCCAGCTGTTCATCGGAGCGCACAGGGAGAAGATGTAGAAGTCCTTCCTGGATCTTCTCACGAACAACGTGACAGTCAAGCTCAATGTGCTTGGTCCGTTCGTGAAAGCTCTGATTATGAGCTATGTGGCGAGCAGACTTGTTGTCGCAGTATAAGACAGGCACTCCAGATTCTTCAATTTGAAGATCTTTAAGTAAGTAGTGGAGCCATTGTATTTCACATACAGTGGCAGCAAGGGCTCTGTATTCAGCCTCAGTAGATGATCTGGAAACGGTCTTCTGTTTCTTAGACTTCCAGGAAACAAGTGTGTCCCAATAAAGACACAAAAACCTGTAGTTGATCTTCTAGTGTTAAGACAACTTGCCCAGTCAGAGTCACTAAAACCTTTTAGGTGCATGGGAGAATCAACAGGGAAAAACAAGCCTTCACTAGGAGTAGATTTGATGTATCTGAGCATGTGCTTAGCAGCCCGATAATGATGTTCTGTAGGAAATTGCAAAAACTGACTAAGTAAATTGATAGTATAACATAGATCAGGTCTAGTGTTTGTAAGATAAAGCAACTTCCCTATCAATCTTCTGTAGGGTCCAGGATCATCAAGTTGGCTTTCCAATTTGTACAAAGGACTTGTGTCTCTGAGAAAGGGTGTAGTAGAGGGTTTGCATCCTTCCATTCCTGTTTCCTCAAGTATGTCTAATGCATATTTTCTTTGGCACAAGTGAATTCCCTTTTTAGACCTAGCCACTTCAAGTCCGAGGAAGTACTTGAGGTCTCCAAGATTCTTTATGTGAAATTTATTGTGTAGGAGCTCTTTGATGTAATTGATTTCTTTTAAGGAATTTCCTGCCAACACAATGTCATCCACATATACAAGTAATGCAGTGAAAGAAGCACCAGTTCTTTTGGTAAATAACGAATGATCAGATTTAGATTGTTTATATTTAACAGAGATTAGATAAGAGGATAATTTTTCAAACCATTGTCTGCTTGCTTGTTTCAAACCATATAGGGATTTAGTTAGTTTGCAAACCTGTCCCTTTGTATGAATACTTAGTCCTGGAGGTGGTTACATATAAACCTCTTCATTGAGGTCACCATGAAGAAACGCATTGTCCACATCCAATTGGTGTAGAAACCAATTATTTAAGGCAGCTATAGCTATCAAAAGTCTAATAGTGGTGAGTTTTGCAACAGGGGAAAACGTGTCAAGATAGTTTATCCCTTCCTGTTGGGTATACCCTTTTGCCACTAACCTAGCTTTATGCCTTTCAATGCTTCCATCAGCTCTATATTTAGTTTTATATACCCACTTGCATCCTATAGGTGTTTTTCCTGATGGTAGTTGAGTTAAAAACCAAGTATTGTTGTCCTGCAAAGCTTTAATTTCTCTCTGCATTGCTTCTATCCATTCCCTTTTGTCTTTAGCTTCATTGTAAGTCTGAGGCTCCTTATTTCCAGTGATAGCCATGATATATTTGGAGTGTTTCTCTGACAAATTATCACAGCATAGCAGATTAGTTATCAGATAGGGAGTTTTGAATTTATTTTTATCAGTCAAGGATTGGTTCACCTGGTGCATGTAGTCTTCAAGATAGGCAGGAGTCTTTCTAACCCTTTCTGGTCTTCTGTTTCTGTAGTTTTCCTGACTGTTATTTGTGACAGTAGGATTCTGCAGTTCTTCCTCCTGATTAATTTCTTCATGCTCATCAAGATGGTCTTCATTAGTCGGATGATAATCTTTAGAGAAATCAGTTAAGAACTCATCTTCATCTTCCTCATTGTCAATGCTTTGCTGATTATCTTGAAAATTCTTATAAGGCAACACTTTTTCATGAAATATGACATTTCTGCTAACAAAGAGTTCTTTGGTATTTATGTCTAATACAATGTAGCCCTTGACACCACTTTATACCCCAGGAACACTCCTTTTCTAGCCCTAGGATCCAACTTGTTTCTATTGTTTTCAAGTGTAGAAGCAAAACATAAACATCCAAAAACTTTGAGGTCTAAGTAAGTGCGGGACAAATTATAGAGTATGTCATAGGGAGTCTTATGTCCTAGACTAAAAGAAGGCAATCTATTTATCAAGTATACAGCATGTCCAATAGCATAAGACCAGTAAACTTTGGGTATGTTTGAATGAAAAAGAAGACTGCGTGTCACATTGAGTATATGCTGATGTTTTCTTTCAACCACAGAATTCTGTTCTAGTGTCTCAACACAACTTTTCTGATGAATAATTCCATGCATATCATAAAAACTGACACAATTAAATTCTGGCCCATTGTCAGACCTAATGATTTTTATCATTTTGTTAAACTGATTCTTGATTTTAATGACGAAATTTTGTAGTAAGTCTTTGGTTTGTCCTTTATTACTCATTAGAAAGACCCATGTGTGTCTGCTATAATCATCAACTATACTAAGAAAGTACATGTGCCCATGAACAGAGACAGTATTTAATGGCCCCCAAATATCACAATGAATAACCTCAAAACATTCAGTAGTAACAGATAAGCTCTTTGTAAAAGGTAACTTGTGTTGTTTTGCATAATGACAAGTATCACATACAATATCAGTATTAGTCTTAACATAAGGAAACATTTCACATATGTGTTTTACAACATGATGTCCAGGGTGCCCTAGTCTAAGGTGCCACAGATTAACATCAGTCTTTTTAAAGGAGAAAACAGTCTTGGCAATATCTCTTTGTTCTGGTTTAGAGAAATCTTGTAAGTAATAGAGACCATTCCACGATTTAGCACATCCAATCGTCTTCAATGAACGATTCTCCCTTATCTGACAATTCTTATAAGAAAAAGTTAGATTACAATCTAAGTCTTTGATAAGACTTTGAACAGAGATTAGATTGAAACAAAAATTAGGTATGTAAAGAGCATTGAAAATGATAAAATTCTCAGCAAGTTGTACAGTTCCAGCATATTCAGCAGTAATGGGTAGTTTTATTTGGTAATTTGATGGAAATAGGTTTAATTTTGTGAAAAACAACAAAATTGGATATGTCATGAGTAACATGGTCAGTAGCACCCGTGTTGATAATCCAGGAAGAATTACCTGGTTTATTTTCAGTTTCTTTCCTCTGAACTTGCTTAATTGAATGTATGTCTTGTAGTAAATATGAGATTTTGAAATAATCTCCTTTGGAAAACCTCTCCTTAAGCTCATCCCATAGCTTTTTTGCTTCTTCAACGTAGATGATGCTCTCAGCAATATGTGGAGATAAGGTCTTCGTTATCCATGACAGTATCATCACATTACATCTTTCCCAGGTGTCATATGTAGCATCTGTTTTCAGGGGTTTCTTTATGGACCCGTCTATGAATTTAATTTTGTTTTTCGAAAGCAGAGCCCTCCTCATGGCTCTGCTCCAGAACGAGTAGTTATTCTCGTTGAGAGTTTGTGTAATTAAAGTCAAACCTGGGTTTTCTCCCGGGTGTAGATAGAATGGGCTTGCAGGATTAGAGGATTGATCTGATTGAGCCATGACGACAAAAAAAGACTTCAAGAAGACAGCAAAAAGAAACCAAGAAACCAGCCCAAGAAGAGTTGAGAAACAACAGCGATGGCAACAGAAGTAGAGCAGGTACTAGACCCGCTCTGATACCATATTGGTTTGGGCTAGGCACTGTGCACTTAGAAGCCCAATACGTATTTGGCCCATCAGTTTGGAAGAAAGGCTGATGATGTTATGTTTGCGTGGCATTTGTGCAAGTGTAGACAGAGTTAGAGAGAGAAGCGTCAGAGATTTTCTTTGATGAGAGGAGGAGCACGAAGCAAGCGTCGGTGGCCGGAGGAGCTCCGATACGGTGGCGGTCGCTCACGTTACAGAAGACAAAGTTGAAGATCTTGATACGGTGAGTAAGAAAAACCTCTTATTTATTATTTGAGTAAACATACAAAATCATAGAGTATTGTGTTTCTTATTAAGGGAAAAGGGGAAAGAGGAACTCTGTATATATAGAGTTCCAAAGGGGGAGAATGGAAAATGGAAAAACTAAAATAACAACCCACTGTTTAAACAAAACAGTGAAGAACTGTTTTAACAGAACAGTTAAGAGAATCGAAGGATTCTCAATAATGTATTTTAATTACAAGCTACTATAGTATGTAATATTTATTTTTAACTATAATCATTGAAAAAACAAGCCAACAACAATATCTAACCAATTAATTGTATAAATAACAACCCACTGTTTAAACAAAGCAGTGAAGAACTGTTTTAACAGAACAGTTAAGAGAATCGAAGGATTCTCAATAATGTATTTTAATTACAAGCTACTATAGTATGTAATATTTATTTTTAACTATAATCATTTAAAAAACAAGCCAACAACAATATCTAACCAATTAATTGTATAAATAAGCCTATGTCGATAATAAATAACCATTAAACTCATTAAATCATTGGTTTATAACATAAATGATAACAAACATTTTTTTTATCGTACAAAGATTTAAGAAAATACTGGTACGTTTATATGCACCTCATGAAATCCAAAATGTACGGGTTCTATGAATGATGAAAATGGCATATATGTTTTTTTGTTTGGTACCATAATTTAAGGTTTAAATAGAGGCCTTTTCACAATAAATTGAAAATGTATTAATATTTTGAAATGACGTGAACTAAAAGTTTTTTTTTGAAGGAAAAAATTAGAAGTGATTTATATCGTATATGTATATGTAGTGCAAACAATTATTAGTATGAAAAAAAAATCAACAGTTAAGTGTATATGAAAGATATCTTTTATTATGTCAACAACAGAAAAGAAAAAGGAATATATAAGTTTTGAAGAAAAAGAAAAAGAAAAGAAGAAAAAAGAAGAAGCAAATCCCTCTCTATAAAAAGAGGTGGTGAGTGTAATAGAAAGACAGTAGCAAGGAAGTGCAGAAATAGAAGTAGTATCTTAGTTGCAGTAGCAAAGCAAGCAACAGTGCAAGATGATGAAGGATAATCTTGAACTGAAAACTGAAGAAGGTGATGAGAAGAAATTGGTTCATGATTCTTCAGTGGACCACAAAGGCAAGGTTCCACTTCGAGCTTCAACTGGTTCTTGGAAAGCTGCTTTCTTCATTATTGGTAAGCACTTCATCTTCTGCTAAATTATTACTTTCAATGCTTGCTGTTCCACTTTCCACACTTCAGTTCTCTGTTTTCTTTATGCACCTTTTCGTTAAAGTGTATGGAAAACTCCTTCTTCCTCAAACTTTCTATTACCATTCTTAAAATATTCCCTTCATGCATCTTCTTTTATCATATGTCGTTGAATTTTTTTTCATATTTTATGAGACTGAATATTCTCGCTCAAACTTTATAAAATGCACGGACAAAATTGCAGCTGATTCATTTCTTATTAAGATTTTGCAGAAAAAGTTCCACAAAATATACAAATTTTGGTAATATATTGTTTTAATTAGACCTTTCATATAGTTTGTGTTAACTAACCCTTAGTTTATATTTTGCTTTCGAAATTTGAAATGCAAAATATCAGTATACGGAGACATTTACACTGAGTTGTTACTTTAATTCATTCTATATATCATTTGGAATAATACTAACGTGTGAGACACTTTTATATTCGTTTTAAGATAAAATGATTTTAAAAATATAAAATTTTATATTTTTTAATGAAAAAAAAATAAAAATAAAATTAAAATGAATATAAAAAATTTAGGTGTATTAAAAATTTTTTTTCTCATAAACTAAAAGTATATAAAATAAGAAAATCATACAAGAAACATAAGAGGAAACAAAATCAATATTCATTGAAAAAAAGAAGATCGAGAAAACTTAAACTTGTCCAAACCTAATGAGCTATTTAATAAAAATGCTCACTATAATATTAAGTATAAGTTAATGAATTAACAAAACTCGTTTTCATTACTAAAAAAAATAATATTAATAATCTTGTTTATAGAGATAATAACTTCAACTCATGCATAATCTATTTATATTAGTGGTTAAAGTATAAACTTTTCATTAGTGTCTGCACAAACGTTATCTTCTCGGTATGTGTGAATAGCAAAAAACTACTTAAAAGGGAAAAAGGTTTAAAAGGGAGACACCAAATCCATTTATCTTTAACTTGCAATGAAATCAGAGAGACATCCTATGATAAGAACTAATTTTAAATAAGTTTTGACAATAATTCATTAATTCTATTTTACCTACTTAACCAGTACTGAGATTTTAATATTTCTTTTAAAAATTACTATAATTGATAAGTACTTATATATATATATATATATATATATATATATATATATATATATATATATATATATATATATATATATATATATATATATATATATATATATATATATATATATATATATATATATATATATATTATATGATTAGTTCTAAATAATATAATTTTAGAAAATTATGTTTCACGTAGAAGACATGTTCTTAATAAATAAAAAAGTGGATTATTATAGGATACTCAAAATAACTCTCATAAGCTTTAGATACAAATTACGTGTCTGATTAACGTTGTTAGTAGGTTAACTCGTAAACTTTGTATGCATGGCTTCTCTCATGCTGCATCTGAATGAAAAGTTTACCTAAAGTTGCTGCTCATGACATAGTTGTTTTTTCTCAGTTAAATAGATTTTCATGGTAATGAAGTTCCAACTACTTCAAAAAGTAATTTTGAAGTTGGTGAGTTTCATAATCTCTGCATAATTTTCACGACAATATTTCAAACACGTGATACACTAATTGCCCACTCAAAGAAGATTTGTCTCATCCAACTTATAACATGCATACACACATATCATCCCTCCGAGGATAACTTTTGTTCTGACTGATAAAAGTAGAATGCATTAAAGTTTTTCAAACATTTATTCCATCAGGAGAGTCAAATCAAATCCAATTCCATAACAGAAGACTAGATGGTGGATAAGGTTCTCAAAGCCGCATATATGGACGTCACTTTGAAATAAAAAGCACTTATATAGGCTTGAATTCTTCATTTACGTAGTAAGGAGATGAATTTAGTAAAAATAAACACATAAAACAAAACCATTTGGAAAATGGTTCTATAATATCATCTAAGTGGCGAGTTATGAAGGTAGTGATTACATGAAAATTATTTTGAGGCTTAAAATTATTGGCCATAACCAAAAAAGAGAAGCAGCAAAAAAAGGGAAGTGTTATGGTGAATTTCCCTTGTTGTACTCCACACTAAGTCAGGTCAAAAACAGTACGACCATGAAAATCGGTGGATTCCCAGACCCACATGCCACTATCCACTGATAGATATATATGTTATCCAAAGACCATAAAATTATGACGATAAACGATATCAACCACATAAACCCTAATGCTTTCCATCACTAAGAATGTTGCTATTTAGTAGTGGTTCTTCTTTATAAGATGCTGACCCTGATTCAAATCAATTGTCAATGGTATTTAAAGGTTGAAAATGTACGTGATTATTGTACATGGACCATTGCATGAGCATGAAACTTACATTGTGTATGGCGTGGCCGACCTTATATCCTATGCCACAAACTAATAATATTTTCAGGATTTCACTTGAGAATAACCAAACTATTCAGAACCCTGACCTTCCACTACTTTTCAAATTCCACTCATACTTAGTTGTAGAAGACTATTATAATTTCATAAATTATTATTATTATTATTATTATTATTATTACATAAATTAAGTGTATAATTCATATACTTCATGCTTGTTTATGTCTATATCCAAAATTTCAATTTTATATGAAAATGAGAATATCAAATCGGTAATATAATAAAATGGTTTAGATAAAAAGAAATGAATTAAAGTTATATATCAATTAAAAAGTTTATGCTAGTTTTGAAAGTATCATATCACTTTTATAATTTTACTCTTAATTATTGTTAATTTGTATTATTTAAATATAATGAACTAAATTTGTTCGTCTTATTTGATATAAGGTTAGCTTTTCCTTTTAATTTATCTCTTACCCATGTGCATGCACCCCTTCCTAAAGCATTTTGTTTTGGGACAAATGGTACTTTTAAGGTAGATTAGAAAACATAATACAAGAAACCTATATAAATACAAGTCACTCACAATAATCTTATACTACTAGAGTTTTTTATATTTTGTGGAACTTTTTTTATGCTTTTTTTATAAAATTTAGCATAAAAAAGGAGTTTTTTATTTTATTTTATCAATAAGAGAATTTTTTTGTTTTCGTCTTGAAATTTAAAATCTTCCTAAATTCTTAGTGGTCACATGGTACACCATCCGAATCTGGAGGGGACATATAATGGGTTGGAATCCATTAGCCAATAAACCTCTCCTTTATCAGATAGCTACGTTTCAAAGCTTTAATTAGTCATTATTTATTTATTTATTTGTTTATTTATTATTAATAGTAATAAAGTAATGAAAAATGACTTTCTAACACATTTAAGCTTTTTACATTTATTTAATACTTTTCTTACTTTTTATTTTTATTTTTTTAAAATATAAAATTTTACATTTTTAAGAACATTTTATTCTTGTATTATGTAAGAGTGTGTTGGTAGTATTATTCTAAAGTAATAACCACATTATATCCGAGTTTTTTTGGTGGGTTCCACCAATTAGCTACCTTGGAGTATATTGGTTCTGAAAGTGTATTGAAGCTCTTGTAGGGTTGCTTGTTTTTTCTTTTTCTTTATAATTCCTTTTTTACCGAAAAGTTCTGATAAAAAAAAACGCTCATTCTGCCAACTCCAAATAGATAGTGAGGCTTATCTAAACCTAAGGTCTAGTAGGTTCGATATGCGTTGGTCGTAATCTTTAATTTATATACATATAAAGTATGAAAAAATATGGTTGCTGTATTGCAAATGTAACCATAAAAATCGTGAGCATTTTCACATCACTAACAATGAACTATGACTTTTTTTTTTTTTTCATTTTGTCATATTTATAAGAACATCAGACACTAAATTGCATAATATTATAGCAAGCAAATGCGCCGTGGGCCCCTTCAACTCCAAAATATTGCCACTAGTGGAGTATTTTTTTTCTTTTTCTCTTAAATTTTCCAATGTAAGACTTTGACTAATCCCATGATTCTCTTTGCGTGCCGACAAAATGCAAAGAATGGAATAGTGCCTGTCTGATTTGGTGTCCAATTGACGTTTTCCAAGTACAAAATTAGAGATTAGTGGCTCATGTAGTTTGTTCTCTGTCAAAGAGTTGATTGATCCACCTTTGTGATCTTTTGAATAATATCTTCCATACACACAAGAATCAAGTAAGTAATTAAAATCACTTTATCAATTTTGGGTATCAAAATGTTAATGTTACTGATTGAACTTACGATATTAAATTACAAGAAGCTGACAAATTTCTTCCATTTAATATTAAAAAAAAAGGTAAACTTTTTGTCCGTATTTTCCATGAACACAACAGATTCTCCTTGTTATTGCTTAAAGAGGAATTCATAGGAAATATGAGGCTCGTGTTTCTCTTAGGTTCAATAGTGATCATGAGATTAGCATCTAAGATTTTTTATTAGCTATTCAAATTCCTTACTAAGACTTATGAAAGAAATGTACTAATTACTTTCCAAAATTAATCTGTTACCAAATCTCTCTATAGATCTTCCCAATTAGAGTACCTGGAACATAAACATTAGCATGTGTGTTAACAAAAAAGTTATGATCCGATATTGAAACAAATATTTTATGTTCATCAATTGACATTAACCTATCATACGATATTTTGTTTTCAGCAATTGAGACCAGCGAGAGGTTGAGCTTCTTTGGAATAGCCACTAGTTTGGTCCTTTACCTCACAAAGGTTATGCATCATGACCTAAAAACAGCAGCAAGAAATGTGAACTACTGGTCTGGTGTCACAACTTTGATGCCACTGTTTGGTGGATTCATAGCTGATTCATACATGGGCCGTTACACCACTGTTCTGGCATCAAGCATTTTCTATCTCATGGTAAGCTCATTCAATATTCAATTACAACTTACTATTACACACTACATTATTATCATCATTTCGCCATTTTCTGCGTATGTTCTAACTATAGAAAGTTGTTCTTATGGATAAAAATTTATGAAATGCAGGGTTTGATTCTCCTTACTTTGTCTTGGTTCCTGCCAAGCTTAAAGCCATGTGATGACACAGGCTTATGCACCAAACCGAGGAGAATTCATGAAGTGGTTTTCTTCCTGGCCATTTACTTAATATCCTTTGGAACTGGAGGGCACAAACCCTCCTTGGAGAGCTTTGGCGCTGACCAATTTGATGAGGATCATGATGAAGAAAGGAGGCAAAAAATGTCCTTTTTCAATTGGTGGAACTGTGCACTATGCACTGGACTTATTGTAGGAGTGACCCTCATTGTTTACGTACAAGACAACATAAGCTGGGGAGCTGCTGATATTATCTTCACAGTGGTCATGGTTTTTTCACTGATCATCTTCGTATTAGGAAGGCCATTCTATCGTTATAGGGTACCCACTGGGAGTCCCTTGACTCCAATGTTGCAGGTTCTTGTTGCTTCCTTTTCCAAAAGAAAGCTTCAACATCCTTCTGATCCTGCTCAATTGTATGAGGTTCCAAAATCTATTGGCAACAACAAAAGATTTCTGTGTCACACTAACAAACTAAAGTAAGTGTCGTGACTTAGTAGTATACTGGTATTTCAAAAGCAAACAAACAAAATATAGTTATGTTCTCCTGAGTGCATCCAAAATGTGTCACTTTCTTGACACTATGATACAGAGATTAATTTTGATGCAGTGTCAGTTTAAACATGTTTACATAGTCAACTGATTAGGAACTACAAAATCATTCATCATACTATGCATAACAACCTATAATTGAATGATAGTGTAAACAACTTTTATTTTATATCATAAGAATTGTCTAATTAATATGATTTGTTCTGTAAAAACAGACCTGATATGTTATGTTTTGTCCCATTTTATCCTGTATGCTAATTTATTTTATGTTAAAACGTGATTCGTTATTGATATAATTTGATTTCAGATTTCTTGACAAGGCAGCGATTCTTGTCAATGATGGAAGTTTAGGAGGAAAGCAGAGTCCTTGGAATCTAGCAAGTGTAACAAAGGTCGAAGAAACGAAGCTTATTATCAACATGATTCCTATTTGGGTATCTACCATACCATTCGGAATATGCGTGGCACAAACTGCTACATTCTTCGTAAAACAAGGTACCACATTGAACAGAAAGATAGGTAACGGGTTTGAGATTCCTCCAGCTTCAATCTTCACGGTTTCCGCGTTGGGAATGGTAGTTTCTGTGGCGATATATGACAAGATTCTTGTGCCTGTGTTACGAAGAGTGACACAGAATGAGAGAGGAATCAACATTCTTCAGAGGATTGGTTTTGGAATGGTGTTCTGTATTGGTGCAATGATAGCAGCAGCTTTGGTGGAGAGAAAGAGGCTTGAAGCTGTTGAGAGGGATCCCTTGAAGGGTTCACTGACAATGAGTATCTTCTGGTTGGCACCACAGTTTCTCATCATTGGTTTTGGAGATGGATTTACTCTTGTGGGTTTGCAAGAGTACTTTTATGACCAAGTTCCTGACTCAATGAGAAGCCTGGGCATAGCATTTTACCTTAGTGTAATGGGTGCAGCAAGTTTCCTGAGTAGCATGCTTATAACAGTAGTTGACCACATGACAGAGAAGAGTGGCAAGAGTTGGTTTGGGAAGGATTTGAATAGTAGTCGATTGGACAAATTCTATTGGCTACTGGCAGCCATGAGCACACTCAATTTATTCTTGTTTGCGTTTCTTGCCAGTCGATTTTCCTACAAAAGGGTGCAAAAGGTAGTTGTGGCTGATTGCTATGAAGACAAAAGTGATTATGAGAGTGTGGAAACCAAGGTTTAGGGTCATTTTAGTTTTAATTACTAAGCATGTTGTAACGTAGAACAAATATATTATCACATCTCTTCACAGCTTATATTATGTTACTCTTCCATCCTTTGATGTCAAGATCCTGTAAATGCTGATAAAATATAACTTAATGAACAATGCATTTTCGCATGCTCTCTGAAAGGGTCAGTCATACATCTTATGTTAGTTTTGTAACAAGCCATGCCAATTAGCAGTACAATGTCATTACAAGGTTCAACATGCCATCTTAGCCTTGGTTAATTTAAAACTAAACGATTTAAAAGTTAAGGAAGCAACATCCTTGGGCCACTTAGAGTGCAATGGTTTTCAGCATTGTGATTTTTTCGGCTCTTTGCGTGAGTGCTGATGTAAGTGACATTCGGTGGTGAGGAAGATCATGGTCGCGTATGGAGGTGAAGATGGATGTAAAAGAATGGTGAAGAGAAAATGTTAGGGGTGTGTACTGGTCCTGCTGCGATGAATGGGGAGAACAATGAGGGAGAGGAAGAGGGTAAAATTGGAATGTACGATTTTAGAAGGGTGCAGGAAGAAAAGGCCTCACTAGTTTAACACATTTTTTTAGTTGGACCAGCAGTAAGGATAACTTAAAATTGGAATCGCTATTTCCACTCTCCTCAGGTTGCTATTTATACCTCCATCCAATAAATATAGCCCTGTCATTGACAGCCTTGAGTTTCATTATGCTTTTTTTTAGAGAGAGCTACTCCCTCCACCATCCCAACTTCTTCCTACACTTCCTCATAATTATTTTAATTTCAAAATTATCCTTTTTTACTTTAATCATTTACATATTTTACTTTTATATCAAAACCCTAATTTCCTACCTCTCATCCTCCTCAACTCTCACTTTCTCTTTATATCCATTTCACTCATAGCCGTATCCCTACTTTTCTCTTCCAACTCTCACTTTCTCTCTTTCTTTTCACATCCGTTTCTCCCCCTACCATTTTTCAAATCCGTTTCCACTTCTTTTCCTTTTTCTTTTTTATTTTAGTGCCTTGGTTGTGTTTGTGATGCGGTGGTAGTGCATTGGTAGTGCTTCGGGGTGAATCTGTTGTGAAGATTGACGCTTTTGTTTGGTCTACGAAAGTTCGTGTTTCTTTTCTATGATAGTATGCATGATAGATATTTCATTTTAATGTATTTGAATGTATATTTTGTGTGCGGTGTGATCTATGATGTTATGTTTGTCTACATTTACTGTGTGTGCAGAGGAAGAAAATAACCGCATAGACAGATATAGCACATTTGTTCCCTAAACAGATGTGGATACAAAAATTAATTAAAATAAACTATATAATTCATATAATTGAAATATATAATTAAACAAATTCAAATTTACCTATATAATTATTTAATAATTAAATTATAATAATTAAATTAAATTATATATAATTAAACTAATAAATTATATATAATAAATAACTAAAATAAAACATTCGAAGAAAATAATTAAAAAACTCAAACGGATTTCAATATCCGGAATAATTTTAAATGGATGTCTTAGACGGATTTTAATATCCGTTTAAGAATTAAACAAATTTTATTATCTGAGGATTAAAATTGATCTATATAATAATTAAATATATAAAATAGAAAACATAAACAAATATCTAAAAAAAATAAATTATTAAACTAATAAATTAACTACATTTAGTAATATTCAAGTAATATATAAACTAAAATTATACATAATGAAATAAAATATTAAAGTAATATATTAATTTCTGATGGATTGTGTACTAGAGGTCCACGGATCATGTAGTCAACCATAAATAAGATTCCCATATCAAAACGATATAGTCGTTGTCGGACGGTTCATACCAAGATGCAAACAGACAACCAAGAGGTCTAACCTCGATGATTAAGGCAAATCATGATTATTAGGAATGGGCCAACATTGGGCCGTGATTAAGGAATTGTTAATCATGGCCCATGATAAAAAGTTATAAATACAGGCCAGAGGTGACAGATAAAGGGTCTGTTCTGTGCAATTATTACGCATTTATTATTACTCTATCCTGTTGGAAAACAGGTAGGCTTCGTTTTTACACCAAGAGGGGGTTGAATTGGTGATGTTTCGAAAACAAAATCTTTTCACAATCTTTTATCAAAAGCACAAAGCTTTTTAAGCTTTCTTGAAATGCAAGTAATGAAAATTTATATGCAGCGAAAAAACGTAGTTGACTGCGTAAAATATAAAGTCGATTGGAATTAAAAAGTGCAGGGATAGAGAAAATTAAACACTGATTTTTATACTAGTTCGGCCAACAATACCTACATCTAGTGTCCTTCCAACCCAGGAAGCAAATGCACTATAATGGTTGCAGTTTTTACAACAAGGAATTTATAGAAGACCTCACGTCAAAAATATAAATCTCCTCTCTAACCCAAAACCAAAATATAGCTGCAACAACAAAAACCAGACTTGTAGCAAGAATCCCCTCTTCTGCAATCTGAAACCACGTCGAACAATCCTCAACGTGAAACCCCTGTATCACAACAGGTCCAATTCCAACAGTCTTCACAGGATGCCAAGCCTTAACAAGTGCAACAGTCTTCAAAGGATGTCAAGCCTGAAATAATCAACCTAGAAGCACCTTCTTTATGCAGTATTTGATCAAACAATGAGTGCAAAAGCTATCTCCCTTTGAATCTCCCTCAAGAAATATCACCATCGTCTTCTTGGAGAATTCTTGGAGCTGTTATAAGAGAGAATTCAATCTGAAACAAGAATGAAAATGTTAGATAATCAAAAGTCTCTGAACAACTCGTGTTCAGCCCATTTATAGTTTTCTGTCAATCAGATTGTTTCTTAGTCGAATAGGTTACTAATTCAGTCGACTGTATTATTATAGTTATAACAGACAGTCAACATAGTAGCTCTCAGTCAACCAAAATCAACACACATTTAATACAGTTAACCAAGTCATCAATGCTTAACTAACTTTTAAAAATATAGCTGTTGGAGCGCAATAACATAACAGAATTCCAAATCATATCAAAAACACAGTCGAATGTAAACCAGACAAAGTTGACTGACACATGTAAAAACACTTTGAAATTCTTTTTAACTCAAAACATCGCTGAGCACTGATTCTCAAAATCTGTACAAAGGTTTTAGCATAGCCGAATCCATTAGTAATGTAGTCGACTGTACTATAACTTTGTCACACAATTATAAGTTCATTAAAGTGCTTGTGGTTTTTCACTTTAAAAAATGTGCAGTAAAATATATGTGATAAAACATTTCACATTACACATAAGCATGTAAGCATGTTCCACAAATATATCAAACAATCAATATAGGAACATACAACACAGTACATCAAACATGTTCATCAGATATAACAATCAATACAACATGAGAACATGTAATGCAGCAACATGTGTACTGTTATTAAGCAAAGTATTGTCATTATAAAAAACTAGAGTGATATGGAGTTTGTGTTGTCAACAATCTCAACATATACTGACTTGAGCATCGGAAAACCTTTGACAAGTATCCGACCGGACGGTTTCTAAAAGAGGATCACGGTTTGAAGTCAAGCGTAATTGGAGGAAGCAACTAGAGAAATCGAACGACTTGAAGGAAATTGTGTAAGTATTAAGGTAACTCGACCTCACAACTGAAATATATTGTTAAATGGATATCAATATCTATCGATGATGAAAATTAAAATTTTTACATAAAAGACAAAAAGAAGAACGAAGAGATATAAGAAAGTGTGTGATGGTGGAGAAAGTAACTCTCCTTTTGTTTATTAAGGCTTAAATTGAAGAAAAAGAAAAATACATAAATAAAGTTTATACAACTAAACAACTGTAATACCTCCTCCAAATTCTATATATAAGCTATTACAAATAAGACGAATTCTTCCAGAACCTTCCACAACTTTCTTCCTGCAGTCTTGTGCAATTTTTTTTCCATTTTACCCTTTTTAAATTGTACATCTTTAAGTCCTTCTTTTCTCAAATAAATAACTTCTGGATTCAAAATCCGAAAGTCATTTAACTTTTGAATTGCAAGATAGTCATTTTTTACTTCCTGTTATGCAATACGATTTTGTTTATTTAAGAAAATAACTTTCGAATTATAGGTTTGACTTTTGGACTGCACAATTTAAAAGTTAAAAATTACTTATAAATTGTAGAGTTCATAAAGAGCAAAATGGAAAAGAAAAATAGAAGGGTACAAGAAGAAAATTATGAAGGTGCAGAAAGAAAATGCATACAAATAAAATATAAGTAAAAAAAGAAAGAAAACAAAACCAATCCTAACGTATTGTGGGCTCAAAGCCCAACGTCACCATTAACCGAAGTTGGACGTTTCTTCCTCCACCACCACCTTTACTCCTTCCACCTCTTCAACTTCTTATAACTCTTTTTAATTATAAAATTAACTTTTTTACTTTTAACTTTATTTATTTATTGAAATTCTAATTTCTATTCCTATTCATTCTCACTTCAATCCCATTTTCACTATGCACGCACGCTGATGGAGGAAGGAATACCAAACAAAGTATAAGCGTTACTCTCTACATCACCCCCACGTTGCTCCATGCATCACCACATTTTCAAAAAAATCTCAAAACTATCCTTTATATTTTAAAAAATCTTACACTCCACTTTTTTTTAATGGATATCATCATCGGTTGAAAGATTTTTCAAGCCTTCTATGAATGTCAACATCCGTTATAATAAAATAAACCAGTGTAACTGCAACATCGACCTCCGTTGTAATAACTTCACACCCTTCTTATATTCTCTTTTCATATAAAGGTACCGTTGGTTATTAGCATGACTTCCAGCTCAATAATGAAGTAGTTTAAGATACAAGTTGACATATAGAATACAATTGCTGCTATAGCATTAATATATAATAATATAATAATTTTATTTGCTGGTGTAGCATTAATAATAGAATACAAGTTGACAGTTATAAATTTTTTATTTATTTTGTGTTGCATTAATAATATAATAAAATTGCTGGTGTAGTAGCAATTAAAGAATAAGTGAAACATCATTAGCTCGTTTCGACTCACATGAATATGAAATCTGTTTCAATTTGGATCGAGTTAGTGAAATTGATTTATTTTTAATATATTTTAAGGATTACAAAACACAATTCAGTTTAAATTCTCTCACAATTTAAGACAGGAAAGCAAACTAAAATTATTTTTCCATCAAAGACAATTTCTTGTGATTAACTTGTTTCAGATCCAAAGCAGCTTGAAATAAAATTTGAGAAGTTTTTAGTTAAAAATAATTTAAGCAAAGGTAAAATAATTACTTTTCAGTAACATTTTGCCAGTTCAAATCAATGAGTTAGTATCAAATGGTTAGGGAACAAATATGCCCCAAATTAAAGTTTTATCAAATAGGTCAGAGAAATGAAGTTTTATCTCCAAACAAATGTCAACATCTGTTTAAGTTTTTGAAAAATTCTTTAACATACGTCGACATCTGTTGAAGAAGGATATTTGTGGTATGTAGTGGTACAAAGAGCAATGTAGGATGATCCAGGGAGTAACCATGACGAAGTTTTGGTTTCTTTAAAACATCTTCACTTGATTCAGCCATGTATCAAGTTTTGCTACCTGCACCTTCAAGTTTTCTTGGTACACTTCTATAGTCTTCCAAATATAAGTTATTCCCTTAATGAGATAAATAAAAATGGACTATGTTTTAGATTATTGGATTGTATTTGGTTTTGGTTTGGAGTAAGGATGTAGACTTTTTTTTTTTTTTTTTTTGTGGTGGCTAGTGGTGCTTGACTCATGGTTAATAATTAGGATCCCGATATTTTAACATTCCTAATTTGACACTATTTTGACAATGCCATGTGTCGGCTTGTCATTGGGTGTTTTTTCTTTAAAAAAATTCTAAAAAAGTGACGTAATTTAATATGAAATGGTTTCAAATATTTGTTTCCAAGTTTGCCCTTGGCCAGATTCATGTGACATAAAAGTTCTCTTTCTTCCCTGTTTCATCAGTTGTTGAGTTTCTCCGACAGGTTCGTTCTCTTCCCTTACGGTAATCCAAAATCGTTTTCGTCTTCGTATTTGTCATCTCACTGTCGTTGGTCCTTGTGGTTGCCCTCTTGGCCTTCGTTATCAGGGTGGGTGTTGTGGTGATTTCATCTTTTGGTTGTTGGTGTGTTCGTGTTGCGAAATGACGAGTTCTTCGACCCGGGTAAGCGCGTTAATCTTTGGTTGGTTTGTGGTGTTTAGTGCTTGGTATTTGGAGTTTGGGTTTTGTGTGTTTTTTTTTATTTAGGGTTTTGAAGTTTTGGTTTTTGGAATTTGTATGCAGTTGGCAGTTCGTCACTCGGTTTTCACAAACTCTACACCAGCAACAAAGTCTAATTGCAGAACTTAAAAGGAGGGTTCTTTTGTTGGAGGAAGAGGTGACATTTGAGAAAGCTAGACGAAGACGACTAGAGGATGGTGAACAGAGTGTGCCTCGTGAAGAACCGTCTATCTCCCCGAGAGTGTTCTCCCCAGGTGGTATTACACCTCCAACGAAGACATATGTCAGGATGGGGTCGCGAATGCGTTACAAGAGTAGAGCACTTCGGACTCCTTATGTTGGATTGCTTAGGATAAAGAATGACTGATACTTGTAAATTTTATTTTAGATATTGTAATATGCAGATTATGTAGCATGAACAAAGTTTTTGTAATTTGGTTAGTTTTTTTGTTGAATGTTAGAAACATGGAAGTTGCCTTTATTAAGATATCTTTATTCTAAATGGTATATGATGTTTTGTTTGAATTGTTAATGAACAAACTTTAATGGATTTCAATGATAAATGAAACCATGATTTTTGACATAGGTAAGAAATGTGTATTTTGACATATGGAGAAACTGATGCAGCCAAAAAAGCTGTTGTAATCGTTTACAAGACACTAGTAAACGATTACGCGAACTGATTCTGTGTTTTGGACACAAAGTTGACCACAGGGAGCCAAGTTTTTATTCACAGAGGACCACGTGTGTACTGTCTGAGGTACAACACACTTAGAACTTATTTGATATGATTTATTGGTGTGAGACAGATGCTCAAATGAGTGGTGGGCTCTTGGTTGGGTATTGAATGACAAAACTTTGTTGGTTAACTTTGAAGACCTAATTTCATGTAATTAAAAAACTGATGCAGCCAAAAAAGTTGTTGTAATCGTTTACAAGACACTAGTAAACGATTACGCGAACTGATTCTGTGTTTTGGACACAAAGTTGACCACAGGGAGCCAAGTTTTTATTCACAGAGGACCACGTGTGTACTGTCTGAGGTACAACAATCTTAGAACTTATTTGATATGATTTATTGGTGTGAGAGAGATGCTCAAATGAGTGGTGGACTCTTGGTTGGGTATTGAATGACAAAACTTTGTTGGTTAACTTTGAAGACCTAATTTCATGTAATTAAAAAACTGATGCAGCCAAAAAAGCTGTCGTAATTGTTTACAAGACACTGGTAAACGATTACACGAACTGCTTCTGTGTTTTGGACACAAAGTTGACCACAGGGAGCCAAGTTTTTGTTCATAGAGGACCACGTGTGTACTGTCTGAGGTACAACACACTTAGAACTTATTTGATATGATTTATTGGTTTGAGAGAGATGCTCAAATGAGTGGTGGACTCTTGGTTGGGTATTGAATGACAAAACATTGTTGGTTAACTTTGAAGACCTAATTTCATGTAATTAAAAAACTGATGCAGCCAAAAAAGCTGTTGTAATCGTTTACAAGACACTGGTAAACGATTACGCGAACTGATTCTGTGTTTTGGACACAAAGTTGACCACAGGGAGCCAAGTTTTTGTTCATAGAGGACCACGTGTGTACTATCTGAGGTAAAACACACTTAGAACTTATTTGATATGATTTATTGGTGTGAGAGAGATGTTCTAATGAGTGGTTTACTCTTGGTTGGGTATTGAAGGACTTAATTTCATGTAATTAAAAAGTGGTGCAGTCAAACAAGCTGTTGTAATCGTTTACAAGACACCGGTAAACGATTACGCGAACTGATTCTATGTTTTGGACACAAAGTTGACCATAGGGAGCCAAGTTTTTGTTCACAGAGGACCACGTGTTTACTGTCTAAGGTACAACACACTTAGAACTTATTTGATATGATTTATTGGTGTGAGAGAGATGTTCAAATGAGTGGTTTACTCTTGGTTGGGTATTGAAGGACTTAATTTCATGTAATTAAAAAGTGGTGCAGCCAAACAAGCTGTTGTAATCGTTTACAAGACACCAGTAAACGATTACGCGAACTGATTCTGTGTTTTGGACACAATGTTGACCAGAGGGAGCCAAGTTTTTGTTCACAGAGTACCACGTGTGAAATTTTGAGTTGTTAGCTTGTGTTGTTTTAAATTTTGGGTGCATAATAAAGTTCTTCGACGACATGATGGAGATAAGACAACATTTTGAATACTTCAACGTAGTTCATTCATTCATTCAATGAAACCATAAACAAAGTTTTATTCAAAACATAAACATGACAGAAGTCGAACATAATTACTAGTTTTGTAGTGTAGTTCACGCTACCAACGAAATACGCAATGGTCCGTCAACGACAATGACACACCAACCTTTCGCGAGAGTCACACAACAACCCACACCACTACATTGATGGTCTGATCCACACGGCGGCAATGACGATGAGAGAAGGAGAAAACCCAAGACCGAAATCGACAAAAACGAGACAAGGAGAAAACCCAGGACCGAAAACGACAAAAACGAGAGAAGGGGAAAACCCAAGACCGAAAGAGATGGATAAATGGTGCGAGACAAAACCTAAAAGAAATAGAATATGAGAAGACCCAAAGAGCAAGTGAACGACAGAGATGTGAGTGAAGCAAAGAGAAAGAGAAACCGTGAAAATGAAGAGCGCGAAATGAAAATTCTGGCATCTTCAAACCCTTATGTTCCGATTATGCCCCTTCCTGAATATCAGAAGTTGATGTTTTTTTTTTTTCAAAAACCAGGGCCAATCAACGAACACCATGTGGCGTTGTCAAAGTTGTGTTAAAAATGAGTGTCAACGTATCATTTTCGTAATAATTATTACCCGTGAACATTGATGGTGGTGAGAGGTGGTTGCTCCTGCAATCATAGGGCTAAGTAATTTCTTGTTTTTTAATTTATAAATTGTACAATTTACAAATCTTTACGATTACATAATTTAAAACGAAAAAAATGTTACATTTTTATATTTTGGAGATGCTACCATCTGAAATGTAAAATTAACATTTTGAAATCTGAAATGTTAATTTTACATTTTGGATTATACAATCCAGAATATTTTATATTTTTATATATGAAAATTTTATATATATATATATATATATATATATTATATAATTTTTTAGAGATAGAATACTAATCCAATTTATTTGATGAGGTAGGAAATTTGTCTTACACGAAAGAGTCTAATCTAGTGAGATATGTGAAAAAATAAAAATAATTGGTTGGAGAAGTTTGATTTAGGCATTTTACAATTGATGAGGTAAGTAGAATTTGATTCATTTGTGTGAAAAAGTTGAGACAAAACATATAGTTATGTAGTAATGTATATGTATTTATGTAGGTATCTAAGATATGATATAAGATATTTAAGCTAGTGCATAATATACTTTATGGAATATTCTCTAACCATGGTCAAATATATTCAAGAAGAGTTAGAGTCATCTATGGAAGATAGACTTAGATTCTCTTTCTTGGGTCATCATGAAGATTCTAATAGAGTAAGAATAATTTTGGGCCTTGTATTATGGGTCAAGTAGTCTAGAATATTTTTGGACTTTGTATTATGGGCCTAGTAGTGTTGGATTTAATTTTGGCCTTGTATATTGAGCCAAGTAGAATAGGGTTTTGACCATCCAAGTCAACAAAGGGCCAAGGTCCAATATTGACCAAGGTGGGATGTATACTCTATGAGTAATGGGTCAACATTTTTAGCTAGCTTGGTGGACAAGAGAGAATAGATGGCCTTGACAAGTGTCACCCTCCTATTGGAGAGTTTTGCCTCCTAGTTGTGGCCACATGTCACTCTAGGAATGAAGAGTATTTTGTTAGGAAATAGGTAGGCTTCGTTTTACACCAAGAGGGGGGGGGGGGGGGTGAATTGGTGTTAGTTTAAAAACAAAATCTTTTCGCAATATTTATACAAAAGTATAAAGCTTTTTGATCTTTCTTGAAATGCAAGCAATGAAAATTTCTATGCAACGGAAAAATGCAGTTGACTGCTAAACAAATAAAGTCGACTGAAATAAAGAGTGCAGGGATAGAGAAAATCAAACACTTGTTTTTATACTGGTTCGGCCAACAATGCCTACATCCAGTGTCCTTCCAACCCAAGAAGCAAATGCACTATAATGGTTGCAGTTTTTACAAAAAGGAATTTATAAAAGCCTCATGCAAAAATATAAATCTCCTCTCTAACCCAAAACCAAAATATAGTTGCACAACAAAACCAGAATTGCAGCAAGAATCCCCTCTTCTGCAATCTGATCCCACGTCGAAAAATCCTCAACGTGTAACCAGCACTCTTCACAGGATGCCAAGCCTAACACAGCAGTCTTAACAGGATGTCAAGCCTTCAATCAACGCAGCAGTCTTTACAGGATGCGAAGCCTTCAATGATCAATCAAGAAGCACCTTCTTCTTGCAGATAATGATCACACAGTCAGCGCATAAGCCTTCTCCCTTTGAATCTTTCTCAAGATAAACCAACACCGTCTTCTTGGAGAATTCTTGGAGCTTAACACAGAGAATTCAATTTGAAACAAGAAATGAAAATGTCAGAGTGTCAAAAGTCTTATAACAATTCGTGTTCAGTCTATTTATAGTTTTCTGTCAGTCAGATTGTTTCTCTGTCGAATAGCCTACTAATTTAGTCGACTGTATTAATATAGTTATAACAGACAGTCAACATAGAGGCTCTAAGTCAAAAAAAATCAACTCACATTCATTACAGTTGACCAAGTCATCAATGCTTAACTAACTTTCAAAAATATAGCTGTTAGAGCGTGTAAGCATAACAGAATTCCAAAACAGATCAATAACACAGTCGAATATGCATTATACAAGGTCAACTGACACATGTAAAAACACTTTGAAATTCTTTTCAACTCAAAACATATCATAACACTGATTCTCAAAATCTGTACAAAGGCTTTAGAATAGTCGAATCCATAATAGGTGTATTCGACTGGACTAGAACTCTGTCACACAATTATAAGTTCATAAAGGTGCTTGTGATCTTTCACTTCTAGAAATGTGAAATAAAATATTTTTGATCATCCAGTTTATATTGCACATTTCCATACAAGCATGTTCCACAAATATATCACACAATCAATAATAGGAGCATACATCACAGTACATCAAAACATGTTCAGCAGATATGACAATTAATTCAGAATAAGAACATGTAATACTGCAACATGTGTACTGTTATTAAGCATTGTGTTGTCATAATCAAAAACTAGTTTGATATAGAGTTTGTGTTGTCAACAATCTCAACAATCTCCCCCTTTTTTGATGATGCACAACCATGATTAATAACTCAACCATGTTTGTACAATTCAACACATGACAGAGTAATAGCATATATCAGAAACATTTAATACAGTTCAATTACTCTGCATATATAGCAAAATATCAAGCAGATAGAGTATGAGACAGATAATTCTCCCCCTTTCATAAAGCATTTATACTTGCTCTCATACTCTCACATATATCTCTCCCCTTTTGTGCATTAACAAAAAAGGAATGCTTCAGATATTTATGCAAGTTTTGAAAACTGAGATGCATAAGAAAGATATGCAGTTTGTAAAATACAATGATGCTCTCAAAATCACAATTTCATCACAAAACTGTATAAACTCCCCCTGGAATGTAGGTGTGTGTTGAAAAAATGTGTAAAACAGTGATACTTCCCCTGTCATTATGCATGAGTAATAAAATCAATTCAAGTGCACAATGCAGTATATCACAGATTTATCAACAGTTTAAGCACAGAGTTGTATCAAAGTCAGAATATCAAACCACATAGATATGCAATGATACAAGCTTCAACAATCTCACAATATTATCCCAATTTAGATATTGAAACAGATAAAAGCAGAGATAATAACAAATTATATATGATTTAAGCAAACAGTAAAGATAGAACCAGATTCCAGATATGGAATTGTTAACCCATTTTGACGTAGTCAAATGCTTTAAATCATCAGTCGAATGCATTGCTTTTGCAAATGTTGAATTCCAATTGTAGATTTCCAAAGCAATGTCCTTCCTGCAAAATCTTTCAACAACCTTTTCTAGATCAGGCATAATGGTTAATCAAGAATTATTACCAAATGTAACAGAAGTCAATATGTAAAGATGTATGATAGAATAAGCATAGTTGACTTCAAACAGGACATAGTTGAATACATCATTTTACACTATTATCATTTAGAATTCCTAGTTCATTTCGGATTGTAAAAAATCTTTCTTTGTTCAGAGGTTTTGTAAAGATATCAGCCCATTGATGTAGAGTGTCAACATACTCAATTTCGATTTCACCCTTATTTATATGATCTCAAATGAAATGATGTCTTATTTCAATATGCTTAGTTTTCGAGTGTAAAATGGGATTTTTTGTTAGATTTATAGCACTGGTATTGTCACATTTCAAAGGAATGTTTTCTATCTTAATGCCATAATCCTCTAATTGACTCTTTAACCAAAGAGACTGTGCACAACAGCTTCCAACTGTACTCAACTTCTGTGGTAGATAAAGTCACACATGCTTATTTCTTTGAATGCCAAAAGATCAATGATGATCCAAGTAAGTGACATGTGTCACTGGTGTTTTTTCTGTCTAGTTGCAACCTCCAAAGTCAGAATCACTATAACCATATAGATAAAGATTTGTTCCATTTGGATACCATAGTCCAAGGCTTTTGGTACCTTTTAGGTACTTTAGAATTCTTTTTACATCAGTAAGATGTGATTCTTTAGGTGCAGATTGAAACCTAGCACAAAGACAAACACTATGCATTATGTCAGGCATACTAGCAGTAAGATAAAGTAGTGATCCAATCATACCTCAGTACATTCTTTGATCAATACGTTTTCCAACCTCATCTAGATCCAATTAGCAATTTGTGGCCATGGGGGTTGCAACATCTTTGTAGTCCAACATCTTGAATCTTTTCAACAGATCATTGCAGTATTTAGATTGATGAATGAATATACCATTTTTGGTTTGCTTCACTTGTAGACCAAGGAAGTATGTCAATTCTCCCATCATGGACATTTCAAATTCTTCCTACATGACCTTTGAAAATTCTTTGCACAACATAGGGTTAGTAGAACCAAAAATAATGTTATCAACATAAATTTGCACATACAGTTTATCCCTATTTGAACTTTTTATTAAAAGGGTGGAATCAACATTTCCTCTTGAGTATCCTTTCTTTATGAAAAATTCACTAAACCTTTCATACCATGATCTTGGTGCTTGCTTTAATCCATATAAGGCTTTCTTCAGTTTGTAAACATGATCAGGGTATTCAAAGTCTTCAAATCCAGGTGGTTGTTCAACATATACCTCTTCCTTGATGTATCCATTTAGAAAGGCGCTCTTCACATCCATTTGATATAACTTGAATTTCATTGTGGATGCAATAGCTAGAAGTATTCTGATTGCTTCTAATCTGGCTACAGGAGCATATGTCTCGTCATAGTCGATTCCTTCTTCTTGACAGTAGCCTTTTGCAACTAGCCTTGCCTTGTTCTTTATGATTTCACCTGAATCATCAATTTTGTTGCGGAAGACCCACTTTGTACCAATAACTTGTAGATCAGGTATTCTGGGTACAAGCGCCCACACATTGTTCCTTGTGAATTGATTCAACTCTTCTTGCATTGTCATCATCCAATTTTCATCATTTAACGCCTCCTCAATTTTCTTGAGCTCAATTTTGGACACAAAAGCAACGTTCATACAAAATTGGCTCAGTTGTCTTCTTGTAGAAACCCCTCTTGACATGTCACCAATAACATTGTCAGTTGAGACACTTCTTGGTACTTTCCATGCTTTAATCGACTCAACTTAGGAGATTCAACTTGCTCAACTTCATCTTTTTTCTCAATAACTTCTTCATGAATTTCTTCATCAATAGAGTTTCATCTTCTTCAGCAGAGTTTCTAACTTGTTTAGAATGATTTGGAGCCATGATGAACTCATCAAAGGCCACATGAATAAATTCCTCTACATTCATAGTTCTCTTGTTGTACACACGGTATGCCGTGCTGTTCAAGGAATATCCTATGAAAATTTCTTCATTAGCTTTCGAGTCGAATTTCCCAAGACTTTCTTTGCCGTTATTCAATACAAAACATTTACTTCCAAAGATTCTCAAGTGTGAAATATTTGGCTTTCTTCCTCTCAGCAGTTCATAAGGTGTCAGCTTCAGTATAAACCTGATGATTGTTCTGTTCAGTACATAACATGCTGTGCTTACTGCATCTGCCCAAAAATATTTTGGCATGTCCCTGTCATTCAACATAGAGAATGCCAATTCTTCAAGTGCTCTGTTTTTCCTTTCTACTACTCCATTCTGCTGTGGAGTTCTAGGTGCTGAGAAGTTATGCATGATTCCCATTTCAGCTAGATAATCATCAAATTCCTTATTCTGAAATTCTCCTCCATGATCACTTCTGATAGCCTTAATCTTGAGATCCATTTCGTTTTGAACAACAGCAGCAAATCGCTTGAAAACTTTAAGTGCATCATTCTTGGCTGCAATGAAGTAAGTCCATGTGTATCTTGAATAATCGTCTACAATGACTAACCCATATGAATTCCCTCCGAGACTCTTTATTCTGGATGGTCCAAATAGATCCATATGAAGCAATTGCAGAGGCTTCTTGGTTGACATTTCACTCTTACTCTTGAATGACTGTTTGGTTAACTTCCCTTTTTGATACCTCCAAGCTTGGCGCTATATCACAAATCTGTGAGACTTCAAATGATGACTGGATGGACAGCGGAAGTGAACGTTTGAAACAGAGAAACTCTGCTGCGGAGGTGTGTGTAGAATGAACGGTGAAATGTAGGAGGTGCTTTTGGTGGTATTGAACTAGCTCAGAAGGCCTTCTCTCAAAAGGAAGCTAGAGGAGAAATGGAGATTAGCGCAAGGTGATTGACTCTTGGTGGAGAAAAGGCTGGAAAGTACATCAACATTTCAATTCTCTCAAAATTCAAAAGTATCTTACAATGAGTGCAACCATGAATTTATAGACTCATCCATGAGGCTGTAGCATGGCAGTGATGACCGTGAGATGTGGATCTAAAGCCACGTGTGACAAGCAAGAAAAATGCTGTTATTCTAGAAAAGGCATAATATACATGTGCTGAAAATTAAGTCTTCATATGCTTCCATGATGCACCCCTTTCATTACTAATCTCACCCGCTCCCTTTGTGGAAATGACTCTTTTACCCTTCTCCTTGGGTTGGGATGTTGGTCTTTATTTATTGGGCTTGGGCCCCGCGTATCACTTTTTGGCAAGCATCACATAACCTGTCAGTTTTGAATCGGATCTTGGGCAGGCCATTTACTAGTTTCTTGGAGACGAGCTTGTTGAGTTGACTCATACTAATGTGAGCCAATCTCTTGTGCCATAGCCACATATCTTCTTCTTTAGTCATCAGACATACAATAAATTCAAATGTGTTATTTGTGAAGTCGATTAAGTAGATGTTGTTCACCTTTTTCCCCACAAGCAGTAACTCATTTGTTGTCTCGTTGCTGATCAGAAAGTATTTGGGTTCGAAGGTGATCTTTAATCCTTTGTCACATAGATGACTGATGCTAAGCAAATTGTGTTTCAACTCTTCAACAAGTAAAACATTTTTAATTTCATAAGATGATGGGGTTTCTATTTTACCTATACGGATGATTCTTCCTCTGTTGTTGTCGTCACACGTAACATGACCAGCAGCTTTATATGAAATATGTGAGAACTTTGTAGGATCTCTAGTCATATGTCTCGAACACCCGGTTTCAGGATACCATGTGGAACTTTTGAACTTTTGTTCCAGATTAGGTTTGATAGTTTTTGATTTTGCCATCATAATTAGTTCTTCTTTGGCATCAACAAGATGATCTTGATTATTCATCTTTTTCAAAAACGTTGTGAATTTGTCGTCCAACAAGATTGATTTCTACATCTGTGAACATGGTTCTTCATCTCGGGTTGCCTTGCATTCCAAGTTTCCTATTTCAAAGGTTTCAAAGAAACCATCAGTTACAGACTTTAATTTCAAATTATAGGGTGCATATGCAATGTCAATTTTAAAGTCATAAGATCTTTTTGAATGCGAAACAGAAGCCATCCCCAGGTTTTATAGCCGAATAAGATAAAAACAGAGTTGACCAAATTTTCAAATATCCTATGAAAACCAGCTCTGGTGCCAATTGTTAGGAAATAGGTAGGCTTCGTTTTACTCCAATAGGGGGGGTGAATTGGTGTTAGTTTAAAAACAAAATCTTTTCGCAATCTTTATACAAAAGTATAAAGCTTTTTTATCTTTCTTGAAATGCAACCAATGAAAATTTCTATGCAGCGAAAAAACGCAGTTGACTGCTAAACAGATAAAGTCGACTGAAATAAAGAGTGCAGGGATAGAGAAAATCAAACACTGGTTTTTATACTGGTTTGGCCAACAATGCCTACATCCAGTGTCCTTCCAACCCATGCACTATAATGGTTGCGGTTTTTACAATAAAGAATTTATAGAAGCCTCACGCCAAAATATAAATCTCCTCTCTAACCCAAAACCAAGTATAGCTGCTCAACAAAACCAAAATTACAGCAAGAATCCCCTCTTCTGCAATCAGAACCCACGTTGAACAATCCTCAACGTGTAACCAACAGTCTTCACAGGATGTCAAGCATAACACAACAGTCTTCACAGGATGTCAAGCCTTCAATCAGTGCATCAGTGTTTACAGGATGCCAAGCCTTCAATCAGTGCAGCAGTGTTTATAGGATGCCAAGCCTTCAATGATCAATCAAGAAGCACCTTCTTCGTGCAGATAATGATCACACAGTTAGCGCATAAGCCTTCTCCCTTTGAATCTCTCTCAAGATAGATCACCACCGTCTTCTTGGAGAATTCTTGGAACTTAACATAGAGAATTCAATTTGAAACAAGAAATGAAAATGTCAGTGTTAAAACTCTCAAAACAACTCGTGTTCAGTCTATTTATAGTTTTCTGTCATTCAGATTGTTTCTCAGTCGAATAACCTACTAATTCAGTCGACTGTATTAATATAGTTATAACAGACAGTCAACATAGAGGCTCTCAGTCAACAAAAATCAACACACATTCATTACAGTTGACCAAGTCATCAATGCTTAACTAGTTTTAAAAAATATAGCCGTTGTAGCGTGTAAGCATAACAGAACTCCAAAACAAATCAATAACACAATCTAATATGCATTATAAAATGTCGACTGACACATGTAAAAATATTTTGAAATTCTTTTCAACTCAAAACATCACATAGCACTGATTCTCAAAATCTGTACAAAGGTTTTAGAATAGTCGAATCCATTATAGGTGTATTCGACTGGACTAGAACTTTGTTACACAATTATAAGTTCATAAAGGTGCATATGATCTTTCACTTCTAGAAATTTGAAATAAAATATTTTTGATCATCGAGTTTATATTGCACATTTCCATACAAGCATGCTCCACAAATATATCACACAATCAATTATAGGAGCATACATCACAGTACATCAAAACATGTTCAGCAGATATGACAATTAATTCAGAATAAGAACATGTAATACTGCAACATGTGTACTGTTTTAAGCATTGTGTTGTCGTCATCAAAAACTAGTTTGATATAGAGTTTGTGTTGTCAACAATTTCAACATATTTTTCCTAGGTAGTGGCCACATGTCACCTCTCATTTGAGAGGATTTTCGCCACTTGTCTCCTTCCTATTGGAGAGGATTTCTCCATGCTCTCCAAGCTAGCCGAGGTGGCTCTTTTAGGTTAAAGTTTCTGCCCATTTTGAGACATGGGAACCTATAAATAGAGGTGTCTCTCCTTCATGTAATTAGCTTTAATTTAGAGTAAAATCATGCTGCCATTTTTACGTCATACTACTCTTTTAAGGTTACCCTAAGCTAGAGCAACCCAAGTGGCCTCCTCTAGCCACCTTCCTCTTAGAGTTGACCCAACCTCTCTTAGAGATCATTAAACATCACCTCCATCACCATAAAACAGCCAATGACTAAGAACCTTAGTCTTTTTTCCACCATATTTCTGTAACCACCCCAAACTTCAGTCATCACCATGGCTTTCGTTCTAGTTTTGACCCAACATAGCGAGGAGATTGCCATCATTTGGTATCAAGATCTTAGGTGCTTTAAGAGATAAGTATCTCGGTCTCTATCTTTGTGTTGAAATTCGTGTTGTTCATGTTTTCTTCTTATTGTGTTGTTGTAGCTATCTTGAAATGGTCCAAACCAACTTCTTTTACTCTACAATTAACTTCAAAATTTTCAGAATCAAACTGCAGTTAGCTCAGAGGTCAAAACAATACATATTTACAATCAATTTAAAGTCCTTTGAGTTTAGTTTCCAAGAAAAAAATATCATTTCATTTCGAGTTCTGTGGAAAATGTTATGATCAAAATAGTCAACAAAGGTAAGAACTACCAGAATGTTGTTATCAACATTTTCAAGTTTTGTTTTGGTAGTTTAGGCTATATTTTGTGTACTTTTAAGTTTTTTTTACTCTTTTCTTCATATATGTTTGGTCACTTTCAACATTTTGAGTTATTTTGATTTTCTAATCTATCCATGTTGTCAAGTGATACGCGGGGCCCAAGCCCAATAAAATAAAGTCTAACAACCCAAACCAAGGAGAAGGGTAGAAGAGTCATTTAACACATAGGGAGGTGAGCTTAGCAAGGAAGGGGGTGCAACATGGAAGCACATGTATATAGCTATTTCTCTGCACATGAATTTCGTGCTTCCTTCTAGACACACACGTCACATTTCTTTGTTGTTCCACATGGCATTAGATCCATCAATTCTGGACTAGCATTAGCCACGCACCTTGCTCCATGAATGTTCTATAAATTCATGGCAGCCTTCATTGTAAGCACTTTTGGATTTATATTGATGAAACTCTGCTGAAATGAATAGCAAGTTCTTCTCCAAGAGTCACCTTCTTAGCTTGAATCCCATTGCAACTTTCTTCCACTCTAGGAAGCCTTCTGACTCATCTCTCCAAGCTAGCCTCCACCTTCCCTCACCATAAACACCTTCAATCCACTGCCTTCAATCCAAACTCTCCAGCAACTTCAAACTGTCGAGAAGCATCCAGATCTGTCACTTCCTCTGCAGCGCACTGTTCCATTGGATTCAGAGGACTTCCAAGCTGCTTGACACCTTCAATCTCACGGACAATTCAGCATACATCTCCCTTGATGTATCAAGTGGTATTCAGAGCAAGGTTCCAGCCAAGAACCGTGAGATAAGTGTCTTCTCATTCCATTTCCATACTGTCAGAGAAATCCTGTAATGTCTTGATTCTGTTTTTCTCTTCATCTCTGTTTCAACATCTCTTCATCAAACAGTTTGATACACTTTCATTGCATAGCTGTTTAGTGCTTGATTCTAGTTTCTGGTCTTTTCTTGTGTTTTAAATCTGATTTAGAGCTATTCTTAGGCTCCATTTGAAGTGCCTCCGTGTTTGAATCCCTCTTAATTACTTGATTTCGAGTCTTTTGAACACTCTGCACACCAACTGTTTGATGTAAATCCTGGTGTTGCTGTCTTTTGGTTGCGACTTTTCTAGCAATTGTGGTGGTATTTTCTGTGGTTAATCGGCTTGCTGGTTAGGTGATTTGTACCTCAGAAGGATTACCACAAGTGGAAGCATCAAAGAAGGTTCAATGATGAGAAACAAGTGCAAGAAGATGGCTCTTTGGGAAGGAAAACCGTGACCAGAAAACTGCACCAGATTTGCTGACTCTGTGCGACAGCCACACTACACCAGCAACAGTTTGTTTTTCTGCAGAATTTTCGTTTCAACTGAGTGAACACCTCGCAGCTGGGAGTTTTGTGGAGTGAATCCAATATATTCAAGTTCTTTGAGAGTGACCAAAGCTGCACACATTAATCTCCTTAGCCTATTCATGTTTCCTTTTTCACTTCATTAAGTTTTCCTTTGTAAAAGTTCATTTGTTTTGTGTGTAAATGGTCAATTAGAGAAAGTGAGGTGGTAGAGTTCATAAGTGCTCTTCCCTCATTTGTTAACTAGACTCAAGAAGTCTCACAACCTAAAATTGGGTAGACGGTGAGTGTGTCTTAGATCCAAAGTCTAAGCCTCACCTAGGAGACCTCACCTTTACTTTTTTTCCATTTCCATTCAAGTTTTATCATTTGCTTATACTAAGTTGCGAATTGGGAGCTCTCTTAGAGTTCGTTAATTGTTGAGTTGAGTCTTTGATTTTAAAAGTGATCTTTGAGTTACAATAAATAAGTAAGTAGCCTAGAACACTTTTGGCAAGGAAAAGGCCTGGTTATTAAGTGACCCTAGTGGTTCACCAGTGATGTACGTTTGGCAAGTGTACCAATCGTATTGTAGTAACAAAATATCGTCCTCAAGGATTGAATGAGTTGAATACTAGTTTACTAATTTACTTAATTTTGAGCAACAAAGATTGTCAAGTAGAATGATGAACATAAACAAGTGATGGAAATTCAAATAGTATAAACAATGTTAGAGAATTGATTTCATACCTTTTCATATAATTTCCTCCCCTTTTCAATCGATGTGTAAATTATAATTATCCATTTGAGTTTATTTAGAGCTTGTTTACCCCTAATCCCTTAGTAGGCAAACGTATCCCTTGAATTTGAATCCCCAATCCCTTAGGCCAATTACAAATTCAACAAGATCATTAAGAACAATCATATCTCAATTCAAACTAACTAGTCCTGCCCAATTTCCCAATTGTGACAGCATCTAATCTGTTCTATTTATAAACGCAAGCAATTCCCAATCTCCCAACTGTGAAACTGCTCATAAAATAAATATTAAATCATAAATAGAACACAAGGATAATTAGAATTAAGCAAACATCAATTGAAAAGGTTCAGAAAGTATAATCACAAGCACTACATCAATCCTCTAACAAATGGAAAATTAGTTCTGCATAATGTAAAGAAAAAAAAAAACAAAAGAAAAGCAAAAAGAAGAAGCAGAAGAAGATGAAGAAGAAACGCCCCCTTTGTTCTGCGTGAATCCCCTTTTTGTCTCCCTCTTCCACGTGTTTTCATTCCTCCCCCCTCATTTCCACTAATTCCTCCTTTTTAGGAGAGTGGTTTTCCTTTTCCTTAACTTCCTCCAATTTTCCTTTAATTTAATCTCTTTAAATCAGTCATAAAAGAGATCAATAACTGCCCAATAACTGCTCCTGGAAACTTTCACAGCCCATGGAAAACTCCTCACTCTGCCTGTGTTCTTCTCTGTTTCTCTTGCCAAATCCTGACGTGAATCCACAGGTTGTGGTAGAAATCACAACTTACTTGTGAAGCTCTCTGTTTTGCCACTGCATTTTGAAGCAAACTCCACAGGTTATGGAACTGTCCCCAGCTGCGTTGTTGAACTCTCTGGCTTCATCTTTCTATCTTGTGCATCAATTCTTCCAAAAATGTGGTTTAGGCACTTAGAATCGCCAATCTACACACAAAAAAAACACAAAATGCCAATGTATGATCCGAAACAAAGATAATCCATGAATAAATCCTTCAATGAATGCAATTATGCATGCAAATGACCTAAACTAAGACCTGAATGCAATTACATTTACTCACACATCAAAATACCCCATGCTTAGATGTTTGCTTGTCCTCAAGCAAAGAGAATTCAACTAACACAGAATGATTATGCACACAGAATGATATAAAACCTAAATGGAAACATACCTTCTCATCTCTCAAGTTTAGTTCAAACAATGATATTCCTCAAGCAGACATTTCACAATGTTTTCAGCATGACGATTAACTTATTGGGACCCTAAGTGCAATTATTTATTATGACACTAGACATTAAGGCAGATAATATTTTGCATTTTAGTTTCTATTAGGTTTCTCACTTAGAAGACACTTACCTGCCAACTAAGCATGGATCTTCCACTCAATTACTTGCCACACTCAGTCTCAAAGGAGTGTCTCTTCCCCAGTAACATACAGTCTCAAAGGGGTGTCAATTTATTCATTTGACAATTTATTCACTCAATATTTTTTTTCTTTTCTTCTTTTTTTTTTTTTAATTTTGACAGACAATTCTCCAGTAACTAAGTGCAGTGAGTGTCACCATAGAGACCTAAAAATTGTACATCTCAAAAGTTATCTCCCTTAAGTGTCATAGTGTCAAATCTCACTGTGTAGTGTGTGAAGTTTCCCAACAAGCAATCAAAAATATATTCACCATGTGCTTTAGAAAATATCATTGTTCAAACATAGAACTCAGAGCTAAGATGATACATTTCCAGTTAAACATTAGATGCAACATGCAAATGTGAAATGTAAGATGTCATGCATACAAATACCCTAAGCCTACATATTTCCAAAGTCCCCAATGTATGGAAAGTAAAAAAAAGTACAGGGGGTTTAGAACTCACAAGATTAGTGATGACTAGAGTTGAGCGTGGTGAGAACTTCTTGTAAGAGTTGTTCCACCTTCTGCTGATGAAGAATTTGATTGTCCCTAAATTGGATGAACTCTTGATAATGTAGGAGTTGTTGTGCTTTGAGTTCAGTAAGGGACTGCTGGATATGAGCAAGACTGTCAACAGAAGAAGGGTCTTCTTCTTTCCTCTCTTTTTTTTTTTTTTAAAACATAAAAACTATTGATGATCATTTCACCGTTGTGATGTGAATGAGCTCCTTTCTTGGGTACATGACCTCTTGTGGAACAGATTAATGGCTTGACGACTTCTAATTGATGAGCACACTTCACTACCTCTTCATCATTAATTTCTTTACTCAACTCTTTTGCTCCCATTCCTGGCAGTAGAGCTTTCTCTAAAGGATTCTTCCTTACATGATAATCAACATTCTCTAACACAAGAGACTCAATTATTTCAGCCTTGAAACAATGTTCTTTGTCCGATTTATGTTTTACTGCTTCATTTATAGAGAATGTGACTTTTTCATCTGCCACTCTTAACATCAACTGTCCTTGTTCCACATCTATCAATGCTCTTCCTGTGGCTAAGAATGGTTTCCCCAATATGATTGGGACTTTAGCATCTTCTTCCATGTCAAGCACCACGAAATCAGCTGGGAAAATAAGTTTATCCACCTTCACTAGAACATCTTCTACAATTCCATAAGGATAAGTCATTGATCGGTCTGCCAACTGTAGAGTTATCATAGTGGGCTTTACTTCTCCAATTCCTAGCCTTTTAAAAATTGACAAAGGCATCAAATTGATACTTGATCCAAGGTCACACAATGCTTTACCACCGTTATATTTCCAATCTCACATGGAATGACGAAGCTTCCTGGGTCTTTTAACTTGGGAGGTAATTTTTGTTGAATTATTGCACTGCACTCCTCTGTGAGCATAATTGTTTCATCTTCTTGAAGCTTCCTCTTCTTTGACAGCAAGTCTTTCATGAATTTAGCATAACTTGGCATTTGCTCCAATGCTTCAGCAAATGGAATATTAATGTGGAGCTTCTTAAAAACATCAAGAAATCTTGCAAATTGCTTGGCTTGTTCTTGCTTCTTCAATCTTTGAGGGAATGGAATTGTAGGGACATACTCACGCATCTTTTTCTCACTCTCTTGATTTTTTTCTCCCTCCTCCTTCTCCTCGCATTTTCTCTCAATTTCTTTTTCAGCACTCTCTTCTACTATTTCATCAACTCTTCTCTTTTTCTCTCTCTCCATCTCACTCCTTTTTTCACTCTCTAATACTCTTCCACTCCTCAATTGAATTGCTTTGCATTGTTCCCTTGGGTTTGGTATTGTGTCACTAGGGAATGTGCCAGGAGATCTCTCTGAGAGTTGTCTTGAAAGTTGTCCAATCTGGTTCTCCAAATTTCTGATTGAAGCTTCTTGGTTCTTGAAGTTGGTCCTTGTCTCGTTCATGAAACTAGAATTCTGGTCCACAAAGGTCGAAGTTTGCATCGTTAGCTTCTCTAATGCACTTTCCAACAAAGACATCCTGTTTCCTTGATTATTGGGTTGAGCTTGATATTGATATGGAGGCCTTGGTAGGTTAGATTGGATTGGATTACTCCAAGGTCTGGTTTGTTGGGGTCTCCAATTTGCATTAAAGTTGGTAGAGAACTGATTTTGTTGTTGTCCCACTGCATTAAATTGTGCGTCTTGGTAAGTAGCCTGACATTCACCATTTTGATGCATTCCTCCACAAAAATCACACCCTGGAGATCTTGTATTCACAATATTTGCTTGCATAATTCCCATCTTCTGAGTCAAATCTGTAATTTGTTGTGTTAACAACTTGTTTTGGGCTAAGATAGCATCCAAGGTATTAACCTCCAACACACCAGCTTTTCTATTTTGACGGTCAAACTGCATATTCCCTGTGTTGTTTGCCATTAATTCTAGAGTCTCCAAAGCTTCCTCTGGTGTTTTCAAAATGAATGATCCTCCACTTGCTGCATCCAACATTGCCTTAAAAGTGGGTGAAAGACCATTATAGAAAGTCTGTACTTGCAACCATTCAGGTAAAGCATGATGTGGACATTTCCTCATTAGCTCCTTGTACCTTTCCCAGGCCTCATATAAGGATTCATTGTCTTGCTGCACGAAGGAGGTGATCTCATTCCTCATTTTCGCTGATTTGGAAGGAGGGAAGTATTTTGTTACGAATTTTGTAGCCATATCCTCCAATGTAGAAATACTTCCTTGAGGTAGTGATTGAAGCCAGCTTTTAGCTTTATCCCGTAGTGAAAACGGAAAAAGCCTCAAACGAATTGCATCATCTGAAACTCCATTATACTTCAAAGTATCACAAATTGCCAGAAAATTCTCCAGGTGAGAATTAGGATCTTCTGAAACTGCACCTCCAAATTGATTCTGTTGCATGACTTGTAACAAGGCAGGCTTGATTTCGAAATTATTGGCTTGAATAGGAGGTCTCACGATGCTTCCTTGATAACCATTAGGATCTGGCATAGAATAATCACGTATAGTCTTTCTCGGATTTTGTTCTTCTGCCATTGTTGATGTCTCCCTTTCTTGCTCAATTTGTCTCTGTTCTTTTCTTCTTTCTCGCTTTCTTCTTCTTGCACTACTCTTGTTGCTTCGTGCTGTGCGTTCAATTTCTGAATCAAAAAGTAAATCTTCCGGAGCAACAGTACCTCGCATAAAACAACTTAAAACAAAATATATACAACTCAAATCTTAAGGCAATTAGATTACTAATATCAACTAAAATTCAATCCCCGGCAACGGCGCCAGAAACTTGATGTACGTTTGGCAAGTGTACCAATCGTATTGTAGTAACAAAATATCGTCCTCAAGGATTGAATGAGTTGAATACTAGTTTACTAATTTACTTAATTTTGAGCAACAAAGATTGTCAAGTAGAATGATGAACATAAACAAGTGATGGAAATTCAAATAGTATAAACAATGTTAGAGAATTGATTTCATACCTTTTCATATAATTTCCTCCCCTTTTCAATCGATGTGTAAATTATAATTATCCATTTGAGTTTATTTAGAGCTTGTTTACCCCTAATCCCTTAGTAGGCAAACGTATCCCTTGAATTTGAATCCCCAATCCCTTAGGCCAATTACAAATTCAACAAGATCATTAAGAACAATCATATCTCAATTCAAACTAACTAGTCCTGCCCAATTTCCCAATTGTGACAGCATCTAATCTGTTCTATTTATAAACGCAAGCAATTCCCAATCTCCCAACTGTGAAACTGCTCATAGAATAAACATTAAATCATAAATATAACACAAGGATAATTAGAATTAAGCAAACATCAATTGAAAAGGTTCAGAAAGTATAATCACAAGCACTACATCAATCCTCTAACAAATGGAAAATTAGTTCTGCATAATGTAAAGAAAAAAAAACAAAAGAAAAGCAAAAAGAAGCAGCAGAAGAAGATGAAGAAGAAGCGCCCCCTTTGTTCTGCGTGAATCCCCTTTTTGTCTCCCTCTTCCACGTGTTTTCATTCCTCCCCCCTCATTTCCACTAATTCCTCCTTTTTAGGAGTGGTTTTCCTTTTCCTTAACTTCCTCCAATTTTCCTTTAATTTAATCTCTTTAAATCAGTCATAAAAGAGATCAATAACTGCCCAATAACTGCTCCTGGAAACTTTCACAGCCCATGGAAAACTCCTCACTCTGCCTGTGTTCTTCTCTGTTTCTCTTGCCAAATCCTGACGTGAATCCACAGGTTGTGGTAGAAATCACAACTTACTTGTGAAGCTCTCTGTTTTGCCACTACATTTTGAAGCAAACTCCACAGGTTATGGAACTGTCCCCAGCTGCGTTGTTGAACTCTCTGGCTTCATCTTTCTATCTTGTGCATCAATTCTTCCAAAAATGTGGTTTAGGCACTTAGAATCACCAATCTACACACAAAAAAACACAAAATGCCAATGTATGATCCGAAACAAAGATAATCCATGAATAAATCCTTCAATGAATGCAATTATGCATGCAAATGACCTAAACTAAGACCTGAATGCAATTACATTTACTCACACATCAACCACCCTTACGTGGAATTTGTTCTTGGGTGAAGTCTAATTAGTTGTAACACAAGAAAACTTTTAGAAACAAAAATTTCTTGTTATTCATCTAGTTCTTTTAATTCATATGAGTCATCTAGGAATTCTAATTTTGATCAGCCCATTGGTCTTAAAGAAATTAAAAGAGAACATGACAAAGCTAGGAGGAAGACTTTTTCATTTCATGAGTTTGATAGGATTGAGAATACTTTGTATAAACAAGCTAGGGAAAATATACCTTTCTTTGGTGAGGATATTGGTGCATTTACTTACTTAGCTTGGGAAAAGGAAACTGATGACATGCATTTCTTTATGGTTAGAAGAAGTCAATCTGAATCCTATTATTCTCGTGATTGTGAATCTTACATCCTTAATCTTTACACTTCTAGATTTGAATGTCATGCAAGACAGTGGTGGGAGGAAAGGCAATACCATGTTAGGATAGGTAGAAAATCTCACATCCATAATTGGAAGGAATTAAAAGCTTGTTTGAGAAAAAAATTTGTGCCTCCATATATTCAAAGAAACTTAGAACTTATGAGAGAGCTTATTAGATAAAGCAAGTTATTCATTCAAAATTTAAGTGGGTTCTCTCGTAGGGAAAGCGAGTTTTTAGAAAAATTGAAGAGGCAATGGGAAGAGTCAAGCAAATTTAGGATAGAGAGATTAAAGAGAGAACAAGAAAGAAAAGAAGAGGAAGAAAGAATGAGAAGAAAAGAGAGAAAGAAAGAAGAAGAAAGAAGAAGAGAAAATGAGAGAAGGAGAGAGCAAGCAAGGATAGAAGAGGAAGAAATAAGAGAGCAACAAAGGACAAAAGAAGAAGAAATAGAGAGAAAAATAAGAGAGGAAGAAAAGAGAGAAGAGGAAGAGAGATTACAAAAGAAAGAGAAGGATGAAATTGCAAGGAAGAAAATGGAAGGAAAAAGATTGATGGCCACACATCTCCTCCTACACTTACAAAAGAACCTAGTCTATTAAGGGGAAGTTTCTTATCCTTTCACTTTTCTCCATTTATTTTTGAAATTCCAAAATCTCACTCTTCTTTCCAAGAAATTGCCATGCCATCTTTAAAAATGTTAAAACTTTCAACACATGGCAATTCACACCTTGAGTTATGGTTACCTCTTTGTTTACCACTAACTCAAGAGAAAAATAAAATGTCAAAAGAAGTAAGGCTTCATAAAATTACAAAACTTGAACAAATTAGGAAGCCTTCTTCTAAACATGTTTATATCTTAATGGGTCAAATAAAACTAATTGAAGCTATGTTTCATGCTTACTGCAGATTGATATTTGATCCAGGAGGAATTTCGGTTAAGCCAACAAAAATAAGTCCTCACAAAAACGACCCACCAGATTTGAGGACAAATCCTTTCCAAGAGGGAGGGGATGATACGCGGGGCCCAAGCCCAATAAAATAAAGTCCAACAACCCAAAGCAAGGAGAAGGGTAGAAGAGTCATTTAACACATAGGGAGGTGAGCTTAGCAAGGAAGGGGGTGCAACATGGAAGCACATGTATATAGCTATTTCTCTGCACATGAATTTCGTGCTTCCTTGTAGACACACACGTCACATTTCTTTGCTGTTCCACATGGCATTAGATCCATCAATTCCGGACTAGCATTAGCCACGCACCTTGCTCCATGAATGTTCTATAAATTCATGGCAGCCTTCATTGTAAGCACTTTTGGATTTATATTAATGAAACTCTGCTGAAATGAATAGCAAGTTCTTCTCCAAGAGTCACCTTCTTAGCTTGAATCCCATTGCAACTTTCTTCCACTTTAGGAAGCCTTCTGAGTTGTGAATCATCTCTCCAAGCTAGCCTCCACCTTCCCTCACCATAAACACCTTCAATCCGTTGCCTTCAATCCAAACTCTCCAGCAACTTCAAACTGCCGAGAAGCATCTAGATCTGTCACTTCCTCTACAGCGCACTGTTCCATTGGATTCAGAGGACTTCCAAGCTGCTTGACACCTTCAATCTCACGGACAATTCAGCATACATCAAAAGAAATTATATAACTTGAATTTCAAAACTGCACCATATACAACCTTTTGAATACTTTACCTTTGAAGTTTTAGGTTCATAATTGTCATTAGATCATTGGCAAGTTCATAAAAAAAAAATTCTCTATTGTCTTGTTGGTGTTTCAAACTTTATTTTGATTCTAGTAGGTTTTATTCTATTTTGTGTTTCTTGTTGTTTGGGCTTTCAAAAGCAATATTTCACCTCTGTTTCTAGTGTGTGGTGGTCTTGTTTTGCACTTCAAAGTAGTGAAAAAAGAAGTACCAAAAGCTTGTAAGTAAAGGCCTAGAAAAAGAGTACCAAAGAGAGCTTGGAAAAATGTTGAAATATTGTGTGCATTGACCACTACCATTGTTTTTGTTGTGAATCTATTTTGGAACGAATTTTACTCATTGTTTTGAGCATTTTATTTCACTTTCCAGTGGCTAAAATTCTTGGCCAATGATGCTAAAAGAGTGGCCTTTGTGCCTCATTTACTTAAAGTTGCCAAAGACAAGAATCACCCACTTTATCTTTTAGTAGTTTTTTTTTGTAAACCTATTTCAGTATTCATTAGGACTTCTTTTGAGTGCTTAGCCTTTCTTTCTCTCCTATTAATTTCTTGCTTTTCTTCTTGGATTTCTTAGTTTTGTCATATTTAAACTCCTTTTGCAAAACCTTTCGTGTTTTAGACCTTTTCTTGATTTTCTTCTTTGGTTTCCTCTTCTCAATTTTGGCTTGTTTTTGTAGTGTAGGTTCTCTTTTTGAGGTGATCCAAATCTTTGAGGTAGCCTTTTTGGTGGTGGAGACCCAAAGAGATCTTGAAGTCTAGAGTGGTAGCCAAAAAGAAAATAGAGAAACACTTGGGAGGAAGATGTTAAGTCCCTGACAAGTGTACCAGATCGTTATCAAGTAATATAATGGGTAAGACCGAGTATCGTTCTCCCAAAGGACTCTTAGGCCTTATCAAGTAATTTTGTAGTTGTATGCAAAACGAAAATAAATATGCAAATGCAAGTAGAATCAATTGGCAAGTAAAAGATATGAATTAATGGAGTTGTTGGGGTTTACAATTTCATCCTTATCCACCCTCTTATATCTACTTTTCTTATTAAATTCGTTTTATTATCAATTGCCTTGCAAACTTTCTTAGCCTACTCTAAACCCGATCTCTCGACAAAAAAGAGCCTACCACTAATTACTAGTTTACCATCTCTAGTCTCCCTAAGTAATTAGCAATGCAATAAATTACAGAGGCAAAAACAATTGATCATCCTACCTCTATCTCTAGGCAGTATTGCTTAATCAAGGGAATTCCTATTAGTTCATGACTTCCCCGTACGTCTCCATATCGACAAAGTCAAATATCTTCATACCGAATGAGTTAAACGATAAGAGCATTAATCATAGATAAGAAACCCAACAATTGATAATACAAGCATATGAATAAAATAAGAATTTCAATATAAAAGAGTTTCAAAAGGATTACATTGTTCCCCAACAACAAAGAGTTTAGTTTACCATAGACATGGTGAAACTAGATGGAATTAATGGAAAAGATGAAAGAGTAAACCCTAGATTTGATAAATTGGAGCCTAAGCATTCAAGAAACCGCCTCCAAGGAGTGTAAAAGTGCTCTGGACGTCTCTGCTTGCCAAAAGATTACTCTGAAGGTCGCACTGGGGCTATTTAAAACACATAAAAGTAATAGAATTTAAGCCCAAGCCCATCATTTAAGCGCTCAATGCTTAATTTGGCCGCTCAACACTTAGCCTCATAATCGTAGACCGCTCAGCGATCCAGTCTGCGACTCAGCGGTGGCCCTCCAAGTCGCAGAACGCTCAGCAGCGCCGCTCAAGCGAGAGATAGTGGCTTCATCCTCGAAACTGGCACTCAGTGCTAGAAATAGCGCTGAGCGGTTAACTTGACTCTTCTTTTCTTCCTTTTCTCCTCTTTTCTTGAGTCTAAGTCCTCCATTATTCACTTCCATCCTCAAATCTCATCAAATCCTACAAAGCAATTCAAAAACAAGCATAATATCTCTAAAAACAACTTTTGACTCTCTTTTGACTAAACTAAGTGTTTTGCTTGATTCTAAGCTCATTCTAAGCCATAAAGGGTGTGCTTTGATATCAATTTTAAGTTTAAAAATAACAGTTTTTAGACCGTTATCACAACCCCAAACTTAGAACTTTGCTTGTCCTCAAGCAAACAAGATGAAACTTAGTCTTCCACAAATCATCACAATGGTCCAACAAAATCCAAAACTTTTTTCTTTCAAGACAAGTAATCACTCAAATCAACTCATCAATAGAATTTAGTCAAGATGTGCACATGCTTTGATTCAAATTACTCATCATGGTGTTCACACAATCACATAATCTTCCAACAGATGTTATTCTTATGAATGATCAATTAGCTAAGCATAGATATAATCATGAAGTCATGGAATCATTCCTCACCAGATACTCAAGCACTCAAAAGTGTTTCACTCAAAGATGTATAGAGGCCACTCCTTCCCTCTACTATCTACATGTCACATAGAATAAAGTTGCCTTTGATTTGCCACAATCAAACATCATGACATACACATGTTATCACAAGGACTTTTCAAGGCTTATAATGTGGTTGGGCTAACAAGGAAAATTGGTTTTTCTAGATCACACAACCCTTGAGTTAAGGGAGTTATTTATTCAATCATAGTTTAAGCACAAACTCTCTTTTTTACCAATCTCACTCATTCCCAACTTTCCCTTTTCTTCACATTGAGCTTTTCTTTTCATGCTTTGCTTTTTCTATCTCTTTCATCTTTTCTCATGCATTTTCTTTTCAACACATAAGCTCAATGCCTAACTTTTCTTTTCTTTTTCAATTCTCCCAACAACCCCAAACTTGAACCTTTAACAATACCACAAAATATTTCTCAACCTAACTCAAGGTAAAGATTTTCACACAAGGGTTTTCATCCTGTTTAAGGCTTAGGTTCAAAAAGGGTAGAACATAAGATGTTCTTTTTCATGTGGGACGAAAATTTCATTTGGGTAGCAAAGGGGCTTATCAAAAACGGCCTTGATCATATGACACATACATGCAATTTAATCAATCATAGAAACTCAGGCAAAATCATTCACGCTTTCAAGTAGATAGCAAATATATCAATAAACACTCTGGAGCTCAAAAACCTCACACAAGCTAATTCCAATCATTCAATCACATACCCTACTTAGCCTCATAATCACAATCACAATATCACAATGCATCTGTTGACACAGCTTGTGAACCACCACCTGTACATCAACATATTGTGCACATTCTCAACATCATCAATATTAAAGCATCATCAAGCAATACCCATCATTCAAAAATATCAATATCAAACCACTGCATCAGATATAGTGTCCAACCAAGTAATCAATCCTACACTACTAAACAAAAACAAATAGATACAAAAACAAAAGATAGAAAATATTGTTCTAGTGCAGATAGCATCCATCAGTAAATGCTATCTCGTCTCCTTTTCAAAATCGTCATCCTCAACTTCTTGATAGGCTTGACAACCTGTGAAGCGTGCTGTTAGAGGCTTGGCATCCTGTGAAGAGTGCTGGTGACACATTAAGGATTGTTCGACGTGGGTGGAGATTGCAGGAGAGGGGATTCTTGCTGCAATTCTGGTTTTGTGTGCAACTACATTTGGTTTTGGGTTATAGAGGAGATTTATATTTTTGCGTGGTGCTTCTATAAATTCCTTGTTGTAAAAACCGCAACCATTATAATGCATTTGCTTCCAAGGTTGGAAGAACACTGGATGTAGGCATTGTTGGCTGAACCAGTATAAAAATTAGTGTTTGATTTTCTCTATCTCTGCACTCTTTATTTCAGTCGACTTTACATTTTGAGCAATCAACTACGTTTTTCCGCTGCATTGAAATTTTCATTACTTGCATTTCAAGGAACGATCAAAAGCTTTGAATTTTCATACCAAGTGTTACCAATAAGGGAGTATTGGTAAAACCTGAAGACAAGTTTTGATGATGCTGCAAATTGTAATTCTTGATTGTAATAGGAGAATACTTAAAAAACAACTTGTAGAGTTTGAATGTAGTAGGAAAATGATAAACATTGTAATTTCTACTTGTATAATCGATTATGATTAAGGTATAATCGATTATCAGATGCTTTTGAACTAAAATAATCGATTATCATGAAGCAATAATCGATTATCACAAGTCACACTTGAATAATCGATTATCACTTAAAATAATCGATTATCATTTTTTGAAATTTCTATAACGGACTTGAATAATCGATTATCACTTACAATAATCGATTATTCATGGCAGTTGAGAGCTGACCTTTGGCATTCAGTGTGCTTGGCTATATAATTGTTTTTGAAAGCTTTAGAAAATAACTTTGTGAAAACTTAGAAAGCTTAGAACACTGAGTTGTCAGAGGAACGTTCTTGAGAGCTTTTGTTTTCTTTGTTCCCTTGCTTGATCTTGTGAAAGGAGAGGCTTACGTATCGTGTGTCGATAGTCGAAGTGGACTCTCTTCAAGTTGGCAAGGTTCTCTGCCTGGTCTTGTGAAAGGAGAAGCTCGTGAATCGTTTGTCGATTGCCGGAGCTGTTCTCTTCAAGTTGGTAGAGTGGTTCTTTTCATTCTGTTCTTGTTCATTTCATTGTAAACTGTTAAACTATTTTTAGTGGAACTGTTAATCACTCTTTGTAGTGATTAACGACTGGACGTAGATTCTGTTGAATCGAACTAGTATAAAAATCCTTGTGTGCTTTTCTTATGCCCTATACTCATTTTACTTTAACGTACATCAACTGCTTGGTTAATTTTCTGAAAGAAAATTATTTTCTTTAAAAAAAAAGGATAAAATCGTTTCAACTGTGACTTAATACGCTTTACGCTTTCTGTGTTTTTTTAATCCGCTGCGCTAAACTCTTTAAAATTTACCCCCTCCGATACCGTCAATTGGTATAAGAGCTTGCTTTGATATTCTTTCAAAATCTTTGCGAAAATGGCCGGTCACAGTCAAAACGCTGTTTATGCTGAGGGTGCGTCTATTAACAGACCTCTGTTGTTTACTGGAGATAATTATGCTTTTTGGAAAGTAAGAATGGAAATTTTTATGGGGTCTGTTGATAGAGGCATTTGGGAAGCTGTACAAAATGGTCCTTATATTCCTATGAGTACAGTAGATGGTGTAGAAACAGAAAAACCTTATTTTAATTGGACTGCTGAGGAAAATAGACGAGCTCAGTTTGATATTAAAGCTCGTAATATTATTTCATCTGCTGTTGTGCTTGATGAATTTTATAGAATTTCAGTGTGTAAGACAGCACAGGAAATGTGGGAAGTCCTCAAAGTCACTCATGAAGGAACAAAGGACGTGAAACGAGCTAGGAAGAACACTCTCATTCAGGAATATGAGATGTTCAGAATGCAATCTGGAGAAACGATCTCTGACGTTCAAAAACGATTCACTCATATTGTGAATCACTTAACAGGTTTGGGTAAGACTTTTGATACTGATGAACTTAATGTGAAAATTTTGAAATCTCTGGACAGGTCTTGGCAACCAAAGGTAACTGCCATATCGGAGTCTCAAAATCTTGCTCAAATGACAATGCCAATCTTGTTTGGAAAGCTCCGGGAGCATGAACTTGATTTGAGGAGATTAACTGCTGAAGAGGATCAAGGCAAGAGGAAAACTCTAGCTTTCAAGTCAGAAATTTCTAAAGGAAAAAGCTCCAAGAGGATTGAAGAAGATGATTCTGATGATGAAGAAAATATGAGATTGATGATAAAGAAATTTGCTAAATTCATGAAAGCAAAGGGAAAGGACAAGTTTCAAAAGGAAAGGAAGGAAAATCAAGAATCTCCATCAAACGTCAAGTGCTTCGGTTGTGGAGAAAGAGGGCACGTGAAATCTGAGTGTCCAAAAAGCAAGAAGAGTGAAGACAAGAAGGAAAGAAAATTTCAAAGGAAAAAGAAAGCATACATAGCTTGGGAGGATAATGACTCTAGTTCAACAAGTTCAAGTGATACAGAAGAAGAAGCTAACCTATGCCTTATGGCAGATTCTGAAGAAACAGGAAGCCAAGTAAGTGATTCCAGTTTTGAATCTAGTGAATTAGATTTGCAAAAAGCCTTTTTTGAATTAATGAATGAATCTGAAAAACTTGATGCTGCACATAAAAAACTTAAGAAAGAGCACAATGAATTGAAATTGACTTATGATAAACTGCTTGATGAAGAAGTAATTTTAAGAAATAAAATTAGTACTTTAGAAATAAAACTGTCTGATTCAAATAATACTGTTGAACCTGTTGAATGCTTATCATGCAAGAGCATATGTTTGATATTGATATACTTGAAAATTTGCTTGCTAGGACAACTCAAACAAATTCACATGCTAAAACAAATTTTAGTAAAAGCAATATTAAAAATAGAAACATGCATCAAAATTATAAATCCAACGTAAAAACAACTCGAAAAGTCTGGGTTGTTAAAGGAACTTTTATTAAAAATAAAGTTAGTGATGTATGTTACTTTTACTGTATGAAGCATGGTCACACATCAAACAAATGCAATATTAAACATGTTGGTGTTCCAAGTGGCAAATATGCTTGGGTTAAAGCTGTGTAATGATATATTCTTGTATAAACTAACCCCAAGGACCCATGTTGAGATTGGGGACCTAAAAATTCTTGCTAACTTGTTTTGTAGGAACAATCCAAATCAAAGAAGTCATTGTGGTATCTTGACAGTGGTTGTTCAAGACACATGACTGGTGACAAGAATAGGTTCATCTCTTTTAAGAAGAAGAAGCAAGGATTTGTAACCTATGGGGATAACAACAAAGGCAGAATAATTGGAGCCGGAGATATTGGAGGAGGAAACACTTTGACAATAAAAGACGTCTTATATGTTGAAGGCCTCAAAAGTAATCTTCTAAGCATAAGCCAACTATGCGACAAAGGTTTCAAGGTAACTTTTGAGAGTGATAAATGTACTGTTTATTTTAAAAATTCTGCTGAAATTACTTTGCAAGGTGTTAGGCACAATAATATATATTTGATTAATATTGAGAGTGCATCTAGTCATAGTATAACATGCTTAGTTGCTAAAGAAGAAAATCCATGGCTATGGCATAAAAGAGCTGCACATATTCACATGCAACACTTAAACAAATTAATCTCTAAGGATCTTGTGATTGGTTTGCCTAAACTAAAATTTGAGAAAAATAAGCTTTGTTCTGCATGTCAAAAGGGTAAACAAACCAAATCTTCTTTTTCATCTAAAAGTATGATTTCTACATCAAAACCTTTTGAACTTTTGCATATGGACTTGTTTGGTCCATCTAGAATTAAAAGTTTTGGTGGAAATTACTATGCTCTTGTGATTGTTGATGATTACTCTAGATTTACTTGGACTTTCTTTTTAACTCTGAAAAGTGAAGCTTTCAAAGCTTTTAAAACTTTTGCTAAACGTATTCAAAATGAAAAAGATTTGAAAATCAAAACCTTGAGAAGTGATCATGGTGGTGAATTTGAAAATGAATCATTTGGAAAATTTTGTGAAGAATTTGGAATTGCACATAATTTTTCTGCACCTAGAACTCCCCAACAAAATGGTGTTGTTGAAAGGAAAAATAGATCACTAAAAGAATTAGCTAGAACACTTATGAGTGAATCTAATGTGCCAAAATACTTTTGGGCTGATGCAGTAAGCACTGCTTGTTATGTGTTAAATAGAATGCTTATAAGGCCAATTTTGAAATTAACTCCTTATGAATTGTTGAATGGTAGAAAACCAAATATATCTCATTTGAAAATTTTTGGATGCAAATGCTTTGTATTAAATAATGGAAAATATAATCTTGGAAAGTTTGATGCAAAATCTGATGAAGCAATCTTTCTAGGATATTCATTAACTAGCAAAGCTTATAGGGTGTTCAATAGAAGAACACTAAGTATTGAATAATCTATGCATGTTGTCTTTGATGAGATTGTAGACCTTGAGGAAAATCCTCTTGAGTCAAATAAACCCATTGCAGGTGATGAGGATTACTTAAGAGAAGCTCTAGAAGAAATGTATCTAAATGAAAATTATCCTCCGGAGCTTCAAGAAACACCTCAAGTTGTTGACTTCAAAAGCTATCAACAACCGAGAGGACTATCCTTGGACAACATCATAGGAGATATATCAAAAGGGGTAACCACTAGACATAATTTAAATAATTTTTGCCTAACTGTTGCTTTTGTGTCTCAGATAGAACCTAAAAATATAAAGGAAGCTCTTCAAGATGACAAGTGGTGCATTGCTATGCAAGAAGAGCTAAATCAATTTGAAAGGAATGAAGTTTGGGAACTTATCCCAAAACAAGAAGAATTTCAAGTTATAGGAACCAAATGGGTTTTCAGGAACAAGCTTGATGAGGACGGAAACATCACAAAGAATAAAGCAAGGCTAGTTGCTAAGGGATACTGTCAAGAAGAAGGTATTGATTACGATGAAACTTATGCACCAGTAGCCAGGTTAGAAGCAATTAGATTATTACTTGCATATGCATCTTTGATGAAATTTAAACTATATCAAATGGATGTTAAAAGTGCATTTTTAAATGGTTTTATAAAAGAAGAAGTTTATGTTAGTCAACCTCCTGGTTTTGAAGATTTTAAATTTCCTAATCATGTTTACAAGTTGAAAAAGGCCCTTTATGGTCTTAAACAGGCACCTAGGTCTTGGTATGAAAGACTTAGTACCTTTTTGATTGAAAATAAATTTTCTAGAGGAAAGGTTGATTCAACCTTATTCATTAAGAAAGTAGGAAAACACATTTTGGTTGTGCAAGTTTATGTAGATGATATTATTTTTGGTTCAACTGATGACTCTTTATGTGAAGAGTTTGCAAAAATAATGCAAGGAGAATTTGAAATGTCTATGATAGGTGAGTTAAATTTTTTCTTAGGTCTACAAATAAAACAAATGAATGGTGGAACATTCATATCCCAAACTAAATACTGTAGAGAAATTCTTAGGAAATTTGGAATGGATAGCTGCAAGGAAGCTAGTACACCCATGGGTACCTCTTGCTATTTAGATAAGGATGAAACTGGAAAGGGAGTGAATGAAACCATGTTTAGAGGCATGATAGGATCTTTGCTATACTTAACTGCTAGTAGACCAGATATTATGCAGAGTGTTTGTGTATGTGCTAGATACCAAGCCAATCCTAAAGAGTCACATTTGACTGTAGTTAAGAGAATTCTAATATATCTTAAAGGAACTACTTCATTTGGACTTTGGTATCCCTCTGATGCTTCACCTAGTTTAATAGGATACTCTGATGCAGATTATGGTGGCTGTAAAATTGATAGAAAAAGTACTAGTGGAACCTGTCATTTCTTGGGATGTTCTTTAGTGTCATGGCACTCAAAGAAACAAGCATGTGTAGCTTTGTCTACCACTGAAGCTGAATATATTGCAGCTGGAAACTGTTGTGCTCAAATTTTATGGATGAAACAACAATTGGAAGACTTTGATATCTTTCTTGACAATATTCCTCTAAAATGTGATAACACTAGTGCTATAAACTTGACCAAGAACCCTATAATGCATTCAAGAACTAAGCATATAGAAATTAGGCACCATTTTCTAAGAGATCATATTCAAAAGGGGGACTGTCAAATTGAATATGTTGATACCTTGCATCAATTAGCTGATATTTTTACCAAAGCTCTACCTAAAGATAGATTCTTTGAGCTTAGGAGAGAATTAGGAGTATTAGACATATCCTAGAATCAAAATCTATGCACAATCTTGCATTTTTCGTGACCTTAACACGCCATAATCGATTGTCTCTGAGTCATAATCGATTATTTAGTCATAACAGTAAAAACTGGAAAACTTTGAGCAGATAATCGATTATCATCAGGCATAATCGATTATCATGCAATTCTGGGCAGAGATTAATGAACTGATAATCGATTATCACGAGCCATAATCGATTATCACGTTAACAGGTTCAAAAATAGAGCCGTTGGAGCATCCCATAACGTCTATAAACGGCCATAAACGGCTAGTTTTTTCCATTTTTCTTATAAATAGCCCCCCATAATCGATTGTTAGACACTCCTTTGCAACCAAATACTGCTGAAATCAAATCCAGAGCTCAAAATCTCCTCATTTCTCTTTCACTTTCTAAAACTTCATCTCCTCCATCTTCATCCATGGCTGAACCAAGAAGGTATCGTCGCAAAACAGCTGGAGCCTCTTCCTCCTCTCAACCACGACTAGCCAACATAGATGGATGGATCTCAGATCAAGAGAAACATGCAGATTTCGTAAACTCCTGGCAAGAAAGGAAAATCATGGCGGTAAAGTACATCCGTCTTGATTTTTTTCGCTTTTATGGATTTCAATTTCCAAATACTTTTGCTGAGCAGGGGTTAGCACATCTAGTAGAACAAAAAGGAAATATTTATCCCGATCTCATAAGAGTTTTCTACTTCAACTTGTGCTATCGAGATGGGATAATTTCTACCAAGGTCAAAGGCGTACGCATCATTTTAGATGATGACGTTTGGACAAATGTTGCTCAACTTCCTATCTGGGATGATGCTGTCAAAGTTCATTTAGGACTTGAAGACTTCAACAGGATGCTAACTTTCCAATCCTTTCTGCGACATCCTGAGAGGCAAACAAATAGAAGGCAACTACTGGTTGGAGGGTTCAAAGTTGAAGAGAGGATGATACACTACTTGATTGTTTGGATTCTCTGTCCTAGAGCAACCAACCATGCTCAATGCTCTGAGCAGGACTTACTTCTCTTGTATGGGATTTTAAATCACATACACATCGACTGGCCTGCTCTCATTGCTGACACCATGGTAAAAGCCAAGAAATCCCACTCTTATCAGTTTCCTTATGCTCTTCTTGTTTCTAGGATTTTAGAATATAAAGGAGTACCTGTTGAAGGAGAACTTGTTCAAACCATTGAGACTGTGGGATCAGAAATCGGAGATACTACCTTTCGTCAGATGGGATTCATTACTAGAGGAAGAGTCCTTATTCACAAAGATGATGACCATCATGATGATGATGAAGATGACGATATGGACACTCATATGGTTGACCCAGTGAGTGCTGTAGCTCCATCTGAAGCTGGACCTTCCAACATACCCTTCTCTTCCTCAACTTCTATGGAAGAACACTTTGCAAGATTATCTAAACAATTGGAGGATATGAGTCTAGCACAGAAGACACATTTTGATGAAGTACATGAGTGGCAGCAATCTCTTGATGAGTACTTAGTTGATCAGTTTCTTGAGTTTGATGTTTGACTACATAACATTGAGAATCATCTCAATATCCCTCCCACTGAAAGATCTCCTAGTCTTGAATTTTAGTTTTTTAGGGTTCTAAGTTTGATTGTTTTCTTTGTGGTATTTTAAATCTTTATAAATTTCCCGTTATTTTTAATAAAATGAGCTTTTATGCATCTGTTATCTTTTTAAGGGGGAGCTCATATTAAGGGGGAGATTCTTACTTTTTGCTTATGATAAAAAAGGGGGAGATTATTTTTAATATTATATTATAGGGGAGAAGAAATAATATTTTTCAAGTGTACAGGTACTGCTAACTCTGTGGCTATTTTTAGTTTGTATGTATTGTAGGTAAAACTGAGTTGCTTTTAAAAGAGGATTTTTTGATCATCATCAAAAAGGGGGAGATTGTTACCAATAAGGGAGTATTGGTAAAACCTGAAGACAAGTTTTGATGATGCTGCAAATTGTAATTCTTGATTGTAATAGGAGAATACTTAAAAAACAACTTGTAGAGTTTGAATGTAGTAGGAAAATGATAAACATTGTAATTTCTACTTGTATAATCGATTATGATTAAGGTATAATCGATTATCAGATGCTTTTGAACTAAAATAATCGATTATCATGAAGCAATAATCGATTATCACAAGTCACACTTGAATAATCGATTATCACTTAAAATAATCGATTATCATTTTTTGAAATTTCTATAACGGACTTGAATAATCGATTATCACTTACAATAATCGATTATTCATGGCAGTTGAGAGCTGACCTTTGGCATTCAGTGTGCTTGGCTATATAATTGTTTTTGAAAGCTTTAGAAAATAACTTTGTGAAAACTTAGAAAGCTTAGAACACTGAGTTGTCAGAGGAACGTTCTTGAGAGCTTTTGTTTTCTTTGTTCCCTTGCTTGATCTTGTGAAAGGAGAGGCTTACGTATCGTGTGTCGATAGTCGAAGTGGACTCTCTTCAAGTTGGCAAGGTTCTCTGCCTGGTCTTGTGAAAGGAGAAGCTCGTGAATCGTTTGTCGATTGCCGGAGCTGTTCTCTTCAAGTTGGTAGAGTGGTTCTTTTCATTCTGTTCTTGTTCATTTCATTGTAAACTGTTAAACTATTTTTAGTGGAACTGTTAATCACTCTTTGTAGTGATTAACGACTGGACGTAGATTCTGTTGAATCGAACCAGTATAAAAATCCTTGTGTGCTTTTCTTATGCCCTATACTCATTTTACTTTAACGTACATCAACTGCTTGGTTAATTTTCTGAAAGAAAATTATTTTCTTTAAAAAAAAAGGATAAAATTGTTTCAACTGTGACTTAATACGCTTTACGCTCTCTGTGTTTTTTTAATCCGCTGCGCTAAACTCTTTAAAATTTACCCCCTCCGATACCGTCACCAAGATTGCGAAAAGATTTTATTTTTGAACTAACACCAATTCACCCCCCTCTTGGTGTAAATTGAAGCCAACCTGTTTCCTAACACAATTCTCCTCTCCTTGAACTTCCTTTATTCAATTCCAGATAAAACCTGCCAAATCATGAGAAAACCAAGCATAAAACCAAGAAAACCACCTTTGACTCCCTTATTTCCTAACTTAAGCAAAGTGCATGATTTCAAGCTAATTCTAAGTCATAAAGGGTGTGTTTTGCATCAAATTCAAGTATAAAAATAACGGTTTTTGAATCGTTATTATGGGTTCAACGTATTGAAGATAACTTGGCCAACTTATCCCTCGACATGAACCAACAATTTGCTAACCTCAACCATAATGTTAACTTAATTATGCATCATTTAGATGATTAAGTTATTTACAATTCCATGACTGTATCACATGACTTATTATATTACATTAACTTATGTCTTTGGTTTCTTACATTAACTATTTTTCAATTCTACTTTTTTTCATAACACTTATCATAATTTTCTTTATTCCTAATGTTACTTAATGAACTACAAATTAGATGGGTTCTCAAATAATTGATGAATTGGAAAAGGGAAATACTAAAACAAGAAGACTATGTGCAACTGTTCAACGACAACTACAAGCTATGGAGTGTCGAAATGCACTATTAACAGCTAGGAATCATTTATCTAATCATACTTCAGAAGAAAATTGATAACTTATTAATGACTATGAACATTCAAGATGATAACTTATTCAGACGGTGCTTCGACTTTCTATCTTCACACCCATCACATACAAGACGTCTAATAGAGATGTCAATACAATATCGTTTAAATAGGTTGTTTACATACCTAATTGAAGCAACTTCATCATAAACTATCACAAATATATTTGTATCTTATTATGTTCGCACTTATTTACGTCATGTAATATTCTAATTTCGGTTAATTATTTGTTTCTTCATAAATATTAAATTTCACTTCAATAATAAAAAAATATATACAACTTGGTAGTAAATTATATTAAAAAAATATTATAATTAAAAAGAATTATTTCAATTTACAAAATTATAATTTTTTTTACATTTTAAAATTTAATTTTAATTTTTTTAATTTTTTTTCTGTTTATAAACATTTTTACAAATTAAATATAACATTAACAATTATAATTTTATATTCCTTTTATAATTAAGGATACTTTGGTAATTTTCAATTTTTACCAATTAAACAATTTTTTATCTGTCACATTCGTCAAATCCTACATTAATTTTTAGAAACTTTATTTTCAAATCCACTCTTACTCACCTCCAAATCAAAAGACAATAATTACTTCACTCTCGTATCCTCTCAATTCTATCTACTCACTATTCTCAAATCTATCATAGAACATAGTTTAAGGCTTTGTTCGTTTGAGGGAGATGATTTGAATGGATTTGAGTGGATTTGAGGGTATTTTTTTGTTGTTTTTTTAGTGGATTTGTGGGTAATTAAGAATGGATTTGGAAGTAAAGTTTGTGAGAATTAATGTAGGATTTGATTGATGTGATAGATAAAAAAATTTGTTTAATAGGTAAAAATTAAAGATTACCAAAATGTCCCTAATTATTAAAATAATATAAAATGATAATTGTTAATGTTATATTTAATTGTAAAAATGTTTATAAAAATAAAAAATTAATGTTAATTTTTATTATTATTTTATTATTATTATTATTATTATTATTATTATTATTATTATTTCATCCTTTAAGTCATTTCAATCAAATACACTATATTTAAGAGGGTGAAATTGTAAATCCTGATAAATCCTCGCAAATCTGTGCATAGATGAAAAATTGGAAAATTTAGGTATCTTGCAGAAATCCGCGCAAATCTTTAGAAGCGAATGCAAAAATAATCTGAAATCCATCTTCACATTTTATCGTACACAGTAAATTATCCTCAAGTAAACACAGGCTAAGGGATGAAGATAATTAGAAAAAGAGACAATTCTTTTTCTATTAGTGTAGTTAGGACAAAACATACAATTTGAATCATCTACGCATCTTGTAAAGAAGAAAAAAAAATCTTATAACAATAAAAAGAACTTGTCATAAAGGAAAAACATAAGCTCTAAAATATTATTTCTATCATTGTAATGTATACAATATGTGACGTCCCAATTATATAGAAAAGAAATATATAAATAAGACGTCATCATGAATAATAATAGAAAACAGTCAATAATAGTAGGATTACAGTCATCCTTAAACAGTACAGAAAATTTAAAACTTAAGTACTAGGGAGTATCTCAAAATGGACTAAGCTGGAAGTGTTTCAAAAGAACACAAAAGAGACAATAAGTCCTAAGGAACAAAACAAAGCAAGTGGCCCTGGTGAACTAAGCTGCAACATCTTCATTTTCTTCCAAAACATGCTCCAGGGAGACCTCTCCTTCCTCTGCTCACATCCAAGTGGATGATCATTGCAACAGGAAAGCACACACAACATGACAGAAACGCAAGCAAACAAGGATGAGCTAATTATACAAAAAGCATACAATATGTCAAGCATAGAACATACAAGGGTTAACTTTAATCAAAACAGATCAAGGCATACATCCTAACATGTTGAATATTAGACCTGACTCGTCCGAACTTTAGAATGATAGTCGAGCTATGTCGGGTCTTGCACTCGTGGTGACTTATGAAACTTGGGTTCCCCACCCTGCCACACTTACGAGGTTAGCCTGTTCCGCGCCTTGAGGCATACTGGGAGTCCCCAAGACTAAGACCTCCTGCTACTCCTCACCACATGGTTCAATCTCTCTAGATGAGCTTGATTGACCATTGGAGCGTCAGGATGACCCCCAAGACTGAGCTTCCTACTTTCATTCTAAAACACTAAGAATCTCACCGAGAGGTTCTACATAGATATGGAACTTGGTTTACCACTTGGATCGTACTTTCATCACTTTGTAATCATATACTTTTTGCCACAATCAATATATACACAATCTCAACAATATACATTACTCACCAATCACAAAACTTATAACACAACCTCAATACTTTTCTTACATAGTCTCAGTACTATACATTGACTCATCAAACACAAGGTTTTACTTCAACAAATAAAATATTAGGACTTCATATATAATGTCTTATAAAAGTACTACAACAAAAAAATCACCACAGAAACATATAAAATTACTACGATAAAATATTACCACAACACATAAAAATATTAAGCTTTTATACTTTATTTTACATACATGATAATTCTCCAATCACTCATATTAAATTATGAAAATCACTCGTGACATCTCTTAACTTATTTTACTAACAAAACTACAAGTATTCCAACTAAAACTTAATCTCATACCAAACTTAATAGTTATATATAATAATAATAATAATAATAATAATAATAATAATAATAATAATAATAATAAGTATATCTTAGTCATGTTAAGTTTCCATACATACATATATATATATATATATATATATATATATATATATATATATATATATATATATATATATTATTATATAATATACGTAATATAATTATTTATATAGAAGTTATATATTATATAATATACAAAAGTATGTAAAAGATATATTAATGTTAAGTTTTTATACGGTTATATAAAAGTCATATATAGATTATTATATAATATACAAAGGTAAGTAAAAGATATATATTAATATATCCTATACAAAGATCACAAAACGGAATGAATATAGTATAATATATTATTTATATCAATCTTGATATTAAAAGGAAATCTAACAAATCCAAAAACTCATCATCCTATTTCCTCCTTGCAACCCAATTTCTCTCACATCTTATATAATCAATTCAACAATATCACATTCAATTTTAGTTAGCAACCTAATTCAAAACAGATAAAATTCATCACCATGCTAATTCACATATTTATACTCTTCATCAGTTTCACAGTCTCTGTTTGGGCATCCAGTAAAATTAAAAATTGCAGGACAGTTTCACAAACACATCAATTTAACATTCAACATGCAGTTATTTTATAAAATAAATTCCTAAAAAACAATCAACTCCCATTACCTTAAGTTTTAACAACACAACTAATTTAAGATGCCTAATAGTACCTCCGTACATAGCCGAGTTCAACAATACCTATAAGTCACCAAATTGGTGTTTAGCACAACCCTTAGAGTTTGATTGGACAGAAAATACGAAGAGAAACGCTTGCCAGACACATGCAACCAGTGAAGTTGTATGCCCTAACTACAAGAACAGTGGGAGAAGGGGAAAATCTACTTACCGGTCATATTGGAAAAATGTTCGGTTCAAAATGAAGCCCTCGGTGTGGTGAACGCTTGAACTCCTTTAAATCAAAGACGGTACGATTCAGTGAATGGAAAATATAGAGAGAAGGCAGATAACCTTTTAAGGAAAAAGGGTTTTTAGAGAGAAAGGAAAACTGTCTAATAAACTTGAATTTCTGAAAAGTCCCTTCTAAAACTAAGATACCCTTAGTTTATGGACTTAACAGCTTTAACATAAGACCTAATAGCTTTATTTATTTCATGCCCTTACACAATACTATTATTTTTGTAATGAATTTCTTAATTTTAAAATATCATTATTAAAATTAGAAATATCTTTATTTTATTATACTCAACTGTATATAGTGATAAAACTAATATATTATATTGATTAGATTAACATTCAAATCAAAATTAATAGCTACAATTAAAATGTGGGATAAGGTAAAAATGATGAGAAAGTTAACTCAAGCTCATCCATGATGAGTCTTGATATTGTTAGCGTCATTAGAACTTGCAAGTGAGTAGGAATGAGCAAATGATAATGTTGGAGTGAAAGAAAGGTCCAACAAAAAATTCATTTCATTATCCATAGGCTATAAAAAAGGAATATAAGGAGGCAGTGGGTTTAGTAGTTAGAAAATATTATTTTATTGTTCTATCACTACATACCCTTAATTAAAACTAATTAAAAGAAAAAAGAAAACGATGAAAGAGGAGTCCATTTTAGTGAATAGAGGCATTTAAGGGTAGTGACGCAGAAGAGGATGAGTGTTGAGAACGGCAAAACCCTTTCTTTCATTCACCGCTCTGTTCCTTCCCTTCTCATCACGTGCGTCATCCTATCACTTTTATTCATTTTCTTTATATTATTATTTGTACATAACACTACTCACTTCTATAAGCAACAACTTTTTCTTTATATATTCTTATTTCGTACAAAGTTTCTGAAAATTATAAATGATTTATTATAAAATAAAATTGATACTATATTTATTTTTGAAATTAATTTATATTAAAGTAAGTATCTATTATTGTGATAGTATACATAAAAAATATTTATCATGTAAAATATAAAAGAGTAAAATCTTAGTTTAACATAATTGTAAATGATTGTCTAATCTGAGTGTTGAATAGTAAACAATAAAATAAACTGATAAAGACAGAACACAAGAGGCTTGAGAAGACGACAAAACTGAGAAACCCGGTTGTCAGAAATATCTGCAACACACAGGAGCAACGTTGTTCGATTATTACCGGAAATAGCCGGTCTTTCTCGAGCCCCAAGGTGTATCATGAACACCTTTCCTTTGGAGTTTCAAGAGAGAGAAAGAGAAGGAAACTGAAGAATCCACAGTTACTTGTTAAAAACAGTGCATAGAGATAGAGAAAGAGAAAGAGAAAGAGAAAGAGAAAGAGAAAGAAGCTGTGTTTGCTTGTGAGTGAGTGTGTGAGTTTGTGTGCAGTGGTTTCAGATGCGTGTAGAGACCAAACCCCATACCACACCCCAATTTCTCAAATCACTTCACTTCACGTATCTCTGTCACAAACTGCGCCACTTTCTCTGCTGCATAAGATCATGATAATTATTATATCCTTTCCTTTCACAGTCACCATCACTTCCACTATTCTTCTCTGCAACTTCCGTCACCTCTTCTGCTCCACTCTCTTTCCCTCTTCTCCTTCTTCATCTGCAACATCATCACCAACTACACCAACCCCTCTCTTTTTAACTTTCTTTTCTTCCCTATGGCTGAGGGTTTTGAGCATTACCATGTCCCACAACAAAGTAGGAGGGACAAGCTAAGAGTTTTCGCTCAGAACCACCCTTCTTTCGTTGAATCTTCCTCTATCCTTCACCCCACTTCTCCAAATTTAACCTCTCTCTACGATCCTTCTCTTATTCCCTCTGATTTCTTAGCTTGTGCCACCCAACAAGCTGCCGCTGCCAAGGGAGAAGGTTCCAATTTGATGATGGGGTTTGTCGAAGGAGGGGTTGTCAATGGTGATGCAATTCATGTTATCAACAGTCATAGCAACCACCACAACAACAACCCTTTTCTCTATCAGCTTCAGAACCTTAGGGAATTTGGTGATGGCTACAATGATGCCAGTGAAATGATGGTGTTCAAGCCCGAGCCTTTGTCTTTGTCTTTGTCTTCCCAGAGTAACAACACTCATCACCCTTTGGAACTGAATCTTCAGCGATTTGGGGCTGTTATTCCTGGTTTGGTTGGAAGGAACAGTGAGGTTTCGAGGAATTCGGTTCCACTTGGACCCTTCACGGGGTATGCTTCGATATTGAAGGAATCGCGGTTCTTGAAACCTGCACAGCAATTATTGGAAGAGTTATGTGATGGTGGGGTTCGTGAAATTTACGCTACCGAGAAGTCACTTGCTCCTGATGCGTCGTTGATGGAACCTCCTCATGAGGGTTTGAGTGCCAGTGGAGTTGTTGGTGGGGATGATCCACTTGGGGACTATGAAAATGAGAGTAGGAAGAAGAAGTGTAGATTATTAACCATGCTTGACGAGGTACTTTTCTTTTTTTTCCGAGGATCTGGGTTATAGTTAATTGAAATTTTCTTGAAATGAGGTTTCACGTTTGATGTTATTCCTATCAATTTTTTGGTTTTTGTGTTTGTGTGCTTCATTCTGATAAGTGTCAGTGCGTTACTGTTTTAGAAAAATTTTGAGTGAAAATTGGATTGTTGATTAAAGTTGCAGGGTTTTTTGCCTTAAAAGGTTAAGTCCTAAGTTATCATAAATGTTTGCTTAATGATAGCATTAAGGGTTTGATATCTGTACTAGCTCTCAATCTTGTGGAATGCATGAAGTTATTGTGGGTTTGTGGTGTGATGTTTTTGTAATTTGTATGTGGCTGAGCTTTTGTTATTATGTTCTATTTGCTTTAAGATGCTTGTATTTGGTGGTATAGATGACCTCGGTGAACTTGGTTATCTTTTTGGAAAAGTTATTGGCAGGGAATATATGCACGAAGATTGGGAGTGTAAAGTGCCTGACATCTATAGAAAGATTTTCTAGCTAGTGACTATGTCATCCAGATTGGTTTGGGTAATTAATGTGCATAAATAAAGTGATTGAAGGAATCCATTGGAAAAGATTTATACCCCGTAAAAGTGTGTTTTTGATAAGATCGTGTCTACGATTAAAGAAACTTACATATGACAAGGGTTTTTAGCCTTTATCTAAGTTGGCTTTAGATTGGGATTGGGATTAAAGTAACTCTCTGATTGTTGTGGTTGCCATTTTAGTCTGGCAATATTAGATTCCGGATGCTATAATAGTTGCATGTAATGTCATGATGATGCTTCACTTTATGTTTGGCAATTTTTACTACTTGCAAATTTATTCTGCGAAATGAAACTGGTTTTCTCACATGAACTTGGAACTGTTTATTAATTTCTGACAGGCCATATTATGGGTATATGATGAAATGATTATGTAGCCTATACATGGCTTATACTTTTAGTAGTGAATATTAAAATTAATTCTACATTAAATATTAATTAACTTTTAGAAGTTTGATGAAGTTATATTGTAATATTATTTTAATGCCATGCTTTTGGAAATATGCTACAAACGTACCCCTTATAGCCAATCATAATATCTGTGGTGTTATACGTACTGTGTGAGAGCATAGTGGGCTTTATGTTGTCAAGTGTAGGGTATCAACGTACACATGCATTGTGTCCCGATCAGTTGCTTCTAAGAATAAATATGGCATTGAAAAGTGAAAAAGTTGATGAATAATAAAATCGTATATATCTACATGTGGCATTAGAGCATGTGACTTGTCACGTTAATTAATTATAAGATTGGTAGTGTTGTTGTACCATTCGGTAGTTGTCATGTTCGTGTATGCTTTATGGTTTTGCTTTGGTGGGAACTTATTCTTGCTTAAGCAGTCATTTATGCTAGTTCGGTCATTTCAGGGTGGAAATATAGGGCATGGACATGTTTTGTATCATTTAAATGGAAAGCTATTTATTGGACTTGATCTAGAAATTAAAGATATAATGCAGAAATTGAAATCCAATGGTAAACCTTTTGGAACATGTGAAGTGGAGATGGAATCAATAGTGGAACATAACCAATACCTAACCCACTAGGGTTGGCCTGGGGGGTTGGATAGTTTATATGGGGTCTTAGGTTCAAATCCATTACTGTTTCTGTACACAACAAAAAGAAGATAAAAGAATAAATAATACTTACTTGGCAATCTCAGCTCCTTAATGATAGTGTGTGTAAACCATTCCAGTGTTCTAATGTTTTTTCGTTTTCATTTTTTATTGGTAGAAAAGAGTTACAAAAAAATTATTGAAAGATGAAGAGAATACAAGGGAAATGGAATAAGAATGTTCACTATAGTTCAAATACTGTATTTTTTTTTATAAACTACAAATACTGCTTCGTCCCTACAACACCATAGTTCCTGGACTGGACAGTGCATTACCCACAGACCTGTGTGTGGGTCCTGGCCTTTGTGCAATGATTGAATTGTTGCAAAATGTTATGTCAATCAAAGTGATGTGTATAACCAATGATTCTAAATGTGAATACAACTTAAAATTTAACTGCAAACTAACTCTTATAATAATATTTAAACTGTGCATTATAAAAAAAAAAGTTAAGTTATACCGACTGAGTTTTTTTGTTTTCTTTTATTAGACACTTGTTGATATTCACTTTTCTCCTGATTTCAGTTTAGTGCTTGTCATCTCAGTTGTTTCTGCCAAACAGTTGTCAGTTTTTTTTTTCTTTCTTTCTTGTCATTTGACATTTTTAATTGCAGCTTCTCTGATTCATATTTATTTATTGCATGTGATATACATACAAGAACTTATACAACATCATTTTTTTTGTCTATTAAATCTTTTATTTGAATTCAGATTTTTCCACTTCTCTTGTTCTCTCTTGGTAGTAAAATTTGTTGCACTATATTTCTCTTGTCACGTAATGTTAATCTGTGCATGGTCAGAATTTCTTACAATTAAGTTATTAATCCTCCAATCACTACCAGCAGATCTGAAATTTTTTAATTTTACTAGCATAAAATTCTAAAATCAAATTCACTGGACAGAAGATGAAACTTCTTACTATCTCACTGTTGTACAAAATCTGGGACATGAACTCATTCATGACTATGGCTTTGAACTTCCAACTTATTAGATTCAAGGGCTACAATTTGGTTATTATTTCTATTCTCGTTAATTTGTTTGTCTTGAGCCTTGTAGCATGTTTACCAAATCTATATATATGAATAATGATTTCCCTTGTTGTGTGGAGTTTTTGAGTATGACAATCATATACTTTGTATTGATAATCTGAACTCTGAATGTATACTGCCCAATTAAATTGAAAAGTTGATAAAGTTCATGATCAATTACAAAGCTCCATGTGCTTCTTCAAGCCTTTATTTGAATTGTGATATGGTAATCTAGTCTCACCTCAAACTTTACAATAATTTCCTGGTGAATCAATAACAAACAGGTTTACAGGAGGTACAGGCAGTATTATCAACAGATGCATGCAGTGATAACATCATTCGAGTATGTTTCTGGTCTTGGTAATGCAGCCCCATATGCAAGTTTGGCTATAAATGCCATGTCGAAACATTTTAAATGCTTGAAGAATGCTATAACTGACCAGCTTCAGTTCATCAACAAGGCTCCTTTTCAGATTAGTAACAGAAAGGATGAATCTCCAAGGCTGCACAACAGTGATAGGGGCACTTGCAGCCAAAGGCCAGGGTTTCTTGAGCACCAGCAGCCTGTTTGGCGACCTCAAAGAGGACTTCCTGAGCGTGCTGTCAGTGTTCTCAGGGCCTGGTTGTTTGAACACTTTCTTCACCCGTAAGTGCTATTTAAACTTCATAGCCAAACTCGTGTGTTTAGAGTACTACTAAATCATTGTTCTCTTGATGCAGTTACCCTACTGATACCGACAAGCTTATGTTGGCTAAACAAACTGGTCTATCTCGCAACCAGGTGAAGATTCAAGATAAAATAGTGTTCATCTTATGAATATTTTCACATCTGGTTGATGGATTCTGTAATTGATTATTGGCGTTTATCTCTTTGACAGGTGTCTAATTGGTTTATTAATGCAAGAGTAAGGCTTTGGAAACCAATGGTGGAAGAAATACACATGCTAGAATCACAGCAAGCTCAGAAAAGGCCACAGAGGGAAGAACAAAGTAGGAGAAACTTAAGTGGTGGTGATCATTTACCTTCAGACAACTCTCTTGTTACTGAGAATATTCCATCTACCTCCATGGAGAAGTTTCAGGATGCCCATTATAAACAACACAGAAATGAAATTGCTAATATGCAAGTGAGGGGTCAGGAACAGCTGAATCAAACCAACACAAGCAATCAGCAAATGGGTGTTGGAGTGAGCATTAATAATGGTGTGTCTCTCACACTTGGTCTTCATCAAAATCATGGTATTGGTTTGTCTGAGCCCTTTGGCATGAGTGCAGCTCAACGTTTTGGTGTTGCCCTTCAGCCTGAGGGCTATGTTATAAGTGGTTTTGAATCACAAAATCGACATTTCGGAAGAGATGTCATTGGAGGAGGGCAACTGTTGCATGATTTTGTAGGCTGAAGATTTCTTCATTCTTCAATCTACTAACCTTGCTTAGACTTGGTTTAATTTGGTTATATTATATAACTAACCATGTTTCTCTTGCTGTAATCAACCATCAGAAATTAGGAAGAGAAAGTGATTGAAAAATTGGCCTTCTATGGTGCTACAAAGTTTGGGAAGAACTAGTCTTTATGTTAAGGCTACAAGTACAAGACTGTAAAGTCATTGTAAATTCATTTTAGGGGAAAAATATTATGGCAGGCCTTTTTATCGATTCACCCTTGTGTAGGTGCCAACACAAGGTTAAACATTGTTTTCCTTTTTGTTTTAACCAAACTGGTACATGGATTTCAATGTGAAAATTGAATCTTGTAGAACATCGCATATTTTTGGTATTATATCCCTCCAGTATCTGAACTCAACAACATTATATATAAAAAAAAATGTATTTATCTACAACTGTGAGAAAGGAGACAACTATTTTTTACTGAGCTTTCGACCAGGAGATATAATACACTCTTCTTAAAATTTTGATATCTTGTCTTAAAATTATTATTTTGCTATATATAGATTAGCAAAAGAAACAAATAGTGAAAATAAACTATTCATTTACTTAAAATAGCATAAAGGTTAACCATAATTTCTCTTCCTTTTCAATATAACTTTACAATTTATATTATTGTCTAACGTTATTTTCATTTAAATGATAGGTTAATCATAAATATATAAAATTAAAATTAAAATAAATAGTAAAATTTAACTCATTATAAGATAAGATTATAAGATAAGGCAATAAGAATTTCTGTTATTACTTAAGAAAATTAATGAATTGAATTATAAGAATTAAGAAGCTTTGGACGAATTTAAATTTCAAATAAATGAGATATATTCTCTAAAATTGGTTTGGGTTATTTTTCTAACTCAGTTTTATATTAAAATATAAAATTTTAATTATTTTATATTATAATAAAATAAAAATATTTAATTTTTTAATTTAAAAATATATACTCATAAACATTTTCATTTAAGTTGTATATTTTTATATTCCAAAACTTATTATATATAATGAAAAGATTGATATATGAACCCGATTTTTCTCAATGATAAGTTTTGGTGTAAATTTAAATTAAATGGGGTTCAACCAAAATTTTCAATTATAAAGCAATAACCACCCGACTTATATCTATTTCAATTTCTAACAAAATAAATTATTTCTACTATTTTAGATTTTCACAATTTGGATATTGAACAAATCTGGTCATAGAAATAGAAGAAAGATATATAAATATTAACGTAATTATATAAATTCTTTCAAAAAACACATAAGTTACTAAATCTATTGGCTAGCATCATCTTCACTTGGAAAAGAGATACAACAAACAACAACAAAAAAATATTAGCAAATGATAACTTGAAAAAAATCAATTAAATGAATTATGAACTAATACAAGCAAACACATATTACGTACTTTAAAACACATTAACTCTAGAGTAAATTTATTCATATTTATGTATTGATTGAGACTCTTTAAGTTATGCACACGTTACATTAGCATAAAAAAGGACTTTTACGTCTTCTGTTCAACACGAAAAAGTCAACATTTAAAAATGATTGGTGACATTTTTATAAATAGATGTTTGATTTAGATGTCAAAATTTATACTTTTACGATGTCTTATGCTCATTAAATGTCAGAAATATTAATTTCTAAAGTCATATTAGATAATTTTATGAAAATGTTCAATGCGAAGGTGAACATGTACTCACGTATGATGTTGAATGTCCTAGTTTTAGACGTCAAAGAGGTAGAAGACGTTAGAATATTACTTTTCAGACGTTGTATGTTAGTGAATTCATTAAAAATAATTTGGGTGGGAAGGTGAAAATTATTCACTTTATCTTTGCATGAAACCTTCTTCTCTGCTGTCCTTTTCAGATGAAGCTTTCGACGACCAAGACATGCAATCTTTCTTTCATTTTTCACAAATGCACGTTGATTAACTACTTTAGGTATGATTTTCTTTCATTTCGACCGGTTGTTTTTGTGCACATGTACTCTTTGGAACATAGGCACGTTATCCTTTCTCCCTCAATGGCGGCAACACTTTATTCTGGTGGTGAACCCATGTTCAACAAGGTTAGTTTCATTTTGGATTTTTGATGACCTTTCATTTTCGTTTTCTTTTCTTATGGGCATAAATTGGTTGAACTTGGTATTGTTGAACTTGTTTGTACAAAAGAACCTCAAACTTAGGGTAAAACTGAGAGTATATTCAAAAGAACTCCAAATGACCTGAAAAATTGTTCAAAGCACCACAACATCATGAGAAGCCCTCATGTTTTGGATACAGGATCCAAGATCAGAGACTCTCCCAACTCTTCCTTCTGTGCGTTTCCAAAGATCTTCCAAGCTTTCACACCGATCGGCTGCGACCTGCAGGTTAGCACTCCAACGCTCAAGTCAGCAAGGTCACAATAGATTCAGTGTAAGTATGATTAAATCAAAAAGTAAATACCTGGTTTAACACCTCTATATTTATAGGTACTAAACCCAATGATGGGCATTAACTTCCTGTAACTGTTGCACCACGTTCTGTAACATTCGCCCATTATTTGTAACCGCCATATCATATCAGTTTCATCCTCCGAAATATTCGCTCATTAAAATCACTAGTCATCCTTTGATGACACTGTTCGCATTCCTTCTACGATCGATTGATCAGGCTGTTCGCACTCCTCCTATGACAAATCGATCAGGTTCCTTCCCAGAACATCCTATGACCGATCTATCAGGTTCCTTCCTCGAACCCATACACATAAGCCCCCAAGCCCCGAGCGGCATCGCAAGCGAAGGGGTTTTATTAAAAATGCAGAGCCTTACGACTGTTCGCTGCTGAAGTTAGAGTGTCACGATCTCTCAACCCTCCGATCTCACGTGTAGTAAGGGTCAGGATTGGTTTGCACTTTGTTCAAGGTTGAATTTGAATCGATATTTCTTCCCAACCGTTAGATCTCATTAAGAAGAATGGCTACGATTCGCCCTCCAAACCGTTTTTCTCAGCTATAAATAAGTGGACAGTCCCCCTTCATTCGCATCATTTTCCTGCTCAGATTCCCCTTCTCGATCTTCTTATATCTCAAAGTAATCTCCTTCCCACTCTTCTTATATCTCAAAGCAATGTCTTCTTCCTGGTCATCCGATGAGTCCGGTGACGAGGGTCGGGGGTATGCTGATGATGTTGCAGCTTCATCGTTGTCTGGGTTCTCGTCCGCAAGTACGTCCGGTTCCACCGATCAACACGGGAGTGTCTATGAAGACATTGAGTTTAACGTAGATAACTCTCGGGTATGGTCTTCACTTGTCCTCCCCCCCGGACGGTTCAGGGTTACGACTTGGCTCCCCACGAGGTTCGTAACTACCTTCCTTACTTTGTAACCACAAGCTCAATAAGGCATCTGTTAGAACGGGTGGATATTCTGACTAACCTTCTGTGCGTTTCCAAAGATCTTCTAATCTTTCACACCAATTGGTTGTGACCTACAGGTTAGCACTCTGACGCTCAAGTCAGCTAGGTCACAATAGATTCAGTGTAAGTATGATTAGATCAAAAAGTAAATACCTGGTTTAACACCTCTATATTTATAGGTACTAAACCCAATAATGGACATTAACTTCCTGTAACCGCTACACCACGTTCCATAACATTCGCCCATTTGTAACCGCCATATTATATCAGTTTCATCCTCCGAAATATTCGCTCATTAAAATCACTAGTCATCCTTTGATGACACTGTTCGCATTCCTTCTACGACCGATCGATCAGGTTGTTCGCACTCCTCCTATGACCGACCGATCAGGTTCCTTCCTCGAACATCCTATGACCGATCTATCTGGTTCCTTCCCCGAACCCATACACACCTCACAAAAAAAAAAGATCAAAATTCCAAGTCTAAGTTTATGAAATATTTTTGCAAAGTTTGAAAAAAATAAAATATATTGACGAAAAAAATAGAAAACAACCTCTTTTTTTTTCAAAATTTAGAAGTAACAACTAATAATCGGCTGCAATGGCCTTGGAAAATTTTTCTCTATCCCAAATGATATATAATAATGTCAAATATGCCAACCGGAGCATAAATTATGATCATTTAAAGATATGCAAAAATTGACTTTCCAAATAATTTTTAAACTTTATATGGACTAAAAATAAAGGGCCCTAAGGTTTTTTTCCCTAGAATAGGGTTTTCAAGTAGTGGTAAAAAAAATTCAACCAAAGATAATAACTATAGCTATCAAAACCAAAAATCACAAGTAAATAGTCAGGATACACTACTACTATAACATCACTACTAACTAAAATAGTAAGCACCACTACTAACACACAATAAGGATTGATAGAAGGACAATTTTTTTTTTCATTCTATGGGTGATGATGGTGCATACAAATTTGTGCTAGCCACATTCCAATGGTTTTTTTTTTTTTGTTTTTCAAGTTTTTATTTAAGATAGTTTTAATTTATATTAGTTCATACAAATTTGAAAATGAGTTTTGGATATATGAAATGCCAAAACTGAGCTACATTTGCTAATTTTTTGCTTTTTAAGTTTGGTAAAACCCTAAAAATGAATAATTTAAAAAAAAAACACAAAGGAATGATGTATGAAAGTGTATGTTGGACGTCATTTGACTCATTTGATGTCGGAAATTGTCATTTTTAGATGTGAAATGACATAAAAAATGACCATTTTCAAATGTTAATTGATGTAAAAAATAACCATTTTTCGACATTAATTAATGTTTGAAAATGACCATTTTCGACGTAAATTAACGTTTGAAAATGACCATTTCTACATCAATCAACACCTTTTTTTCTTCCGACATTATTCAATGTCTCCTACTATGACGTCGATGTTTTGACATACATTAAATGTTGAAAATAATAAATGTCAAAACCTTTATTTGTACTAGTGTCACTCAAAATTTAAATCCTTAAAAGTGTAATTGTTACTAATATTTGGTTTCCCTTTCCTTGTGATAGGGTAAATTCTCTTTAGCTTAAAAGAAAAGAGATTCCCCAACCTTAAAACAAGTTATAGGAACCTCCTTAATTTTTTACCACTTAGACCTTATCCTTTACATTGTGAGTCTAGTAAATACAAAGATGACTTGAAAAGAATGTATGATGGCATACTGCCTCATGTATTTCTTTTACTTTTAGTGTACATGTAGTCCACTTCTCCTAGAGCATGGGTTATTATAAATACTCGTCTCCATCATTGTAAACATAACTTTTGAGTAAAAGAATTGTAGTCTGTTGAGAAAAACTCCAGAACAATTCTCTCTGAAAGTTCATGCTAGAGAGTCTCAATGAACCACCTCTAGCCACCTTCCGGGCACACTTCTCCCATTGCATTTTCCATTTTCCACCGTGCCTTCTCTCTCCTCCAACTCATTGCACCATCATCTATCGGCTTCAAGCACGCAGCCACGCATCTTTCTCTTGAAGCCTCGTCAGCGCATACATCTCGCACATACGTGACTTCCTTTCACATTTGCCTCGTGTCGTCCTTTGCTCTTGAGAGAGATCTCCATTTGCCATCACGGTTAGTCACAAAATCATCTCTCTCTCTCTCTCTCTCGCATTTCTCCCTTGCCTTAGTTTCTTTCGCCTCAGAAACCATTCTTCCACCATTTGTTAGGTTTTCCACCGATTAAAAACTTCATTTCACCATTTTCGTCCTTTTCACCGATTGATTTACCATTTCCACCATTTAATCCATATTTCTCACCGTTTAATCGATTCATTTTCGAGTTTCCCCCATTTCTAGGGTCCCTCCATGTCCAGAATAGAGTTTTTCATCCTCTTAGGGTTTCTTACCGAACAAACCCTAGCTTCTTGAGTCTTCTCTGATCTATGCATTTTATCGTGTATTTCTCCTTTCCGCTGCGTCAACCTTTGTCAAGGAAGCCTCGAGGATCCAGATCTGCTTCAAACGGACTCAACTCCTCAGGTGCTTCCATCAATGTCTCTAATAAATGCATAATACTAAACTAATTTACCATATCTTTAAAAGATATGGCTATACAACAAATCACAACATTTCAATTTCACATATCGTTCCATTTATTTAATAACCACCTCATTGTAATTCACCTAGCGAGAATATGCTTGCTCAACAAGTTCCCATCTTTTAACTATCTGCCAAATTCGAATTTGGCATTTCTTAGTGAAGTTCGCTCACCCAACGAGTAGGTCTTTCCTAACTCTCTATCAAATTAATTTTTGAATATCGCCTAACGAGAATAGAACTCACTTAGCGAGTTTACATAATGCAAACATCAAAATCTTGTAATTTGCCATTGCTAACCATACCAATTGTTCATTAATTGCTTCAAACAATCAACACAACAATCACAAGATACATCACTAATCTAGCCATAACAACTTATGATCACAGTCTATATAATAAAAGAACCCCGAATTTACAATACTTACATAAACATAAACGTTGGAACTTCTTCATGTCATAAATTCAATTAACGACAATCAAACATATCAATTAAATCACCCAATCACAGTTCACTTTACTACCATAAAATAAAATGAAATTTAACTAAATCATAAAAAAAAACTTAAAATCATCTTTACTTACCACAAATGCTACTCATAAGCTCCTCAACATTTCTCCACAGCTAAAACCCATAAAAGGAGAAAAAAAAACTATCTATACACAAGGAAATCATATCAATAGTACACCATTAGGGTCATCAACATGCAAATAATCTCTTGGAGTAGAGTTGTGCTACATCTAAATTGGAATATATAATAATATCATCAATGAAGACCACCACAAACTTATCCAAAATGGTTTGAAGATCATGTTCATGTAATCCTTGAACAGGTCGGTGCATTTGTTACTCTAAAAGGCATCACAATATACTCTTAGTGTCCGTAATGCATTCTAAAAGTCATTTTCTGCACACCTTCAAACTTCATAGGGATTTAATGGTAACCCAACCTCAAATATATCTTTAAGAACACCACAACCCCATGCAACTTGTCCATTAAGTCATGTATGTTTAATAGAGGATATTTTTCCTTGATGGTTAGCTTGCTCAACTATTTGTAATCCACACACAGTTTAAAATTGTCATCCTTTTTCTCTATAAATAACATCAGTGCTTCCTACGGTGACACACTTGGTCTGATGAAATTCTTCTTCAATAATTCTTCTATTTTCTTTTTCTGTTCCACTAGCTCAACCAGAGCCATTCTATATGAGCTTATGACACTGGTCTAACTCGTATCACTAGAAAACTTAACTTCTCTTTTTGGAGGCTGTAAGACCCGTGAAATAAAAATTTATTTTATTTTTATTTTTTTATAATTTATGATATTAAATGTTTATATATGAAATTTTATTGAGTGATAAAAGTATTTAAGAAATAGATGACAATTAATTAATAATTGTTTTATTTTACATTTTTTTTAAATGGAATGAAGAAATTTTTTTGCATCATATTTTTTTATGTGATATTATTGTCTTGATGGTTAACATGTTGAGTGCTCTTGGTTTTAAATCTCTTTTAAGGTTTTTTTTACTTGCATTTTCTTGTTTTGGATTGTTTTATTTTGAGTTTAATGATGGTCGGTTAATTGGGACCCACAAGGGGTGTGATTTTCCTTCCTGCACAGACGTTTGAATGTTAAGTTTTTCTTGGTCATATTATTATTAGGTTTCGTTATTGGGTTCCGTTATTTTGACACCCAATTTTTGACACACATTTGACACTATCAGGTGTCAACGTCCAATTGGCTAGTTTTTATTGTTTTTTGGTTTTTAAATTTTGGCCTGCAAAATGAAAAGGGTTTCAGACAATTTTGGTTCCAATTCTACCCTTGGCCAGTTTCATTAGTTTTCTGTGACAGATTTCGTTCTCTCTCACGTTTCCTCCTCTCCCTTCGTCCTCTCCCTTCGTCCTCTCTCACATTTTGGTTCCAATCTTACCGGCATTTTCATGCTCTCCGGTGCCTTCTTATTGCATCTCCCGTTGTCTCAGTTTTGCTGAAATGGGAATTTCCGGAATGGACCTTCGTTGGACCAAGGTAAATGCCTTCTCCCGTTGTAGGTTTGGGTATTGGGTTTTAGGTTTGGGTATTGGGGTTCTTGTCGCTTCTTCCACATGTTATGGGTTATTGTTATTTGTTTTGGTGTTTTCATTTAAGTTATTTTCTTTGGGCAATTGACCGTTCATCATTCATTTTCAACTATGCATGCTTGCACTCTCAACGAACGGTAACAATGCATTTGTTTCACCTGGTGGAATGTCGAACGAGGAAGCAGGTGGAATGTGCAACAATGAAGAAGGTGCAATGTTGCCAAATGCACCGGGTGGAATGTCTAACAACCAATCACAGTTGAAGACATATGTTAGGATTGGTTCAAGAAGGCGTTTTAAGAGCCAAGCACTTAGGACACCATACACCGCAAATGTAATAGTTAGAAAGAAAAATGAGTGATTATTGTATTAGACTTGAGTCTTAGGACAAGAAACAGATGTTGTAATTAAACCTATTTGGTTCAATATATAGAACATCCATGTTTGGTTCAACACATTTATGTAATTCATAATTGCAAATTTAATGTGTCTTTTATTGAAGTGCTTTATAATTTGATTTCCAAGTGATAATGTTTGTGAAAAAAAATGAATTAGTGGTTATGATTTGATGAATATAACTGAATTGGTGAAGATAATGGTGGTAAAGTGTGCAATGTAATCGTTTACAATGGCCTTGTAAATGATTACGCGACTCTTACTGAGGTTATGGACAACCTGTTTAACAGAAGGAGCCACCTGTTAAAACACAGGGGACCACAACTCCAGTTATAACATGGGGGACCACAGTGTGTTTTTAACCAAATCCAATGGTTTAAATTGTATTTTTTGGTTCTGGAGTGAGGAGAGGCTTGAACCTAATATTCTGGGTCCCCCATGATGTAGGGGGACCACCCATGTTGAGAACCTTGAGTCAAGTGAAATTGTTCTGTGTATGTTGTGAAATTGTGCTTTGTAATCGATTACAAACAGCTTGTAATCGTTTACGTGAGTTTGAACACGAATTTGGACATCCTTTTGAATTAAAGGAGCCACCAGTTATAACATGGGGGACCACAATGTGTTTTTAACCAAATCTAATGGTTTAAATTGTATTTTTTGGTTCTGGAGTGAGGAGAGGCTTGAACCTAATGTTTTGGGTCCCCCATGATGTAGGGGGGACCACCCATGTTGAGAACCTTGAGTCAAGTGAAGTTGTCCTGTGTATGCTGTGAAATTGTGCTTTGTAATCGATTACAAGCAGCTCATAATTGTTTACACGAGTCTGAACAAGAATTTGGGCATCCTGTTGAATTGAAGGAGCCACCAATTATAACATGAGGGACCACAGTGGACCATAGTTCAATATAAGTGTTCATTGACCGTTAATTAGTTCCTTCATTTGTAGTTGGTTGTATATATGTGAAATATAATACATGAAACATTCAAACAAGATTCATAACTAAACTATGAAATTTCGATACTCAATTGAAGTAATAAAAGTAGTACAATATTCCAGTAATGCATACAGGTTCCAAATGAAACCAAATACATGTAAAGACCAAATTAAAACTACGAAGTGAAATGATAAAATGGGGTGAGAGGTTGTTGCAGTCGGTTCTCAATGTTTCCAACTCGTGCTTCTCGGTTCTCAATGTTACCAAGTCGTGCTTCTAGTACGGACCCTCCACTACAAACGATAACGAAGAAATTGTTATTACTAACCAAAATGCGACTAAATAAAAGACCAAAACTTTAACTTACCTTTGGGATTCCGGAAGCCATTGCAACTGCACAAAAAATAAAAACACGAAAGAGCCCAAATATCAATGGTTGCTTAGGGTTCACAAAACACAAAATGACTAAATAACACCCAAGAGAACAATGCGAGAAGGGGACGAAATGATACAGAAAGAGAACCCACACAATGCGAAAAGGGACAAAATGACGAAACACACACACAATGCCCAAGCCACCCAAATAGGGGATACGTGAAATAGAGCTTACCTTGCGAAAAATAGCTTTTTTTCAGTTCAGATGACACGAACGGTGCAATGGAGATAGCAAAGGACTGGAGAGATGAAGCAACCGGTGGAAAGAGTGATGGGAGACAAGAAGCTTCAGAACCAAAGTGAAAGAGAAGCAAACAAAACCGCCTAATGAAAATTCATATCCTCAGAATTCCTATTCTACCCTTGTCAGTTTTTTAAAAATCCATTTCCATTTAAAAGAAAAAAACCAATAGAAATTTGACGCCTGACCGGTGTCAAATTTGTGTCAAATAAGGGTATTAAAGAAACATTTTCGTTATTATTAATATTTTGGTTCTCTTAGTTATAAGAGAGGAGAGAGAAACGTAATCTTATATGTTTCCTTTTTTTTTAAGAAACAGAGGAAAAATTCCTTAGTTTATTTTGATGCGTTATTCCTTAGTTTATTTTGGTGTGTAACATGCATAAGTAAGGGCTTCGTCTTAGGTTTTAAACAAATAATTAATTAAATAATAACAGAGAATAGAAAGTAATATTGGGTAGAGATATTTAATTGAAATTAGGGTAAAACCTAGGATAATCCACTGAAGCTGTGTGAGTGAGAAAAATCCTAGATCACTCTTTCCTTGCAAACCGTGGAGGGCCTTGCACCTTGGCGGGAGAGTAGAGCTCGAGAGAGAAGAAAGAATTGTGAGGACTTTAGCTTGGTGGCGGGATCAATCACTGTTACGAGGTAAGGGGAGGAACCAGACTTTTCATTTTGTGTATATATGTTCCATATATTATATTCACTATTTGTTGAATGTCTTGTCTTGTGAGAAGAGTTTTATGTGGTCGTTGACGTGATTATGAATGGTATGATCTTACTTAGATGCGGGTGAGTTGGGAGCATTATCGATAACCCTTATTCGTGGCTAAATCCTTGTGTTTGGTTCACTGCGGGATGGAAGGAGTGGATCTCCTTTCACTGTTGAGTCGTGAGTTTCTCTTCTTTGAAAAGGAAGAGACGAGACTAGTTTATTTCCAGGTTTTGAGGGGCAGTGGTAAACCCTAAGTGTTTAGGGTTGTATGCGGTGATGGTAGAGAAAGAAGTTGAAAATAAAAGAAAAGAATGGCAAAGTGTAGTAATGGAGTGTAAAGAAAAGAAAGAGAAGAGGATAGCTAAATTCCAGGAGTCTGAAGAGAGAAAATGTGAGGATTTTTCTTGAGTTTGGGGTCATAAGGATTTAATATATACTTGTATGGTGGGCCATATGATAATATATTATAATATAAAAATTGAAATCTTATATTATATTGATTACAGGTGCATTACGTAAGTTAGTATATTACGTAAGAAATTTATTATATTATTATATATACATATATAATGGTGGGTTACGTAAGTAACTTATTCTATTAATATATAATAAGATGAAGGTTTAATTTTAGAATGAGAATACTGGTAAGGATTGGACTTATATAATTAAAAGGAGTACGGATGTGATACATGTTTTCTTAACATAATTAATAAGGAGAAGTGTGAAGTGTGACGTCCCAAAATATACGTAATGCATATCATAATAAGACGTCAATCATTATAATAAAGAAAGCAGTTAGAATATAGAATGACAGTTAAGGTTCTAAGAAATTAAGATTAAGCATTACAGTAATTCAGAAATTTAGAAGAAATTAAAAAAACTTGGAAAATATTAAGTATCTCAAAATACAGGACATGAAAATGGTAGAAGAAAATTCCTAGGGTCTAGGCAGTAGCAGGGTCTTCATGTTCCTCCAGAACGTTCTCCACAGAGACCTCATTCTCCTCTGTTCACATCCATAAATGGATGATCATCGCAATAGGAAAACACACAACATACAAAGCAACCAGACAAACAAGCAAGGGTGAGCTAATTATATAAAATCAAACAACTCAGATTAGAACATATAACATACAATCATAATTCTTATCAAACAATTGAAGAACACAACCTAAGCATGTGAATTTCTAAACTTGACTCGTCCGGACTTTAAAATGATAGTCGAGCTATGGCGAGTCTTGCACCCGTGGTGACTTATGAAACTTGGGTTCCCCACCCTGCCACACTCACGAGGTTAGTCCGTTCCGCGCCTTGAGGCATACTGGGAGTCCCCAAGACTAAGGACCTCCTGCTACTTCTCACCACATGGTTCAACTTCTCTAAGTGAATTTGATTGACCATTGAAGCGTCAGAATGACTCCCAAGGCTGAGCCCCTACTTTCATTTTAAAACACTAAAAATCTCACCGAGAGATTCTACATAGATTAAATTTAGTTTGTCACTCGTATCGTACTTTCATCACTTGATAATCATATACTTATACAACCACAATTAACCAACCTCTTCATAGAAACATACACTTCAGTCATACTTCTCAAACCAAGTAACTCGTTAATACTCAACGACATACCCGAATAGTCACACTGCAATTTTTATTTTATAACACAACACACATACTTCATTTAGTATTTTCTCTTTAACAAAAAAAAACCATTTAAATTATAACTAAAATATAATAAAACCTATTAAAGACAATGTGACAGTATTTTCCTTTTTATTAAACCTATAAGTAAATTCATACTTTATTAATATAAATATAATAATATAGATACATAAATCCCTGCACGGAAACTGTTAAAAGAAAAAAAAAACTTTCATTTATATTTCTAGCCTGCACTCTCTATTTAATATTAATTTTTCTTCAAATAAAATCAAAACATAATATAATATTACATATAATTTATATATATATATATATATATATATATATATATATATATATATATAATATTATATTAACATAATCTATATCATACGTATTTACTAATTTTATATATAAAACTATATTATATTAATACAATTTAATATTATACGTACTGGTACTACTTTTTACATGTAACTATATATTATATTAGTAAAATATAATAACATACATATACTGTTATATAATATTAGTATAATTTATGTGTTACGTAACTATATTTTTTAAATACCTATATATTAATATTATATTACAGTATATATAATATATATATATATATATATATATATATATTATACATATATATTAATGTTAAAGGTTATATAATTAGTCTATTATTTTTAATTTACTGATTCCTGTGACATCCCAAAATATAACGTATAATTATATAATTTAAGGCGTCATCATACATAATAAAAGAGAACCGTTTAAGAGTAAGAAAAATATTTAGGTTGTGATTACAGTAATCCAGAAAACTAAAAGAAATTAAAACACGTGTAAAAATGCTAGAGTTTTTAAAAATAGATACATGAATTCAAATGAAAATGAACAGTTCAGAAATCCTAAGGAACTAAGGAGTAGCATCAGTGTTTTCGTTCCTCTCCAAGGCATCCTCCAAGGTGACCTCATTCTCCTCTGCTCACATTCAAAAATGAATGATCATTGCAAAAGAAATACATACAACATACACCAACAAACAAGGCAAGGCTGAATGACTCCCAAGACTAAGGACCTCCTACTACTTCTCACCACATGGTTCAACCTCTCTAAGTGAGTTTGATTGACCATTGAAGCGTCATAATAACTCCCAAGGCTGAGCCCCTACTTTCATTTTAAAACACTAAGAATCTCACTGAGAAATCCCACACAGATAGAACTTAGTTTACCACAATCATATTATAATATTATAAGATTTTATTATACAACCTGTTATTATATATATATATATATATATATATATATATATATATATATTACGTACATTAACTAAATTATATATATATGTTATGTACATTAACTAAATTATATATACATGTCTATTTAAACTAATTTGTTCATTTTAATTTGTTCCTAGAGTAAAAATGAGTTGATCTAGGTGTGTTCTTGGCTAGAATTTCCACATTCCTAAGGCTTAGGGAACTAAAGCCAGAATGGTCATTTTTAATGTGTTCTTGTTCAATTTTATGCCTCACACAGGTTCCATTTCACTAATCTAAGTTAACTAAATAGCCCAAACACCCCCGATACCCCAGACACACAAATTCACTATGCTAATTCCCTCTTCCCAAACTAAATAAAATCAAATTAAGCTACTGATCCTTTGCCTAAGGGTTCTACTCTCTCCCACCTTCTCATACCCCAATTGGTCAACGGAGTGGGAACAGATGTCCACCGCAGCGGACTCACCTTCGTCACTAACACGTATGACCAGTCACAATGTACTGGACCAGATCAGGGCTGCTCTATGATCAGTGACGTGCCAGCTCTGGTTTTTAGGTTCCCTATATCCTACCAACAGAGAAGGTATACTAACACTCTATGTTTGGCTTTCTTAAGGTATTATGATCACTGTACTGTTTTCTAGACCTCCCTTCCCTTAAATCAGTACCTCACTTCCACTCACAGACTTAAATACTACACAGCCCAAGTCCTCTTCACCAAATCGACAACATAATTGGAATTCCCAGTAACACAAAATGTACCTCAGTATATCCAGAACCAATACTCGCCCATTAAATTTGTATCACCAAGTCAAATGTACAGGAAGTCAATTTAAACCATTCCAAAACATACCATAATACTTAAGAGCACCACATATCCATATCAATACCCAATCAAAGTCAATAACCCATTCAGAAACAATTCATAATCATCAAAACAGGACACATAAAATCAATCTCAGATTAATCATTTAAACGCACAATATTTAAGCACAATTTCAGAGTCAATAAATTCATAATTCTCAAACTTCAATTCATACCAAAAAGATAAATATAAGTTCAAATCAACGCATCAGTTCAAGAAATAAACATGCATATATATATATATATATATATATATATATATTTTAAATAAATTCAAACAAAACAATTAGCTCCCCTTACCTGGAAAGCTTGACAGTACCACTTGTTAAGAGTGCCCTAAGACAGTACCCACCCAGCGGAGCACAACAACGTCCTACAACTCACCAAATAGGCGATGGAAAACAGCTCTTAGAGCTAGAATATAATAGAAATCGGAAAAAGGGAGGTTCTAACTGCATAAAATCAGTAGAAACCCAAGCGCTAAGTTTCGAAAACAATGGAGAAAAGGGAAAAACTACTTACCGGTGAAGATTGAAAAATCAACCGGATGGTTTCGAAGCTCTCGACGCCGCGGTCACTTGAGCACCTCCTAATCAAACATGCAATGGAACAATTTTGGTGGAGGCTAGAAAGAAGGCAGAAAGAATAAGAAAGAGCTTTCTAGAGAGAGATAAACGTTCTAAGAAAATGAGTTCTGCTTCTTAGAAAATCCAACAGCAACACAAGAACATGTTTCCCTTTTTAACCAAAAAGCCCCTCTCTTTTCACTTAATTTTGTTTTTATCCCCATTTTCTTTTAAGATAATTATATATATATATAATCAAGTCCTTACAATTCCCAAAGTTATACATTCCCTCTCACAGAATCTGAGGCTACACTCAACCCATTTTTCCCATCAAATCAGTATCACCCCCAACTTATTCCAGCAACCAGATTTATCAAATTCCTTCAGAGCACATCACAATCAATATATAAATAGGAATCATTCCCAAGATCATAATTTCAGTCAAATTCAGCGCATACTAAGTTAAACACTTAAGGACAGTAACAACACATGCTCACAATATATCACATATTTAATTCAACATGCATAATCACTCAAAACATATTCATTAGTTCTCACCAAACGGGATGTGTAGAACCAAAATACAGTTTAAATTCACATAGCAATTCAGATTTCTCAAACAGTCACTTCGCAATAAATAAAATAAAAGTATAAGTAGCTCCCCTTACCTGGTACCACGCTACAGTACAACTAAATGGAGAATTTCTAACAGTGTCCTCACAGGACAGAACTTCAACAGCACCTATAAATCACCAAATAGGTGATAGACTTTAGCTCTTTGAGTTGGAATAAACCGAGAATGAAAGATAAAATCACACAGGGCATAGGAAATCAGAAAATGGTACAACCTAGAACAAGAACAGTGAAGGGAAAGAGGGAAAATCTACTTACCCGCTGGAACGCAAAACCAATCGGATGGTTTCGTAACTCTTGACTCCAGGAACAAGGAAACACCCCCAATTTAGGATTCAAGCGGTGGAAATGGCTGGAAACCTAGAGAGAAGTTAGAGCACTTGAGTTAGGGTAAGGTTCTAGTGAGAGAAAAGGAAGAGCTGAAATGTTTTCCTGATTTTTGGCTAAGTCCCTCAAGGATCAAGTGCCTTGGTTTGATGGGTCTGGCTGCCCTTCCTGAGGCCCAATGGCCTTTAAAAATAAGGCTCTTACATGATGCGGCTCAATCACTTACAAGAGGAAAGTGTTCGAGAAATGGTCATGTGTTCGGGTGTAGCTGCAGGGTTTGGTTGTATAATTCTCGTGAGTGAGAGACAACAAACGAAATATAAGGGTTTCAGTGACCATTTTCGAGTATCGTCGAGAGGTTATTGTTGGATGTGGTTCACTTTGAATGTGACAGGTATGTACTATGGATAATGTTGTATGGTTAACTTCTAGCAGTGGTGAATCTTTCGGTCGTGTGATGCGGGAAAAAAATTCTCTTTGGTCGTGTGATGCGGGAAGAGGATGATGGCATACCCCTTGCCATGACCTAGCACATTCATGAAGAGTTGGAGACATCTATGGAAGATTGGCCTAGACTCTTTCTCTTGGGCCATATTAAGTCATCATGAAGATTTAGTATAGTAAGAATAATTTTGGGCCTTGTATTTTGGGCTAAGTAGTCTAGATTTTATTTGGGCTTTGTATTTTGGGCCAAGTAGTCTAGATTTTATTTGGGCTTTGTATTATAGGCCTAGTAGTGTAGGACTTCAATTGGGCCTTGTATTTTGGGCCAAGTAGAATAGGATTTTGACCAAAAAAGTCAACAAAGGGTCAAGGCCCAAAGTTGACTATGCTTGGACCTCCAAAATGGGTGTGTTGACCAAGGGGTCAACATTTTGGCTAATCTTGGAGGACAAGGGAGAAAGATTTCGTCCTAGAGATGTGGAGGCTTCCCATTGGAGAGTTTTCCTCCTAGTTAGTGGCCATGTGTCACTTTAGGAATGGAGAGTTTTTCCATAGGTAGTGGCCACATGTCACTCTCTCATTTGAGAGGATTTTTGCCACTTGTCTTTCTCTTATTAGAGAGGATTTGTCCTTGCTCTCCAAGACAACCAAGGTGGCTCTTTTAGGTTAAAGTTTCATCCCATTTTGAGACACCTTAGCCTATAAATAGAGGTGTTCTCCATCATGTAATCACCTTTGATTTAGAGTAAAGTTATGCTGCCATTTTTGTGTCATACTACTCTTTTAAGGTCACACTAGGCTAGAGCAACCCAAGTGGCCTCCTCTAGCCACCTTCCTCCAAGAGTTGGCCCAACCTCTCTTAGAGAACCACCAAATACACCTTCCATCACCATTCAAACACCCAAAACCGTGACATCCTCCACCTTATACCACCACCATTCCGCATTCCATCTAAAACCTTGAGCATCTTGTTCTTGTTGGCTTGGTTGCTTCTAAATTTGGCTTGTCCTAGCTAGAGCATTTTCCATCAGAGGATGATTTGATAATGATCTGTTTCGGCTGTGTGATGCGGGAAATAAATTCTCTTCGGCCGTGTGATGCGGGAAAGAAATTATCTTCGGCCGTGTGATGCGGGAAGACGATGATTTGATAATGATGACTCTTTCAACCGTGTGATGCGGGAAAAAAATTATCTTCAGTGGTGTGATTGGGGAAGATGATGTTGTGTGACTCGCAATGAATTGGTTAGGAAGATTAAATGGTGTGGTAGTGTAGAGGAAATAGACCGTTAAGTTGTGAAGATAATGTTGTGATGTTAATGTTGTGATGTTAATGCTATGATGATATATGTTTATGATTTAGTTATTGTGTGTTTAATGTATTATTGTACATTGTGTGTTATGATATTTCTGGTTGCTCACCCTTGCATGTTGTGGTTGTGGTTTTCATCTACGATGGTCGTACTTGTATGGGAGTAGATGGCATTGCAGATAAAACTGGATCGAAGTAGCTGACGTCAGAGTTGGGATCTTAGATTCCGGGAATGATGATTTATTATATTTAAAAGTTTTCAGATTTTGTATATTCACTGTAAAGGGATTATTTCAGATTTTCGTTTTGAACAGGCAACGCTTATATTAATGTTTTACTTCCGCATTTTGATCAAATAAAGTTTAATTATCTTAAAAGATTGTTTATGGAAAAATTTTGAGAATTTTTACACCGTGATGCTCCGAAAATCGGGGTGTTACAGAGGCAATCTAGGTATTTTGTCTGGGAATACATACATACAAAACATACATACATACATACATATATACATACATACATACATATATATATATATATATATATATATATATATATATATATATATATATATATATATATATATATATAAAACTCAAAAGTTATCTCGTTGGGTGTCAAACAACCATCGCTAGATGCAAGTGTTGTAAAGTTGGGCATCACTTGGAACTTTAGTTCTAGGAAGTCCCTGATATATTTTCATTGGACAAGAATAAGTTTTACAGAGCATTTGAATAAGTTTTACAAAGTATTTGAGAAATTTATTACTGTTTTAAATGTTTTTTATTTTTAAAATGAGTACCATGTCCTGTGATATATTTGAATGAAATATTGTCATTAAATATTATATCAATACAATAAATAATAAATAATAAATTATTAATATTTAAATTAAAAAAAGGATTAATACCGATTTTGGTCCCTAGTTTTGTTAGTTGTGTTAAAAGTGGTCTTCCTATTTTTGTGTTGCTTAGAGTGATCCTATGTTTTGTAAAAATGGTTCAATTTGGTTATTTTTGCTGACGGTGTTAAAAACCTAACGACATAATGTCCATCTTAGCCAATAATAAATTACTTATCCAGTTATGTGGCAACCGATCAAATTGGCGTGACAATTAAGTACAGTTTTCTGAATCCAAGCACATTGTTCTGTAGAGCCTCAGTCTAGGGTAGATTCCATTTGAAGGCCTCTTGTCTTTAACGAGTGTCATCAATCTAACCAAAAGATTATGGCTCCTGAAAATCTCCACCTTGAAGACGCAACATAGGGTTTCTCCTCCCTTTTTGTTCTGGTTCGAGTGTTTTTCTCAAGAAGGGGAGATGAGTTTGTTGCAAAACAGGTAGGCTTCGTTTTTACACCAAGAGGGGGGGGGGGTGAAATGGTATTGTATATAAAAAAAATCTTTTCGCAATCTTGAAATCAAAGTATGAAACTTTTTGAACTTTCTTGAAATGCAAGTAATGAAATCAAACATTGGTGTTTATACTGCTTCGGCCAACAATGCCTACATCCAGTGTCCTTCCAACCCAGGAAGCAAGTGCACTATAATGGTTGCGGTTTTTACAACAAGGAATTTATAGAAGATCTCCACGTCAAAAATATAAATCTTCTCTCTAACCCTTAACCAAAATATAGGCAACAACAACAAGACTTGCAGCAAGATATCCGCTCTTCTGATCTGCCAACACCACTTTGAACAATCCTCAAAGTGAACAAACCCCTGTAATCACCAACAGGTGCAAACAAAAGTCTTCTTGGATGTCAAGCCAGAAAATCAACACAGTAGTCTTCAAGGATGCCAAGCCTGAATGTGATCAAACCAGATGCACCTTCTTGTGCAGAATATGATCAATCATTGTGTGCACAGAACAATCTCCCTTCGAATCTCTTTCAAGAAAGATCACCACCGTCTTCTTGGAGAATTCTTGGAGCTTCTTAAAACAAAGAATTCAATCTGAAACAGAAATGAAAATGTCACTTCATCAAAAGTCTCTAAACAAAATCGTGTTCAGCCTATTTATAGATTTCTGTTAGACAGACAGATTCTCAATCGAATACGCTACTAATTCAGTCGACTGGATTATGATAGTTATAACAGTTCAGTCAAACTGGTAGCATACAGTCAACCAAAATAAAACACATTTAATACAGTTGACCAAGTCATCAATGGTCAACTAACTTTTAAAAAAATAGCCGTTGGAGTGCAAGAGCATAACAAAATTTCAAAACAACCAACTAATACAGTCGAATGTGTGGCGCACATAGTCGACTTTCAATATGCAATACACTTTGAAATTCTTTTCTTCTCAAAATATCACAGAGCACTGATTCTCAAAATATGTACAAAGATTTTAGCAAAGTCGAATCCATTAATAATGTAGTCGACTGTACTATAGCTTTGTCACACAATGATAATATCATGAAAGTGCTTGTGGTTTTCAGCTTTAAAACATGTGCAGTAAAACATATGTAATGATGCATTGTACATAGCACATAAAGCACATATAAGCACGTTTCATATATATATATATATATATATATATATATATATATATATATAAATTAATCAACATAGGAACATGTAACACATTACATAAACATGTTCAACAGATATAACAATCAATCAACATAAGAACATGTAGTGCAACAACAACATATGCATGTTATTAAGCAATGTGTTGTCATAATAAAAAACTAGAGTGATATAGAAATTATGTTGTCAACAATCTCAACAGAGTTCTGGTGGAAGACGCGACTTTCATGTTCCCAGTACTGTGGGCGTCTGTAGCAGTGTCTCTGCGACAATGCGAAGGCTTCGTTCTCTAGTGTCTCTATGACGATGCGAAGGCTTCATTCTCCAACGTCTCTATGACGACGCAAACACTACAAGAGAAATGGTCATTACCGACCAATATTTACATAAGGATTTTAATCTGTATGTAACATAGGTATTACATATGGATTTTACATATGGATTTTACTTACTGATATATCCGTATATAAAATCTGTGTATAATATTGGTGCCTTTGGGATAGAATTTTAGCCAAGAATAGGATCCGTATGTAAGAAATTAAAATTTGTATGTAATTCCAAAAATTATTACCTACCGAAATTATATATGGATATTCATAATTAATTATTAAAAAATAAAAAATAAAAACAACAACTTTATTTTCATTTTCTCCCTCGTGAAAATTTTATACTTCTTTCAAATTCTCACAAAGCATGAAACCCTCGTAGGGTTTCTTCTCTTTTCTTCACGCAAACAACAATAACAACCTGTTTTCCGCACCTTCCCAAGTTAACTATGGCGCCACCTTCATTGCCACCAGGTCCCTCATCATTGTCGCACCTCTCCTGGCTGGCCAAGGTCATTGTCGGCGACGCCTCTCACTATCGTAGTGTCTACCTAGGTTTTCATGTATCTAACCCTTATTTCTTCCTTTCTCGTACGTTCCCATTATCCAGGTTTAATCTATCTAACCCTTCTTTATTCCCATTGTTCCTAGACTCCTAGGAGTGTTATTCGTTTAGTATATAAGTTCTCCATTCAAATTCTCTTATCTACTCGTTCCCTAAATCCCTAAACAACTTTGGTGAGTTCCACAGGTGGGATGCTGATGATGCTCAACGAGCCTCATCTCTTGCTTAAGCTTCACGCGCACTCCAACCTCAACAACTTCGTTGATACCTTCTGGCGTGATCTCCACTAGTCGGCCTAAGATGTGAGCATTCTCCTTTTTTCCTTTGATCTCTGCTTTTTTGCGAATTTGGATTTGGGTTTTGCGTGTGCTTTTTGTTGACACGAAAATAATATGCTTTTTAGTAATAATAGGCTCAAGGACCATAATGACCGAACCTTGTGCAGTAAGGATTTGGTTGATGAGGCTTTAAAGAGAAAGAGTGGAGACAATTTGTCTACATTTGTGATTTGCTTCCAACAGCAACCTCCTCGCAAATTGGTGGCCCCTCGGTCTAGAGTGCACTGGAGCTTCTCTACTTAAGGTTTGAAGGAGTTGCAGAGTTTCCTTGATAACTTGGGTAATTAAGTTCCTTCAATTTTCTTCTTTTTGAGGACTAAGATTCATTTGTAATTGTAGATGTAGTGTAATTAAAAAGACTACTAAAATTTACTTTAGAAATTAATATGTAGAGATGTATGAGTGTAAAGTGAAAAATATAATTAAAAAATGTAATTTACAATGATTGAAAGAATTTTGTTAACTAGTTGTAGCGTGAAATGTGCTTCTAAATAAATGAGAACAAGGATATTCTCATCGTCTAATTAAAATAGAAAGTTAAAACTATATGTTTTCATTTTCGATATTTAGGTTGCTTATATGAGGAAGTTTCTAAGTGCTAATTCTTGGTTTGGTTTCTTGCTTATGTAAAGTTTTTTAAGTTACATTAAATGAGGTATATGATTTAAAATTGGAACTGCAGGTGGTGTTATGATTATGTCATTGGCATAATTTATATTAAGTTTGTATTGGTAGAGAGGAAAAGAAAAAAGAGATTGAGTCATTTTATTGGTTTGGTTTGAGAGTTCATGTGGAGTGTAATTTGGCAAAGAGGAAAAGAAAAAAGAGATTATGTCAAAATTGGGTGATTACTAGTATAAAAGTAAGGGTGATTACTTTCTACTTTTGAAATTTGTTTGCTTCTTTATTAGGCCCATCACCTTAATTTAATGCACTTGTAAAACCAATAATATATAGTGAAAAGTAGTTATTATCCATTGGCATGCTATATCAACTTAAGTGTTTTTTATTTACCTTTGTATTATTGGTTTACAAGATCTTGTGGAACTTTGTATCATGCTTTGTGGTATGGATCGGTATGTTCTTTCATCTTCCTGTAATTTATGTTTTAAATTTCATCTTGCTTAACATGTTTAAGTTTTTTGTATATATTACATTATTGGTTATGTTGTGATGGCAAAATGCTCTAGCTAGGACAAGCCAAATCTAAAAGCAAATCAAGCCATAAATTCATGGATGAAGATCGCGGAATTTGGTAGTGGTGAAAGATGTTGATAGCTCATTGTTTTGATGAGTTGTATCATGATGGAAGGTGTATTTGGTGGTTTTTTAAGAGAGATTGGGCCAACTCTTTGAGGAAGGTGGCTAGAGGAGGCCACTTGGGTTGCTCTAGCCTAGGGTGACCTTAAAAGAGTAGTATGGCACAAAAATGGCAGCATAACTTTACTCTAAATCAAAGGTGATTACATGATGGAGAACACCTCTATATATAGGCTAAGATGTCTCAAAATGGGCTGAAACTTTAACCTTAAAAAGCCATCTTGGTTGTCTTGGAGAGCAAGGAGAAATCCTCTCCAATAAGAGGGAGACAAGTGGTAAAATCCTCTCAAATGAGAAAGTGACATGGGCCCACTACCTATGGAAAAACTCTTCATTCCTAGAGTGACACATGGCCACTAACTAGGAGGAAAACTCTCCAATGGGAAGCCTCCACATGTCTAGGACGAAATTATTCTCTCTTGTTCTCCAAGCTTAGCCAAAATGTTGACCCTTTGGTCAACACACCCATTTTGGAGGTCCAAGCATAGTCAATTTTGGGCCTTGACCCTTTGTTGACTTGTTTGGTCAAAATCATATTCTACTTGGCCCAATTGAAATCCTACACTACTAGGCCCATAATACCAAGAAAGAGTCTAGGCCCATCTTCCGCAGATGCCTCCAACTCTTCATGAATGTGTGATGGGTGTCGCACCCCACACAAATTTGATTGCAATTTAGAAATGCAGTATAATGCTAGGGAATGACCCCTAGGTCGTTTCTCAAGGACCAACTGTGGTTCAGAGTCAAGTCTAACACAAAGTGGGGGGGTTGAAAGTTTGTTTGGTGTGCAGAAAAATTAAAATTAAAACGCAGATGGAATTTAAATTAAAACGCAAATGTAAAAACGTAATTAAAATTAATTAAAACGAAACTAAATGCAACAACACATTTCACCATGCATGAAAATGAAATTAAAACAGTAAAAACGAAACTGCTAAGTAAATACAAAAATTCACGCTGGAACTGGACAGCTCTGACCTTTGCTCAATGTTTTGCTCATAACTTTTTCTACAGAGCTCTAAATGAGATGAGGTTGTTTTTCCTGAAAAATAGACTCAAATATCTTTCATGTGACATATAAAACGTAGCATTTGGACCTCTAGTGTGGTTGCAGTTATTATTTTAAAATCGAGTCCAGAGAGTGAAAATGCCAAACTAAATACTAGACTAAACAAATATCTAAGCACAGTTAAATTAAATTAAATGCAACACTAAATTAAAGAAATTAAAAATAACTAATCCTACAATGCAAATTAATGCAAAACAAAGGGGTAATTAAACAAGCTTTAGGACAAAACATAAAGAGGAAATGTTTCCTTAGTCAAAAGTAGCTCCATTTGTGCTTGGCCAAATCGGGTAAAAACTTTAATGCACCATTTTCTCTCTCTCTTTCAATCCATTTTCGTTTTTCTTCAACAACCAAGCTTTCAATTTGTTTCTTCCATTCTCTGAACCGAAACACACTCCCACCATATCAAAGTTCATTTGCAAACTCATTCAAGAACACTAAAACCAAGTTCCACCTTCATAAATCCAACTTCAAGCACTACTTTTCTTCAACTTTTTGACCAAAACAAAACCAAACCCTTAACTTCCATTACTGCACTGTCCAGCCACCATCATTAAACATAAAATCCAGCTCCAAATATGTTTCCAAACATCAAGAACAAAATGCAAGAAGAAAATGGCTCAAGAACACAATACCCATGCACCAACTTAAGCCTTTTTCACTACCAAACTTGACAATAACTCCATTTTCATCCTCCAATCCAAGAAACACAAGATAAATTCGAAATCACTGCAGCAAAATGATGAGAAAATCGAAATGGACAATGGGTCTCCCTTCCACCAAAGACACCACCATGAAAAAGCAAAGAAGAAGCTTCAAACTCAAGCATTCAACCATCAAAACGAAAATCTAAAGAGAGAAATGGTAGAGCTTCATTCCATCAAGCAAGAACAAGCATTGTTGCACATAATAGAAGAAGAAAAACGTGATCTTGCTCATTCATAGTGAAGAAAACGAAAATAGCATACCAAGGCTCCCAAGAGAGTTCATACAAGGCCAAAAGCAAAATGAAAGTGTAGTATGAAGTGTGTGCTTGGAGTGTCTCGGCAATTGGCTCAAAATGCTGTCCAAAACCACTCAAAAATGGTGGGGTCCACCTCCTAGAAACCCTAGGTTAAGTGCCACATGTCCCTCAAAGTTTGGGCCTAACATAAAAATTGCCAACATGGGCCCAATGCACCAAAAGCTTAAGTAAAGTTCTTAATCAACTAGATTACAATTTTAATTAAATTTGCAATGACTAAATATTAAATCTTGAATATCCATGCCATCTCCTAAGTTCCAAAATATGTCTCCAATATTTTCCCTGCAATTAAACATGCAATTAATTAGCTCAGAAAATCCAAATTAGTGAAAATATGAATTTCCGACCAAATTAAGCACAGTTAGGACAAATGGGGAAATAACGGGCAATTAAACATAATTCCCTGATTTATTTGAGTGCAATAAACCAAATATAGTCAAGAAATAACGACTCATCAAAATAGACCACACTTAGTCTTTTGCACTCCTGGGAAAAATTAAGACGCAAAACAGGGAACAGATCAGAGGACATCAAGAAGAGACACAGACTCAACAGACAGACACAGGGTTGCACAGTTCTCACAAAATCTGGACAGTGAAAGGCATAGGCAGAATCCCACACAGAGTCAGTGAAAACAGATACTCACAGAATCATCCAAGGAGTTCAGTACATGGAAAACAATCAATCAGTTCAAGAGATGAATCAAAAGTAACAGAGCCTCACAGATGCACACAATAAGTGTTTCTCTCAAGCGTTTAAGGTAAATCAATATCAACTCAATGCACTCAAGAAAACAAGCAACAAACAGACTTGGCAAGCCTCTAATATCAACACTCAAAAACATATGCATGTTCAAATCAAAAGGTCTTTCCATGGTTGTAATGGGGTCAAGGACAAGGGAGGATACATCTGGATAAGAAGCTACAAACCAAAAGGAACAGAGGAGCAATGGGGAACAAGTGTAAACACCTTCAAACACACCCACAACCTCTAATTCCATCCTCTTCTTGACTTCATTATTCACAATTTTTTTTTTTGTATTTTTCCTCTCTTTTTTTTTTATTTTGTCTCTTTTCTTTTTCTATTCAACATACAATTCAAAAGACAAGATACATGATATTTACAATGCAACCGCAAGAAGAGGACTCACCAGCCAATTCATCTGCAACTCCTAAGAGACCACACTTATTCCGAAAACAATTCCAAAGCTCCAAAATTCCCTAAGGTTCAGGTAATCATGGTTTTTCACTTAGGGCTAGTGTATCAGCTTCAAAACAAAGAAATGGGGAAAGCATAGGCTCAAAGGGGCTATCAAAGGATCACAACAGGGTAGGCTCATCTGGCTAGAGAGGCTCAATCAACAAAATGCCTTTATCATTTTCAAACATGCTCATGAATCAAGAATTATCAACAGAGTCAAGCCAAGGCAAATGTGCAAGAAATCTAGAGACATATCACACACAAGAAAGATCATCAAATGGCTCAAATCTCACACAGGTAATCGGTCACAATTAATCCAACTCTCAAACATCATGATTATCTTCCAAGCAAAGAAGAGCAAGGAGTCCAACAAAACAGAGTATCAATGCAGTGAAGGGAAACTAGCAACCTAATCACTGTCCAAAATTCACAAAAAGCATGCAAAACTGTACACAAGACTCAACAAAATTCACAAGAAAACGAAATCTAAACAAAGAACAACCTCCCCTAATAGACCACACTTAAATGACACAATGTCCTCAGTGTGTCACAATCAACATATCAACAATCAGAACAATAATCAGATACAGACAAAGTGCAATAAAATTGAGGAGGGAAGGAGAAAAGAAACTCCCTTAGTCAGCTGGGAGGGTAGGTGGGGTTGACCAAAGACGTCTCCTCCACCACTGAATCCAACAAAGAAGGATTGCTGAGGAAAGGCTTCAGTCTATGCCCATTCACCTTGAAGCTTGTAGCTGCAGATGGATCCTGTATCTCTACTGCACCATAAGGATAAACATTAGTCACAACAAAAGGTCCAGTCCACTTTCATCTCAACTTACCACCCATGAGGCCGAGCCTAGAGTTATACAACAAAACCTGTTGGCCAACCTCGAAGTCCTTTCTAACAATGGAACTATCATGGAACCTCTTGGTCCTCTCTTTGTAGAACTTCGAATTCTCATAGGTCTCCAATCGAATCTCATCCAATTCATTCAGTTGCAACTTCCTTTCCTCTCCAGCTTGGTCAATGGAGAAGTTGCAAATCTTCACAGCCCAATATGCCCGATGCTCAATCTCAACTGGTAAATGACATGCCTTTCCAAAGACAACCCGATAGGGAGACATCCCAATGGGTGCTTTGTAGGCAGTCCTGTGGGCCCAAAGAGCATCGTCCAACCTATTGCTCCAATCCTTTCTGTTGGGCTGGACAATCTTCTCCAAAATCCTCTTGATCTCCCTGTTGGAGATCTCAGCCTGCCCATTTGTTTGGGGGTGGTAAGGTGTAGAAACTCTGTGCGTCACCCCATATTTCTTGAGCAAGGCTTGCATGGATCTGTTGCAAAAATGGGTTCCCTGATCGCTAACAATCACTCTAGGCACTCCAAACCTGCAAAAGAGGTGAGATCTAACAAAATCCACAACAACCCGAGCATCATTAGTCCTGGTGGCTCTAGCTTCCACCCATTTTGAAACATAATCCACAGCAAGGAGAATATAAGAGAAACCAAAAGAAATAGGGAAAGGACCCATGAAATTTATACCCCAGACATCAAACACCTCACAGAACAGCATAGGCTGTTGAGGCATCTCCTGTCTCTGTGAAATAGGTCCTCCTGCTCTCCGGCATGGCTCACAGGTGCTACAAGTCCTCTCCGCATCCTTGAAGATGGAAGGCCAGTAGAAACCGCAATCAAGCACCCTTCGAGCTATTCTCTGTATCCCCAGATGACCACCAGGTGAGGAGGCATGACAAAACTGTAGGACCGAGTCAATCTCATTATCCGGAATGCATCTCCTAGTAACCTGGTCACTACACAACTTCCACAGATATGGGTCATCCCAAACATAATACTTAACATCACTCTTAATTTTGGTAATATGAGCACGTGATGCTAAGGGAGGAAAAACAGAAGCAACCAAATAATTCACAATGTGTGCAAACCAAGGAGTAGGGTGAGAAGAAGAAATTGTCAACAAACTCTCATCAGGAAAGTCATTCTGGATAGGCAACACATCAGCTTCATCCTCAGCTCTCTCCATTCTGCTGAGGTGGTCTGCAACCAAATTTTGTGCTCCACTCTGGTCTTTAATCTGCAAGTCAAACTCCTGGAGTAGTAGCATCTACCTGATCAATCTAGGCTTTGACTCAGCCTTTTTCAACAGAAACTTCAGAGCTGCATGGTCAGTATACACAATAACAGGAGATCCAAGCAAATACGACCTAAACTTATCAAGGGCAAAAACAATTGCCAACAACTCTTTCTCAGTCGTGGTGTAGTTTGCTTGGGCAGCATCCAAAGTGCGGGAAGCATAGTAGATCACTCTAGGCAGCTTGCCAATCTTCTGTGTCAGGACAGCTCCCAAGGCATGATTTGATGCGTCACACATGAGCTCAAATGGGGCTGTCTAATCTGGTGCCTGAATGATCGGAGTGGTGGTCAAAGCTTCCTTCAGGCAATCAAACGCCTACTTGCACCTGTCATCAAACTCAAAATCGATGTCCTTCTGCAGTAGTCTAGACAAGGGAAGCGCCTTCTTGCTGAAATCCTTGATGAAGCGCCTGTAGAAACCTGCATGTCCTAGAAAAGATCTAACCTCTCGCACGCAAGAGGGGTAAGGCAATTGCGAAATCACAGATATTTTAGCAGGATCTACCTCTATTCCCTTTTCAGAAATGATGTGCCCTAGAACCAAACCTTGTTCAACCATGAAGTGACATTTCTCAAAATTGAGAACAAGGTTTGTTTCTATGCATCTTTTCAAAACGTTTTCAAAACTGTCTAAACATGCATCAAAAGAGGATCCATACACAGTAAAATCATCCATAAACACCTCTATGCAACTCTCAAGAAAGTCGCTAAAAATGCTAAGCATGCACCGCTGGAAGGTACCAGGGGCGTTGCATAGGCCAAAGGGCATCCTCCTATAGGCAAAAGTGCCAAAGGGGTAGGTGAATGTGGTTTTCTCTTGGTCCTCAGGAGCAATATTGATTTGAAAATAACCAGAAAAACCATCAAGGAAGCAATAATGAGATTTACCTGTCAGGCGCTCCAGCATCTGATCAATGAATGGTAGGGGGAAGTGATCTTTCCTGGTTGCTTGATTGAGCCTCCTATAATCAATGCAGACTCTCCAGTTGTTCTGCACTCTTGTGGGAATCAACTCATCCCTCTCATTTTTCACAACCGTGAGGCCAGTCTTCTTGGGCACAACATGGATGGGGCTCACCTACTGACTGTCTGAAATAGGGTAGATGATCCCAGCTTGCAAAAGCTTGGTCACCTCCTTCTTGATGACGTCCATGATAACGGGGTTTTGCCTTTTTTGTGGCTATCTCACTGGCTTTGCCCCATCTTCCAAAAGAATTCTATGCATGCATGTGGATGGGCTAATACCAGGTATGTTAGCCAAACTCCAACCTATGGCTTTCTTATGCGCCCTCAACACTCTAAGCAACCTCTCCTCTTGCACAGAATCAAGGGAGGTGGAAATTATGACTGGTTTCCTCTCATCATCCTCCAAGTACACATCCTTGAGGTTTTCTGGGAGTTGTTTCAGCTCAAGAGTGGGTTCCTGCAAGTCAGATTCAAGTGTACTTCCTGCAACGTGGTTAATGCATTCTGACTCTAAAGAATGAACAGGTAAAGGCAGAGAACCCATCTCATCACAATCCAGATCAATATCCATCACAGGTATATCAACAACATCATCAATATCATCCAAATCATCAAAAACATGCATATCATCAATAACCTGGACATCAACAATACCCTGGACATCACAATTCTCATCCAAATCAACATCCAATTCAACATTATTCTCAATTGTTGTCTCAATCCCAGATTCAATGCATGAATGTAAAGAAGATAGAAAAGAATGCTTCTTCTCATGCAAAGAATGAAAGTTGTGAACAACAAATTCATCAATAATGTCATCCAATGCATCAATCCTAAACACAGAATGGTCCTCAGCTAGAAATTTCATTGCATCAAGGATATTAAAATGAACAACAATATCAGCAAATTCCATAGACAAAGTTCCAGCATACACATCAATCTTAGTTCGGGCAGTTTTCAAAAATGGCCTGCCTAAGATAATGGGAGCGGATCCATGAGAGAATCCCTCCTCCATCTCCAAAACATAAAAGTCAGCAGGAAAAATCAATTCACCTACCCTAACCAAGACATCCTCTATGAAACCTGTTGGGTGGGTAACACTCCTATTGGCCAACTGAATGACCACACCCTTGGTTTGCAAAGGACCAAGAGACAAAGATGAATATATAGACAAAGGCATGACATTAACAGAAGCACCCAAATCAAGCATGGCATTCTCAAATTTACTGTTTCCAATCACACAAGGAATGCAAAATATACCTGGGTCCTTGCACTTCTCAGGAATGTGCGGGACCGACTTACCAATAAGCGCAGATACATTCCTTCCCATGCTAATCCTTTCATCGCCCTTCATCTTCCTCTTGTGTGTGCACAACTCCTTCAAGAATTTGGCATATCTTGGAATCTGTTTAATGGCATCAAGTAGAGGTATGTTCACCTCTACTTTCCTGAAGGTCTCTAGAATTTCCCTATCCACCTCTTCAGTCTTTTCGCTAAGAAGTGCCCGTGAAGGGAATGGAAGAGGGATAGGTCGATCAACCAATGGAGAAGGCGCAGCGGCGGTGGTGGTGGAAGAGGAAGAAGATCCACCTGAAGAAGAACCACCGGCTGAAGAAGAAGATCCACCCACCTCAAATGCCCTGCGTGGACCGTCATGGTCGTCCTCTCTAGGAAAGTGGCAGGCACGGGTGTAGGTGTAGAAGCGGGCTCTAAAGGCACAACAATCTGCTTCCCTGATCTGAGGGTTATGGCACTCACATTCTTTGGATTCTGCACAGTCTAGGATGGTAACTTATCAGAGTTCTGAGACTGCGCCTGATTCATCTGAGTAGCCATCTGACCCATCTGGTTAGTGAGACTCTGTATGGAAGCTCTAGTCTCCTGCTGAAACTGCATGTTTTGCATAGTCATCTGTCTCACTAACTCTTCCAATGAAGGTGCAGACGAAGTGGAAGGTTGGGCAGCTGGTTGGGCTAGTGCCTCTTGTTGCTGCTGTTGCTGTTGTTGCCTCTGGTGTTGTTGCATAGGTGGAGGCACATATCTGTTAGGTGCTCCAGCATTCTGGAAAGGTGGCGCCTGTTGCTGATGTTGTGGCGCATTGTTCCATCTAAGATTAGGGTGATTCCTCCACCCTGAGTTGTACCTGTTGCTGGACAAGTCATGACTTTGTTGTTGTGGCTGCCTATTGTTATATATGTTAGTAGCATAAGCCTGAGGCGCATCAGAGGCAGCTGAGGATTGCAAAGCAGGACAAGCATCTGTATAGTGGTCACTAGAAGGACAAATAGCACATAGTCGTGCAACAGATGAAGATAGAGCTGCAGATCTCTGGTTGGTAGTCAACTGTGTCACCAACTTTGTAAGAGATTCAATCTTGCCTTCCAACTTGCTTTCAATGGCTGATAAAGACTGGGCAACCACATCATGTACGCCCCTCACCACAATGGCATCATTCCTGGCGCTAAACTATTGGGAGTTCGAAGCCATCTTCTCAATCAAATGTCTGGCCTCAGCAGGTGTGGTGTCTCCAAGAGCTCCACCACTGGTAGCATCAATCATACCCCTATCCACGTTGTTCAAACCCTCATAGAAATACTGGATAAGGAGTTGTTCAGGTATCTGATGGTGGGGGCAGCTTGCACAAAGTGTCTTGAATCTCTCCCAATACTCATACAAGCTCTCTCCACCAAGCTGCCTAATCCCAGTGATGTCCTTCCTGATAGCTGTGGTCCGGGATGCTGGGAAAAATTTCTCCAAGAACAACCTCTTCAGATCATCCCAGCTAGTGATGGATCTAGGCGCCAAAGCATACAGCCAATCCTTAGCAACACCTTCCAATGAGTGAGGAAATGCTTTAAAAAAGATGTGCTCTTCAGGAACATCATGAGGTTTCATAGTGGAGCAGACAATGTGGAATTCCTTCAAATGCTTGTGTGGACTCTCACCTGCAAGACCATGAAACTTGGGCAACAAATGGATCAGTCCAGTCTTGAGAACAAATGGGACGTCCTCATCAGGATATTGGATGCACAAGCTTTCAATATCGAAATCAGGTGCAGCCATCTCCCTAAAAGTCCTCTCACGAGGTGGAGGTTGTGCCATATTGTTCTCAGTGTGAAAAACAACAGAGTCAGAATCAGAATCAAGTGCAGATGCAACAGATGCAGTGGATGCAGTATGCACAGAATACTCAACAGTTGGATGAACAGTATCTAATGGGACAGACTCAAAAATAGACTCTAAAGAAAAATTCCTAGAATGCCTAACTAACTTATGAAACGTCCTATCAATTTCAGGGTCAAAAGGTGGTATGAATCCAGGATTTCCTCTAGTCATGCACTAAATCACAACACCCTCTAATCATGAAACAATAGCACAAAAATCTCAAATCACAGAAAACAATCACAAGACACAACAAAGACTATCACAACACGTCAAAACACAGTCACAAGACACACAAACACAAACAAAAGACTCAATACTGAACCGTTGGTCCCCGGCAGCGGCGCCAAAATTTGATGGGTGTCGCACCCCACACAAATTTGATTGCAATTTAGAAATGCAGTATAATGCTAGGGAATGACCCCTAGGTCGTTTCTCAAGGACCAACTGCGGTTCAGAGTCAAGTCTAACACAAAGTGGGGGGGGGGGGTTGAAAGTTTGTTTGGTGTGCAGAAAAATTAAAATTAAAACGCAGATGGAATTTAAATTAAAACGCAAATGTAAAAACGTAATTAAAATTAATTAAAACGAAACTGCTAAGTAAAAACAAAAATTCACGCTGGAACTGGACAGCTCTGACCTTTGCTCAATGTTTTGCCCATAACTTTTTCTACAGAGCTCTAAATGAGATGAGGTTGTTTTTCCTGAAAAATAGACTCAAATATCTTTCATGTGACATATAAAACGTAGCATTTGGACCTCTAGTGTGGTTGCAGTTATTATTTTAAAATCGAGTCCAGAGAGTGAAAATGCTAAACTAAATACTAGACTAAACAAATATCTAAGCACAGTTAAATTAAATTAAATGCAACACTAAATTAAAGAAATTAAAAATAACTAATCCTACAATGCAAATTAATGCAAAACAAAGGGGTAATTAAACAAGCTTTAGGACAAAACATAAAGAGGAAATGTTTCCTTAGTCAAAAGTAGCTCCATTTGTGCTTGGCCAAATCGGGTAAAAACTTTAATGCACCATTTTCTCTCTCTCTTTCAATCCATTTTCGTTTTTCTTCAACAACCAAGCTTTCAATTTGTTTCTTCCATTCTCTGAACCGAAACACACTCCCACCATATCAAAATTCATTTGCAAACTCATTCAAGAACACTAAAACCAAGTTCCACCTTCATAAATCCAACTTCAAGCACTACTTTTCTTCAACTTTTTGACCAAAACAAAACCAAACCCTTAACTTCCATTACTGCACTGTCCAGCCACCATCATTAAACATAAAATCCAGCTCCAAATATGTTTCCAAACATCAAGAACAAAATGCAAGAAGAAAATGGCTCAAGAACACAATACCCATGCACCAACTTAAGCCTTTTTCACTACCAAACTTGACAATAACTCCATTTTCATCCTCCAATCCAAGAAACACAAGATAAATTCGAAATCACTGCAGCAAAATGATGAGAAAATCGAAATGGACAATGGGTCTCCCTTCCACCAAAGACATCACCATGAAAAAGCAAAGAAGAAGCTTCAAACTCAAGCATTCAACCATCAAAACGAAAATCTAAAGAGAGAAATGGTAGAGCTTCATTCCATCAAGCAAGAACAAGCATTGTTGCACATAATAGAAGAAGAAAAACGTGATCTTGCTCATTCATAGTGAAGAAAACGAAAATAGCATACCAAGGCTCCCAAGAGAGTTCATACAAGGCCAAAAGCAAAATGAAAGTGTAGTATGAAGTGTGTGCTTGGAGTGTCTCGGCAATTGGCTCAAAATGCTGTCCAAAACCACTCAAAAATGGTGGGGTCCACCTCCTAGAAACCCTAGGTTAAGTGCCACATGTCCCTCAAAGTTTGGGCCTAACATAAAAATTGCCAACATGGGCCCAATGCACCAAAAGCTTAAGTAAAGTTCTTAATCAACTAGATTACAATTTTAATTAAATTTGCAATGACTAAATATTAAATCTTGAATGTCCATGCCATCTCCTAATGTTCCAAAATATGTCTCCAATATTTTCCCTGCAATTAAACATGCAATTAATTAGCTCAGAAAATCCAAATTAGTGAAAATATGAATTTCCGACCAAATTAAGCACAGTTAGGACAAATGGGGAAATAACGGGCAATTAAACATAATTCCCTGATTTATTTGAGTGCAATAAACCAAATATAGTCAAGAAATAACGACTCATCAATGTGCTAGGTCATGGCTAGGGGTATGTCATCATGTTGCAACTCAAATTACTATCATTTAATAAAGATGATGTGTTATTGTCCTTCAAACAAGAGGTAATGTCTAGAAGTCTAATTTACTTGTAATGTTAGGAAATGAAAACTGAGCTAAAGTTTATCAATATGATGAAGTCAACTTGTGTATAAAGAATGTTATGATGACCTATGAAGGAGTTCCAATCTATCAAATCTAGGGTTTATCTTTTCATTCTTTCCATTATTTTCATCTATTTTCACAAGGATTATGCTGAACTAAATCTCCATTGTCGTTGGAGACTTGATGTAATCGTTTGAAACTCTCATCTATTGAAATGTTGCTTTATTCATATGTTTTTATTCATTAATTGTTAGGGTTTTTCCTCCATTATATTTGCATGCTTTGTTTAACACATTATTCAATAACATAATCTTTGATTTTATCTAGATGGACACATGTGGGTAGGTCTAGACATGAGAGAATTCTCTTGGTAGCAATATTACCTAGACATAGGGATAGGAGGACCAATTGCCTTAAGCTTCTGTGCGTGAGAATTATGTAATGCATGATCAATTGCTAAGGAGGCAAGACATTGTAAACTTGTAATTAGGAGTAGTCTCTTTTCACCAAGATATTAGGATTAGGGTAAATTAGAAAGTGGCAATGACATTAATGAAAAATTCGAATTCTTAGATATATGAGAGTGGATAGGATGAAATCATAAACCCCAACAACATAATTCATTCATACCTCATTCACCTGCGTTATCTTTTGGTCAATTGATCAAAACCTTTGCATGCATATTTAATTTTCGTTTTTGCATTATAAAACCCTAATTTTCGTTATTCAAGTCTTAGATAATCAAGAAATCACATGAAAGTCTAGGCCTAAGAGTCTCTAGGGAAACGGTACCCAGACTTACCGTTTTTTATTACTTGATACGATTCGGTACACTTGCCAGAGTGTAAACAAGTTTTTGGCGCCGTTGCCGGGGACTCGTGGTTTAACTATTCTAGTAGTGTGATTATTGATTACCGTTGACTTGATTTTTTTATGTTTTTTTTATTTTTGTTCTAATAAATATTTTCTAGGGTTTTGTGCCTAATGTTTGCAGGATGCAGTTTGGACAAGAATTTAACTATATGGGCACTCAATTTTACCAAGATGATTTCAACCATTGGTGGGAACCTCGCTCAAACATGGATCAAAGCCAATTTGGGCAAGCTGCCGAGCAACAAATCACTATACCCAAGGAGAACACAAATTTTGACGAACTTTTTCAGCGGGTCACGGATACGAGTTTATCTTATATAAAATACATGGAGGAGTTAAAACAACGTCAATGGCAGCAACAACCCTCTTTACCAAAAGAAACGTTGGAGAACGATCAACAACTATGGCAACAGGTATCTACTTTAAATGAGAAAATCAACAGATTAAAGGAGATGTTTGAACAGATTATGCAAAATTTCATCTTCGCTCAAAAAAACTGGGAAGTGGCATTCAAAAGGATGAAGATGCAGATTAGTTACTTAATTGAGAAATTGGATTCTAGGGTTAATACTGAAGTTAACCCTAGAAAGGAATGTCAAGTCACTATCACTAAAAGTGACAAGGTTGTTGATGAGGAAAAATAGAGGGAGGTGAGGAAAAGATAGAGGAGGAAAAGATTAAGAGAGATAAGAAAAAGATAGAGGAGACAAAGACAAAAAGGTTGAGTGAGGAAGATAGAGAGGAGGAGAAAGAAAAAGAAGGGGTTGAGAGAAAAGAAGAAAAAAAAAGTGTGTGAAAATAAAGAAGAAAATAAGAGAAAAGAAAAAGAGATTTAAGTGTTTTATGGAAATTTGCAAGAAATTGGAGATTAAAGTTCCTATGATTGAAACATGGAAACAGGTGCTTGGTTTTATGAACTTTCTAAAGAAATTCAACAGAAAGAAGAAAAAGAAAAGAATATCAAGCAAGGAGAATATCAATACTTACTAATGGGTGTTTGAGCTTTACTGGGTCAAGCTAATGACGTTAAAAGAGCGCTTGCTGGGAGGCAACCCAGTTTCTGATTTTTCTTTTTAATTAATTATTTGTGTGGTTTGGATTTGATTGTTCTTTGTGTGTTTGAGTTTCTTTTAGGTTATATGCTATTTTTGATGGTAGTGATAACATCTACTGATGGATGCTAAGAGGACTCTAATAACGACATTTACTGATGGATGTTGTTATGAGGATGACGAATGAAAGCCTTTACTAATGGATGCTGCTACAACATCTACTAATGGATGTTACCATAACAAGGATGAGGAATAATAACATCTACTAAAGGATGCTATGTGATCAAGCATCTACTAAGGGATGCTATGTGATCAGGCATCTACTGATGGGTGTCATTGACAACATTATTGATGAATGCTGATGAAGATAAGAAAGATTACCATCTACTGATGGGTGCTAATGAGACAAATGTGCATCTACTGAAGGATGCTGGAGGACTATTGGGTCAGGCTCGTAACGTTAAACAAGTGCTACGTAGGAGGAAACCCAATTTTCTAAACCTATCTTTTTAATTTATGCTTTATTTGCTTCTGTTTTTAGAATAGGTGTTGATGTACTTAGGTTAAAACTTATATATGATGCAATGGGTTGATGATAATTTGATGAGTGTGCTTGATGATGCTTTTATATTGATTGATGTTGAGATTATATATGAGACGTTATATACAATTGGTTGTTCATAATGTGTATGAACATATGCATGATGATATGATTGTGATTGTGATACTGGGCAAGATGTATATCTATGTATTGGAACTTGAAATTAGCATACTGAGGTTTTGAACTCTAGAGTTTTTGATTGAATGATTGTTATTACTTTGAAAGCATGAATGACTTTGGCCAAGTTTCTATGATTGAATCACTTGCTTGCTTGTGTCATATGATCAAGGCCATTTTTGTTTAGCCCTTTCTTAGCTAATGCATAAATTTTCGTCCCAATTAAAAAGAGCACAATGTGTTCTACCCTTTTTGAACCTAAGCCTTAAACAGAATTGAAAACCTTTTTTTTTAAAATCTTTACCTTGAGTTAAGTTGAGAATTATTGTGTGGTATTGATAAAGGTTCAAGTTTGGAGCTATTGGGAAAGTTGAAAAAGAAAAGATAAGCATTAATCTAATGTGTTGAGCAGAACATGAAAAGATGAAAAAGATAGAAAATATAGAATGAGAAGAAAAGCTCGATGCAAAGAAAAGGGAAAGTTGGGAATGAGTGAGTTTGGTTGTTTAAAGAGAGTTTGTGCTTAAATTATAAATGTGAATAACTCTCTTAACTCAAAGACTTTGTGATCTAGAAAAAACCAATGTTCTTCTTAGCCCAACCACATTACAAGCCATGGAAAGTCCTTGTGATGATAACTTGCTTGTGAGTATGATTGATTGTGGTTAAATGAAAGGCAAAGTTATTTTGTGTGAGATTGTGATAGTAGAGAGAATGAGTCACCTCAATATACACATGTGTGCTTGAGTGAAACACTTTCCTTGATGAGGAGTAGTTCCAGTTATACATTATTGCATCTGTGCTTGGTTAATTGGTCATTCATGATAATAACATTTGTTGGAAAGACTGTGATTATGTGAACACTATATTGAGTTTAATGGAAGTAATGCATCTATACATCTTGACTAATATTTTTATGATGAGTTGAGAGTGATTACTTGTCTTGGAAGAAAAAGTCTTGGAAAGTGTTAATCCATTGTATTGATTGTTTGAAAACTGAGCTACATTTTGTTTTGCTTGAGGACAAGCAAAATTCTAAGTTGGGGGCTGTGATTACGGTTGAAAACCCGTTATTTTCATACTTAAATTTGACATTAAACACACCCTTTATGACTTAGAATTTGCTTGAAATCATGCATTTTTCTTAAGTTAGAGAATAAGAGAGTCAAAGTTGGTTTTCTTGGTTTTATGCTTGGTTTTCCCTTGAATTTGTAGGTTTATTGAATGATTTCAAAGAAGGGTTGAAGTATCAAGAAGTTGTAGTGCAGAAAAGTCAACTAGAATGCAGAAAAGTCATTCAGTCAACTAGAAAAGTCAACAGTCAACCAGAATGTTCAAAAGTTGACCAGAGAGCCACAGGCAGCACCAGGCAGTGGTTTTCCAGTTTTTTACTGTTTTGCGCTTGGGCGACATCGTTGGGCGCCATTTTGAGTGCCGCACCCACCGCCAGGCGGTGGACTATGGGGCCTGGGCCGATTTTTCCATTATTTTCTGAGTTATAAATAGAATTGCACGATCCAGAAGGGGTATATTTTGATAGAAAGAGACGTAGAAACACTTTCTTCACCCCTCGAAGGCGGATTTTGGATGCAGGAGCTCCAATCTATCAAATCTAGGGTTTATCTTTTCATTCTTTCCATTATTTTCATCTAGTTTCACCATGATTATGGTGAACTAAATCTCCATTGTTGTTGGGGACTTGATGTAATCCTTTGAAACTCTCATATATTGAATTATTGCTTTATTCATATGCTTTTATTCATTAATTGTTAGGGATTTTCCTCCATTATATTTGCATGCTTTGTTTAAGACATTATTCAATAGCATAATCTTTGATTCTATCTATATGAACACATGTGGGTAGGTCTAGACATGAGGGAATTATCTTGGTAGCAATATTACCTAGACATAGGGATAGGAGGACCTATTGCCTTAAGCTTCTATACGAATTATGTAATGCATGATCAAGTGCTAGGGAGACAAGACATTGTAAACTAGTAATTAGGAGTAGTCTCTTTTCACCAAGATATTGGGATTAGGGTAAATTAGAAAGTGGTATTGACATTAATGAAAAAGTCGAATTCTTAGATATATGAGAGTGGATATGATGAAATCATAAACCCTAACAACATAATTCATTCATACATCATTCACCTGCGTTATCTTTTGGTTAATTGACCAAAACCTTTGCATGCATATTTAATTTTCGTTTTTGCATTATAAAACCCTAATTTTCGTTATTCAAGTCTTAGATAATCAAGAAATCACATGAAAGTCTAGGCCTAAGTGTCTCTAGGGAAACGATACTCAAACTTACCATTTATTATTACTTGATACGATTCGGTACACTTACCGAAGTGTTAACAGATGCCATTTCCATGATACCTACCACGCGTGAGGATGAAGGTCGCGCTTGTCGTAGGAACTCACATTCCTTCCCTATGAAAAACCCCAGCCAAAATGAGAAAAAAGAAAGAAGAAATGTGTCTCCGTCACACCCCGTTGCACAATTTGAGCCAAAAATAGTAAAAGGGAGAAGGAGAAGATATCCTTCCTAGCCACTTCCGCGAGTGATAACGTTGTCGTTGACGCGATCAAATTAATACTACTAAACTATAACAACTTCAGTATTGCTAAGATAGTAGCCAACAAAATAAAAAGGGTAAATTCAACTTTAAGTCATTTCCTAACGAACACGAAATTGATTTTTAACAAATTAATTCTTATAAAAGCTATACAAAAGGGATTAGTAAAATAATAAACAAGTTAAAGATAAAGAAATTTATAAAGAGATGTAAAAAGATAAAAACAAATATAAAGAAAATAGGTTGATGTCACTTTTTTTTTCAAAATAGGATTCATCATTGGTTATTTAAAGATTATTGTTCAATTAACTATTGTCTTAGATTTTCAAATTAATCAATGTAAATTCTCAATTAATTTGTTGGGTTTCTCACTTTTAACCAAAGTACATTCTCAATTAAAAGCAAGAACTTTGTAGATTAGTCATAGTAAATTTAACCAAAGTACATTCTCAATTAAATATTACTATGCCTAATCATGTCTATTCTTTTACCTCTTATGTCAAGTAAAAAGCTAATTAACCAAAGTTCATTCTTGATTAATTATTGTTAAATTTTTTACCACTAATCAAAGTACATTCTCAATTATTGGCAAAATCCCATTCAATCATATGAAAGCTTCCAACTTTAATTAAAGTAAATTCTCAATTAAAATTAAAAACCCTTGGACTCATATGATTGTTATGTTATGTAGATTTCACATCATGCTAAATTGCTATAGTGTGAAGATAATTACTTTTACTTGATTAAGAAGCAAAAAACATAGATAAAAATAAATCACAACAAGCATCAAAAGAACAAACAAATTTATTCATCTAACCTCAGAATCCAATTAAGAAATTACAACACAATCAACCCAAAGGCTTAGCACTCCATGGAATGATGAAATAATATGAAAATAGAGGAAAACAGGGTGGAGAACATGAGAGAAGAGAAGGGGGACGAAATTTAAACCCCCCAAAGGGGTTCCTCAGCTCCTCTAATGTGTTTCCCTAAGTTTCTTTATATAGAAATTGGATTGGGTTTTGTTTCAAGCTTTTCTGTTATTGTAATCTTCTTTATGATAATGTAATCTCCTCCAATAATCTTCTAAATAATTCAATATCTTCAAAATATATTTTATTGTTGTGGAGATCTAAACATATTTGAGAAGATATATCAAATAAATTATCATAAGATATGTTTTTCCCAAATTATCTTTAATCATAAACATTTATCAATTATCAAAGCCCTTTTGGTAGAAAAAAAAATAGAGAAAACCGCAAAATCCAATTTTTGTTGCGTGTTCCCTTCTCTTAGCTTGGCCAAATTTCTTCACATTTTCATGCTATGTTTGGATTGTCTTCTTGTGGTTTTGATTATTTGTTATTATTGGATTTATCTTTAAGGTGTCATGAAACTTTAACTAATTTATTTTCACACCTCAATGATTTCAACTTAGCTGCCGGTACACTAACATACTGTGAAAATATCTAATTAGAAACATTTATGTAACTGAAAAGTTATTTTTAACATGTTTTTATATTAAATAAACTCAATTATAACAAATCATAATTAAAATATTCTATTAAAGTACAAAAACAAGTATTAAAGGCTACATGAGGACAAAAATATACACTCATCACCGAGGAAGAATCCTTCCAAACATGGTTCATTCAATAAAGGAAAGAAAAAGAAAATTTTTTTTTTTAAGAAATATGACTGAATTCCATATCATATAATTAAACTCATGCTTATTGTACACCACATCAACACTCATTAATATTGTTTGTTTTCAATTAATAAAATGACTTATTTATTATACATTTTCAAAATTAAAAATTTAATTAAATCTACTTGATACAAAATAACCAAATTAAGATTTTTGTAGATATACGTGATCATCTAAAGATCTTAACCTATTTAAATTTAAGTTTAATGAATAAATTATATATGAAATTTTCAATAATGTAACAGTAATAATATATTTATTTATAAACTATTACTCAACCAATACTTTATAAACAAATATATTCGTATTTCGATATTAATCTTTAAGATTTATATAATTTTTATATTAAAAAAAGGCTTAAAAATAAACACGCAACAGCTACACCAAACTAGTGAAGGAAATCACGGCACCGTCCCATTGCGTAAAACCCTAATCCCAATTATCGTCCACACCTAAACCCTTTCCCCCATTTACTTTTTGTTGTTTTTCTTCACTTCCAACAGCTTCCCGGAATCGAAGAAACGTTTTTTATTTTGTTTCTGCACCACTTTGTTCTCCTTCATTTTCACGCTCCGTTCCTTGTCGAGTAGAAGAAGACCCACCCAACACTAATGTAACAACCACCCATCCTCCTCTTGGAAATCGCGATTCGAGGTTTCCTCTCTTAAACTATCCTCGAGTGCTCCTAGGAAAGACAAAAAGAAAACAAGCTTCTTTTATTTCGTTTCAAAGATTAAATTTTTGCGGTGGGTATGGAAGCAGCGAGAGTGGGTATGGGGGTTGAAGGTGGGAATGGGAGCAATGTGAAATTGTTGCAGCCTAAGGGTCAGCAAGTACAAGTGGGAACGGTGTCTCAGCTTCTCGCTGGTGGACTAGCCGGTGCTTTCGCCAAGACCTGCACTGCTCCACTTGCACGCCTCACCATCCTTTTTCAGGTTTGTTTAAATGTGTTATAATGAATGTGTTTGATTTTAGGGTTGCCTAGCATGTCATGGGGGGTGGATTTTTAGGTTTTGGTTGAAATGAGACTATTTAGGTTTCAGGTAAGTTGGAAATTACACTATTTTTAAGACATTCAAATACATCAGATTTGAATTGATCACATTTTAAATTATTTCATCTTTTGAATGACAATTAAACTTTTAATATTTTTATTTGGATAAATTATCACCAAATTCATCAAAGTATTTAAATATCTAATAATTATTAAATAAAAAAATATAATCTTTTAGTAGATCTTGATTGATGTTATTTTTACTTTTGTCAAAAATTTTAAAAAATTACAAACTTTTTTCTTAATTTACATTTTAACTAGATTATTTTCAAATGAAATGGGAATTGGTCAAATACATAACATTATGTCGAGCTCATGCAAGTTCGGTCGACTTAGCCTAGGTCAACATGAACCAACCAATACATAACATTGGTCGAGCTCATGCAAGTTCGGTCGACTTAGCCTAGGACAACCTGAACCTAAACCAAGTTGAGTAGGCCTAAGCCTAAGTTGAGCCAAATAGGCCCGAGTCAAAGCCAAGCCAAATAGATCCGAGCCAAGTAGATCTGAGTCCAACTTGAGCCAGGCCTTGGGCCAAGTCTGAGTCAAGTCTGCTTGGACTTTGTCAACTTGGGGCTCAAGAAGAGCCAAGTCAGGGCAAGTCCACATTTAGTAGAGTAAGGGTGAGTACCCATTCATCCGAATTGGGATTGATCCATTTTTTGTCCAGTTGGGTTAGGCTTAAACTGGTCCTAGTCTGATAAAGACTATGTCCAAATTAGCTTAATTAAGACAAGGTCAAGTTGAAGTTGCCTAGGTGCAAGTCAAGTTAGTGACGCCAACTGAGTCGAGTTGAGTTGGTCCGAGCAAGTTGAGCTTAGCCAAGTTTGCTTAAGCCAAAGTTGAACTAAGTCAGTTAGGGCCTATGTCAAGCCTAGTCTACCTGGGTATAAGTCAAACTAAGTTGAGCTAGGCCTCTTGAGTCATGTTTGGTTGAAATTAGCTTGGGTTGGGTCCTAGTTGGGTTGGCCTAGTTAGGATCGAGACAAATTGGGTCAAATTTGGCCAAATCAAGTTGGTCTCGTGTTAGGATGAGACATTGGGTCATGTGAAACTAAGTTGGGTCGAACTCACATCAAGTTGAGCATAGCCTATTCAGGATCCAGTTGACCTAAACTTGAAGACTGAAATATGAGTTTAAGAATATGAAGAATTTCAAATTCTTACTTTTTTGGTGGAATTTGAAATTTTTTAATTTTAAGTAATCTAATTACTTTAATGAAATTTTAGAATTTCAATTTCTTTCAAAATTCCTTACCCAACTAACATATTTTGTCCTAAAGCATTTCAAATTCTCTGAAAAAATGAATCACCCTCTTAAAATGTTTTATCTATTAAACACATTATTAACTAGTGTATATTATCTGACTATTTTTACATGCATTTACTTTATCAGGTTCAAGGTATGCATTTTGATATGGCAGCATTGAGCAAGCCTAGCATTTGGGGTGAGGCTTCACGTATTGTCAATGAAGAAGGATTTAGAGCATTTTGGAAAGGCAATTTGGTGACCATAGCCCATCGTCTCCCTTACTCTGCAGTCAACTTCTATGCTTATGAACGCTACAAGAATGTAAGTCTGATGATCTTTACATAATGTTTATGTGGTCTAGAAGTTGTTGCTTAAGTTTCTTAAGTTTGAATCAGTTTCATTGTTTTTTGTATTCTGTTACAGCTATTACATATATATTTGGGTGAGAATCATCGAGGAAATACAAGTGCAGATCTGTTTGTGCACTTCGTAGGTGGTGGTTTGTCTGGCATAACATCTGCTACAGCTACATATCCTTTGGATTTGGTGAGAACACGACTTGCAGCACAGGTAATTACCAATTATCGTTATTTGAAGATTTTTGGAGCTCAGTTACATGCATTGTATATTGGTTAGATTTTAATTGGAACTTACTATTTCATTGACTTTGATCCAGTTTGTAATGACTTTTGGGATTTTATTTCTCTGCAGAGAAGTTCCATATACTACAGGGGCATCTCTCACGCTTTTAATACTATTTGCAGAGAAGAAGGGTTCTTGGGTCTCTACAAGGGACTTGGAGCTACATTGTTGGTATGCTCATGATGTGTTTTCAACTCTTCTCTTTAGCTTCTTTATGTTTACGATCCGGCTATATTTTACAATTGGCATAACTTGTTTTATATGGTACAGGGTGTTGGACCCAATATAGCTATAAGCTTTTCTGTTTATGAAGGCTTACGTTCTTTTTGGCAGTCCCGAAGGTGAGTATCTGAATTTGCAACGAATTGAGAGTATTTTATGTGGAAGGTTACCTCCTCGTGTTTGGTCTTATTAGTTTGTAGATATTTAATTTATTCTTTGAAACTTAGGCCCGATGATTCAACTGTCATGGTCAGTCTCGCTTGTGGCAGTCTTTCTGGTGTTGCATCGTCAACAGGTAGTATTGATAGTTGTTGTCTCCAATATCAGTTTTTCTGTTCCAAAACCTAAAATCTAATTTTAATTTTAAAAGTTTGAGTTAATAGTATTTTTAAATAAGTCATTTTCAGCTACAATCTAATCAATTTTTTTTTCTTCAGATAGCAATTTCCTCATCTGGTATGAATCATTCTTACTTTAATTGTTTAATTGTTGTCTCTTGCAACATGCAGCAACATTTCCTTTGGATCTTGTAAGACGCAGAATGCAGTTGGAGGGAGCTGGTGGTCGAGCACGTGTCTATAATACCAGTTTATATGGTACATTTAAGCACATAGTTCAGAATGAAGGACTACGTGGTTTGTACAGTGGCATTTTGCCTGAGTACTACAAGGTTGTTCCCAGCGTGGGCATTGTCTTTATGACATATGAGACATTGAAGATGTTTCTATCAAGCATTCCAAGTTAGGAAACACTCTATTCTTATCGTATGTCATGATTCATTACTATTTTTATCCTTTAGAAGGAAATTTTGTGATGGATTGTATTATTGCCGTAGCCATGAGCACAATTTTGTATTTGTATAGGTAGTTATAATTTAGCGAGTTACAGCAATTGTACCAAATCGAATTTTAGGTCATAGTTATGGATGATTAGAGAAATAGTTTGGTTGTAGAGTTTTCCACCATTAAGATATTATTAGTGTATTTACACTATTAATATTAGCATTTGATTTATCTTGCCCATGATGTTCTGGGGATTCTTTGTTGAGAACATCCTGAATTATGTTTTCATCTTTAAAATAGTCACATAAGTATTTATTCAAAACCACTCTATTATTAATTAAAATGCATGCTGGAACCACTAATTATGTATGGGTTTAGATCCAATCTCTCTTTTTGCTTAAGGTAAATTTATATTTTGTTTTCGTACAATAGTACAAAAAGAAATGGATTAAACATTTTAATTTGAAAATGTTGTTGTCCTGTTTTTTTTGGTATTTCCCATTGTTGTTTGGGTATATTGGATTGGATGCAATGAATTTTAACAAATAAACATGATAAGGAAAATATTGTAAATCAGGGTATAATCTTAAGCAGAACAAAAGGTCTGGCTTTAACAATATAAATAACATTACTAGTATGATTATTACAAATTAAATAGTAATAATTATTTACTTAAAATTAATCTTAAAATGTCAGTTAGAAGGGTATCCATCATTAGCATGAGATTGCCGATTTTAGGAAATATTAGTTTTAAACTCCTGCTCACGAATTGATGTTTATTAAAGAAAATTTATAGATCGAAAAAAGAAATAATAAATATTTTTGAATTTATAATTAAATTTTGAATACAATCAATCTTAAAAATAATTTATAGGTTTTATCCATCGAAAAAAATAATAAATATTTTTGAATTTATAATTAAGTTTGAATACAATCAACTTGAAAAATAATTTATAAGTTTAAAAACTCAATGATTATAAAAATATAAATAATACATTCTCTGAAAAATAGAGTAAACTTTTTAAAAATATAAAGAATATGTTGAAATAAGTAGAGTATACTTGTTAAAAGTACAAATAAGTGTATCATCATATGAATATAATATGTATGTTAGACTTGTCTAATTATTGCATTAACAATTTTGACTAATATACGGTATTAGACTTGTCTAATGTTTATAAGGATACACTCGTCTAATGTATACTGTTACTCATTCAATTAGTATATGCACAAATTTGTCTAATGTATATTACAAAACTCATCTAATCATAAAATAGATAAAGTCGTCTAATGTATATTAATAGACTCATCTAATATGTGTTTGAACATACTTTTCTAATGTATATTGTTATACTCATCTAATTAGTGTATGGAATGACTCATATAATATTTTTTACTCTATTCATTTGATCAATATATGAACATACTCGTATAATGTGTATGCCTAGACATGTTTAATGTTTTTTTCACTATACTCATCTAATTAGTGTATGAATAAACTTGTCTAATGTGTATTGCAAGATTAATGTAATAAATGAATGAACAAACTTGTTTAATATGTATTTACAGACTTGTCTAATTTGTGTATTCAATGACTAGTCTAATGTATATTTCTTGTGTCGTCTAATCAATATATGAATAACTTGTCAAATGTGTATTACTAGACTCATCCAATCAATACATTGATAAACTTATCTAATATTTTTTTTGCTTTACTCATTTAATCAATCTATTCCTATACTTATGTAATAATTTTTGTTATACTCGACTAATCAACGTATGAAATAAATTGTCTAATATATTTTGTTATACTGGTGTAATTAGTGTATAAATAGTCTCGTCTAATATGTATTGTTAGATTAATGTAATTTTTTTTGTTATATTCATCTAATCAGTATATTGAAAGACTTTGCCTATGTGTATTACTTGATTCGTCTAAACAATACATGGGCAAACTCTTCTAATATATTGTTAGATAAGTCTAATTAGTATATAGACACACTTATATAACGTGTATTGCTAGACTCGTCTAATTAGTGTATATTTGAATGGACAAACTCGTCTAATGTATATTAATAGACTCATCTAATTTTTGTATGACAAACTTGTGTAATGTATACTGCTAGACTTGTCTAATCAGTATATAGACAAATTAGTCTTCCTAGACTCGTTAATTAGTGTATGGATAGACTATTCTAACCAATTTATGTGCATACTCGTTTAATGTATATTACAAGCCTCATCTAATCAGGGAATGGACATACTTGTCTAATATGTATTAATAGACTCGTATAATTTGTGTATGGGGAAACTTGAGCAATGTATATCGTCAAGCTTTTCTTATGAGTGTATGGATAGACTTGTCAAGTGTTTCTTGTTGTTAGATTCGTCTAATTAATGTATAGGACAGACTCATCTAACGGGTATTCTTAAACTCGTCTTATCAATGTTGTTTGTCTAATGTTTTTTTTTTCTATACTTGTCTAATGATTGTATAAGAAACTCATCTAATGTTTATTGTTAAACTTGTTTAATTAGTGCATTCATAAACTTGTTTAATATTTTCTTATGTTTGCTAATTAGTGTATTCTTAGAGTTGCCTAATTAATGTATGGAATGAGTTATGTAATGTTTTTTTATTCTACTTATCTAATTAATGTTGAGACATACATGTATTGCTAGCATATTTTAATGATTTTTATTATACTCGTCTAATTAATGTATCTATTTTTTTATATATTTGTCTGGTATATGTTACTTAACTCGTCTAATCAATATACATCTAATATATATTTCTAGACTCACCTAACGAGAATATAAATAGTTAGTGATATATTTTAAAACAATTAGTTTGTCAACTTTTGTTTTTTCTTGCTAAAGTCTTATGTTCTATATTCTCAAGTTAAAAATAATAAAAAGTGAATTCAAATAATATAAAATAAACTTTATAATATTAAGAAAAGTGATGTTTTTCATCATAAATATATAATTTAAACTTTAAAGTGAACTTACATACAATGTTTTAATTTTTGTTACAAATATAATTATTTAAAATCGTATACCAATTTCTATATACATATGATTAATATGCTAGGTTTTTTTTTTAATAATATCAGTTTACTATTTACTCACTAAAATAATGAAAAATATCAATAATAAGATTATTTTTATTATAATTTAATATAAAAAGATAAATGGAATTTTTTTGTTGACAATTTTTTGTAAGACAAAATTATGACATGATTACTTTTTATATAACAGTGTAAACAATTTGTATTACCAATAAATATATATAATTTTTTTAAATAATAGTAAATAAAAGTAAAATATATTTTTTACATTTTATTTTATTAAATGATCAAATAATTTTTCCAACTCTTACTTTTTAATATACTTAATATAGATTAGTATTATAACAATTTGATGTTGAAAATAGTAAAAATAAATTTAATATATATAAAATAAAATTTATAATATTAAGAATTATGGTTCTTTTATTATAACTGTATAATTTAAACCATATTTGAAATGAACTTATTAAGTACAATATTTTAATTTATTTTATTATAAATATAATTATTTAAAACTTTAAATGCAGTCATATATATATATATATATATATATATATATATATATATATATATATATATATATATATATATATATATATATTATATGTGTGTGCACGCGTGCAAAAGTTTTTATTAAATAATATCAATGTACTTTGTACTAAGTAAAAGTAAGAAAAATATTGAATAATAAATTTTTTATATGATAATTAATCTAAAGTGATAAAAGTAAATTTACATTAATAATTTTTTGTGAGATAAAATTATTAAGATATATATATTATTTTAAGATATAATTTGTTTTTAATTTAATTTTATTGAATGAAAAATGATTAAAATTTATAAAAATATATAATTAGAAATAAAAAAAATTGTATAAAAATTTAATAATTTAAATATTTAAGTTAGGCCCCTCCCGTCCTTGCCCTTAAAATACATGTCGAGCTAGCTAGCCTACAAAAACAGGTGAGTAGTGGTAACTTGCCTTGATGGTTAGTCCGTCACTTTTTTCCTTTTTTATTTTTTGAATTTTCTAATTTTTTAAATTTTGATATTTTTTATTTATTAATTTTAGGAATCATTTCTATGTATACATAAAAATAGATATTAAAAGTATATTTAATTATTTAAATATTTTTAAGCTTTTAATTGAATAATTCATATTTTTTTATAGGATAATTAAAATAATTATTATATTTACAAGTTAAATTATTATATTATAACTAAAAATTGAAAAATTAATTTTTAAATGTTAGTTATTTAAATTATAATATATTGTACATTTAATTTTTTTAAAAAAATATAATATCTAAAAGTTAATTTTTAAATTAAAAAAGGGTTAGTTAATGACTTCTTGGTCGCCTTTGGCCTAGTTGAATGAGATCAAAATAGGAGGTGTTGTTCCCTTCACCACCTCAAATACTCCTTTCACCTCCACACTATTTTTTTTATTCCAAAAACATCATATTTTAATTTTATTTTATTTTCTTAAAATCCTAATACTCTCTACACCCTCTCACCTGCCATGTCAACTTTCTCTTACACAGAAACCCTAATTTATCACCACCAACCTTGTCGCCGCCAAACCCTATCTCCATCACCATCAACCTTGCTGTCAACTACGAGCCTCCATGGTCACCACCATCAAAACCACAAATCGTCGTCATCTTCAACCATCACCACAAATTCTCCATTGACGTGCCAAACCCTAGCATCGTCACCATCCTCACTGATGGGGTACCCCATGCAAATTTAATGTGCATAAAGAATGTAGTATAGACTAGGAAGTGACTCCTAGGTCGTCTCCCAAGGACCAAACTGTGGTTCGAGAATCAGGTCAAACACGAAGGGGGGGGGGTTGTGAAAGGTTTGTCAATGCAAATGAACTAAATTAAAACACAGATGCAAACAGAAAGGTAAACAGAAATGTAAAAACGGAATGTGAAAACGGTTGGTCATTAACTCAATCACTATGCTTCCAATCACAGATTAATGACAAGTACACACTACTCTAATCCAAATCCAACACGAATCATCCAACTAAGTGAAGGCTAATTCGGTCTTCAGAATTACAAACTAAGCGAATGAAATGCACAAATTTAATCAGTCGTGCACCATACAGTCTAATCAACTAAGCGAAGATTAAATACCGATTAGGCAACTAAGCGTATACCTAATCGCAAGCACACAACAAATTAAATATTGAGCTAAATCAGAGCAACAGAATGGCAATTAAAGTGCATAGATCTAATGAATAAAAAACTCTAACATCTAATCTAACACAACTAACCGACTAAGCGAAGGTTAGTCATGTTATCTTAATCGCGTATTAAGCGAACGCAATACACCTATTCCATCCAATGTGTTATATACAGATCGATCAAGATACAATCACCAATTGGGCAACTAAGCGTATACCCAATCGCAAGAACACAGTCAGGCTTCATAAAGTGCCAGGCAGACCAGAATAAACACAAGTACAGTCCAAGAAATCTCAAGGAGACAAAGTAATTTTATTAATGACCAACCCGACTAACCTAAACTAAATTGCAATTAAATTATCACTACCAAACAAACTAGACAACAGTAAAATAAACGGAAACAATAAATCAAACATAGCAGACGACGTAGTGAACGAAAACATTAAACTAAACGGTCCTAAGTCAAGATGTATTACCTAATTAAAGTGCAGCAGATAATAAAAAAACACGAGTTGTGGTATGTAGATGCAACACTAATATAAAACATTAAATGCACAATGTAACTTGCAAGTAAAATCAAATGCATGTGTGATAAATTAAAATGCAAAAAGTAAACTATTGGAGCTCCTTTCCCTTGAACGTGACAGCAGCAACTCCGTGTGTGCTAAGATATCACGCAGCTCCTTCCTTGCAAGTGTCAGCGCCACATCTCCACAAAGAAAAGAAAAGTTCAACACGTCTCCCTCTCTTCTTTGAATCAGCGTTCCAATTCCATTTGAAAGCAGTTGCGTGCCTCCCTCATGAATTAACGCATCTCCAGCAAGGATGAGAGCAGCTGTTGTTTTAATTCAATAGAAATCACGTGCTCCTCTTCTAACTAAAATCAGCGTCACTCCATTCAAGGGTTCATCCAACAAATCAACGTTAAAAACCAAAAACCAAGAAAAGAAAAGAGTAAGTGGCGACTGGAACCCTCACTACCAAGCACCGTCTGTTCTATTCCAGCCCCCTTGCACAAAATTAAAGAAATGGAAAAGTGCTTCTTTTCATTCAACCAAAATCCATCACCGTTCAAAGAAAAATACTCCCTAAAAAAACGTTCAAGCCAAGTCCTTTTTGAGAGTGGCGGTTGGAAACTACCTCACCGTTCCAGCCCATTTGAACTGTGTATTCTCTCGGTTTTTAAAGGAAAAATAATAATAATAATAATAATAATAATAAACTAAACCTAAATCACTTTTGGGCCCATCATATTTTTGTCAACATTGGCCCAATGTGAACAAGTTTGATTAAAAACATTGTAGACTACTAAATTACAATATAATTAAATTTGAATTGTCTGTATGGATAATCTTGAATTAATTTGCTTCCTTCCTAATGCTCCAAAATGTATCTCGAAAATTTTCCCTGCAATTGATAATGCAAATAATTAGCTCAGATAATTCAAATTAATTAAAATTAGAATTTCCGGTCAAATTAAGTACAATTAGTAAAAATGGGAAGATACTAGACATTTAAGCAAATTCCATGATTAATTCTAGCACAATAAATTAAGTGAAGTCGAGAAAATATTGACTCATCACTCACCACCAATCATCAGTGAGCCGCCTCCGCCATTAACGCACTAACGCCTCTCCATGAGCTACTCGCACCAGACCGCACCACGAGAACCACTTTGTGTCGCCGTCACACCATCTACAGCGGCGAGATCATCTTCTTCACCAGAAAACTTCATTGCAAAACCTTCACCAACCTAAATTGCTCCGCTGCGTGAGTGTCTTCTTCTCCATCATCTCCTTCCTCGCATCTTCATCTTCAACCCTGCACTCAGAAAAACCAGCCTAAGAACCCTAAATCAAAGCCAGAATAGAACCCTAGAAATCCAATGTCGCCTCTGTGACTCGCAAGACCTGCAAGAAGAAACCAGAGCAAACCCAAAACTTAGTCATTCTCGTGACGGTCAGGATTGATGAGAGGAAGGTCGGGGTCGGGATGTCGTTTTCGCCGTTGACGAGTGTCCTTGGCGCTGGAAAGTCACTGAAAAAAGGGTCACCGGAAAAGATTGTAGATTTCGCGGGGCGAAGAGGGTATGAGCCTCATTCGTGGAGAGTGGAGGAGCGCCATAAGAATCGAACACCGCTTGCTGCTGATGCTAAGCGACATATGGCGAATGCCCGTGGTGTGTCATGGGAATGGTACCATCGCCAACAACGAAGGAGGTTGCGAAGGCGACGATTGATAGTACTGGTGGTAAGTGACAAGGCTCGCTTGTTGGGGCTGTGATAAGCCCTAGAATTTTGGTTTATTTTTTTCTCAATTGTTTCATCCGATTTGTGGGCTTAAACGAATTTCCACATTTGATTGTCCTTCTATGGATGGTCTATGAATGTTGATCCATTCATGGATGTTGACATCCTTTTAAAAATCCAATGCATATTTATATCTGTTTAAATAGTATTAAAGGATAAAATAGGAATCAGGAGGTACAACGAGCAATGTTTAGTGGTGGAGGGAGTAACTCTCCAAAACAGGTTGATGAATTGAAAATTTCAACTTGATAAACCTTTATTAATTGGTTGGGAGGTTGATTCGTTGAATTGAATCCATTTTGAAACCGCTAAAAAGTAGTATAGAAAAAAAATTAATACTTCAAATATAAGTTATTTTTTAGTAATAAATTATTGAAAATACATTTGAAAAAAAAAATTGATGAATGTTAAAATATATCTAATGACATACATTAAAATAGGTATTTATTTATTTATTTTAAAATTCAACTGATTTTTAAAATATATTTTAGGGATGTGTATCATCGATTTAATTGATTAACAATTTTTTTTTAAACTTTAAACATAATTGAGGCTTTATATAATGATATAAAAAATTTAAATTTGAAAAAATAATTGTGCAATTTAAGAATTAAAATTATAATTTATTAGATATTAAATGATAAATTTAAACTTGTATTTTTATTTTTATGATAAATAAATCTAAAAGCAAATCAAATAAATAAAAGAATAAAATAACTCTTTAAAAAGAAAATTTGTTATATAATTTATATTATTAATAAATATATATTACTTTTTAAATAATGTTATTTTAAGAAAAAAAATTTAATAAAATTTGTAAGATCTGGAAAAATAGGAGTTTTAAAAATAAAGTTGTTTTGAGACTTAATATTTTTGTTTGGAGATTACTGTTTTTGAGTTTATATTTTTGTTTGAACATAATTGTTATGTTATTTCTTTATTTTTTATATTTTTGCCTAGGGGCAAAAAGGTCTTTTACCTTTATTTTATTGGTGTAGAAATTAATTAAGAGAGGGTGTAGAAAGGAAAAGTATGCAAATTAAATAATTTGGATATTTAATAAAATAATATTATGTAAATCTTTTAGAAGATTTAGTTGTTATTTTAAAAATTAGTTAAATGAAAATAGGATATATAATTTTGGTGGGTTTGAAGATTAAAAGAAATATCATTATTAGAGAAAATCATTATTAGATATTGTAGATTTTAAAAAGATTTGGTGGTTGATGATATTTTAAAAAGTATTTCAGAAAGAATAAGAGAGAAAATCTTAGTGATTTTAGAGATTAACTGAGACATGTTATTAAAACTAAAAAGATAGTGATAGAATAGAAGAGGATAAATATGAGAAGAGTGAAAAGGGGTGGATTTTGTTACCCTATAAGGAAAAAACAAAAATTAGAAAGATGAGGGAGAGAAAAGACGTTTTCTAAGAGAAAATATTGTTGAGATTGTTGATAAGGGACCAGTTTAGCTAACCTTAATCTCACAATGCTTTAGTCACTCTGGTTTTTTATTATGACAACACATTATTAATAACACATGTTTTGTTATGTGTTACATGTTTTGTTCCTTATTGAATGATATATTCTATTGAACATGTTTTGTGTTGATCTTGATATGTGAATGCACATTTATTGAGCTTATATCTGATACATCATTTATGATTGCATTACATATGTTTTTGAAGAGAAAACCACATACACTTTTATGAACTTATATTGTGTGGTATAACTGCAAGTTTTAAGTCGACTTCATTATGAAGTAAGTCAATTAAAACTCGTGACTATGCATAGATTCTCAAAAGCAGTGTTGTGAGTGATTTTGCATTGAAAAGTTTTTGAAACGGAGCTGATGTGCCTAAGTCAACTACATATGCAATGGATCCGACTTAGTTAGTTGTTTATTTGAAATTCTGTTAATGTTTGTGTACAGTAACAATTATATTTCAAAATTTAGTTAAAGCTTTTATGATAGTCAACTGTATTAAATGAAAAATCAATTTGGTTGTTGTTGACTGCTACTATTTGACTTAACTGTTATAACTGTCTAAGGACAATCGACTTGATTAGTAGCCTAGTCGACTATAGGAGAGTCTGATTTATAGAAAACTATAAATAGACGTGCCTCAGTTGATCACGAAGTCTTTGGATATTCTAACACTTTCATTTGTGATTTATAGATTGTGATCTCTGAGAATTTGCTCCAAGAACTCATCAAGAAGACCGTGATGATCTTTCTTTGAGGAGGTTCTTTGAAGGAGACAAAAGTGCGCTTATTGGTTGATCAGGATTCTGCATAGCTAGTGTATTGATATTGATCAAGACTGCCTTCTATCTACTGGAGATTGGTTGTTCCTGTGATTACAGGAGGTTGACTCGTGGAGTATGGACACTTTGAGGATTGTTCAAAGTGCGTTTGAAGATTGCAGAAGAGGGGATATCCTGTTGTAGATCTTTGTGCGTTGTTGCTGCCTATATTTTGGTTAGAGGGATAAAGAGGTGTTTTATATTTTTGACGTGGAGGTCTCTATAAAAGCCTTGTTGTAAAAACCTTGACCATTATAGTGCATTTGCTTCCGAATTGTTTAAGGACACTGGATGTAGGCATTTAAAATTTTCATTCCTTGTGATTCAAGAAACTTTGTAAAGGTTTCTACTTTTCGAAAAAGATTTTAAAAAGACTCTGATTTTGAAACCTCACCAATTCACCCCTTCTTGGTGTTGGAACAAAGCCAACCTTTTTCCAACAAATATAGCCAAGAACGGAGCATCAAAAATGGGAGGACCATCGGTGATGTTGTGAAGCTTTCTTGGTGATCTTGGAACAAAATTCGTATGAGACCAGGTAAGGGGAGTGACTAGAATTACCTTGTGTGTGTAGGGTTTGGCATTGTATGATATTATTTATTATATGTTGCAATCTACCATTGTTTTCTATCACTGCCAGTATCAAAGTTTTAGTTTCGATTGACGATCATATGATTTTGATCATCTCGGCTAAACGACCACCATGTCTTCAACGACGCCTTCATCAGAGCTCTTACGTGCTCTCAACGCCTTTTTAAGTTGTGGATTTGCTCCATTTTCCATCGTGCATGGTGACATGTCTAGTAGTAATTCAGAGCGTCGAGGTCACGTTCATCGTGTGTTGTTGCACATCTTGTCTCCTCTTAGGAAGTTATTCAAAGCATTGATGTTGCTCTTTTCCCTTTTTCAAGTGCCTTGATTGGAGAATTTTTTATTTTTATAGTTTCTCTCTCCTGCTCATACATGGCTTCTTCCGCTGCTGTCTCTTCTGACCTCTCTTTTGTCACCATTGTGTTTGACCCCTTTTTTTCCCATGGAAAAGATGGTTTTTGTTAGTTTATTTATAACTGTGGTGGCTCTCCAATAATTACCTCTTTATCCACTGGTGGCATTCTTCAAGAGCGATTTGTAAGAAGAGATTTACATGGAGCAACCTCCCAGATTTGTTGCTCAAGGGGAGTCTTCTGGGTTGGTATTTCGTCTTCTATGTAGTCTTGCAAATTATTAGCAATTTGGTGTCACTCGAGTGTAGAAGTAGATATTTTCACTGAGTCTTTATGGATTATATTAGTAATAAGCTTAATATATACAATTTGTATGCACTAGCTTGAGGGAGAGTGTTAGATATATTATCTTTATTTTATATATATATATATATATATATATATATATATATATATATATTTTATCTTTAGTTAGTTTGTTATTATTTCTTATTTGTAATTTGGGCTTAATACATATTTCTTCTATTATAAATAGAGGACCCTATGTGTATATTCAACACAAGAGAGATTAATCCCATATATAGTTTTTCACTGTATAGTTATTTGTTAATAATTTATTAAATGGCTTAATAATAAGAAATTATAAAATTGGATAAAATTAAGAATGAGAAAAAATAGTATAGAAAAAAGAAGTGCTACTTTATTTATTTAAAAACAAATCAAATAGATTAAAAGAAGTAAATGTTTATTTATTTTAAAAACCAACTAGTGTTTGACAATTTTTTTAGAAATACATTGATTAAATTGATTAATTAAATAAGTTTGTAGAGAAAAATCTTTTTATATGACTATATAAACAATCCTTATTGTTAATAAATATATACTATTTTCAAAATAATATTATTTTAAGAAAAATAATAAATATATTTTTTCAAATTTTATTTTATTAAGTGAAAGAAATAATGAAAGAATAAAATTAAAAGTGAGAACAATTTGTTAATAAAGATGTATTATTTTTTAAATAATATTATTTTAAGAAATAAAGGTACAAAGTTTATTTTTTTAAATTTAATTTTATTAAACGACTAAATAATTAAAAATTATAAAAGGATAAAGTTAAAAGTAAAAACATAATATAAAAAAATAATATTTTAAATATACGTTATTCTTTAATAATTTTTTTAAAAGACTAATTAATTAAAAATTATAAAAAGATAAAATTAAAAATGAAAAATTAGTATATAAGTATATTTCTATTTTTAGGACAAATTAGGTTAAAAATAAAATAATTACTAAAAGAGAAAAAAACAACTTTTATACATTGTATGACAACAAAATAAATATAAATAAAAGAATTATTAAAACAAGTGTTGGGACACTTTTCAAGAAAACAAACATGGATAAAATAAAATAATATAAATAAAAAAGAAATTAACACTGCAAAATGACTAAATAACAGACGTTGGAACACTTGTCAAGAAAATTTCCTACTATCTTCTTTTTTTACATTTATAGTAGTCGACTAAACGCCAATACACTTGTAGGGTTAGTGACCGAAGTCCATATAAACATTCTCAATCCATCACTCTTACCAGAACAATCAAAATTACTTTATTCAAGGAAATCTATCATTTTTTTAGAGTTTGTGTAGAAATCATTATTTATATTAATATAATTATGTTAGTTTAGAAGAAAGTACGATATTTTTTAAATTTGAATCATTAAGAGGTATAACAAAAATAAATAAGAGAAAAATGCAGAATATGATAAAGATGGAGATGTCATAATCAACAAATTGATAAGTTAAGTGAAGATTCGTCACGAAAAGTTAATATTTGATAAAAATCAGAGTTTTAATCTAAAAACCAACAAGAGAATCCTCTCTCAAATAATGCAATGCATATAGTATGAATCAAAAGTGACGCGTTTATATATAGACAAAAATGGTTAAGGCACCTAAGAAATCCTAGAAAAAAACTCAAAGACATTGGGTCCAAAAATAACTTGAAAATTAAAAAAAAATGTTAAATATGTATTTAGTCTCTTAACTTTAAATGAAAAATAGAAATAACCCATCTTCAAAAGTTTGGTCCAATTTAGTTCCCTAACTTTAGAAATGTGTGGATTTAGTCCTTTTAACTAAATTTTGTTAGGTTTATTTGATGTTTCAAACACGTCTCATGGTAGCATTTGAATTGTTTACACTATTTCACATATTTCTGCTTTAAAGTTAATTGAGAAACACATTTGAAACATCAAATAAACTTTACAAATAAACTTCTCACCTCACTTACATTCTTAGGAGTGGGTCAATTCCTGGTGGCCTTGACTTTTCTAAAGTTCCCCAAGGAAAACAATTTCATTTGTACAAAAATGCATTTTTCCATATAGTTTTTCCTTCCTAAGCAATTCTAAAACTTCTCTAAAGTTCACCAAGTGGAAATCAAGTGTTTTTCTATATATCAAGATGTCATCAAAATACACAACAACAAATATAAAAAGCATGAAAAATAAGAAATTGTATCAACTTATTTTAACTAAGATGTAAACTAAATTTAAAAAGCATGAAAGATGATATAAATAATTTTGAAAATTGAAAAAAAAAACTATTAAACTTAGATAATGATATTAATAAGATTATAGCAGTAGTTTAGAGCTCTTAATAATATCATATTAGTGTTTTTCTTTTTTAAGATTTTCACATATGTATTTCAGAGACAGAAAACTAAATATAGGCCTGGTTTGTTTTCCCAAATTGTGTGTTTGTCACCTCTTTGTTATAAGCCTGGTTTATCTTCTCTCTCTTTTGTTATTCTTAACTCTTGTAGATTGTATTTTAATCATAAGCTAACAATAAAAATTACTAACTGACTAATTTGATTCTTATTTATTAATTCTATTAATACGCAAATTTAATTACTCAACAATGTTACTATTGTAAACAATTTTATTATTAAATCTAAAATTTTTCCTTTTAAATTGATGTTCTCCTTTTTCGGAAGCCGCCCCGAAAGTGAAATCGAAAAAGTTTTATGCCAAGGCACAAGTGTTGGCGTGTTAGGCGTTCGTATCATTTAACTTTGAACAAACATCATTATCTGTGACATGTGAATGACCCATGTTCTGTTGGGTCCATCCCAGAAACTGATGTACTATCCAGTATGAGATCATATATATATTCCATCGAAAAATTCTAGCATCAAAGTTTACTAATTATGTACAATTTAGGGTTTTGTATAGTGGGTAGTCTGATTTTCATTTACTGCAGAGAAAGTTGTTCCTATATGTGATTGTTGTGAAACAAACACCACCAGGAAATCTATGAAGTTCTCAATGAAAAAAATAAAAATAAAACAGGCTGATAAATATGGACAGTTAAATGAGGAACTGCACTCTGGCGATTTTTATTGAAACATGGAGGACCTTATCCACTTCTGCATTATTCATGTTCTTCAGTGATATTTTGAACTTGATCAATGATAAAAGATGTAGTTATAATTGTATTTTTAGTTCTCTGAATGAATAAGCTAATATACACATTATTAACAAAGTTTATGCAAGAAAATCCATTTGCTTTAGTCCAAATCAACATATTCTTAGTACTTAATTTGTAATAAAATTTAGAAATAAAATAATTAGTTATTTTAATGATTAAGTTAGATATTAATTTATAAAAAAAAAATATTGACATATAAAATAGTTTTTATAATAAATACAAAATTATAATTAATTTATGAATTATAATCTAAATTGATTTTCAACATTAATTATTACGATTTTAAAATTAAAGATTAATGTTCGATAGTTTTGAAATTTTTATATTTAATGTTTGACACTAATTTATATTTTAATTCATAAATTAATGGTAATTTTTTATTTATATTAAAAATTATTTAAAATATAAATTACTTTTGGTTTATAAATTATTATTTAAATTATTTATTATAATAATTAATTATTTTTTATCTTTAAAATTGTTATTATTTGATGATTTTCTTCTAATATGGTTTTGAGTAGCTGTGAACTATATAAATTGATCAAACAATGGGTGAATTATTGTAAACTTCTTATTGCTTGTGTTTAATTTCAGTTCAAGATTTTTAAGGAGTTTTTAGTATGTAACTTTTTAGTCTTCAAATTATACGGATGTTGATATACTAATTTTTTTTTAATATATTTTAAAATATCAAAATCCGTATACATAACTGTATTTTAAAGGCTTAATAGAGAAATAATACTACAAATTATGCAGCGAATCCAAATTGATTTAATTCCTATTAATAAATTAAAAATTTCATTTCACTTGGAACACTGTGTACATTAAATATTAGCTTAACATTAATATACATACCTTAACTTGCTTCAGTCTTAGATATCAGGAATTTGCTTTATTTTGTTGTAAACCAGTGAAACGGGAACAAATTGGTCCACCTATTTTCTCACATTATTATGTTCTTGCCCTCGACAAATTGAGATTCTATACCTTTCAAATTAATTTCAAGCATAAATCTGAATGGTCCTAAGGTATAGAACATGGTCTAGAAAGTATTAGATTTAGTTAATAAATATAACAGATAACATTTATAACTGGCAGTGGCAATGGTGGTATTTATTCCTGGTGGAGTGAAGTGTTTCCAGGAAGCTAGGCAATCTTATTAGTGATGCCTCTGCTGGTTTTTAATCTGGTGGCATCAATTCATAGTTAAAACAAAGTACAACAAGCCTAAACTGAATATGACACATGTGATGCTAATTAAGGACAAGATATGCTTGATCCATACTGCAAATACCATTAATTTGGGACAAAGCTCAGGTTGTCCTGCAAGTTAATTTGAATGAATTCAAAAATTACTGCATAAAAGAATTAGCTTGAATTTTGCATTACCTGGAAATTAGTATTAATGACACATGTATCTTTAACCAAGTGGAATGAATCAAGATCTGTCCAAACTCCTAATGATTATAGAAGTTGCTATCGAATACAGCACATAGAAGAGCAAAAGTTCCATTTCGTTCATGATGATCTTTTTGGACTGAGATCTAGATAATTCTTCATATGGACGTAATAGATTCTTAGGTATCATGAATGATTTGTATTCTAGTGTTTGAGTACCACTATAAATAAATTTCTATGACGATGGCCTTCAATACAACCCACAAACATACCTTCCTTTAGGGGATTATTTGCTAGTTCTCTTTCTTTCTCTCTCATTAGCTTAATACTTCTTGGAAGAGCCATCAATGGGTGGGGAAAGGGTACTCTGCTTCATGAGATTTAAAGCAATATGATTGTTTATATTGTAATTAGTCATTGGAAAGCAGATTACCTTTTCCTTGCAAAAGTTTAATCAATTTTGAAACTTCCATTGGTTTCGCTCCAGTTTAATATTGTGTTTGGAAAAGCTAATCTGCATCCTGAGGTTTAGAGCAATTTCATAGCATCTAGTCCTTGGGATGCAGATTATCTCTTCCTTAACATCAATGTAGGTCAATTTAAGAGATCATTTTGAAATTCCAATAGTTCAATGTTGTTTGGTGGAGTTAGTAATACTATTGGGTGAGGACAAAGCTAATCTGCATCCTGAGGTTTAGAATAACATTTTTGGTGTTTCTAGTCCTTGGGATGCAGATTATCTTTTTCTCATCACCAATGCATAATCATTCAATAAATAAAATAACTATGTTTGGGTGATTTAAAAAGAGAATTGATCTCTCGAGAGAATCATAAGATAGAACCTCAATTACAACAATTACTATAATTACAATGTTTACTCACTCATGACAATTACCATAATTAGATTAAATATTTAATTATGGTGATTTGCATAATATTTTTATAGTTAGAAATAATCTCATTCTTTTTATATATATATATATATATATATATATATATATTATATCTTATGTATTCTTATATTCATTAAATAATATTTCTTCAATTTGACATGGTATCAAAGCGTATGATCCATACCTTACTTTTTGCATTAGTCTTTTTTTTTCAATGGCTAACAAAGGATACCTTAAAACCATTCTAGTGGAGTTTCCAATAAAAAGGTAGAGTTTTGGACCAACCAAGTCCCAATGTCATTCTATATTAGTTTTGAACAAAAGAGTGCATCATTTGATATTCTACTAATGCACCAACTTTCCTATTTTGTCCTTAATGATTGAGATATACATCTTAAGCAAAGACATATTGAGAATTATCAAAGAAGACTTATCATCACCCTCTAACATTGACCCCATCTTTTGATATTGGTGGACAGAAAACACAATTGTTAAGAGATGATTTATTAATGTTGAGATTATTGATAGAGGAAGCACAATATTAGCTGAACCCACAATTTATGTGATATCTGTTTTTGATGATGACAACATATTGTTTAATAAAACTAGTTGTGTATGTACTGTGTTATATGTGATATATGTTTATGCTTACTGTGAGATTTGTACAAGCATATCTGTGAACATATTGTGATAATTATTGCATATTACTGTGTTTGAAATGCGATTGTATGTATGTATGCATAAAATGTGTTTTGGAAATGAAAATCCACATGCACCCAGCATATATGCATGACCAAATCGATTACAATGTTGTGTGAATCAATTAAGGTCATCAAACAGCTTAAGCTTTAAACTGTGGCATAACAACAAGTTTTGAATCAATCACGTTAGTGGTTAAATCAATTAAAACCCGTGTGTTTGCATAATATTTTTCAAAGTGTGTTGTGATGATTTTTAATAAGAAAAGTTTTCAAAATATGTTAAGTGTTACAACTTAATCGATTACATGGATCATGTATTCAATTAAGTTTGTTAAAGATTTGAAAATTGTTTCATTGTTTGACATAACTGTCACAACGGTCATATTTTTAAATGTGTTGACCAAGCATTTATTGCAAATTGATTACATTAATTGAGCATTCAATTAATGGCTTTGACTATTTTCTAATTTGTTATAACTATGAAATGTATTCGATTAGATTAAAAACATAATTGATTAAAACGCGTCTGATATGACTTACACTATAAATAGACGCATGGTTTAAATTCTGTAAGACAACTGTGAATTTACACTTTTATATCTGTTTTAGATTAAAGTTTTGAAGTTTTATAGAAGAGAGAAAAGCTCCAAGAACCAAGAATTGTCGTGGTGATCAAGTCTTAAAGGTTTCTTGTGTAGTAAGATTGTTTGAGTTATAACGTCTGATTATTCTGCACAACAAAGGTGCTTCCTGGTTGATTAGGAGCTATTGCAATCGTTGAAAGTTGTTGTTTCCCTGTGGTGTATACAGGAAGAAGAATGTGGTTCTTGACTTTGAGGGGGGTCTCAAAGAGTTGATTGCAGGAGAGGATTGTTCTTGCTGCTAGTCTGCTTTTGTTCTGCCTATATAAGATTAGTAAGTTAGAGAGGTGATTTACATTTTGACGTGAGGTCGCTGTAAAGCCCTTGTTGTAAAAACTCATATCTCTATAGTGTAGTGGCTTCCATCAAAGGTTGAGTGGAAGAACACTGGATGTAGGCAGGTTGCCCGAACCAGTATAAAAATCAGAGTTTGCACTTTCTTCTCCCTAACTCTTTACATTTAATCGATTGCATATTATTTGTATTCGAATACACATAATGTTTCATTGTATACGCTTTTTACTTGCGATTCAAGAAAAGTTTAAAGACTTACTGTTTTCTGAAATAGATTTCAAAAGCATTCATTTTTATACAAAACCAATTCAACCTCCCTCCCCCCTTTTTGGTGTGAGAAACGAAGCACATCTTTTTTAACAATTAACTCCATTGATTTGTCTTTTATTGAGAATTTTATTTGACTTCTTGTAACTACGATGGTCTGGGATGCAATACTTAATGACACCGACATGTTCCCATTAGAAGAATGTTTAACAAGCCAATCATTTCAAGATTACAATTATATGCATATGTGGAAAGCTTCACAAATGAAATGACATTATGAAAATAAAATATGTGATGGTTTGTTATGACACCCATTAGATGGAAAAACATGGAAACACTTTGATAATGTGTATCCAAATTTTTATATTGACCCACAACATGTAAGACTTGATTTATGTTTTGATGGCTTCACACCTTATGTTCAAGCTTCAACATTGTATTACTCTTTTTGGTTTATATTTTGTACTTCTTATAACCTATCCTCTGATATGTGTATGACTAAACCTTTCATGTTGCTAACATGTGTCATATTTGGTCCAACAAGCCACCCAAAAGAATTAATGTGTACTTACAACCTCTTATTGATGACCTCATAATTGTAGAATGAAGGTGTAATGACGTGTGATTTGATCACAAAAAGAAAACTTTGTAATGCAAGCTTGCTTAATATGGACAAAAAATGATTTTCTTGCTTATACCAGTTCTTACTTATAACATGCTAGGACACTAAATCTTTCACATTAAGGTATGGTAGTAAACATTTTCATTTGATTGTCATGTATATTTTTTCCACAAAATCACCATTTTAGGAAAGTATACGAAGATTTATGAATAACAAAGTTGAATTCGATGATACTCCTTATTTGTTAAATGGGGATCAAATATGACAATTTTTCCATGGATTTCTGAAGGTAACTATGGTCCATGTGATACATTGCCCGGAGATGGACAACTTTGTAATTGGACAAAAAATTTAACATTTTGACCCTTATTGGAAAGATAACGTTTTAAGAGACAACCTTTATGTCATTGTTGTGACTTTGGCTAGTGTACCAAATCGTTCAAGTAATAAAATCGGTAAGACCGGATATCGTTTCCCAAGAGACTCGTTTTACTAGACAATTGTAAAATTTCTACTAACCTAGACTAAAAAATTCTTCCATAATTTGGGTTTTTTGTGCAATGGAAGTAAACATGAAACGATAAATAGTAAAGGTGATCTTTGGCCCTCAAACACTTGGAGATGGTAAGATTAGAAATGATATGGAATGATATTGTTGGAGGTATGATTTCACCTACTTCACTCTTATGTATATAAATCATTTCCTCTCCATTAATATGTCAATATCAATCTACTAATTTACTCAAACCCAAATCCCTTGGTAGAAAGAGTCTAGACTTCCTCATTAGGCTCCAATCCCTTGGAAAACCTAACAATTATTTTTGCATCAAGAAATGAGATTTTAAGACAACCAAAGGTCCTAGTTCTATCCCTAGATACTATTTCCTTTAGGTGTTTAACCCAAGTCCAGATTTACCCAACATTTCCCAATATCAAGCAAACCCTAAAATCATGTCATGGTTAGCAACTTGACAACAAGCATTAAGAGGAGAAATTAAACACTAACAATCAATGAAAGTGGCATATATTCATTCGAAACAAAGTGATTTATATAAAAGTTCAGTGGCTACATCAATCCCCCAACAATAATCAAACTAGCTCTCCATGAATGGAGAGCTCAAGCTTACAACAATGGTGGAAATGGAAGAAGGAAGAGAACCTAAGGAAGAAGATTGATTGTTCCCATAACTCCTAGCTCGCCTCCAAGAGCTCCAAAGGAGAGGAATCGTGTCTGGGCAGCAAAAGATGCAAATCCCTTCGCGTTTCAGCCCTAAATAGACCAAATTTGCCAAATTAGCGTCACCATTGCTCAATTGCGCCCCAACGACATCCTTCCAGAGAGCAGGGTGCTCAACTGCACCCCAGCTACAACATTCCAGAGAAGAATGAGGCTCAGTTGTACCCTAGCGGCAACATTTATCTTTGCTCAATATTTCCTCTTTTACATTCATTCTTGCTTATGTGATTCTTCCATTCTTCGGTTTGGCCAACAAGCTTCATGTAAATGATCTAACAACAAGAAAGTGGGGATTAGTTATGAAATTTGAATCAATACAACTCAAGATGTAACTACTTAGAAACAAAACAAATTGAGGCATAAAGAAGGTAAAAAGCTAAGAAAGAGTTGACATTTTCTCTCAATTCAATCCTGAAATCATGGTAAAATATGTCATTATCAGTCATGCACTTTGAAAAAAAAATTGACAATGTGTTCAACACTGTGATGTATATCAGGTAAAAAAAGGACAATGAAGAGGAAATAATAGATGATGTTGAATTTTGTGCACGAGACTTAAAGATGCTTCAATTACCTGCAAAAGCATGACAAATCAATTTATAAATGGATTACCAAATTGAAAATGTCATATGATTTTGCCTCAAGCCTTTCAAGGTGCGCCAATGTAGATAAGGAAAGTATGCATGGGATGAAATGCAAACTATGCAATGATAACAAAGCATGAAAAATCAATTTATAAATGGATTACCAAATTGAAAATGTCATATGATTATGCCTCAAGCCTTTCAAGGTGCGCCAATGTAGATAAGGAAAGTATGCATGGGATAAAGGCAAACTATGCAATGATAACAAAGGAAAGTATGCATGGGATGAAAAGCCAGGATTTCCATGTATTCATGGAGTGTTTACTACTAATTTTGTTTCGTTCATTGTCAAAATTTGTTTGAAATTCCATAGAAAAATTAAGTCATTTCTCTAAAGATTGTGTGTTCTAATACATTGAGGAAAGAAGATGTAGTGAGAATGGAACAAGATATACCAATCATAATTTGTAAGTTGGAAAGAATTTTCCCACTAGGTTTTTTATTCAGTGGAAGATCTCATAATTCATCTACCATGGAAGTAATACTTGGTGGTCCTGTTCAGCATTGTTGGATGAATCCACTTAAAAGGTAAACAACCTTGTTATTCACCTTATATTATGGACTATATAAGTCAATATTAAAAAAATAAAATAGTATTGTTCTTTGATGTAGGGTAATAGGAGATGCTAAACAAGCTATAACAAATTTGGTAAGGATAGATGGGTCAATAGATGCATTCTACTTACAACGTGAGATAACATATTTTTGTTAATTCTATTTCAAAAGCATAAGCTTGTTTTTTAACACATCTTTGCAAAATTATCCTTGGATAGGTTCAAATGATGAAGTTGATAAGAAAATGTCACGATATACACACTCAAATATTTTCCTAAAATTGAGTCTGCAATTCATCGATAATTAAAGGGCTTTAAATAGCCATGATACTTACAATATTACGGGAATAAAAATAAACACTAAAAATGAAATATCAACTGTCTTAAAAGTAAAATCTGCTTAATTTATCATAAAATAATATTGTACCTAGATAAACCGAAAATCATAACTATGTATCCCTATTTTATCTCTATCAAAATCAAACTAAATATTACTAAACCCAAAAATTAATAACATAATATTTAAACAAAATTATTAATAAAACCCTAAAATTTAAGTTGATCTCAACAGAAGTGTGGTCATCATTGTCAATCATAAAAAAATATAGCTATTTTAGTGGATTATGCAAACATTATTGGCTACATGATGACGAATTTCATTTGCTCATATATAAATACTCATCAATTGCAATGAGCTCAAATCAATACTTAACTAAGTTAATATGTGCATTCATATTCATGAAAGCTTCACATAATGTTAGGATTATAATTATATTACTAACTGTTACATTTTCTCTTGTTAGATTGTTCTATCAAATGAAATCCATCAACCTCGACCAAGCCTCCATTGTGATACATCAATCTTTTCTTGAATAGTTTATGAAATATGTAAGTGTCAGTCTAAGAGATGTTTTTTTTTTGTTTTTTTTCTCTTTTTACTTCACTTTTATGCATGTATATAAAATATAAGTTAGTGATGAAATGGATAAGATCAAAATTCCAAATCTAAAGGGATTAGCTTGGGGACCTAATTCATGTACAGCATCATGGAATAAGTAATTCGTTAGTGGGTACAAGTTTCATACAAAACTTTGGAATGAAGGAAAACAAATTACCAACTACGAAGTTCATGTAAAAGGTGTACCATAAGGAGAAGAGGATGGCTTTTATGCTATCATCCAACACATTTATGAGTTGGAATATCAGGGACTGAATAAGAAGGTTCCTTTATTCTATTATACATGGTTTAATCCCACATTGAATAATATTGTAGAAATAAAGATGAGTGAAAAATATATTCCATATGATACATTCATTCTTCCACAAAAAGTTAAACAAGTATACTATGTCCCTTATCCTTCAACATGTACAATTTTTTGTGGTTGGATTATAATATTTGTGTTATGAATTGATCTTCTCTTGTTAAGATTGTATATGGTGGTGTGCAAGTGAAACCTGATTCTTTAGTTGTTATGCCTTCTTTGGAGGATGCCACTCCCATTATGAATAGTTAACAAGGTTTACAACAATTAGATTCAACTCATAGTAGTTCAGTGGGAGTTTCAAATCCTTTGAAAGCTAAGGAGACTCTATTTTAGACCAATTGAAAATAGCTTATAAATGGACTATTATGCTTGATGAAAGGGAAGATTCTAATATTGAAGAGGATGATGAGTCAATTCAAACTATAAGGAAACCTGATAGGAGTAGGTGTTAAGACTCTGGCAAGTGTATCGAATCGTATCAAGTAATATAAACGGTAAGTCTGAGTATCGTTTTCCCTAGAGACTCATTGGCTTAGACATTCATGTGATTTATTAATTATTTAAGACTTGATAAACGAAAATTGGTGTTCATAATGCAAGAACGAAAATAAACATGCATGCAAAGGTTGATCAATTGACCAAAGAATATACGCAGATGAAAGATGTATGGATGAATTATGTTGTTGGGTTTTTTGACTTATCCTATTCCACTCTCATGTGTTTATGAATTCTACTCCTTCATTAATGTTAATGTCACTTTCTACTTTATCCTAAACCCGATGTCTCGGTGAAGAGAGTCTACTCCTAATTACTAGTTTATAATGTCTTGTCTCCCTAGCAATTGATCATGCATTACATTCACACAGAAGCTTAAGGCAATTGGTCCTCCTATCCCTTTGTCTAGGTAATATTGGTCCCAGGAGAATTCCCCCATGTCTAAATTTCCACGTATGTGTCCATAACAAATATAATCAAATATCACGCTATTGAATGCAAAACATGCATAGAGAATAGAGGAAAAACTCTAACAATTAATGAAGTAAAGCATATAGATTGACAAAAACAATTCAATACATGAGAGTTTCAAAGGATTACATCGTTTTTCCAACAACAATGGAGGTTTAGTTCACCATGGACATGGTGAAACTAGATGAAATTAATGAAAGGAATGAAAGATAAAACCCTAGATCTTGTAGATTGGAGCTTCCGCATCCAAAATCCGCCTCCAAAAGGAGTGAAAAGAGTGGTTATGCGTCTCCTTCTGCCAAAAGATACCCTCTCTAGGTCGTGCAAATCAATAAATAGTTCATTAAAATCAGCAGAAAATGGCCCAAGCCCAAGAGACTGGCGCTCAGCGCTTGATTATCGCTCAGCGGTAGGAGCGATACTCATACAGGTCGCTCAACCTTGACACTCAGGCGTTTGGTAGTGGCTTCACTGAAGAGGGTAGCGCTCAGCAGTGAAGTGGCGCTGAGCAATGGCTGTGACACTTGATTTTCCCCTCAGCGTTGACGATTAGGCGTTGGCCTGAGAACTCCTCCAAGAGGCTAGCACTCAGCGGTAGATTTGTGCTCAGCGGTGCCTGCGATTCTTCTTTTAAGCACTTTTCCTTCTTCTCTTGAGTCCAACTCCTTCCTACTTCAGCTTCCTTCATTCAATTCCTGTTAATTCCTGCCAAAACAAGGAAAACCAAGCATAAAACCAAGAAAACCACCTTTGACTCTCTTATTCTCTAACTTAAGAAAAATGCATGATTTCAAGCTATAGTTTCTAAGTCATAAAGAGTGTGTTTAGTGTCAAATTTAAGTATAAAAATAACTGTTTTTGAACCGTTATCAGTAAACTAAAGAAAGTTAATACTAAATTCTTCAAAGCAAGAACCTCAAAAAGACATGTTTTGGAATGTGAAATGATTGACTAATGATAAATCTTTTAATATATATATATATATATATATATATATATATATATATATATATATATGGAAACTTTTCTTCAAAATATATATGTAATGATTTTCGTGAAGGAAATCATGGGTTTGTTTCATAATAGGTATTTTTTTTTCTCTGCGAAATATAATTTTATCATAAGTTTTGTGTGGTTCTCCATATTTTTCTTTCCTTTCTCTTTTTCTCTTTTACAAAAAATATTCATGTAATGACAATGATGTCTAATTAACATGAGCTTATTTGAAACTTTTATAAATTTTCTTCCCATTTCTTGTCATATTTTTCTTAATCCAAACAATCTTAGATTCAACTTTCTTTCCAATTCCGTCCTTCAATCTAAACACACCCTGAGTGTAATGATGATACTATAAACAAATAGAGATACATTAAATGAGAATAAGAGAGGAAAATAATAATAAAAGAAGCTATTATATTTAACGAGTAGGATTTCTTTTCCCCACTTGTGATGCAATACATGTTAGAATCCATGTCTCAATCCTTATAATCCCTCTCTGTTTATAGAGTTTCTACTTATTTTTTAAAAATATAAAAAGAAATTAATTTTTATATATTTTACTACAAGAAAATATTTAAATAACAATCAATTTTACAGACAAAAAGAACATATAAGAACTAATTTAAATAATACTTTATAAGCTAAAAAGTATTAGTCTCTAAAATAATCATTATTATGAAGAAAAAATTAAATTTGATAACCAATTAAAGTCTAAATTGGACACTAATATTATCTATCAAGGTTTTAGATATCAAAAGAATCAATTTTTAAATTAGTCATGAATTAATATATTAATATTAAACTTAATCATTAATATTAATATACTTAGATGAAATTGATAATTTATTATCTTTCTCTTTAAAATAATAATAGAGAATCATAATGATGACTATGATATTTTAATTATTGTTTTATTGTTATTTTTTTAAAATTTTTTATTTAATTTTAAATAAAACTTCAATTTTTTTTTATTAAAATTCATAATTTTTTTTAAGTTAGAATAAAATATAACATTTTTACAAAAATATTACTTGAAGTTTAATTTATATAAAAAACTTTAAGTTATGCTAAATTTAAAATAAATTAAAAGAATATAAAGTTATTTTTATCTTACTAAAGTGAACAAAAAGAACATTTGTTTGGTCTTTATCTCACATAATATTGTTCGGGGTCTCCCTCCACCTCTAAGGTTTCTTTCAAGACTTGTAAGTTTATAGTTTTTTTCTTCTTCTTTTTGCTGTTTATATTATTTCTTAAACAATCTTATTAAACACTTTAACACTATAAATATAAAGTTCTTTGTACCAGACTCTAAATTTTACATTTAATTTATGCATATTAGTATTTTGATTTACACTCAATAAATGACAACATGTCCAACAACTTAAGATTTTTCACTTTTGGATATATTTTATGTTTATGCATATTAGTATTTTGATTGTTATATGTAAATTTTGATTTATTTTTATTTTTATATACTTTTTTACCAAATTGAACTTTTATTTTTTTAAAAAGGCTCAATTGAGTCATTATTTTTGTAAAAAATACTCAATATAACATCTTTTTTTGTAAAATTATTATTAACAGTTGTATGAAAATATTACATGTTAAATTTTAAGTCAAGTATTAAAATATAAGTCATCTTCTATTTGAAAGATGTTATATATCAAAATCAGAGAAGTTCTCAAGGTGGAAGATGACTCACATTTTGAAATGTAACATTTATTAAATTTTGACATGTGAAATTTTGAAACGATGTTAAAACCAATTTAACATGAGACATCATACTAAAACAAGGATTAAGTAAAAAATTAAATATAAAAACCAAAATGAATCAAAGGTCTATATATTAAAACCAAATTATTAATTAAATCATGTCTTCTTTGAATGTTTGAATTTGAAATTATACATTGGAAGGTGTGAAAAAGAAGCAAATTCATAATGTATAATCAACATTGGTTTTCAAATAACTAATATTAAATAAAATTTGGTGAAAAATTTATAAATTAGTGAAATTTTTTATATTGATTATTTAAGAAATTGGTATATAAATTACATATAGGTTAAGGGTAGCAAGTACTTGTTATTAGCTCAAGATGATCCCATATATGATGCTATTAATGAGGAAACCCTTGTAGGTATAATGGGACAACACAATTATTTAGAGTTCATAATTTTAATGTTTCTTTCTACATTTCCCTTCCAAACACATTATTTGTTAAAGGAATCTCAACGGTAAACATTTAAGTGATATAAATATGGCTCATGTAAGTCATATTTTCATTTATAATTTGTATATTGTAATAATTACATTTAATTATAATTAGTTGGGTTGGATAACTGGACAATTTGAGTTTGGAAGAAGGCAAATCAAACATATATGATTTGTTAAGTCTTAATCCATCTAGAAATTTGGTAACACAACATTCCAAATCCAACAATACTAGTAATAAGGATGAATGACTCCCAAATATATATATTTACTTAGCTTTATGCATTAAATTATTATTGGCTTGTATTTTTTAATTATGTTAATTGTATAACTAATTGTTATTCATTCAATGTAGGTCCTATAAACAATTGTTTGTAGTTATATACCTAAGGATTACACAGTAGTATGCTATTTTTTACATAATTAAAATAATCAACTAGGAAATGAAAAAACTTCTTTCAAGAATAAATTTAACGTTTTTCATTACATTATTTTGTCAATTATAAATGTATTTTTACTAAAATATATCCTTATTTGCAATTTACATAGATATTTTAAATGAAAGGAGTAAAACAAATCACTGTAATTCATGTTTCCAATGTTTTGACAACTTAAATTATTTTATTTATTAGTTCCATTAAAATATTTTTTCATTTTAGTGTAATGGAAAAACATATTCGTTTAAATGTTATTATTACTTCATATGTGAGAGTCATTTGAGAGAGTATTATTAATTTCTAACAGAGATAGTGCATTTTAATAGTTGTTAAAGTGTATTTTACTTTTATGAGTAATGCATGATAATGTAAGTCAAATATTTCAAGATTTTAATTATCATTCTCCATTCTCCTAAGATGACATGGAATACACAAGAGAACAATGCTTAACCTATTATATATACTTCACAATACCAAAAATAAATAAGTGATCTCATACTTTCCTAATATCCACGTCTAATTCAAAAAATAATGTAAAAAGACAATAATATTTCATTTTGGGTTTAATACCTATTTTTGTTCCTCTTTTTGGGGGGTTTGTTCAAAGTGGTCATCTCTTTTTTAAAAAGTTCACTAAAATCTTACTTTTTGCAAATCTTGTGCAAGTTAGTCCTTTTTACTAACGGCATTAATTCTGCTAACGGCAGAGCTGCCCAACTGGCAAATATTTGACGAATGGGCTGACGTGTTGGCAAAAGACAGATCGGATATTCTTCTTCCAAAAATCTTCGTCGCGCCGTTCTCCCCTTTCCCACTTTCCCTTCCGCCCTGCTCCGCCGCCCCCACCCTATCACAACCCCCATCCCCACCAAAGCCCTCTTTCTTATGCCCCCGCCAACCCTAATTTCCAGAATTTCAAGAGACCTCGAATCCACCCTGCCATTCCGTCCAACCACCCTCACAGTGCCCAATTTAGTGGGTTGCGCAAGGCTGTGTTGCGATTTATCAACGACTATTCTGGTTTGGTTCTCTTGCTTTGCAGGTTTGAGGAGACACGATGTTGATGCACGATGAGATGCTCACAGTGGGGATGGTTTCTACGTGATTAGGGTTCTTCAATTTGGGGCTCTTTTCATTTAGGGTTTTGGGGCTGGTTGCGTTTCCTTACAGGTGTCGAAGGAGAAGTATTGAACTCGTGATGAATCTGGTGGTTTTGGAATGGATGAAACTCACGAGGTGGAGGCGCGATCTGGATTTCGTATATGGGTTATTGTTTACTAGGTTGAGGTTGCATGTCAAGACACAAAGGATGATGGAGATGGTGTGGAGGAGATTGCAGTTTTCACGGTGGAGAATGGAGGAGAAGATGAACTTTCTCGGATTCTCTCTAGTGTTGCGATTTGGGTGGTTGATAGAAGAACAAAGGAATTGTCACAGTGGTTTGAGGCTGCTCGCGGTGGTGCATCAATGGAGGTGAGGCGATTCATTGTGGTTGTTGGACGGCGCTGGTTGTGTTCTTGAGCGTGGTTGAGGATGAATGAGGAGTTGATGGTGGCCTTGGATGGTTGCGCGACGGTTCCGATGACGGTGGCAGCACAAGGAGGTTGATGGAATTAGGATTGCGGCAGCGGCATCATCAAATCACTCTTAAATTCCATCTCTGCACCCATTCGCCAACACGTCAGCCCATTTGTCAAATATTTGCCAGCTGGGTAGCTCTGCCGTTAGCAGAATTAACGCCGTTAGTAAAAAAGACTAACTTGCACAGTTTTTGCAAAAAGTAGGACTTTAGTTAACTTTTTAAAAAAGAGAGAACCACTTTGAACATACCCCGGAAAGAGGGACCAAAATAGATATTAAACTTTTATTTTAATAGGTTTTTCATTAACTCCCTTTTCACACCTTTCACTAATACGATATAACAACATAGGTTATAGACTCTATCATCAATCATGCAATGTGATTCTCACTTGTATAATTGAAAGAAGGCTCAAAGTCTATTATTATATTACATATAATAAAATTTAGACAACATTTTATTGATCTTTAAAATACAGAAATAAAAATGATAATGAAACATCACAATCAAGTACATATCCAAAGTACATAAAAAATGATTTCAAATAAGATTTCATCAAATTTAAGGTGAGACTTATAATATGTATGTATTAAGAAATTTTAAAAAGTAATTTTTCTAAGATTTAATACAAATAATTAGTTTTTAACCATTTGGTCATAAATCTCAAAATGAAACTAATTAAAGTTCGCTCAATATGTACATGAACACAACACTTAAAATATAATTACTACAACAAAAACAAACTACATTACTCAAACATATTATAATACATTTTGGTTCTACGATCAATCTAAACAATATTTTTTCCTATAATAATTTCCTACAATACATTTTATAAAATTTCTATAATTTAATCCTTAAAATGTTAAACAAAATAATGACTAAATAATCAAGTCGTTCCTAAAAACAAATTAATTAATTAATCTTTATAATGTTTACCATTCTTAAAGTTTAGATTACAATTTTAAACATCTTATAATATGTATGGCTACACAAAAACTAGACTTTCTTTTTCCTAAAAGTGACTAAAAAATATTATTTTGAAATCAATAACCCCGCTTTTTCTCAACTCGTTTGTTTTCAAATTTATTTAAAAGAATAAATACTTATAATTATTAAGAAAAAAATTAAAACTAATATATTGCAAAACTTACAAAAATAACTTTGTAGCTTTACGAAATAACATACTAATTAATATAATAATTGGTCTTAAATGTCACTAAAAAGAAGATATATATCCTATGCCCTTTAGGGAATGTGCTTTCTAGTTGTGGTAAGGAGTATTTGGCAGAAAACGGTCCAAGTTTGGCATGGTGAGTGACCATAAATACTTTATTCCCACCATCATTGCTTGCTTATCCTTAACATGTTGGGATCCTATACCTCTTATATCAACTTCAAGAATGACATTCCTATGGTCCTTAAATGTAGGACACATACATGCCACTTGCAATGAAGCCAAAACAATTTTGATAACAGTTGCATATGCAGGTTGATAGCTTCATATATTGCCCCTTTTGTGGCTTTCTTTCAATGTGTTTGCATCTATTCTTACGGAAGCTAGTAAGGTATACTGAAGATGCAAGCATGAAAGAAAAGATGACATAGGGTCCATCATGATTCCCTTCTCAAGCTTAATCTTCACCCTATAATCAGAACCTAAAAAAGGAACTGCATTTGTTTTCTGCCACCCTAGGAATTTGTCTGGTTTTCCTTTTATGCTTTTTTTTTTCTTTTCAAAAGCTATTAAGTGAGTTACTCCTTCATAAATTCCTTATCCATGGATATGTGTCCTGTGATACAGATCTTTAGAATTTGAGTTTTAACATTTTCACATTTTGCTTATTTTATTTTCAATCACTTTTCCTTTTTCTATTTTTCTCTTCTTTATGGATCATTATTTTCATTTTGGTTCATCCTCTCTTTCAACATATATCTAATACACCCTTTTACAAGTTTAATATTAATGGAATGATTTAATTAGTTGTACTAAATTTAAATAAGGGGTTTTAAATATATGTCAAAATTAAAGTATGTTCATAACATAAATATGATATACCTTCTAAACATTTTAAATTTACTTTTTATCTTTATCATTTCTAATATATAGTTTAATTAAATTTTAATTTCAATTTTTTTAAAAGACATGATTAATAATAAAAATAACATATTTTATAATATAAATTATTATTTTAAATATGAAATATAATTCATATATTGAAAAATGTATATTTCTTATAGATTTTAATATGTGTGTGTGTATATAATTAATTTTTTTTATAATAAAATTAGTTGCATAAGAAATAATACTATAGTTATTAACTCAGTTGTTATGAAACCATGTTAAGTCAATAGTTATATAAAAGTTATACGTACCAACTACAATTTTCAATTAGATAACAGTATAAAAAAAGTACATTCATGATACATAAAAAATAAACCTTAATTTATTTAGTTAAAATGAAAATAAAAAAATTGATGCGTCGAAAACCTAAAACTTCATTTCATATATAATTTTTTGAGTTAAAACTACATATTTTGAATGGAAGAATAGTAGTTTTCCTGGAGAAGGTCGAAATCATTTTAAGGTGCTTAATAGATACTGCAGAAACAGTAAAAGTTTGTTAAATTTTCCTGTCATGCAAAACCTAATTTCTATACACTTTCATCAGCAGTTGTTTAGTAATATTAATCCGGTTCCTAATACGAATCTACGTATTCTATTTCTATTTCCTACCTGTTGTTTAAAATTAAAATACACAATTAATGCCTTGTTTTATATCAAATTATTTACAGTTTATACACACACACACACACATATATATATATATATATATATATATATATATATATAATATTTTGATTATGCAATACTAAACTGTGAAAACAAGACAAAAAAAGAAAAAGTTCTTTACGAGATAAAAAGAATAAGAACAAGACAGACATTTTCATGATTTTCACGCAACTTGAACTCGGGACAATTAAGAGCTTTATTAAATGGCCATACCAATATATTCTGCAACCGTACAGTGGAGACCATACAAATGTTGTAAGTGTGGGTTCCTTTCGTTTTCAGTTCATGTTATCGTATTTTCAGATTCCTACTTTAGAGTGTAGGAGGAGCTTCAAGCACACTGAAACCCTAACATTACAATAACTAGTGTTTTTGTTAGAGAGAATAATTTATTCAAAAGCAGTCAAAAAATACCATCGTTATCTTTGAAAAGAGAGGACCAAACAAGAACATGGATCAGGTGGATTTCATTAGATATTAAAGCATTTTAGCTTTTTCCTTGGACCCATCTCTTAGAATTTAAAAACTTTCTATCGTTGTAATTCCCAAATCAAACGATTGCTATCAATCCCACCTACTGCAACCATGATTTCAATACGTTATTAATGTTATGATATTTTTTTTCACTGCTGAATTTCAGTACCATAACCATATATCTAGGATTACATGCATGTATAACGTAGGTTGAAGATAAATTGAATTCATAATATATATATATATATATATATATATATATATATATATATATATTTTGAAAATCTTATAAATTAATATTGTAATATTGAGTTAGATTTAAAATTTATTTTTTAATATGATATTAGAATTATTTGAAGTCTTATTATTTATTAGATTTATTATGTCATTATTAGATTTTCCATTAATATTTAATCTTGTTATATATATAAAGTGGTTATGTAAATTTAAATTATTTATAGTGTACTTTACTTCATATGAATTAATAATTTAAGTTAAGGATGAAACTTATGTATTTAAGAATTAATTATTGAAGTTAAGGATGAATCTTATAAATTATTTAAGAATTAATTATTTCAGTTAAGGATGAAACTTTATAAAGTATTGAGTCATACCAAATGTATAGTTAGGAATAGTGATTTTGATACTTAAAGAGGCATTTACATTTTGGGTGTTGTTCCCTACACCTCTCCAAGTGGGACTTATACCTCCCCATTAATTTAATTTATTTCAAAAATATTTTACATCTCTCCACTATTTTTTTTTTATTCCAAAATTATCCTACACCTCCCACTCCTCAGTGTCCTTAACGATCTTTCTCTTTCTCTCTCTACATTAATGGAGCAATTACATGACTATGGAGCATTTAAATGACTTAAATTTGAAGTTAGAAATATTTTCTTAGATAAGTTTGATTCAATCTTATTTTCGTGTTGTTGAATATATTTTTTTCTTTTCAAATTATTTAATAGATGGTAAAATTTTGTTCTAAATTTCTAAAAAAATGTTTATATACATGTATCTTTTTTTTTACATATAATATCTATAATTTTTAACATTATATTATGTTTTAACTCATTGTTTGACTCAAATAACTTGAATAAAATATTTAATTTATTAGACAAATAATATAAAAATATTATTAAATACTTAAAATATAAAAAAAAAGTTATTTGTTAAAGATTTAGAATTAATTTAGTTCTTTCGTCATTATAAAGTTAGTATATAATAATATATCATTATTTACTATTAATATTATTATGTTTATTATTTTGTATTTGCATCTAACTTTTAATTTTATAAAATGAAAATGGTAGAGGTACTAATATTGAACTTTCCTCTGAATTTTATATTTTGTAGTATGTTACAAATTCAAATCTGAACCACTTGAATGCTCAATTAATGTAGAGAGAGAAAGAGAAAGATTGTTAAGGATAACGGGGAGGTGTAGGGTATTTTTGGAATAAAAAAAATAGTGGGAATGTGTAAAATATTTTTGAAATAAATTAAATTAATGGGGAGGTACAGGTCCCACTTGGGGAGGTGTAGGGAGCAACACCCTTACATTTTTTGAGAAATGGGTTGAGAATTATATAAATGGGCCAAGTACGGCCTAAGGCAACAATATAGTCCATTTGTTGTACAATTGTAGGTGTGCTACCAACATTTCCACTTTTAGAGAACTGGTGCTGGACAATTTTCTATTGGTTTGATCAATTTTTGAAAAATTAATGGTGGTGGAGTTTTAAATTATGGCTGTGATTTATTATAGTATTCAGTGCCTGGTTAATGTAGTTTTAATACTTATCATAATTAACACATTGTGGTCTCATATGGTAATATGATCCATAGTATGAAACTAAACCTTAGGGTTCAACTTAGTAGTCTCAACATTTTGACATTTATTTTTACAAACAAAAAAGCTTATTTTAAATAAATTCACATTACACTATTTTTTGGTAAAATAAAATCAAAATAATTATTAGCCTAAACAATATAATTTTACATCAATTTATATATATAAGAAAAATTGTGATTACCCAAGCATATATAGGTTGACCAAGTGCAGTCTAATTCAATAAATTTGGTTAAAAAAAATTACAGCTCAATTTGTCCTCTATTATAAAATAGATCATAATTTTTCTCTTAACTTGGTCATATATGTTAGACCCACAAGGCCAATGGTCCAATTTTGGTCTAAATGAAAATTGAAGAAGATTACAAGTTATCCATTAAAAAAATTATGATATATTATTGTTCAAAAAGTCTAAAACTTAATATTCAATAACAAAATATATTATATAATAATATTATACATTTTAATTTAAATATTACTTGAATAAATTTTATTAATATCTTTTTTAATATTTTTGGTACATATTAAATCGAACTTAATTTTACCATCTATAACTTTGATTAACATAATCCATCTTTATAAAATTTACCTTCAAATTTAAGGTATAGCTTTATATCTTAGATAGATCCAAAAATCCTTTTAAAAAGCATGTGTCCAGGTTACACTAAACGTGTAAGATTATTTTGGAAAATAATTATCTCATATCCTTATAACCAACATATGACAGAGAGCAGAAATAATAAAAGAGAAATATCTTCATACTACATTTTTTTAATGTTTTAAACATCATTAGACATTGGTCTCCACATAATCTAACGTTTAAATGGATATGATATCAGTTCTCCAAAATTCGATGTTTAAAGCGTATAGTAAATGTCATTCTCAGATAGGCTTTTTTATTGTCTTAAACACCATTCGACGTTACACCCACTAATATCCAATGTCTAAAGAGATATGATGTCGATTTCATTAGCATTCCACGACAAATTCTTCGAGAAAGATTTCCTTTTAGCTACTATTTTAAAATGTATAAAAACCATTGGACATCATAGCCACTCTAACACAGATGTCTAAAGAAATATGATGTTGGCTCCTCTAACATTCGACGTCAAACTCTTTTAGAACATTCCTTCTAGTTGACTTTTCTAAATGTTTGAAAATCATTAGACATTGGTCCCCCTTTGTGGTTGACGACAAATTGTTCATTTTATTTACAAAAATGTCACTAGTCATTTTTTATGGTTGCTTTTGTGTGAGCTAGCGCTGAATGAGAGACATTATAAACCCATTTTGCACTAGTAGCTTATATAGGTTTATCCGAACATAAATTATGTAACTCTTATTTGTCAATGATTATACTAATAAAATAAAATTACAAGTATTATTCACTACAACTTCTTATTTCAAAATGTTTTACATGTTGATAGTCGAATATGTGAGTTACACATTCAACTGTATTTGTTGTCTGATGTGGAATTCTGTTATACTCTTGCACTCTAACGACTATAATTTTGAAAGTTAGTTGAGCATTGGTGACTTAGTCAATTGTATTAAATGTGATTTGTTTTTAGTTGACTGAAAGCTGCTATGTTCACTAATATGTCATAATTGTCATAATACAGTCGACTAAATTAGTAGCGTATTCGACTGAGAAATCATCTGACTAACAGAAATCTATAAATAGACTTAACACGAGTCTACTTAGAAGACTTTTGATGAACTGAAAATTTCAATTATGTTTTAGATTTCTCTTAGCTCCAAGAATTCTCCAAGAAGACGGTGATGATCTTTCTTGAGAGAGATTCAAAGAGGAGATTGTATTGCGCATTCATTGTCTGATCAATATCTGCACAAGAAGGTGTTCTGTCATTGATCTTGAAGGCTTGACATCCTGTGAAGACTGCTAGAATCGTTTCTTGGCTTGACATCCAAGAAGATTGTTGTTTGTACCTGTTGGTGATTACAAGGGTTGTTCACTTTGAGGATTGTTCAAAGAGGTGTTTCAGATTGCAGAAGAGGGGATTCTTGCTGCAAGTCTGGTTTTGTTCTACAACTATATTTTGGTTTTGGGTTAGAGAGGAGATTTATATTTTTGACGTGGAGGTCTTCTATAAATTCCTTGTTGTAAAAACCGCAACCATTATAGTGCATTTGCTTCCTGGGTTGGAAGGACACTAGATGTAGGCATTGTTGACCGAACCAGTATAAAAAGCTGTGTTTGCATTTCTCTATCCCTTATCTTTTACATTACAGTCAACTACGTATTTTCCGCTGCATACATATTCTGATTGCTTGCATTTTAAGAAAGTTTAAAAAGCTTTAGACTTTGTTTACAAGATTGCAAAAAGAACTTTTTTTTGAAACAACAGCAATTCACCCCCCTCTTGGTGAAGAAAGAAGCCAACTTGTTTTCCAACAAAAAAAAAACATGAATGTAACCACTAGTGCAACAAAGGGAAATGATCGCGATTGGTTTTTAATATACACTTCGGTTTTAGAACCGCGACATAAACGGGTAAGGTAAAACGATCTGGGACTTTTGGTCGAGGTTCCAACCGAGGTAATATCCTAAAGGATACTGCCTATGTTCTTCAGCAACCGAAGTAGTAAAGAAGAGAAAAAAGGGGGGGAATGGTTATTACCTCGGTTGAACCGAGGTAAAAACGTGGGGATATGACAACGGTTCTAGCTTGAACCGCGACCAAAGCCCTATTTTTTAAAAAAAAAAAATCACGTGCACCCTATGGCTTTGTTTGTGGCTGAACTGAGGCCATAAGTAGGCTTTCTACCTCGGTTTTGGCCACAATCGCGACCTATTCTCCTGCAATTTTTTTAATAACATGTCTGCTTTTGTGATATCCACTATCATAAAAATAGACCTACATATCAAACAATATCATAACAACACAGATTCACACAATAGTCAATATTTACATCACATAATATACAAAGTCTAAAACTATAAATCAACATGTTCTAATGTATTTTAAATCTAATAGCTATGAACTATTATATAATCTAACTAAATATTTTGCAATTGCCTTCCTCAAGAATGTAAGTGGCTTCTCAAGAATTGAGGTATGAGTCTTGAATCTCTGCACAAGACAATTGATATTAATTAGTGTATATGAATTCCAAATGTTGGAGAAAATCAAGATTCATTAAATTTAAATATTACTCCCGCATTCTCTAATTTGGGTTGCGTTCAACTTTCTCGCATTCAAACAGTTCACACAAGGACATCTAAATTTCACTTCATCATCACTTCTATCCTCACTATGTTGCGCAAATTGTATAAATTCCTCTACCATTCTCTCATACTCAGCACTAATGCGTGGTAAATTAATCCAATTTCGATCCATACGTAAATATTTTGAAATATTCTACAAAATTATGATACAAAAATTAATTTTGTAGTGAACATTTAACATCAAATTAAGGTTAATTCAATTCAATCATATAATCATACAATTAATAAGTATTGAAATAATCACATATTCAACATAACAAATTTTTCAATCCTAAATACTATACACATATTATATGATCATCCAATCATATATTCCATCACATAATCATACAAAATTATATAATTTTATTAAAAAGTAAACTTTAAAAATTAATATAAGAACTTGATAATGTGAAAAGCCAATAACAAAGAACAACCCGCGATCCAAAAGGTAGAAAATTGAACTTTGCAAAATTGAAACATACAACAATATACAAAAAAAAATATTAGTTTTAGAAACAAAATAAAACATCAAAATGCAAAAAAAAAAACATTGAAAATTTACCTCTAAGGGGGAATCAAAAACACCAAATCAAAGAGACGTTTGAAACAATTTTAATCGGTAAAAAAGCTTCCTAAACCTTGAAGATGGCCACAACAACAAGAAAAATCAAGATTAAACAGTGAAAATTGCAAGAAAATGGCAAAGAAGGAGCGCGACACAGTGCTGTCTCGAGAGTGAATGCCAAAACTGTTTCAATCGCGAGGAAGACGACATTGTTCCTCTCTTGCTTTCTTCTTTTTTAACCTACAAAAGGGTATTACCTTGGTTCTTAGTAAAACCGCGGTAATATCAGGGATATGGCCTCGGTTACCCACACAACTAAGACCCGTTCTCTTAAAAATAAATCAAAATCAATCTGACATGGCAATTTTGAAAATTTTTAAACCTTTTTGTCGCAGTTCTCCGCCAAACCGAGGCTAAATCCTCACTTAAAAATTAAATTTTACTTAAATATTTAGATTTTGTTCAGATCAAAGTCTATGGCCACGATTCGGAGGGGAACCGAGGCCATATCCCCAACGGTTTATTAGAATTTTGACAGGGGTCTATGATCGCAGTTCTGAGGGGAAACGAGGCCATATCCTTGATGGTCTGACTTCTACCTTTACGACAACAGACTGCAAATGTGAACTGTCAGATTCTTGCAGGGGTTTTTGGCCGCAGTTCTGCAGACAACCGCGACCATATCTCCTACACAATGATCTTCAATAACCAATAGACTGGACTATCATATTCTTGCAGGGGTTTTTGGCTGCGGTTCTGCGACAACCGCGACCATATCTCCTGCACAGGGATTTTCAATAACCAGCAAACTGAACTGTCAGATTCTTGCAAGAGTTTTTGGCCGCGATTATGCAGACAACCGCAGCCATATACCCTCTTTGGCATTGGTTCAATGGCAACCGAGGCCTATACTGTCAAGAAAATTTCAAAAATGTCACCGCGCCATTTTGTGCTTCGGTTTCTGGTAAACCGATGCATAACAGGCGCGATAATATCCCATTTTTTTACTAGTGAACAATCTTTGCATTAGAGCCTAACATCCTCAATAAGATCATGTTAAACATCATTATGAACTTTGGCATCTCAACCATGTTGACATTCAAAAACTCATAAATCATTTGCCATCTCATGAAAATTTATTAAAAGGATTTATATGTAATACTCTTACACTACAAGAAAATCATATATTGTCGATAGTACCTATTGGTAATAGCATAAATTCGTCGGTAAATCATGTTTATTTACGGACTACCAATAGACAAAAAATTGTTGGTAAAGTTTATTGACGAATAAAATTTTTTGTCGGTAAATATGAACAATAACAAATTTGTTGGAAAATATCCGTTAGTAATATCTGTTGCAATTCGGTCTCCTTCTTCCTCTTCTATTTCTTTTATTTCTTTTGTCGTTATATCACCATAATCACTCTAGGTCATTTTCATCCTTTAGGATCTCATCCTCTTTCTACTTGTCATTATTTTCCTCTACCTCCTTTTCTAACTTCGGCCACAATTGTTGTCACCAACGTTCTCCATGTATGTGTCACCAACAATCATCGCTAAGCCTCCACATCACCTCCTAGCCTTCACCGTTAACCCTAGCCATCACCTCTTCTTCCTATTAAGTATTCAACCTTCAATAATTGTTTTTATTTTTTTCTTCTCACTTGTCTCCCCTTAATATATTATAAAACTCCATCAAATTGAGCAAGAAATGTGTCACCCAAAATGCTGAAGGATTTATCAACATAATTGATCTTCGGTAGTTGTAATGATAAGATATTGATAAATATATATGTTTTTAATAAGTATTTTAATTTATTGACATACAATTTGAACGACTTGGACTTTGATTAATGTGATGATTAGTTATTGATGGATCTTTTCAACAAAGTTTACATGTGAAATCAATAAAAATATGTTAGAAAATTAGTGTACCAACATATTATTGGCCATTAGTAATATTTTTTTGGTAATTACTAAAAGTTTTGTAGTGTAACTTGAAAGTTGTCGAGCAATTTATTTTTACAAAATAAAAGAAAAACATAAAATTTAACAGAATTGCTAACATAATTGCTGAATGTACGTATCACATGTTCCATTAGTTGTTTCATAATTTCTTCTATTAATAGGCATAGTAAAAATGATTGTTGTAACGTATGTGTTTTTGTTTTGTTTCATCTCAATGTTTTTCATAATATGATTGAGTTTATCCTATAAAAATTTTCACTATAACACTCAACATAATAGAAATACTTTTTCTCTATATGATTGAAAAACTTTTTCTCCCTAGAACCTTTTATGCGTTTTTTACTACACCGAAATAAACGTATAAACTTAGAAATATTGTGTTTGTATCATAATCATCATTGAAAATTGTGAGCCAACTTTCTTCAAAACAAATCATGTTTGCGAGCTAACTTTCTTCAAAAGAATATAAATTTTTTGTGTTTTAAAACACAATATTATTTACTTCCACAAAGATATTAAAATTAAAATTTTAAATTATATTGCAATATAGTAGAATAATTTTTATCCTTGTTTAGGATAAATTCAAAATTTTATTTATTTATATATATTAAAACTTGAAAGAATTAATATACATCCAAAGAGTTTTACTGTTTATACATCCAAAGAGTTGGAGTTACCCTAAGCATTATCTGCATCATTGTATCATTTATTCTTGCACAACCTTTTTATGGTAAAAGGAATCGAGTTAAAGGGAGGGAGAAATCTCGCACCTTTTTCAACATAAAAGGTGTAAAAGGAAACTGTAGAGAACAAAATGCAAGAGTAAAATTATGAAATTAACATTATAGTGAAACCCAATCAACCAAAGAAATGGATGGCCTACCATATAAGTATGAATTTTCGTAATTTGTCTCATGCTTGGGTTCTTTATTTACAGACACAACAATATTACAGTCTTTTCATAAAACTATTGCTATTTTTGATAAATTCAGATTCGAACCTTTCACCTGTGTGGTTTTGAATGCCCTCTAAAACTGAATTTTCATCAAACATTGAAGCATGTCCAGGGGAGTAACTTCTAACCTAGCATTTATGTTTTGGTCTAAGCAAATCCAACTTATCACTCTGGAATTTTCTTTTCTTTTTCCATTCCACAATGTGAAAATCATCAATTCCATTCACCTAGAATCTGAAAAGAGTAATAGAGAAATGTAAGAATAAAAGAAAAGGATTAAATAAGAACTATCAAAAGAAACTTCACTCCTACATAAAGAAGAGGACATATTTAAAACAAGAAACAAAAGATAATTATTCAGCTAAAGTCTAGTAATCATGATACTGGAGTGGCAAAAAGGGTTCTTGATCACATAAGACATATTCATATATTAGATCATAATAATCAAGTCATGTCTGACAAACAAAGGTTAAATTCAGTATTTTATCTATTTTGTGCAACAATGGAAAAGCTTAATGATTTACATTTTGAAGATTAATAATTAAATATTTAAAGAACAAATTACGCAGAACAACCCAAATTACATCATATATGTAAAGGCAGAAAACAATCAGTTGCTTCTCTCTAATGGGTTAACATAGAAAATCACTTCCATCAAAGGACTTTTTGGACACATAAACGGTGTTTCCAAAAATATACTTCTAGACATAGTATGACATAGCAGACGTTTGATCCATATAGCTATAGTGGAAAGCACTTTTGTAGTTATAACATCCTTCTTGTTAATTGTAATGATGATTGGGGCATTTTCACTGGTGCAAATATAGCTGCAAACAGATTACAATCTATTGACATTTTTCAACATGGTTATATTGTACACATGGAGGAGTTCTTGAATAAAACAATAATAATTTTCAACCATTCCTGTAATATGGTGTCAAAATAGGCTAAGCTTTTAAATAATAATAAGCAAGGACAATTAAGATGTGCATGATATTATGCATAAACAAATCAAAGACATGCACTTGGCTTTTGGCATATATGTCGAATGAGAAGACAGAGAGATTCCAAATAAAAGTGAATCAAATGGAAGACTGTCCAATTAAAAAGATTATAGGAACCTAAGTTAGTTTTAGGACAAACCCTTAAAGACATTACTCAAAATATTTTACTTAAACTTTGTTCTAGATAGATCTCAATGATGTTGATTAATGGATGTAGTTTATACACCCAACACTATCAATACCAACCAGACAACTGATACACAAATTTGTTTCACCTTTTGTTACAAACTGACATGGAAACTCATGTTCGCTAGTATAAGAAGAAAATGAGTAAACATAGGAAACATAAAAGACAAATTTCATCCAATTTTATATTCTTGCACTAAATTTCTGCCATCAAGTCTTCCATTTCCCATTAGTGAGTTTGAGTACTTTGTAACCCCTTCGTAACTCAACCCTTCATACAAAATTTTGGAAATGAAGATACAAAATAAGATTGATTAAAATATCTTATTATTATCCCTTGTGCACTTATTAAATATTCCATCATTTTGTTCATTTAAAACACTATATTGATTTGAAAACATTTGGTTATTTCCTCAATCATTATTCACCTTTTTCTTTTTCATAATTCCTTATTTGATGTAATATTTGGTTCACTAAATAAAATATTTAATAAAATTATTTTGAAACGAAGTAAAACTCTCACCAATTAACATAATTTGAGATAATCAATTAAGTTGTCTAAAAAGATTATATAGCCTACACAAATTGTAATTTTTTTTTTACTTTTTTTTTCTTCCTTTTTCTTTTCTTATTCTTTTCTAAATCTTTGTTCTCATATTTTTTTCAACAATTCTTTGTTCGATATTTCTGCTTCTCGAGTTGTCTATTGGTGAGTTCTTTGTTCGATATGTTTACTCATTTTCTTCTGATACTAGCGAACATGAGTTTCCATGTCAGTTTGTAACAAAAGGTGAAACAAATTTGTGTATCAGTTGTCTGGTTGGTATTGATAGTGTTGGGTGTATAAACCACATCCATTAATCAACATCATTTAGAGTGATACCAAATTGAGTGCAATAATATAAAATTGGATGTAATTTCTGTTTACATGGTTTTTCATATTAACTTCAAATTAAATATATATGTGGACTTTAATTAAAAAGTAATTTTGAGGAGCGATTCTATGGAGGTGATATTTGAGTAAGTTTAATTGATTTAATGAACATAAAAAGTGTATAATAGTAAGAACATTGTTCATTACCTAAACCAATTTAAGACTGTGGAAATCAATATGTTTCACTTAAATCACTAATTTGAGTAAGTTTAATTGATTTAATAAACATAAAAAGATACAATAGTGAAAACATTAATTATTACCTAAATCAATTTAGACAATTGAAATCAATATATTTCACTTAAATCCTTTAGTACTTATTGTTCTCATGACTGCTATAGAGTTAGAATGTTCAATAAGGAAAAAAATCGTCAAATCAACCTTTAAGGGACATTACACCATTGGCATGTAAAGTGAAAACATTGGAACAAATAAAATTTGATAAAGGAAAATTGAGTAACTTATACAAAAACTTGAATAATTAATAAGGAAATTGAGGAAATATTATATGTAAATCGATAAAACTTATAGACTTGATGTGTAAAAAGCTGATAAAGTATTCAATATTGTATTAAAGAACAAACAAATTAAGTTAAGTGGTGATCATAAAATATATTTGTTAGAACATAGGAAATTGAGAAAAATATTGTATATATTGTACTGTTTATGGAGATTAGATTAACAATAATAGTTGATTCAATACTTCCATATGAAAGGAAAGATTGAGGTTTCAGGAAAAATTGATGAAGGTGGATATTAACCCATTCCAAATATAGTTATTTCTATTAAACTTATAATGGTTATTAGTATTTAATAATGTTGTTGTTGATATCAAATTTATACTTCTTATCTAATACAACTTCATTATTATTTTATGAGTACTAAGAATACTAATTAGGATAAAACTAATCCAAGTAATCTCCTAATAAATATGGAATTAATTTAAACCAAATATAATTTTCGTAAAATCTACACTTAAGGGTTAGAAGTATAAAATAAATAAAAAGTAAATAAATTGGTGCAAGAATAAATAAAATAAACAACCTAAAGTGTTAGAATGATATGCACAAATTAAATGAAAATAATAAATTACTTAAATGTCTACAATAATAACGATAATAATAATAATAATAATTAAAATCTTTATACATATTTTGGTGCTTGAAAGCAAAATAAAGAGGATTATTGTGTAATTAAATAAATTAATGTAAGATGGTTTAAAAGATTTAATTCAATGATAGGAAATTACTTTGATTTTCTTACTTTTTCCAAATTAGGATTCTTTGATTAATTTTCAAAATATTATTATTCAATTTAATTTAAAAATTAGAGAAGTCAAATTAATTAAAGTAACCATTAATTTATTTGTTTAAAATCTTACTCATTCATACAATTAAGATTCAATTTATATTTAATTTATTCCACGTTACGTGATTAAAACACTAATATTTTTATTAAAAAAAATTATTAAAATCTGAATTAAACTTATATAAACTTACTTCAAAGAATTTAATTAACACTAATTTTATTCCACTAAGATTAGGAAACTAAGAACCAAACACTAGAAGGATTAAGGATAGAAAGAGAAGAAAAAAAAAAACAAGTACATGAAAATTGAAATGATCTAATAATTCTAATAGCTGTTGGTTTTATCTGACCTTGCCAAAAACAAAATCCCATATATGGATTCTTTTTAGTAGTAAGTCATGCAAATCAAGATTCAAAAAATATATCAAGTTAAATGGTTTGGTTTGTTTCTTTCTTTGTAGACAGTAACAGTAGATGTGTAGGCTTTCTATCTATGTAAAATCCATTTCCAACTTTCTATTCTCTTTCAGACACTTTTTTTTTTCTTTTCTAAGGTTTTCCAACTCAATAAACATGACTCTTTGATTTTAGAAATAAGAGACAAAATACACAGAGTTTGTTTCATGGTTCAACAATATTTTATATTATATTTTAAATAATAATAAATAATTATATGTAAAAAGGAAACTTTTAAATTTAATACATTAAAATTTTGAGTAAGACTGGGTATTATATATATTTTTTTTGTCTATTCATCAAATCTATTCTATAATAATAGTCCGTAAATTTATCTAATACAAATTTATTTTAATATTTTAAAATATATTAAAAAGAATTTTAATATATCACAATTAATATATTTTTAATATGTATCAAATAACAGCACTTGAAAAATTCAGTAGAAAATCTGAACTTATTTTTAGAGATGATTCTGGAAGTGAAGGATGAACTCATAAATACAGAAACTCTTTTTATTCTTTGGAACCCATTAATGCATTATAATTTCATGTTATTTAGCAATCTTTTTTAGAGATTTAAAATTTACAAACCACATAATTAACAATAGTCTCATCTTGTTTAGAGGTATTGGAGTTTAAAGACACTTGATTAAGCAACAAAGTGGATTTTAATTTCTTGATTATAATGTAGAACACCTTGGCAGGGGTGACTGGTTCCTACTCCTTTGAGTACATATATCATTCATGTGTTTAGACAAAGAATTTTAAAAGTTTTAAGTTTAAAATATTTTATAATATATAAAATATATTAATCAACTAAAAATTTAAAATTTATAAGTTCCTTATAATAAAATAATTTCAAATTTATTTTAAAATTTAAAATTCTTTGTATCTTCTCATATTTTTTTCATCTCATTTTTTTTTATTAACTTACATTGTTTCAAACATCCTTGACTTGATTAAAATGAAAATATTATTAAGATGATAATGATTTGTTTGATACTAATTATGGTTTATTTCCTAATGTTTATAAGATTATTTTTTTAATTTAAATTATTATTATTTTTCATTTGATATATATCAGTGAAGATTTTTTAAATCAATGTGGAAGACATTATTTTTTACGAATGTGAACTAATAAAGTTTTTCAATTGATATTTTGTCTGTCATTGTTATTTTTTTTCATTAACATCACTATTATTTTTTATGAATAATTTATTAACAAAATTTAATATTTGAAAAATTTTCAGCCAACATTAACTATAACTATTAAGTTAATATTAATTGAAAAACATTTTTAACTTGTATCAATTAGAAAAATAGATAAATCTCAACCCACATTGTTTTGTAAAAATAATCTTAATTAAGATTAATTAAGAAAAAGTTTTATCAATATCAATTGAAATACTTAAATTTTATTCTTCAATAAAACATGGGGAAATTTTTATATAGACTTCTTCCTCTAATTGTATAGGCAAGAAAGCATTTTTCACATCACATTATTACAATTCCTAACTAAAATAAGTTGTCAATGAAAGAATGATTCTAATTGTGTTCATCTTTATCACTAAAAACAAATGTCTTCTCATAATTAACACCATAAGTTTGAGTAAATCTTTTAGTAACTAACATTACTCCCCCCTCTTTGAAGTTGAAAAAGATTTAGTTTCATCAAAAGTGACATATATGGAGGTAAAAAAAATTTCAACTCAGAGGGTGATAGTAATGATATCCCTTTTTATTAGATGCATAGCCAACAAAAATAGATTTAACAACTTTAGAATCTAACTTTCTATGGAGTTAACTATGAATATGGAGAAACACAAGGCATCCAAACACTTGACTATGAGGACTAGAGAGAAAAACAACAAATGAAAAGAAAGAAGATATAAATTCAATAGGACTCAGACCATGTAGGACTTAAGAGGGTAAATGATTAATAAGATATGACGTAGTAAGGACAACCTTCGCCCAATAATATTTAGACATTCATTTGGAAAATAAGTGTTTGTGTCACTGTTAAGTCCATGGCAAGTGTACCAGATCGTTATCAAGTAATATATAAACGGTAAGTCCGAGTATCGTTTCCCAAAGGACTCTTAGGCCTTAAGTTTCATGTAAATTAATCTTATAAGACTTGTAAAGAAATAAACTTGTAGTTAAATGCAAAGAATGACAATAAACATGCACATGCAATTGATTCAATTGACAAGGAAAAGCTATGGATGAATGGAGTTGTTGGGGTTTACAATTTCATCTTATCCACTCTCTTATATATACTCTTCTTATTAAATTCGCTTTATTATCTAATTGTCATGCATACTTTCTTAGTCTACCCTAAACTCGATCCCTCGACGAAAAGAGCCTATTACTAATTACTGGCTTACTATCCCTAGTCTCCCCTAGTAACTAGCAATGCATTATAAACAGAAGCAAAATACAATTGATCGTCCTACCCCTATCCCTAGGTAGTATTGTTTAATCAAGGAATTTCCTATCAGTTCATGATTTCCCCGTACGTCCCCGTATCGGCAAAGGCAAACATCTTTATATCGAATGAGTTACACGATAAAAGCTTTAAGCATAGATAAGAAACCCAACAATTGATAATATAAGCATATGCAAGCATATGAATAAAACAAGAATTTCAATATAAGAGAGTTTCAAAAGATTACTTTGTTCTCCAACAACAAAGGGTTTAGTTCACCATGGACATGGTGAAACTAGATGGAATTAAATGAAAGAATGAAAGAGTAAACCCTAGATTGGATAAAATGGAGCCTAAGCATCCAAGAAATCTTCTCCAAGGAGTGTAGAATAGCTCTGGACTTCTCTGCTTGCCAAAAGAATACTCTGAAGGTCGTATTGGGGCTATTTATATCACAGAAAAGTAACAAAATTTCAGCCCAAGCCCAGCAGATAACCGCTCAGCGCTTAATTTGGCCGCTAAGCGGTTTCCCTCTAATCGCACCGCCGCTCAACGGTTTATTTCACCGCTCAGCAGTTTGCCTCTAATCACATAACCGCTCAGCGTCACTGCCTGGGCACTAGACAGTGGCTGCTCCCTCGAATATGGTGCTCAGCGCTGGAACATAGCGCTGAGCGGTGCCTTTGAGTCTTTTTTTCTTCCTTTTTCTCCTTCTTTCTTGAGTTTAAGTCCTTCATACTTCACTTCCATCTTCAATTTGCATCAAAACCCTGCAAAACAATGCAAAACAAGCATAATATCTCTAAAAACAGCTTTTGACTCTCATATGACTCAACTAAGTATTTTTACTGGATTCTAAGCTCATTCTAAGCCACAAAGGGTGTGTTTTAGTATCAAATTTAAGCATGAAAATAACAGTTTTTAGACCGTTATCAGTCACCTCAAGAAGTTGCCTATTTTTTCTTTCAGTAATGCAATTTTGTTGGGATGTATGCACATAAGTAAATTCATGAACAACACCATTTTTGGAAAGAAATTTAGACATGACATCATTTACATATTCCCTCCCATTATCTTTTGGAAAGGAATTAAATCACATTAATAAATGCTTTTTGTGTTACTAGGAGGATATATGGAACGATGGTGCTTTGGAAGTTGACTACATCACGTGAACATGAACTTTAGAATAAGAAATGAGGGATGTCCTAAACAATGATGGAAAAGAAAAATTTGAGAGCACTCAAAAGTAGTGCAAGATTAGATACAAGAGGTACTTGTTTGTGTACTAATACTATCTTTAGTTCCCAAGTTGTTAAGAGAATTTAACCCTCCATGTTCCTAACCGTTCTGTTACCAAAATGATGAAGATAAAGTTTTGTTGATGCCCAAATCAAGTCAAGATATATCATGATTCAAGAAGATTCTTTGAAGACTTGTTTTTCTACTAAAAGCTTTTGTAATAATTGTAGTTTGATGCTTAGGACTTAGATTTGTAGTAGATTTTAATTCTTGTACCTTCATACTTTATATTTGCTGTTCAGAATAAAAAACACACGATTTTAATCGATTAAATCAAGTATTAATCGATTAAAACGTTACAGGTGCTGAAAACTCAACTAGCATGGAAATAATCGATTATTACCTATTTTAATCGATTAATTAATCGATTAATTCTTAGAATAATCGATTAAAGATAGTCGTTGGAGTTTTCTGGATTTTGAAAACTAGTCGTTGTACTCATTTTAATCGATTAACACTTGTATTAATCGATTATAAGCGTTAAATGGCTAGTTACGATGAATGAAAGAGTATTTGCTTGAGTCTATAAATATACTCTCTTTATACATCATCAACAACTCTTCCCTTGTGCTCAAATACTCAGAACTCTTTGAGAATTGTGTGCTCTTGCTCAGCTAAGGAAACTCTTTTCTGTAGAGCTGGTGAGTTGCTCTACGGTGATGGAGGAATAGTTGGTTCATCCTTGGTGCGTCTCAGGAGGTGTTTGGAAGAGGACCATCCTTCGTGAAGTAATCGGAGGAGGTGTTTCATCCTTCGTGAAGTATTCATAGGAGGTGTTTCATCCTTTGTGAAGATTCAAAGGAGGTGTGATAATGGTTGAAAAACAGTTATTTTCATGCTTCATTTGAGACCAAATTACACCCTTTAAGGCTTAGAATGAACTTAGAATCAAGCAAAACACGTTTGTTGAGTCGACTGAGAGTCAAGAGCTATTTTTAGAGATATTATGCTTGTTTTGCAGCAATTTTGATAAAAGTGAAGAATGGGATTGAAGATGAAGGTCTTAGACTCAAGAACAAGGAAGAAACATGAAGAAAAAAAGTGTCTAGGAACAGCCCAGAGCCAAAATCCAATGCTGGGCGGTGGAACCCTGCCACCGGGCGGTGGCGCGATATAGGGGAAATCGCCGGGCGGCATAAGTGTGACGCCGGGCGGTTGTCTGCTGGGCATAGACCTATTTTCTGTGATTTTTATGATCTGTTTGGGCTTGGGCTTGTTTTATGTTATTTTTATGCCCTATTTAAAGGCCAGAACGTCTTAGGGTTTGGGATTTTTGATGGCTTAGTTATAACAGTTGAAAAACCGTTATTTGCATGTGCTATTTTAGACCAAATTACTCCCTTTGCTGCTTAGAATGAGCTTGAAATCAAACAAAACTCAATAAATGAGTCAGTCGAGAGTCAAAAGCTGTTTTTAGCGATATTATGCTTGTTTTGCAGCAATTTTGATGAAAGTAAAGAATGGAGGTGAAGATGAAGGCCTTAGACTCAAGATAGAGGAAGAAAATCAAGAAAAGAGGAGTCTAGAAACTGCCCAGCAGCAGAATTGCACCGCTGGGCGGGAAATGTGAGGAGTTGCACCAAGGCAGCGACGCCTGGCGGTTTTGCAGTACGAGGCAAACCGCCGGGCGGTGGACCCCTGACGCCAGGTGGTTTTGCGGCAATGAGGCAAACCGCTGGGCGGCACAAGTTTGACGCCGGGCGGTTGCCTGTTGGGCTCGGGCCTGTTTTCTGTTGCGCTCTTCAGCTATAAATAGCCCTAGTGCGACTTCATTCCTATTTCTTTTGACAGAAGAGGGCGGCCAAACCTACTTGTCACTCTCTAGAGAGGATCTCTTGGATGCTTAGGCTCCTTTTCATCTTTTCTAGGGTTTGCTTTCCATATCTTCTATTATTTTGATCTTGGTTCACCATGACAATGGTGAACTAAACCCTTTTTTTTCTTGGGGGAACAATGTTATCTTTTGATACTTTCTTTTATTGAAACTCTTGTTTGAATTATATGATTTTCATATGCGTTTATTATCAATTGTTGGATTCTCATACTGTGCTTAAAGCCTTTATCGTTTAACTCATGCGGTAATTGATATTTGCCTTTATTGATACGGGGACATACAGTAATGTCACGAAATGGTGAGAATTTCCTTGGTTAAGCAATACCACCTAGGGATAGGGGGGTAGGACGATCAATTGTATTTGCTTCTGTTTGTAATGCGTTGCTAGTTGCTAGGGGAGGCTAGAGATAGCAAGCCGGTAATTAGTAATAGGCCCTTTTCGCCGAGGGATCGGGTTAAGGGGAGGCCAAGAAAGTTTGCATGCAATTAGATAATAATGCTATTTAAACAAGAGGAGTAAATAAGAGAGAGCGGATTAGATGAAATTGTAAACCCCCAACAACTCCATTTATTCATACTCTTTTCTCGTTAATTGAATCAATCATTGCATGTTTAATTTTCTGTCTTTGCATTCACCACAACAATTAATTTTTATTTCACAAGTCTTACGATTTTAATTCAAACGAACGATAAGGCCTTTCGAGTCTCATGGGAAGAACGATAATGGGTTTTGCCATTTTTATTATTTGATACGATATGGGACACTTGCCATTCCGCTAACATGTTTTTGGCGCCTGATGAATCAATATTTTATACCATTAACTTAGTTTCCTGCACCAAATTGTGTTGATGATTTGCGCTTAATTCTTAGTTATTATGTCATTTTCACTATTTGGGTTTAATTAGACCAATAATTCATATTTTAATTAATTTGAATTATTTGAGCTTAATTATTCCTATTTTCATTTTCAGGGAAATTTTGGAAGTACACTGGGAGACTTTTGGAAGGGGACAAGCAATTGAAGAACTCCTACAAATTAATTTTAGATCTAGTCAAATTTTAATTTAGTAGATTAGACATTTTTGTTTTAAACCAAAGTTTGGTTATTTGGGCCAATTTTGTAGTAATAGGCTAAGCCCATTTTGTTAGAAAAAAAATAGTGACTTGACACTTTAGGGTTAGGGTGGACCCACCCTTATTTTGGGAGGACATTTTGGCTTAGCTTTAAGCACAAGCCGTCACTTTTTGGGGGCTGCCTCATTCTCTCGGCAATTTCTTGGAGGCCAGCTTAGGAACATTTTTTATTAGCTCTGGAAGGGAACCATGTTTGGACTACTGGGTGACTTTGGTTGAATAAGGAAGTGTGTCCAGCCGCCATTTGTTTTGAGGGCATTTTGGCTTTGCCTTGAACGTTTTTATTGGTGAGTAGAAGTAATGTCCAGCCTCGGAATGAAACTACGGTTAGGTGCTGAAATCAAGTTACGTTTCCAATTTTAATTTAACTTTTCTCATGGTAGCAGGAAGCATCTTTCGTTTATTTAGTATTTTATTTTACAAGCGTTGATTTGGAAGCAGCTACGGTGTTATTGGTTTAATATAAAAAAATGTTGATTTTAATTTTGGTTGAAGAAAGAAGAAAATGGGCGGTGCTGGGATGAGATTCATGTAACTTTCATTTTGATGCATCTTTTATTTTCTTTGCTTGCTGGAACGGGTTTTATATTAGGAGCTGCAACAATCGTGATTTTCTTGGTCTCGGGAAATTTGGGAGAAGTAGGGTTTGGTAGTTTTTGGCTTAGAAAACTTTATTTTGGAGAAGGAGAGAACATGGTTTTCACAGTGATGTTCAACAATTTTGTTTTCATTTACTTTATTTGATTGGAAAAGCAAGGACTTTTGTAGCTGGGGTTGATGGGACGTGGTAGCTGAATGCAAGCTTTTCTTTTATTCTCTTTTAGAATGAAGAGTTGATGGGAGTAGGTGAATGATGTACTTTGCTTCAGGCTGAATCACGTTACTGTAGCAAGAAAATTTGCTTTCATTTTTATTCTAAATTGGATACATGCGCTGAATTCAATTAGGAGAGCAAAGGGTGTATTCATTTTTTTTAATTGGAAAGATGCACATGGGTCTCGGCAGGGGGAGTGTCTCGGTTGGAGCACTCATTCTTTTGGGGCTTTTAATTGGAAAAACACATTTCTTAGGGAAAGAATTGGGAGTCACGGCCAGAGGGTATTTTTTATGGCATTTACATTTCAATTTATTTGGTAGAGGTAAATGAGGTCACGTGAGTTGTTAAAAAAATATATATGTTGTTTATTATCTTTATCTTTAAATTAATTTGCATAGTAGGTTGAGTTGTTTTTCATCTCTTTAATTTAGTGTTCCATTTTAATAATTTTAACTGTGCTAAATAATTGTTGTTGAAGTGTTAGGTTTAATATTTTCTTTTAATTTAATGTTGTCTAGTATTTTTGGTGATATAATTTTAGCTTTAGTATCCAATTGTCACAATCCTGTTAGTAAGGTTTAATTTGCATGTCTTAATTCAGTCTAATTGCATTCACAAAACACTTTCAAACCCCCCCCACTTCGTGTTAGACTTGACTCTAAACCGCAGTTGGTCCTTGAGAGACGACCTAGGGGTCATTCCCTAGCATTATACTGCATTTCTTTATGCACATCAAATTTGTATGGGTTGCGACACCCATCAGCGCCGTTGTCGGGGACTCGAGGTTTGACTTATTTTAGTAGTGTGAATTAATTGAATTGGACTTGATTTTATGTTTATTTTTATTTTTGTTCTAATAAATGTTTTCTAGGGTTTTGTGTCTAATTTTTGCAGAATGCAGTTTGAACAAGAATTTGATTATATGGACGCTCAATCCTACCAAGATAATTTCAATCACTGGTACATGGATCAAAATTAAAAAGAGAAACAATCCTCTTTGAGAAAAGAAACGTTGTGGGAAGCTGAACAACGTTTACAAGTTGAACAAGTCTCTTGTGCATTAAGGTCTCTGGGCATTATTGGGGTTAATACTAAAGTGGACCCCAGAGAAGAATGTCAATCTACTATCCTTACAGATGGTAGGGTTAATGATGAAAAGATAGATGAAGATTAGATAACAAATGCATTGATTTCTCTGGGCATTATTAAAAGTAATGCTGCCACTAATCCTGAAGAAGAATGTCAATCTACCATCTTGGAGGATGATAAGGTAGATGGAGATGAGATAACAAAAGTATTGAAGTCTTTGGGTATTATTGGGAGTAATACCGAAGTTGACCCTAAAGAGGCGGCTATTGATGAAGAGATAATAGGGGAAGATGAAATAACAAAAGCATTAATATCTCTGGGTATTATTAAGGGTAACACTGAGGTTAACCCTCGGAAGGAATGTCAAGCCCCTAGTTTTGAAGTTGATAATGTTATTGAAGAGGAAAATATAGAGAAGAAAAAACTGAGTGAGGGAGAGAAAAAGAAGGAGAAAGAAGAAGAAGTGGTTGAGAGAAAAGAAAAAAAAAATAGAAAATGTGTGAAAAAGAAAAGAGGAAATCATGGAGAAATAAAAAGAGAAAGTTGAAGGAGAACATTGAAAAAAAAAGGGAAAGAAGAAAATATTATATGTAAAACCTCATCCTCATCAAAGGAAGAAGAAGAAGAAAAAGAAGGAGAAGAAGGAAAAATCATATGAAAATTATTGTCCTCAAAAGAAAAATCATAGGAAGGAAAAGAAAGTTAAGTACTTTAGGGAGATCCTCAAGAAATTGAAGAATAAAGTTCCTATGGTTGATACGTGGAAACGTGTGCTTGATGTTCTCAATTTTTTGAAGGAATTCAGCAGAAAGAAGAAGAAAAGAATTTCAAGCAAGAAGAATATCAACACCTACTGATGGGTGTCTGATTGGGGGCCTCCCAACTGTTGTAAAACATTCTATTATTTTATTTTTTTAGTTTAGGTTTATTTTATTCTTGAACTTGTAAATTTGTGTATTTTTGGAAAAATATTTTTTGGGTAGCATCTACTGAAGGATGCTAATCTTTGGTATCCACTAAAGGATACCCGGAAGGTTCACCTACTGATGGGTGTTGGTGAGTTTTGCACTTTCTGACGAGTGCTAAACAGGTTTGGGTCAGGCTCGTGACGTTAAACAAGCGCTACCTGGGAGGCAACCCAGTTGATTGTTTGTTTTCAAACACTGTCTGAGTGCATTATAAGTTTGCATGTGCATTTGAGTGAGGAAATTTTTGTAATTGAAAAAGTAAAGGCAAAAATCAGGTGCGACAGGAAAGAATCACGCGAGGGCAAGCAAAGAAAGGGAGAAAAAAATTTTGACCCGCACCGTCGGACGGTGCACTTAAACCGCCGAGCAGTAGCGGCAAGAATCCCAGCCCAAGCCTTTAAAGCTGGGCGGTTTTGGGGTTCCATACTTGACAACTCCCCTTTGCATTCTGCCAAGCGATCTTCTCTGAACCTAGCACCCAATTTGCGCCTTTGCAAGGATTTCCAAAGAATTTTCCCACATTCCACTATGACTCACTCACTAAAACCTAATTCCTTGCTTAAAATTTGGGGGTTTTTGGTGAGAATTGGGCTTTAGAAGTTGTTCATTATCATTTTGAAGAAATTCTTGCAAACATTTAGCATCTGCACTCAAGTAAGTTATGCAACTTCATTTGTGGTTTCTAATTTTGGAATTTTACAATGAACATGCTTAGGAACATGACAAATTAGGGTTTTGGATTTCCTTGCATGAATTGTTCCACTAGAAACTGTTGTGACCGATTAAACAGTATGGATTTGGTCTGCATGAATGAAATTGATGTTTGGATGAAGGTTAGGACTGTTCCAAACCAATTTTGCGAATAACCTTGGCGCACCGCCGGGCGGTAGTGTATGACGCCGGGCGATATTGTAACCCGATGAATGAGAACGGTTGAAAAACCGTTATTTTCATATGCTATTTTGGATTAAATTACGCCCTTTACTGTTTAGATTGAGCTTGAAATCAAACAAAACTCAATAAATGTGTCAGTCGAGATTCAAAAGCTGTTTTTAGTGATATTATGCTTGTTTTGCATTGTTTTACAGCAAAATTGATAGAAGTGAAGGTTGGGAATGAAGATGAAGGTCAGAGACTCAAGAAAAAGCAAGAAAATCGAAGAAAAGAAGTGTTTAGGGACCGCCCGGCGGTAGACTCCTGATGCTGGGCGGTTTTACGGCACAAGGGAAACCACAGGGCGGTGGCGCGATTTAGGGTACACCGCCGGACGGCAAAGTGTGACGCCGGGCGGTGGTCAGCTGGGCTTGGGCCTATTTTTCTGTTGTGCTCCTCACCTGTAAATAGGCTTGATAGAATTCCAATTCATTCTTTTGATAGAGGAGGGCGGCCAGTCCTACTTTGCACTCTTTGGAGAGGATCTCTTGGATGCTTAGGCTCATTTTCATCTTTTCTAGGGTTTCCATTCCATATCTTCCATTATTTTCATCTTGGTTCACCGTGACAATGGTGAACTAAACCCTTTTGTTGTTGGGGGAACAATGTAATCTTTTGATACTCTCTTTTATTGAAACTCTTGTTTGAATTATATGATTTTCATATGAGTTTATTATCAATTGTTGGATTCTCATACTGTGCTTAATGCCTTTATCGTTTAACTCATCTGGTAATTGATATTTGCCTTTATTGACGCGGGGACGTACAGTAATGACACGAAATGTTGAGAATTTCCTTGGTTAAGCAATACCACCTAGGGATAGGGGAGTGGGACGACCAATTATATTTGCTTCTGTTTGTAATGCGTTGCTAGTTGCTAGGGGAGGCTAGGGATAACAAGCCGGTAATTAGTAATAGGCCCTTTTCGCCGAGGGATTGGGTTAAGGGGAGGCCAAGAAAGTTTGCATGCAATTAGATAATAATGTTATTTAAACAAGAGGAGTAAATAAGAGAGAGCAGATTAGATGAAATTGTAAACCCCCAACAACTGCATTCATCCATTGCCTAAATCTTGTCAATTGAATCACACATTGCATGTTTATTTTCTGTCTTTGCATCCACCACAATTATTAAATTTTTCTCTGCAAGTCTTACATTTTGATTCACGCGAACGATAAGGCCTTTCGAGTCTCATGGGAAGAATGATAATGGGTTTTACCATTTTTATTACTTGATACGATATGGTACACTTGTCATTCCGCTAACAATGAATACCGTCGGGCGGTCCTTTTTGGGCGCCGGGTGGTTTGCCTCAATTTCTGCTGAATAACTGAAATTTAAAATTTCGTGGTATGCTTGAATTGTATTTGATGCAGGAATGACATCAACATCAAGATGGAGAAACACTGGTAGCAAGAGGAAGGAGCCTGGAAGGCCAAGAGGATTTGACTCGCAGAGGTTCCTCTCTAAACAGCGTGAGGACCATTTTGTAACTGTACAAGAGAGGAGACTGCTGATGGAGAGGAAGGCTTCCTTCCTCTCTGACTTAGTTCCAGAGTTTGGAGCAGAGATTATGAGGAGAGACTGGGAGAAGCTAACAACTTACCCTGCACTAGCTAGTATTGAGTTGGTTAGGGAATTCTATGCTAATGCCATATACATAAGTGGAGTTGCTGTTGGAAGGTATAGGAGCTTTGTGAGGGGGCATATTATTAAATACGACCCTAATACCATAAACACCTTCTTAGGCACTTAATGGCCAGGGGAGCAGTGCCAGTATGCGGCACAGGTTGGCATGTTTAATGAGATAACTGAGGTTGAGAGGATTATGTGCCTTCCTGGGAAGCATTTTCAGACCAATCCCCATAGAGCACCGGTCAATATTAGGAGGTTGGATTTGACACCTTTGGCACGATACTGGATGGCTTTCACTCATGCCAACATCCAGCCATGCTCCCATATCTCTGATGTCACGATGCACAGGGTTGTTCTCATTTTCTGCATGCTGAAACAGATGGATGTGAACGTCAGCCAAATTATCGCCGACGAGATACGGAGCTGTGCCACTACAGTGAGCAGTAGGATGCCACTGGGACATCCATCTTTGATTACTTTTCCTTGTCGACAGGCTGGGGTGGATACCGCAGTCCCCCTATGTGAGAGACTCAAGAATCCCATTGATGTATCTTGCTTTCATCAGTTCTATGCTGAGGAAGGAGCAGCACCCAGGAGACGTCCCAGAAGAGCTGCAACACAACAAGAGCAGGTGACTGATGATGCACCAGCACAACATGCTGAGCCATTCCAGATGCGAGACATGTATATGTCTCTAATGGAGGCTAAGATGGATTCTCTTCGCAGGGGACAGGTAGCTCTTGCTGAGATCTCAATAGGGCAATATGATTATCCATCAACCCACAGGTGGACTATGGATGAGTTCTACAGTGTGTCGGCTTGGCCTCAGGAGCAAGGACAGGGTAGTGGAGCTGCTGGAACAGCAAATGAGGAGGAAGATGATGAAGAGAACCAGGAGGACTTTGATGATAGCATGGGATGAGTGAGGGCATCTACTAATGGATGCCCATATTGTAGATAGAGTTTTATATGCCCATATTCATTTCTATGTGTATTCTTAGCTTAATACTTTTCTGAAAATGTTTGTTCGACTAATTTGCATGATGAACCTATTTGATGATGATCTGATGTGAATGATGATTGAGTTGTGTTGCATGTGATATCTTGTGAAACAGATGTGTGATGAATTATGATTGTGGTTATGATGCTAAGCAGGGTGTAGAAATGAATGTGTGTGAGGAAGCATGTTGTGTGAGGTATTGAGCTCCAGAGTTTTTATTGTTGTATGAAATTATTCGCAGGAAAGCATGCATGATATTGCCTAAATCTTGATAATTGATTGAATTGCATGTATATTTCATATGATCAAGGCCATTTTTGGAAGCCCTTATTTAGCCAAAATTTTACCCAATTGTGCTTAAAAGTTTTGTACCCTTTTTGAACCTTGGCCTAAACAGAATGAAAACCCTTGTGCTGAAATTATTTACTTTGAATTGGGTTAATGACTGTAAGTATATTCAAGGTTCAAGTTTGGGGTTGTGGGGAATGTTTGAATGGCAAAAAGAAAGGCATTGAGCTCAAGTGTCGAAAAAGAAAAATACATGAGAAAGAGGAAAAATCATGAAAGATGAGCTCAATGTAAAAAAAAAAGGGAAGAAGTTGGGGACAAATGAGATTGGTTGAAAAAAAGAGTTAAACTTGAACCTTGAATGATGAATGAGCTCTCTTGATTCAAAGATTTTGTGATCCAGAAAAACCAATTTTTCTTGATAGCCCAGCCTCATTACAAGCCTTAGAAAAGTCATTTTGATGGAATTTGCATGTGATGATTTTGATTGTTTGAGATGAAAGGCAATTTTATTTCATGTGACTTGTGAATGATTTAGAGTTGGAGTGTTACCCTAAACACTTGAGTGATTAAGTGAAACACTTGCTTGGTGAGAACTTTTAAGTTTCATGACTGCATCTTTGCTTAGTGGATTGATAATTCATAATATGAAACATCTGTTGAGGAATGTGTGAGATAACTAAATTGAAAGCATGCATCTTGATTTGATCATCACTGAAGATCTGAAATTGAGTTGTTCTTATCATGTACTTTAGGAATGTCGACTCATTGGATGAAAGTGTAGAGAGGCAAGTTTTGTTTTATCTTTAGTTTTGTTTTGTTTTGCTTGAGGACAAGCAAATTTCTAAGTTTGGGGTTCTGATAATGGTTAAAAAAATTTCATGTGCTATTTTAGACCAAATTACTCCCTTTACTGCTTAGAATGAGCTTGAAATCAAACAAAACTCAATAAATGAGTCAGTCGAGAGTCAAAAGCTGTTTTTAGCGATATTATGCTTGTTTTGCATTGTTTTGAACCAATTTGATGAACGTAAAGAATGGAGGTGAAGATGAAGGCCTTAAACTCAAGATAGAGGAAGAAAATCAAGAAAAGAGGAGTCTAGAAACCGCCCAGCGGCATAATTGCACCGCTGGGCGGCCAAATGCGAGGAGTTGCACCAAGGCAGCGACGCCTGGCGGTTTTGCGGTACGAGGCAAACCGCCGGGCGGTGGACCCCTGACGCCGGGCGGTTTTGCGGCAATGAGGCAAACCGCTGGGCGACATAGTTTGACGTCGGGCGGTTGCCTGTTGGGCTCGGGCCTGTTTTCTGTTGCGTTCTTCAGCTATAAATAGCCCTAGTGCGACTTCATTCCTATTTCTTTTGACAGAAGAGGGCGGCCAGACCTACTTTTCACTCTCTAGAGATGATCTCTTGGATGCTTACGATTTTAATTCATACGAACGATAAGGCCTTTCGAGTCTCATGGGAAGAACGATAATGGGTTTTACCATTTTTATTACTTGATACGATATGGTACACTTGCTATTCCGCTAACACTTAGGCACAGAAACACATTTTTCACCCCTTTGGGGTAGATTTGGGGATGGTGACAACTCTCCTTTTCTCCTTTTTAGGGTTTGTATCTCTTTCATTCCATTATTCACCTAGTTTCTCCATGACGATGGAGAACTAATCTTATTTGTTGCTGGAAAAAGATGTAATCTCTAAACTCTTATATATCGAATTTCTTATTTATCTATATGTTTGTCGTATGCTTTAATTATCAATTGTTGAGTTCTCATCTGCACTAAAGCTTTTATCGTTTAACTCATTCGATAATTGTTCTTTGCCTTTATTGATACGGGGACGTACATTAATGTCATGAACTGGTGAGTAATTCCTTGTGTAAGCAATACCACCTAGCGATAGGGGGTAGGACGACCAATTGTTTTTGCTTCTGTTCGGTAATGCGTTGCTAGTTACTAGGGGACGCTAGGGATAGCAAGTCAGTAATTAGTAATAGGCCCTTTTCGCCGAGGGATCGGGTTTAAGGAGAGGCCAAGAATGTTTGCATCACAATATGATAATAAAGCGAATCAAATAAGAATAGTAGATTTATGAGAGTGATTGGGTGAAATTTGAATCCTAGCAACAAATCCATCAAATATTATCAACATCATCCATCCACTTTTGTGTTTAACCTTAATTGATCAAATTGCATTCATGTTTATTTTTTCGTATCCAAAAACCCAAAATATTATTTGTATAGTCTTGATTGGTTAAGCAAAAGCACAACAGTTTAGTGTCGTGAGTCTCTTGGAAAACGATACTTGGACTTACCATTTTATTATTACTTGATACAATCCGGTACACTTGCTAGTTTTGTCAACAAGTTGTTGGCGCCGTTGCCGGGGACTCATGGTAGAACTATTCCAAGATAATAATACTTGGACTTTCAAGTTTTTCACTGTTTTTCACCTGGGGGACACCGCTGGGCGTTATTTTGAGTGTTGCACTCACCGTTGGGTGCCCACTGCTAGTTGGTGTACTTATGAGCCTGAGCCAAAAATATGTTATTTCTCTGAATTATAAATAGATCCCAGACAAACCAGAGAGATCATCTTTTGGCAGAAAGACGATAGAACACTCTCTACACACCTTGGAGGAGGATTTTGGATGCGAAAGCTCCAATCTATCATGTTTAGGGTTAATTCTTTCATATTTTCCGTTCAATTAATCTAGTTTCACCATGATGAACTAAACCCTTTGTTGTTGGGGAACGATGTAATCCTATTTGAATCTCTCTTGTATTGATATTCTTATTTTATTCATATACTTTAGTTATCAATAGTTTGAGTTTTTCCTCTATACTCTATGCTTGCATTGTTTAACTCATTCAATGTCATGATCATTGATTTTGTCGATATGGACACATATGGGGAGATTTAGACTTAAGGAAATTCTCTTGATACTAATATTACCTAGATATAGGGATATAATTATCAATTTCTATAAGCTTCTATACACTGAAATGCATGACTAATTGCTAGGGAGACTAGATATTATAAACTAGTAATTGGGAGTAGGCTCTCTTCGCCAAGACATCGGGTTTAGGGTAATTTAGAAAGTTGCATGAACATTGATAACAAAGTTGAATTTAATAAGAATAGTAGATACAGGAGAGTGGATTAGGATGAAACCGTAAACACCAACAACACCATTCATCCATACTGTTTATCTGTCAATTGATCAAGCTTTTGCATATGTTTATTTTCGTCTTTACATTATAAAATTAAATTATTATTTATTCAAGTCTTATGAAATCAAGTCACATGAACGTCTAAGTCTAAACGTCCCTTGGGAAACGATAACTTACCGTCTCTTTATTACTTGATACGATCTGGTACACTTGCCAAGGTGTTAACATAGGTAAATAAATTGCATTTTAATTTAATAAAGTATGTTAGCATTATTTTAATTAGATAATAAATATTATAGCATTTCAAGTTTCTATTTTTAAGGAACATAAAGTGGTCCATTAAGCCATTATTTTTATCCTTTTTTAACTGCATAAAGGTTATGGAGCAGTTATTATATTGTTTGAAGGTAAAGCCCATCCCATTATTTTTGAACCTGTGATGGCCAGAATTTATATAAGGGAATGGGTTACCCTCAGTTTTGATGACTAAGCCTACTCCTCTATTCAGAAAAACACACCATCGAGTTTGAGTGACTTAAGGTTTAGAAAACAAAGTTGTCTCCGTGTTGGAATTACAAAATTGCAATGGCAGGAGGTACATACATTATTGCACATTTTGCATATTATTCTTTCATATTCTTGCTTCCGCTGTTCTTTATCTGAATGTGTTATTGTGATATTAATATAACATGTTTAGACCAATTTTACTCTGCTCTAGTTTTATCATTCGGTATCAGAGCCTGTTCATTTCTCTGCCTTGCATGTTTTCGTTGATTTGATTTTTGATTTATGGGCTTTATTATTTTGATGCTTTTAATCCAAACAAAATTCCCAAATTAACGTTAAACCTGATTACAATGCTTTTTTGTAATCTTAAACAGAGCTTTTCTATTTAAAAGCAAAAATAAAATTGAAACTGGATCAAGAGGATTCGTCTAAAGCCGATGAACAGTTTTTGTCTGTTCGTTTTTTCTTTCTCTCACGTTTCAAGATTTTGAAAAATCCTTTTGCTTTTCTTCATCTGTTTAATATAAAGAGGAAACCCCGTTTCTGCGTTTCAGTTTTTGGGTCAATTCATGACATGTTACAATATTGTTATTTTTCAACCCTGCGTGTCTCACATCATCTTTCCTCTCTTGGAAATTTGCAGGCTTGGTAAAAGGCAATTAATCTTTGAATGTGATATATATATATATATATATATATATATATATATATATATATATATATATATATATATATATATATATGACATGTTACAGTATTGTTATTTTTCAACCTTGCGTGTCTCGCATAATCTTTTGCCTCTTGGAAATTTGCAGGCTTGGTAAAAGGCAATTAATCTTTGAATGTGATATATATATATATATATATATATATATATATATATATATATATATAAATGTTTTTGGATTAATAATTATGTATATTTTATGGATATTATTTGTAGGTATACATTTGTTGTTATTTTATGGATTAATAATTTTTTCATATTTACATGATTAATTAGGATAAAATATTAAATTATATTTCTTAATTTACCCACAACAATTAAGGAAAATGAATATAATTTGATAGTTTTGTCATTAAGAGAATAAGTCTAATTGAGTAAGATTTTAGCCCACAGGCAAGTTTTATGTTTATAGACTCATTGTAAAGACATGTTTTGCATTGATGAAACATGACATTTATTTTAGTCTCAAATTATATAATAAGCATGTAATTTTGAATTTGCAGTTTCTCAATCTGTGAATTTTTCTGATATCAAGTGTTGTATTCCCGAGTTGAAAGGTGATATAAGGTTTGGAAGGAGAGAGTTCTTCTTCCTTTAGGCTGGATGGACATTGATTATGCTATTAGAGAACCAGAACCACCGGGTATTAATGAGACCAACACTCAAGATGTCATTAATCTTTATGAAAATTGGGAGAGGTCAAATCGTCTCTCCGTAACGTTCATAAAAAACAATATTTCTGCCGGGATCTAGGGTTCAGTTGACCGGTATGAGAATGTCAAAGATTTACTAAGGGCTCTTGATGAGCAGTTTACGACATCCAATAAATCTCTTGCCAGCACCCTTATAATGCAGTTTTCATCCTTAAAGCTCATTGGAATTAAAGGAGTGTATGATCATATCATGCACATTAGGGACATTGTGGATCAACTGAAAGCTTTGAAAGTTACCATGTCTGATTCTTTCCTGGTACACTATATTTTGTGCACTTTGCCTCACCATTATGCCCCCTTCAAAATCTCTTACAACACACATAAAGATAAATGGTCTACTAATGAATTGTTGACCATGTGTGTTCAAGAAGAAGAAAGGCTATTAATAGAAGAAGGGGAGAGGGTGAACTTGACTACTTCTTTTGAGAATAAGAAGAACCAAGTTAATAAGAAGGGAAAGATTCCTGCTAAGCCAATTATTAAGGAGTCTCGCTGTTTCTTTTGTAAAAAGAAAGGACACATGAAGAAAGACTGCTTAAAATTTAAGAATTGGTTTGATAAGAAAGGTACTCCATTTTCTTTTGTCTGTTATGAATCTAATTTGACTAGTTCTAATCATAACACATGGTGGATTGATTCTGGTTCTACAATCCATGTTTCTAATACCTTACAGGGTATGCAAAACCTGAGGAGGCTAGTGGGAAATGAGCAATATATCTACTCAAGGGTAAGATGAGTTCACATGTGGAGGCCATTGAAACGTGCAATTTAGTTTTAAGTAGTTGTTTTGTTTTGCATTTGGAAAATACATTTTATGTTCCTCGTTTTTCTAACAATTTGATTTCTGTTTCACAACTTATACCTTTGGATTTTTCATTTAATTTTTCAGATTCTGGTTTTACCTTAATGAATAAATCCAAAATTTTTGGTTTTGGTAAATTATGTGATGGTCTTTATTCCATTATTTTGCTAAACAATATCGCTTATGATTCTATGCACGTTAGTGCTGGGTTAAAAAAATGTGTTATGAATGAGAATTCTTCTATTTTATGGCACCGTAGATTGGGACACATCTCCAATGAGGGAATTAAGCGATTAGTCAATGAATGAGTACTTAGTACTTCGAATTTTACTAATTTTGAGACTTGCATGGATTGCATAAAGGGAAAGCAAAGTAACAAGTCTAAAAGAGGTCCTAAGAGGAGTTCAAGTTTACTAGAAATTATTCATACAGATATTTGTTGTCTGGATATGGATGCCAGTAGTCCGAAATACTTCATCACCTTTATAGAAGACTACTCACGTTATATGTATCTCTACTTACTTTGTTCTAAGGATGAAGCTTTGGATGCTTTTAAAATTTTTAAGGTTGAAGTTCAGCTACAATGCGGAAAACAAATCAAGATTGTGAGATCAGATAGAGGAGAAGAGTATTATGGTAGATACACAGAGAATGGACAAGCACCTGGTCCGTTAGCGAAGTTTCTTGAAGAACATGGAATTGTTGCCCAATACACTATGCTTGGTTCTCCAGATCAGAATGGTGTGGTAGAAAGAAGGAACAAAACTTTAATATACATGGTGAGAAGTATGAGGAGTAATTCAAAACTTCCTCAATTCTTGTGGACTGAAGCACTAAAGACGACTGTGTATATATTAAACCGAGTCCCAATCAATGCCGTCTTAAAGACACCGTCTGAGTTATTCAAAGGTTGGAAACCAAGTTTGCAACATATACGTGTTTGGGGATGTCTGTCTGAAGTGAGAATTTATAATCAACAAGAGAAGAAACTAGACCCAAGGACTATTAGTGGGTATTTCATTGGATATGCTGAAAATTCTAAGGGATATAGATTCTATTGTCCATCACATAACACTAGGATTGTGGAGTCAAGAAATGCAAAATTTCTTGAGAATGACTTAATTAGTGGGAGTGATCAGTTTCCAAACATTGGGAATGAAAGGTATCACTACGAAGCTCAACCCTCTAGCTCAAGTGATAAATTGGTTGTCATTCATACCCCTTAAACACAAATGGGTGTTAGACAAACAATAATTGAAGCTTTACAACCTGCTGAAAACGACCTTACAAATCAAGTTGCTAATGAGGAACAACAAGATGATGTTGAGCAACCTACTGAACAATTGCTTGATCAAGAAGTTCCTCAGGAAAATGAGGAGGCAACATTAAGAAGATCTACTAGAGTTAAAAGGCCAACAATTCCTAGTGATTATATAATGTATTTTCAAGAAGTTGACTACAATATTGGAGCTGCAAATGATCCTGAAACGTTTTCACAAGCCATGAGTTCTAAAGAATCAAACCTATGGTATGATGCCATGAAAGACGAGATGGATACTATGGCATTCAACAAACTCTGGGATCTCGTTCAGTTTCCTAATGGTGTAAAATCCATTGGATGTAGATGGGTCTTTTGATAACAGGTTGAAACACCGTTATTTGCCATGTGATTTTGATACTAAAAGCACCCTTTTTCACTTAGAAACTTGCTTGGACTCATTTGTTTTCAATTAATTGTGTGAATAAGAGAGTTGAGGTTGATTTTAACTGTTTTCTAACAAATTCCCCTTGTTTTGACAGGAATCGAAGCAATACTTGAAGAGGAAGTGAAAAGCCAAGAATATAGAGCTCAAAAGGGGTCTAAAAGGCACCAAGAAGGGAGAAAACTCGAAGCCCAGGCGACAGGAACGAGAAATAGTGAATCTGAAATCATCGCTGGTCGCCCGGGCGACGGACGCCCGAAGCCTAGGCGTCCAAAACTGGCGCCCAAGCCTCACATGACCCTTAATTCACGCTTGGGCGAGCTCCCTACGACACTTGAGCGTGATTCCATGTGGATCAGGCCCTGATTCTGCTTTGATTTGATTCTTTTGGACCAGGTCGTACTTTGGGACGCGTCTGGCACTATTTAGAGGACCCTATGGCTCTAGGTTTTGCATCTCTAGCAGAAGAGAGCATAGCAATACACTCCTAGCCAATTCTTAGTCTTTCATTCTTTCTTTCCTTCCATTGTTCATAGGTTCCCGCATGCCTATGGGGAACTAATTTCTATTTGTTGTTGGGGAATGATGTAACCTTGTGAACTATCATGTATTTGAATTGATTCTTAATTCCATATGTTTTTTCATTAATTGTTAGTGTAATTTATCTGTTCTTATTGCTTGCTTATACAATAACATGATCTGTGATTTGCATGAGTTCGACAGGTTCCTTTCAATTCAGGTCCTTGTTAAATTACTCCTAAGGGTTATATTGCTCAGACATGAGGGTATGGGTCTTAGTAGTCTTAACCTCCTGATCTTCACATCTTTTTACTATGAATGCTAGGAATTGTATGAATTGGTAATTAGGGACAAGCTTATTTACCGAGACATTGAGTTTAAGTGTTTTAGTGAGGGACTTTGGCATTAATGAATAAAGAAGAATTCTTATATACATGAGAGGGAACTTGGTGAAGTCTAACCCCAACAACATACTCATCTCATATCAATTAACCTCCATTCATCTCTCTGCTCTTTTGCCACTGATCAACTTTATTTTGCTTTATTTTATTATTCTTGCAATACATATCCATGATCTCTTTTATTTTCAGTCTTAATTAATCTAGTTTTCACACAACTGTTTAGCGCTGAGAGTCCTTTGGGATACGATACTTGGTCTTACCAATTTATATTACTTGTGCGACTCGGTACACTTGCCGATTTGCCCCAACATCTTTAAAACCAAGAAAGACTCAAAAGACAACATTGAGACATAAGGCAAGACTTATTGCCAAAGGGTTCACTAAGAGAGAAGGAATTGACTACACAAAGACTTTTTCTCTTGTATCTAAGAAAGATTCCTTCCGAGTAATTATGGCATTAGTAGCTCATTTTGATTTTGAGTTGCATCAAATGGATGTGAAAACAACATTCCTTAATGGTCATCTGGAAGAAAAGGTTTACATGAAGCAACCTGAAGGATTCTCTTCTAAAGACAATGAGCATTTAGTTTGCAAGCTTAATAAATCCATCTTTAGATTAAAATAAGCCTCCCGCCAATGGTATCTAAAATTTCATGATGTTATCACTTCATTCGGTTTTAAAGAAAATGCCATGGATCAATGTATATACCAAAAGGCAAGTGGGAGTAAGATTTGTTTCCTTGCTTGCAACAAACGATAAGGGTTTTCTATATGAGGTGAAACAATTTCTCTCAAAGAACTTTGACATGAAGGATATGGGAGAGGCATCTTATGTCATTGACATTAAGATCCACAGGGAAAGATCTCGAGGCATTTTGGATTTATCTCAAGAGACCTATATCAACAAAGTTTTAGAGAGGCTTAACATGAAGAATTGTTCACCAAGTTTAGCTCCCATCATGAAGGGTGATAAACTCAATTTGAATCAATGTCCGAAAAATGATTTTGAGCGGGAACACATGAAGAATATTCCATATGCTTCAGCTATTGGAAGCCTTATGTATGCACAGGTTTGCACTAGACCTGACATTGTATATGTTGTTGGAGTTTTGAGAAGATATTAGAGTAATCCAGGTTTTGACCACTAGAAAGTTGCAAAGAAGGTAATGAGAAAGGGAGGAAATATTACATGCTTATATATAGATGAACTGAATGTTTGGAAGTGATTGGCTACTCCGATTCAGACTTTGCTGGTTGCGTTGATTCACGAAAATCAACATCTGGTTATATCTTTATGTTACCTGATGGAGTTGTATCTTGGAGAAGTGCCAAGCAGACTTTAACTGCTACTTCTATTATGAAAGTTGAGTTCATTTCTTGTTTTGAGGCTACCTCGCATGATGTATGGTTTAAGAGTTTCATTTCTGGGCTTAGAGTTGTGGACTCTATTTCTAGGCCATTAAAGTTATACTGTGACAACTCTGATGCGGTGTTTATGGCTAAGAACAATAAAAATGGATGTTGACGTAAGCACATTGACATCAAATACTTAGCCATCAGAGCACGTGTTAAGGAAAAGAAAGTGGTCATTGAACATATAAGCATTGATGTAATTTCATTATCAGTACTAAAGGCATGCCCACCAAAGAATTTTAAGGATCATGTAGTGCAAATGGGACTTGGTTCCATGATGTAATTTCATTATCAGTACATTTGTTATTTTTCAATGAAACTTTTATTCAGTTTGATGTTTTTCTCATATGTTCTTGTGCACATTTATTTTGAGAAGATATCATTTAGTTTTGATCTAGCATAAACATATGGTTTATGTATTAAGTTGAGAGCTAATGTTGATAGAAATATATATTGTTGTACATGGAAGATAACACTCACTATCAGAGGACCTATTGCCATGACTCGTATATATTCTGTCACTTATTGTGGTTAATAATTGGATAAATGGACCAAGTGGGAGAATGTTAGCATTATTTTAATTATAGAATAAATATTATAGAATTTTAAGTTTCTATTTTAAGGAACATAAAGTGGTCCGTTATGCCATTATTTTTATCCTTTTTATGGAGCAATTATTATATTGTTTGAAGGTAAAGCCCAGTCCGTTATTTTTGAACCTGTGATGGCCAAACTTTATATAAAGGGAATGTGTTACTCTTAGTTTTGATCACTAAGCCTACTCCTCTATTCAGAAAAACACACCATCGAGTTTGAGTGAGTTAAAGTTTAGAAAACAAAGTTGTCTCTGTGTTGGGATTACAAAATTGCAATGGTAGAAGGTACGCACATTATTGCACATTATTCTTTCATATTTTTGCTTCACTGTTCTTCATCTGAATGTGTTACTGTGATGTTAATATAACATGTTTAGATCAATTTTACTATGCTCTAGTGTGTGTATATATAATAAATGAAATTTTTAGAACAAAATGCTTTTACATGATAAATTTAGAAACAACAAATGAAATTTTTTAAACTCATCCTATTTTGATGACAAATTCTCATTAATAATAAAATAAGTATAAGTATATAATATTTTATCTTTTAAATTAGATTTGAGAATGTGGATAAATAAGTATATATTCATCTCATTTTAATATCCGTTTTAAAAATCTTTCCTCTTCTCATATGCTTTAATTTTAAATTTCTAAAAGTATCTATGTAATTTACTGGATAATTAAAAAACTTATATTAACATTTTTCAATCCTTAATTTCATAACTTATTTCTAAAAAACTACAATTGATATTTTCTTTCATTTTTTTAACAATTATTTAACCTTTAGCATATTGTTATATTTGCATGGCTTAAAACCTTAAACTGCGGGAAACGAATTACTAAGATCAATTATCTTACCATCAATGAGGTTGAAGCTTCACGAATAAATATTACCTTAAACAATATGAAGACCTATATAATGTCTAATGGCTTTAGGGTAAATCGAATCAAAGTAACAGTGTCTATAAAAGAAATATCGAGGTGCCAAACCTAATGAGGATCCTAGTAAATGTTGTATATAATAGTTCATAACACTCTCTTAGTATACCAAAAATAATTAATAATGTGTATATATACACACACATATTTATTAACATAGATTTCTAAAATAATAATAATAATTAAAATTTATTGATTTCTTTTTAATTTAATATCCATCTTGCACTGGTTTTTAGTAAAAAAGAAAGTGGAGAATTTACTTAAAGTAATTTTAAAAACTTTACGTCATAGAAATAAAAGATAAACATTCGACGTAGATGGCAAATAGTTAATAAGAATGGTACGAAAATTATAGAGGTTAGCATTTCAAATTATATGATATTATGTTGATTGTAAGCAGAATTTCAATTTTAAATATTAAAAATCTTTGTCGTTCTTATCCTACTTAAATATAATAGCTCCCACGAGATCTAGAGATAGTGAAAACATAAAATAATCCGAAAGCACGAAATATGTACCTTGAATCCACTTCACTAGAAGCCAAATAAGTATCTTGGTTTTCTTTTATCTTATTTATTTTTTAGAGTGGAAAGGAATCTAAGCTACTAGTCTATTAAAGCACTACAATATCCTTAATTTAATGCACTACAAGACAGCTTAGCTGATGTGAGCAAATCAAGTCGCATCTAGCCAACATTCACGTTGTGATAGAGCTCAAACAGTAAAAATTTATTTATTTTAACTAAAATCTAAACACATTCTTAATTTATTGTGAATTTGCTGATAAAGTGTAATAATTTTCTTTAGTTAGTTACATAATTTATATATAGTTAGTATATCCTCGTTGGAAACAAACTTAACAATTTCTCATATCCAAATGTGCTGAATCAAATACCCCCTCTCAGTTATTTCATCAAACACTTTCCAGGCACTATCCGAGCACCGGTAAGAAGCAAGAGTAGGTCCTAAATGCCACTGAAAAGTAAAGAGGCTTCGTAGGAAGGATTGAGGGCAAGATGGGAAGCTGGGTCCTGTGTCCTATATTTTGAGGACTGGATGGATTTCAGTAAAACTTTGCATGTACAGAGGACAGAGCAAATTGAGTGTTTAATTTTGCAGAGATTGTTTCCAGTACTTTGGATTGCAAAAACTATGTCCGAGTCAACATCTGTTTTGGGGAATCAGGTTCGCCTTGCATTTCTGATTTATTGAATGATACGTTGCTTTTGCATCAATAAATAGGAAAATGTGCACAAAAAGATGTAGCAATGCCAACAGAGTAATTAACATAGAGGAGCATGAAAATTCGATACTTAAATGTATTCTTTGAAATATAACTGCAACAATCTTATGATTTTCATGATAATGCATTGGATGCTGTTCCAAAATGTTTTCTTGAATGCATCAGATCAGATTGATCCTATTGGATGGAATATCTTCTTCCTCCATTTTTTTTTCCATATTTTCTTATCATCAAAACTTAAAATAGTTTGAGAAATTAGACATCTCTCGTATAGAATCCATGCTCTATTTTCTTTTTCACCGAAGAATAATGCATCAACTATGCATGTGTGAAAAATAGTGATGTGTGGAATCTAACTGATAAACTACAAAAGGAGGTTCCTTAATAATACCTCAGCAATAAAATTTTCTGCTAATGAGTGTCATCGAAATGCTAAATCAGTAAATTGCAAGTTTTATGGTTGAGGTTGCATTGAAAGCCAAGCTGAAGTGTATTGTTATAGTTTAAGTATATGATATAATGATTTTTGGCATTAGCGTCCTTGCATGTGTGCCCCTACCATTATACCTGGTCATTTCATTCCAGAATTTAACAGTTCTTTTTATGGCATGAATGTAAATGCAGCAATTGGACCATCAATGGCTGGCATTTATTCACTCTTAACTCGTCCATAGTTTTTTTAGAACTATTTTCAATAGATTTACGCCTTCATCCATGTACAGGGAACGAAAAGGTCCCTTCCAAAATGGCCAGAGGAATTTCCTATATGCAAAAGAATCCTTTATCATGTACATGGAAAAGATCAATTTTGATAAATAACCAAAACTTCAGTGTCTATGCAAAATAGGTGATTTAATATAATAATTGGCTAGAAAAGAATAAGAATACTTTTTTTTTGAACCATTCTTTGGTAGTGACTGCTTCAATTACTAATTTTTGTTTGGTAGTATTAATATTTAACTTGGACTGAATATATTCCGAAACTTTTTTGAACTATAAATTGCTATTATGACAGGACTCAACTCAATCCACCCTGTTACATTTGTTTATTGCCATCTGGTTCATACCTTTTAGGAAGAAACAGTATTGGTTTGGGATCAGATAATCTGCATCCTGAGGTTTAGAAACAAGATTTTGATTGGATCTAATCCTTGGGATGTAGATTATCCCTTCCTTTTGTCATGACCAATTTATACATCGTTTAAATCACCCCTTCAATAAAATCAACATCCATAGGATGTAGATTATCACTGGTGTTTGTTATTGGAGTTCCTTACGGGACAGTTCATGCTCCTTGAGGCATTGCTGCAGATCAAATGAGAGATTCTAGGGTATGCGTGCCATGAATAATGAATCACTGCATGCTACAGGTAAAAATGCACTGTGTACATGAGTGAGTGTTATGTGGTAAGAGAGGTGACAGGAGATCTTAACCATAAGGTCGTATGCATAAAAGTCAATAATATTACATAATTATAAAACTTTTAAAAAGTTTTAGTCTTAACCAATTCTCCGAGTAGATTGATTCGTGTGATTAAGGTTTGATAGTTAACTCTTTCTGTCCTTATGAGTGCTGGATAGGTCCTTCTTGATATCATTACAATCTGTTCTGGATGACAACTCTTTTCTAAGAATATTTTTTTGGCGTGTAATGACTAGACAGAATTGATTTTGAAAGTTTCTCTGCAAGAAACATATCATATATAAAGTACAAGAGTTCTGAAGAACAAATCTATAGTATGTAGCTAAACAAGTACTATATATGTGTATATATTGGAGAGAAACTTAATGAAAAAAATAATTTTTATACTAGACTAAGAAATAAGAATAAAACATAAATGAAATTGCACTGGAGTGTGCACTTGTCAAGCTAAGTAGTGAGCAAATACTTTATTCATTACATAGCCATAAATAATATAGAAACACTGTTTTTGTTGTTTATGTCTGCTACTTTTACAACATTTTCAGAAACATTAAACATGTTTAGCACATGTTAATAACGAGAGCTTCTTATACAACAACTTGAAATATTTTGGAATTTATGAATCACGATTTCTAGCTTTCTTGCAGCAAATAACTGGCTTCTTCCCTGCCGTATGTGAAGCCTTTCCCATCTTTGAAGATAAGAAATTCCATCTCCACACCAAAAAGATATGAAACTTTTACATAAATTAAGTCGGTTACTAAATAAACCTTAGACTCTAACAGTATTGGTGGGTATTTCAAGAAAATTCATTGGAGAGGTACAAAACTAATTAGAAATGAATTCAATGAGATCACTTTCAATCCAAAATCTTAAGATGTGTTTATGGATTTTTTTTCTTATATGTTGCTTAGCTTTTCCATTTGACTGATTAAACTCACTTGAATTCCTAAAAATCTCCTTTTCAAGTGTGAGCCCATCATCTCCAAACCAAAAAAATATGATACTTTTCTATAAGTTCAGTCAATCATCAAGATAAATCTTTAACTCTAATATTACTATTAGGTTTTGAGATAATTTGCCAAGAAGATACAACACTAATGAGACATAAATTCAAGTTTACATACAGAATTGACACCACTTTTGATCTAAAATCTTAAGACAATGGATTTTGAATTTTTTTCGTTATATGTTGCTCAACTTTATCGTATTTAATGGTACTTAAACTCCCACTTTGGAGTTTTCAAAAATCTCCATCAAGTGAGTCCCTTCGTACTAATATCATTTATTTATACAGTTGTTCATCAAACGAAACACTTGACCTTGATATCATGTTACAAGTCTTTAGAAGAAATATTTACTTAAAATATACTAACAAGAAATGAGTCCAATTTATCAGATAAAATATTATAATCACTTTAACCTAAAATCTTATGATAATAAATTTATGGACGTTGTTTGTTATATGTTACTTAATTTCATTTATTTTTTTAAAATGAAAATGTGTAATGCAAGATCTAAAGTCTTTTCCAACCATAGAATTCCATGCATTTCCGTATGCTTCATCAAGTTTATGTGAATCAAGGAATTAACTGCCACAATTTCTTATGTTCATTAAATATAAAACACACCTAATATGCGGCAAATAACAGGATCATATTTGGATGAATTTTTTATAAGTTCTTGTAGAAAAATAAATTTAATTTTTCCATATATTAAAATTAGTTTATGAACAAATTAAATAAATTTGTTACGTTTGTATTCATATATATTCTTAGTATAAAATAGTTTGCATTTTCGTTTAATCAGAAATGATATTTAATATGATTATTATGAAAAATATATTTTTTATTTCCGAAAAAAGATTATTAAAAATCGACATTTTAGTCATATATGACAAGATGATGCAAACAAATCATTATACTCCGACTGTATTGTGTATTTAAGAGTTACTGTACTTATGATGCATTTAAGTGACCGTTAATTTTTTGAAACCACTTGCATATCTTATTTCAATAAAGATAATAAAACACGTATAGGTACATCAATGAGAAGAGTGGTTAAAATGATATACAAATGGATTAAATGGAGAAGAATACGTCATAACATATTTCATTCATTTAATAATTAATCTCACCCAAAAATACAAGGTTTGTCTGATGTTATAATTTTAAAAATTGTTTAACAGTGTCAACAGTGTGAGAAATTCATATACGAAGTTGTAGAAAGGTCTGATATTGAAATAAGATGAAAGAGATGATAGTATATAAGGAAAACATATCCATAATCTCTTATTATCTTATGATTTTTCGTCAAATGTTTATATAGTTATGATATCAATTACACATAGCTAGTCTTTCCTGATATTTACGAATAACCCAAAAAATACTATAGTAGATATGGTGAGATTGCATTGTAATAATTTTAAAATAATAGTAGAACTATGGAACTTGTTCCTCCTGCAATTAACTTTTTGTCTATGTCGGACAAAGGATCTAAACCAAATCATGACAATTCTTTCTACTCACACAACTAGCTCTTACAGGGATGATGCCTTATTTATTTAAAGCCATACCTCGTCTTCATCATTGTAGAGAGAACAAGGAAACGTACTTTTTTTTTTGGCACTTTTGCCTTCAATTCTTTTGTAGAATTGGAATATTAACATTCGTTTTTCTTTTTCTTTGTCTCGCACTCACACCATTTGAGGAGCAACCACGTCTAAAATTAATTTCTTTTTTTATTAACCAAAAAGTTTACCACCATGGGTATATTTTTGTTAATATAAGCACCCACATTTAGTGTTCATGTCCTAATCAGATTCGCTTTTATATATCAATATATATACATAAATAGATAAAAAAATAATGTGATAAATGAAATTTAATTGTGAAAGTCAAATAGAAAGGATAATGAGCAACATTTGATATACAAGATTGATTAGTAGTAAAATTAGAAAGTAAGCAGTAGGTTCAACTTTTTCACTAACACTTAAAAGTGATGAGTTTGAAAGGTAGAGTGAAAGAGGTTACGAATTCAGCTACTACCATTAACAAATGCGAACAACTAACATTTTCAATTAAAAAAAAACTAAAAGAAGGAATACAAGTACAATCTTCCATTTTTATCATTTCTAATTTCAACGATATTGGATTTAGCATAAAGTAATTTTTTTCACTCCTATTATAACTAAGAAAACCTATATTAAATTTACTTTTGAGTTGTTTTACATTTACTATTTTTTTTTATATGAAAACATATGCTTATTACATTTGTCATATTTTACAAAGCAACATCCGACATGTGATTCTATGTACTTTACACTCTTATAATATTCGTTGATCAATGAACAAGCAACTTCCCTTCAATATGTTTGATACATAACTTCTTCCTTGAGTTTTAATTTTCTATTACATACATTTATAAAACACATTAGGAATATAACTATCATCTTAAGTATGCGTTAGATAACCTTTTTCTTGTTGTATCATGATCAATTAAATATTATCTTTATAATTATGAAATCAACTTCTTACAAAAATTATCTTTTTCAATAACAAAAATCTATTTTCGAAACTTCTATCTTTAACAATGTTGTTAAACTCGAAGATCATACAAGAATATGAAAAAAAGATAGAAACTAATAACTCGAGGATATTACTCAACTTGTAAGACTTAGGAGTATATGAAAAATTATTCATACATAATTCATAAACTTGGTTTATAAAATAACTAAAAATAGGTTCATAATTAAGTTATAAACTAAACATGAATAAAATAACTAATAAATTCATAAATGTTTAATAATCATCAATTTTTTTCTCATGATCTTCATTTTTACTAGTGCAGAAAGGTTTTTAGATGTTAGTTATTTTGGGCTTTTAACGTCACCTCCCGAACTGACGTTTATACGGGTGATGTTAATGGGACGTCGAACTTCTGCAGGTGCGACATTGCAATAGACGTCTGTTCACTGAAACGAGCGCCGTCTATAAAGACATCAAACAGTGCACTAATCGATGTCTAAGGGCACTATAGACGTCGGTTAACTAACACGTAAGACGTCTATAAACTTGTCAGACATTGCATTAACCGACGTCTAAGGGCACTATAGACGTCATTGTGTTTCGATGCAGTTTTTCTCGTGTCTGTGGGTAACGTAGTAGCACCTCCTTCCCTTGCTAGTTTCCTCGTAAGAAAAAATTGCTTTTTTTGCATCTCCTATAGCATTTCAACCCAAAGACGAACCTGGGTCGTTGCTGTTGACTCAATGGCAAGCGTACCAGATCGTTTCAAGTAATAAAATCGGTAGAACCCGATATCGTTCTCTCCCAAAGGACTCACGGCCTTATCGTTCGTGTGAATTAAAATAATAAGACTTGTAAAGAATAAAATTAATTGTTGTGGATGCAAGAACACAAAATAAACATGCAATGCGTTGATTCAATTGACGAAAAAGAGTATGGATGAGTGGAGTTGTTGGGGGTTTACAATTTCATCTTATCCCCCTCTCTTATCTACTCCTTTTGTTTAATTTGCTTTATTATCTTATTGTTATGCAAACTTTCTTGGCCTACCCTTAGCCCGATCCCTCGACGAAAAGAGCCTATTACTAATTACCGGCTTGTTATCCTTAGCCTCCCCTAGCAACTAGCAACGCATTACCGAACAGAAGCAAAAACAATTGACCGTCCTATCTCCCTATCCCTAGGTGGTATTTCATTGATCAAGGAATTTCCCCCAGCTCATGACAGTACCGTACGTTCCCGTATCAGTAAAGACAAACAACAGTTATCGAATGAGTTAAACGATAAAAGCATTAAGCGTAGAAGAGAAACCCAACAATCGATAAACAAAGCATATGACAATCATATAATTAAACAAGAGTTTTAATAAAAGAGAGTTTCAAAAGATTACATTGTTCCCCCAACAACAAAAGGGTTTAGTTCACCATTGTCATGGTGAACAAAGATGAAAATAATGGAAGAAATGGAAAACAAACCCTAGAAAAGATGAAAAGGAGCCTAAGCATCCAAGAGATCCTCTCTAGAGAGTGAAAACTAGGTCTGGCCGCCCTCTTCTGTCAAAAGAATAAGAATGAATTCGTAATAGGGCTATTTATAGCTGAGGAGCGCAACAGAAAACAGGCCAAAGCCCAACAAGCAACCGCTCGGCGTCACACTCATGTCGCCTGGCGGTTTGCCTCTTATCGCTCTACCGCCTGGCATCAGGGGTCCACCGCCCGGCGGTTTGCCTCTTATCGCAAAACCGCCAGGCGTCGCTGCCTTGGTGTCATTTCCTCGCATTTGGCCGCCCAGCGGTGTATTTCTGCTGCTGGGCGGTTTCTAGACTCTTCTTTTCTTGATTTTCTTCTTCTATCCTGAGTCTAAGGCCTTTATCTTCACCTTCATTCTTCACTTCCATCAAAATTGTTACAAAACAATGCAAAACAAGCATAATATCGCTAAAAACAGCTTTTGACTCTCGACTGACTCATTTATTGAGTTTTGGTTGATTTCAAGCTCATTCTAAGCAGTAAAGGGAGTAATTTGGTCTAAAATAGCATATGAAAATAACAGTTTTTCAACCGTTATCAGTTGCCTAGGTCCACTCCGACTGCTAATGAAAAAGAATATAGTGAGAATATGGTGACACCATATTCTCACCGTTTTCCTTTTCTTTGGCGGTTAGAGTGGAAGTAGGAAACAACCCAAGTTCAGCTTCAGGTTGAAATGCCATAAGAGATCCAAAAAAGTAAGTTTTTCTTAGGAGGAAACTAGCAAAGGGAGAATGTGCACTACGCCACCCAAAGACACTAGAAAAACCGCACCAAAACACAATGAAAACTCATTTAATCGGTTTAAATGAAAGATAATACATCAAAGATTACTTTAAACGGAGTAAAAACAACTTTAAATGGTTCACGGGACATCAAACGCACCTGGAAATGCAATGCAGTGGAGAGAAAAGGCGAAGGAAGACGATCAAACTGTTGGTTCGCAAACTGCTGGTTGATATCATTTAACAAGAAATTAAACGTCAGTTGCCCACAAAGCCGACGTCTATAATTGCATATACGTCGGGTACCTCATTAATGTGACGTCCATTCCATTTAAAAATTAATATTTTTGTTATATATAGACGTCGGCTTGGCGGGAGGAGACGTCTAGTGGGCGAAAACGAATGACTTTTCACATACCTGGTCAGACTATAGACGTCGGGTATAAAGGGCCCTGACGTCTATAATCGCATATAGACGTCAGGTGGCGGGTATTGACGTCTAGATGGCGGAAAAAATTAAATTTTCACCTACCTGTCAGACTATTAACGTCGGGTAGGAGGGACACTGACGTCTATATATCGCATATAGACGTCAAGTGGCGGGATCAGACGTCTAGATGGTAGAAAAAATTAAATTTTCACCTACCTATCAGACTATAGACGTCAGGTAGGAGGGGCACCAACGTCTATATGACGGAAAGAAATGACTTTTCACTTACCTATCAGACATATAGACTTCGGTTTCTAGGGGCACCGACGTTTATAGTATTATAGACGTCGGTCCCCCGCCTAACAGATGTCTATAGGCTTCACTTATTTACACAATTGCCATCGGTCAATAATTTACGTCGCTTCCCCCTCTAACTGACGTCTAATGAGTGACATTATAACCCGATTCTGCACTAGTGTTTCATCCATTTTCTCTCCTTCATAGCCTTCATCAATATCAACAATTGGATGAACCTCCAAATCATCCATAGGTCCAAGAACACCACCTTTACTAGCATCTTCATTTTCTCTAACATCAACTAAGATATCTTTATCTAAATCATCGAAACTTGAATTTGCTTCATTTTCCTCTAAAGTCCATTCATCATCAGAAGAGAAATCATCAATGTTATATATAATCCTTTGTTTTCCAAACACCCTTCTAATTCTTCAATCTTGAGTTAGCCATCACAAACATCACATCATTCATGGTTTTTTGTTGTTGTTAGATATATTATATTTATCTTATATCTTTAGTTAGTTTGTTATTATTTCTTATTTGTATTATTAGCTTAGCCCATATTTTTCCTATTATAAATAAAGTACTCTATGTCTATATTCAACAAAAGGGAGATTAATCTCATACATAGTTTTCACTATATTCAACATGATATCTATAACTTAAGGTTTTATTAAAGAAAAAAAACTTGGTTGCCTCTGCCACTGCCCCGCCATTACCGGCGGCGATGTCGTTTATTGCTTCAATTAATGTCGTCGTCTACCATTGTTCTCTACTGCTGCCATTATTGGAGTTTTAGTTTTGATCGAGGATCACATAATTTTGATCGTCTCGTCCAGGCGACTGTGCCATTGATGACAAATTCATCAGAGCTTCTACGTATTCTTAATGCCTTTGAAGTTGTGAATCTGCTTCTTTTCCGTTGTTTGTGGTGGCACGTCTCATCTCCTGTCAGGCAACAATATAGAGGATAAAAGTCACTCTTTTTCCTCTTTTAGGTTCATCGTGTGTGGTCACACATCCCATCTCTAAAGCATCCATTCAAAGCATCAAAGTTTCCCTTTTTCCTTTTTTAGGTGTCTTGATTGGAGAATCTTGGATTTTTAAGGTTTCTCTCTCGTTCATCAATGACTTACCAACGAAAAATTCGTTAGTAAAATCCTTCGGTAATGTATATTAGACTTATCGACTAAAAAAGTCGTTGGTAATGTATATTTCACTTATTGACAAATAATATGTCGGTAAAAGGAGCGGGAATTTTTTCGCCCATTTTTCCTCTTTGTTTGCAAGACATAGACGATATTTATTTTTTTCTCTCTCGTAAGTGTTCATCCTTTTTGCGCGAGGCAGCTACAAGGTGTTCTCCTTCTCTTACTTCCTGAGCTCAGACCATTGCAGCTACAAATCAAGACTGCCTCCATCTCCATCCAACAAGGTCGTCGCTCCGTTCAGCCAGGTTGCCTCCATCTTAGTTCAGCCAGGCCGCCTCTATTCTTCCTCTTTCACAAAACGACGCAACCAAGCATTGCCTCCACCGCACACTGTCACCACTGCACACTACTACCATTGCATAATGTCGTTGTTGTTTGCTGTAATTTCGGCCAAAACAAAAGTTTATCACCGCCTTTAATGTGTTCATTCTTTTGGATTGATAAAAATAAAAAAGCGAAGAAAGAGAGCGAAAGAAGCAGGAGAGTGGATGAAGAAGATGAACCAGATCACAATAAATCCGTTAGTAATTACCGATGGGAAAAAAATTCTGTCGATAAAATTTATCGACAACAGTTTTACCTATGAATTTTTGACCGTCGGTAATTTTAATTTACCAATGAATTTGACGCATTACCGATGAATTTTAGCCGTCGGTAATATTAATTTTTCTTTTAGTAATAGTCATGGTGGCTCTTCAACAATGACCTCTTTATCCATTGGATGTCAACAATGTATTCCTGAATGACAATTTGCAGGAAGAGATTTACATGGAACAACCTCTTAATTTTTTTGCTCAGAGAGGAATCTTCTGGGTTGGTATTTCATCTTCTAAGTCATCATTCACAAATCATTAACAATTTAGTATCACTCAAGTGCATAAGCATATTAAGTCTTTATTGATTATATTAATAACAAGCTTGGTACATACAATTTGTGTGCACCAACTTGAGAGAGTGTTAGATATATTATCTATATCTTATCTTTATCTTTTATCTTTAATTAGTTTGTTATTATTTCTTATTTGTATTTTGGGCCTAGCCTATATTTCTTCTATTATAAATAGAGTATCCTATGTGTATATTCAACACAAGGATTATTAATCTCATAGATAGTTTTCACTATATTCAACAATTGTAAACAATTTCTTTTCTTGGTGTGCACCTAATAATTATAAAATTAATTAACACATTATACTAGTCTCTAAAATATAATTATAGAATCAATTTAATAAATTTAAGTTATTACCCTCTCAAAAGCACTCAAATTATGCTCACAACGAGATAAACTACAAGCCAAACTTTAATTTTAAATATTTTTAATTCTAGATGTTCAACACCATATGATTCACAACATTGTGATGGAGTTTTGGTTTTTAGTGCACATTAAGCTATCAAACTACCAAAAGAATCTAGTTTTGCTTGAAACTCTTAATTTGAGCTTGAATCTTACTAATGCCATCAATGTCTCCTACCAACCAAGCCAAACAATCATACATTCCAAATTTTACCTCATAATCAACTTTAAACTCAGCTTCATAGTCTAACATGTTATTAAGGTAATAGCTTGCAACATGCAATGGCTTGTCCTGACTATGATTTCCAAAGAGAACTATAGCTAAATAAGATAAAAATAAATAAGTTAATCTCCAAAAAATAATAAAATTATTTTCTACCTTTTATTTTGTGTTAAATTTTGTGAATAAAACCAACTCCTTTATAGCTTTTATCTTGTTTAATTCTCAAGTTTATCTTATTTTTTTGTGTTATTTTATGTTTTAGTTGTTTTGTACTTGTTTTACCTCTACGAAGCATTTTGATTAAGCAAAATTAGGTGGAATCCAAGAAAGCATGAAAGAAAGAATAATATTGGAAAGCTAAGAAATTGACATGAGGTTAAGCACCATATTTTTAGGCTAAGCGAACTTTAGTGAAGTGCTGCCCAATATGGGACTTTTTGGCTGAGCATGAGTGGCCCTAATATGTAAAAATTTAAGGTATTTAACCTTGCTTCTACGCGATTTTGGGGGTATTTTTCATTTTTGAATGATAGAGAATTGCCTAAGGTGCTTGGGAGAGGCCTTTAGAGGCTCCTAGGGGTGATAGGAAGCTCTTCATTCTCTTCCTTGGGTCTCTTTCTCCAGCCATGAAGATTTTTCCCCTTTTGGGTTGAAGAAGAATATGGAGTACGAAGTGAAGGTGGAGATGCAAATGGGACGCACAATTGAAGTGTGGACCAACTATTAAGGGCCTTAGGAAAATACTTTCTTCTTTTCTATGGTTTCAATTTCTTCTATATATCTTTCATTTATAAACCCTATGTTCTCCATCGTGGATAACTAAATTTGTTGTTTAGATTAGATGTAGTATACTATTTTCTTGTGTATTTTGTGATGTTAATACATATGTATTTCCATTCCAATGTTATTATTTGATTTCTATGCTTAATGTTTGTTCTCGCTTGATCATCCATGGCTGGATTTTTGGTTTTTGAGGTGCTGGAAAATGCCTTTTAAACCTAAAACAAAAATGAAGTACTTAATGAAGTTTGTATCTAAGGATAGAACATGATCTATTAGTAATTTTAAGACTTTTGAACTTAATACATGTTTTCACTTGTTCAATGTTCAATGAATTGAAACTTAACGAGTAAGCATCAGCTTAAAGTTTCTAGGGATAAAGTTTGAATATATTTATGAGTTGATTTTGACATGAATATGGAATTGAGTTTATTGTGAATGCATGAGAATAAAATGGTTGAAATCTAATCTTAACGATTGTAAATACTCTAAGTTAATGTCTTTTCATACACCAATTGTTTGATAAAATAGCAAAAATCTTTTTTTGTGAATAGTTTTGTCTAATTGAGTTCAAGGTTACAAGAGTTGTCATGCACTCAACAAGTCCCTTCGGAGAGAACCATAAAACACTTATTACTTACTATGGTGCAACCAGTGCATTTGTCGCGCTAGTTTTAGTGCTAAAAAAAGTTTATAATACTAAAAAATTAAATAGAAAATCAAATATAAGTGAAAAGTAATTAGTTATTATTACATTTTACTAACTCCATTTAAAAGACTTTATTTCGCCTTTTCAGCAATATTCATTTCTTCATAAATAAATCCCATGGTTGGTTCCTCATCTGAATCAATCATGCACAACACCTTACGGGAAAAACACCTTTTAAGTAATTCAAAATATTTTTTCAAAATCCACTAGTACAAAAACAATGTAAAATGTCATGCGTTCAATGTCCAACCACTTAATAGCCAACTTTAAAAATGATCGGTGACATTTTTGTAAATAAATGTAATTGTTGGACGTCGTTTAGAATTGTAATTCGACGTTAATTCGTTGTAAGACGTCAAATATTGAGAAGTTCTACGTCCTAATGGGTAAGTTTGGCGAAAATGTTTAGTGCGAAGGTGAAAATTTACTTACGTATGAAATTGAATGTCCTAGAATTAGACGTCAAAAGGTTATAAAACGTCAATTGCCCTATAGTTGGATGTCAAAAGGTTAGTGAAATCAATAAAATTTTGAGCGGGAGGTTCAAAATTCATTCACTTTATTTAAGCGTGCGAGACCCTCTTCTTTACTGAAACTTTTCTCGAATGAAGTTTGACGATCATCACATGTAATATTTCTTTCAATTGATATAAATGCATGTTGATTAACTACTTTAGGTATGATTTTCATTTGTTTTGTCCGATTGTTTTCGTGTTCTTGTCCTTCATAGGCGCATTATGCTTTCTCTCCCACGGGTGACAACCCTTTATTCTAAAGAACCCACCTTTTGAAGGTTAATTTTCGTTTTTGTTTTGAAGAACTAATTTATTGAACTTGCTTTTTGTTGTTGTTTTGTTGAACTTGTTTTTTATTATTGTTTGGTTGAACTTGTTTGTTGTTGTTGTTGTTTGTTTTTTTTTTGTTGTTGTTTGTTGTTTGTTGTTGTTGTTTGTTGTTTGTTGTTGTTGTTTGTTGTTGATATTATGCTACACATTCATAGTTCATGTTGTATAAAATACTAAAAACTGGATTACATTTGTGGTTTTTCTACTTTTCAGGTATTGTAGAGTTGTCAAAAACGATAACAAAGGATCACAATTAATTAAAAAAAATAAAAAAAATTTATTAACGTCGTACATTGACAAAATTCGACATTAATTAATGTTATTTGACGTCGAACATAAAGCAATATCCGACGTCAATTTGCTCTACTGGGAACGTCAGATTGTTCTATGTCCGACGTCATATAACGTAAATTAATGTCGAATTTTCAATTTAACGTCTCCCGGTATGACATCGACCTTGAATTCGACGTTAAAGGCTAAACATATCGAATTTTCCACAAACTTTTCATCTCTAGTCTTTACCAATTAACTAGATTGCTTCTCTTTTAATGTGAACATCCAAATAAGTGACCCTTTATTTTCATTCAAGTATCCTAAGGTCAAATATGAAGTGGAAAAACGAGTATTGGTAGGTTTTATCAAATTTGTCCCTTTAGTAAATTTTTGCAACAAGGAAATAAGACTCATTCTTGAGTAGATGTAGATTGTGATTTTCCTACCATTAGCTATTGTCTTTGATGAAGTGGTATTTTCTTATCAAAACATTCCAACATTAAATCAATGCAATTGGTTATATAAGGTATCCAATATGACTTTTGTCTCTTTTACTTTAATAATTCTCAAGCAACCTTGTAATTTGTTGTATTATTAATTATAATCAAAATCACATTCTCTTCCATAACATCCTCAACAACATCATCCATCATCTACAAATTTTTTCAGTTGTCTTACATATGTTAGATGGTAGATTGTTGACAACTCAAAATCTATATCAATCTAGTTTTTGATGATGAAAACACTATGCTTAATAACAATACACATGTTGTTGTACACTATGCTTAATAACAGTACACATGTTGCTATACTACATGTTCTTATTCTGAACTGATTGTTATATCTGCGGAACATGTTTTGATGTATTGTGATGTATGTTCCTATGTTAATTGTGTGATATATTTGTGGAACATGCTTGTATGATTATGTGCAATGTGAACTGCTTTATCAAAAATATTTTACTGCACATTTTGGAAAGTGAAAAATCACAAGAACTTTTATAAACTTATAATTGTGTGACAAAGTTCTAGTCCAGTCGAATACATCTGTAATGGATTCGACTATTCGAAAACCTTTGTACAGATTTTGAGAATCAGTGCTCTGTGATGTTTTGGATTGAAAAGAATTTCAAAATGTTTTTACATGTGTTAGTCGAATTTGTTCAGTGTACGTTCAACTATATCTTTGATCTGTTTTGGAATTCTGTTATGCTTACACGCTCCAACACCTATATTTTTAAAAGTTAGTTAAGCATTGATAACTTGGTCAACTGTATTAAATGTGTGTTGATTTTGGTTGACTGAGAGCCTCTATGTTGACTGTCTGTTATAACTGTAATAATACAGTCGACTGAATTAGTAGGCTATTCGACTGAGAAACAATCTGACTAACAGAAAACTATAAATTGGCTGAACACGATTTGTTCAGGGACTTTTGACGCTTTAACATTTTCATTTCTTGTTTAAGATTGAATTCTCTGTGTTAACAGCTCCAAGAATTCTCCAAGAAGACGATGTTGATCTATCTTGAGAGAGATTAAAAGGGAGAAGGCTTATGCGCTGACTGTGTGATTAGAAACTGCACAAAGAAGGTGCTTCTTGATTGATCATTGAAGGCTTGGCATCCTGTGAAGACTGTTGCGTTGTTTGAAGGCTTGGCATCCTGTGAAGAGTGTTGGAATTAACCTGTTGTGGTACAGGGGTTACACGTTGAGGATTGTTCGACGTGGGTTCAGATTGCAGAAGAGGGGATTCTTGCTGCAAGTCTGGTTTTGGTTATTACAACTATATTTTGGTTTTGGGTTAGAGAGGAGATTTATATTTTTGACGTGAGGTCTACTATAAATTCCTTGCTGTAAAAACCACAACCTATATAGTGCATTTGCTTCCTGGGTTGGAAGGACACTGGATGTAGGCATTCTTGGCCGAACCAGTATAAAAACTAGTGTTTGATTTTCTCTATCCCTGCACTCTTTATTTTAGTCGACTATATTTGTTACGCAGTCAACTACGTTTTTCCGCTGCATAAAATTTTCATTACTTGCATTTCAAGAAAGATAAAAAAGCTTTATACTTTTGTTTAAAGATTGCGAAAAGATTTTGTTTTTGAAACAACACCAATTCACCCCCCCCCCTCTTGGTGTAAAACAAAGCCTACATGTTTCCCAACATTAGAAGCGTCAATAGACTTCAAAAAACATTTCTCTTTGGACTATTAACTTGAAAATTAAGATAGTCCTTATCCTCTTATCAACCAATCCATTTGTCTTTTTCTGTGCTTTCATTTTTCTTCAAAGATTAGATTGGTCTTTTCAACAAGTTCCTTCCACTATTTCACCTTAATTTCATGGTATAGTGGTGGTTTAAATCTAGCACCGTGTTTTACAACCAATCTAAGCATCCTTTTGAACTTTTCACTTTTAGGAATTTTGGGTAAGAAAGTTTTGGGTTAGGGAGGGTCAATTTCTTAGTAAAACATGTGATAACGGTTCAAAAACCGTTATTTTATACTTAATCTTGATATCAAATGCACCCTTGTTGACTTAGAAACTCGCTTTGACTCATGATTTTGCTTTATTTTTGTGAATAAGAGAGTTGAGGATATGCTTTATGATTTTATCACTAAATTCCCTTGATTTTGTAGGTCTTCGGAATGATTTGAAAGAAGGGTTGAAGTATCAAGGAATTGCAGTGCAGAAAAGTCAAACAGAATGTAAAAAAGTCAACCAGTTGACCAGAATGCTGAAAAGTTAACCAGAGTGCAGTTTTGTGCCATAGGGAGCGTCAGACGGTGGACTAGAACCAATTTTTCACTGTTTGACTTAGGCCAGTTTTTCTGTTATTTTTATGATCTGTTTTGGGCTTAGACCTGTTTTCTGTTATTTTTATGCCCTATTTAAAGACCATAACATCTTCGGGGATGTATCTTTTGATGGCTTAGGCACAGAAACATATTTTTCACCCCTTTGGGGGTAGATTTGGGGATTTGACAACTCTCCTTTTCTCTTTCTAGGGTTTTTATCTCTTTCATTCCATTGTACACCTAGTTTTTCCATGACGATGGAGAACTAATCTCATTTGTTATTAAGGAAGATGTAACCTCTAAATTCTCTTGTATCTGAATTGATTCTTGTTATTGATATATGCTTCTTTCATTAATTGTTAGAGATATTCTTCTTTACTCAAATGCTTGGCATAATCTGATGATTTGTAAATATCATGAGGAGATATCGCACTCTTAGGGTTTGGATTTGGGGAAGGTGACAACTCTCCTCTTCTCTCCCTAGAATTGGTATCATGAGATATCTATAAATCACGATCTGGGGAGTTCTCTTGATACTAATATTACCTAGACATAGGAATAGGATGATCAATTGCTTTAAGCTTCTGTACACTGAAATGCATGACTAATTGCTAGGGAGACTAGACATAGTAAATTAGGATAATTTAGAAAGTTGCATTAACATTGATGAAGAAGATGAATTCATTTATGCATGAGAGTGATTAGGTGAAATCTAAACCCTAACAACATATTCATCTCATATTATCAACATCATCCATTACTTTTGTGTTTAGCCTCAATTGATCAAATTGCATTCATATTTATTTTTCCGCATTTTGCATTCAAAAAATTGTTCTTATAAGTCTTAATTGGTTAAGCAAAAGCACAACGGTCTAGTGCCTTGAGTCTCTTAGGAAAATGATACTCGGACTTACCGTTTATTATTACTTGATACGATCTGGTACACTTGCCATGGATCGAGTTAATTTTTTTATAAAACATGGGAATCATCAAACCCTAACACTAGTGTAGAAAAAGCCTTTAACGTCACCCTTTAGACGTCCAACTCTCGAATATCTAACGTAAAAAATGACCAGTGGCATTTTCGTAAATAAAACAACTATTTAGACGTCAGTTGTAGGGGCCCAACATCTAAATACTCATATACACCGATTCCCCTTAATGTTTGCCAAAACTAAACAAAAAAGAAAAAAAGATTAATTTTTTATTTTATTTAGACGTCGGCTTTGGGTGGCCCGACGTCTAAATACTAATATACGTCGGCTCCCCCGAATGGACGCCAAAACTAAACGAAAAAGTAAAAAAAAAATTAATATTTTATTCTATTTAGACATCGGGGTGCAGGGGGGCTGACGTCTATAGTCTATTTAGACGTCGGCCACTGTTAGTGGATTGGCAAGTGTACCAAATCGTATCAAGTAATAAAAATGGTAAAACCCATTATCGTTCTTCCCATGAGACTCGAAAGGCCTTATCGTTCGCGTGAATCAAAATCGTAAGGCCTTATCTTTCAATTCATTTATCTCACACATTCCTCAACAGATGTTTCATATTATGAATGATCTATCCACTAAGCAAAGATGCAATAATGAAACTTACAAGCAAGTGTTTCACTCCAACTCCAAATCATTCACAAGTCACATGAAATAAAATTGCCTTTCATCTCAAACAATCAAAATCATCACATGCAAATGCCATCAAAAGGACTTTTCCAAGGCTTGTAATGAGGCTTTGCTATCAAGAAAAATTGGTTTTTCTGGATCACAAAAGCTTTGAATCAAGAGAGCTTATTCATCATTCAAGGTTCAAGTTTAACTCTCTTTCTCAACCAATCTCATTTGTTCCCAACTTCTTCTCTTTTTCTTTTATTTTTACATTGAGCTCATCTTTCATGATTTTTCCTCTTTCTCATGTATATTTTTCTTTTTCAACACTTGAGCTCAATGCCTTTCTTTTTGCCATTCAAACTTTCCCCACAACCCCAAACTTGAACCTTGAATATAATTACAATTATTAACCCAATTCAGAGTAAATAATTTCAGCACAAGGGTTTTCATTCTATTTAGGGCCAAGGTTCAAAAAGGGTGTAAAATTTCAAGCACTTTGGGAAAATTTGGCTAAGTAAGAGCTTTCAAAAAATGGCCTTTATCATATGACATGTACATGCAATTCAATCAATCATCAAGATTTAGGCAATATCATGCATGCTTTCATGTGAATAATTTCATACAACAATAAAAACTCTGGAGCTCAATACCTCACACAACATGCTTTCTCACACACATTCATTCACACACCCTGCTTATCATTAAGACCACATTCATAATTCATCACACATCTGTTTCACAGGATATCATCATGCAACAATCTGAATTCTTAATCACATCAGATCATCATCAAATAGACTCATCACACAATTTATTCAGTCAAAACATCATCAGAAAGGTCTTCAAGCCAAGCAGACACACTGAAAATAAAATTCAAAAATTTAAAGTGCAAGAGTAAAGAAGAAAATCTAGGTTGCCTCCTAGTAGCGCTTGTTTAACGTCGCGAGCCTGACCCAAACCTGTTTAGCACTTGTCAGTAAGTGCAGATCCTTCCAACACCCTTCACTAGGTGTACTTCCCTACATCCTTCAGTAGATACCGAAATCCTCTAGCATCCCTCAGTAGATGCTATCCCAGTGGCATTCATCAGTAAATGCTATCAATAACATCCATCAGTAAATGTCTAACCATATAGCATCAATCAGTAGATGCTAATCTTTCTTATCTTCATTGGCATCCATTAGTAGATACCAAATCACCTAACATCCATCAGTAGATGTTATCATTACTGCCATCAGAAGCAGTGCATAACCCAAAAAAAAAAAATCGAATCAAATAAAATAAAATAAAATAAAATAAAATAAAATAAAATAAAATCAAATAAAGTCAATTAAATCTAATCAAATCAAAACAAATTAATATAAAATCAAAACGAAATAAAAGATAAAAAAAATTCAAAAACTGGGTTGCCTCCCAACAAGCACTCTTTTAACGTCATTAGCTTGACCCGGTGGAGTTCAAGCACCCATCAGTAGGTGTTGATACTCCTCTTTCTTTATATTCTTTTCTTTTTCTTCATAAAGTTGAGAATACCAAGCACATGCTTCCATGTTTCAACCATAGGAACTTTAATCTCCAATTTCTTGAAGATTGCCAGCTTGAAATTCTTTCCCTTCCTATGATTTTTCTTTTTATGAGGAAGAGGTTTTTCATGTGATCTTTTCGTTTGTCCTCTCTTCCTCTTTTTCTCAACCTTCTCCTTCTTCCACTTTCTTTTTATCTTTTTTCTTATTTTATTATTTTTTTTCTTTTTTCTCAATCACCGCTTGTTCTTTCTCCTCATCTTTCTCTCCCTCACTCAACCTTTTTGCTTCATCTTCCACTATTATCTCTTCATCAGTAGCCTCCTCTTCAGGGTCAACTTCAGTACTACTCCCAATAATACCCAATGACTTCAATACTTTTGCTATCTCATCTTCATCTACCTTTTCATCCTCAATGATTGTAGATTGCCATTCTTCTCCACGGTTGGTGGCAGCATTAATTTTAATAATTCCCAAAGAAATCAATGCCTTTGTTATCTCATCTTCATCTATCTTTTCTTCATCAATAACCTTATCATCTGCAAAGATAGTAGAATGACATTCTTCTCTGGGGCCCAGAGACCTTAATGCACAAGAGATTTGTTCATCCAGTAAACGTTGTTCAGTTTCCCCCAACGTTTCTTTTCTTAAAGAGGATTGTTTCTCTTTTTCATTTTGATCAAGGTATGAGTGAGGTTCCCACCAGTGATTGAAATTATTTTGGTAGGATTGAGTGCCCATATAATCAACTTCTTGTCCAAACTGCATCCTGTAAATCTTAGGCACAAAACTCTAGCGAACATTTATTAGACAAAAATAAAAACAAACGTGAAAAATTAAATAATTACAAACAAGTCAAATTCAGTCAATTCACTCTACTTGATAAGTCAAACCTCGAGTGCCCGGCAACGGCGCCAAAAACTTGTTAGCAGATTGGCAAGTGTACGAAATCGTATCAAGTAATAAAAATGGTAAAACCCATTATCGTTCTTCCCATGAGACTCGAAAGGACTTATCGTTCGCGTGAATCAAAATCGTAAGACTTGCGGAGAAAAATTTAATAATTGTGGTGGATGCAATGACAGAAAATAAATATGCAATGTGTGATTCAATTGACAAGATTTAGGCAATGGATGAATGCAGTTGTTGGGGGTTTACAATTTCATCTAATCCTCTCTCTTCTATTTACTCCTATTGTTTAAATAGCTTTATTATCTAATTGCATGCAAACTTTCTTGGCCTCCCCTTAACCCGATCCCTCAGCAAAAAGGACCTATTACTAATTACCGGCTTGCTATCCCTAGCCTCCCCTAGCAACTAGCAACGCATTACAAACAGAAGCAAATACAATTGGTCGTCCTACTCCCCTATCCCTAGGTGGTATTGCTTAACCAAGGAAAATCTCATCAGTTCGTGCCATTACTGTACGTCCCCGTATCAATAAAGTCAAAGATCAATTACCGAATGACTTAAACGATAAAGGCATTAAGCACAGTATGAGAATCCAACAATTGATAATAAACTCATATGAAAAACATATAATTCAAAAGCAGTTTCAATAAACGAGAGTATCAAAAGATTACATTGTTCCCCCAACAACAAAAAGTGTTTAGTTCACCATAGTCATCGTGAACTAAGATGAAAATAATGGAAGATATGGAAAGCAAACCCTAGAAAAGACGAAAAGGAGCCTAAGCATCCAAGATATCATCTCCAAAGAGTGCAAAGTAGGTCTGACCGCCCTCCTCTGTCAAAAGAATGAGTCTAAACTCGCACTAGGGCTATTTATAACCAAGAAAAGTAACAAAATTGAAGCCCAGGCCCATCAGAGAACCGCCCGGCGGCAGGGGTTTACCGCCCGACACTTTGCCTCAAGCCGCAGGACCGCCCGACGCCAAAAACGGCCGCCCGGCGCTTTCTGCCACCGCCTGGCGCCAGGGGTCCACTGCCCAGCGCTGGTCAACTGCACTCTGGTCAACTGGTTTACTTTTTGGTTGACTGGTTGACTTTTCTGCATTCTGGTTGATTTTTCTGCACTGCACCCGTTTGATCTTCAACCTTTCTTTCCAGCCATTTCCATTCTCATCAAAACTACTGTAAAGCAATGCAAAACAAGCATAATATCGCTAAAAACAACTTTTGACTCTCGACTGACTCGTTTATTGAGTTTTGTTTGATTTCAAGCTCATTCTAGGCAGTAAAAGGAGTAATTTGGTCTAAAATAGCACATGAAAATAACGGTTTTTCAACAGTTATCAGCCACCCATATCAGATGCCTAAAGGGTCAGCCCAAAAATCTAAAAAGTCACTTTTTGACTCCATTTAGACATCCGTCCCGCCATCCTGGACATCTAAAGTGTCCGCCAAAATAAATTTTTAAATGCTTTAAACGTCGGCTAGGTAGGGGAGCTGACGTTTAAAACTATTTAGACGTCGACTAGGGGGGAGCCGATGTCTAATCGTCTATTATTACCAAACCCGCACGCGAGCCAACAATTAAGCGCACTCACTCTTCATCACCTTCCTCGCATTTTCTCTCCATGGGCTACGATTTTAAGATTTGTTTTCTCAATTTTGGAGCGTTTAAAATTAATTTTACTCCTATTACATTACTCTTTGATGAATTATCTTTCATTTGATCAAATTAAAATGTGTTTTCGTTGTGTTTTGGTGCAATTTTGCTCGTGTGCTTGGTCTTCGTGACTACTTTGGCCTTACACAGAAAGACACTCAATCCATGAGTCAGGAGGCATTAGAAGATGAACCTTCAATGTGAGCAAAGGCTCAACCAAGGCATGAGATCAATGGAGCAACGATTAATGGAGCAACTACAAGAATAAAACGAAATACAAAGAGTCTTGAAGAGAAGTTGCATTCTATGACGCAGGACACCATGGGTTGCCCACTAAAGCTCCCATAGCAGACGTCTGACCTGTGTAGTCCGACGTCTATATAGACGTCGAACTGTGGGGTCCGATGTCCCATTAACGTCTCCTAGAAAGATGTCTGGTCGAGATCAAAGGTAAAAAGTCAAAAATAACATACGTTAAAAGCCTTTTCTACACTAGTTAAACTCATCAGAACACCAAAGATTGACATAAAAAACGATCCCTGATCCGACGAGCAAACATAAAAAATCGCTCAAATCTAGTCAACTTTTGATCTAATCTCCACATTGACTTGTTTAGAGAGTGAAAAATAACAAGATAGTGCAAATTTGCGATTTTAATCACGATTTTAATAACATTTGTTTTTAACATTAATAAATATACATAAACATATATATTGATAAAAATTAATGAATTATTTGTTTATATTTTGCTAAAAGTTAACTCTTTATAAATAAGAATATAGTTGTTCAAGTGTAACGATTAGATAGCGATTTGATAAATTTAATCTCATTAGATAATTATGTGTTTTGCAAGAACTTTTTCTTCACACAGATAAAAAAAAAACTATATTTTTATCATAATAAAACTTACTATTGGAATTTTATTCGATAAATCTAACAGTTCTAATTTCAGGTGTTATTTTGTTGACATAGTGACATATTCCCTACAAAATCTACACGTAATGTCAACTGTTGACCCTTCTAAAACCATTTCATTCTATCTTGCAGTTTTCACCTTTTATAGGGGTAGGCAAACTACACTGTTTGCATTGTACTATAAACCAATTTCAGTTAACTATAAAATAGTTTCAATAAACTGAATTGAACTAAAAAACAGTTCAAAAAAACATTACAATCAAAGTATGAAACTTTACGCAATCTTTAAATCAAAGTATGAAACTTTACAATCTTTCTTGAATTGCAAGTAATGAAAATTCGTGTGCAACGAAAAAACGTAGTTGACTGCGCAGATAATAAATTCGATTGTAATTAAAAGTGCTGGGATAGAGAAAATCAAACACTGGTTTTTATATTGGTTCGGCCTCAATACCTCCACGTCAAAATTATAAAACACCTCTTTAACCCTCTAACCAAAATATAGGCAAACAACACACAACAAGACTTGCAACAAGATGTCCCCTCTCTTGCAATCTGCAACCACTTTGAACAATCCTCAAAGTGAACCAGACTCCACGACTCTATCCCGTGTAATCATAATAGGTCGCAACAACAATCACCAATGGATGCCAACAAAAATCTTGATCAACCAGAAAAAACCTCAATGTGCAGATATGTGATCAAGCAATGTGTGCGCAGTCAGTCTCCTTTTGAATCTCCTTCAAGAAAGATCACCACCGTCTTCTTGGAGAATTTTTGGAGCTTTATAATCTCTGAGCAACAATATGAAACAGAATATGAAATTGTTAGTTCAACAAATTTCCAAAAGTCTCTGAATAATTTCAGAATACATCTATTTATAGAATTCTGTTAATCAGACGCTCCCTCAGTCGAATATGCTACTAATTCAGTCGACTAGGTTATGACAGTTATAACAGATAAGTCAAACTAGTAGCATACAGTCAAACAAAATAAATTCTCATCCATTGTAGTTGACTTATATTTAATCCTCAACTAACTTTTAAAAATATAGTCGTTACTGTTCATGAGCATAACAGAATTTCAAAGCAAACAACTCATACAATCGAATGTGTGGCGCACACAGTCGACATGTCAGAGCAATTTGAAATTCTTTATTCACAAAATCTCACATAGCATTGTTTCTAAAAATCTGTACAAAGACTTTAGTATAGTTGAATCAATTAGTACTGAAGTCGACTTTACTGCAGCTTTGTCACATAGCTTTTAAGTTCACAAGAGTGCATGTGGTTTTCATCCTTTAAAACATGTGTAATGCAACCAGATATGATGTAACATGTACAAGCTCAATAAGTATGCATTCACACAACAGTAAAACACATAAACATGTTCAACAATATATCAAATCATAAGCATTCGAACATGTAACACAACAACAACATATGTGTGTTATTAAAAATGTGTTGTCATCATAAAAAACCAGAGTGATATAGATATTGTGTTGTAAACGATCTCAACAATTGATATAACGTGAAATTAGCCGTAAAAAGAATGACCAAATTACAAGAAACATACTTAGCTCGGGTAAAAGCAACATTTGTTCTTTGCCTATTGGAAAGAAAACCTACTTTTCCACTCTCAATTAGATCTCATTGTAGCTAATATTATAATATCCTCTTCACCACCTTGAAAACCATCAACAGAATGAACACCAAAAATTCAGAAACTCTAAAAACAAATTGATGAAAGTGTTTTAATACTAATATTAATAACAAATTCAGAAATCACGTACTACATTGATGAAAGTGTTGTGATAAACCCTAAAAAACTTTTGGGTGGCAAAAGTAAGATATGGAAATTGCAGAAATATGATCATTTTCATCAATTAGGAAATGTTAACACTATATGATCAACTTATATTCGCCTAAATGTGTCATTAATGGATGATACTTAAGATCTGGAAGATGCCAAAATGATAAAAAACAACTATTATTTCATTTACTTTAATAAACTCAAATCAAGATAAAATATATTTTATAAAATACACTTCTTTCTAGTTTTTTAATTTCTGAAGAGAGCCCTATAACCTTTTAAAAAGGTTTCATATCGTTGAAGAACGTAATTGGATAAAACACCCAAAACAACACACATAAAGGGTCTAAACAATCCTTAATAATGGTCTGTCATAACCTTTAACAATGAGCACAACGAAATCCACTCCAGCCCATAGAAACATAGCCATATCAGATATATGGAAAGCACAATGAAATCCACTCCAGCCCATAGAAACATAGCCATATCAGATATATGGAAACTAAAATACACAATAATATCATATTCATATAATTGAGAATTAGCATTAGAACATAGTCAAAAGATTCACTATTCATCATATGGCCTTTATATCATTTAAAATAGTTTAACAACATCAACTCTTTTCCAGAATTGCACTTATTTAAAATAGCCACGAAACATTACACTGAAATCATAAAACACCCACTAAACACTACTTTCACTTCCTATGAACCTGGAAATTTAATTCATAATTTTTTTAATGTATGAACTAAATCCAATTTCAACTATTTAGAATAATTTTATTCAGGCTCTTAATATATTAAACTATAAATATTATATCTTGAAGCTAATTATAATATTTTACTAAAATGCAACCTTTTTTCTCATCTTCATGTAGAAGTTTTTTAATGTTCTCTTAAATTAGAAACAATTAAATAGAGAAAAACTATTAATTAACCATAATTATTGTGCAATGAGAAATATAAACATTGAACAGTATTAATCAACATGTTAATCATAATTATTACAATTTTAATATAAATAACATTATTTACCTTACAAAGTAAAAGAACAAAAAAAAGGTAGAATAGTAAAGTATAATTGTAACTGTGTTTTGAAACCTGGAACTTGGTTTGTGAGTTGTTACAGGCAGAGCAACGTAAATAGTGGAGAAGCAAATGAAGTAAAAGTATATTGTTTGGGTGTTATTATATTATTATCACAACTATTACAACTTGCGGTTATAGAAATGCACTACCCCATAAGTAAATTTTTCAAAGATTTATGCTTCTTGGTTTTTTTGGACTATAGAGCATAAAGCCACTACCCCACTCACCCAACACACATCCCTGAATCCCAGAACCACTGAACCTAGAAGCAATGGTTAAAGACACAAAGCCTTTAGCCTATTTTTAACATCCTAGCAAGTGTACCAGATCATATCAAATAATAATAGACAGTAAGTTCAGATATCGTTTCCCAAGACACTCTTAGGCCTAGACATTCATGTGAATTGATTTCATAAGACTTGAGTAAAAATTGAATTATGGGTTTTGAATGTAAAATGTAAAATAAACATGCAAATGCAAAACTTGATCAATTGGCAAATAAAGATATGAATGAATGGGGTTGTTGGGGTTTACGGTTTCATCCTAACCCACCCTCCTATATTTACTATTCTTATTAAATTCAACTTTATTATCAATGTACATGCAACTTTCTAATTTACTTTAAACCCGATATCTCAGCGAAAAGAGCCTATTACCATAATTACTAGTTTACTATCTCTAGTCTCCCTAGTAATTACTAATGCATTAGTGATAGAAGCTTAAAGCAATTGACCGTCCTATTTCATAATCAAGAGAATTCTTCTCAGTTCTAGATTTTCCTGTACGTCTCTGTATCAACAAAATCAAAGATCACGACACTGAATGAGTTAAACAATGCAAGCTTTAAAGTACAGAGAAGAAAACCCAAACTATTCATAATACAAGTATATGAATAAAATAAGAATTTCGATATAAGAGAGTTTCAAAAGGATTACATCATTCCCCAACAACAAAGGGTTTAGTTCACAATATTCATGGTGAAACTATATGAATTGAATGAAAAGAATGGAAAGATAAACCCTAGATTTGGTAGATTGGAGCTCCCGCATCCAAAAGTCGCCTCTAAGGAGTGTAGGAAGTGTTCTGACGTCTCTTTCTGCCAAAAGATAACTCTATGGGTCGTTCTGGGTCTATTTATAATACAGAAAAATAACATAATTTTGGTCCAGGCCCATAAGTATAGCACTCAGCACTGGGCTACCGCTCAACGGTAGGTGCGACACTCAAAATAGCCCCCAATGGTGTCGGCCAGGCGAAAAACAGTGAAAAAATGGAAAAACTGGCGCTCTACACTAGGTCACCGCTCAGCGCCACCTGCGGCACAAAACTGCACTCTGGTCAACTTTTCAGCATTCTGGTCAACTGGTTGGCTTTTCTGGTTGATTGGTTGACTTTTGTGCATTCTTGTTGACTTTTCTGCCCTGCAACTCTTTGATAATTCAACCCTTCTGTCAAATCATTCAATAAACCTACAAAATCAAGGGAAACAAAGCATAAAAACCAATTTTGACTTTCTTGTTCTCTAACTTAAGAAAAATGAATGATTTCAAGCTAATTCCAAGCCATAAAGGATGTGATTTAATATCAAAATTATGTATGAAAATAACAGTTTTTCAACCGTTATCACCTATGCTACAAATGGCACCCCAAAGATTCTGACCCCAGTGTTCCTCCACCATTCAAGATTGCTGAAATAAGAGCATCCATACTAGAACATTGCTAGGTCAAGAACCCAAAGATATAAAATTACCTGATACAATGATGGCTAAAAATATAAAATTACCTGAGAAGCTGCAAGCCACTGAATTATGGTCTTTACTTTAGGAAATCCAAAGATATATTCCTTCTATAGAAAACCAACACAATCATATGCTCGGAAACTTTTCTTCAGTCAATTCTAGCTATAAACAACACCTAACAATCAAGCTAAATACAAGTAAGAAGATGTTTGTGAAGAACCTTTCATTCTTTGTAAAATGTAGTTATTTCACAAATCAATTCAACACGAAAGGACTTTAAAAGTCAATATCAATAATCAGATGGTAAGAATCAACACAAGAAAAAATACTGGGAGAGCATGGATTCCATCTATCAAATGCTAAACAAGATAGAAATATGCCAAAGGTAAAAAAATGCTGAAAATCACATCACACAATTAATGTATTATGGAATTACATATACTAAGGTTAACACTGAAAGTTCACAGCGGCCTTGTAAACTTACCTTCCAAAGAATAAACTGATACGACCTTATTCTAAGACTCCATTTTATTTATTTCTTTTAAAAGGAAAAAGGAAAAGCATTCGTACCTTTGGGTTGCAGATTTGCTTCTCTTTCCAGCGAGAAGTGTTCTCAGAACCTTCGACGATGCTAGTAGAGCCTTCAACAGTTCGGCGATGGCAGAGTGCAGCAAAGCTTTCGACAGAGGTGAGCCTTCGACGACGGCAAGTCTTCGACGACAACGAACCTTCGACGGGAACCTTCAATGCGGCGGCCTTCAACGGCGGCGAACGAGACGAACGAAAGAGGTTCAGAGAAAATTGTGATGGAGAAAGGAATCAGAAAACCTAATTGTGACTAAGAAAGGAATTAGGTAAACTGAAACTAGAGCCGTCAAAATGGGTCACAACCCGCGGGCCAACCCGGCCCGTCACGGGTTCGGGCCGGGTTGGGTTGGAAAAATACAACCCACTTATATGCGGGTCAGATTTCAACCCGGCTCATTTAGACTCGGCTCATGCGGGTTGAACCCATGGTGAGCCGGGTTGGCCCACCAACCCACCTACCTAATTTTATTTTTTTAATTTATTATTTTATTTATGAAACCCTGAAAAGTAAAATACTCTCTTCACCTCAATGTGTATACCAAAAAAGTAACATCTGCTCTCACAAAGTGTTTGCTCTCATTTGACGGTGCTCTCACCCTCACTTAACTGAAATTCTTCAAGGAGCAGGTAAAACACCCTTCATTTTTTCTTCTCTTTTCTCCACATTTTTGTTTTCTCACTTCTCTTTCTTTTTTTTTTTCAAAAACCCTATAATGACAAAAATAGGGGTTTGCGAATTTGTTTTTTGTTCTGGGGGATTTGAAGACATGGAATGATTTTTTCATGTTCTGTCATGCTTATATCAGATTTTTTTAATTTTATTTAAACAATTTGAATATACATTATTTGAACAAGCTCTTTTTGATATATTTGAATTTGGAAAATTATGTTACAGATTAAACTATTAATTTTTTGTTGATGTTGTTGAGAACTGGTTCTCTCTTTTTTTTACTAATATTTTTTTTATTGATTGTCGGAATTGTTCTAATATTAGGAAAATATTTATTAGTGAATTTGGAGACAACAAGAACAAGGATCAAGGGTTACAACAATTGATGTGATAAACTAGATTCAGGTTGGTTTCACATTTCCTATTTTTGCATATAATATAGTATTATTGTGCTTTGTGCATGCTTGTGCGGTTGAGATTGAAGATTGTTCTGTAGCAAACAAACAAAGATAATGACAGAAAATTTGTATTTTTTTTTATTTAAAAAAAAATTAAATGGGTTAGTGAGCCAACCCGTTTACCCACCAACCCGTGGTGGGTCGGGCCGGGTTCAAGTTTTTTTGGCTCGCTAACAAATGAGCCGGGTTGGGTTGACTCACTAAGTGACCAACCCGTGGTGGACCGGGCCGGGTCGAGCCGGGTTACCCATTTTGACAGCTCTAACTGAAACCATAATTAACTATAGTTAATTGTGGTCAAAATAAAATAAATTCAATATTTTTAAACTGAACTATTAATAAGTATTTTAGTTTTTAGTAAAAGTAATTTCAGTTTTTTAAGTTTAAAAAAAATATAGATAAACTATAATTTCAATTTTTTCAATTTTTTAAGTTAACTATGCCAACCCTAACCTTTTCAAATCCGATTTTTCTTATCATGTGAACATTCTTCTTTTACCTTAACTTCCCTAAAGTTTTCACCTTTTATCAATCACAAGTCCTTCTCCTTCCACTAAGAAATCTACCAAATAAACATCTTGAAACAAGAGCATCTCCTTCTCTTTACAACCTCGTTATCCTTCCCCACTATTCAAGACAAATGTTCTTTAATCAGACAAACTTTACCACATTTTAAACTAAGAAGAGAAAACAAAGATATAATTGATTCTTCACTGCTTTAACAATGAATGATACACTTTTGTTGGCCATAAAGTTTACTGTCCTTAAGTATTATTTCAAAAAAAGTCTTTTAATAAAGAAAGGAATCAAACCATTAGAGGAAAGCAAATACTAACATTTCCCGTTACCAAAAGTATTATTTCAAAAAAAGTCTTTTAATAAAGAAAGGAATCAAACCATTAGAGGAAAGCAAATACTAACATTTCCCGTTACCAAATCTAACATTAACTTCATTTTTTTATTAAGAAAAAGGTTTACCACCAACGTGGAGGTTCGGTCATGGGTATATATTTATTCTTAATATAGACACCCACATTTATCGGTCATGGGTATATATATATATATATATATATATATATATATATATATATATATATATATATATATATATATATATATATATATATATATATGTGTATGTATAATGAGAATATAAAAACATGAAATACAGATTAAAGATATATTTATCTTAAACAAATATATATTAAAAAATTACATAAGACACGGTCCCTTTCTTATTAAATTTTTCCTAGATTTGATATTAAGATAATTATAATTATGACATTATATGATTATCTTAATATTAAACTTAAGAAAGGAAATAATGTATTTATATAATTTTTTAATATATATTTTTTTGAAATATATATTATTAGTTTATCTATATATATATATATATATATATATATATATATATATATATATATCTCGTCACCAGTTCTTATAAGTTAGGAGAAAAGGTCAAGAAAAAAACATGAGACTAAAATGACAAAAAGAGTAACTAATTAATTAAATTAGACACAAAAATTTAAATTTTAATTACAAGGGACTACAGTTTTATGGACTATACATATAATAAATTTTTCTAATGATATCATGTTTTTTATTTACATTATTTACGTAAAAATCGGTATTTCATGGAAAAAACTAAACAGAAAAAAAAAAGTAAAAAATATAAAGTGAATAATTTTCATGAGTGACCTAATATATATAAACTTTTAAGTAGGAAAAACTATTTCATATATGCTATTTTCAAGAATTTACATCTGTTGTATGATTATAAAAATGGGCGAAAATTTTCATATATATTTTGGTCTTTCTAGATTTATCTTGCCTCTCTCTCTCTCTCTCCTATTATTGTGTTCTTTCTTCTTTTTTCTTATTTGACTATTATATCTTGAATATAAATTACTTAAATTTATGTTATTATATGATATCATTACAATTAATCCATGATATAATTACACTTAGATTTATTATTATGCAAATTCGATTATTATGAAAATAGCTTGTTTTTAATTACTTTCAATAATTTCGGACCTAATTAAGTTTTGAACATAACTCATATTACGAATGAAATTATATGAATAAGTAAAAATATATATGAAATTTAGAAAATAATGTTATCTATAATGAATCTTAAAACTTGCAAAATTAAAAAATATAAATTTTGACCTACATATATAACTACAATTAAATGGAAAAAAGGCTTAAAAATAGGTGTTAGAGACTACGAGATTTGATAAGCCTTGAAGATCGTTACAACAAATAGGAGATTCTAAATAAGATCAAAATTATTCAACTTTTTGTCTATTCCTTTCTTTTTCAAATTATTTATATTTCTTTTACAAAAAAAAAATATAAATAAGTTTTTAAGTGTTTTATTGAGAGTCTAACAATTAGGTTTTATATTCCCACTCCAAGCAAACAATACATGTGAGTAACACCTCCCTCATGGTTTCATCACATGTTCGATCCCATTATGTAATTACACCTCCATTAAATTAACCCTATCTTTTTGCAAAGTTTTTTTTGATTAATTTAGCTTTTGCTCTTGTCATGGGCTCTCCTAAGTCTTGTATTGGGTATTGGACTTTCATTTAATTATGGGTATCGACTTCATGATTGTTAAAAGCTTCAACTTGGTCTATATCATTCTTCCTTTTTTTTCAAAAGGTTTTGTTCTCAAATTTGATAATCTATCACCTACATAAAAAAATAAAGATCTATCACATTAAAGATATTACTTACACCATACTCACTCGAAAAATCTAGTTTGTAGGCATTATCATTTATCTCATACAATGCTTGAAAAAGAGCATCCCATCTTAGCATAAGCTTAGACTTTCCTTATGATAATGGGGAGTGATTTTTTTTTAAATGCACTCGTACCCAGTCATCCGGTTTAAATGTGATATTTTTTCCTTTGTTGGGCATATGTTGCATACCCTTCCATTTTCTTCTCAATTTAGCCTAGTCTTTTTCATGACTTCTTGACATATTCTACTTTATCCTTCCTAGAATAATCCTTATATTGTGAAATGTTAGATAATGATAACAAATCGAAAGGACTTAAAGGATGATAACTATAAACAATTTCAAATGGTAACCATTGAGCAATGCTATGTACAACCCTGTTATAAGCAAATTCAATATGTGGTAAACATTCTTGCCACGTTATAAGATTCTTCATTATAGATCTAAGAAGAGTAGAAAGGATAATATTCAATAAGATTCTCTAGAAACTGACTAATAATTTGGAATCTTGGTCACTTACAATATTTTTAGGAAAGTCATGCAATCTTGCCACTTTTTTGAAAAATAAGCCAGCAACATGACATGTATAAAATGAGTCATCTTAGAAAACTTGTTAACTACCACAAAAGTTTACTCTTTTCTCCCTTATATTAATGCAGACCTAAGCAAAATTCCATGGAAATATCAATCCAAGGATGCTTTGGAACATGTAATGGAGTATACAAACCATGTGGCATGACTTTGGATTTATTTTTCTTGAAAACAATACACTCATCACAAAATGGATTCACATAATTTATCATATGAGGCTAATAAAAATGCTCATGATGTCATATGTCTTTGTCACCCTAAAACGATCCATTAATTCACCATTATGTGCCTCTTTAACAATAATTCTCCTAATTGAACCCTTTGGAATGTAAAGTCTCTTGTCCTTAATCAAAGACCTATGATTTTTAAAATATACCCCAATGTAGTATAAGAACATGTATGATAGAGAAGAGTGAAATCATCATCATTTTCATACAATTCCTTAATGCACTTAAAGCCAAGAAATTTAGTTTTAGGATTATATAGTAAAGCATACTTGCATGATAAATCATAAAGAACTGCATTGGACTTACAACTTATGCCTGATGACATATGGGAATTGTTCAAGGAGCTTCACCCACCTAACATGTCTCTTGTTCAACTTACATTGTCCTTTCAAGTACTTTAAAGATTCATGATAACTATGAATGAAAAATTCTTTCGGCAAAAGATAATTTTGTCATGTTTGTAATGTTCTAACCAACACATACAACTCCTTGTCATATATTGGGTAGTTAAGGGAAACACCATTTATTTTCTAGCTAAAAGAAGCAATTAGATGTCCATTTTACATTAACACAACTCATATTCTCACCCTAGATGCATTACATTCAAGTTCAAATGATTTAGTAAAATTGGGCAAAACAAGATGCATTATATTCAAGTTCAGATGATTTAGTAAAATTGGGCAAAACAAGAATGAGTGCATGTGTTAGTTTTTCTTTCAAGGTAACAAAATCTTTCTCTTGTTTATCTCCCTAATTAAAATGTGCATGCTTCTTTACTAGTTTAGTTAGAGGTGTTGCAATGGTGCTAAAGTTCCTAACAAACCTCCTATAAAAGCTAGCAAGCCCATGGAAACTTCTTAATTCATTCACATGTTTAGGACTTAGTCCTTATTTGGTTGTTTTTATTTTCTCTTTTTCTGCAAGCACTCCATTATAATCAATCCACAAATCCTAAGAATATAGCATGATCTTTACATAACACATACTTTTCGAAATTAACATACAACCTTTATTTTCTAAGAACATGCAAAACAAATTTCAAATGATGTCAATGCTCATCCAAGTTTTTGTTGTATACAAAAATGTCATCGGAGTAGACAATCACAAATTTTCCTAAGAACTCTCTCAAACCATGATCCATTAGTCACATGAAAGTAATAGGGTCAATTGTCAAACCAAATGACATTACCTTTAATTCATATAACCAATACTTAGGTTTAAAAGCTTTTTTTTTTATTCATCACCTTCCCTAGTCCTAATTTGATTATATTCACTTTTTTCAAATCCATCTTAGAAAAGCAACATGATCCATACAATTCACTAAGAAAATTATTGAACCTGAAAATTGTAAGTCTATACTTAATGGTGATGTTGTTGAGAACTCTACAATCTAAGCATATACTTTAACTTTCATGTTTTCTTTTAGAACTAGAATGACTAGAACTGCAGAAGGACTCAAACTTTCTTTTACCCAACCTCTATTGAGAATTTTTTAGGATTTTACTTCTATATATTGTCCTATTAGGAAACACAACTCTTGGAATCAAATCAATCTAGTGTTCAATACCTCCTAATGACATAAGTCCTTATGGTATATCTTTTGGGAACACATCCTAGAATTCCAGCAAAATAGATTTAACCCCATTAGGAACTCAAAGCATTGATTTATTTGTTATAAAGAACATACATAGATTTCCTAGCCAAAAATGTTTCTTAACATCTTCACATTTTATAAACAGTGTTTGTTTTCTCTCTTTACTTCCTACACCTTTTTTCTCATTTTGTTTGGTACTCTACTTTTTTTCTATCTCTCATTTTTTTAAACTTTATTTTCCATATTTCTCTCTTGCTCTCTTTTCTCTCTCCCATTTTATTCTAATATTCAAAAACCTCTCTAAGTAATAGAGTGACTTTGCGATCTCAGTGCAAAAGATGTGTATTTTCTGGAGAGACCATCTTATTGAGTTATTTATTTTTTTCTTGTCAAAAACTGTCATAGCCTTCCAAGAAACATATGATTAGCCTCCATAGGAACTACATCACAAATAACTTTGTCTTCATACTTCCCAATGGATAATAAAATCTTTACTTTCTTGTCTACCTTTCACTCTACTTACTCACTTAACTATTGAAGTTTACATGGTCTACTAGAATAAGGTTTAGTCTTTAAGTTCATTTTTGTCACCAATCTAGCTTTTACCATATATGTGCAAATTCCTCCATTTGTGACCAATGAGAACACATTTCATCCAATACAACACTTAGAGTGAAATATGTTCTTTCAAATGGGTAGCCTAATTTCCTTTATCCACTCTTTCAAGCATCGTCATAAAAATGAATAAGTCTCCCCTTAAAACCTTTTCATCCTTGTTTTCACTAATTTATCTACTAGATGATTTAAAATTAGATGATTCACCTGTGATGTCACCATTTGCCTTAAATAGCATAGTCTTCTTAGTTGGACATTCTAAAGATATGTTTCCTATTTTCAAGCACTTGAAAAAAGTTTTATCTCACTTTTCTAGTTTTATAATGTTTGGAACATTTTTTAAAAAAATAATATTGGAATTGCTAGAAGAAACATCCCCTCTATCTTATTTATCTTCTTCCAACTTGAAGAACACCTTTTCTTTTAAGGTGTTGCTTTCCCTTAATGACTAAATGTAACACTTCCTCCACACAAAGTTGCAGCTCCACCACATCTCTAATATCAACATTAAGTCCTTACATAAAACGAGCCTTAGTTCACTACAATAAAAACTAAAATTACCGACAATAAAGGATCCGTCGATAAATGTTAATTACCAACGAAATTATCAATGACATAAGATCCACTGGTAAGTTCTTTGATGAAATCATTTTTTTATTTCCCTCGCCCAATTTCACTTTCCCTTTCCACAAAACTTTAATGTTGCTCTCTTCCTTTAACAGCCTCCATCGTGCCTCGTTGTTCACTCTAGTTGGCGCCTAAAGTCTGGTGACCTCCATTCTGAGCGACCTTGTCATCATTCACACCTTCGTCACAAAGCCTCCTCTAACGTGTCATTGGCAGAGGTTGTTCATCACGCCTTCTGTTGGCACTCCTACAGGCCATTGTTGTGGTGCATTGAAGTTGCAGCGAGGACTTATTGAGATACCATGTGTGCCTGATGAGTCGTTATTTCTTGACTATATTTGGTTTATTGCACTCAAATAAATCAGGGAATTATGTTTAATTGTCCGTTATTTCCCCATTTGTCCTAACTGTGCTTAATTTGGTCGGAAATTCATATTTTCACTAATTTGGATTTTCTGAGCTAATTAATGGCATGTTTAATTGCAGGGAAAATATTGGAGACATATTTTGGAACATTAGGAGATGGCATGGACATTCAAGATTTAATATTTAGTCAGTGCAAATTTAATTAAAATTGTAATCTAGTTGATTAAGAACTTTACTTAAGCTTTTGGTGCATTGGGCCCATGTTGGCAATTTTTATGTTAGGCCCAAACTTTGAGGGACATGTGGCACTTAACCTAGGGTTTCTAGGAGGTGGACCCCACCATTTTTTAGTGGTTTTGGACAGCATTTTGAGCCAATTGCCGAGACACTCCAAGCACACACTTCATACTACACTTTCATTTTGCTTTTGGCCTTGTATGAACTCTCTTGGGAGCCTTGGTATGCTATTTTCGTTTTCTTCACTATGAATGAGCAAGATCACGTTTTTCTTCTTCTATTATGTGCAACAATGCTTGTTCTTGCTTGATGAAATGAAGCTCTACCATTTCTCTCTTTAGATTTTCGTTTTGATGGTTGAATGCTTGAGTTTGAAGCTTCTTCTTTGCTTTTTCATGGTGGTGTCTTTGGTGGAAGGGAGACCCATTGTCCATTTCGATTTTCTCATCATTTTGCTGCAGTGATTTCGAATTTATCTTGTGTTTCTTGGATTGGAGGATGAAAATGGAGTTATTGTCAAGTTTGGTAGTGAAAAAGGCTTAAGTTGGTGCATGGGTATTGTGTTCTTGAGCCATTTTCTTCTTGCATTTTGTTCTTGATGTTTGGAAACATATTTGGAGCTGGATTTTATGTTTAATGATGGTGGCTGGACAGTGCAGTAATGGAAGTTAAGGGTTTGGTTTTGTTTTGGTCAAAAAGTTGAAGAAAAGTAGTCCTTGAAGTTGGATTTATGAAGATGGAACTTGGTTTTAGTGTTCTTGAATGAGTTTGCAAATGAACTTTGATATGGTGGGAGTGTGTTTCGGTTCAGAGAATGGAAGAAACAAATTGAAAGCTTGGTTGTTGAAGAAAAACGAAAATGGATTGAAAGAGAGAGAGAAAATGGTGCATTAAAGTTTTTACCCGATTTGGCCAAGCACAAATGGAGCTACTTTTGACTAAGGAAACATTTCCTCTTTAAGTTTTGTCCTAAAGCTTGTTTAATTACCCCTTTGTTTTGCATTAATTTGCATTGTAGGATTAGTTATTTTTAATTTCTTTAATTTAGTGTTGCATTTAATTTAATTTAACTGTGCTTAGATGTTGTTTAGTCTAGTATTTGGTTTAGCATTTTCACTCTCTGGACTCGATTTTAAAATAATAACTGCAACCACACTAGAGGTCCAAATGCTACGTTTTATATGTCACATGAAAGATATTTGAGTCTATTTTCCAGGGGAAAAAACCTCATCTCATTTAGATCTCTGTAGAAAACGTTATGGGCAAAACATTGAGCAAAGGTCAGAGCTGTCCAGTTCCAGCGTGAATTTTTGTATTTACTGAGCAGTTTCGTTTTTACTGTTTTAATTTCATTTTCATGCATGGTGAAATGTGTTGTTGCATTTAGTTTTTTTTTAATTAATTTTAAATTACGTTTTTACATTTGCGTTTTAATTTAAATTCCATCTGCGTTTTAATTTTAATTTTTCTGCACACCAAACAAAATTTCAACCCCCCCCCCCCACTTTGTGTTAGACTTGACTCTGAACCGCAGTTGGTCCTTGAGAAACGACCTAGGGGTCATTCCCTAGCATTATACTGCATTTCTAAATTACAATCAAATTTGTGTGGGGTGCGACACCCATCAGTGCCCATTTATTCATTCTTTCTCGTGTCATAATTCATGTGTTTGTGGTTGTTAGGACAAGATAAGCTCGTCTATAGAAACCCCGGTTTTGAAGTTTAACTAAACAACATGAAACGAAGAAGTCTCACAAGGTTAGAAGAATAAAAAATAATAAATAATAGGACAAAAACCCCTAAATTACAAAGAACAGGTATCCACATAGGATTGAAAAACCTAAGTTAGACAGAACGAGTAACCACATAATAGGAAGCCTCATAGAATAAGAGAATAGAAAAGATACCCTAAACGCTAGGATAGAAAACCTTAAATTAGAAAGAACAGGTATCCATACAACAAGTCTAAAACACCAAGAAGAAAAGAAGTAGATGATCCTCTAAAAGACAGAAAATCATAAAAGTCAAACTAGACTATAAAACTAGGAGAATAGAGGACAAGCAAAAATCTAAACTCTAGCTAGATACAACATAAGAAAAATAGAATTAGACTAACTTAAGAGAAACAAGAAAACAATTGGAAAACACAATCAAGGCATTAATATCAGGCCAACCAAGGTAAACACTTAGGACTCTAGAAAACATGAGACTTATAACCAATATTCCTAACACAAAAAACCTTAGGAAAACACTTAGGATTTTAGGAAAGATAAAAATAACTAAGTCAAAACACCCAGATGCAATGCTAAATGACTATTAAGTCAAAAACGCCAGAGTTTTGAAGCTAAATGCATAAAGCTTATCATACCTAAAGGGTATTCAGTTTAACTCTCTGGAAAACGAAATAATGTCAAGACGATGTCATTGAGAAAACACTTTAAAAGACTAAAACTTAAAATACCAAAGAAAATACAAACAAAGTTAAACGTTGTCTAGCTAAAAAGGCAAAATTACAAGAAGCATTTACTTTGTTTAAACAATACCATGAGCTAAACATTACTTCGTCCAACGATGAAGTCTTTACTCAACGCCTGGTATCCTTAGAAGAAAAGCTTAATTGTCAAACACTACCTTAACAATAGGAAATTGAAAAACACTTTGTTGTTCTAAGCAAGCATTAAATGACATTAAATGTTCAATGTTTAAAAACAACAAAAGTGATATCTGATTAGTGGACTGTACATCAAAAACCCCAATTAAATCAACAGTAGATGTCAGTAACAAGAAAGACATTCACAAAATATTCTTATCTTAGGAAATTGTGACTTAAGACCTATGTTTAAACAAAACATGAAAAGAATGTTGAGATTGTTGACAACACAATATCTATATCACTCTAGTTTTTGATGATGAAAAACATTTTTAATAACACATGTATTGTTGGTGTGCTACATGTTCTATTGATTATTGATTGATATCTTGTTGAACATGTTTTTGTGTTTATCTTGATATGTGAATGCACATTTATTGAGCTTGCATATGTTACATTATATCTGGTTTCATTACACATGTTTTGAAAGAAGAAAACCACATGCACTTTTATGAACTTACATTGTGTGGCATATTTACAAGCTATAAGTCAACTTCATTATGGGGGAAGTCGAATTAAGCTTGAGACTATGCACAAATTTTCAGAAACAGTGCTATGTGAGATTTTACATTGAAAAGAATTTCATAGTGAACTATTGTATCGAAGTTGACTGTGTGTGCCACGCATTTGACTATATTAGTTGCTTGATTTAAAATTCTATTATGCTTATGAACAGTAACAACTATATTTTTAAAAGTTAGTCGAGCATTGAATGTTTTTCAACTGTATTGAATGAGGAATAAATTTGTTTGACTGGACTGCTACTATTTTAACTTAACTGTTATAACTGTTTTAATACAGTCGAATCAATTAGTAGCGTATTCGACTATAGGAGTGTCTGTTTTATAGAAATCTATAAATAGACGAGACCTGAGTATTTTCAAAGAACTTTTGAGAACTTTTGGAAATCTAACATTTTCATATTCTGTCTCAGATCGTTTCTTTGAAGATATGAGCTCCAAGAACTCATCAAGAAGACGGTTGTGATCTTTCTTGGAAGAGTTTCTGAAGGAGAATTGTGTCGCGCGTATTGCTTGATCAGACTCTGCACAATTGAGGTGTTTCTGAGTTGATCAAGATTGTTGTTGGCATCCGCGGTGACTACTGTGTTACCTGTTGTGACTACAGGGGTTGGACTTATGGAGTCTAGTACACTTTGAGGATTGCTCAAAGTGGGTTACATATTGCAGGAGAGGGGATATCTTGCTACAAGTCTTGTTGTGTGGGTTGCCTATATGTTGGTTAGAGGGTTAGAGAGGTGTTTTATATATTTGACACGGAAGTCTCTATAAAAGCCTTGTTGTAAAAACCTTGATCATTATAGTGCATTTGCTTCTTGGTACCGGAAGGACACTGGATGTAGGCATTGAGGCCGAGCCAGTATAAAAACCTACGTTTGAATTCTCTATCCTTGCTCTTTTACATTCAGTCAACTTTACAATTCATACTTTCATTTTCCGATACACTTAATTTTCTATTACTTGCGATTCAAAAAAGTTTGTAAAGTTTTGTACTTTGAATCAAAGATTGCGAAAAGACCTTGATTTTGAAAATTCACCAATTCACCCCCCCTCTTGTTAAAATGAAGCCTACTTATTTCCCAACAATTGGCACTAAAGCTGGTTTTCATAAGATATTTGATAAACTAGTCGACTCTGTTTTTCTTTGAATCGACTATAGACCTGGGGATGGCTTCCATTTTTCAAACTTTTGGTGAAGGTGCTTCAACAAACAAACCACCTTTGTTTGCTGGTGAAAATTATCCTTTTTGGAAAATTAGAATGCAAATATTTCTTGAATCCATGGATAGAGGAATTTGGGATGCAACTTTAAATGAACCTTATGAGCCTACTAAATCTGTTGATGGAAAAACTATTGCAAAAGCTTTTACTGAATGGTCAACTGAAGAAAACAGAATAAGACAGTATGATGTTAAAGCTAGGAACATTATTGCCTATGCACTAACTGTTGATAAATTTTTCAGGATATCTCAATGCAAATCTGCAAAGGAAATGTGGGATGTCTTGGAAGTCACACATGAAGGCACTGATGAAGTCAAAAGAGCAAGGAAGAATTCTCTAATTCAAAATTATGAACTTTTCCAGATGAAGGCTGGAGAGACTATCTATGAAGTCCAGAAAAGATTCACACACATTGTTAATCACCTTATGGCTCTTGGCAAAGTGTTTGACAAAGAGGAAATCAACATCAAGATTCTGAAAAGTCTGAACAGAAATTGGCAACCAAAAGTCACTGCAATCTTAGAATCCAAACATCTTACAAACATGAGCATGGCTACCTTGTTTGGAAAGTTAAGAGAATATGAATTGGAACTTGGTAGACTAAAGGATGAGGAAGAGATTGAAGAAAAGAAGTCCATTGCTCTGAAAGCTACAAGCATGAACAACGCAGAAACACACATGGATGAAAAAGAATTGATGACCTTGATGGGAAGAAAGTTTAGTCGACTTATGCAAAATGATAGTCAACTGTCTAACCATACAGGTCAAAGCAAAAAGAAAAGCTTTAGTACAAATGTTGCACAGTGCTATGAATGTGGAAAGAAAAGCTTCGGTACAAATGTTGTTTGTTGTTATTACATGTTCTTATGTAAATTGATTGTTATATCTGTGAACATGCTTATGTAATGTGTTACATACTCTTATGTTGATTGATTGATATATATATGTGGGACATAAATATATGCTTTATGTGCTATGTGCAATGCATCATTATATAATTGTTTCTGCACATGTTTAAAAGCTAAAAAACACAAGCACTTTCATGAACTTATAACTGTGTGAAAAAGTTCTAGTGCAACCGACTACATTATTAATGGATTCGACTATGCTAAAATCTTTGTACAGATTTTGAGAATCGGTGCTCTGGGAATTTTTGAGAAGAAAAGAATTTCAAAATGTTTTACATGGTTAAAGCCGACTATGTGCGCCACATATTCAACTGTATCAGTTATCTGATTTGAAATTCTGTTATGCTCTTGCACTCTAATGGCTATATTTTCAAAAGTTAGTTGAGCATTAATGTCTTGGTCAACTATATTAAATGTGTTTTGTTTTTGGTTGACTGTATGCTACCAGGTTGATTGTTTATTATAACTGTAATAATCCAATCGACTCAATTAGTAGCATAATCAATTGAGAGTTTGTCTGATTAACAGAAATCTATATATAAACTGATCACGAATCAGTTACAAGACTTCTAAAGAACTAACAATTTCATTTCTGTTTCAAATTGAATTCTCTATTGTAAGAGCTCAAAGAATTCTCCAAGAAGATGGTGGTGATCTTTCTTGAAAGAGATTCAAAGGGAGGTTCTTCTACGCAAACAAAGACTGATCAATATCTGCACAAAGAAGGTGTTTTTGTGTTGATCACTTCTCAGGCTTGGCATCCGTAAAGATTGCTGCATTGTTTTTCTAGCTTGGCATCCGTAAAGACTGCTTGTATTTGAACCTGTTGGTTATAGGGGATTGTTCACTTTGAGGATTGTTCAAAGTGGTGTTGTAGATTGTAAAAGAGGGTATTCTTGTTGCAAGTCTGGTTGTTTTGTTCTGCAGCTATATTTTGGTTTTGGGTTAGAGAGGAGATTTATATTTTTGACGTGGAGGTCTTCTATAAATTCCTTGTTGTAAAAACCGCAACAATTATAGTGCATTTGCTTCCTTGGTTGGAAGGACACTGGATGTAGGCATTGTTGGCTGAACCAGTATAAAAATCAGTGTTTGATTTTCTCTATCCCTACACTTTTACTTTGCAGTCGACTTTAATTTTCACGCAATCAACTACGTTTTTCCGCTGCATATGATTTTTCATTAATTGTATTTCAAGAAAGTTTTTACTTTGATTGCAAGACTGCGAAAAGATTTTGTATTTGACAAAACACCAATTCACCCCCCTATTGGTGTAAAAACTAAGCCTACCTGTTTCCCAACATTATTTATCCTATTTTTGACAGTGCATGGGTAAGCCCAGTACAGGTGGTACCAAAGAAAGGAGGGATGACAGTTATTTATAATGAAAAAAATGAACTCATACCCACAAGGACTGTTACTGGATGGAGGATGTGTATTGACTATAGGAAGCTAAACAATGCAACTAGGAAGGATCACTTCCCCCTTCTTTTCATGGCTGAGATGCTAGAGAGATTAGCAGGTCAGGCTTTCTATTGTTTTTTGGATGGATATTCTGGGTATAATCAAATTATGGTGGATCCCAAGAACCAAGAAAAGACGGCTTTCACCTGCCCATTTGGAATTTTTGCATACAGAAAAATATCATTTGGGCTATGCAATGCCCCAGCCACTTTTCAGAGATGCATGCAAGCAGTTGTTTCAGACTTGATAGAAAAATGCATTGAGGTTTTCATGGATGACTTTTCAGTATTTGGCACTTCCTTTCATCAGTGTTTGTCGAACCTGGACATAGTACTCAAGAGATGCACCCAAGCCAATCTTGTTCTCAACTGGGAAAGATGTCACTTTATGGTGACAGAAGGTATTGTTTTGGGTCACAAAATTTCCTCTAGAGTAATTGAAGTTGACATGCCAAAGTAGAGGTTATTGAAAAACTCCCACCACCAACCAATGTGAAAGGAATCAGAAGTTTTTTGGGGCATGCTTGCTTTTATAGAAGATTCATCAACGATTTTTCAAAAAGTTACCAAACCATTGAGCAACCTTCTTGTCAAGGACGCTCCTTTTTGTGATGGATGATGAATGCCTTAAAGCTTTTGATATTTTGAAGAAAAATTTTATTTTTGCTCCAGTAATTGTGGCTCCTGATTGGAATCAAGGCTTTGAGCTGATGTGTCCTACCAGTAATTATGCCATAGGTGGAGTTCTTGGCCAAAGAAGAGAAAAGGTTTTCCACACTATTTATTATGCAAGCAAAGTTTTGAATGAAGCCCAGCTGAATTATGCCACCACAAAAAAAGAATTCCTTGCTATTGTGTATGCTTTGGAGAAACTTAGACCATATCTCATTAGGTCTAAAGTGATTATCTACATTGACCATGCAGCTATAAAATATTTGCTGAACAAACCGGACTCCAAGCCACGATTAATCAGATGGGTGCTTTTGCTGATATGGCCAATTTCAAAGCTACAAAAGTAATTCCAGAAGATTTCAACTGGCAACAGAGAAACAAAGTTTTTGCATAATGCTAAAAAATTTGTTTGGGATGATCCTTACCTATTCAAGATTGGAGCAGATAATCTTTTGAGGCACTGTGTGACTAAGGAAGAAGTGGGAGGAATTTTGTGGCACTGTCATGATTTACCTTATGGGGGATGTTTTAGTGGAGAAAGAACAGCTACAAAGGTACTTCAGTCAGGATTTTACTGGCCTACCCTCTTTAAAGATGCTCATAATCACGCCATGAACTGTGATAAGTGTCAAAGGACTGGTACCATCTCCAGACGCCATGAAATGTCGCTGCAAGGCATTCTATTGGTGGCAGTAGACTATGTGACTACATATTGGTGACAGTAGACTATGTGAGCAAATGGGTGGAGGCTCTGGCTTGTCCCAAGAATGATTCCAGCATTGTCATTAAATTCCTAAACAGGCAAATCTTCTCCCGGTTTGGAACGCCCAAAGTACTCATCAGTGATGGAGGATCTCATTTTTGCAACCACTAGTTGGCAAAAGTGCTCAAGCACTATGGAGTGAAACATAAGGTGGCTACACCTTATCATCCATAGACAAATGGGCAAGTTGAAGTCTCTAATAGGGAGATAAAGAGGATTTTGGAGAAGACAGTTGCTACATCAAGAAAAGATTGGTCTCTGAAGTTAGATGATGCCCTTTGGGCATATTGAACTGCAATGAAAATAACTATTGGATTGTCTCCTTTGTAGATGGTCTATGGAAAGGCATGTCACCTGCCTGTGGAGATGGAACATAGAGCTCTGTGAGCCTTAAAATTTTTGAATTTTGATCCTGGTGGCACTGCAGAAAAGAGAATGAGGCAAATTATTGAGTTAGAGGAGATTAGGTTGCATGCATATCACTCTTCTAAAAATTACAAAGAAAAGGTGAAATATTATCATGACAAGAAACTAGTAAAGAGGGTCTTTACTCCAGGACAACAGGTGTTGTTGTTCAACTCACGACTAAAACTTTTCCGTGGAAAGTTAATGTCCAAGTGGTTTGGCCCGTTCCTGATCAAGAATGTCCTCCCACATGGAGCAGTTGAGTTAACAGATCCAGCTGCTGAAGACCCACAAAGAAGCTGAGTGGTTAATGGACAACGCCTCAAGCAATACCTAGGTGGTGAGGTGGAACGCCTCTCTACAGTCATGCAGCTGGTTGATGCAACATGAGCTTATTGGGTCAAGCTAGTGACGCTAAAGAAGCGCTTTCTAGGAGGCAATCCAGTTATTAATTTTTTTTATTTATTTTTTATTTGTGTGGTGTGATTTTGTTTTGCAGCTATGATAGCATATACTAAAGGATGCTAAGAGGATTCAAATATCAACATCTACTGATGGATGCTGAGAAAGAATGGGTCAAGCTAGTGACGTTAAAGAAGCGCTTGCTAGGAGACACCCCAGTTCTCTGAACTTTACTTTTTAATTTTTAATTTTTGTTTTTGCTTTATTTTATTATGCTCTGCTTGAATGAACTGAACTACTTTGATTCAACTGTGCTCTATTTTTTGATGAGTATTGCTTTATGAGATTTTAGTGTTTGATTGATGTTGAGATGATGCATGATGTGATTTAAGAGATGACTCACAATATGTGAAACAGGTGCTTGAGATAAAATTTCATTCAGATACTGAGCATTATGTTTTTCTGAATTTTAGAACTTGTGAGTTTACCTATGAGAGTTTTGGGCTTCAGAGTTGTTTGTAAATAATTGTTATCACCTTGAAAGCATGAATGATTTTGCCCAAATTTTCTATGATTGAACTGATTGCCTGTAGGTTTCATATGATCAAGGCCATCTTTTATTATCCCTTATTCTTTTGGCCTTCACATAATTTTTGCCCACTGAAAAGAGAACATTTGTTCTAACCTTTGAACCTTGAACCCTATGCATGTTTGAAAAACCTTTTTGAAAAATCTTTACCTTGAGTTATGTTGAGAACATTTGATGAGGTACTAATAAAGGTTCAAGTTTGGGGTTGCTAGGTAACAACCGACTTCTCTAGGCAGTGAGCAATAAAAAGCAAAAGCAAAGGCAAAAGTAAAGAAAAGGAAAATAAAAAGATCTCACTCAAGGGAAAGTTGGGAAAAAGGAAGAGAGTTTGTTCTTAAATGTTAAATTCACAAATGTCTCTCTTGACTCAAGGAACTTTGTTGTCCAGAAAAACCAATTTCCTTCTTAGCCCAGTCAAGTTACAAGCCAAGAAAAGCCCTTGTGATGATTACCTGCTTGTGAGTATGTTTGATTGTGGTTAAATAAAAGGCAAAATTAATTTGTGTGACATTGTGATAGTAGAGTGAAACTCCTCACTATACGCCTTTGAATTGAGTGAAACACCTTTGAGTGCTTGGGTGATATACTTTTGAGTGCTTGAGTGAAACACTTTCCTTGGTGAGGAGTGGTTCTTTGAATTTCTGATTGCATCTCTGCTTGGTTGATTGATCATTCTTAAGGATAGCAATGTATGAGCATCACATTGATTTGGATTGAATTAAGGCATTTGCACATCCTAACTGAGATCTTTATGCTGAATTGATAAAAGTGACTCTTCGTCTTGAAAAAAAAAAGTTTTGAAAAAGGTGGAGTGATGAGTCAATATTTTCTTGACTTCACTTAGTTTATTGTGTTGGAATTAATCAGGGAATTGTGCTTAAATGTCCGGTATTTTTTTCCATTTTTTCTAATTGTGCTTAATTTGATCAGAAATTCTTATTTTAATTAATCTGAATTATGTGAGCTAATTATTTGCATTATTAATTGCAGGGAAAACTTTGGAAATACAATTTGGGACATTTAGAGGGTTGTCACATAATTCAAGACTCTCCACAAAAGAAGTGGGCACAAGAAGGAGGGTACTATGATAATTTTACTCTCTTTGGGCTTATGAGGAAGGGGTGCTTCAATTGAAAAAGGGAGTGACATCCAGCAAATTAAAAAGTGCACAGCTTGGTGATTTAGCTTGATTCTATATGGCTGCCACATTTTTGAAGGGTGACGTCCAGCAATTTGGTATGCCAGAGCCTGGAAATGTAAAGCCCATTTCTCCATTTATTAGGTGCACACGGAAGCAGGCAAAGAGAGAATTTGCTCCAAGTTCTTTTAAGAAAAAAAAAGGTTGGATCCAAAGCAGGAGCATGTTAAATAAAAAGAGATAAAGGTGCCATGGGTCCAACTTTGGAGAAAAAAAGCAGCTAATCCAGTAGCACTCACGGGTTTGGGCAATTACATCCTGCAATTGATCCTTACACGTCTTTGAAGGCAACCCATTCATCTTCATGCACACATCAAAGTCATGGACAGTCCAGCACATCCATCCGCACACGGTACAACCCATAACGTCCTTCACACAGCAGCAGCAAAGAGGTCCACAATTAGAAACGGTCTAGCCACTTTGGTCAAGCATCACACTCACGGCTCAGCAGACAATCAGTTGCATGTCCAACAGCTTGGAAATTGGATTGAATTGTGCTTCTTGAATTGGAAAGAGCTTGAAAAGAAGAGGTGCTGCAGTTAGTCCATGGCCTGGTCCAGCTTGAAGGGCACGTGCATCCAATGATGGTTTGAAGAGAAGCGGTCCTGCAGTAGAAAGAAGCATCCAGCTACCACCCACATGTTGGACTCAATATGTTTTCCGACTAAATGAGGAGGTGCGTACAGTAGCTCAGTCCAACAAGTCTCCACAGATCCAGCTGCTTGGTAGGTTTGGAGAATATAACATTCAGAAAGAGCTTCCAGCAGGAACGGACGCATAATAAGGCAGAGCTGCCACACACGGGGAAGAGGTTTTTTACGTTTTTCATTTCCTGAAGAAGAAGGAGAAATGGATGGTGATGTCAAGTAGGATTTAATTTTCTTGTAGAAAAGCTGCCCAAAAACAAGCATTTATTTTTAGCTGCATGGTGCATTTATGTTTCTATTAGAGTGAAGGAACGGTGATGGATTAAGTTGTGCTTTTCTTATAGAGTAAAGAAACAGTGATTTCATTTCTTTTAATGAGAAGCTTTGTTTTCAATTTTGGGAACTGCACACGCTGGCGTTTGATTTCTTTAAAGCGCATTCATATTTTTCTTTTAGTAAGCGATGATATAATTTAGCTTTAAAAGTTGCTGCAAGGTGCATTTCAGTTTTAGCTTATAGTGTTGCATTTAATAGCATTAGATGCATTTTCTATTTACTTATTGTATTTAAGTTATTCATGGAATTGGCATTTTATTTCTTCTTGTTGCATTTGCTTCTATATGTTGCCTTTAATTAATCGAAGATGCATTTCTCATTAAGCAATTGCAGTTAAAGTGAGTCACGCTAGTTTATTTAATTTAATTGTGATGTTACCTTAAGTTAGTTTGGTTGGTCATTAATAAAATTGCTTTGTTTCCATGAGATTTCTTGGATTGTTCTTGTGTTTATTCTGCTCTGGCTGGCACTCTATGAAATCTGACTGTGTTCTTGCAATGGGTATACGCTTAGTTGCCCAATGTGTGATTGTATCTTCGCTTAGTTGATCGATCTGTATAGAACACATTGGATCGAATAGGTGTATTGCGCTCACTTAGTTCGCGATTATGACAGCATGATTAACCTTCACTTTGTCGGTTAACTGTACTGGATTAGAGGTTAGAGTAGTTTATTCATGAGACTCTTGCACTTTAATTGTCATACTGCTGCTCTGATTTGGCTCAATTTAATCTGTTGTGTGCTTGCAATTGGGTATATGCTTAGTTGCCTAATCGGTGTTTAATCTTCGCTTAGTTGATTAGACTGTATGGTGCATGACTGATTAGATTTGTGCATTGCATTCGCTTAGTTGGGTGATTCGTGTTGAATTTGGATTAGAGTAATGTGTACTTTTCGTTAATTTGTGATTGGAAGCATAGTAATTGAGTTAATGACCAATCGTTTTATTCTGTATTTGATTCTGGTTTCACATTTCTGTCTACATTTCTATTTAAATTTTTGTTTGCATTCGTGTTTTAATTTAGTTCATTTGCATTCACATAACCTTTCAACCCCCCTACTGCGTGTTTGACCTGATTCTCGAACCACATTTGGTCCATGAGAGACGACGTAGGAGTCACTTCCTAGTCTATACTGCATTCTTTATGGACATTAAATTTGCATGGGCTGTGACACCCATCAAATTTTGGCGCCGTTGCGGGGGACCAACGGTTCAATTGTAGGTCTTTGTTGTGTTGGTGTGTGTTATGAGTGTGATGTTCTGCTTTTGTGTGTGTTATCGTGTGTGCGTGTCGCATGTTTAATTGTGTTGTGTTTTGTTTGTTTCGTAATTTTTAGCATTTCCTTTCTTCCTTTTCCCCTTACTTCCCATGTCTACCTATTTTAATTCTGTGAATATTGCTTCTTTTGCCTATGCCTATGATTATGATTCTCCTCCTACATCTTATTCTGATTGTGATGTACATTGTGCTGATTCCTATACTGAGAACAATATGGTTCCTCCTCAGTCTCATGAGAGTGCTCCGTGTGAGCTGTTTGCACATGATGAGGGTGTTCCATGTGTTCTCACCGTTGGATTGATACATTTGTTCCTTAAATTTCATGGTTTTGCAGGTGAATGCCCACATAGACATTTGGAGGAGTTCCACACCATTTGCTCTTCAATGAAGCCTCCACATGTCCTAGATGATCACATGTTTTTAAAGGCATTCCCACACTCACTACAAGGAGCAGCAAGTGATTGGTTGTATTGTCTTCCTCCAAGATTCATCACTTCTTGGGAAGATCTTAAGCATATCTTCTTGGATGAATTCTTCCCTGCTCAGTATGGTTACAACAGTGATCTTGGATGGAATGACCCTAATCTGGGATGGTATGGTACTTCACAGCAACATCAATATCAGGAAGCACCATCTCATAATACTTATATGCCTCCACCAGTCCAGCAACAACAGCAGCTGCAACTTCATGAGCCTTCCTAATTAGTTCCTTATCCTTCCACTACTTCTGAGCCTACTAAATAACAGAGTCAAGAAGAGGATGGAATTAGAGGTTGTGGGTGTCTTTGAATGTGTTTACACTTTTTCCCCATTGCTCCTCTGTTCCTTATGGTTTGTGGCTTCTTATCCAGATGTATCCTTCCTTGTCCTTGGCCCCATTACAACCATGAAAAGACCTTTTGATTTGAACATGCATATGTGCTTTAGTGTTGATATTAGAGGCTTGTCAAGTCTATTTGTGTTTGCTTTCTTGAGTGCATTGAGTGACATTGATTTACCTTAAACACTTGAGAGAAACACTGATTGTGTGCATCTGTGAGGCTCTGTTGCTTTTGATTCATCTCTTGAACTGATTCATTGTTTTCCATGTACTGAATTGTTTGGATGAAGAGGTGAATCAAAAGCAACAGAGCCTCACAGATGCGCACAATCAATGTTTCTCTCAAAAGGTAAATCAATGTCACTCAGTGCACTCAAGAAAGCAAACACAAATAGACTTGGCAAGCCTCTAATATCAACACTCAAGAACATACGCATGTTCAAATCAAAAGGTCTTTTCATGGTTGTAATGGGGCCAAGGACAAGGGAGGATACATCTGGATAAGAAGCTACAAACCATAAGGAACAGAGGAGCAATGGCGAACAAGTGTAAACACATTCAAACACACCCACAACTTCTAATTCCATCCTCTTCTTGACTCCATTATTCACAATTATTCACAATTTTTTTTTTCATTTTTCACTGTTTTTCTGTTCTTTTTTTTTCTTTTTTCTTTTTTTTTCATCCTGTTTCTTTTCTTTACTCAACAATTTCAAGAGACAAGATACAACACATATTTACAAAAACACGACAAGAAGAGGACTCACTAGCTAATTGATCTGAAACTCCCAGGAGACCACACTTATTCCCAAAACAATTTCAAAGCTCCAAAATTCCCTAAGGCTAAGGTAATCATGGTTTTTCAGATAGGGTTAGTGTATGAGCTTCAAAACAAAGAGATGGAGAAAGTATAGGCTCAGAAGGGTTATCAAATGATCACAACAAGGTAGGCTCATCTGGCTAGAGAGGCTTAATTAAATTACCTTTATCACTTTCAAACATGCATATCAATCAAGAATCATAAAAAAGAGTCAAGCCAAGGCATATGTGCAAGCAATCAAGAGACATATCACACACAATAAAGATCATCAAATGGCTCAAATATCACATAGGTAATATGGTCACAATCAATTCAACTCTCAAACATCATGATCATCTTCCAAGCAAAGAAAAGCAAGGAATCCAACAAATCAGAGTATCAATGAAGTGAAGGAAAACTGACAACCTAATCACAATCCAGAATTCACGAAAAGCATGCAAAACTGTACACAAGACACAACAAACTACATAAAAACCGAAACATAAACAAAGAAACAACCTCCCATAATAGACCACACTTAAACAACACAATGCCCTCAATGTGTCACAATCAGCAGATTAACAATCAGAATAGTCATCATATATAGACAAAGTGCAATAAAAGTGAGGAGGGAAGGAGAAAAGAAACTCCCTGAGTCAGATGGGAGGGTAGATGGGGTGGACCAAAGACGTCTCCTCCACCACTGCATCCAAGAAAGAAGGATTGCTGAGGAAAGGCTTCAGTCTATGCTCGTTCACCTTGAAGCTTTTAGCTACAGATGGACCCTGGATTTCTTCTGCACCATAAGGATAAACATTAGTCACAACAAAAGGTCCAGTCCAGTTTGATCTCAACTTACCACCCATGAGTCCGAGCCTAGAGTTATACAACAAAACCTGTTGGCCAACCTCGAAGTCCTTTCTAACAATGTAACTATCATGGAACCTCTTGGTCCTTTCTTTGTAGAACTCTGAGTTCTCATAGGCCTCCAATCGGATCTCATCCAATTCATTCAGTTGCAACTTCCTTTCCTCTCCAGCTTGGTCAATGGAGAAGTTACAAGTCTTCACAGCCCAGTATGCCCGATGCTCAATTTCAATTGGTAGATGACATGCCTTTCCAAAGACAACCCGATAGGGAGACATCCCAATGGGTGCTTTGTAGGCAGTCCTGTGGGCCCAAAGAGCATCGTCCAACCTATTACTCCAATCTTTCCTGTTGGGCTGGACAATCTTCTCCAAAATCCTCTTAATCTCCCTGTTGGAGATCTCAGCCTGCCCATTTGTTTAGGGGTGGTAAGGTGTAGAAACTCTGTGCGTCACCCCATATTTCCTAAGCAAGGCTTACATGGATCTGTTCCAAAAATGGGTTCCCTGATCATTAACAATTGCTCTAGGCACTCCAAACCTGCAAAAGAGGTGAGATCTAACAAAATCTACAACAACCCAAACATCATTAGTCCTGGTGGCTCTATCTTCCACCCATTTTGAAACATAATCCACAATAAGGAGAATATAAGAGAAACCAAAAGAAACAGGAAAAGGACCAATAAATCTATACCCCAGACATCAAACACCTCACAGAACAGCATAGGCTGTTGAGACGTCCCTTGTCTCTATCAAATTGATCCTCCTGCTCTTTGACAAGGCTCACAGGTGCTGCAAATCCTCTCAGCATCTTTGAAGATGGAAGGCCAATAGAAACCACAGTCAAGCACCCTGCGAGCTGTTCTCTGAATCCCTAGATGACCACCAGGTGAGGAGGCATGGCAAAACTGCAGGACCGAGTCAATCTCATGGTCCGGAATGCATCTCCTGGTAACCTGGTCACTGCACAACTTCCACAGATATGGGTCATCCCAAATATAATACTTAGCATCACTCTTAATTTTAGCAATTTGAGCACGTGATGCTAAGGGAGGAAAAATAGAAGCAACCAAATAATTCACAATGTGTGTAAACCAAGGAGTAGGGTGAGAATAAGAAATCATCAACAAACTCTCATCAGGAAAGTCGTCCCAGATAGGCAACACATCAGCTTCATCCTTAGCTCTCTCAATCCTGCAGAGGTGGTCTGCAACCAAATTTTGTGCTCCACTCCGGTCTTTGATTTGCAAGTCGAACTCTTGGAGTAGTAGCATCCACCTGATCAGTCTTGGCTTTGACTCAGCCTTTTTCAACAGAAACTTCAGAGTTGCATGGTCAGTATACACAATAACAGGTGATCCAAGCAAATATGACCTAAACTTATCAAGGGCAAAAAAAATTGTCAACAACTCTTTTTCAGTGGTGGTATAATTTGCTTGGGCAGCATCCAAAGTGCGTGAAGCATAGTAGATCACTCTCGGCAGCTTGTCAATTTTCTGTGTCAAGACAGCCCCTAATGCATAGTTAGACGCATCACACATAAGCTCAAATGGGGCTGTCCAATCTGCTGCCTGAATGATAGCGGTGGTGGTCAAAGCTTCCTACAGGCAGTCAAACGCCTGCGTGCATCTGTCATCAAAAGCAAAGTCAATATCCCTCTGTATCAGTTTGAATAAGAAAAGTGCCTTCTTGCTGAAATCCTTGATGAAGCGCCTGTAGAAACTTGCATGTCCAAAAAAATATCGAACCTCTCGAACGCAAGAGCGGTAAGGCAACTGCGAAATCACAGATATCTTAGTTGGGTCTACCTCTATTCCCTGTTCAGAAATGATATGCCCTAGAACCAAACCTTGTTCAACCATAAAGTGACATTTCTCAAAATTGAGAACAAGGTTTGTTTCTATGCATCTTTTCAACACTTTCTCGAGACTATCCAAACATGCATCAAAAGAGGATCCATACACAGTAAAATCATCCATAATCACCTCTATGCAATGTTAGCGGATTGGCAAGTGTACCAAATCGTATCAAGTAATAAAAATGGTAAAACCCATTATCGTTCTTCCCATGAGACACGAAAGGCCTTACCGTTCGCGTGAATCAAAATCATAAGACTTGCGAAGAAAAAATTCAATAATTGTGGTGGATGCAATAACAGAAAATAAATATGCAATGTGTGATTCAATTGACGAGATTTAGGCAATGGATGAATGGAGTTGTTGGGGGTTTACAATTTCATCTAATCCTCTCTCTTTTATTTACTCCTCTTGTTTAAATAGCTTTATTATCTAATTGCATGCAAACTTTCTTGGCCTCCCCTTAACCCGATCCCTCGGCGAAAAGGGCCTATTACTAATTACCGGCTTGCTATCCCTAGCCTCCCCTAGCAACTAGCAACGCATTACAAACATAAGCAAATACAATTGGTCGTCCTACTCCCCTATCCCTGGTGGGATTGCTTAACCAAGGAAAATCTCACCATTTCGTGGCATTATTGTACGTCCTCGTATCAATAAAGTCAAAGATCAATTACCGAATGAGTTAAACAATAAAGGCATTAAGCACAGTATGAGATTCCAACAATTGATAATAAACGCATATTAAAGACATATAATTCAAACAAGAGTTTCGAAAAATGAGAGTATCAAAAGATTACATTGTTCCCCCAACAACAAAAAGGGTTTAGTTCACCATAGTCATCGTGAACCAAGATGAAAATAGTGGACGATATGGAAAGCAAACCCTAGAAAAGACGAAAAGGAGCCTAAGCATCCAAGAGATCCTCTCCAAAGAGTGCAAAGTAGGTATGGCCGCCCTCCTCTGTCAAAAGAATGAATTGAAATTCGTCACAGGGCTATTTATAGGTGAGAAGCACAGCAGAAAAATAGGCCCAAGCCCAGCTGACCACCGCCCGGCGTCACACTTTGCCACCCGGCGGTGGACCTTGAAATGCACCACCGCCCAGCGATAGGGGTCTACCGCCCGGCAGCAGGGGTCTGCCGCCTAGCGCCCAAAACTGGTGTCTTCTCCTCCCGTTTGACCCCCCGGCGGTAGACCCCTGGCGCCGGGCAGTGCCTAGACTCTTCTTTTCTTTGATTTTCTCGTTTTTCTTGAGTCTATGACCTTCATCTTTATTCCCAATCTTGACTTCTGTCAATTTTGCTGCAAAACAATGCAAAACAAGCATAAAATCGCTAAAAACAGCTTTTGACCCTCGGCGGACTCATTTATTGAGTTTTGTTTAATTTCAAGCTCATTCTAAGCAATAAAGGGCGTAATTTAGTCCAACTTAGCATATGAAAATAACGGTTTTTCAACCGTTATCAGTCTTCCACCATAGCCAAAGGTTATTTTATGGATCGATCTACAACCGTCAAGGAAGTGTATGCTAGTTTTAATTTTAGCCCTCTAATCTTCTTGAAGTCACTGAAGGACATTAAATTCACACTAGATCCTGAATCGATCATAGCTCTCCCTATATCCACATCATTGATCACACAAGGGAGAGTCAAACTTCATAAATCCTTCAATTTTTATGGATGGTCTTTCTTCATTGGTTTAATGATCTGTGCTTGATCTTCTTCCTCCTCATCAAGATCAGCTATCTTGCGAGGACGGTATTCATTCGGTTTCATATCTTTAGGCACTTGCGGAAACGCTCCAGGCATGATGGTTACCTGATTAAAAATTTCTCGCAATAACTCGTAAGGACTCTTCAGCTTCCTTTCCTTTTTCTCTTCCTCTTCACATTTTTTCTGCTTAGTGCACTTATTCTTACAAACCATCTCTTCCTCTTCATCTTCACTGCTCCCAATTTCAATTATTTCTTCTACTGGCTTCCTTTTATTTCTCGTCATCACCACTTTGCATTCATCCTTGGGGTTAACCTCAGTGTTAGCCCGAAACTGGTTCTTTTCTGCGGTGTCAACTCTTTTTGATAGCTGCCCAATTTGTGTCTCCAGTGCTCTAAAACTAGCTTGGTCACTTGCTTGTTGAGACTCATAGACTTTCAGAAATTTGTCAAACCAGTCATTTAATTCTCTGACGGTCTCCGTCAAGCTGTTCACCTGCTACCGGAAGCCTCCTACTTGCCCAGAAGAAGTATTCTGATTTTGTCCAATGCTGGGGTGGTTCTTCCAACCTTGGCTAGAGTTGCCTTGGTTAGAGCTACCTTGCTTAAACGGGAATTGATTTCCCATGTAGTTGACATCCTGCTGCACTTCTTCAGGAAAAGCACATTGACCATTGATGTGGTCACCACCGCATAAGTTGCAAAGTTGTTGAGTTTGAGAAATATTTCTTAACCCTGTTGGAAATTCATAAAGGACCTTTGTCAGTTTGTCCAATTTTTGGTTAAGAAGATGATTCTACGCAACCATTGCATCATTAGCAGGAAGATGCAATATTCCTCCTTTCTGTGTGCCCCTCTCACTTTGGGAAGCTTCATTCAGAGTCATGTCTTCAATCAAGTCATAGGCTTCGTCTTTCGTCTTCCTATTAATATTGCCTCCAACTGAGGCATCCAACATCATTTTTGACTGAGTATTAAGTCCTCCTAGGAAAGCAAGCAAATAAGCAGTCTTGTCAAATCCGTGGACTGGAGTCTTTCTCAACAGGCCTTTGAATCTGTCCCATGCCTGTCCGAGAGTTTCCTCCATCCCTTGCTTGAATGAGGAGATTTGGAGCTTCCCTTGATGAATCTTGGTTTGCGGAAAAAATCTGGTGACAAACTGTTTGGCCAACGCATCCCAGTTTCTGAACGTCCCTTCAGCAAATGAGTGCAACCAATCCTTGGTGTTTCCTCCCAAAGAGAACGGGAATAGGCTAAGTTTGATCCTCTCATCTGAGACTCCGGCCATCTTAACAGTATTGCAAATTTCGCCAAAGATAGTCAAATGTTTGTAAGGATTCTCACTTGACAATCCATGAAACTGGTTGCTTTGGACCAACTGAATAAGTGCAGGGCTCATCACCAAATTCGTTGCATTGTCCACAGGAATGACAATGCTGTTGAAATTCAAGGGACCCACAGTGTTGGCTGAGTCCCCCAGTGTAAGTCTCGGAGGAGGAGGTTGTTCCGCCATCTCCTCTAAGTCCTGTGCAAAAGATTGCAAAAGTGGTTAAGGAGAAGGAAAGTTTTCACGTTCAGAATGATTAACTCTCCTCCATCTCCTGTCTGGTAGCCCCTCGAAAAGAGGTTGCTGATCTTTTTTGCTCCTAGTGTGTACTCCTTCCTGCATACACAAGAGAAAATACCCCTACAAGCACTTTTACAGAAAAATAAAACCAAACAAAAGAAAAATATAAACAAATAATTACAAACAAGTCAAATTCAGTCAATTCACACTACTGAATAAGTCAAAACTCGAGTTCTCGGCAACGACGCCAAAAACTTATTAGCGCATTGGCAAGTGTACCAAATCGTATCAAGTAATAAAAATGGTAAAACCCATTATCGTTCTTCCCATGAGACTCGAAAGCCCTTACCGTTCGCGTGAATCAAAATCATAAGACTTGCGAAGAAAAATTCAATAATTGTGGTGGATGCAATAATAGAAAATAAATATGCAATGTGTGATTCAATTGACGAGATTTAGGCAATGGGTGAATGGAGTTGTTGGGGGTTTACAATTTCATCTAATCCTCTCTCTTTTATTTACTTCTCTTGTTTAAATAGCTTTATTATCTAATTGCATGCAAACTTTCTTGGTCTCCCCTTAACCCGATCCCTCGGTGAAAATGGCCTATTACTAATTATCGGCTTGCTATCCCTAGCCTCCCCTAGCAACTAGCAACGCATTACCAACAGAAACAAATACAATTGGTCGTCCTACTCCCCTATCCCTAGTTGGTATTGTTTAACCAAGGAAAATCTCACCATTTTGTGGCATTACTGTACGTTCCCGTATCAATAAAGTCAAAGATCAATTACCGAATGAGTTAAACGATAAAGGCATTAAGCACAGTATGAGATTCCAACAATTGATAATAAACGCATATGAAAGACATATAATTCAAACAAGAGTTTCGATAAACGAGAGTATCAAAAGATTACATTGTTCCCCCAACAACAAAAAGGATTTAGTTCACCATAGTTATGGTGAACCAAGATGAAAATAATGGAAGATATGGAAAGCAAACCCTAGAAAAGACAAAAAGGAGCCTAAGCATCCAAGAGATCCTCTCCAAAGAGTACAAAGTAGGTCTGGCCGCCCTCCTCTATCAAAAGAATGAATTGGAATTCGTAACAGGGCTATTTATAGGTGAGAAGCGCAGCAGAAAAATAGGCCCAAGCCCAGCTGACCACCGTCCGGCGTCACACTTTGCCGCTCAACGGTGGACCTTGAATCGCACCACCGCCCGGTGGTTTCCCTCGTGCCGCAAAACCGCCCGGCGTCAGGGGTCTACCGCCCGGCGTCCAATGCTGGTGTCTTCTCCTCCCGTTTGACCGCTCGGGGCCAGGGGTCTACCGCCGGGCGGTGCCTAGACTCTTCTTTTCTTTTATTTTCTAGCTTTTCTTGAGTCTATGACCTTCATCTTTATTTCCAATCTTCACTTCTGACAATTTTGCTGTAAAACAATGGAAAACAAGCATATAATCGCTAAAAACAGCTTTTGACTCTCGACTGACTCATTTATTGACTTTTGTTTGATTTCAAGGTCATTCTAAGCAATAAAGGGCGTAATTTAATCCACATTAGCATATGAAAATAACGGTTTTTCAACCGTTATCATGAAACTCTCAAGAAAGTCGCTAAAAATGCTAAGCATGCACCACTAGAAGGTACCAGGGGCGTTGCTGATAACGGTTCAAAAACAGTTATTTTCATACTTCATTTTGATCCCTTTTGACTTAGAAACTTGCTTGAAATCATGATTTTTCTTTAGTTTTGCGAATAAAAGAGTTGAGGATATGTTTTATGATTTTTTCGCTAAATTCCCTTGATTTTGTATGTTTTTGGAATGATTTGAAAGAATGGTTGAATTATCAAATGGTTGGAGTGCAGAAAAGTCAAACAAATGCAGAAAAGTGAACTAGTCAACCAAAAAAGTCAACTATACAACTAGAAAAGTCAACTAGTTGACCAGAGTGCTGAAAAGTTGACCAGAGGCAGTTGACCAGCACCCAGCGGTGAAATTGAGCGTCGGGCGGTGGCGCGGCTTGAGGGAAACCGCCAGGCGATGAAATTAGGCGTCGGGCGGTTGTCAGATGGGCCTGGGCCTGTTTTATGTTATTTTTTATGTTCTGTTTGGGCTTGGGCTTGTTTTATGTCATTTTTATGTCCTATTTAAAGGCCAGAATGTCTTAGGGTTTGTATCTTTTGATGGCTTAGGCACAGAAACACAGTTTTCACCCCTTTGGGGGTAGATTTGGAGATGGTGACAGCTCTCCTTTTCTCCTTTTTAGGGTTTCTATCTTCATTCTTTCATTCCATTCACCTAGTTTCTCTATGACGATGGGGAACTAAACCTTATTTGTTGTTGGGAAAAGATGTAACCTCTAAACTCTCTTGTATTTGAATCAATTCTTTTTATTGATATATGCTTACTTCATTAATTTTTAGAGTTTTCCTCTTTGCTTAATGCATACATCGTTTAACTCATTTGGTGGTATGATCCTTGATTTTGTCGATACGGGGACGTACGGGGAAATCTAGAACTGGGAAAATTCTCCCAAAGGTAGTATTGCCTATACATAGGAATATGTGGCAATATGAGGGTTGGTTGCATACACACTTCTGTGCTTCAGAATTAATTATTAGGGATGCTAGGAATCATTTGAACTCGTAGTTAAGGATAGGCTTTCTTACCGGTGACACCGGTATTAAGTGTTTTAGAGAGTGGCATTAACATTAATGAAGAAGAGGAATTCTTATATGCATGAGAGTGATTAGGTGAAATGTAACCCCAACAACAAATCCATCTCATATTATCAACATCATCCATCCACTTTTGTGTTTAACCTCAATTGATCAAATTGCATTCATGTTTATTTTTCCGTACTTTAAATTCAAAAACCCCAAATTATTTTGTTCTTATAGTCTTGATTGGTTAAATAAAAGCACAACAGTTTAGTGTCGTGAGTCTCTTGGGAGAATACTTGGACTTACCATTTATTATTACTTGAATTGATTTGGTACGCTTGCCAGGGAGTTAACAGTTGCATAGGCCAAAGGGCATCCTCCTATAGGAAAAAGTGTCAAAGGGGCAGGTGAATGTGGTTTTCTCTTGATCCTCAGGCACAATGTTTATTTACAAGTAACCAGAAAAACCATCAAGAAAACAATAATGAGATTTACCTGTTAGGCGCTCCAGCATCTGATCAATGAATGACAGGGGGAAATGATCTTTCCTGGTCGCTAGATTCAGCCTCCTATAGTAAATGCAAACTCTCTAGTTGTTTTGCACTCTTGTGGGAATAAGCTCATCCTTCTAATTTTTCACAACAGTGAGGCCAGTCTTCTTGGGCACAACATGGATGGGGCTCACCCACTGACTGTCTGAAATAGGACAGATGATCCCATCTTGCAAAAGCTTTGTCACCTCCTTCTTAATCACGTCCAAAATCATAGGGTTTTGCCTTCTCTGCGGCTGTCTCACTTGTTTTGCCCCATCTTCTAACAGAATCCTATGCATGCATGTGGATGGGCTAATACCAGGGATGTCCGCCAAACTCCAACCTATGGCTTTCTTATGCGCCCTCAACACTCCAAGCAACCTCACCTCTTGAACAGAATCAAGGGAGGTGGAAATTATGACCGGTTTCCTCTCATCCCTTGATGGGTTGTCGCAACCCATACAAATTTAATTGCATATTAGAAATGCAGTATAATGCTAGGAAGTGACTCCTAGGTCGTCTCTCAAGGACCAAATGTGGTTCGAGTCTTAGGTTTAACACGAAGTGGGGGGGTTGGGAAAGGTTTTTGCAAGGAAAATGAAATTAAAACAGTAAAAATGAAACTGCTATAGTAAATACGAAAATTCACGCTGGAACGGGACAGCTCTGACCTTTGCTCAATGTTGTACCCATAACTTTTTCTACAAAGCTCTAAATGAGATGAGGTTTTTTTTCCTGGAAAGTAGACTCAATTATCTTTCATGTGACATATAAAACGTAGCATTTGGACCTCTGGTATGGTTGCGGTTATTTTTTTAAAATTGAGTCCAGAGAGTGAAAATGCTAACCCAAATACTAGACTAAACAAATATCTAAACATAGTTAAATTAAATTGAATGCAAAACTAAATTAAAGAAATTAAAAACAACTAATCCTACTATGCAAATTTGTTTAAAAGACAAGAAATAAACAAACACAAACTCCTACTAGCAATATATATAACCAATGCATCTACTAATGAAATTGAAATTCCAAATGGCCTAAAAATAACCTTGAGGTCGTGACCCATCACCAATTATTCAATGAAACTTAAAGAAAAACACTGCAAATTCAAATTGAATTAAGCTACTGGACCAAGCAAAGCATTGTAAATATTGTAAAACTCCTTTTAAGCTCCCATTGGAAGATGAGTGACAACATGAATGACCAAGCAAATCATAAAAAAAAAACACCATGCGGCTGCAACGTGCAACACCACTCCAAGCCAAGGAAATGAATTGCACTCTTCAAATGGAAATTAACAAATATCTTCAGGCCGTGACATGTGCACCACGTCAAATCGCTGCTTTCTCCAAAGAAAAGATACTAAAGATAAAAACTTCAATCACAAATGCTATTTCGGTCTATGAAGCACTAAAAGAAACATTTCAGCCATTCAATAAAAAACATGTTCCCAAAGAAAATCCTTTCATTGTCCATTCCAAAAGTTCATGCTTCCCGTTCTCCCGGAAAACCCCTCGGTTAGTGAAGACTAAGTGAGAAAATTAAGCACTTGCATAAAAACTAAATGAAAGGAAAAAAAGATTATGATGCTTCAATCAACCCTTGCCAAAACCGTGAGCCACATTGTCTTTTAAAGAAAAAAAAAACGTTCCAGACCCAAAATTAAGGAAACAGTGACGACTGATGCACAAGTTGAAAGGAAAAGAAAATTAGCATTTTTCATCCAACCCCTTGAAGAACCGTGAACCACCATTCAGCATCCATTTTCTCCTCTTTCAAAACGCTGCAGCCCCCAAAATATGAAGTGTATGACGGCTTAGTTGCTTTCCCTAGGGCCAAGTGTCCTAATAAAAATGGGTGGGGTCCACCCTAAAATAAAAGGGAACCCTGAGTCTAGTGTCCTACAATTTTGGGCCATCATAAAATTTGCCAACATTGGCCCAATTCACAAAAGCTGTCCAAAAAGTTTAAACAATTAAAATTACAATACAACTAAAATTTAAAATGTCTAAATGGAGAGTCTTGAATTTATTTTGTCTCCTTCCAAATGCTCCAAAATATATCTCCAAAATTTCCCTGCAGTTAATAATGCAAATAATTAGCTCAGAATATTCAAATTAATTAAAATTAGAATTTCCGGTTAAATTAAGCACTATTAGGAAAAACGGGAAAATATCGGACAATTAAGCACAATTCTCTGATTAATCCTAGCACAATAAACTAAGTAAAGTCGAGAAAATATTTATTCATCAAAATAGACCACACTTAGTCTTTTGCACTCCTGGGCAAAACCAAGACGAAAATCAGGGAACAGTTCAACGGACATCAGGGAATTGACACAGACTCAACGCACAGAAAACAAAGACTGACAAGGAAAGAAACAAGCAGAATTACACAGTTCTAAAGACATCTGGACAAGCAAAAGTCGTAGACAGTATCCACACAGAATCAGAGAAAACAGATACTCAGAGAAATCATCCAAGCAATTCCAAGCATGGCAAAAGAATCAATCAGTTAAAGAGAGGAATCAAAAGTAGCAGAACCTCACAGATGCACACTATCAGTGTTTCTCTCAAGTGTCTAGGGTAAACAATGTAAACTCAATGCACTCAAGAAAGCAAGCAACAACAGACTTGGCAGGCCTCTAATATCAACACTCAAAACATATATGCATGTTCAAATCAAAAGGTCTTTTATGGATGTAATGGGGCCAAGGACAAGGAAGGATAAATATGGATGAGAAGTTACAAACCAAAAGAAATAGAGGAGCAATGGGGAACAAGTGTGAACACATTCAAACATACCCAAAACCTCTAATTCAATCCTTTTCTTAACTCCATTATTCACACAATTTTATTTTATATTTTTTTTCATTTTTCTCTATTTTTTTTTACTTGTCTCTTTTTTCTTTCCTCTTTTCATAACACAACTGTATGAGACAAGATGCACACATATTTACAAAACAAAAGCAAGAAGAGGAACCCACTAGCCAATTCGTCAAACTCCCCAAGGAGACCACACTTGTTCCCAAAACACTTCCAAAGCTCTAAAATTCCCTAAGGTTAAGGTAAATATGGTTTTTCAGCTAGGGCTAGTGTATGAGCTTCAAAACAAAGAGATGGGGAAAGCATAGGCTCAAAAGGGATTATCAAAGGATAAAAACAAGGTAGGCTCATTTGGCTAGAGAGGCTCAACAATAAAACTGCCTTTATCACTTTCAAACATGCATATCAATCAAGAATCATAAAAAAGAGTCAAGCCAAGGCATATGTGCAAGCAATCAAGAGACATATCACACACAGGAAAGAATATAAAGTGGCTCACATCTCACACAGGGTAATTCTGTCACAATCAAATCAATCTCTCAAACATCATAATCATATTCCCAAGTAAAGAAGAGCAAGGAATCCAACAAGTCAGAGTATCAATGAAGTGAAAGACAATTCAACAACCTAAACCAAGTCCAGAAATCAAGAGAAACATGCAAAACTGTACAAAAGACACAATAAAAACTACCTAGAAAACAAAAAATTTAACACGAAAAATATAAATTAATCAAAGACAGATCAGAGTCTCCCCCAATAGACCACACTTAAACTACACACTGTCCTCAGTGTGTCACAATCATCAGATCAGAAATCAAAACAATCAACAGATCATGGACAAGTGCAATAAAAGCGGGAAAGGGAGGAGAAGGGAAAAGAAAACTCGCCTGATCATGGTGGCAGTTGCCAATTTTGGACTGTCAGGGAAATGTCTTCCATCACTGGGTTCGGCAAAGAAGTGTTGAGTAAGAACTGCTTCATCCTCCAGATTTGATCGAGCAGGGAGATATCCTCCACAACTAGATCTAAGAAGAAATGATTGTTGATGAGCAGGTTCGGCTGGTGCCTATTAATCTTCAAACTGTCGGCACCTTTGTCTTCCACCATGGGTGTGTGTTGATCAAATCCATATGTACCTCTTGCAACATGGTTAGTGCAATATGGTTCCATAGAAATAACATGCAGAGGTATAACACCCAATCCCAGTGTAAGAGGCTGAACCTCAGATATACCCTTAGAACATGAATCAATTTCAGAAATAGAAACAATATCAATCACAGGTTCAGATTCATGTTCAGTGCATAGAGAACAAACATTCAGATGTGATAACACAAAGTAGTTCTCATCATGCAAAGAAGGGGGGTGAAAATCATGCTCATCAACAATACAATCATCAATAACATACTTATCAACAAAATGATCATCAACAACAAAATCAATCTTAGGTATGCTTACCTCCACTTCCCTAGATGTGGTTAAAGTGGTGGAAGATGAAAGTGGTCTACCTATCTCGAAGGTGTTGCTCATATCTGCCTGGTCCTCCAATTCTTCATCAGTCGCCTCAAGTACAAGAGTGGGGACATAGGAGGGTGGGAAAGTAGATGGCGCAATAGTAGACTCATGACTCTGCTCCCCATCTCCTATGTGGATGGCATCAACATCATCTGGAAGCTGAACAGCCTGAAATGGTGATTCCTCTGAAACATAAGATTGTTCCTCAGTGAGCTGAGTGGCCATCTGCCCCATATGATCAGTCAAACTCTGAATAGAATATCTAAATTCCTGCTGAAACTCCATGCTCTCTTGCCGGAACTGAATGTTCAAAATAGTCATATGCTCCAATAACTCCTTCAATGTAGGCTCAGATGTAGTGGAAGGATGAGGAGTTGCTTGGGCAGGCTCATGAAACTGCAGCTGTTGTGGTTCCTGAACAGGTGGAGAAGGCATACAAGGAGTCTGGAATGATGGTTCCTGATATTGATGCTCTAAAGTACCATACCATCCACAGTTAGGATTCGTCCACCCAGGATCGTCGCTATAACCATACCGCATAGGGGAGAATTTGTCAAGAAACTGATGCTCAAGATCTTCCCAACTGGTGACGGATCCTGGAATAAGACAACAACATCAGTCCCTTGCCGCTCCATGTAATGAGTACTCAAATGCCCTTATGAACATATCCTCATCTGGGACATTTGGAGGTTTCATTGAAGTGCAGATGGTGTAGAACTCCTTCAAATGTCTATGTGGGCATTCACCTGCAAAACCATGAAACCTAGGCAGCAAATCTATCAGTCCAGTGTTGAAAAGACAACGAATATCCTCCTTATCAATTGGAAACGACTCCCTAGGAGCATTCTCACGAGATGGAGGAGGAACTGTTCTGTTCTCAACATAGAAATCAGCAGAGTATATATGAGAAGCAATATCAGAGTAACAAGCACGAGGAGAATCATAGACACAAGCAGAATTAGAATTACTCACATAGCAAAAATAGGTAGACATGGGAAAGAAGGGGAAAGAAGAATGCAATGAAAATATGCAACTAAAGCTATCTAAATGCAACACACAATGACAAACACACAAAACAGAACATCACACTCACAGCACGAGACAAGACACAACACACACTAACATAACAAAGACCTAAAACCGAACCGTTGGTCCCCGGCAACGACGCCAAAATTTGATGGGTTGTCGCAACCCATACAAATTTAATTGCATATTAGAAATGCAGTATAGTGCTAGGAAGTGACTCCTAGGTCGTCTCTCAAGGACCAAATGTGGTTCGAGTCTTAGGTTTAACACGAAGTGGGGGGGGTTTGTGAAAGGGTTTTGCAAGGAAAATGAAATTAAAACAGTAAAAATGAAACTGCTACATTAAATACGAAAATTCACGCTGGAACGGGACAGCTCTGACCTTTGCTCAATGTTTTACCCATAACTTTTTCTACAAAGCTCTAAATGAGATGAGGTTTTTTTTCCTGGAAAGTAGACTCAATTATCTTTCATGTGACATATAAAACGTAGCATTTGGACCTCTGGTATGGTTGCAGTTACTTTTTAAAATTAAGTCCAGAGAGTGAAAATGCTAACCCAAATACTAGACTAAACAAATATCTAAACATAGTTAAATTAAATTAAATGCAAAACTAAATTAAAGAAATTAAAAACAACTAATCCTACTATGCAAATTTATTTAAAACACAAGAAATAAACAAACACAAACTCCTACTAGCAATATATATAACCAATGCATCTACTAATGAAATTGAAATTCCAAATGGCCTAAAAATAACCTTGAGGTCGTGACCCATCACCAATTATTCAATGAAACATAAAGAAAAACACTGCAAATTCCAATTGAATTAAGCTACTGGACCAAGCAAAGCATTGTAAATATTGTAAAACTCCTTTTAAGCTCCCATTGGAAGATGACGTAAAAACATGAATGACCAAGCAAATCACAGAAAAAAAAACACCATGCGGCTGCAACGTGCAGCACCACTGCAAGCCAAGGAAATGAATTGCACTCTTCAAATGGAAATTAACAAATATCTTCAGGCCGTGACATGTGCGCCACGTCAAATCGCTGCTTTCTCCAAAGAAAAGATACTAAAGATAAAAACTTCAATCACAAATGCTATTTCGGCTATGAAGCACTAAAAGAAACATTTCAGCCATTCAATAAAAAACACGTTCCCAAAGAAAATCCTTTCATTGTCCATTCCAAAAGTTCATGCCTCCTGTTCTCCCGGAAAACCCCTCGGTTAATGAAGACTAAGTGAGAAAATTAAGCACTTGCGTAAAAACTAAATGAAAGGAAAAAAAGATTATGATGCTTCAATCAACCCTTGCCAAAACTTTGAGCCACATTGTCTTTTAAAGAAAAAAAAACGTTCCAGACCCAAAATTAAGGAAACAGTGACGACTAATGCACAAGTTGAAAGGAAAAGAAAATTAGCATTTTTCATCCAACCCCTTGAAGAACCGTGAACCACCATTCAGCATCCATTTTCTCCTCTTTCAAAACTCTGCAACCCCCAAAATATGAAGTGTATGATGGCTTAGCTGCTTTCCCTAGGGCCAAGTGTCCTAATAAAAATGGGTGGGGTCCACCCTAAAATAAAAGGGAACCCTAGGTCTAGTGTCCTACAATTTTGGGCCATCATAAAATTTGCCAACATTGGCCCAATGAACAAAAGCTGTCCAAAAAGTTTAAACAATTAAAATTACAATACAACTAAAATTTAAAATGTTTAAATGGAGAGTCTTGAATTTATTTTGTCTCCTTCCAAATGCTCCAAAATATATCTCCAAAATTTCCCTGCAGTTAATAATGCAAATAATTAGCTCAGAATATTCAAATTAGTTAAAATTAGAATTTCCGGTCAAATTAAGCACTATTAGGAAAAACGGGAAAATATTGGACAATTAAGCACAGCTCCCTGATTAATCCTAGCACAATAAACTAAGTAAAGTCGAGAAAATATTGATTCATCAATCCTCCAAGTATATGTACTTGAGGCTTTCTGGGAGCTCTTTCAGCTCAATAGCTGGTTCCTGCAAATCAGATTCAAGTGTACTTCCTGCAACATGGTCAAAGCATTCTGACTCTAAAGAATGTACAGGTAAAGGCAGAAAACCCATCTCATCACAACCCAGATCGATATCCATCACAGGTATATCGACAACATCATCAATATCATCTAAATCATTAAAAACATGCATATCATCATTAACTTGGACATCATCAATACCCTGGACATCACAGTTTTCATCCATATCATCATCAAGTTTGACAACCTTTCCAATTCCTGATTCAAACCCAGATGTTATGCATGAATGTACAGAAGATAGAAAATAATGTTTCTTGTCATGCATAGAACGAAAATCATCAACAATGAACTCATCCACAATGTCATCCAATGTATCAATTTTAAACACAGAATGGTCCTCAGATGGAAATTTCATGGCATCAAGGATATTAAAATGCACAACAATATCAGCAAATTCCATAGACAATGTCCCAGCATACACATCAATCTTGGTACGGGCAGTTTTCAAAAACGGCCTGCCTAGAATAATGGGGGCGGATCCATGAGAGAAACCGTCCTCCATCTCCAAAACATAGAAATCAGCAGGAAATATCAATTCACCTACCCTAACCAAGACATCCTCTATGTAACCTATCGGGTGGGTAACACTCCTATTGGCCAATTGCATGACCACACCCGTGGTTTGCAAAGGACCGAGAGACAAAGATGTATATATTGATAGAGGCATGACATTAATGGAAGCACCCAAATCAAGCATGGCATTCTCAAATTTATTGTTTCCAATCACACAAGGAATGCAAAATATACCTGGGTCCTTGCACTTTTCAAGAATGTGCGGGACCGACTTACCAATAAGCGCAGATACATTCCTTCCCATGTAAATCCTCTCATTGCCCTTCATCTTCCTCTTGTGTGTGCACAGCTCCTTCAAGAATTTAGCATACTTCGGTATCTGCTTGATGGCATCGAGTAGAGGTATGTTCACCTCTACCTTCCTAAAGGTCTCCAGAATTTCCCTATCCACCTCTTCCATCTTTTTGCTAGGAAGTGCCCGTGAAGGGAATGGAAGAGGGATAGGTCAGTCAACCAATTGAGAAGGTGCGGCAGCGGTGGTGGTGGTAGAGGGAGAAGATCCACCTGAAGAAGAACCACCGGCTGGAGAAGAAGATCCACCCACCTCAAATGCCCTGCGTGGATCGTCATGGTCGTCCTTGTTAGCAAAATGATGAAGATGAAGTTTTGATGATGTCCAAATCTAGTCAAGATTTATCAAGATTCATGAAGATCCTTTGAAGACTTGTTTTTGTTATAAAAAGCTTTTGTAATAATTGTAGTTTTAATGTTCAGATCTTAGATTTGTAGTAGGTTTTGATTCCATGTACTTTCATACTTTGTAATTGTTGTTAAGAGTCAAAATCGCACTCTTATAATCGATTAAAACTAGTATTAATCGATTAAAACAAGTAAAAGCTGAAAACTCAACTTTTTCTGTTTTAATAGATTAAAATTCATTTTAATCTATTAAAATTCATTTTAATCTATTAAAACTGACCGTTGGAGTTTTCTACTTTCGAAAACTAGCCGTTGTACTTATTTTAATCGATTAACACTTGTATTAATCGATTAAAAGCGTTAAATGGCCAGTTTCGAAGAATGGAAGAGTTTTTGCTTGAGTCTATAAATAGGCTCTCTTTATCCATCAACAACAACTCTTCCCTTGTGCTAAAACACTCAGAACTCTTTGAGAAGTGTGTGCCTTGCTCAGCTAAGGAAACTCTTGTCTGTGGTGCTGGTACATTGCTACTACGGTGACAGAGGAATAGTTGGTTCATCCTTGGTGCGTCTAAGGAGGTGTTTGGAAGAGGATCATCCTTCGTGAAGTATTCGGAGGAGGTGTTTCATCCTTTGTGAAGACTCAAAGGAGGTCCAAATTCATCTCTTGTGGTATCAAGAGAGGTGGTTTCTAAACTTTTACAAATTGTTTCTTTGTGATTGTAATTTGTAATTGTTTTGTGCTTAGTGAACTGTTTATCTCAGTTTGAGATAAGCGACTGGACGTAGGATTGGTAATAAGGGCAAGAAAGTTTGCATAACAATTAAATAATAAGGCAATTTAAACAAGAGGAGTAAATAAGAGAGAGCGGATTAGATGAAATTGTAAACCCCCAACAACTCCATTCATTCATACTCTTTTCTAGTCAATTGAATCAACATCATTGCATGTTTATTTTCTGTCTTTGCATTTACCACAACAATTAATTTTTCTTTCACAAGTCTTATGATTTTGATTCATACGAATGATAAGGCCTTCGAGTCTCATGGGAAGAACGATAATGGGATTTACCATTTTTATTAGTTGAAACGATATGGTACACTTGTCATTCAGTTAACACCTGTTGTTGATGTTGTGGCGCATTGTTCCATCTAAGATTGGGGTGATTCCTCCACCCTGGGTTGTACCTATTGCTGGACAAGTCATGATTTTGCTGCTGTGGCTGCCTTTTATTGTAGATGTTAGTAGCATAAGCTTGAGGCGCCTCAGAGGCAGCAAGGTGCTGCAAAGAAGGACAGGCATCTATATAGTGGTCACTGGAAGGACAAATAGCACATAGTCGTGCAACAGATGCAGATGGAGCTGCAGATCTCTGGTTAGTAGTCAACTGTGTCACCAACTTTGCAAGAGAGTCAATCTTGCGTTCCAACTTGCTTTCAACAGCTGATAAAGACTGTGCACCAACATCATGTACGCTCCTCACCACAATGGCATCATTCCTGGTGCTAAACTGCTGGGATTTGGAGGCCATCTTCTCAATCAATTGCCTGGCCTCAGCAGGTGTGGTGTCTCCAAGAGCTCCACCACTGGCAGCATCAATCATACCCTGATCCATGTTGTTCAAACCCTCATATAAATACTGGATAAGGAGTTTATCTGATGGTGGGGACAACTTGCATAAAGTGTCTTGAATCTCTCCCAATACTCATACAAGCTCTCTCCACCAAGCTGCCTAATCCCAGTTATATCTTTTCTGATAGTTGTGGTCCTGGATGCTGGGAAAAATTTCTCCAAGAACAGCCTCTTCAGATCATCCCAGTTAGTGACGGATCTAGGCGCCAAACCATACAACCAATCCTTAGCACCACTTTCCAATGAATGAGGGAATGCCTTCAAGAAGATGTGCTCTTCAGGAACATCATGCGGTTTCATAGTGGAACAAACAATGTGGAATTCCTTCAAATGTTTATGTGGACTCTCACCTGCAAGACCATGAAACTTGGGCAACAAATGGATCAGTCCAGTCTTGAGAACAAATTGAACGTCCTCATCAGGATATTGGATGCACAAGCTTTCAATATCGAAATCAGGTGCAGCCATCTCCCTAAAAGTCCTCTGACGAGGTGGAGGTTGTGCCATATTGTTCTCAGTGTGAAAAACAACAGAATTAGAATCAGATCAGGTGCAGAAGCAACAGATGCAGAATGCACAAAGTACTCAGCAGTGGGATGCACAGTATCTAATGGAACAGACTAAAAAACAAACTCTAAATACAAATTCCTAGAATGCCTAATTAACCTATGAAACGTCCTATCAATCTCAGGATCAAAGGGTGGTATGAATCCAGGATTTCCCCTAGTCATGCACTAAATCACAACACCCTGTAATCATGAAACAATAGCACAAATAAAATTTGAAACACAAAAAACAACACAAGACAACAAAACGACACTATCACAAAGACAACACAACACAAGTCACACAACACAGACACAAGACTCAAAACTGAATCGTTGGTCCCCGGCAACGGCGCCAAAATTTGATGGGCTGTCGCAACCCATACAAATTTGATTGCATATGAGAAATGCAGTATAGCTAGGGAATGACCCCTAGGTCTCTCAAAGACCAATTTTGCGGTTCGAGAATCGAGTCTAACATGAAGGGGGGGTTTGAAAAGGTTTTGCAAAAATTAAAGAATTCAATAAAGACACAGATGCAAAAAACTAATTTAAGCTAGCATGGTAATTAAACTAACACTATTAAAGACCTTAGACAACATTCAAACATCAAACACTGCTACAAACAAATTAACAAACAGTTCAAAATAATTAAATTCAACACTAATTCAAACATATTAAACTCAACCTATTAACTCAATTAATTAAAAACCAAAGAAACCAACAAGCCTAACTTAATCATAGCAATTAACTTGACTAAATGACAATTAACAAAGGAATTTAAAAGTCCAATTGGCCAAAGAAAAACACATGGCCGTGAGTCACCATGCACCCAAGTCAAACTTCAATTTCACCTTCTATAAGCCACAAAATGTGTTGACTTCTTCTCCCATGTGCACCATTTTTCAAGAAAATTAAAATGTGTCTTAAACATCACTATTAAACCATGCCTTTATCCCTTTCCATGCAGCAAAAACGAACTCCCAACACCAAGGCACAAAAATTCACGTGAACTACCAAGCTAATAACAAAAAGTGCTTCAAAAACCAACACTAATGGAAAGATACTTTGGATGCTTCAACCAATGTGCCATGTAGGCAAGTAAAATGAAAATCAAACACAAAACATTCCCATCTCTAGGTGATTCACGGCAGAATTATATGCAAGAGACAAAAGCTCAAAGTGAAAACATTCTTTGAGTCAAAACAAGCATCTTTTGTGTTGGTCCAAATCGGGTAAAAACTTTAGTGCACCTTCTCTCCTCCTTCCTATCTCCATTTTTGTTTTTCTTTCTCTACCAACACACCATTCATGTTTTCTTCCTCCAGTCTACAGAAACATAAACCCAAGAGACCAAAGTTCAAATTCCAAATCAACCCAAGAACAATAAACTCAACATATGCTACTTCAACCAAATCTTCCATTTCTTCAAGCTTCCTTGCAAAAAAAAAATGAAAATAATACTTAAGCCATCAACTCCAGTTCTGTCCAGCCACCATAACAACACCAAGATCTAATCCCATCCTTGTTTCAAGCATCAAAACCGAAAAACAAGAAGAAAGAGTCCAAACCAACACCCACACATCAACTTAAGCTCTCTTCAACCCAAAACTCACATAAAACTCCATTTTTATCATCCAACCAACCAAAATGAAATGAAAACCGAGAGGTACAGCAGCAAAGGGAGAGGAAAACGAAATATAAAGTTACTCAAACCATGGAAATGCAAAGACAAGCTCCAAAACTCAAGCTTCAAGCATCAAGAACAAGAAAATGGAAGTAGAAATGAATGATTTTTCACCATCAATGAGATAAGATAACCAAGAGTGAATTAAGAGACAAAGAAAATCTGCATCTTGTTCATTGAAATGGCTCCAAACCGAAAACACCAAGCAAGCTCCCTTAAGGCATGTTCATACATGAAACCCTAGGAGAGAAAAGTTCAAAAACCAAGAGTATGAAGTGTGTGTAATGAGAGCATAAGTGTGTCTCGGCAATTCTCCCCCTTAAGACTGAGAGTTGCCTTCAAAATGAGGTCCACAATTAATTTAAAACCCTAACCTAAAAGACACATGTCCTACACAAGGGTTTTTTTACAAAATTACCCCTAAAAGGGGTCCAAAACACCTAATTCTAATTAAGGACTTCTAGAAAACGAAATTACAACTTTAATTAGAATCTAAATGACTAAATGTTGAGCTTTTGAATGTGCCACGCCATATCCTAATGCTCCAGATGATGTTTCCACAACTTCCTTGTAACCAGAAATGCTCTTAATCAGCTCAGAAAATCCAAATTAGCACAATTACGAATTCTGACCAAATGAAGCAGAATTCGGAAAACAGGGAAATAACAGACAATTAAACACAATTCCCTGGTTTATTTAAGTGCAATAAACTAAATATAGTTCAAGAAATAACCACTCATAACCTACATTGAAGGAGTTATTAGAGCAGATGATGATTCAGAACATTTAGTTCCATCAAGAGAACATGGAGTTTCAGTAGGAAATCAAAGCTTCAATTCAGAGTTTGACTAATCAGCTGGGGCAAATGGCCGCTCAGTTCATTGAGGAACAGTCTCAAGTTTTAGAGGGATCATCATTTCAGACTGTTCAGATTCTTGATGATGTCAGTGTCATTCACGTAGGAGATGGGGAGCAGAGTCATGAGCTTACTATTGCGCCATCTACTTTCCCACCCTCCTATGTCCCCACTCTTGCACCTCAAGATGCAATTGCCAATTTTGATTTTATTAGTGAGATAATCATGAATCAGCACAGGTTTTCTCTAAACTTGAAATCCCACTTGCTTTGCCTGAGTTGTTTATGCATTCAAATATTCTTGATTCTGCTACAAATTCACATGTTAGTGTTGATTTTGATATAGAAACTGTGAAAACTGAAGATGTTTTAGACTTAGAATTAATTTTGATCTTTCACAGTTTTCTAAGTATTTTAAATGTAGTTGTGAAGTTGGTTCTTTCTCTAATTGTGTTGAAATCAATTTTGTGATACAACCAACTTCCAAGTTCATAATCGATGATACTAACTGTGAGTTTGATGACCATGTTGCAGAATAAAATGAAAATGCAGGTGCTGAAGTCATTAAGGAAATTTTGGTTGAGGCAAAAGAGGGTGTCAACACTGCTAAAGGAGATGGGAACCATAGTCTTGTGCTCATTGTGCCACCTACTTTCCCACCTTCCTATGACCCTACTCTTGCACCTGAGGAGATAGATCCTGATAAAAATTTTGAGGACCAGGCAGATATGAGCAGATATTTTAAGCCGGGTGGACTTTCTTCGTCTTCCACGATTGGAGGAGATTTACTGATGAATCCTTCCTTCCTTGATCCAGTTGTGGAAGACGTCTCTATTCTAGATCAGATCTGGCGGAAGAAGCAGTTACTTCTTAGACCCGTTGGTGGAAAACACTTCTCTGCTAGTTTGAAATTGGCAACTTCCACCATGACCAGGGGAGTTTCCTTTTTCCTTCTCCTCTTTTCCCCACTTGTATTGCACTTATCCATGATCTGTTGACTATTTTGATTTATGATCTTATGCTTGTGACACATTGAGGACACTGTGTAGTTTAAGTGTGGTCTATTGGGGGAGATTTCTATTTTCTTTGTTAGTTTCTATTTTCTTTGTTAGTTTTTGTTTTATGCATTAAATTTTTTGTTTTCGAGGTAGTTTTTGTTGTGTCTTGTGTACAGTTTTGCATGTTTCTCTTGATTTCTGGACTTTGTTTGGGTTATAGATGTGTCTTTCACTTCATTTATTAGAAATCCTTGCTTTTCTCTGCTTGGAAGATGATTATGATATTTGAGAGGGTAATTGAATGTGACAGAAATACCCTGTCTGAGATTTGAGCCACTTAATGTTCTTTCTTGTGTGATGTCTCTTGATTGCTTGCTGATAACGGTCTAAAAAACGTTATTTTCATGCATAAATTTGATATCCAAACACACCCTTTTGGCTTAGAATAAGCTTAGAATCAAGTAAAACTCTTAAGTTGTGTCACATGACAGTCAAAAGTTGTTTTTAGAGATATTATGCTTGTTTTGCATTGTTTTGCAGGGTTTTGAGATGAATTAAAGATGGAAGTAAAGCAATGTGGACTTAGACACATTAACGATGAAGAAAAAGGATGAAAAGAAAGGTTGTGGTGTAGAAAAGTCAACCAGTCAACCAGAAAAGTTGACCAGAGAGCCCGAGCGGCAGTTTTGGGCGCCCGAGCAGTCAAGTTTTGGCGCTGAGCGGCAGTTTTGGGCGCCTGAGCGGTCCTGCGGCTTGAGGAAAACCGCCCGAGGGCCAACTTTGGCGCCTGGGCGGTTGTCAGTTTTTATATTTTGGATTCTGAGATCTTTTTGTTATCTTTTTGGCTTATATATAGCCCCAGTGCGAATCCAAATGCATTCATTTGGCAGAGAGAAACGTCCACAAAAGCTCTACACACCTTGGAGGAGATTTCTTGGATGCTTAGGCTCCACTTTATCAAATCTAGGGTTTGCTTTTCCATTCTTTCATTATTTTCATCTAGATTCACGATGATTATGGTGAACTAAACCCTAGGTTGTTGGGGAACAATGTAATCTTTTGAAACTCTCATATATCCAAATTCTTATTTATTTTATATGCTTGATTTATCAATTGTTGGGTTCTTTACCTGTATTTAATGCTTTTACCGTTTAACTCATTCGATAGATGTTGTTTGTCTTATTGATATGGGAACGTACAGTAATGTCATGAAATGGGAAGAATTCCTTGATTATGCTAATACCGCCTAGGGATAGGGGTAGGACGATCAATTGTATTTTGCTTCCGTTTATCATGCATTATTAATTACTAGGGGAGGCTAGGGATAACAAGTCGGTAATTAGTAATAGGCTCTTTTCACCAAGGGATTCGGTTAAGGGTAGACTAAGAAAGTTTGCATGGCAATATGATAAATAAGAAAAGTAAATAAGAAGAGTAGATATATGAGGGTGGATAAGATGAAATTGTAAACCCCAACAACTTCACTCATCCATATTTTCTTTAAGCCAATTGAATCACTGCATTTGCATGTTTACTTTTGTTTTGCATTTAAACATTCAAACTAATTTCTTTTCTCAAGTCTTATGCAATTAGTTTACACGAAAGATTATGCCTTAAGAGTCCTTTGGGAAGAACGATATCAGGTTTACCATTTATTATTACTTGATAACAATCTGATACACTTGCCAGGGTCTTAACAAGTTTTTGGCGTCGTTGCCGGGAACTCTTGGTTTAACTTTTCTAGTAGTGTAAACTGATTAAATTTGACTTCATTTTATGTTTATTTTTGTTCTAATAAATGTCTTCTAGGGTTTTGTGCCTAATGTTTACAGGATGCAGTTTGGACAAGAATTTGATTATATAGGCACTCAATTCTACCAAAATGATTTCAACCACTAGTGGGAACCTCATTCAAATATTTACCTAAGCCAATTTCGAAAACAATCCTCTTTGCGAATAGAAACGTTGGGGGAAGCTGAAAAACATTTATGGCAGCAACAATTTTCTTTATCAACAGAAACATGGGAGGATAAGCAACAACTATGTCATCAGATAGCTGATGTGACGGAACAAGTCAAAAACCTTAATGAAAAGTTCGACAAATTCTTGGAGAAGTATGATTCCAAGAGTTATGAAGTTACCTTCAGGAATTTGGAGACACAAATTGATAAGGTTGTTGATGACGAAAAGATAGAGGAGAAAAAAATGCAGAGAAAGGAGGAAAACATAGAGGAGAAGATAAAGGAGAAAATATTGGGAAAAAAAGAGGAGAAGATTGAGGAAGAAAAGATAGAGAGAGATTTAAAGGAAGAAGAAACAGAAAAGTTGGTTGAGGAAGATAATGATGATGAGGGAGAAAAAGCAGTGGTTGAGAAAAAAGAAAAAAAGAAAAAATATGCGAAAATAAAGAAGAAAAGAAGAAAAGAGAAAAAGAGAAAGTTGAGGGAGGAGATTAAGAAAAAGAGGAAGAGAGGAAAGAAGAAAAGATCATATGAAAAACCCCTTCCTCTTCAAAAGAAAAATCATAGGAAGGAAAAGAAGTTTAAGTGCTTTATGGAGATCTTCAAGAAATTGGAGATTAAAGTTCCTATGATTGAGAAATGGAAACAGGTGCTTGGTTTGATCAACTTTCTAAAGAGATTTAGCAGGAAGAAGAAAAAGAAAAGAATATCAAGCAAGCGGAGTATCTTTCTGTTTTTATCTTTCCATTTTTATTTTTCTGTTTTTATTTTTTTGTTTTTATTTTCTGTTTTTATTTTTCTACTTCTATTTTTCTGTTTTTATTTTTCTGTTTTTATTTTTCTATCTTTATAAAAAAATGAAAATTAAAATAAAATAATCTTTTACTGAAGGATGCTAGAAGGTTAAGTATCTACTGAAGGATACAGGAAGGTATACCTACTGATGGGTGATGGTAAGGTTTGCACCTACTGATGGGTGCTACAAAGGTTTGGGTCAGGCTCGTGACGTTAAACAAGCGCTACCTGGGAGGCAACCCAGTTGATTGATTTGTTTCCTTTGCATGTTTAAATTTTGTTCTAGTTGCATTTAGGGCTTAATTGTTGCATAAGTGATTGGGAATTGCATGAAACTTGAATTTTGAAAGTTGAAATTGAGGGTTACAGGGTCAAAGACATTTGAAGCAAAGCAAAAAGGGGGAATAAACCAAATCGCCTACCACTGGGCGGTGGCGACGCTGAGGGGTCAAAGTGTTTTTAAAGTTGGTATTTTTTTTCTTGGCCCATTGCATGAATTTTATATCCCTTATGGCTCGCCCAAATGTTTATTTTAAGATCCCCATCATCTCTTTCACTTTCAAACACTCTTCCAAAGTTTTCCCATCACTTCTCCTATCATCCTCTCTCTTGAAAACCCAATTTTTATTAATTTTTCCATCCAAGTTTGGGGTTTTGTGAGAGCACAGTTATTTGGGGTTGATTCCTCCACATTCATTGGTAGAAATTTTGTATTGTACTAACGCTTAAATGAGATTTCTTGTGGTTTTGTGAATTGTACTTGATGTAGGGATGGCCTTCTCATCAGGAAAGAGGATCAAGATTGTGGGGAACAAGAGGAAGGAATCAAAGTTGGAGCAATTGAAGCTTCATCTATGGAGGAAGATGTTGAGGATGACGATTTTGAAAAAAGAGATGATGAATGTTATCTACACTGGAACAGGATTTTCTATCTTTTGTTTTTATATTTATTTGTTTCTGTTTTGTAGTATAGGAACATTTTGTTTTTGTGTCTCTGCTTGGCTTATACACTGGTTCTGATGGTGGTTTGATTTTATAATGCATGATGAGTTATTCAATGATAATTGAATGTGGTTGATGATTGAGAATGTGTGTGTGTGTGTGTTGATATCCAGATGAATGGTTCACTAATTATATGAACAGATGTATTGTGGTTCATGATTGTGATTGTGATGCTAAGCAGGATTCATGAATGATGTAAGGTATTGAGCTCCAGAGTTTTTATTGATATATGTACTATTCACAGGGAATCCTGAATAATATTTTCTTAGTCTTGATAATTGATTGAATTACATGCTTATGTTGAATGATCCAGGCCATGTTTGGAAGCCCTTATTTAGCCAAATTTTCACCCAAAAAGTTTAAAATGTTATACCCTTTTTTGAACCTTGGCCTTAAACAGGATGAAAACCCTTGATTTGAAATTGTTTACTTTGAATTAGGTTGAGAATAATTGTATGTAATGAAAAGGTTCAAGTTTGGGGTTGTATGGGGAAAATTGAAAGACAAAAGAAAAGCATTGAGCTCAAGTGTTGAAAAGAAAATGCATGAGTAAAGAAAAAGAAAATAACATAAAAGATGAGCTCAATGAAAAATCAATGAAAAGGGAATAAGTTGGGAATGAGTGAAATTTGTGACAAAGAGAGAGTTTAAACTTGAACCTTTTCAATGATGAAATAGTTCTCTTAACTCAAGGATTTTGTGATCCAGAAAAACCAATTTTTCTTGATAGCCCAGCCTCATTACAAGCCTTGGAGAAGTCCTTGTCATGGCATTTGCATGTAAGGATTTTGATTGTTTTAGATGAATGGCAATATTGTTTTATGTGACATGTGAATAGTAGAGAGTGGAGTGATTCCTTAAACACTTGAGTGATTGAGTGAAACACTTGTTTGGTGAGAATTGTTGAAATCCATGTGTACATCTATGCTTAGTGGATTGATAATTCATGAATAAAACATTTGTTGGGAAATATTTAGGTATGTGAACTAGATTGGATTGAAAGCATCCATGCATTTTGGTAGGATTCCACTGAAAATCTGAATTGAAAAATAACTTGTTGTGAAGAAAAGGATTTTGAAAAGTGTAAAACTATTTGATGAAAAAGTGGAAGGCCAAGTTTTGTTTTGTTTGCTTGAGGACAAGCAAAGTTTTAAATTTGGGGTTGTGATAACAGTCTAAAAACCGTTATTTTCATGCATAAATTTAATATCAAAACACACCCTTTTGGCTTAGAATGAGAGTCAAAAGTTGTTTTTAGAGATATTATGCTTGTTTTGCATTGTTTTGCAGGGTTTTGAAATGAATTGAAGATGCAAGTAAAGCAAGGTGGACTTAGACACGTGAACGATGAAGAAAAAGGTTGAAAAGAAAGGTTACACAGAAAAGTCAATCAGTCAACCAAAAAAGTCAACCAGTCAACCAGAAAAGTTGACCAGAGCGCCCAAGCGGTAGTTTTGGGCGCCCGAGAGGTCAGTTTTTGGCGCTGAGCGGCAGTTTTGGGCGCCTGAGCGGTCCTGCGGCTAGAGGCAAACCGCCCGAGCGGCCAACTTTGGCGCCTGGGCGGTTGTGAGTTTTTATATTTTGGATTCTCAGATCTTTCTGATATCTTTTTGGCTTATATATAGCCCCAGTGCGAATCCAAATGCATTCTTTTGGCAGGTCCACAACACCTTTACACACCTTGGAGGAGATTTCTTGGATGCTTAGGCCCCACTTTATCAAATCTAGCGTTTGCTTTTCCATTCTTTCATTATTTTCATCTAGATTCACCATGATTATGGTGAACTAAACCCTAGGTTGTTGGGGAACAATGTAATCTTTTGAAACTCTCATATATCCAAATTCTTATTTATTTTATATCCTTGCATATGCTTGATTTATCAATTGTTGGGTTCTTTACCTGTATTTAATGCTTTTACCGTTTAACTCATTCAGTAGATGTTGTTTGTCTTTATTGATACGGGGAGGTACAGTAATGTCATGAACTGGGAAGAATTCCTTGATTATGCTAATACCGCCTAGGGATAGGGGTAGGACGATCAATTGTATTTTGCTTCTGTTTATCATGCATTATTAATTACTAGGGGAGGCTAGGGATAGCAAGTCGGTAATTAGGAATAGGCTCTTTTCACCAAGGGATTGGGTTAAGGTTAGACTAAGAAAGTTTGCATGGAAATATGATAAATAAGCAAAGTAAATAAGAAGAGTAGATATATGATCGTGGATAAGATGAAATTGTAAACCCCAACAACTCCATTCATTCATATTTTCTTTAATCCAATTGAATCACTGCATTTGCTTGTTTACTTTTGTTTTGCATTTAAACATTCAAACTAATTTCTTTTCTCAAGTCTTATGCGATTAGTTTACACAGAGATTAGGCCTTAAGAGTCCTTTGGGAAGAACGATATTGGGTTTACCATTTATTATTACTTGATAACGATCTGGTACATTAGTTAGGGTCTTAACACTTGCACATATGTCTTGGCTTGGCTCTGTTGATAATTCTTGATTGATATGCATGTTTGGAAGTGATATAGGCAATTTTGTTCTTGAGCCTCTCTAGCGAGATGAGCCTACCTTGTTTTAATCCCTTGATAACCCCTGTTGAGCCTATACTTTTCCCATTTCTTTGTTTTGAAGCTCATACACTAGCCCTAAGTGAGAAACCATTATTACCTTAACCTTAGGGAATTTTGGAGCTTTGGAACTGTTTTGGGAATAAGTGTGGTCTCCTTGGGGAACTGTTTTGGGAATAAGTTTTGGTTCCTCTTCTTGTTTTTTTTTTTGTAAATATGTTGTGTATCTTGTCTTTACAGTTGTGTCCTAAAGAAAGAGAAAAAAAAAGAGACAAGATGAGAAAAGAAAAGAGATAGGATAAGCAAAAAAAACAGAGAAAAATGAGAAAAAAAATTATGTGAATAAAGCAGTCAAGAAGAGGATTGAATTAGAGGTTTTAGGTGTGATTTGATTGTGTTTTCACTTGTTCCCCATTGCTCCTCTATTCTTTTGGTTTGTAGCTTCTCATCCATATTTATCCTCCCTTGTCCTTGGCCCCATTTCACCCATAAAAGACCTTTTGATTTGAACATGCATATGTGTTTGAATGTTGATATTAGAGACTTGCCAAGTCTGTTTGTGTTTGCTTTCTTGAGTGCATTGAGTTGAAATTGTTTACCCTAGACACTTGAGAGAAACACTAATAATGCATCTATGAGGTTTTGTTACTTTTGATTCACCTCTTGAGCTGACTGATCATTTTGCCATGCTTGGAAGTTCTTGGATGATGTCATGAGTATCCGTTTTCCTTGATTCTGTGTGGGATATTTGTTAGGAAACAAGTAGGCTTCGTTTTACACCAAGAGGGGCGAGGGTGAATTGGTGTTAGTTCAAAAACAAAATCTTTTCGCAATCTTTATTCAAAAGTATAAAGCTTTTTTATCTTTCTTGAAATGCAAGTAATGAAAAACTCAATACAGCAGAAAAACGCAGTTGACTTCTAACAGATAAAGTCGACTGGAAATAAAGAGTGCAGGGATAGAGAAAATCAAACACTGGTTTTTATACTGGTTCGGCCAACAATGCCTACATCCAGTGTCCTTCCAACCCAGGAAGCAAATGCACTATAATGGTTGCGGTTTTTACAACAAGGAATTTATAGAAGCACCACGCAAAAATATAAATCTCCTCTCTATCCCAAAACCAAAATATAGTTGCACAAGAAAACTAGAATTGCAGCAAGAATCCCCTCTTCTGCAATCTGAACCCACGTCGAACAATCCTCAACGTGTAACCAGCACTCTTCACAGGATGTCAAGCCTATCACAACACACTCTCATGAATGATCAGTTAGCTAAGCATAGATGTAATCATGAATTCATGGAATCATTTCTCACCAGATAAAGTGTTTCACTCAAAGGTGTATAGAGGTCATTCTTTCCCTCTACTATCTACATGTTACATAGAACAAAGTTGCCTTTCATTTGCCACAATCAAACATCATCACATACACATGTCATCACAAGGACTTTTCAACGACAGCTTATCACTAATCCATCAAAAGATACAAACCCTAAGACATTCTGGCCTTTAAATAGGGCATAAAAATAACATAAAACAAGTCCAAGCCCAAACAGATCATAAAAATAACAGAAAGCAAGTCCAAGCCCGCGTCCCCAGCGCTAGGCGCTCAAAAACGACGCTCAGGGTTTGCCTCACTCGCGCTCAGGGCTCAAAACTGCCGCTCAACACTCTGGTCAACATTATGGTCAAGTGGTTGACTTTTCTGGTTGACTGGTTGACTTTTCTAGTTGACTGGTTGACTTTTCTGCATTTTATTTGACTTTTCTGCACTACAACCCTTTGATACTTCAACCTTTCTTTCAATTCATTCCAAAAACCTACAAAATCAAGGGAATTTAATGATAAAATCATAAAACATGTCCTCAACTCTTTTTTTCACAAAACTAAAGAAAAATCATGATTCCAAGCAAGTTTCTAAGTCAACAAGGGTGCATCTGATATCAAAATTAAGTATGAAAATAACGGTTTTTCAACCGTTATCACCTTACCCCTTACATAGCTCATATACTCCGTAAAGTGACTTTCCAATGACTTGGCATTTATATAGAATTCCTTCACCACAACTATGTTAGCAGGAGCAGGATAGGTTGCCAACTTCTCCAAATTTCTTCCTTCAAGTTCTTGTCCAAACTGAGGAGCATAGTCTGCGATCCAACTTGCTTTCCTTTCCATCAGAAGACGCCTCTCCTAGACAAGGAGTCAATGCTGCTCATGCCTCCTAGAAAGAAACATGTGAGAATAAAACCTATCTGGTTCTCTTCTCTTGCTTCCTATGGTCTTCACTCTCTTCCCTAATGAAAAGGTCATTCCTGCATCAAACACAATTCACAAGACTAAAGCAAACGCACATTAGACATTAGCAAGCATCAAATTATGTCCCAACATATCACTGATCAGCACTAAAGGCTGACTAAGACCGCCCGGCGTCACCTGCACAATTAAAAAACAAGTAATAACATTCTGCCAGGCCACCGCCCGGTGGCGGCGACTCACCGCCTGACGGTGGCAGCAGCAGTTTTTCAAAATCATCCATATATGCTTTTATTCTCCACCCAAATGCAATTTTCAAATTTCCAAACATCAATCATACAATTTAATCGGTGCAAACAGTTCCAATTTCATCGAATCATGCATAGAAATCAAAAGCCCTAAAATCTCATGCTTCTAAAAACTTTTCTATCAAGTTCATATCCCTAAAAGCACAATATATGACTTGCTTGGGTGAAGACTCCTCAAATGTGTGCAAGATGCTTGAAAATTGATGATGAATGCAGCTCTAATGCAATGCTCTCAAGAAAACCCCAAACTTGGATGTTGAAATAGGTTCAAAAGTAATAGAAATTGGGTTTTCAAGAGAGGGAATGGTAGGATAAGCGTTGGGAAAGCTCTGAAGGAGTGTTTGAAAGTGAAAGAGGGGTTAGGGATCTAGTAGGTACCGCTTGGACGACCCCTAAGGGGTAGAAAAATCAAATAATGGGCCAAAGAAACAAAGCCCAAGTTTAAAACACGTGTACCCCTCAACGACGCCACCGCCCGGCAGTGTGCGCAAGTTACACCTTCCCTTTTTTCTTTGTTTCAAAACGTTTTTTATCCTTGTAACCTCAATTTCAACTTTCAAAATTTAATTTTTATGCAATTCCCAATCACTTGACTCACCTATGCAACAATCAATCCCTAAATGCACCTATGCAACAATCAATCCCTAAAACATGCAATCAAAAATCAATCAACTGGGTTGCCTCTCAGGTAGCGCTTGTGTAACGTCACGAGCCTGACCCAAACCTTTCTAGCACTTATCAGTAAGTGTCAATCTTGCCAACACCCATCAGTAGGTGTACCTTCCTGTATCCTTCAGTGAATACATAATCAACTTAGCATCTCTCAGTGAATGTTACCCAATAAAAATTGTTTAACAATATCCAAAAACTACAAAACCAAATTAACAAAAGAAAATAATGTTCAAAAGTCACTGGGGTGCCTCCCAGCAAGCGCTCTTTTAATGTCACTAGCTTGACCCGGTAAAACTCAAGTTTCATCTTTCATGTTGGTGTCTTCTTTACCTTCATCACACCAACTCATCAATTGCTTCCGATCCATTTTCTTATCTCTCCTAGAATATGGAGCTTCAATCTTTATCACTCCATTCTCTTTATAGATTTTCACCACCCATAGCTTCTTCTTGTATCTCACTGGAGTTCCAAGCTTTAATGGTGCATCTTTTAAGTCAAAGTGGATTGTCCCTCCTTTGTCAACCTTCTCCTCTTCCTTTACCTACATCAAAACACAATTTTTACCTTTGTTAACCACTTTAGTAGCTTTAGGTCTAGCCACTGATCCATCCTTCTTTGAAGCTTTGTGCATAGTCCTCTTTCTTACTCGCATCTGCTCCTCTTTGAAGACATTATAGATCACCTTTTCTTCTTGGTCTTTAATCATAATCACCCCATCATAGACATTTATGACCACTTTAGCCATTTTCATAAACGGTCTTTCAAGAATAACCAGAATCTTATCATCCTCCTTCATCTCTATCACCACAAAATCCACTAGGAATTCAAGACTTTCAATACGAATCACCACGTCCTCCACTACACCATAGGGTTTCTTTGATGATCTATCCACCATGATCAAGGAAATCTTTGATGGCTTCAATGTTAGACCATCAATCTTCTTCAACATAGATAGGGACATCATATTAATACTTGATCCTAAATCAAGTAAAGCTTTTCCTATCTTCACACTCCCAATGGTGCAAAGAATTGTAAAGCTTCCTGGATCTGTCATTTTTGGAGGGTGTTTTCTCTTCAAAGTGCCATTGCAAATTTCCTATGTCTGAGTAGCTTTCTCTTCAACATCCATCTTTTCTCCCAAATATTGTTTTATACACTTAGCATACAAGGAGTTTGTTGAAGTGATTCAGTCAATGATATAGTAATCTCCATTTCATTGAAGATTTCTCTAAAAGTGCTCATACTTTCTCTTTTCTCTCTTCAATTCAAAACTTTACATAAAGATCGTCATCTTCAGAACAATTTATGTAGAGATCATCATCTTCAGAACATAAAGTCGTGATTGTACATCACAACTTCATCCTGCAGGTAATTTTTTTTAAAGAAACCTATATTGATAATTTTAAAAACAATTTTACCCGACTAAAAAACCAATAATATTGCTAGATATTAATAAACAATTATCAACAAAATAGTTCAAAATACCCAATAAAATTTCTCACATTTTCTAATGAGAACGAACACTCACAGACAACACACTAATCATGAGACAAACATGCATGTCTATGAACAGCAACAAGAAAAATAAAAAGTAAATGGGTTGGATATTTTAAGATTGATCTGTTTGATGAAATGAGAAATGAACAGTCAGAAACTTTGTGTGCATCGAGAGCTTGGTGAGCTAATTCTGTGACATTGGTCTTCATCCTCTCTGACATGTCTGTTTCTCTCGCCACAGTTTTTCCTTCCAACATCTTAAGCACTTCACTCCAATGATACCGCCAAACAGGGCCTTAGGTTGCCACTGACTACCTCCAAATAGCCACTCATCTGCGAACCATAAGAACAACCACTCTGCCAAATCCTCAGTGAAATAGATTTTGACATTATAAAATCTTTCCATTTCATTTTGTTCTTTTCTTTATTCTGTATTGGCCTCAGAAAAGCTCTTACCTTTTTCTTTCATCATAAAACATGAGATTTGTACTCATTTGGGTATGTTGTTGCAATCCGAACAGTTGTAAGAAAATATCACACCTTGACTGGCAACCATTTCCACTAATAATTTTGTGTTCCCTGTTTCAATCACATGTTACCATAAATAAACCTTAGCTGGCCTATTTTTATCAGTAACATTTTGAACTGGAAGAATTTTATCTTTATAACATAACATGTTCATACGCACCAAATAATTGCAGTTTCAATTACTTTTCAGTTGTATTGCTTTGGGGGCTAGTGTGGGCCAACGTGTAGTCCTCAATCATACACTATATCACGTGATGCGGTTTGTACTTTAAAACTCCAACACTCAGCATTGAAGTAACCCCATTTTTGGATTGCTTCAAGTATATATATATATATATATATATATATATATATATATATGTAAGTTCTGATGAACTGATACTAGCTAACACATGGCTGGATATTTCTATGAACTTTTAGTTAAACTAAGTATCGTTTGTTGTGCTGGAATTGCATCAATGATTGCTAAAGTTCTTTCTTCAGTAAAGATTAGAAGAAAGAAATGTTGATGGTAAAATTCCTGAAAAGGACTGGTCCTTATTAATTGCATATCATTCTTATTAAGATCTCCTGAAGAAGGTTCGAATGAAAAAGTGATTTGTGGACACCAAACTAGTGTGCCACCATCTTCAAATCATAGGTACAACGAAAAAGAATGGTTCAACTACGACCCCATCTAGCACACCTATCCAGCACACCGTAGGAGCTTAGCTGGTATTCTAGCATTACATTACAATATGTTATACCAGTGTTGGCTGATAAAATAATAGAAATTTGGGATGACTCAACATGGAAAAATTATACAAGATAGGAAAAAGCTAAAAGATATTCAATTGGTAGCCAGAGAGCAAGCAATTTACACAGTTTTATAATGACAAGTACCATCAAATATTCCAAATTCTGGAGGAAAACTACATTACATTTTGGTTAAGATACCATGCTAAACAAGTAATGAATCTCACGAAAAAGCTCCGGAACCGTAGATTTATATAATAATGGGAAGAAATCGCAGTGAATCAAAGCTGATATGGTAATAAATTCATAATTCTGGAGCATAAACAAAATAGCAAAGATTCCTAGACCATCCCTGTTTAACCCTGTTACATTATTATTATAGACAAATGCGAAAAAGAGTACAGTATTGGCGATGAGATTAGTCCTAGAAAAACCCATCAGCTCTACACAGAACTCACATGGGCAACAATTACAACAGTCACCCTCCATCACCTTCCTCTTAAAAAAAACCATTTTTTTACAAGACTCAGATCTTAGAAGTAAAAATAAAAAAGATAACTCGTTCAAAATCAAGAAAACCATTAAACTAGTATCACTAATAGTTGTGATGTATGATCAACAAATAACCTTGTTTTTTAAGTTCATAATCAGAGAGAAGCTTGATCTTCGCTATATCTTTGTGGAAATATATCCTTTCAAAGATGTTGTCATTAACTTCAATAAATTAACACGGCAAAATGTACAATGGTCACCCATACAACATTTGCGGGAAGATATCAATATCCGACGGAATTTCAAGAAAACCAATAACTTTCTGGAATGACCCTGAAAAAAAGAAAAACTATATTTTCCAAGAGGTGTTTTTGTCATACTTCTTTTTCTTTCTTTTTTTCTGTACCGAAAAATAAATAAAGCTCCGAAACGGAAAGATGTTCGACTCGTTGCGGACTCAGCGGAGTCGGGATCGGAGCAAGAAAACGCTGAGTTCTTGGCCGGGGCACTCGTCGGGGTTGATGAGGTGGAAGGACTCGGAGTCAGCGTTGCCGACGACGTGTTCGAAGTTGGCGCGCATGTACATGAGCTCCTCGGAGGTGTCGGAGGAGAAGCCGGAGGGGATGACGCCGGCACCGACGGATACGCACTGCATGGTGCGGAGGATGGAGCGGACGCGGTCTCCGGCCCGGCGGCGCGCGGCGAAGCCTGTCTTCTTGCCGTTGCAGAAGGCGGTCCAGAGGGGGACGGAGCGGAGGGGACACGTGGCGGCGTCGGAGCACTCGAGCGCGATGCGCACGAGGCCGTTGCGCATTTCGCGTACGAGATGGTCGGTGGAGAGAGGCAGCTCAAGGAGGAGCAAGGGCTTGGCGGAAAGCCGGTCGTGCTGCACGCAGAACCACACGTGCCCGCGGCGGTTCCCGAAGATGGTGCCGATCACCATGGACTTTGAGGGACGGGGCGGGACAGCCGAGGTGGCGGTGGAGGAGGAAGTTGACGACGCCGGGGAGGAGGGGCGATTCTTGGTCTGCAGATGGTGGTCGGAGAAAGGGACGGTGGGTTGCTGCTTGGAAGAGAAGAAACACGGAAGAAAGAATCGACGGAGGGTGTCGATGGCCATGGTGGTGGGTGGTGGTGAGAAGGAAGTGATACTAAAATGTGTGTTTCTTGAAGAACGGGTGTTCGGGTTGTGGAAGGTCGAACTGAAAGGTAGGATCATGTGAGTGCATGCTGGTACGGTCCGTGCATGTCTCCATTTATATTATGATAACAACTCTCACTATTATTCTACTGCCTCCAACTTCTGTCCACAACCCTTATTTAACCCTTTATCTCTTCTTCTCTAATTGCTGTCAGTTTAACCCTTTCTCTAATGTAAGGTCGCTTTACATGTTTAAATTACTTTTCTTTTTTTTTCTGTCCTTTAGTTTATTTATTAGTCTTATACTTCTCCATATTTAGAGGTGTTAGTGATTAATCAATTAGTCATGGGTTATGTTACGATAAAATGTTAAAACAGTGATATTGTGGAAAAAGAAAAGGTGAGACTCGGCTCCTTCATCATTGTTTAATATGTTGAGAGTAGAAATAAATTTAGACAAACTGTAACCAATTGATATGAGTCTAGCTATAGCTCAAATAACAGAATTGTATAGGTCCCTAACTAACTGATATGTGTGATATCGCTGAGCCTAACCTTGGAAACTGGTGCATAGAATCAAATCCTTGACGAAGATATCTGTTGTTAGCTGGCTTCAAGGGATAGGAAGAAGATGCATGAGACCAGTGGAGCAAAGCTTAAGGATAATGTAGCAATCAACCACTATAACAAAATTATACAAGTGATGTGAAGATCCTGTAACAAATGAGAGAGTCAATGTAGTTCACAAGTTGCAATGCAGGGTATTGATATTTGGAGGAAGAAGAAGGGGCAAGATCGTTGCTTTTTGAGCGTTAAGAGATGAGAGAGATACACCTATTGCAGAGTAATGGAGCGTGGGAAGAATAAGCCTTTCTCGGATGAACCTTTTAACACATTCAACTGTTTTAGAAATGGCTTAGTTGCTGGACTGCATCAAAAGGTTTAGGACAACTTGCGGTTAGATACCCAATAAAATCAGAATATGGAGGCTATCAAAAACGTGCAAATCAAGGCCAAGATCCAAGGGAGTGCTAGCTGGCTTACAACCAAGAGTATATTGAGTAGAAAGTCCAAACAATATTGACTGACAGTGATATACAGCAATTGGAATGTGCGACTTCAAGGCGTTGGAAAAATTTTAGAATACCAAAATCCTTTATTCAAAATTGAGTGAAGGTATGCGAGGTAAAATGGCTAAGAAATTCCTACTAAAACTAAGTTGAAGAATATTGTTGTCAATTTGACTTAGTCATCATATCAATACTTTTTGTCATGTATGAATTTTATTCACTTTTAATAATTTAGCATTTGTGAAAGTCTAAATTGGTCAACAAAGAATTTGGAACATTTCATTGTGTAGGTAACGACAAGCAAAGAAGTAAAAGTTCAAGTTCAACCCTTCAAAAACAACAATAGTGTAATAATAGTACTCAACCCTATTCTTATTCAGTGCCATGCAACAAAGGCGTACTACGCAAACAAGCTCGTCCCTGTTAGACACCAATCTGTATTCAATAACTTCTATAACCGTCTTAAACAGTTATTCTCATATACGCTTTTCTGTATAAAATCTCCTTTTATTTTCAATAAGAATTTCATATACTTTTCTCTCTTTCTCTGTAACTACTCTGCACAATTCATTTTCTCTGCATAATCTCTTCGTAGGCTCTATCACTGGTATCAAGAGCTCGGTTCGGCGGTAAGAAAGAACCTTGTGGCAGCGATGGCTGGTGTAATTCACAGCAACCTCCCGGTGTTTGATGGTAAAGATTTTAACGATTGGTGCGTCAAAATGGAGACAATTCTTGGCTTCCAAGAGGTAGATGACATTGTGAAAAAAGGTTTCAAAGAACCTTTGAAGAACGACACGGAGGACGTAAAGAAAGAATACAAGGAGAATAAGCGTTTGGATTGTAAAGTCAGAATGCTACTTCATCAATGCATATCTGCGACAATCTTTCAGAAGGTGTCGAAGGCTGTCACGGCGAAGGAAGCATGGGATATTCTTCAAAATGGATATGGAAATTCTGGTAAAGTGAAAAAGGTGCGATTGCAAGCATGTCAACGGCAGTATGAACTTCTTGGCATGGGCGAGGAAGAAACGGTGATAGAGTACTTGGGAAGAATTCAGAATCTTGTCAATGATATGAGGGCTTGTGGGAAAGTTGTCAAAGACAGGAAAATAATCGAAAAGATTCTACGCACGTTGACGCCACAGTATGATCATATTGTGATCACCATAGAGGAGTGCAAAGATCTCGAGACGCTGAAAATGGAGGAATTACAGAACTCTCTTGTGGCACATGAACAAAGGATACTTGAAAGAAAGAATGCAGAGAAAGCCACGTCTCAAGCAACAAGCCAAGCTCTCCAAGCACGAAGCAATCAGAATTTTAAAAATCGTGGTAGAGGAAGAGGAAGATCACGTGGTGGACGTGGTGGACGCAACGGTGGCAGAGACACAAAACCATCAGAGCAAACTAATGAAGACAACGGCAGCGAACGAAAAACTGAAAACAGCCGAGGAGGCAGGCAGTCTAGGGGCAGAGGTCGAAAAGGATACGACAAAAGAAACATTCAATCTTTCACGTGCAACAAATATGGTCATTATTCCTCGGAATGCTGGTATAATGAAGACGCGAAAGGAACCAAGAATGGGGAATCGGCTAATCTTGCACAGGAAACTGGAGATTTTGAATCCGATCATGTAGTGCTAATGACTACAGTTGAAAGATCCAGAGAAGAGGATCGCGGAAAATCAACACAGATGAAGTATAATGAAGAAACGGGTTCTCCGACAGACAGGTGTTATGGGACATACGTGTCGATCCCAGAAAAGGATGTGCATGCACTGGGTGTTGGAAGATACGTGTCTTCTCCTGGAGAATACGTGTCGTCTCCCTGCGAAATGGGTCATGCGGCACCTGCACATGCTTTACTTTCAAATAACACAGACCGTGTGGTGACAGATGAATCATGCAGCTGGTACTTGGATACAGGTTGCTCAAATCATATGACGGGAAGACGAGAATGGCTGGTGGATCTCGACTCTAGTATAAGAAGCTGTGTGAAGTTTGCTGACAATAGCACAATCATGGCGGAAGGAATCGGGAAAGTCTTAATCAATTGCAAGAACAGAAAGATCGCATACATGGAAGATGTGTTATATGTTCTGACAATGAAGAGTAATTTGCTAAGCTTGGGGCAACTTCTTGAAAAAGGGTACACCATGTCCATGCTTCAGAGACACATTGAAGTTTTTGACAGTAAACAGCGTCTCGTAATCAAAGCACCCCTCGCCAAAAACAGAACTTTCAAAGTAAATTTGGATGTTGCAGTAATACAGTGCTTATCGGCAGTGAATAAAGAAGAAGAAAGATGGACTTGGCATTACAGATTTGGTCATCTGAATTTCAAGAGTCTGAGAGAATTGAACAGCAGAGGATTGGTGCTGGGAGTACCCCTGATAGATGCTCCAACTAAAATTTGTGAAGGATGTGCTATAAGGAAACAATCTAGGAGTAAATTCAAGAGTTTCGCACCAAAGAGGGCAAAGCAGCCACTTGAGGAAGTCCATTCAGACGTATGCGGTCCTTTCGATGTGCCATCACTCGGAGGTAACAGATACTTTCTAATTTTTGTAGATGAATGGACTAGGAAAATTTGGCTTTACTTGCTTAAAGAAAAGAAAGAAGTATACTCACTTTTTGTTAAATTCTATGTTATGGTGGAGAGGCAATCAACCTTGCAAATTAAGACTTTTAGAACCGATGGTGGTGGTGAATTCAACTCTGGAGAAATGAAAAGGTTTTGTGATGATAAGGGAATAGTGCATGAGGTTATTGCTCCATATACACCCCAACACAACGGCTTGGCAGAGAGGAGAAACAGGATGTTGCTTGACATGACAAGGTGCATGATCAAAGGTAAAAGGTTACCACATTGTCTCTGGGGTGAAGCTGTCTCCACTGTTGTGTATTTGTTGAACAGAAGTCCAACCAAGGCGTTGTCAAGCTGCACTCCTGAAGAAGCCTGGTCTGGAGTAAAGCCAACCGAACATCACCTTAGGATTTTCGGATCTGTATGTTACAAACACGTGTCTGATGAAAGAAGAAGAAAGCTGGATGACAAGAGTGAGACACTTATCCTAGTTGGTTTTCACCCAACTGGTGCTTATAGATTGTACGATGCAGCAAAGAAGCAAATTGTCATTAGTCGAGACGTGAAGGTAGATGAAGCAGCAATCTTTGGGTGGAAAGATGATGAAGCACAAGTTGTGTCAAGTTGGTTAGAAGATAAAAGTTCTACTAAAGAACAAGTCACAACAAAGAGCGAAATTAGATCAACTGAAGAACAAGTCACAGTAGATAGTGGAATCGGCAATAGAAGATCTGAAAGAACCAGATTCCCATCTACCAGACTTCAAGACCATAAGGTATTCACTGATAATGAAATAACTGATTTTGGTGATCTATTGCATTGTGTATTTTTAGCAGATGCAGAAGCCTTGACTTGGGAGCAAGCAATCAACATCAAAGAATGGAAAGAAGCTATGCTGGAAGAACTGAGAGCTATCGAGAAAAACAGAACCTGGGAAATGATGGATCTGCCTCATAACAAACAAGCCATTGAAGTCAAATGGGTGTTTAAGACAAAATATAAGCCGAATGGAGATGTAGCAAAGCTCAAAGCCAAATTAGTTGCAAAGGGTTTTCTACAAAAACCAGGAATATATGCGCCTATAGCAAGGATTGAAACCGTGAGATTAGTGATAGCTGTGGCCAATTCCAGAAACTGGAAAATCTGTCAAATGGATGTCAAATCCGCATTTTTAAATGGTCCTTTAGAAGAAGAAGTCTACGTGAGACAACCTCCAGGGTTTGAAAGGAAAGGGGAAGAGCAAAAAGTCTTCAAACTGAACAAGGCACTATACAGTCTCAGACAAGCACCTAGGGCCTGGAATAAACATATTGACTCTTTGCTTGTCAGACTTGGATTTCAGAGATGCACTGTAGAGTTCGGAATCTACACAAAATCTAGCAGACAACAAGGTATGCTATTAATCTGTTTGTATGTAGATGATTTGCTTATTACAGGTGACTCAATGGATGAGATTGAAAGACTCAAAAGGAGAATGAAGGAAGAGTATGAGATGACTGATCTCGGGAGCCTGAGCTACTTCTTGGGATTAGAATGGTTGCAGACAGCAGACGGAGTATACCTTCACCAAAGAAGGTATATAAATGAAGTTCTTAAAAGGTTCAAGATGGCGAAGTGCAACAGCACTACTATACCAGTCATGACAAACCTTAGATTGACCGATCATCAAGAGGAGAAGAAGGTGGATGCTACTCTGTATAAGCAAATTGTGGGATCTCTCAGATACATATGCAATAGTAGACCCGATATCAGCTATGGAGTTGGATTAATCAGCAGGTTCATGAGTGATCCAAGACAATCTCACTTGGCTGCAGCAAAACACGTTCTACGGTATTTGAAAGGAACTGCAGATTTTGGACTTTTCTTCCCAAAGAAATGTGACAATGTGAAGAGAGCTTTAGAGGCTTGGTGCGATGCTGATTGGTGTGGTGACAAGGTTGACAGGAAGAGCACATTCGGATATTTGTTCAAATACATGGGTGCAACAATTTCGTGGTGTTCCAAGAAACAGAACGTGGTTGCCTTATCGTCTTGCGAAGCGGAGTACATTGCAGCTGCTGAAACAGCGTGTCAGTGCGTCTGGCTGGAAACAATTTTTGAAGAGTTAAAAATCAAATGTGAAAGACCGGTGCAACTTCAAATTGACAACAAATCAGCTATAAGCTTGGCTAAGAATCCTGTCTTCCATGGTAGAAGTAAACATATCGAAACCAAATTCCATTTTCTGAGAGAACAGGTTAATAAAAGAAGTTTGGAGCTTGCCCATTGCAGTTCAGAAGATCAAACAGCAGATGTTTTCACTAAAGCTTTGAAGCAGTCTTTATTTGAGAAGCTGAGAACATCATTAAATGTCATACCTATGAGGAATTCAGATTGAGGAGGGTGTATTAGACACCAATCTGTATTCAATAACTTCTATAACTGTCTTAAACAGTTATTCTCATATACGCTTTTCTGTATAAATACTTTCATTGTATCTCCTTTTATTTTCAATAAGAATTTCATATACTTTTCAGAATTCTCTTTCTCTGTAACTACTCTGCACAATTCATTTTCTCTACATAATCTCTTCGTAGGCTCTATCAGTCCCAACAGGAAAATGGTTAAAGCACATCGTGAGAATAATAAAACCAAGGAACCAACTAACATCAGTCTGAAACGGCAATAATAGCAAACCAAAAGACCACTTGTGAACATATGTAGAACATATACCTTTATAACTATAGAGCTGTTAATTTGAACAGCTTTAACCCATTCTTGAATACTCTCTTTTATGGAGGCTTCAAATAAGGGGTAAAAAGAATATCAGACCCAAAGTTCTTATCATTAAAATGGGTTAAAATCGAATGAAGGTGAGTTTGGTCTACATTATATAAGACTTTACTTAACTTTTTATAAATAACACATTTGGTGTTGGTCAAAAATCAAATCGAGTCATCTTTAGTTAAAAGTTGAGACAGGTCATCACAAACTAATATTTGAGATAGGTCTACAAAGACGAAAAGATCACGAGTCGGATCAAAAGTTAAAATGAGCCTGACTAAGTTGAAGGTCAAAATAGGTCGGCCTAAACCGAAGGTTGACACAAGTTGTCAGTCTGAGTGAAAGGTCAAGATACGTTTGCATAGTTGAAAGTCGAGACGAATCAGTTTGGAACAAATGATGAGATGTGTCAGTTTGAGTCGAAAGTCGAGATAAACCCGGATGAAATGTTGACTGATAACAGTTTAAAACACCGTTATTTTTTATATACATTTGATACTAAAAACACCCTTTTTCACTTAGAAACTTGCTTTGACTCATGCTTTTTCATTAAGTTGTGTGAATAAGAGAGTTGAGGTTGATTTCAATGGATTTATGACTAATTCCCTTTGATTTGACAAAGATTGAGGTAATATTGGAAGCAGAGATAAAAAGCCAAGAAGATGGAGCTCGGAAGGGCTTAAAAAGGCACCAGAAGGAGGGAAAACCCAAAGCCTGGGAGTCCAGAAATGAAGCTCGGGCGAAGGAAATCGACGTCCACCACCCAGGCGGTGGCCTTAGCCGCCCGGGCGGCGGGGCCTCAAAGCTTGGGCATCCAGATTCGATGCCTGGGCCTTACATTAGTTGTTCTGACCGCTTGGGCATCCTCCTAGACCGCTTGGGCGTCGACTTTCGTAGACCGAACCCTGTTTCTGCTCTGTTTCGATTCTTTTGGACCGGACCCTGTTTTGACACGACTCTGACACTATTTAAAGGACCCTGGGGCTCTAGGTTTTGTATCTCTGGCAGAGAAGAGCATAACAATATGATAATGGTCTAAAAATCGTTATTCTTATACATTAATTTGATATCAAAACACAACCTTTATGACTTAGAATTAGCTTGAAACCATGCATTTTGTTTAAGTTAGAGAACAAGAAAGCCAAAAGTGGTTTTATAAATATTATGTTTGGTTTTACATTGTTTTGGCAGGATTTTACGAAAATTGAATGATGAAGATGAAGAAGGAAGGACTTGGAATACAGAAAGGGCATGAAAAGATGAAAAGGAGGAGTCACGACCACCACCCAATGCCAACCCAGCGCTGGGCATCCAAGTCGTAGACCGCTGAGCATCCAGTAAGCGTTGAGCGTTCAACGTTGCCACCGCTGAGCGTTAGCTAGCGCTGAGCGCCTAAATAAATGGGCCTAGGCCGAATTTCTTTTATTTTTATGGCCTATAAATAGACCCAGTGCGATTCTCAAAGTAATCTTTTGGCAATCAGAGACGTCCTGAGCTCTTCTTCACTCCTTGGAGGCGGTTTTTGGATGCGGGAGCTCCAAATCACCAATTCTAGGGTTTATTCTTCCATTCTTTTCATTAATTCCATCTAGTTTCACCATGTCTATGGTGAACTAAACCCATTGTTGTTGAGGAACAATGTAATCTTTTGAAACTCTCTTATATTGAAGTTCTTGTTTTATTCACATGCTTGTATTATCAATAGTTTGGGTTTTCTTATCCGATTTTCATGTTTGCATCGTTTAACTCATTCAGTGTATTGATCCTTGATTTTGTCGATACGGGAACGTACGGGGAAGTCTCGAACTAATAGGAATTCTCTTGGTTAAGCAATACTACCTAGGAATAGGAGTAAGACGACCAATTGCTTTAAACTTATGTTTATCATGCGTTATTAATTACTTAGGGAGACTAGGAATGGTAAACTAATAATTGATAATAGGCTCTCTTCGTTGAGGAATCGGGTTTTGAGTATATTAGAAAATTGCATGACATTGATAATAAAGCGAATTTAACAAGAATAGTATATATAGGAGGGTGGATAAAGATGAAATTGTAAACCCCAACAACTCCATTAATTCATAGTCTTCTTTGCCAACTGATTCAATTTGCATTTGCATATTTAAATTATGTTTTTGCATCAACCTTACAAATTATTTTTCTTTCAAGTCTTATAAAATCAAATCACACGAACGTCTAGGTCACTGAGTCCTTTGGGAGAACGATACTCAGTCTTACCATTTATATTACTTGATAACGATCCGGTACACTTGCCAGGGGCTTAACAAGTTTGTGGTGCCATTGCTGGGGACTCGTGGTTTAACTTCACTAGTAGTGTGATTTTGATTAAATTTGACTTTGTATATATTTTGTTTTATTTTTATTTTTATTTTTCTATAGAAGTGTTTTTAGGTTTTTTGTTTCTTGTGAATGCAGGAAGCAATTCAAAGCAGGAGCAAGAAAAATCAACCTCTACTCGAAGGATTGAGTGACAGGAGGGGGAGAAATGTAAGAAAACCATCACGTGAACTATTCCCCTCTCCTAAAAGGCTTTTACAATCTTCACCAGAGGCTCTTATACAAGATTCAGAGGAGATGGTTGAGCAACCTCCTCCTAGACGTACATTGGCTGACGCATCAAATGTGGTTGGTCCCTTGCATTTTAACAGCACAGCCATGCCAAGGGACAATGCAACAAATATGGTGATGAACCCTGCACTGATTCATCTAGTACAGAGCAACCAATTTCATGGGTTGTCGAATGAGAATCCTTATGATCATTTGACTACCTTTAATGAAATTTGCAATACTATGAAGATGACTGGAGTTTCTGACGACAGGATCAAACTCAGTTTGTTCCCTTTTTCACTTGGAGGAAACGCTAAGTTGTGGTTGAATTCATTCCCAGAAGGAACTTTCACAACACGGGAGATTGTGGCATCCAAATTCTTGAATTAGTATTTTCCGCAGTCAAAGATCAGTCAAGGGAAGTTGGAGATCTCTTCATTCAGGCAGGGGATGGAGGAAACTCTTGGACAGGCAAGGGAGAGATTTAAAAGCTTGTTGAGAAAAACCCTTGTCCATGGGTTTGACGAGATAGTTGTGGTTCTCACATTCCTGGGGTCTTGGAATGCAGTCTAAGCTTATGTTGAATGTTGCAGCTGGAGGAAATATTCTGACCAAGACTGCTGAAGAAGCTTATAAGCTAATAGAGATTATGGCGGCAAATAATGAAGAGATGAATAATGAAAGTATTGATTCTATCCAACGACAGGAAACTCCATTGTTACAATATCATAATTTGATGATGGAGAAAAATAAGATGATTACTCAGCAGTTGGATATAATTATGCAAAATTGTCTACATTGTCACAGGAAATTAGAGAAGCTTCAAGAATTCCAAAACAGCCACAAGTCATGCCAGTTCAGAAGAATGCAGATTCTGAAGAGATTTTTCAGTGAGTTGTAAAAAGCAGTATATTCTATGTTAATCATTTGGAGGAGTGTGGTTGCAAAATGAATGCAAGGAGTAATGTAAGAGAAGCATGTGAGATTATTACTAGGAGTGGAAGAGTATTAGAGGAGAGAAAATTGAGAAAAGAGAAAAAGAAAAAGAGAGTGACGAAAAAAAGAGTTATCAGAGGGAGAAAAGTGAGGAAGAAGAAATTGTGATGAAAAAATTGAGAGATGAGGGAGAAACTCAGGAAAAAGGAGTTGAAAAATTAAGAGATAGAGAGCATGAAAAACCCCTACCTTACCCAAAGACATATTCAAGGAAGGAGAAAGAAAAGCAATTTGAGCGCTTTATGGAGATCTTTAAGAAGTTGGAAATCACCATACCGTTTTATGAGGCACTTCAGCAAATGCCTTCATATGCGAAATTTTTAAAAGAACTTCTCATGAAGAAAAGAAAGTATATTGAGAAGGAAACTATTGAAGTGCAAGGAAATTGCAGTGCAGTCATACAAAGGAAGTTACCTCCTAAGTTACAAGACCCAGGGAGTTTTACCATTCCACGTACTATTGGAGAGTTAGAAGTTGGAAAAGTTTTGATTGACTTGGGAGCTAGCATTAATTTAATTCCTCTTTCTATGTTCAAAAGAATTAGAGGATTAGAACTTAAGCCAACAAGGATGACTCTTCAATTGGCAGATAGATCTCTTAAATATCCGTATGGAGTGGCTGAAGATGTAATAGTAAAGGTGGATAAATTTTTGTTTGCGGTGGATTTTGTTATAATGGAAATGGAGGAGAATGGAGATGCACCTTTGATTCTTGGAAGACCCTTTATGAAGACAGTCAGGATCGTGATTGATGTAGAAAATGGAAAACTTAAAGTCAGAGTACAAGATGAAGAGCTGAATTTTGATGTTTTTCAAGCAATGTCACATCCTAAAGATGATAAATCATGTTTTCAAGTAGACATTGTTGAAGAACTCTGTATGACACAAGGGAATAGAATGTGTGATGCATCTTTACTGGAAAGAACTCTTATTAATGATTGTGAAGATTTAAATGAAGAAGAGGATAAAGTGATTGAAGAATGTGTTCGGGATTTAGAGGCAACAAAAGAAATTCCAGCAGAAAAGGCTAGCTTTGAAAATATTGAGCCCAAAGAAAAAGTTAAAGAAAGCAAGATTGAGTTGAAAGAGTTGTCACACCATTTGAAATATGTGTTTTTGGAGAATAATGGAGGAAAGCCAGTTATTATTAGTTCTTCATTGTTCCCAAAAGAAGAAGAGAAGCTGGTGGAAGTTTTGAAAGCAAATAAAGGTGTTATAGGTTGGTCAATTTCAGATCTTAAGGGTATAATCCCACATATTGTATGCACAGAATTCTTATGGAGGACAATTACTAATTATCGGCTTGTTATCCCTAGCCTCCCCTTAACCCGATCCCTCGGTGAAAAGGGCCTATTACTAATTACCGGTTTGTTATCCCTAGCCTCCCTTAGTAACTAGCAACGCATTACAAACAGAAGCAAATACAATCGGTCGTCCTACCCCCTATCCCTAGGTGGTATTGCTTAACCAAGGAAATTCTCACCATTTTGTGTCATTACTGTACGTCCCCGTATCAATAAAGGCAAATATCAATTACCAAATGAGTTAAACGATAAAGGCATTAAGCACAGTATGAGAATCCAACCATTGATAATCAACACATATGAAAATCATATAATTCAAACAAGAGTTTCAATAAAAGAGAGTATCAAAAGATTACATTGTTCCCCCAACAACAAAAAGGGTTTAGTTCACCATAGTCATGGTGAACCAAGATGAAAATAATGGAAGATATGGAAGACAAACCCTAGAAAAGATGAAAAGGAGCCTAAGCATCCAAGAGATCCTCTCCAGAGAGTCAAAAGTAGGTCTGGCCGCCCTCCTCTGTCAAAAGAATGAATTGGAATTCGTAACAGGGCTATTTATAGGTGACGAGCGCAACAGAAAAATAGGCCCAAGCCCAGCTGACCACCGTCCGGCGTCACACTTTGCTGCCCGGCGGTGTGCCTGCCCTAAATCGCGCTACCGCCCGGCGGTAGCGGTCTACCACCCGGCGGTTTCCCTTGTGCCGCAAAAATGCCCGGCGTCAGGGGTCTGCTGCCCGGCGTCCTCTACTGGTGTCTTCTCCTCCCATTTGACCGCCCGGCGCCAGGGGTCTACTGCCGGGCGGTCCCTAGACTCTTCTTTTCTTCGATTTTCTTGCTTTTTCTTAAGTCTATGACCTTCATCTTCATTCCCAATCTTCACTTCTATCAAATTTGCTGCAAAACAAGCATAATATCGCTAAAAACAGCTTTTGACTCTCAACTGACTCATTTATTGAGTTTTACTTGATTCTAAGCTCATTCTAAGCAGTAAAGGGTGTAATTTAGTCCAAAATAGCATATCAAAATAACGGTTTTTCAACCGTTATCAGCGTCCAAATTTGATGCCTGGGCCTTACATGAGCTGTTCTGACTGCCTAGGCATCGACTTTCGTGGATCGAGCCCTGTTTCTGCTCTGTTTCGATTCTTTTGGACCGGACCCTGTTTTGGCACTCCTCTGACACTATTTAAGAGGCCCTAGGGCTCTAGGTTTTGTATTCCTGGGAGAGAAGAGCACATCAATACATTTTTTTCTCAATTCTTAGGCTTTCACTCTCATTCTTTCTTCCATTGTTCATAGAGTTCCCCCATGTCTATGGGGAACTAATTTTTATTTGTCGTTGGGGGATGATGTAACCTTGTAAACTCTCATGTATTTGAATTTATTCTTAATTCCATATGCTTTTCCATTAATTGTTAGAGTAATTCATCTATTTCTATGCTTGTTTTTATTTAACTCAATCATTAGCATGATTTATGAATTGCATGTGTCGGGAGGTTCCTTACAATTCAGGTTCTTTTTGAGGGATGAGGGTATGAGTCTTGATCGCCTTAATCTCTTGTTCTTCACATCATTTTACTAGGAATGCTAGGAATTGTATGAACTGGTAATTAGGGATAGGCTTATTCATCGAGGGATCGAGTTTAGGTAATTTAGTGAGAGACGTTGGCATTAATGCATAAAGAAGAATTCTTATATACATGAGAGAGAACTTGGTGAAATCTAACCCCAACAACATACCCATCTCATATAAATCAACCTTTGTTCATCTCTGTGCTCCTTTGCCACTGATCAATTACAATTTTATTTTATTTATTATTTTTGCACTCAAACCCAATGATCTCTTCTTATTTTTAAGTCTTGATTAATCTTGTTATCACACAACTGTTCAGCGTCGAGAGTCCTCTAGGATATGATACTTGGTCTTACCATTTTATATTACTTGTGCGACTCAGTACACTTGCCGTTTTGTCCCAACATTGACGCGGGCCAACTTACGCCAAAGGTCAAGACAGGTCGGTCAAAGTCAAAGATTGAGATGGGATGGCCTAGGCCGAATATCGAGACGGGCTAACCTAGGCCTAATGTTAAGGCATGTCTGCCTATGACAAAGGTCGAGACAGACCAAAGCTCAAGAAGAATTGGCCCAGACCAAACGTTAAGACATGTTTGTCCAAGTCAAAGGTCGAGACAAACCTAGACCAAATGTCGACTCAAGCCGAATGTTAATAATACGACTTGGGTCAAAGGTCGAGGTGGGTCGACCTTTAACCCAAGCGGGCTTAGGTGAAGGTCAATATGATCTGCCCAGATTAAAGGTCGAGATGGATAGCCTTGGGTCAAAAGTGGAGACAGACTGACCTAAGTCAAAAATCGAAATTGGCTAATCAAAAACAAGGTCGAGACGAGCCAATTAAGCTGAAGGTCAAGATTGGTGGGTTTGGTCCTAAGGTCATAAAGGTTGACCTAAATCAAAATTCGAGTTGTGTTTGTTAGAAGAAAAGATAGAGACAAATCGGTTTGGACCAATCTAGGTTAAATTAACAAGTTTAGACACGACAAAGTACAAAAACTTCAACACGGATACAAACACCTCAACACATGTAATTTCCAAGACATAGGACATGGAAACAAAAATCTATATATCAGATCATTATTAATTATTTAATTTAACAATCAATATTTATGTACTCAAATCATTTATAAACAATGTTAGTCTTATGTAATAATCTAAACATATTATCACTTGATAAAAAATAAATCTAATCCATTTATCTAATATCCAAAAACGAAATGTAAATTTTGTTTTTTATTTTTATAATCATAGAAACTCATTGAATCAGTTTACAAGTTTATGACTTTTAGAAAATCATTTTGTTTATCCTTATTAGTTGGAATTATGACAAAGAAAAAAAAGGTGAGACACTTCATCGATATGCGTCTTACAATTGTCATACGCAGGTAGGTATCTTATGCATGTCCACAGGACCACACTATGAAGCATGACCTAGCTTTATAGAAGAGCTACGTGAACAAAAGGTACTACCAATTGCAGAAGCTCTCTAACTGAGCTTTCCCTTCCTCAGTTTTGGTATGAAATTGATTAGCTCCAAAGGCAATGTTGCAGGGTCTTAGGCCTCCAGAGCCTACTGCAAACAATCCAAGACCCAAATAGAGAATAGCAAGGTGTGTGCTTGTGGGTTGTATGCAGTCAGAACGACTGGGACAGTTTGGTGGTCTTAAAGATGACATTCCAGCCCCTAGAAACATGATCATATACCCTGTCATGTTATCATTGATTAGAAGTTAAAACTACTAATCAACGTTTGGAATAGCTTTTAGAAAACCATTTCAATTGTAAAACAAGTTTCAATTTCATTAATTTAAAATAATATCACATTCATACCTAACTATCATCTTTAGCAATTTGAAGTGAACCGTTATTTCGATTTTTTTCTAACTTCTTTCTCTAAATTATCACTTTGCCTTTTATTAGATAAACAAATGAGGTGCCATTAACAAAGATTGGATTTCAGTCCCAAACAAATCAATTTTCATCAAATATTGAAACTGATAAGTTTGATATAAACCCAAATAATTAACAGGGAAGCTAAGCTGTTAGAACATGTTATATATTTTTACCATGGTGTTTTTACGTTTCCAGATTCTGTCATAGTCTGTTATAGTTAGAAGAATTTCTAAGAGCTTCTCCAATGGAAAATGCTCTATATTTTCAATAGAGAAACTTTCAAAAACTCTTGTAAATATGCAGGTCTTGACCAGAGAGAAGTGCTATCAATAACACGCACTCTACCGTTTGTTACCGAAATAATGTAACAGAATATAGAAGTAACAAATGGCTTGCCTCTAAATTATTGCCTAGTAACATTTATAATCCCCGAAACAAAATCTTTCTATCAAAACATGCAACCTTAACCAAGTAGCACAAATCTGCTAATTCAACGCACCATATACTGATGGCTAGAAAATCACATCTACAGGACTAGAACACAGATCAGGAAAAAGGAGTCATTGCACTCCACTCCACCTAGCCCAATCAACAAATTGCATGCCACCATACACATTGTTCGCAAAACGTACGCCAACAGTGAAAGCCAGAGCAACTGGGGGAACCTGCTTCGCCATTGGTGACGCTTCAACCAACCGTTCTAGTCCATTGACAATCTGATATCGCGTGTTGGAAGAAACAGCAAGAAACACACCTAGAATGGAGGTTCAAGGAGCAAGGAAATGTGTTACCACCAGGAACAAAATACAATAAGTTGAGTCAGGGTGAAGTAATGACCAAATATCAAAATAAGAGTAAATCAGAAAACGTCAAATGAAACTTGAGAAATGTTGGCAATCCACACCATACATTTGAACCGATATCTAATGGTATAAAGATTTCAAAACATAAATTGTTACGTGACCAAGTAGGAGACGTAACGAAATCAACCTCTCACACACTCAAAACAAGTAAAAGAATAATGAAAGAATAGAATTGAACGAATGAATATCTTTTATTGATGGTAATATCTGAATAAACAAAATAAAGCATAACCTCCATCAATTATTTCTAATAACTGGGAGCAGAATCTCCATCAGTTACATGAGAACATAATCTCTCTTACAAAACTCACAAATCAAAAGCATACCCTTAACCCTGAACTCTAACTTTATTTATACTAATTATTTCCCACTCTTACTAAATATTCTCCTAGAATATATTTGCATTTAATATAAATATTTCCCGAATATAACTTTATTTAATACAAACCTTCCCCATATATTTCCCTAGAATATATCTTTATTTAATATAAATATTCCCCATATATTTCCCTAGAATATTACTCTAGATTTACTAAATGTTTCCCCCCCTTATACCCTAACAATACACCCCGCTACAAAACAACCTTGTCCTCAAGGTTGGAAATTTGAAACTTGATCTCTGAACTCATCTTCATCATCATGTTATCACATGAAGGGAATCCTCTGGCAACTGCCCTCCAAGTCAAGTTTGGAGGCTTGGGTGGTGACAATTCCTCCTCCCATGACTTCCATTTTTCCCGGATTCTATTAGCCTCCAGCACTCTGGTCACCTCTTTTCCAGAATCGTAAGCCCTGACGGTTTTCAATGTCTTTCAATGCTTCATGCCGCTCTCTCCCTTCTGCCAGTGTATCAAAAATTGCAAGTCCCATTTTTTGTTTGCAAACCCACCTCCTCACAAAATCCATTGTTCTCTTCATGGAATTGATTCTTCCATCTGCCCTTCCTTCCAAAGCCTTCATTCTTCCTTCCAATACTAGCCCGTTTGATTCCTGCAGTTCTCTCTCGTTCGGTTCGGGCCGTCCTTTCACATTTGGCTTTGTCAGCCCTCTACCGTTTGGTTCCAGGAGTCCTTTCCTGTTCGGAGTTTGGACGTATTCTTCCACAATCCCCGACTGCTTACTAGTCACCAGTCTTTCAAAGACTGACCCAGTGTTTCTTTCTACGAATCGGATCACCATCGCCTCCTTTAAACCTTCCCAAGAAGGATTCTTGGCGTTCCCCTTCCAAAATCGGAACTAGAATCCGGCCTTTTCCTCCATACTGATGTAGGCTAGGCGCAACTTCTCTTCCTCTGACACCCCTTGTAGTTCAAAAAAATTATCAGCTCTACTGATCCAATTCAATGGATCAATCCCGTAAAAAATGGGTAACTCTACCCTTTTCCTCCAATTTGGTTGCTCCTCGTGGCATCCATTCTCTCTCTCTCTCCCTCCTCTTCCTCTCGCTGATCCTCCTTTTTCCCATTGACAGATCCTTGGCTTCCATCTGAATTTCCATCTAATTGTCGATCTCACCCTCCCATCATCCTCAGCAGTTCTTACAAATCCTTGCATACTGCCGCCATCTTCGTCTCCAATCCCCTCATGCACAGTTCCATGTTCTCCAGCTTTTTTCTTTCTCCTCTCTGACTATCCGGCAGTTTCCTCCCTTGACTATCCAGTAGGTTAGACCAATTGTTACGTGACCGAGTAGGAGACCTAACGAAATCAACCTCTCACACACTCAAAACAAGCAAAAGAATTATGAAAGAATGGAATTGAACAAATGAATATCTTTTATTGATGGTAATATCTGAATAAACGAAATAAACAATAATTAGGAGCATAACCTTCGTCGATTATTTCTAATAACTGGGATTATTTCTAATAACTGGGATTATTTCTAATAACTGGGATTATTTCTAATAACTGGGAGCAGGATCTCCTTCAGTTACCTGAGAGCATAACCTCTCTTACAAAACTCACAAATCAAAAGCATACCCTTAACCCTAGACTCTAACTTAAATTATACTAATTATTTCCCGTCCATCTCTTACTAAATATTTTTCTAGAATATATTTGCATTTAATATAAATATTTCTCGTATATTTCTCTAGAATATATCTTTATTTAATACAAATCTTCCCCATATATTTCCCTAGAATATATCTTTATTTAATATAAATATTCCCCTTTATATTTCCCTAGAATATATAAATATTCCCTATATATTTCCTTAGAATATATCTTTATTTAATATAAATATTTCCCTAGAATATTACTCTAGATTTACTAAATATTTCCCCCCTTATACCCTAACATAAACTAAATCTTTTTTGCAGTACTAATATGATACATTTTATCCTTTAATGATATGAATAATATTTGACCTCGTAACTATATTCATAGTTATTAACAAGTAATAAGCTTAAAATTGAGAAGAGTTTCCTAATAAATAAATGAAGACAAAGATTGTTGTCTTCCAGTTGGACGGAAAAGATGAACCACAGATCATGCAATATTTTTAAACAAAGAACATCATACCCCAAAGAGCAGCACTCTTTACAAGTGGTGGCACAGGTATGTCCTCTTCTGATTGCTTTATGCTCCTGGTATGCAGCAAGAACAAGTGAGAAATTAATTGCTCAGAAGAACAAGGATTCATACAGTTTAATATAAACTACCATCCACTATGAACACTGGCTCTTAATTAGATATAACTTTGGTACACTGTCAACAGAAATGGTTTCCATATCAGTAAACCACGTGGTGCCACCTCTTTAAAAGTGTGCTCATAAAACATTTTATGTTATACTAAGTGAGAGACCTAGGTTTCTATAATGTTGTACCTTGCAAATTATAGGGAATTATAACAGAACAAACTCCCTCTTTTGAGAAGGCAAAGTAGGCACTATGCGGAAGCAAAATAATAAGAGTACACTCATTTATAACCCAAAAAAAATCTCAATGGTTTAGTTAATTTCCAGTCATAATTTTATCTATTAACAGGATAGTCATTGTATTAGAAGCTCCTCAAGGCCAATTACAATTATACGATACGAGCCAACAAATTTTCTATTAACTTATGAACTATGAAGGTAGGCCGTTACATTGTGCCTACAAAGAAGCAAATTATGTCAAACAAACTCTAGGGAAGAAACTCATACCTCTTTACAGTCATGATCATATTTGCAATGCCTTGACCTATAATACCGCATGCAAATCCAACAGCTCCATACATTATACCCTGGAATTCAAAACGCAGGTTAAAATATAACTGCACAACAGAAACTTCCCACCTTGGTTGAAAAATGAAATGATTTCAGTAATTACCTTGTAGAAGTATGTTCCAAGTCTCTGCTGCACAGAAAACCTACATCCTGGCCTTTCTGCTTCAAATACACTGCATACAGTGAGTAAAATAGAAACTTAGGTGAAAACTTCTTCATACTCCACAGACACAAAGCAAGTAAGGCCTAACTATTGTTAATTGTATGGATAATTGTTATTTATGGAGAAACCTTACTTCCAAGACTTTTTTAGATGGACAATTATTAGTTATATATACACATAAAATATAAAAATATTGACATAAGAAAACAATCCCATCTATATGGTATGATGACAAACCTGCTAGGCAAGGCTGCATAAGCCTTCTGCATTCTACCAAGGAATCCACTAGATACTGATGGTTTCCCTATTCGAGCATAGGGCGCCAACATACCTACCAAAGCAATGTTAACAACTAGACCAACGAGAAGATCTGCAAGATACAACTCAAATTCGGCCCAAAAGTCTTTGCCTCTCTTTTGAACTTCAGCAAAAGTAGCACAACATGTATCAATGACAATCTGCATACCATGTAAGATAAAAAGTTACATAAATATAAATACATTGAAAACTTCCAAAATTATCCAACTAGGTCAGCATTACATGAATATCAATTATTTTCACTTATAGCTTATACCATATAAGGGCTGCAGTCATCAGCACATTTTTTTTTAAATATATAGACACCTTGTTACATTGAAACTATTTTAGTATCATAATTGCCAATGGTGAATACTTACTGTCATATGTTACATAGAGCACTCAGATGGTTGGATAGGTCAACACACTGCAGTTCTGCCATTAAATGATACGAAAAATAAACATTAGGATTCCTAAAAGACAAGACCAACCGACCTCTGTGCCAATTTTGAAAAGAAACGCTGGATCAGCTAGCATTCGATTGCGAAGCATAGAGCATGATTTCATGAAAAATCCTAAAGGCCAAAAGGATCCCTGCAATTAAAACAGTAATTATAACAGTATTAAAGCCTAAGATAATGTAATGGTAATCTTGTTTTACACAAGTTTGCGCCCATAATCCATTACATAATCACAACTTGGAAAGAATAGGGGAAAATGTATAGACATTTAGAAACTGTACCTGCAGGTCCAGATATCTAAGTAAAAGCACCTTCCGGATTCCCACACTCTTAGCAGCCTCTATCATGTCTAAAGGAAGGGTAGCTCCACGAGCCTGTGTCTCTCTCATTACTTCATCATATCTCAGTATTGGCCCAAATTCCTCCTCTTCATTGTCATGACTGTCATCATCACCACCATCCCCACCCCCACCACTCCCATCCCCCTCTCCACCACTTCCAAAGCTTCCATTCCCACCACCGCTATCTACTACAACTCCATTATCATCATTTCTATCAGTTTTGGAGTCTGACTCATTATCTGGAGTCACATGTTCCTTACTCAGGAGACCATCACCTCCCCCTTCGGAAAATCCTATCGAAGTCACAGCAGATTGCGATTCAGCAGACGGCTGCGACATACTCATTACAAGAAAATTTTTTTTCTTTTGCGTAGCCACCCATGGTCTACCACACTTGTTCCCACACAGAACTTGGAATGCAGCCTTATTCAACGCACCCCTGAAACTCAACCTAATCAAATTTGACTCCCGATTTCCCAAATTCCCGAGAAGGGCTTCTTGCCTCACATTGGAAACACCGGCCACGGCAAAATTTGAAAAACAACCCGCCATTATGCTAAAAAACTGAACTTTCTCTCACAACAATACTACCCAGAAAAGTCGACTAATTTGTTTTTTCTTCTACTGATTAAACAATCAGAAGCAAACCAACCAGGTCATTCCCCAAATCTGCAGGACAAACAGAACCAAACAAACCAGTCACCAAGCCAAACTTAAGCATGCATGCATCAGGGAATGTAGAGAAAAATGAAAATAAACAAGGGCAGTACTCAAGCAATGAAATTTTTGAGACGAAAATAAGAAAGTTCACTCAAAACGGCTAAGAAAATAAGAAGGAAAAGTACAAGAATAAAAGAAAACATAACAAGTAAAAGAAGGTAAGAAATATACGTTGTTGAGAGGAGGATCAGTCGTCGGAAGTTAGGGATAAAACTGGAAGTGAATAGATGCGGCGAAGTGAGGGTAACTGCTTGAGTACTTTTTTGGCTTCAGTGTTTTCCCTATTTTGTATTGTTGAAGTTGGAGTTATATATATTTAGACATATAATATATATATATATATATATATATATATATATATATATATATATATCATATACAAAGATACATCAGACATTATTGGTCTTATGCAATAATTCACAGCACGAATGCAAGTGGGGTACCACCTATTGTAAGCGTGGGTCGAACGAGATATTTATTTAGAAGTGTTTGATTGCGAAATTCTTATTTGTCACGTTCATGTTCTCTATGTCTTCTGCACGGACATTAAAACATCTAATGTTTTTGTTTCGCCGAATTACTAAAAAAGAGCAGTAGCCAAATAAATTAGGGTAATGCAGTGAGTTAGAAACTTTATAATTGGATTCCATTTACTACTGAGTTAGTTGGTCCAATTTTCTAAATTTTAAAAATATAAAATAAATTATAAGTGCTAAACAATTTCAAATTAAATACAAAAACTTTCAATGTTTAATAATTAATCTAAATTCACTTTAAATATTAAATGCTTATCAGATTAAAATTTTAAAATAAATTAAATATCCAAACCTTTCGAAAGATTTAAAAGAATGATATTGTATAATAAGCATTACTTTTTTCAAATTTATAAATTGGTCAATTATCAACGACCTCATTTAACTCCATTTAACTTATACGAGTTAAATTTATTTTGGTTCACATGAAAATTTCAGTTTTGTTAACCCAATTAACTTGAGATCTATTATATGTTTAACTTGAGATTATAAGTTACGGAATTTTTTTTTTCATTCTCGTTTTTTTTTTACTTTATAAGTATGAAAATTCTCTCTTTATTTTTAAAAAATATTATTAGATTTTGTAAGCTGAAAGTTATAAAGATTTAGAAAATAAGATGTTTTGAGAATGGACAAGTGGCACTTGATAAGAGAGTTGAACCATTTAAGACAAACATTTCAATTTTTAATGGGAAAAATACGAAACTTGGTTCATTTCTTTTCATCTAAGCAGTTTCTACCTCCACTCCCAACTCTCCCATTTTTCTCAACTTCCTCTCCTCCAATTCTCATCACCGATCCAGATTGAGTGCAATTGCGCAATTAGGGCTCCTGTGAATTGGACTGCTTCATACAGAGGTAAGGGAAGCTTGATTGTTTTCTTGTTCTGTTTTGGAAATTGGGATTTCGCATGAATTGAGTATTTAGCTTGGGGATAGTTTTTCAAAGTATACATGTATGAAATTAATTTAGTGAAATAAAGGTATATGAACTGTGAATGGTGTGCCGTGAAATTGGTTGAATCTATGGCCTTGATAATCTTGAATAAATTGATGTTGAGTAGTTGGATACTTTGATTTTCTGTTAAACTGTTACTGGATAGGTACATAAGCAAAAATATGAGATTTAGAGCCAAATTAGAGGAACTAGGGTAGTCGGATTTTGAATTTGATATCCCAGGTGGTTTTGGTCATTCAAGACTATTTAGATAAGTCAAATGTGACTTATTAGGAGCCTTAAAAGTGGTAAAAGCAGTGTCCAATTGGTAGAACTAGAATTGGGTGTATAAGTGGATGAAAATGAGTAATTTGAGAGTGAATTGATGTGAAATTACTAGAGAATTGGTTTAGGAAATGTTAGAGTTGATTCAAGTTAGATTCATCATAAAGATCAAGTTAGGAGTGCTAGAAATCTATCAAAAGGCCTGAAACGAAACTTAGGAGTGTGAGTTCTGCAAATTCTGTAGAAAAATTTGCAAAATTCACGCCTGGGCGCCCCTAAAAGGGCGTTGGGCGCCCTTTTCTGCTCTTGCTTTTGTTTTTGACGTTCTGGGAGTTTCGGGCATCCGTTTTGGACGTTCTCTAGGTCGTTCTGGGGGTTTTGGACCCTTCCGGAACTGTTGGTGAGGGTTTCAAAGCCATTTTCTTTGTCTAAGTATGAGTTACGGGGTTTTGGGTTGTTTAGTGATTATTCTTGGACTGTTATGATATGCTAATGTATATTGAATGGTTTTTATATGGATTTCAATGTGATAACATTATGGTATTCACTTTTTCACGTCTTGAGTTAAGTTCTAAAGTGAAAGTATGGTTTATGGACGTAATTCCATGATCCTCAAGGGAGGTTACATGGTGGTGCCCTTTAGTTATTGTGATTGACCGTATGAATGGCCGGAGTTCAGGATGGGGTTTATCCTGACATTCTAATGATCATCCAAGCTCAAGTAGAGAGTGATGAGTCATGTGGTGAGAATAGCAGGAGGTCCTAGGATAGGCGTTTCACACTGTAGGCCTATACCGCAGTAAAGGGCTTACACTTGTGTGTGGTCGGGTGAAACCCCTCGGCAATGGCTTTGCAAAGTAGTAGGGCCACAACAAGTGCACAAACCCTTGGAACTCGACATTTCATACTAGTCCGGATGGTCAAATCACTTGGTCAGTCATTGGTATCAAAATAATGCATTTGGTCGTAGTCTATGTTATGTTATGGTCTTTTCATGCTGTGTGTGATTGTATAACATGATTTTTATACCTAGCTTACCCTTGCATTGTGTGTGTTGTATGTGCTTGCTTTCCCCCTTGCGATGATCATCCAATCCTTTGGATGTGAGCCGTAGCTGAGGATGTGCCCTTGGAGTAAGCACTGGAGAATGAAGAAGGTGCAGTCGTTTAGTGCTTAGGATCATTCTTAGTTGAGTCATCTGGTTTGAAATACATCCTTTGTAAGTAAAGTTTTAAAGGTCAATTTTGGATGACTGTAAACTTATAACTTTATTTTTATTATTAAATTGTTCTATCATATTATAATGTTAATTCATTCGAAAAATTGGATATAATTTTTGGGATGTTATAAAAGTTCTTTTCATTTGTGAATCATACAATATAGAAGTAATTTTCTTTATAAAAGAAAAACTTTTGAATTATATAATCTATAAGTATTTTTTATATTTTATTATGCAATCTGAAATTCTTTTTACTTTAAAATTATATAATTTGAGATTATTTTTTATAAAAAATAATTGAATTCTAGGATATGAAACCCTAAAAATTATGATAATTAGAAAAGGAAATAAATAAGGTTTAATAAATATTTTAAGTAAATAAAATAGTTTTTTAATTATATAATTTAAAATATTTGGTCAATAATTATTTAATAAAAATATATTAGATATTATGAGATATTTTTATATATTATTAGATATTATAATATATTGTTACATATTAATAAGTGATGATGAACTATTTAAAAATTATGATAGGAGAAATAATGATTTATTAATTTAAAATATTTATTTTATTTTTCAAGAGATTAAAGTTTTGTGAATAATTATTAAGAATATATTAAATTGATTATCTAAGAAATAAAGTAGGTACAAGAGGATAGAGCTGTCAAAATGGGTCACAGTCCGCGAGCCAACCCGGCCCGTCACGGGTTTGGGCCAGGTTGGGTTTGAAAAATACAACCCACTTATATGCGGGTCAGATTTCAACCCGGCTCATTTAGACCCGGCTCATGCGGGTTGAACCCGTGGTGAGCCGGGTTGGCCCACCAACCCACCTACCTAATTTTATTTTTTTAATTTATTATTTTATTTATAAAACCCTAGAAAATAAAATACTTTATTCACTCGCAGTGTATACCAAAAAAAGTAATCTCTGCTATCACAAATCACTCTCACGGTATTTTCTCTCATTTGACGGTGCTCTCACCCTCACTTCACTAAAATTCTTCAAGAAGCAAGTAAAACACCCTTCCTTTTTTCTTCTCTTTTCTCCACAGTTTTGTTTTCTCACTTCTCTTTCTTTTTGTTAATACCCAATTTCGTCCGGGTAGTCAAAAATATATTTAGAGTTAATAAGAAAAAAAATAAAAAAGGGAGGACAGAGATATTTTTCGTATAAATTTCTAAAAAAATGTCTCTTTTTTGTTTTCTTTCCTTTTATTTTTATCCAACTCCTTTCGTTTTTATTTATTTTTTCTCATGTTTATATTTTATTATATTTTGTTTTATTTTATTTTTATTTTATTTGATTTTATTTTATCTTATCCTATCTTATTTTATTTATCTTATTTCTTTTTTGTTTTATCATAGTTCATTTTATTTTAGTTTATTTTATTGTATTCCATTTTTTGTTTTGTGTTGTTCCATTTTTGTCTTATTTTTTGTTTTTATTTTCTCTTTTTTTCGGTTTACTTTTATGTATTTCCATATTTTATTTATTTTGTTGTTTCCTTTTAATTCGTTTTATTTATATTGATACTTTTTTATATAATTATTTACAAAAAAAATGAAAAAAATGAAGATTAAAAAAATGAAAGAAAATTAAAAAGAAAAATTAAAATGCCAAGGTCAACTCTAGAAGCAACAGTTGCAGTGCTCGGCCATACAGAGAACGCTTAGAATGTGTTTACACCGTGGCAGCGTGAAAAAGGTATTTGGTTTTTTGCTGAAAATTCTTACGCAGCAGCAACCATACATTGAAGGGGAAAGAGTCTTGAACAAGCATATGCCAACTGCAAAGTGGAAACATGAAAAAAGAAAAAAACAAAGAAAATCCCGCGCCAGAGGATCCCTAAGTTCCCGTGAAACGGTACAACAGGAAGGAAGTCTGCTTTGGTTTTGGGGGGATTCATTCATTCACCATGAGAGAGCAAGGGAGCACTATGAAATAACACATTTTCTTGACTCCCTCACCTCGAACACGAACTCTCATTTTGCATACAGAGAAAAAAGGCTTTCATCCATCAGAACCCATTACCTCATCCCCTCCATTCGGTCCAGCACCTGAAAAAAAGAGAAGAGAAGATCACCTCACTATCCTTTTACCATCACAACGAGAGACCATTGAGATCCATTATTCATCTCCAACATTCACCATCACATCACAACACCACAGAGAGGGTACAAGGTCACAGAGAGAGTATAAAGCAAGAGAACATTATTCTTATCAACACTTCGCTGCCGACCTCAAGATCAGAGAAGAACTACCACCATCACCAGGAGGGAGCAAGAGACCTCACGGGGAGGAGAACCATATTGCCTTCACCTTGGTTGTGAACCTTGTCGTCCAGTCAGCTGAACCTTCCTGTGCCTGTAAGAACATTTTCATTGGACACAAGGCGAAAGAAAAGAGAGAACCATCTGACTTCACCAGCTCTTTTGAAGCCACGGAGGTAAGTTGTCGTCCCTAAGCTCTTGGTTGTATGTGAATGCCTTACTGCTCTGTTATGTCTACGTTACATGTCTGGAATTGGATATGAATGAAGTATGCATGTACGTGGTTGTGTTCGTTAACTTGGTGATGTCCTCTGTCAATCAAGAACTGCACCAAAAATGCAGTTTCAATGCCTGCAAAATCCATCATATGTAACTAACAATAAACATAGGCATGTCCTACCCCTTCACATCAAGGCTCGATACCTTCTGTTTCCACCTAGAGAAATACTCTAACAAATGCAAATATGGAACTGAAGTAGAAATCAATCGACCAAATCAACAAAAAAAACTCACATAGACAACCTCATCATTATCTCCCATCCCAATTTCAGTAACCTTCACAAGAACTCAAGCTCTCACTTCCTAGCATCCGCGAGGTCACCATCATCAGCTCTAATTTATACCCTCACCAAATCAAACCCATTTCTCGCGGCCATCAATCCCCTGCTCAGCCCCCAATCACCAATGAAACCGAATCGAAAATCTTACACAGAACAACACCATCATTCTCAACACACCCACACGCACAAAATCAACCCATAGCCATCATAGTAGAAGCCCGAAATCAACGCACACAACACTATAACAGAAACCTGTAGAACACACAAACAAGCACAAAATTGGAAATTCCAAATCATCGCCAAGCAACCCTTTCCCTATCGGAATTCAAGTCCAAGATGAAAGTTGAGAAGGAGGAAGCGACGTGCCCTGTTCGGAAGCTAGGACCTCGGAGGTGGAATTGGTGAGGTCGACGATGGTGAGGTAAACCGGCGGCCGTGCGGTAGGCGGTGAGGGGAGCAAGAAGCAAAAGGAGAAACGACAGCTGCCTGGGAAGCGAAAGGAGACGATTTCCTCTCAGGCGAGAAACGAAAGAAGAGACCAGAGGTGGCTTGTGGTGGCGCGGTGATGGAGGAGACAGGGCATTGTTGCGATGGTCATGGGAGTGGCGGTCTGGCTGGCGAGGAAGGCAACGACGCCGAGGACGGCGTGACTCTGGGGGGATGTGGCGTCACCGACGGCACTAGGGCTGGAGAAGGTGGCGGCGACTCCTTTCTCTTTGACGGCGACGACGAGACCGTGATGTTGATGGCACGGTGGCTGTCGAAGGGGAGCGGCGACACGCGTCGTTGATGGCGACGCTGTTGATGGTGGCCGCCGGTGACGTTTTGGTGACGGCGCGGTGGCTCGCAGTTGCAGATGGAGGCATGGAGTCGTCGGCAGAGGAAGAGTGAGAGGCCTTAGGTCTTTTGATGGGGAGAGTGTTGAAATGAGGAGAGTGTGTGGGAACCCCTGAGGTGGTTTCTGACCTTGAGAGGGAGGAAGCCCTGGGCCAGTGTCGGGCTAAATTAAAAAAAATCTCTTTCGTACCACCCGCATTGCTCTCGTACTCCCCTGTTGTTTTGTTTTTTTTCTGACTGGGCCAGCGTTGGGCCAAAAATAAAAAAAAGGGGTTGGACAACCCTGTTTTCCATCCTGACACCCCATTTCTTACCAACACACTCCTGTCCACTCCATTGGCTTGGGTCGAGCCCATTCTGCCACTAAAAAAAATCTTCCTTCTTGCACCCCCTATTTTTATTTTCATACCTCTTTCCACTTGGGCTTAGGCCCAATCTGTCATTACAAATAAATTAGGTTTTGCACATCCTCTTTAAGCACCCCCACACCTTTCTATTTTTGCTTTCTTATTTTACTTTTTATCTTATTTTTGTTTTTATTTTTATTTTTATTTATTTATTTATCTTGTTATTTTTATTTTTTTTTATTTCTCTATTTTTCCTTTTTCTGTTTTAAATATCTATCTACTTTTTGAATATACAAATACTAAAAATAATAATAATAAAAATATATTTTAAAAGGTTTAAGCACATGTGCGACCATTCTGTCTGCCTTGTGCCAAAAACCTTTTTCTTCCTCTTTAAAAAATCATAAATTGTTTTAAAGGCTTTAAGCACAAGTGCGACCATCCTGTCTGCCTTGCGCTAAAAACCTTTTTCTTCCTTCTTTCAAAAATAACAAAAATATTTCAAAAGGTTTAAGCACACGTGCGACCATTCGCGTCAGCCTTGTGTTAAAACATTTCCCTCCTTCTTTCAAAAATAACAAAAATATTTCAAAAGGTTTAAGCACACGTGCGACCATTCGCGTCAGCCTTGTGTTAAAACCTTTCCCTCCTTCTTTCAAAAATAACAAAAATATTTCAAAAGATTTAAGCACACGTGCGACCATTCGCGTCAGCCTTGTGTTAAAACCTTTTCCTCCTTCTTTCAAAAAATAACAAAAATATTTTAAAAGGTTTAAGCACACGTGCGACCATTCTGTCTGCCTTGTGCTGAAAACCTTTTCTCTTTCTTTTATAAAGAAATACCAAAAAATATGAAAATCTTCAAAAACTAAAAAAGCATCTTACAAACAATCAATCTTTCATCTAGAACTACGTAACCCTGATTTCTCACTTTGAGAATACGTAGGAGCGAGGTCAATCCTTGTAGGGCACAAAAAATAAAAAAAAATTTTGTTTTCTTTAGAGTTTATCTTTTTAGGGGAAATTAAACATTTTGCAAACCACATCTTTATTCGTGTATTTAATTAAAGGTACTGCCCTCGGCAGGCGTTGTAGGGTGCTAACACCTTCCCTACACGTAACCGACTCTCGAACCCAATCTTTGGTTTGTTGGACTGTGCTTTATCATTTTATGGTTTTTCCGTAGTTTTCCAGAATAAACTATGGTGGTGACTCCAAAATCTCTTTTTCTCAAATCGCTTCCTTTTTGGATCCTCGTCTCGTCGCGATTTTTTCCGGTTGCGACACTTTTTTTTTTTAAAAACCATGTAATGACAAAAATAGGGGTTTGCGAATTTGTTTTTTGATCTAGGGGATTTAAAGATATGGAATGATTTTTTCATGTTCTCACGTGCTTGTATCAGATTTTGTTCATTTTATTTAAACATTTGAGTATACATTATTTGAACAAGCTCTTTTTGATATCTTTGAATTTGGAAAATTATGTTACAGATTAAACTATTAATTTTATGTTGATGTTGTTGAGTATTGCTTCTCTTTTTTTTACTAATATTTTTTTATTGATTGTCCGAATTGTTCTGATATTAGGAAAATCTTTATTAGTGAATTTGGAGACAACAAGAACAAGGGTCAATGGTTACAACAAGAATGAAAAAAGATCAATATAAGAAATTTATTTGTATGTTTTTTGTGTTTGTTTTTGGATGACATTTGGATTATATTGTACTTTTTATTATTATTTTGAATTGTCTTTAACATAATTTTTTGGGAGTAAAAATTGTTTAAATTTAAATTACAGAAAGTTTATATTTTTTTTATTTTAAAAAAAATGTAATTAAATGGGCTAGTGAGCCAACCCGTTTACCCACCAACCCGTGGTGGGTCGGGCTGAGTTCAAGTTTTTCTGGCTCGCTAATAAATGAGCCGGGTTGGGTTGGCTCACTAAGTGACAAACCCATGGTGGACCGAGCCGGGTTACCCGTTTTGACAGCTCTATAAGAGGATAATAAACTAAATTATACTTCATGAATATAATAATATATTTAAATTACTTCTTTAGTTAATATTTTTTTAGAAATAAATAGAATTTTGGGACGAGAGTTTCATTATAAATTGGTGAGTTGCAGTAGTAGTAAAAATCTTAAATCCATAGTTTTCAATGATTTAGAGAGTGAAACTTAAGTTTAAATAATTTTTAAAATGAACTTGTAGAGAGAGGCTTAGAGTTCAAACTAAAGATTAAAAGGTTTTAGTTTTAACAGTTGAATATTGAGGTGAAGGAAGCTAACTAGTCATTTGTCTTATGTGATTGATGTTGCAAATGTGGCTTTAGGTTATTTTGATTATAAAAATATAGTTACTTCTGGGTTAATGAAGGTGTGAGTGGTAGAGTACATTTCTATGAACGTGTTTTTTAGTTTTGATTTATGATTTAATGGTGTTGATTTTATTGTTTCATGATGTTTAAAAGAGTTTATGTGAACATGATTTTGATGATTAATTTGGGTTAATGGGTTTAAAAGTGTTACTTGAAAATTGGGAAATATAATGTTTTTAAGTAAGGAGTTGGTTTGATGAGTGATTTCAAGTTGTTGTTTTTAATTAAATTTGTAATTATAAAAGAGAATTATTGATATTTTATGAGTTGTATGACTATTTGGAGAATTTATGAAGACAAGTGTATTTTGTTTGTTTTTTTATATGTGATTGCGATATTTTATTTTATTATAATTGGGGAGGTTGTAAAATTCTTTTGTGAATTTCATTTTTTTTATCATAGTCGGAGAAGGTTTTATTTCATTGTTATTTGACAATTTTGTCAAGTTAATAAAAGTATTTTGACGCAAGACATGAATTTTCTTTTTATTTGAATTTTAACTATTTGAGTTTTAAATTAAGTTATGACAATTTTTTTATAGTAATTATTTGAAATAGGATTATTTGTGTAGTTATGCATTTTAGGAAAGAAAACAAAATGAGGTGTTACATTATCCTATTTGAACTAGTTATTATAAAAACAAAACCATCACCAATTTATTTAAAATTCAAATAAAAAATAATTCATGTCTTAGCATTATTACATTTTTATTAACTTAACAAAATTGTAAAATAAAAATGAAATAATTTGAGATTGCCTACACATTTATTGATTCAACTCCAACTCTTATCCTTTATTGTTGTACATCTTTCTCAATATCTTATATAAAAATACCATCATCTTAGGTGAAACTCACGATAACAAATAAAATGGTAAATTAACATGAAAAAGTAAAAACTTCAAGTTTGAAAATAAGGTGACAAGGTATTTAAAATTCCAAAACATTTAAAAATATAGATCTTTCCTAAAATCGTTTTCCTCGTTAAAAATAAAACATTAAAGTTTATTAAGTAGACTCTTAAGAAAGAGAGGTAAGTCAAAATAAACAAACTTAATAATGTTGTCTTTCTTATGCATAAACCCCTTATCACTTCATACATCTTATTTATAACTTAGAAAATTGATAACGATTAAAATACTGTTATTTTTATACTTAATTTTGATATTAAAAACACCCTTTATGACTTAGAAACTAGCTTGGAATAATGCTTTTGCTTAAGTTGTGAGAATAAGAGAGTTGAAGGTGGTATTATTGGTTTTATGCTTGGTTTTCCTTGTTTCGACGGGAATTAAGGTGATTTGGAAGAAGTTGAAGTAGCAAGGAATTAGAGTCAGTAAAAGCTGGAAAAGTATTACATAGAAGATCGCATATAGCGTTTAGTGCCATTTTGGGGCTCTGAGCGCCAATTTCTTCTGTCTCACGCCTAAGTGCTACCGTTGAGCACCAATTTCTTTTGTCTCACACTTGAGTACCACCGCTGAACGTCAGTTTAGTGCCGCAACCACCACTAGGCACCCTTTGGGGGTGGTGAGCGCCGACGACGTGAGTTTGGACCTGTTTTCTGTTATTTTTATGAACTATTTAAGGTTTTGGACGACTTAGAGACTATATCTTTTGACAGAAAGAGGCACAAAAACACTTCTTTCACCTCTTGAAGGGGGATTTTGGATGCGGAAGCTCTGATCTTCAACTTTTAGGGTTTTACCTTTCATTCTTTTCCATATTTTCATCTAGTTTCACCATGTCTATGGTGAACTAAACCTCCATTGTTATTGGGGAAACGATGTAATCCTTTAAAACTCTCATGTATTGAATTGATTTTTATTATATATGTTTTACTTCATTAATTGTTAAGGTTTTTCCTTTACGCTCTATGCATGCTTTGTTTAACTCATTCAATTGACTGATTATTGATTTTGACGATATGGACACATACAAGAAAATCTAGAACTGGGGAAATTCTCCCAAAACCAATATTACCTAGACATAGGGATAGGAGGGTTGGTTGCCTTTAAGCTTCTGTGCGATTGTAATGCATAATTAATTTCTAGGGATACAAGACATTGTGAACTAGTAATTAAGAGTAGACTTTCTTCACCGAGACATCGGGTTTAAAGTAAATTAGAATGTGACATTAACATTAATAAAGAAGATAAATTCATAAATACATGAGAGTAGATAGGATAAATCGGAAATCCCAACAACATAATCATTCATATCTTACACACCAATCACCAGTGCATTTTTCCTGTCAATTGATCAACACTTGCATTCATATTTGTTTTCTGCATTATAAACACCATGATTTCGTTTGCAAGTCTTAATTAATCAAGAAACCACATGAATGTCTAGGTCGTGAGTCTTTAGGGAAAATGATACTTGGATTTACCATTTATATTACTTGATACGATTCAGAACACTTGCCGGAATCATGACAAAAATGAAACCAGCTTCTAATTAACAATATTTTACAACCCTTCCCCCTCCCCAAATTTTTGGATGATGAAAGCAAAAAGCAAATAAAATAAGTAAATAAACCAAATATTCTATTTAAACTTGTCTAACCTCCCTAATCAAAATGAACAAACTCAAACTCACACAAAGTCCTAGCCTCCCCCAATAAATAAAACAACTTAAACTCACACGAGAGTCCTACAAACTCTTAAACTATAATGGAACCATTCAAACTCACACAATAATCCTATGATCTATTTGACTATGATGGAAAAACTCAAACTCACATTAGAATCCTATAACCTCTCTTAATATAATGGAACAAAATATCACAATCTCATATTTATAAAAAAACCATAAAAAACACATCAAATATATATATATATATATATATATATATATATATATATATATATATATATATATATATATATTATAATTCAATTACATGTCATTAGATACTTTTCCCCCTTTTCTAAATTCATTTTTTTTCTTCTACTAATTTCACATAGTTCAAAATTTTGGATATTTTTTCTTTCAACGACTTTTTTTTGGTTATTTTATTTTTCTATTTCTTAGACTGATTAGGCTAAATCAAGGTAATTAAGAATGATTACGTGTAACTAATATTTTATTTTTATTTTTAGCATAGACATATTTCATCACATGAACTAAAAGTTATGACTCAATGTAATAAAGTTAAAATGAAAAAACATTACTTAATTGTACACTTAGAAGAAAAACTTAATTTTATAATCTATAATGAAATCAACTACATTAAGCTTAATAAATGATATTTCTACGCGTTTAAAAACTCTAAAAGAGAATTTTTTTTTCTTTTTACCGAATGCAGATTCTTGAGTTTATGATTGTCACCTAATATGGATGACAATTCTTAATAGTTATAGGGAGAGATAATAATAAGTAATATTATTTTTAATTATATTATTTTATTCTTCAGGAAAAAAGGATAAACATAATACACAGAATAAAAATAATTGTTATTAAGAGTATTTTTGAAATAAACTTGTTTTTCGCAATTTTAGTTGTTTTTTATGAAAATGTAAAATATAAGCTTAAATTTAATAACTTATTTTTTCAAATTTATATACACATTATTTTTATGAATAAAAAGTTATTCCGAATACAACATATTACCATTTTCACAGCTAGTTTTCATTCAAAAGTTATTTTAGTTTTAATATTAATTAACTAACCAACTTTAGTGCTTTCAACTGTTGTCTAGGTGGTTTAGTTGGATTCGATTATAGAGGGGTTCAATTCCGGTTCTGGCAAGTTTTTATTTTCATTTTGTAAAGTGATAAATAACGTATCACAAAATCTGGGTGGTGTTGTTGGTTATAATGCCAGTCTCTCTCACTAATCCGGTTCGAATATTTTTATTTTTCAATAATATTAAGTTATAATAAATTTATAGACATTTCATATAAGAAACGTTGTCTGGGTGGTGTAGTTGGTTATCACGCTAGTCTCACACACTAGAGGTCCCCGGTTCGAACCCGGGCTCAGACATTTTTTTTTTGCATATTTTCATTTTCTGACCAAACCCAAGAAGGCAGACAAGTTAGAAAATAAAATCGCAAGCTTCATTTCCCCTTTCTTCACTCTTTGCACTTTCCTACTTTCCTTCCTCTTCCTTTCGTCCTCCATTCAATTCCTTTTCCAACAAACTTTTTCTTTGTCAATCACAGAAAGTGTGTGTGTGAGAGACAATAATGGATTGGGGAAACGTCACCGCTGAGGATCTCATCGACGCTCTCCGCGAGGTCGACTGGTCGGCGCCCCCGCGCCCGCTGTCTGAATTCTTCTCTCGATTTACCGTTCCCAGATCTTCTTCCAAATGGAACAGCCGCCTCAAATGCAATCTCTACTAGTACCGTCCCTTCCTCTTTCCTAACCCTCTCAATTTCATCGTTACGTCTCAATAATTCATCAATTTTCATAATTTTAATTTTCCTATTTTCTTTTTAATTTCTTTTCGATTAACTGGATGCTCAGCCCAACGAATTTCCTTTTCCTTTATGTTTTGTTTTTATTTTGCATGTTTTCTTCTTTTTTTTTCGATCTTTCCTTGTTTTGGCCTTGTTTAAACGTTTTACGGCTGATCACTTTATGGAATTATTTCATTCTGTTTTTAAGGTTCCATGATGAATTTCGAGTTAGTAGGATGTGATGATTAATCATAGGATAGTGTTTTGTAAATTTGGGGATGACTTGTTATTGACATATTGTGGTTTTGGATTATTAGAGTAGAGGTATTATGGGGCTGGGAAATGGCAATGATGGTTGTGTTTTTGTTTGCTGCAGCTACCGGACCAACTACTTCCTTTTGATTGTGTCTGTTCTCAGTAAGTGGGCTTCATGGATACTGTTTATTCAAATTATGATATTTGGAGATGGCTTCTCTCATTATTAGTATTTTTAATTGTAGTATTGGGTTTTCTTCGGAGGCCGCTTGCTATTGTAGCCGCACTTCTTACTGCACTCAGCATTGCTTTTTTGAATGACAGGTAAACTGTGCTAATGGCTATGTTTATATATTGTTGTAGATGATTGGTTTTGAAGTTTATTTGATTTTTCAAACATTTTGGTAAGGGTTGTGGTATTTAGGGGGCAGGTTTTATATGACTTTAGAGCTTAATGCATTTGATGCCATTTAAAAAACTAATTAATCTGAACACCTTCGATTTATGATTTTCCCTCTTGGCACACTGTTAATTAGAGCCTCCAGTAGCACCCTGATAGTTTACTACTATATTGACTCATCCCATTTACTTCTAGGCTGATACGATACAGATGCCATATTTTGTGGGTGGTAGTTGTGTTAAGGAAATTCTGAGCTGCCCTTGGTAGAATATTGAATAATTCTCTTTGCAGTGTTCATAGTGTTTCTTTATGCAGAATCATAAATATTAGAAGCGTGGAGTAAACCGGTAAAATTTATATATGGTTTATTTTCTAGATGACATAGCTTGACTTTAACTGCACTCCCAGTACCCATAAAAAATCTTGCCATAAAGCTAACGTGACATGAATTGCATGATTGTTGTGCTTCTAGCTTTCGTTAAGGTTCTTTTATCACATTATTTGTAATAGCAGGTTAGTGACTTTTGTATTTCTACGCTGATCAACACAGTAGTTTTAGCATATATCTTTGGGAGGTACTTTGGATTTTGGTTGTGACATGAGCAGACAAATGAATAGGTCTTATTCTGCAGGATGGGAAAGGTTGGTAGGTATGGTAGAAAAGCAAGAGCTTTTGATCAAATTCAGATTTTAGTGTATTCTGGGTCTACTCGAGACAATAGTGTTAGTATAGTTCTCGACTTGGATATAAAGAAAAAGTTATGTTCTCTAACACTGCACTAATCTTCTATCTAGAGAGGGAGAATAGCAATGCAAAATTATTTCTAAGGCTGTGATATTTTCATGGTTACAAAATAGAGAAGGGAAAAATCTCCAAGGGGTTGTAACATATAACACTAACACAGCTGTTGAGTACAACAACAAACTACTCTAACAGTTGAGTTTGACTTTAGATATTTTATTATACTTACATGATGGGCTATTAGCCAATTATTTCCCCCGTTAATATTTACCTTTGGATAATTTGTAAAATATTTTAAAAATTTTTACCCTCAATCCTAGAAATCTGTAGAAGTCTGAGAATTTTAACTGTGACGTTATCATTCATTCAGCGTCAGTATTATGTTAGGGAAGTGCTTATCACATACACACACATATATATACATACATACATACATATATATATATATATATATATATATATATATATATATATATATATATATATATATATATATATATATATATATATATCACATCAACGTAATTGGTGTTTTTTTGCAGCTTTGCAGGTACCTTTAGTGAGAAGGTAACAAGAACAGTTAGGCAATTTTCACCACATTTAGCTGCCAAAATGAGACCTCCTCTCACGTAAGCATATTTGAATGTTGTCTCTTTTTACTTTGGAAGTTTATGCATGTTTATCAATTATTTTAATTTCAGGCCTGTTATTCGTGGACGTCCTTCAGCCAAGAGAGCAATTTATATATGTGGTCGGCCACGTTGGGTGTTTGTCTTGATATTTTCTTCTGGTAAATGAATGTGGGATGTGCTGTCTAACCTTGCTATCAGTATGATATTTTTGACTCTAATGATTCTTTCCCTTTTTTGTGCAGCAAGTTTCATCCTTTGGTTTGTTTCTGCTGGTCTCCTGACTGTTTTATGGGCTCTTGCTATTGGTCTTCTTGGTACATTTCATACTGAGAATTTTCAATCTTTTTTGCAACTGTGAAATTTTCTTGAGTTTATTTCTTTTACTATTTTCAGCTACCATCCTACATGCAAGCTTTAGAACACCAAACTTGAAAGCTCGTCTAAACACATTCCGTGAAGAATTCCGTGCAGTATGGCGCAATTATAGTGAACTGTAGCTTACATAAAATTTGTTGGACTTTGATGTAAGTGCTTTCTGCCTTAGCATTTGTCCATATTAATATGCTTAATGATTTAATGTCTATGTGAAGAACATGTAAAATACATACATTGAAGTGATTGAGAAATAGATTTGTATATTATGGTGTTAGGTAGAATGTGTAGCCTCTTAAGCTGCATACTTATTACTATCACATGATCTAAGACATGATGAGTAATTGTCATTCTCAATGAATGTGTACTATCAAAAGATAGGTCTAAATGATACATATTGGAAGTTAAAGGTTGGTCTTGTGACAGACCTGTACTTATAGTAATGAGACTCAGAGCAATAATTAGGGGAGTAATTCCCACAAGACATTACGGTAATGGTCATGCAACCAGACAGGTTCTACCAGTTGAGTTAGTTATGTGGAGGGGGGGATGAGTTGCATGGGGAGATGAGAAAATAACAGAACGACTGGAGGGGTGGTATGGGGAAGGTTTTGGGTTTCATAAGCTAGGAAAGATTTAGGATACTGAGGACTCAGCCTATTGTAGAGCCAGTGAGGTTCTAGGGTGTGCATTGCAGAGTCTCCTTTCTTTTTCTTAGCATTCTTAGTATTTATGAGATGCAGTTGAGCTCCCAGTTATTTCTAATTAACATTGTTGGATAAATAGGGATGTTCTTGACCATTAATGTAATGGCTTTAGTTCTGTATCTTTCATTTTGATAGGAGGTTGTTAGTATATGAGAGGAGAAGGAAACGTTAGCTCTCTAACTGTACATTAGTTCTCTAACTGTTTTAGGCAGTTAGACAGGGAGCGGAGTTAGGCTGTATAAATAGAAGAGTGTTAGTTGTAGAAAGCATCTTTTGGAGCGTTGTTGTATTCTGAACAGGATCGTTATTTCCTGTTGGGGGGAGGTTAGGCTCCTCATCATTGCTACTATCCTTGTATTCTTCTATTACCTAATAATACATCGAGGTTATTCAGAGTTCTGGTGCCTTTCTGGGTTGAGTGAGTGAGTCTTGATTAGGTTTCTTGATTGGAAACCTAACACATTTACATATTATTATTATTTATTTATTTTGCACATCTTCAAAGGCTTGTAAAACAGGCTGTCTTTGTTACTTCATAAAATTCAGAACTGGACATGAACTCCTTTTGATGGCACATACGAGGATTCAATTTGTAGTCCCTATGTATGTAGAGATCTTTACTTTTAGTGCATCGGTGAAAAAAAATCTCCTTCTAGCCTCCTTTTGATGAAAAATGTCAGATGTGGTCTTTTTCTTTCACAGAAAATTTTCTTTTTGGCTCCTTGAGGTGTCAAATTGAACCAGGGTCATGGGCCAATCCTAACCCATCCTTGAAAAAACTCCCTTTTAGGAGGTTCCCTTAAGGGGGGTTAAAAAACTCCTCTCAAGTGAGTTAGAGTTAGAGTTAAGGTGAATTTGGTCCTAGTACAACACTTTAATTAATTTTTAGAAACAATATTTATGTACAATATAAAAATATATATTTTATTAGATAGGCTAATATATTATAATTTTTAATATCATATTTATTATTATGTTATTAAATAAAATATATAATATATAATTTAATAATGACTACAATTTATTTATTAATTTGCAATGACGTAATCTGTATCTGTGTTATAAATTATATATATACATCGGAGTCCATTTTTGTGAAGATAGAATTCAAAAGTTATTAAGCACTTAGATTTTTTTTATTCTTTAAATTTTCAAGATAAATATGTTAAAAGGAAAAACGGATATGAAAATATTAATTTGATATTATCATGAAAAGATGAAAGGGAAAGGGAAACAAACTAACACTATCATTTGGTTGAATATATATTTTTATTAACATGTGTGATAAGAATAATTGTCTTATTTTAATAAATGTTGTTATAAAATATAATCTTTTTTTTTTATCTTATATTGTGATCACACTTGTTTGATGAACAATTAATTGTAAAATAGTCATTTTATCTCTTATTTTTATAAAAGAAAGAAAAAGAAAACGGTAAACGACACAAGTCTCTATTTTTGAGATTTATAATCTTATCTTAATAAAGACTTTATAATCTCTACTCACTAACTCTATTTATTTTCAATATTTATTTTAATTAATGTTTAAACTAATACTAACTATTTATTTTTATGTTGATGTTAATATATTTAATTTTAATTTTTATTTTAGTTAATTAAATTGACACCAATACAAAATTAATTTTATATAATATAATTACTGTCAATGTATAAAGTGCATTTCTTATATTAAATGTAACATAAATATACAAAGTATTTTACTGCGAAAAAAATGTGTGAATTTTGTGTTCTCATTGATTTTTTAATTAATGTTTCTGTTTTCTTACATTTGGAGAAGTAAAGTGATATATATTTATATTCATTTGAGATACATTATAAAGGTAAAATAATCATAAAAGAGAAAATTTGTATATTTTTAGAGAGAAAAAATATAAAGTATGGTAATATTAAATAAATGTAAAAAATATATGTGTATTAAAGTATCATTTTTAGATTTGGAGTTATATGAGGTGATTTTTTATATATAGTTTTTTGACAAAAAGTAATTAGATTTGTAACAAATTAGGAGCTAATTGCATTTTTTTCTTATATTCAAAAGGAATATTTTTTTAAAAAGAAGACTCATGGGTTGGTCCTAATCCATAGGACTTTTGGGGATATTTTGGTCATCTGGGCTTTTCCAGTGGGGTTTTTTTTGGTTTTCTGAATTTTTTTATCTCAACCCATATGGATTAGGACTAAATCATATGATAGGGCCAAATTAATAGGTTTACTACTCCTTGATATGAAAATAGTAACCACACTTGACATGTTTACATAAATGAGGGGCCAACCGGAGACAATTTTATTTTCAGGACTGAAGAAAACGATTGTTTTATTTGAAAGTACTAACAACATACTTGATCTTAAATATCTTCTCTCTCTGCTGATGCTACTATCACTTTTCTTCCACTAATGCTTAGGTCTATTTAGACGAACTTCTCTCTAAGCTCTCTTCTAGAAGGGAAAAATAAGAAAAAAAATTGAATTAGCTTCTCCATAAGCTAATTTGTAGAAGTTCTCTCACAGTTTCTCTGATTTTCTATTTTTAATTTGTGCTAAGCTAATTTGAGTCTATGGAGAAGTCAAATTCATGTTTTTCTTATATTCTCCCTGGACGGTTTTGTGGAGAACCTCGTCTAAACAGACCCTTGGTATATTAGTGGCATTGAAATTAAACAAGTAATAAACTACTAATGATCCCCAGAGATATGTGCACTCACGTTGTTCTCAATAGTCTCATTGCCTAACCTTTGGTTTTTTATTTCAATTCTTATATTGTCTTTAACTTTTGTTCAGTCACTAAGGAGTTTTCCCCCCTCATTGGTGGCTGAAACAGGGGTCAGATGTCATGAATATGATATGAATCTTGGCTTACTAATCTGATATTGTGTAAACTTGGGGAACTTTATATTTCTTTTGGCTAGCTTTAAGATTTCTTCAGGTTAAGGCTTAAGAAACTTATCCATTTACTTATTTAGAACCATGTTCCTCTTTGCTTCAAATGCCTTGCCCCTTTCGCAGTGTCCGTTTTTGTAGTATAATTTGTGATGTCTTCTATTGTGATCCTTATTTTTTGAAATAGCAACATTCTAACTTCTTGGTTTCGACATATTTGCATGTTATATAGTGTTTTGTAACGCTGACACTGATTGCCGAACTGATGTGACATAAATGTTGTAGGTGTTGCTGCTTTATGAAGTATTTTCCTTTAATTGGAATGGAACATTATATAGGAAGTTGCGAACCATTGGAACTACCAGCAGATTGTAAATTTTCAGGAATCTTGCTTTTGTAAAGTACACTGTTTACGTTGTTTATTATGTCTAGAGGAAGCATTGGAATATTGATACATGCTGTAACCTAGAGAATGTCATCATTCTAGTTGTCAAAGTTCTTAATTGCTCTAGACATTGGTGACATAAGATACGTCAAGTTCTTTTATTTTGATATTGTTGTGATTCTGATTAAGGTAGCAAAAATGGTTGCTTGCATTGTATGATGCTTGCATTGTATGATGCTTGCATTAGTGCGTAGTGGATGAGTAGAACTTCAGTTCATGCATCACATATATTGACACTGTTTTGCCTAATAATTAGTTTTACGTCTACATGCCGTTACCTTATTTTCTTAGTTGCATACACAAGCTCACCGAGGGTCAGGTATTTCTAACCTGCCTTCAAATGAAAAAAAAAAAGTTATTACAATTACTTTTATTCTTGGACTTGAGCAATAGTACTAATAAGATGTTTTGATACTGAAAAATAAGAAAAAAGGAATAACTTCAGGAATTTAAACAAAATCCTATAATTTTTTAGAAACTTAATTTAGTTTTTATAGCTTTAGAGATTGATATAATGTGTAATTTAGACTATTGATCATTTTACTTGCTCTTCTGTAAATCAGAAGGAAACATATGGGTCATGATAATTTGACGCTTCCACTTTTCTCTTATCCTCAATTTTCAACTTCATAAATTATTATTTTATTATAATATTCAATATATATTTATTTTTATTATGTTAATAATTAATGAAAGGCCGTTGTCAAATGAAGTTATTACCACTAAAATTTGTGGTTAAGGTCAGTTTACCTGTGTTTTTAATATTTAGAAAACAAATTAGTGTTCAGACCATAGATAAAAAAATAGTTTTTTTTTTTAAAGAATTACTCTTACACGTTACAACTTATCACAAAGAAGAAGTAAAAGAGAGATTTTGTTTTACCAAAATAAACCAAATAAAAAAATTTCTCTAAATAGATTTTCACGCACCTTATTTTCTTAATTCGAAGTGTTTACTGTGTAAATTTAGAATTCAACTTTCGAATATCTTAATTGTAAATAATGATTTTCAGAAAAAAAAGAAGCTAAAATTTGGTTTCCTGATGCTAACTTCTGATTTTTTTTTCTTTTACAATTTTCATAGAAAAAGGGAAGAAAAATTTTAAAAATAAAAAGTTATAATAAAGTTGATGGTAATACTGTAGTTAAGATAAGCCAAATCTAGAAGCAACCAAGTTATGTTCATGGAGGCAATGATGTGCATAATTTGTGGTGGTGTGGAATGAAGGAAAGGTCACGATTTTGGTGATTTGTATGGTGAGGGATGAAGTGTTTAAGGGTTCTCTAAGAGATGTTGGGCCAACTCTTGAAGGAATGTGACTAAAGGAAGCCACTTGGGTTGCTTTAGCTTAAAGTGACCTTAAAAGTGATACAAAACTAACAACATAACTTTATTGTAAATCAAAGGTGATTACAGATGGAGAGTCACCTCTATTTATAGGTTAAGGTATCTCAAAATGGACAAAAACTTTAACCTAAAAGAGCCACCTTGGTTGGCTTAGAGAGCAAGAAGAAATCCTATCCAATAGGAGGAAGACAAGTGGCAAAAATCCTCTCAAATGAGAGGGTGACATGTGGCCACTACCTATGGAAAAACCTCTCCATTCCTAGAGTGACACATGACCACTAACTAGGAGGAAAAACTCTCTAATAGGGTGCCTACACATGTCTAGGGCGAAAATGAGCTCCTTATCCTCCAAGCTTGGCAAAAAATGTTGACCCCTTGGTCAACACACCCATTTTGGACATCCACCTTGGTCAATGTTGGGCTTAAGGCCCAATGTTGACTTAGGTGGTCAAAACCCTACTCTACTTGACTCAAATGGAAACCTACGCTATTAGGCCCACAATACAAAGCTTAAATAAAATCTAGACTACTTGGCCCAGATCCCAAATAAAATCTAGACTATTTGACCTAGAGGGTTTCACCTTGCACCTCCAAAATTTATCAAAATGCCTATTTCACCCTTAATTAAAAACGTTTTTAATTTGTTTTAATTTTTACCTGCGCATCCAACTCCTTGTCCTTCTCATCTTCAATGTTCATTCCTGATCTTCCTTCCTCCCCTCTTAAGGCCATGACCCTTCTCGATGCTTTTTCCAACACTACTTTCACCTTTAAAAGAGAGGAGTTTTCGAGGTGCAGTGCTCCACATACGAAACTCCTTATGCATTTGTGGTAGATTCAAACTTGTTATCTTGCGTTTTATTTTATTCATACCACTAATCATTAAGTGATGACTCAACACCAAAGAGGAACTTGGATGTTGAGTCATGAATTTGATGTCATCCATGTTGGTCTCAGTTTTGTAGACATACACTCCCCATAAACATAGTCTCAAATTTGTTTCACAGAAAACTTCTACAATCTTCCAATCCTTATAAACCCCAAATCCCATATCCTCTCATTCCTTCAAATTGAACAAAACTCGTAGGTCACACAACAACACATGATTCTCGCCCACGTTGAAATTATGGTACCACCTACGTTCACCTTCAATGAATAAATGCATTCTGATAGTTCTCCAGCGACTTTCCATTGTTTCTCTGTCGGCTTTGGCATCCACTACACAAAACACTAAAGCTGGAACAACAACTGGGAACTTTCTACGGGAAGTGAAAACTGGAAACCTCCCTCATTAACATGGTGGAACCATTCTGGGATGTCGCTTTCTTGCATCACCACTTCTAATCATTTTACTTCTTTACTGACCTGTGAAACATATAGTGACATGTATGCCTATGTCGGACATGAAAATGTGAGACAAACATGTTTCGGATATTGAGATGCGATAGAAAAAATATATGCTTTGGATATGTAAATGCGAGAGAAAGAACATCGGATCTGGAAATCTGATTTTTCTTTTATCGAATGTCGATATCCGATAAAGAGAAATCAAATTTTGATATCTGATTGGATTTTGATATTTGATTCCTTATTTATACAAGGGTATTTATGGAATTTAGGGCTGTAGGGTGAAACCCTTAGAGGTGTAGGGTGAAACACACTTTGACCCAAAATACAAGGATAAAAAATTATTTTTATTCTAAAATCTTCATGATAGCCCAAGAGATAGAGTCTAAGTCCATCTTCCACAAATTATATGTTATCAAAAGTAAAGTAATTTAATATAATTAATTAAAATATTAAGATTGATTTTAATTTTTTAGGGAGAAATAACAAATAAAAGATAATTTCAATGTAAATAAATTTTATAAAATATTGAGTATAATTGAGAATAATTTATTATTATTATTATTGTTGTTGGTATAATTTGTAATAAAATTAATAAAAAATAGAAGAAACAATATAAAATTTTATACCATTAGGATAGAAACATCAAAATATCATGATCATGAACTAAATTATTTACAATTTTATTATAGTGAATTAAAAAATTATAAATTAAAAAATGATGTAAAATCAAATTAATGCACTTATAGTTAAACTTAGATTAATTTAAAATTAAAAATTAATTTTAATTTAATTTGGTGTGAATAAAATATTTGAATGGTTTTAACCTTAAATATAATTTTCAATGAAATATTTAAAATTAAAATATTGGAATGAAAACTTAATCTTCATAATCATTTAGTTAATATTCTACTATTGAACAATTTTACTCTACTGACAAACTCTTAGGTCATGTTATTAAAGGTAAATAGTTAGATTAATATAATAAAAATTAATATATTTTATTTTTAGTATAATAGCAAAGTTATAATCTTATTAATAACTTTAATGTTTAGCAATGGTCACATACATCTATTAAAGAAAAAACTAACATTAATATACACATTAAACTTAAAGGAATAATTAATTATTTTAAATTTACAAAACAAAAAATTAAAAGATGAAAGAATCTTTTTCAAGAATAATTGAATATTATAACGATAATTTTTGTTTTAATAAAATAATTACTAAAGATTAAACATATATTAATTTTTTTTATGATTATAATTTTATTTCTTATTACATTAAAAACGAAATATCTCAATATTTAAAAAATTCCTTTTAAATACTTTTCAACAGTAAAAGAAATTAATTATCATAAATAATTGGACACATTATTAAATTAATAACACTTTATATGTTACATTCATTAATACAACCCAAAAATTACTTATTTTATAATAAATACTATATTTATTTTATTTTTCATATATCTAAAATTTAAATTATATTTTCTATTATAAATTATTTTTTTACTTTTAAAGTCTTTTCCTCCTTTTTAAAAAAAAAAAATTAAAATAAAGAAGGAAGCGCAGTTTAAAATTCAATCTTCAAGAGTCGAATTCTAATATGTTTTTTACAGGAGAAATCAATATATATAGGGTGGAAAATAAAGTGTGTGAAGATTTATTTAAGGAATTTATTTGGAAGAGAAGCTGAAAAGGTGAGAAGAATTTTTGCTTCATATAAAAACCATTAAGTAAGCATTACTTTTCTTTTTGAACATAAAGTACTGAAAGCACTGTGATTGCATAAAGTCGAACTGCAACTTTTGTGACCATTACGTGTAATTGGAGACTAAGAAAGGTATATATGGTTAAGAAAGTTTTATTGCTATATATACACTCTTCAAAAATTTTTCTAAAGATTCCCACGGCTTGTGGCTGGAAAGAGAATTTCATACTACTTTTTTTAAATAAAATATCATTGTAAAGTGATTTTTGAGTGAAAATACATTGTTATAGTTTAACAAGTGAATATTTCTTTACAACTAGACAGAGATGATTTTTTAATAAAAGAAACTCCACCAGGAATTGTGAAGAGCTCCAAACATTAATATTATGGGTTTTGAATGTTAATACATCCATACATAAGTTGAAGTGGATTTCTACAATATATTTTTATTATGATGTAATATATATGTTTTAAGTGTATAATTAGATATCAATAAGTAATTCAAAAAATTTTCAATTTCAATCAATAAATATAAAACAAGCTTAATAAATAACAAATATTAAATTTGAAGTAACTAAGATATCATCTTAAGCAATAATTTTTAAATTAATTCAATCTTACATTTCAACTTATAAAATAAAGTTTATCCTTAATTGTATATTATAAATGTTTTGCTTCTGAGATCTCTACATAAATTATAATTTTTAATAAAGAAAAACAATAAGAAAAAAAGAAAAAACTTGTGGCTTAGATCTGATGATAGGTGGGTCCTGTAACATTCACAGGTTGGCCCATGTTATTGGAGACTCTTTCAAACTCATACCGTGTGCGACATCATGTCTCACTCAAACATCATAATATCATAATCTTCTTGTTCTTCATGAGGTTCATAGCATTACTCTCTTCCCCAGAAGGGTATAGCTACCACATATCCTATTGATTTCATTCATGACAGTTCTTGAAGAAAGTAAAAACTTTGATGGAGAATTACTTGAGCTGGGCACAGGCTTTGGCTTCTGCATGGGGATTTATGTTGGTAGTGGCTCTCATGTGTTGCTGCCTCAGCACCAAACCAAGACAAGATAGTGATCTTCTCTCTGGAAACGGTAGTTGCACTTGTGATGGTGGTGGCCAAGCTTGTGTTTGATTCTTTTTCCTCTTTCAATTATCTCTCTGCTCATCTTTTTCTTAGGTGGTGTGATTCCCTTCGTTAGATATTTGATGTATATAACTGATTAATTTAGTGTAAGTTTTTCTTTCAGCTTTTATATGTTGTTTTCTTTATATTGTGTTAGAGGTGATTGTTCAAACCATTTTGTAATTTAGTGAAATTCAGCTTATTGAAGAAGCATACACACTGTTCTAAATTCGAGATTCCAACTAGTTCTTTTCCACTCTTTCTTTCTCCTTTTTACTTCATTTATAACTTTATATATATATATATATATATATATATATATATATATATATATATATATATATATATATATATATATATATATATATATTCTTTTTTTTTCTGTTTTCACAGTTTTATTTTACTTTTAGTTTAAACCCTTTAGTTGTCCCTATTTTTTTTGGGGTTTTTTCATTTTGATCCTCTTATTTTTAAAATCCTCAATTGAGTCCTTATAAGTGTTAATTTGAAGCAATTGAGCCTCTGCCGTTAAATTTAATTAACGAGGTTAAGTTTTTGCATAGGTGGTGGGATGACATGTTAATTTCTTTAAATGTGATATGTTTTGAGATGAAACATGGCATGTTTGGAGTTGAAAAGTGTTAAATTGAATAATATGTAAAATGTAATAATATAAAATTGAATAATATAAAACATAAAAAACAATCATCTTCCATTACAGTCAAACACCACCTAGAACATCATCAGAACCCAACCACGCCTCAGAACCACCATCATTTTTGCGCCGTAATCGAACTCATCATCATCTATTTTCTTCTCCATTAAACCATTTGAAACCTGTAAAGAGAAAACAAAATCACAAATATGAAAACCCCCAAATTAGCTATGAACCCTAAATCTGAAAATCCTCGACGAGAATGAAGACCTTGTCTACTTTATAGATCCACCGCGTATGGATGAAACCTTGCAAACACCTGCTGAGGTGGTGAGTAAAACATTTTTGTAGCATGCTACCAGATCCTCATTAATGTGAAGATCCACTTGGAATGTTTCCTAAACTTTCTTCATCAGGATTACCTTCACTTCCTGGGAATATAATTCTTTCTCCAACTTTAGCAGAACTGGGAGGCTCAACCAACTCAACCTGGAGAAAGCACAATAATCAAATATTTATTCCTCCAACACTTTAGTAAATAAGCAATTCAATGGAACCGAAAAAACATCAAAATAAAGGGAGTCAGGAGACAATAGCATAAATCGGCTAATATATATACACACACATTTCAAATTAATAGCAATCTAGTTCCAGGCTCTACTAATCCTTCATGGACCCCAAATTTATCTTTGAAACTAATTGAAAGGATCAGGATTCAGACATTCAATGATTGATTGTTATCTGAGATGAAAATGGTATAATACAATAAGTGGGATCATACAACATCTTATAATTACAAAGACTAAACACACGCTATCACACTAATTCTTATAAGTTATAACCATACGATTAGCTTTACTAACACTACAATAACAATACAATTTAGAGTGCTGTGAAAATAAAGCAACACCCCAGATACATAGATATTGTATTTTTCCTTACCTTGGAATGATCATCATTTGAAGCAACAAGAATCATGGCTTGGGATTTAATGCCTTTCATGGATGCAGGCTTTAGGTTACAAAGAACACAAACCTTTCGATTCTAAAGAGAGTCAATAGTATGAATTAACAATCACTTAAAAAGGAATACGATCACGACTTGTTAAATTAATTCTGATTAGACAAAAACCTGCATTTCATCAAGTAGTATGTATTTGACAAAGTAATCTTATATGGCAGAAACCCCTCTAAAGAAGGAAGAAACAAAAACCACTGACAACGTTAGGGTAAATGGAGATGTTCATATTGAAGCACTCGACATCGTCAATGATGGCGAAGCTAGAGGCGATGGTGAAGAAGCTGAACTTTAGGGTGAAGGGGAAGAAGTAGTTCACGGAAGGGAGGAAGGGGAAGTTGGGGATGACAGTGGAGGCGTTCGAGGTGCACGCTGCCGGTGGAGTTTTTGAAACTCAATTTTTATGTTTTTTTTTTCAAATGCAATGTATAATGGTCTAGCAATGTCACGTTTAAAAAACTGTCCACCTCAATATCACAGATCATAAAAAATTTAACTCTGTTAAGCCAATTTAACAGGGTCCAATTGATTCAAATTAGCACTGTTTAGGACTCAATTGGGGATTCTAAAAAGAAGAGGATCAAAATGGAAAACCCCCACATAAATAGGGACAACTAAAGGGTTTAAACCTTTACTTTTTTTATTATTTATGTTAAAATGAACAAAATCAAGAACAAAACACTTACTTAAACGTATATGGATTCACGATTTTAAAGGACTTACATGTGGTGTGATGTGTTGTGCAAGTCTTTTATAATATAAAAGCTTTTCAAATTTTTTGAAGGATATCAAAATTAAATAACTCTAAAGAAAATAAACATACTCAGGATAATAGAAGAATAAGAAAATAAAAGAGAGAATCAAAGAGATGTGAGAGAGAGATAGAGAAAATATGTTCCATGATTTTGTGAGTTTTTAAACCAATGTTAAGAATTTATGGTTGACATCAACAACCCAAATTCAAATAATCAAAACATTGTTTCTGGAATTTAGATGGTCATTCCGAAACCATTCCAGATGTGTAAAAAATTGAGGTCTTCTCAGGATAAAACTTTTGATGCTAGCAAGAACGTGTCTCTACCCTATTGCTCTCTAATATAAAAAACTGAGTCTAGTATCCCTTAAAAAAAGATGAAGATTTCATTCATGCGAATAAGATATGCCGACACACTTTACTTAGTGCCTTTTCTAATGACTTGTTCGATGTGTACCATTTCTATAAGGAAGAAAAAAACATTTGGGATTAATTGATTCTCAAATATACTGCTGAAGATGTTGTCAGACAAAGATTCGTCATAGGGAATTACTCCTGTTGGGAGATAATTGAAGATAAAGACATAAAAACCCAAATAAAATAGTACCACAAGTTGCTTGAAGATATCAAAGTAGGGAACATAGTTCTAGATGATGATTTTGTTTTAGAACTTCTTATCAATAAATTGTCGCCATCTTGGACTACTACAAACAACAACTGAAACATATACACAAGTAGATATCACTTCTAGAGCATATTACATATATTATAATTGAAAATATCAACAGAAAAAAGTATGTTACTATAAGGGCTAAAACTTTGTCTATAAAAATAAATTGGTAACCTACTCCAAAAAAGTACAAAAACAAACCTAATCCCAAAAGGAAAAACGATTTTTGAAACTCTTTTCCCAATGAATCTAATCCCAACTTTAAGAAAAAAGAAAATAGCTTTGTATGTGGGAAGCTGGGCCATATGCACCATAGCCCATATTAGAACAAAAAATGACAATCCTCCTAGGATAAATAGTACCAAAGGAAAAGATACAACTGTTGCGATTGTTTCAAAAATAAATTTGTACCGTAGAGCCAGATGACGTACGACTTACGGGCTAGAAAATCTTAGAATATCTGAAGGTACCAACCGAGCATGATGAAGACTGGGCGATCTAACTTAATGATCAACTTTCCCATATTAAGGGTAATGGGCCGATATTGGGCCAAAATTAAGGTTTCGCTAATTTCAAGCCCATCTCAAAAACTATAAATAAAGGTCAAAGGTAAGAGGTAGGCGATCACATTTACTGTGCATTTAATACTTTTTGCTAACTTAAGCATCGGAGAACTTTTGACAAGTACCCCTCCGGACAATTAGAGTGAAGACGAAGGCAGAACAAGGACATGACTTCCCGAACAGTCTTGGAGTAAATTGTGGAGGTGTTAGAAGTTATTTGGCCCTACACCCGAAACAAAATCTAATGACTAATTTGAGCAAGTGGGTGGTAAACTCTAGTTGTACCAGACACATGTGTAAACATAAGTGCTTTTACTTCCTACACTAGTGTAGGGGATGGAGAAGAACATATTTACCTTGGTGATTCCAGGACGATTCTTGCTCTAAAAAAAGGAAAAGTTCTTCTTAAGCTGGTCTTGAGTGATGTGCTCCATGTGCCCTCTACTAGAGCCAATTTAATCTCTATAACTACTAGAAAAATGAAGGTTAAAATGTTATTTGAATATGACAATATTGTTATGACCAAGGTATCTTTACACTTAATATTGTTAGGAAACAAGTATGCTTCGTTTTACACCAAGAGGGGGGGGGGGGGTGAATTGGTGTTAGTTCAAAAACAAAATCTTTTCGCAATCTTTATACAAATGTGCAAAGCTTTTTGGTCTTTCTTGAAAAGCAAGTAATGAAAATTCAATGCAGCGGTAAAACGCAGTTGACTGCTAAACAGATAAAGTCGATTGGAAATAAAGAGTGCAGGGATAGAGAAAATCAAACACTGGTTTTTATACTGGTTCGACCAACAATGCCTACATCCAGTGTCCTTCCAACCCAGGAAGCAAATGCACTATAATGGTTGTGGTTTTTACAACAAGGAATTTATAGAAGTACCACGCAAAAATATAAATCTCCTCTCTAACCCAAAACCAAAATATAGCTGCACACAAAAACCAGAATTGCAACAAGAATCCCCTCTTCTGTAATATGAACCCACGTCAAACAATCCTCAACGTGTAATCGACACTCTTCACAGGATGCCAAGCTTATCACAACAGACTTCACAGGTTGCCAAGCCTTCAATCAAACGCAGCAGTCTTCACAGGATGCCAAGCCTTCAAGATCAAACAAGAAACACCTTCTTTGTGCAGATTATGATCAAGCAGTCAACGCAATTGACTCCTCCCTTTGAATATCTCTCAAGAAAGATCACCACCATCTTCTTGGAGAATTCTTGGAGCTTCTAAAACGAAGAATTCAATCTGAAACAGGAAAATGAAAATGTCAGATCATCAAAAGTCTCAGAACAATTCGCGTTCTGTCTATTTATAGTTTTCTGTCAGATCATATTGTTTCTTAGTCGAATAACCTACTAATTCAATCAACTGTATTAAAACGATTATAACAGACAGTCAACACAAAGACTCCTCAGTCAACAAAAATCAACACACATTTATTACAGTTGACCATGTCATACAAGCTTAACTAACTTTTGAAAAATATAGCCGTTGGAGCGTGTAGGCTTAACAGAATTCTAAATAGATCAGTAACACAGTCGAATATGCAATATACAATGTCGAGTGACACATGTAAAAACCCTTTGAAATTCTTTTCAACTCAAAATCTCACATAGCACAGGTTCACAAAATCTGTACAAAGATTTTAACATAGTTGAATCCATTATGAGTGTATTCGACTGGACTAGAACTTTGTCACAACAAATATAAGTTCACAAAGGTGCTTGTGATCTTTTTCTTTCAGAAATGTGCAGTAATAAAAAACATTTTATTTCACATTTTAATATAAGCATGTTCCACAAAAATATCACACAATCAATCATAGGAACATACTTTGCAGTTCAACAAAACATGTTCAGCAGATATGACAAACAATTCAAAACAAGAACATGTAATACTGTAACATGTTCAATAGATATGAGTAACACTTCAGAACAAGAACATGTAATACTGTAACATGTGTACTGTTATTAAGCATTATGTTGTCATCATAAAAAACTAGTTTGATATAGAGTTTTGTGTTGTCAACAATCTCAACAATCTCCCCCTTTTTTGATGATGCACAACCATGATTAATAACTCAACCATGTTTGTATAGTTCCACATATGACAGAGTAAAAGCATATATCAAAAACAATTAAAACAGTTCATTTACTCTGCATATACAACAAAAATACCAAGCAGATAAAGTATGAAACAACAATTCTCCCCATATAGACTTGCTCTCATACACTCATATATATCTCTCCCCCTTTGTGCATTAACAAAAAAAGGAATGCTTCAGATATTTATGCAGTTTTGAAAAACAGAGATGCATCATAAAGATATTCAGTTTGTAATATACAATGATGCTCTCAAAATCACAAGTTCATCACAAAACAATGTAAACTCCCCCTGAAATGTAGGTGTGTTATGAAACAATGTGTAAAGCAGTGATACTCCCCCTGTCATTATGCATGAGTTTCAAAATCAATTTTAGTGCATAATACAGAATATAACAAATTTATCAACAGTTTAAGCACATATTTGTATCATGGTCAAAATATCAAACCACATATATATGCAATGATACAAACATCAACAATCTCACAATATTATCTCAATTCAGATATTGAAACATGTAAAGAGCAGAGATAATAGCAGATTATAAATGATTTAAGCAGACAGTAAGGATAAAATCAAATTCCAGAATTGGAATTGTTAACCCATTTAGACGCATTCGAATGCTTTAAATCATCAGTCGATTGCATTGCTTTTGTAAAAGTTGAATTCCAATTATAGATGTCCAAAAGAATGTCCTTCATGTAAAACCTTTCAACAACCTTTTCTAGATCAAGCATAGTGGTTAAGCAAGAATTAAATCAAATCATAACAGAAGTCAATATGTAAAGATGCATGACAGATTAAGCATAATTGACTTCAAACAGAACATAGTCGAATTGATCATTTTACACTACTATCGTTTAGAATCCCTAATTTATTTCGAATTGTAAAAAATCTTTCTTTGTTCAGAGGTTTTGTAAAAATATTAGCCCATTGATGTAGAGTATCGACATACTCAATTTTGATTTCACCCTTATTTATATGATCTCGAATGAAATGATGTCTTATTTCAATATGCTTCGTTTTTGAGTGCTAAATAGGATTCTTGGTTAAGTTTATAGCACTAGTACTATCACACTTCAAAGGAATGTTTCCTATCTTAATGCCATAGTCCTCTAATTGACTCTTTATCCAAAGAGACTGTGCACAACAACTTCTAGCCGCTATGTACTTAGCTTCTGTGGTAGATAAAGCCACGCATGCTTATTTCTTTGAATGCCAAGAGATCAATGATGATCCAAGTAAGTGACATGTGCCACTAGTGCTTTTTCTGTCTAGTTTGCAACCTCCAAAATCAGAACCACTGTAACCATTTAGAAAAAGATTTGTGCCATTTGGATACCATAGTCCAAGGCCTTTAGTACCTTTAAGGTACTTTAAAATTCTTTTGACAGCTGTAAGATTTGATTCTTTAGGAACAGATTGAAATCTAGCACAAAGACAAACACTATGCATTGTTAAGAAACAGGTTGGCTTCGTTTTACACCAAGAGGGGGGGGGGGTGAATTGGTGTTAGTTCAAAAACAAAATCTTTTCGCAATCTTGGTATGAAAATTCAAAGCTTTTGATCTTTCCTTGAAATGCAAGTAATGAAAATTCAATGCAGCGGAAAAACGTAGTTGACTGCTAAACAATTAAAGTCGACTAGAAATAAAGAGTGCAGGGATAGAGAAAATCAAACACTGGTGTTTATACTGGTTCGGCCAACAATGCCTACATCAGTGTGCTTCCAATCTAGGAAGGAAATGCCTACAACAAGGAATTTATAGAAGCACCACGCAAAAATATAAATCTCCTCTCTAACCCAAAACCAAATATAGCGTCACACTAAAAACCAGAATTGCAGCAAGAATCTCCTCTTCTACAATCTGCACCCACGTCGAACAATCCTCAACGTGTAACCAGCACTCTTCATAGGATGCCAAGCCTATCACAGCACGCTTCACAGGTTGCCAAGCCTATCACAGGTTGCCAAGCCTTCAGTCAAATACAGCAGTCTTCATAGGATGTCAAGCCTTCTCCGTGTAGATGTTGATCAAACAGTATGCGCGAAAGACTCCTCCCTTTGAATCTCTCTCAAGAAAGATCACCACCGTCTTCTTGGAGAATTCTTGGAGCTTCTAAGACAAAGAATTCAATCTGAAACAGGACAATGAAAATGTTAGATCACAAAAATCTTACAGAACAATTCATGTTCTGACTATTTATAGTTTTCTGTTATTTCATATTACATCTCAATCAAATAGCCTACTAATACAGTCGACTGTACTAAGACAGTTATAACAGACAGTCAACAAAAGGCTCCTCAATCAACCAAATCAATACCCATTTAAGACAGTTGACCAAGTCAGGTAATCTTAACCAACTTTTGAAAATTATAGCCGTTGGAGCATGTAGGCTTAACAAAATTCCAAATATAACAGTAATACAGTCGAATGTGTGCTTCACACTATCGACTGACACATGAGAAAATACTTTGAAATTCTTTTCTACTCAAAATATCACACAACACAGTTTCACAAAGTCTATGCAAAGGTTTTAGCACAGTCGAATCCATTATTAGTGTATTCGACTGAACTAGAACTTTTTCACAACAAGTATAAGTTCATAAAGGTGCTTGTGATCTTTTTCTTTTCTGAAATGTGCAGTAAGAAAAATTTTTTTATCTCACATTTCAAGACAAGCATGTTCCACAATAATATCATATAATCAAGTGTAGGAACATACATTGCAATTCATCAAAACATGTTCAATAGATATGTCAAACAATAAAACACACGAATATGTAATACTGGAAGATATGCACTGTTATTAAGCATTGTGTTGTCATCATTAAAAACAAGTTTGATATAGAGTTTGTGTTTTCAACAATCTCAATAATCTCCCCCTTTTTTGATGATGCACAACCATGATTAATAACTCAACCATGTTTGTACAGTTCCAAATTGGACAAAGTAAAACAAATATCATAAACAATCACAATAGTTCAGTTACTCTGTGAATACAACAAAAATATCATCAAGCAGGTAAAGTATGATGCAGCAATGCTCCCCATATAGACTTGCTCTCATACACTCATGAATATCTCTCCCTCTTTGTGCATTAACAAAAAAGGAATGCTTTAGATATTTATGCAGTTTTTAAAAACAAAGATGCATCATAAAGATATGCAAGTTGTAAAACACAATGATGCTCTCACAGATCACAAGTTCATCACTAAACAGTTTAAACTCCCCCTGAAATATAGGTGTGTGATGAAACAATGTGTAAAATAGTGATACTCCCCTTGTAATTATGCATGAGTTTCAAAAACAGTTTGAGTGCACAATGTAGAATATCACAAATTAAGCAACAGTTTAAGCACAAATTTGTATCATAGTCAAATTATCAATCCACATGTAGATGCAATGAGACAAATATCAACAATCTCACAATATTATCTCAATTCAGATATAGAAGCATGTAAAGAGTAGAGATAATATAAAATCAGCAATGATTTAAGCAGTCAGTAAGGATAGAATCAAATTCCAGAATTGGAATTGTTAACCAGTTTAGACATAGTCTAATGCTTTAAATCATCAGTTGAATGCATTGCTTTTCCAAATGTTGAATTCCAAATGTAGATTTCCAAAGCAATCACCTTCCTGCAAAACCTTTCAACAACCTTTTCTAGATCAAGCATAGTGGTTAAGCAAGAATATAATCATTTCATAACATAAGTCAATATGTAAGAATGTATGACAGTGTAAGCATAATTGACTTCAAACAGAGCATAGTCGAATCAATCAAACAGAGAATCAAATTTCATTCAACAGATTAAGTAAATTGACTGATTCAAACAACTGGTTTTATTTCCTTGGGTAATTGATATACATTATGATGCAAGAACAAGGAAATAAAGACAAAACAACAAAAGATAACAAAAGATGGCTTTATATGCCATTATATAAAATGAAAGCATATTAATAGTAGAACAGTGATGTGCATTGATCATTCCTCTCCTTAATTGACCGTCTTCATGGATATATATTCTCTTTTTGGTTTTTATCCTTCAGGAGTTGTGAAATTAAGTTTATCTTCTCTTCCAGTTGATCAATCCTATCACCAACCACTTGAATTAGATCACCAAAATACTTCTCATATGGATTGCTTGAAACAGAGTCAGATTTAGAGACCTCTAGTGAAGGACTTCCTTCAAACAAATCTGTCTTGTAATTATCTTCATTATATAGCCAACCTTTTTCACACCAGACAAGTCCAAGTGCTCTAAGAGAGTTGAAGTTTATTGCATTTTTATTCTTACTTGAGCATATCCTTTCTCCAGAGACATCTACTCCATGAAGTACAAGTATGTGACTAACAAGGATGCCGTAAGGTAGAATTCGAGTGCAAACTTGTGTAACTTTGATCATGTGGTCTTTGAGTACTTCAATCCAGTTTGTAGGAATGTTGTTCTTTATGGAATGTAAGAGATAAACGTCTTCAACAGTCATTTCATCCAATAACAGTCTTCTTGGAAGAATTACTTGTGCTAAAAGTCAACAAACCCTAGTCCCCACTAATGTAGTATAGGGATAACCAAGGATCAATCCAAGGACCAAACTATGATTAAGTTTCAAGTGTAGAGTTTTGTCTTGTATTTTATTTACTTATTTACTACCTATTTATTTACCATTAACTAATGCAAGGTGGGGAAATTAAAATTGAATGAAACTAAAAAGAAAAGAGTTAAAACTAAAATCTATTTTTGAATAAGAAATAATATGAGATAAAAGGAAAGTAAAACTATATAGAAATCTAAACTACTTAAGATAGAAATAGTAACAGAAGCTAATATGAAAATTTAAATGCAACTAAAATGATCCTAAACTAATGAATCTAAAATTAAAATAAACCTAGAAGACAACCTATGAAACCAATGAACAACTAAATTCCTAATTGTACTTATATTCTAAAAAATGTAAATGCCAATGCAGAGAGAAAATGATCACATAACAGAGCTGAATGCTAAACATGAAATTACCATCTAACTAAGACTATTCTAACATCAATTCTTTAACAGAGATACTAAAGATAAAGAAGCAAACTCAAGATAATAGGCACAAGAAAAGAACAGAGGAAAATGCATACTAGATTTAATGAAAGAGTCTCAATTACTCTTCAGAAAGACCTTCCGAGAAACTTAAGCCCATCATAGGGTCTTTTTAGTTCATATTTCAGAACTTAAAATGGCAATTCTCACTCAATTATTCAACCAATGCACAATTTCACAAAAACAGGAAATACAAGACTGAGATTGAACATAATATGACAATTATGAAGCTTAACACCTCTCAAGAAGACCTCTTGAAAATTTAGGCCCAATCCATGGTCCTATTACATCCAAAACAGATTCAGATATATGGATGTTTTCCTTCACAGTTCTCAAATAGTGTTCAATTACAACAAATAATCACACATACTAAAAACACTAAAAAAATAGAAAGAGAAAAATAAATCTGATGAATCTTTATGGATTGGACTCTTCTCTGACTCGAGAAGACATCTCGATCAAGAATGCTCATGATAGAGACATTTGATTATAGAGGAATCATAAAATTGCAAAGAATCAGAATCCAATTCGTTTTCAATGACAAACAATTACAAGAAACACAAAAAGAAGAAACATAATAGAAGCACAAAATACTGAACAAGTGAAACATCAAGAACAAAATGTATTATTAACGAGAAACGAAAATTACAAAAGTGTACCGAACAGAACTCGCAATCGAAGCCTCTACGGGCTGTCACCATCGCAGGTGTGCGCTCCAAATGCAGAGAGAACGAAAACCTATTCTATAGAAAGCGTAAAAACCTAATCTACAGATCAAAGAAATGTAGCGTAAACTGAAAGTGTTTCTGTGAAAGTGTCTCTGTGCAAGTCTAAAAAATTTACAAGATGGAAACCCCTTTATATAGGGTTAGAAAATGAAAATAAGAAAAATATGGAAAATAAGAAACCTTTGCAGCTTGGACATTTTGCTCTCTCCATCGGACGATCAGCCTTCGTTTATCCATGTTGATTTTGAGCCCTCCGATCATCTTCTGCACTAGTTCCAGTCACGTGCTTCCTCTTCTGTCCAGACGTACAAGCTTCAGGTAAGTGCTGGAGCTTCTCTTCCTTTCTTAGGAACCATCAAGGGTCAATTTCTTTTCTCTGCACAGGATCCTAACTCGAGACCTTCAATTGGAAAATGTGGGCTCTCAAACTTGACCTCCCAAAAGCTGCCTCCACCAAAACGGCAACGTTCCACTAATTCAACTCAAGGCCAAGCCAGCGTTTTCAGTGCCCAATCCAACAACACAACTCCAATTTAATTTCATCTGCAGTGCCAATGTACCAGGCCAGTGCACTTCAGCCCAAAGCTTTTCAAACAGCCTAATTATGCTCTGCACAAAACAACCAAAATATGAAAAAAATATATTATTGAATTAAAGTGTTAAATTGCAAATAAAAAAATAAAAAAATTATGCAATTAAAACCTAACTAAATCAAAACATTTTTTATCAAATGAATTTTCAGAAAATATTAAATTCCTACCTATTTACAAATGTACTAAAAACACACTAAAAATCTATTTTTAACTAAAATTATACAAAACTACAATTTTAAAGAAAAATTCTAAAACTATCCTAATTCTAGAAATTAAAGACTAAAATATACTAACAAAAGCTTCTAAGAAAAGAAAAATATGCAAATATAGAGAGTTATCACGAGGGCTTAACTTTCTCAGAATGTCTTTCTGAAGAGTAATTGAGACTTTTTCATTCAATCTATTGCACATTTGTTTCTGTTCTTTGATTTTGTCTAATATCTTCAGTTTGTTTCTTTATTTTTAATATTTCTGTTGAATAATCTTAAGTTTTATTGTGATTTTTACTTTACTTTTCATTTGGTTATGTTCTGTGATGATCCAGTCTTTGCATTGACATTTACATTTCTAGTATAGCATACAATTAGGAGATTCATAGGTTCATTGTTTTCATATATTGAGCACTAGATTTCTTTAATTTACATACCCAGATTCATTGGTTTCAGATTCATTTTAATTGCGTAGGTTGTGTTACTGTTTCTATCTTAGGTAATTTAGATTTCTATTTTCTTTTATTTTTCCTTTTAGTTCATATTCTTTCTTTCATTAAACAAATTTGATATTTCTTTTCCATTTCATTGTATTTTTTAATCTTCCCCACCTTGCATTAGTAAATAATTAAATAAGTAAATAAAATAAAAGACTTAACTCTACATTTTAAGCTTAATTCTAGTCGAGTCCAAGGATTGATACCTAGGTTATCCCTATACTTCATTCGTGGGGAAAACTTAGTTTGTTCTGATTTTAGGCGCAAACTTGATTTTGGTCGCACAAAATCAGAACAAACTAAGTTTTCCCCACTAATGAAGTATAGGGATAACCTAGGTATCAATCCTTGGACTCGACTAGAATTAAGCTTAAAATGTAGAGTTAAGTCTTTTATTTTATTTGCTTATTTATTACCTATTAACTAATGCAAGGTGGGGAAATAAAAATCTAATTTTAAAAGCAAAGAATTAAAAAAATTGAAATCTGTTAAAAAGAGGAAAGAATAAGAACTGAAAGGAAAATGAAAGAAAATAAAAACCTAAACTACCTAAGATAGAAACAACAACATGTGCTAAGCTAATATGAAAATTTAATACAACCAAAATGATCCTAAACTAATGAACATTGCTACTGCCTAATAACAGATTCAGTACCTAAATTCTATAGCTAATATGATCTACTGATTTACAAAGACACTAGAAATGCATATTACAATTAAGAAATCTAATTACTAACCAAATCAAACAACCAGTGAAGAACCTGTGAAACAAGAATGTAAAGCAAAGTAATTCATGATTTAAAAGAACATATTCAAGAAAACAAGAAATTATTACCTAAGCTAAAACTAATCCAAAACATGTTCAGCAAATAAAAAAAATACAAGAAACTAACTAAGAACATAGGTAGCACTGAAGTTATAGGCAAATGTATATTGATTTGGATGAAAGAGTGCTAAATGCTTTTCAGGAAGACATCCTGTAAAAATTTAATCTCACTATGGAGTATTTTGGTTCTTGTTAGAGAACCTGATTTAGCACTTTACACACATTCATCTAACCAATTTACAAAATACCTCTAAACTAAATCAATAAGAGAAGATGAAACAATTTCCTCAATTATGAGATCTTTGTGGAGTAACATATTTTCTCTTGCTTCACTAACAGGGACCCTGAGCCAGCTTCTAAACATATCCTTTTTGTTTAGCTAGCGATTTATTTGAGAACCAATTTCATGTGAGAGGAAGCCACTTGGTTTGAGACCAGTTGTTTGTCTCCAAATGTCATTGTTGACGATGATTTCGACTCTTTTTACTCTTGAAGTAATCGCATCATCAATAACTCTCAGATGATGATATAAGACCCTGACAAGATCAGGAAACCATTTTCCTTTCATTTGCACAAGTGTTGTCAAATTTTGTTTCTCAATCCACTCGGGAAACAAGAAACTTTCTTTCTCAAAGAGCTTTAGTTCCAGATGTCTGGGTAGAGACACTTCTTTTACAAATCCCATGTACATTTTCTCTTTAGAGAAATCACCACCGATTAAGTCTTCAACAACTGTTTCCATACACAGTACAGTGGATTTTCCTTTTGTCCTCTTTGAGGAAGAATTTTTGAAGTTCATTTTCCAGTTTGATCCAAGCATCCAAAGTTCAGTCAAGGGTCATTGGAGATGCACCGGTAATGTGTGTGCTGAGTGTCAAAAAAAGAAGGCAGTAGTGACATCATGGATAAAATTGGCGCGAAAAGTTAAATAGGATTCATCACACAACACAAGAGATCATAGTCGACTGGTTTAAAATGGAAGTCGATTAAGAATTATAGAAATAATTTTCAACAAATTCAATCAAACAAACCATTCAACACACAACACAAACAATCATACAACAACAATTAATTAGTATATGCATGATGCAACAGATAGATAGAGATTTACCAGTTGTAGACACTCAAGGTTTTTGATATAATCCATTGTTAATTCATCCTTGAGAACAGTTTTGTATCAGCTGCATAACCTGCAAAAACAATTAAGTTTTCGTTGCTGGTACGCATTTAATTTTGGGTCCTTGATTGTTAGTTCTTGTCACATGTTCCTTTGGTATCCATACATATAATCCTTGAGGAACAACAACATTTCTATAATAACAATTCTAACAATATGACCAACACATTTGCAATAAAAACATGCATTTCTGGCAGGTTTTCTTAATTCATTAAGCTTTCTGGCATTGGTTCTGTTAGACTAACCTTTATATCCAATTCCTTGTCTATTTTTACTTATGCTAAATGAATTCAATACAACATCTAAATTGTCACTAGCTTGAGCAAACTTAGCTAGCTTGCCAGTCAAGTAATTTATCTTTTCAATGTGTGTAGGACAATTTTCACAAACTTTTTCAACAGTAACAATTTTAATCTCAATATTTCTAGTAGATGATTAAGCTTCATTTAATTCTTTTTCTAATCTTTCATTCTCAACAACAAAGTTATCAATTCTCTTTTCAAAATCTCTTCTTTCAGAGCACAGTTGATTTACCTTGTATTGCAGTCGCATGGCTTCAACATGTAACTCTTTGAATGCATCTTGAAGCATATCATATTTGACTTCTACCGGTTCATTTGATATATCTGCATCACTATCATAATCATCCCAGGTTACACCTGTCATATAGCATAAATTCGATTCCTCATCTTGATCAGAATCTTCACAACTTGATTTCTCAGAATCTGAGTTTTCCCAAGCAATGTAGGCTTTCTTTCTCATGTTTCTGCCTTGAGGAAATCTTTTCTTTCCTTTCTGGTTTGGCTGTAATTCAGGACAATCAGGCTTGATGTGACCTTCTTTTCCACATTCATAGCATTGGACAACATTTGTGCTGAAGCTTTTCTTTTTGCTTTGACCTGCATGGTTAGACAATTGACTATTGTTTGGCATAAGTCGACTAAACTTTCTTACCATCAGAGTCATCAGCTCTTTGTCATCCATCTCTATTTCTGTGATGTTCTTGTTTGTAGCCTTCAGAGCAATGGACTTCTTTTCTTCAATCTCATCTTCATCCTTCAGTCTACCAAGTTCTAACTCATGTTCCCGTAAATTGCCAAACAAGGTAGCCATATTCATAGTTGTAAGATCTTTGGATTCAGAGGTTGTAGTGACTTTTGGTTGCCAATTCCTGTTCAGGCTTTTCAGAATCTTGATATTGATTTCTTATTTGTTAAAGACTTTGCCAAGAGCCATCAGGTGATTTACAATATGAGTGAATCGTTTCTGGACATATGATAAAGAAGCGAATTAGATAAGAAAAGTAGGTATAAGAGGATGGTTAAGATGAAATTGTAAACCCCAACAACTCCATTCATTCATAGTTTCTTTTAGCCAATTGATTGATTGCATCTTGCATGTTTGCTTTTGTCTTGCATATAAAACCTAAAATTTAATTCTTTTCTCAAGTCTTATGCGATTAGTTTACACGAAATTTAATTCTTTTGTCTTGCTCTCTTTACTTCGTCCGTGCCATCCCAGGTTTGAAAATAGGAAGCCATCACAAGTTTATACTTGTGAATCCCTTGGCAAGTGTACCAGATCGTATCAAGTAATATAATTGGTAAACCCAATATCGTTCTCCCAAAGGACTCAAAGGCCTAATCTTTCGTGTAAACTAATATAGTAAGACTTGTAGAAAAAATTTACATGTGGTTTAAATGCAAAAAGTAAACATGCAAATGCAGTGATTCAATTGGCTAATTGAAACTATGGATGAATGGAGTTGTTGGGGTTTACAATTTCATCTTATCCACCCTCTTATATCTACTCTTCTTATCTAATTAGCTTACTTATCATATTGTCATGCAAACTTTCTTAGTCTATCCTTAACCCAATTCTTTGGCGAAAAGAGCCTATTACTAATTATCGGCTTGTTATCTCTAGCCTCCCCTATTAACTAATAATGCATAATAAACGAAAGCAAAATACAATTGATCGTCCTACCCCTATCTCTAGGCAGTATTGCTTAATCAAGGAATTCCCCCCAGTTCATGACATTACTATACATTCCCGTATCAATAAAGACAAACAACAGTTACCGAATGAGTTAAACGATAAAAGCATTAAGCAAAGGTAAGGAACTCAACAATTGATAAAGATAAGCATATGCAAGCATATAAAGAAGATAAGAATTTCAATATAAGAGAGTTTCAAAAGATTACATTGTTCCCCAACAACCTAGGGTTTAGTTCACCATGGACATGGTGAAACTAGATGAAATACAATGGGAGAATGGAAAAGCAAACCCTAAATTTGGTAGATTGGAGCCTAAGCATCCAAAGAACCTCTTCCAAGATGTGTAGAGCTGCTGTGGACGTTTCTCTCTACCAAAAGAATGAGTTTGGATTCGCACTGGGGCTATATATAAGCCAAAATAATAACAGAAAGATCTCAAAATCCGAGCTAATAAAAATAGAAAATCGCTCAGCGGCTAAATAAACCGCCCAACGGTCAGTTTTACCGCTGAGCGGTTTCCCTCTAATCGCTTTGGGCACTCAGCGGTCCATTCTGGTGCTCAGTGGTTCTTCTGACCCTTTTTTTCATCATTTTTCTTCCTCTTTCACATGTCTAAGTCCACCTTGCTTCACTTCCATCTTTAATTCATCTTAATCAAGATACATGCATGCTTTCAATCGATTTCAATTCACTTAATCACATATTTCCCAACAGATGTTTCATTTATGAATGATCAATCCACTAAGCAAAGATGTAAACATGGATTTCAACAATTCTCACCAAACAAGTATTTCACTCAATTACTCAAGTGTTTAAGAGGTCACTCCGCTATCTTCTGTTCACATGTCACATAAAACAACGTTGCCATTCATCTAAAAACAATCAAAATCCTCACATGCAAATGTCATCACAAGGACCTTTCCAAGGCTTGAAATGAGGCTAGGCTAACATGAAAAATTGGTTTTTCTGGATCACAAAATTCTTGAGTCAAGAGATCTATTTTATCATTGAAGGTTCAAGTTTAAACTCTCTTTATCACCAATCTCACTCATTCCCAACTTCTTCCCTTTTCTTTTACATTGAGCTCATCTTTCATGCTTATTCTTTTCACTTTTTCTTTGCTCATGCATTTTTCTTTTTAACACTTAAGCTCAATGCTTTTCTTTTATCTTTCAATTTTCCCCCTACAACCCCAAACTTGAACCTTTTCAATGCATACAATTATTCTCAACCCAATCTCAAGGTAAATAATTTCAAATCAAGGGTTTTTATCCTATTTAAGGCCAAGGTTCAAAAAGGGTATAATATTTAAACATTTTGGGTGAAACTTTGGCTAAGTATGGGCTTTCAAACATGGCCTTGATCATATGACATAAACAAGCAATTCAATCAATTATCAAGACTCAAGCAATATTATTCATGCTTCCTTGTGAACAATATATATATCAGTGAAAACTCTGGAGCTCAATACCCACACAACATGCTTCTCACATATCATTCATTCATCCTGCTGTTGACTCACTCGCAAGCGTACCAGATCGTTCCAAGTAATATAATTGGTAAAACCCAATATCGTTCTTCCCAAGAGACTCGAAGGCCTTATCATTTGTGCGAATTGAAATCGTAAGACTTGTAAAGAAAAGTTAATTGTGTGGAATGAAAAAACACAAAATAAACATGCAATGCGTTGATTCAGTTGACGAAAAAGACTATGGATGAATGAAGTTGTTGGGGGTTTACAATTTCATCTTATCCGCTCTCTCTTATCTACTCCTCTTGTCTAAATTGTTTTGTTATCTAATTGTTATGCAAACTTTCTTGGCCTAGCCTTAGCGCGCTCCCTCGGCGAAAAGAGCCTATTACTAATTACTGGCTTGCTATCCATAGCCTCCCCTAGTAACTAGCAATGCATTACCAAATAGAAGCAAAAAAAATTGATCGTCCTACCTCCCTATCCCTAGGTGGTATTTCATTAATCAAGGAATTTCTCACCAGTTCATGACATTACTATACGTTCCCGTATCAATAGAGACAAAGAACAGTTATCGAATGAGTTAAACGATAAAAGCTTTAAGCACAGATGAGAACCCAACAATTGATAATCAAAGCATATGACAATCATATAAATAAACAAGAGTTTCAATAAAAGAGAGTTTCAAAAGATTACATTGTTTCCCCCAACAACAAAAGGGTTTAGTTCACCATTGTCATGGTGAACCTAGATGAAAATAATGGAAGAATGGAAGAGCAAACCCTAGATAGGATGAAAAGGAGCCTAAGCATCCAAGAGATGTTTTCCAGAGAGTGAAAATTAGGTCTGGCCGCCCTCTTCTGTCAACAGAATGAGAATGAAATCGCAACAGGGCTATTTATAGCTGAGGAGCGCAACAAAAAACAGGCCCAAGCCCAGCAGACAACCGCCCGGTGTCACACTTATGCCGCCCGACGGTTTGCCTCTAATCGCATAAGCGCCCGACGCTAGGGGTCCACCGCCCGACGGTTTGCCTCTAATCGCAAATCTGCCAAGCGTCCAGGCCAGGGTGCCAACTCCTCGTATTTGGCCGCCCAGTGGTGTATTTTTGCTGCTGGGCGGTTCCTATACTCTTCTTTTCTTAGTTTTCTTTCTCTGTCTTGAGTCTAAGACCTTCATCTTCAACTCCATTCTTCACTTCTATCAAAATTGCTACAATAAATCCCTAATCTCTACTCTAACACCTATTCTATCATTGCAGATCAATTTCATGTAATTCAATCGGTTCAAACAATTTCTATTTCATCAAATCATGCATAGAAATCAAAAGCCCTAATTTATCATGTTCCTAAGCATGTTCTTCAACAAACCCTAAATAGAAACCCTAGAAATTGAAATTGCATACTTACTTGAGTGGAGACTTTGAATGCATGCTAAAATGGATGATGAATGTCCTCTCCAATGCACAACCCTCAACCAAAAACCCCAAACTTTGACAAAACAATGGTGGAAAAGTGAGATTTTTATGAGTGAGTGATGAGAAAGTGGGGAAATCTCTCTAAAAAGCTCTTGAAAGTTAAATAGGAGTGCTAGGGCTTAGGGAGACCGCTCAGGCAAAATACAAAGAAGAAGTTTGAAAGTGAAAGAACCAAAAACCGCTCAGCTTTAAGAAAGCCCGAGCCTAAAACACGCTGCAACCGCTCAACGGTTTGCGGTAGATTTCTCTTCTTCTTCTTTGCTTGCTTTTGAGCTATCTCACCCTGTAGCACTCAATTTTGACCTTCAAATATTCAATCACCTGCCTTTCCCCTCTCAGATGCAACCTTTAAACATGCAATGCACTTATCACAAAGTTAAAAACAAATATAATCAACTGGGTTGCCTCCCAGGTAGCACTTGTTTAACATCACGAGCCTGACCCAAACCTGCCTAGCACTCATCAGTAAGTGCTTATCCTTCCAACACCCTGTAGTAGGTGTGCTTATCTGTATCCTTCAGTAGATACATAAAACTTTTAGCATCCCTCAGTAGATGCTACCCAAAAATGTTTAAAAATCCAAAACGTTACATGACCAAAATCAAATAAACCTAAACTACAATTATTTTACAATAATTGGGATTGAATGAAATATTGTCAAGTCTTTCCATCCCGGTTGGGGTCTTCATCCACCCAACTCATCAGCTGCCTTCTATCCACTCTTTTGATGACTTTAGTATATGGTCTTCTGATCTCCACCTTGCCATCTTCTTTAATCTTGTTGACAATCCACTTCCTATTCTTGAATCTTACTTGTGAACCTCGTGGAAGTTGTATATCTTCTAAGTGGATTGTTCTTCCTTTGTCAACCTCCTCATCTTTAGGTACCTACAAAACAATACAACTGTTAGAATTAGTACCTGTTGTGCTATCTTTACCATATGATGCAACTTCTTTCCAAGACTTTCTATCCCTCGCTCTTTTCTTTACTCTAACATTATTGTCTTTAGAGCCAGTATACAAAAGCACATTCTTTTTGTGTCTCATCATGATTCTTCCATCATGGACACTAATAAGCATTTTCGAAGTAGCCATGAAAGGTCTTCCCAAAATCATTGTAATACTTTCTTCATCTTCCATGCCCATGACTATAAAGTCCACCAAGAATTCTAACTGCTCCAAACGCACAACCACATTCTCCACCATACCAAGTGGCTTTTTAGTGGAACCATCCGCCACCATCACAGTAAGATTAGACGATTTTAATGTTAGCCCTCCTATTTTACTCAAGAAACGCTTAGACATCATGTTAATGCTTGATCCAGAATCTATCATTGCTCCTCCTACATCAACATCATTCACAACACATGAAAGAGTCAAACAACTGTTAACAAAAACTGGCAAGCGTACCAGATCGTTCCAAGAAATACAATTGGTAAAACCCAATATCGTTCTTCCCACGAGACTCGAAGGCCGTATCGTTCATGCAAATTGAAATTGTAAGACTTGTAAAGAAAAAGTAATGGGTTTGGATGCAAGAAACAATAAGTAAACATGCAAATGCGATTGATTCAATTGACGAGAAAAAGACTATGGATGAATGAAGTTGTTGGGGTTTACAATTTCATCTTATTCATTCTCTCTTATCTACTCCTCTTATTTCATTTGCTTTGTTATCTAATTGTCATGCAAACTTTCTTAGTCTACCCTTAACCCGATCCCTCGGCAAAAAAAGCCTATTACCAATTACTGGCTTGCTATCCCTAGCCTCCCTTAGTAATTAATAATGCATTATAAACAGAAGCAAAAACAATTGATTGTCCTACCCCCTATCCCTAGGTGGTATTGCTTAATCAAGGAACTTCCCCCAGTTCATGACAGTATCGTACATTCCCGTATCAATAAAGACAAACAACGATTATCGAATGAGTTAAACGATAAAAGCTTTAAGCGTAGAAGTGAAACCCAACAATTTATAATCAAAGCATACGACAAGCATATAAATAAATTAGAGTTTCAATAAAAGAGAATTTTAAAAGATTACATTGTTCCCCAACAATAAAAGGGTTTAGTTCACCGTTGTCATCGCGCAACCATAGCATCATCAGCAGGGAGATGCAAGAGTCCTCCTTTCTGTACGCCCCTCTCACTTTGTGTTACTTCATTCATAGCCATTTCTTCAATCAATTCGTAAGCCTCATCTTCAGTCTTTCTGTTTATACTGCCTCTAGCTGAGGTATCTAACATCATCTTTGACTGAGTGTATAGCCCTCCAAGGAAAGCAAGTAAATATGAGGTCTTGTCAAACCCATGGACTAGGGTTTTCCTCAACAGGCCTTTAAATCTGTCCCAAGCCTGTCCAAGAGTTTCTTCCGTTCCTTGCTTGAATGAAGAAATTTCCAGCTTCCCTTGATTGATCTTTGTGGGTGGAAAGAATTTAGTGACAAATTGTTTTGCCACAGCTCCCAATTTCTGAAAGTACCTTCTGGGAATGAATGCAACCAGTATTTAGCGTTTCCTCCAAGAGAGAAAGGAAACAAGCTGAGTCTGACCCTGTCATCCGAAATTCTGTTCATCTTGACGGTATTGGAAATTTCACCAAAAATGGTCAAATGATTATAGGGATTCTCCTTTGACAGCCCGTGAAATTGGTTGATCTGTACTAACTGGATGAGTGCAGGGTTCATCACCATGTTTGTTGTATTGTCTGCTGGTATGGCTATACTGTTGAAATGCAAAGGACCCATTGTGTTTAATGAATCCCCCAGTGTGAGTCTTGGAGGAGGTTGATTCGTCATCTCCTCAATGTCTTGTGCAGAAGTCTCAAGTGAAGATTGCAAAATTCTTTCAGGCGAGGGAGAATTTTCACGTGAAGGACATCTGATTCTCCTTCCCCTTCTGTCTGATAGCCCTTCTAGAAGAGGTTGCTGGTTCTTTTTTCTTCTAGTGTGTATTGTTTACTGCATACAATGAAACAAAAACCCTAAAAGCACTTATATAGAAAAATAAAACAAAATTAAACAAAACAAAATATAAACAATAAATACAAACAAGTCAAATTTCAATCAATTCACACTACTTGAAAAAGTTAAACCTCGAATCCCCGACAACGGCGCCAAAAACTTGTTAACAAAAACTGGCAAGCGTACCAGATCGTTTCAAGTAATATAATTGGTAAAACCCAATATCGTTCTTCCCAAGAGACTTGAAGGCCTTATCGTTCGTTCAAATTGAAATTGTAAGACTTGTAAAGAAAAAGTAATGGGTTTGGATGCAAGAAACAATAAGTAAACATGCAAATGCGATTGATTCAATTGACGAGAAAAAGACTATGGATGAATGAAGTTGTTGGGGTTTACAATTTCATCTTGTCCACTCTCTCTTATCTACTCCTCTTATTTAATTTGCTTTGTTATCTAATTGTCATGCAAACTTTCTTAGTCTACCCTTAACCCGATCCCTTGGCAAAAAGATCCTATTACTAATTACTGGCTTGCTATCCCTAACCTCCCCTAGTAATTAATAATGCATTATAAACAGAAGCAAAAACAATTGATCGTCCTACCCCCTATCCCTAGGTGGTATTGCTTAATCAAGGAATTTCCCCAAGTTCATGACAGTATCGTACGTTCCCGTATCAATAAAGACAAACAACGATTATCAAATGAGTTAAACGATAAAAGCTTTAAGCGTAGAAGAGAAACCCAACAATTGATAATCAAAGCATACAACAAGCATATAAATAAATAAGAGTTTTGATAAAAGAGAGTTTCAAAAGACTACATTGTTCCCCAACAACAAAAGGGTTTAGTTCACCATTGTCATGGTGAAACTAGATGAAAAATAATGGAAGAATGGAAAAACAAACCCTAGATTGGATAAAAAGGAGCCTAAGCATCCAAGAGATCTTCTCCAAGGAGTGAAAACTAGGTTTGGCCGCCCCTTTCTGTCAAAAGAATGCATTTAAACTCGCACTAGGGATATTTATAGCTGAGGAGCGTCACATAATTTAGGCCCAAGCCCAACAGACAACCGCCCGACGCCACACTTTTGCCGCCTGGCGGTTTCCCCTCAATCGCGCCGCCGCCCGTCGGTGAATTGCGCCGCCCGGCGGTTTGCCTCTAATCGCAAAACCGCCTGGCTGCACCGCGTGGGCGCGAGACAGTGGCTCCCCCTCGCATTTGGCCGCCCAGTGTTGGATTTTGGGCATTGGGCGGTTCCTAGACTCTTCTTTCTTCATGTTTCTTTATCTTTCTTGAGTCTAAGACCTTCCATCTTCAATCCCATTCTTCATCTTTATCAAAAATGCTGCAAAACAAGCATAATATCTCTAAAAACAGCTTTTGACTCTTAACTGACTCAACTAACGTGTTTCGCTGATTCTAAGCTCATTCTAAGCTTTAGAGGTTGTATTTTGGTCTCAAATGAAGCATGAAAATAACTGTTTTTCAACAGTTATCAACAACCTGGATCTTTTACCTTAGGTGGATAATTCTTCTTTGGAGGTTGAATATCATATTCCTACTCTTCTTCATCTGCATCTAAATCTATCATATCTCCAAGATAACATTTCATCGTTTCAGAATATGCAGGAATCTGTCGAATTACTGAAGGCACCACAGTTACTTGGTTAAAAATTTCTCTAATATGCCCATTGTGACTGTATCTTACTTCCTCTTCTTCCTCACCTTCACTACTATCTATTTCAATAATATCTCTTCCCTCCTTTACATCTTCGTAGTCCCAATTTCCACAACTTCCTGTTCAGCTTTTCTTTTGCTTCTCGTAACAACAGCCTTGCATTCTTCTTTAGGGTTAACATCAATATTAACCCTAAATTGATTTTTCTCAGAGGTTTCTACCCACTTTGACAGCTGACCAATTTGCATCTCCATGGATCTGAAATTAGCTTGGTCACTTGCATGATTAGACTCATGCACCTTTAGGAATTTGTCAAATCTCACATTTAGGTCTTTGACAACCTCTGTCAAATGATTAACCTGCTACCACAAGGGTGAAGGTTGTTGCGGCAAAAAGTCTCATGTTTGCCCTGATGGGTTATTCTGCTGTTGTCCAATACTAGGATGGTTCTTTCAACCTTGGCTAGAGTTGTCTTGGTTGGAGTTCCCCTGCCTATACTAGAACTGCTTCCCCATGTAATTAGCTTCCTGCTGCATCTCCTTTGGCAAAGAACATTGACCATTGATATGGTCACCACCACAGAAATCACACAGCTGCTGCGTTTCGGAAACATTAGGAATCTCCTTAGGAAGTTGAGATAAAATCTTTGTCAAATTGTCTAGCTTTTGAGTTAGAAGATGATTCTGAGCTAGCATGGCATCATCTGCAAGTAAGTGCAAAATCCCCTTTTTCTGTGCAGGTGCGCCCCTCTCACTTAACGTCTCTTGCTCATTAGCGGCCATACTCTCTATCAAGTCATAGGCTTCATCCTCAGTCTTTTTTGATATCACCTTCAGCTGAGGCGTCCAACATCATCTTAGACTGTGTGTTTAAACCACTTAGGTAAGCAAGAACTAAGGTTGTCTTGTCAAACCCGTGGACTGGTGCCTTCCTCAATAGGCCCTTGAATTTGTACCATGCTTGACTGAGAGTCTCTTCCATGCCTTGTTTGAATGATGAAATCTCCAGTCTTCCCTGAGTAACTTTAGACTGTGGAAAATATTTGTTGACAAACTTTGTAGCCATAGTCTCCCAAGTAGTGAATGTTCCTTCAGGAAAGGAATTAAGCCATGCCTTAGCATTTCCCGCCAATGAGAATGGGAACAAACTAAGCTTTACTCTCTCATCTGATACACCTGCCATCTTCACAGTATTACAGATTTCACTAAACGTTGTCAAATGATCATATGGGTTCTCATTTGACAAGCCGTGAAACTGGTTGCTTTGTACCAGGTGTATAAGTGCTGGATTCATCACCATATTAGTTGTTTGATCCATAGGCATGACTATACTATTAAATTTGTATGGGGTGTCGCAACCCATACAAATTTGATTGCATATAAAGAAATGCAATATAGTGCTAGGAAGTGACTCCTAGGTCGTCTCTCAAGGACCAAATGTGGTTCAGAATTAGGTCAAACACGAAGTGGGGGGGGTTGTGAAAAGTTTTGTGGTGAATAGGAATGAACTAAATACAATCAAACATAATAAAAAACATTGAAATAAATGAACAAAGCATGAAGGCCGAACGGTCCTACAGATGACCGAACGGTTCTACATTGAGACTGAACGGTCTCTAAAGCAAGGTGTGTGAACTAATTGGAATGCAACAGAAAATAAACGAGATGCAAAAGCCAAAATGAAAATAAACTTAGTGTGACGGCTGCACCAGCGTGATGAATCCTCCAACACCGTGCAGCTCACTAAATGAAGAAAATAAATCACCCATAACCCTCCATGTGTGTGACCAGCAGTGTGCTTCCAAAGAGAAAAGTGCCGAGAAACACCTACAACTGCCTGCATGCCCCCCTTTTTTTTTACATTGTGGTGGCTCTTAAATGTTCAAAGAAAAGTTCTCTCTCTTGAGTGACAGTCGGTCCTAGGAATCTCCCTAGGGTTATGTGTCCTCCCTTTTTTTTTGTTGCTGGACTCTTCTCAAATCCAAGCTGTTGGAGCCCCAAGTGGATTAGCGTTGCTCTCCTTTTTCTCTATGCACACCCACTGTTGCTGCAGCTGCTGGAGTGTGAAAATGTTGCTAGAGTGTGGAGGTGTTGGAGCGAGAATGAAGCCTCATATGCGTGTGCTGTTGTGTACGTGGGCTGCTAGATTTTCTACTTACACTTGACGGGTGGCAGCTGCTCCTCCCACATTCATTCTCATTGTAGGCCGTAACACCTTTTTCTCCAAGTGCAAAGCTAAATCTTAGATGCGTGATGCTGCTGGACGTACCTCCTTCATGCCTCTTTCATTTGCTTATGGCTGCACCACTTGCTTTTTTTTCCAATTACCAATCCAAAATAAAAGCTTGTGTCCATGAAGTGCTGCGGTCCGTGTGTGCTTCTTTCCTAGAAGAAATGGAATGGCCCAAAACCGAAACAACAGCTGGACTTCCTCATTGCATGGACCGCTTGGCTGCTAGAGCTGCACCGCATGTTGTTGGATGATTCATCTGTTGGGCTGCTGCTGCCAATGTGCATGTTAAACACTCAAAGACATATAAAGCCCATGAAGCTTTCTGAATGAAGTCTCCTCTGTGGACCAGTGAAGGCAGCAAGCTGCTGGATATTTTATGGAATAAAGCTGCTGGATCATTGTGCGCTCATGCATGGGCCGTGCTGATGTGGAGCTGTTGCTCCTTGCTTGTATGAAGGCCGTGATGGCTGCTTCCAATGCTGCTGAGCGCTTGTTGCTGCAGTTGTGTGCTAAATAATGTGCAGCCCATGATGAAGGAGCTAGGTGGACCGTGAGAGCTTTGATGATGAATGGGCTATGTGATGCACTTCAAAGACGTGTGTAGTTTTCTTCCAACGTTGACCGCTGGTTCCAAGCTGTTGGACTCAAACTGTTGTGCGCGTGGGCTTCAAAGCTGTTGCTGGATAAACTACTGCTAGGCGTCCTCCACATAGTGTAGCCCGTGTGCGTGTGGATCTCTTCTCCCAAGCTGGACCGAGACACCACTCAAGTTTTGACGTGTGATGGGCTGCTGGAGTGAATAGGAAAACACGTTGCTGCCTCCATATGCTGCTGGAACGTTGTAGGCCGTTGTTGGACCAGCTGCTGTCCTACTTGCATTCCTCACTTACGTGTTGCAGCAGCTGCTGGGTGTTTGCCTTCATATGTAACCATGATCTCCCTTTTCTTTAAAAAAAACCAAAACCGTGTGCCTTTTTTATCCAAGCAGCTGTATTTTTTCCTATTGGGTCGTGGTGCAACATCCAAGACCGGAGTAGGGGCTTTCTTAAGCATGGCAGTCAATTAATGTCTGGAGGCTGTGACCAATAGCATACAAGGCCATGATGTGCTGCTTCCTTAAGCATGGGCCCCATTGCTTTTAAAATTGCAATAAGCTAAATTGCTTTTTATTTTAGGTGGTAGCTGAAGCGTGTGAAGGCATTGTGCTGCACTTCTTTTCAATTAAATTCAACCCTTGCATTTTAAATGGAATTTGTGGCAAAATAAAATCTCAGCATCCGATTGCACCCCCCAATTTCAATGTTTGCACCCTCTTTTCATAAGTCCAAAGAATAAAATGACCATAGTGTCCTCTTTCTTGAACACACTTATTTTGTGGAGAGTCTTGAATTGTGTGACAACTCTCATTATGTCAAAAATTATATTTCCAAAATTTTCCGTAAAAATAATAATGCAAATAATTAACTCAGAAAATTCAAATTAATTAAAATTAGAATTTCCGGTCAAATTAAGCACAATTCACAAAAATGGGAAAATAGCGGACAATTAAGCACAATTCCCTGATTAATTATAGCACAATAAACTAAGTGAAATCAATAAAATATCGACTCATCAACCAACAACATTAGATTGGTCTACAAGAGTGCATCTTGGAGGAGGTATTCTAGCCATCTCCTCTACTCTTCGAACTAGTGAAAGTGATAGTAATCTTTCAGGAGAAGGGAACAATTCCCTAGATGGGCGTTTGACTCTCCTTCTTCCCCTTATCTCACTTAAGCCTTCTAGAAGAGGTTGCATATTTTTCTTGCTCCTAGTATGTCTAGTCTTCTACTGCAGGCACAAGAAACACAAACCCTAGTAGCACTTTTATTTAAAAAATATAAACAAAAACAAAATTACAAATATATACAAACAAATCAAAGTTAATCAATTTACACTACTAGAAAAGTTAAACCAAGAGTCCCCAACAACGGTGCCAAAAACTTGTTAATCCCCTGGCAAGTGTACCAGATCGTATCAAGTAATATAATTGGTAAACCTAATAACTAATAATGCATAATAAACGGAAGCAAAATACAATTGATCGTCCTACCCCTATCTCTAGGCAATATTGCTTAATCAAGGAATTCCCCCCAGTTCATGACATTATTGTACTTTTCCGTATCAATAAAGACAAATAACAATTACCGAATGAGTTAAACGATAAAAGCATTAAGCAAAGGTAAGGAACCCAAAAATCGATAAAGATAACCATATGCAAGCATATAAAGAAGATAAGAATTTCAATATAAGAGAGTTTCAAAAGATTACATTGTTCCCCAACAACCTAGGGTTTAGTTCACCATAGACATGGTGAAACTAGATGAAATACAATGGAAGAATGGAAAAGCAAACCCTAAATTTGGTAGATTAGAGCCTAAGCAGCCAAAGAACCTCCTCCAAGATGTGTAGAGCTGCTGCGGACGTTTCTCTCTTCCAAAAGAATGAGTTTCGATTCGCACTGGGCTATATATAAGCCAAAATAATAACAGAAAGATCTCAAAATCCGAGCTAATAAAAATAGAAAACCGCTCAATGGCTAAATAAACCGCTAAGCGGTCAGTTTTACCGCTAAGCGATTTCCCTCTAATCGCTCTAGGCACTCAGCGGTTCTTCTGACCCTTCTTTTCATCCTTTTTCTTCCTCTTTCACATGTCTAAGTCCACCTTGCTTCACTTCCATCTTCAATTCACCTTAAAACCCTACAAAACAATGTAAAAACAAGCATAATATCTCTAAAACCAACTTTTGATTCTCACATGACTCAACTGAAGTGTTTTACTTGATTTGAAGCAAGTTTCTAAGTTAACAAGGGTGTATTTAATATCAAAATTAAGTATAAAATAACGGTTTCCCAACAGTTATCAATAGTCGAATTAAAGAAAAACAGAGTCGACCAGTTTTTCAAATATCTTATGAAAACCAGCTCTGGTGCCAATTGTTGGAAAACAAGTAGGCTTCTTTTTTACACCAAGAGGGGGGGGGGTGAATTGGTGGTTTATCAAAATCAGAATCTTTTCGCAATATTTAAAAAAAGTATGAAACTTTTTAAACTTTCTTGAAATGCAAGTAATGAAAATTTGTGTGCAGCGAAAAAACATAGTTGACTGCGCAAATAGTAAAGCCTGTAGAGAGAGGTTATGCTCCCAGGGAGGTTATGTCCCAACCCATTCATTGTACAATGCCTATTCATTTTGATATAAGAGAATTCTTTCTTTCATTTCTATTTTCTGTTGTTAGTGAGTATTTTTGGTTAGGTTCCAAACTTTGGAACCTAACAAATTGGTCTGACCTACCGTTTTAAAGTGGGGGTGAAGGATCAAGAAGTAATCAAGAAGCTGCCGAATTCGAAGTGGGGTGTGCTGGATCGAGAAGTTGCCGTTTCGAGAAGTTGCCATTTCAGGAAACTGTCGTATTGAGACACTGCCAGAATCGTGTGGGGGTGAAGGAAATTGCGGTTGATAGAATGAAGGTGAAGACAAGAGCGCTATTACCAGATTATGCAGCAATATGACTAGATTATAAAGCAATACACCAAGATTTGCAAGAAATCATAAGGAGGTTGGGTGGTCGAGCCCACAACTAGGACAACCAACATTGGGACCAGTGAGAGGAAGAGGAAGGGGAGAGAGGGGAGGAACGCCATGAAGTGCAACCCAGCGGGAAGAAAAGGGTAGAACTACCCACTTTTGAAGGGTTTGATCTGTTGGGGTAGGTCTCTAAGGCAGAGAAGTTCTTCGAGTTGTAAGGTGTGGCAGAGGAGGAAAGGATGTGCCTAACAGACATCAGCATGGAGGGGAGCGCTGGCTACTGTGGAAGGAGAAAGCCAAGAATCGTTCTTGGGAAGGCTTGAAGGGGACAGTGGTGGTGCAATTTGGAGAACGTAACGAGGGCACCATCGTGGAAAGGGTGGTAGCCAATAAGTAGTCGAGAACCGTTGAAGAATACGTCCCAGGATCAAACATGATAGAATGGCCGGAACCGAACGGTCTAGGACTACAAGATGATAACCTGAGAGGACTGCAGGAAATGAATTGTAGAGGACTGCCAGAACAAAACAAGAGATTACTGCCTGAGCTGAACATGACAGGACGACTGTAAAACGAACGAGCTAGGACTACAGGTCGGGAACCCCACAGGACCTTAAGAACCGAACGGTCGAGGACTCTCAGAACCGAACGGGAGAGGAAGTTTGGAAGCGAACGTGAGAGGACGTCCAGAAGCAAACATGAGAGGACTACTGCTGGACCCAAACAAAAGAGTGTTGAGATTTTTGATAAGGGAAGCACTGATTTAGCTAAACCTTAATCTCACAATGTTATGGTTTTTAATGGTGACAACACATTATTAATAACACATGTATTGTTATGTGTTACATGTTCAATTCTTCATTGCGAATGAAATCTTGAAGAACATGTTTGTGTTGATTTTCATATATGTATGCATATTCACTGATTTTATACTTGATACATCATTTGTGATTGCATAACATATGCTTGAGAAAAGAAAACCACATGCACTTTGTTGAACTTATATTGTGTGGCAAAACTGCAAGTTTTAAGTCAAATTCATTATGAAGTAAGTCAACTAAGACTCATGACTTTGACAGATTTTCTAAAACAGTGATGTGAGTAATTTTGCAATGAAAAGTTTTCCAAAACTGATTTGAAGTGTTAATTTGACTGGATGCGTAGGGAATTCGACTTAGTTAATGTTTTGAAATTTTGTTAATGTTTATGAACTATAATGACTATATTTCAATTCTATGTTCAAGCATTAAATGCAAGGAAACTGAATTAAATGCGTAATCAATTGGGTTGGTTTGACTACTGCTAATTGTTTTAACTGTTATAACTGTCTAGCGACAGTCGACACATTAGTGGCAAAGTTGACTATAAGAGCGTCTGTTTCCTAGAAAACTATAAATATACGTGATTCTAAAATTCACAAAGACTTTGGTTGTTCTAAGAATTTCATTTGTTGTTTCAGATTCTTATCTTTGTGAAAACGCTCCAGGAACTCATCAAGAAGACGGAGGAGATATTTGTTTGAAGAGTTTCTTTAGGACGAAGAAATTCATGCTTACTGTTTGATCAAATTCTGCATTGTTGGTGTTCATCATATTGATCAAGACTTTTATCAATCTATTGAAGATTGAACTACCCTGTTGGGATTATAGGAAGAAAACTTGTGGAGTTCTGTACACTTTAAGGATTGTTCAAAGTGGGTTGAAGATTGCAGAAGAGGGGATATCTTGCTGCAAATCTTTGTGTTGCTGCCTATACTTTTAGTTAGAGGGTTAGAGAGATTGTCTATACTTTTGACGTGGAGGTCTCTATAGAAATTTTGTGTAAAAACCTTGACTAATATAGTGCATCGGCTTCCTGGTTGTGGAAGGACACTGTATGTAGGCATTGGGCCGAACCAGTATAAAACTCTGTGTTTGCTTTCTCTTTCCCTGAACTATTTACTTTAAGTCGACTTTACATTCTGCATAGTCAACTTTATTTTTCCGCTGCAATTAAACTTTTTATTCCTTGCGATTCAAGAAACTTTGTAAAGTTTTATACTTTGCGAAAAAGATTTTAAAAAGAATCTAATTTTTGAACCTCACCAATTCACCCCTTCTTGGTGTTGAAACTATGCCATACTGTTTCCAGCAAAGAGGATGACAGGAACCGAATGGTCCAAGAGGGATGGATCAGTGGGAGAGAAGCGTGGTGAAAGAAGGAAGGAAGGCCTCAGAGGGAAGAATGGATGGAAGAATCAATGTCTGGGAGGTAGAGAATAGGAACGGGGTAGAAGACGAGTCATTTGGGGGATGAACGCATGGTACGTTTGCCGAGTGATTAGAGACAAAATTTTTGAGATTGTTGACAACACAAAACTCTATATCAAACTGGTTTTTGATGATGACAACACATTGCTTAATAACAGTATATAAGTTCCAATATTACATGTTCAGCTGATATGCTATACTGCTTTGAACAATGATTTTGTTGAACATGTTTTGTTGTTTTGCATGTATGTTCCCTTAATTGATTATGTGTTATATGTTTGGAACATTCTTGTATTGAAATGTGTGATAAAATGATTTTGATTATCTTCTGCACATTTCTAAAGAAAGCTCACAAGCACTTTTATGAACTTATATTTGCTGTGACAAAGATCTGGTTCAATCGACTACACTGATATTGGATTCGACTAAGCTAAAATCTTAATACAAATTTTGTGAACATGTGCTTGATGAAATTTTAAGTATAAAAGAATTTCAAAGTGTTTTTCAAGTATCAGTCGACCTGGTGGAACACCTATTCGACTGTGTTGTTGTTATTTTTGGAATTATATTATACCTACTTGCTCCAACGACTAGTTTTTCAAAAGTTAGTTAAGATTGACTGACTGAGTCAACTGTCATGAATGTGCATTGAATTGGTTGACTGAGGAGCCTCTATGTTGACTGTTAGTTATAACTGTTTTAATACAGTCGACTGGATTAGTAGGGTATTCGATTGAGAATGACAGGAAAACTATAAATAGAACAGAGCACGATCTGTTCCAAAGAAGACTTTGAGATCTAACATTTTCATTGTCCTGTTTCAGAGTTATTTCTCAGTTTTGGAAGCTCCAAGAATTCTCCAAGAAGACGGTGGTGATCTTTCTTGAGAGAGATTCAGATTGAGGAGTCAATTGTGCATACTGGTGGATCAACATCCGCCCAAAGAAGGTGCTTCTGATTTGATCTTGAAGGCTTGACATCTTGTAAAGACTGCTGCATTTGATTGAAGGCTTGGCAACCTGGGAAGTGTGCTGTGATAGGCTTGGCAAGCTGTGAAGCGTGCTGTTAGAGGCTTGGCATCCTGTGAAGAGTGCTGGTGACACGTTGAGGATTGTTCAACGTGGGTGCAGATTGCAGGAGAGAGGATTCTTGCTGCAATTCTGGTTTTGTATGCAGTTACATTTGGTTTTGGGTTAGAGAGGAGATTTATATTTTTGCGTGGTGCTTCTATAAATTCCTTGTTGTAAAAACCGCAATCATTATAGTGCATTTGCTTCCAAGGTTGGAAGAACACTGGATGTAGGCATTGTTGGCCGAACCAGTATAAAAATCAGTGGTTGATTTTCTCTATCCTTGCACTCTTTATTTCAGTCGACTTTATATTTAGAGCAGTCAACTACGTTTTTCCGCTGCATTGAAATTTTCATTACTTTCATTTCAAGGAAAGATCAAAAGCTTTGAATTTTCATACCAAGATTGCGAAAAGATTTTATTCTTGAACTAACACCAATTCACCCCCCTTCTTGGTGTAAATTGAAGCCAACCTGTTTCCTAACAAAAATTAGACCGAAAGTAGACGAAGTTGTCCACTCTCTCGGCTGGAAGCCCTATCAACGTAAAGCGATGAAGTTGCACGGGTCGATACGAAACCAAACGATATTGATCAATATAGGGCAGAACCGCACAATGTTTACCATTGTGGGAAGTAACCGAACCATTTTGACCATTATAGGACGAAACTGAATGGTGCTGATTATTATTGGACAAATCCGAACTATATTGGGGTCAATAGGAAGGAAAAAGGAAGATTTGAAGATAATGGAGGAGGAGTTGCCACCACCCAAGCCTCCAGACTTGAATTGGTGGGCAGTAGTCATTGGGTTCTCTTCAGATGATAACAAGATTATAAAGAGGAGCCAAGAGACCAAGTTTTTCGTTTCAAACCTTGAGGACAAGGTTGTTTTGTAGCGGGGTGTAATGTTAGGATAAAAGGTAAGAGGATATAATAGGTATTGGATTTAGGATGGAAGGTGGAGGAATGGTATAAATAAGACCTGATTATGTTGTCAAGGGGATCATTAAGTGTTTTTTTGTGTAAAACCAGGCCTTTAGCCTGTAGAGAGAGGTTATGCTCTCACGATGGTTATGCTTCTAACCCATTCATTGTATAGTGCCTATGTGCCTATTTATTCTGAAATAAGAGAATTCTTTCTTTCAAACCCAGGAACCTGTAGAAAAATAAAAGAAGTACTAATCGATGCTCAAAAGGTACTTGTTAAGTAATAAACAAGTGGAAAGTATTTAACAGAAAGTACAACAATTAATACAAAGGAAACTTAAAAGCGATTCTAAGCACAAACCCCAAGGTCTTGCAAGGTTTGCGCAACCCATTTGATAGTCATAATTCCACCAAATGAGTTTGCAGCTTGCACCAATTGCTCAAGCGCATATGTTATCAAATATACATGTAGCTGAAAAAGAGAAAAGACGAACGACAAAACAAACAATATAACTTTAATACTTGTAAGCCTAACATGTTATTCTAAAAAGAAAAAAATTATTAAAGTTTCAGAGACAACTATATATGAAAATAGCCTTGCATTATGGCATTTTACTAGGGAAATGAAGTTTAGAACCTCACTAGTTAAGAATAAAACCAACTACACAGATGTCAAACTATGCTGACCACTCGTCATCGCTGATTCACAACTTGTGCCTCTGGTTCCCTGTGTAGTTTGCATCGAAAGCGCCATGCTAAAACATTTACATAGAAAAACTTTGAAAGAGTAATTGAACATTGAAAATTGAGCGTGCAATTGCTAAAACTACACAAATTAAAAGAGAAAATCAAGCCCAGAGTCTTTTGTATTGGGCATCATTACTTATAAAGCCCCCCAACCAAAAAATATTCTTACATTTTAAGTGTGTTGACGAAAATAACCATTTTCATACACAAGTTGAGACACTTGTTTCTGCAACCTATCGTTCTCCTTCATTAGTAACTTATTCATTGCACTCAATTTCCTATTTACATTATTTGCACAACAGCCAATTCAAATTCTCACTAAGACCTTCTCCTTCTTTAGCTTCCTACCACAACTCCTAACCAAGATCCAACGCACACAATTTAATCACCTCGTGTGCGGAATCTGGCACAACCGATCTCTAGAAGCAACGATCTGTTTCTTCCAACGCTGCTTCACAGATGTGAAAGTGTGAATCCTCTCTATTATTGTGCGCGAGTGAGTGCTTCTACAAGAAGAAGAAGAAGAAATGTGAAACCAAACCCTAGCTCTTTCTCTTTACATGATCATATGCACTCTTTGCTTTGCTCACAAATTTCATTGCTTCCCTACTCTGTAGCAAGACCGTCACTATTATTTTTAAAAATATTACTAAACTAAACAAGAATAAGAATTTTTGGAGAATGAAGACAAGACTGGTCGTGGATGGAGATGAAGAAAGGCCTTGACTTTTCACGAGCGAAGAAGGAGAGAGAAGTGGAGTTGGCAGCACTAGTGTCGTCGCCAGATACCATGCTCGTCGGCAGTGATTCTAGGAGGAGATGTGCGATGACTGACTTATTTGTTGGTTAAAAGGTCATAAAAGAAAAGAAGATGAAGCATTATAGGTTTTTTTGGAGAAGACATGCAAATGTTTTGGGTGAGATCCAAAATATTAGTACAGTGTAAAGAGGGAAAATGAAAAAAATATTAGCGCGACATAAAGAGGGAAAATGAAAACATATTTTCACTTGGAAAGTTTTTGAATAAAAAAATAATAATTTATTAACGGTTTTAATGAAACCACAAAAATTTCCAGAGGTTTTTAAAAAAACCGTCGAGAATTTAAGAGGTTTTTAAAACCTCCAGTGATAAACCCCTCCTATAAAATATTATTTTTATAGTGTAAAATAGGAAAAGATTTTGATGATACAAATACTTCTCGAATAATTTATGTATTATGATTAATTACTTAAATTATGTTAATTATGTTTTACGTTAATATGATTGTGATTTGTAATAATTTAAGTGATTGAGGAGAAAGATATCTTACACAGGTGGGTATAAAAAACATGACTACATTGAGTCTTCTAATTATGATTAACTTATTTTATTTACTAAAAGTTATTTTTTTCACTTTGTTGAATTTCCTACATTGTATAATTGCAACAAGATCCACTTGTAAATGACACAAAGAGGTAGAGGTGGTGGTCTAGACCACCTAATCATGGGGGCTAAGGTGTTAGTGTCAGTGATAGAGCCTCACCCAACACCAACTCTCCCACTTCATCTATTCATCTAACAACCATGGACTCTACACGTCTTATCTGTGAAGGACCTTCACATTCCTCAGTAAGGTTGGGGGAGATGATTTGAATGGATTTGAGTGGATTTGAGGGTAATTTTTGTGTTGTTTTTTTGAGTGGATTTGTGGGTAATTGAGAGTAGATTTGAGGGTAAAGTTTGTGAGAATTAGTATAGAATTTGATTGATGTGATAGATTTAAAAAATTAGTTTAATTGATAGAAATTGAAGATTACCAAAATACCCTTAGTTATTAAAGTAATATAAAATGATAATGGTTAATATTATATTTAATTGTAGAAATATTTATAAAAAATAAAAAAATTAAAATTAATTATTAAAATTAATTTAAAAATGTAAAAAAATTAATATTATGATTTTTAACATAATATAATTTATATATTTAAGCGTTTCTATTTTAATATTATAATGTTTTATATAGATAAATATTAACTCAACTATTTCATTTGAATCTGAAACAAATTATCCAGAAGAATCCCACCATTACCCAATCTAAAAAGTAAAAAAAAAATGTCTGGGTTGTTCAAGTTCAACCACCGTAGCTTTCCGTTGCCGATCACCGTAACATCAAAGAAGACACACCGCATATTTTCCGCGGCGCGGCGTGGCCAACTTCCTTGCTCCGTCGCCGTCCTTGTCTTTTGCTTTTTTTTCATCCTCCACTGATTTTCTCCTCCTCTTCCTCACAAGCTCTGTCCAGAATCCGGAACGGTCTCGTGAAAATCGGCGGAAGCTTCAAGAACTTTCTCTCGCTAATTTTCACGAACAAAGCTGTCACCGGAATCTCCAAGTTTGCTTCTCCGTTCTTGCAGTTGGAGTCTGATTAGCAACTACGTAATGCCTGGTATTTTAGATATAACTGAGGGTAAATAGGACATTTGCATATAAATCACCGCAAATCTTCTCGATATAGTGAGATTGTTAAATTAAGCATATCTCGCAAATCACTGCATTTCCATCCGTGCAAATCAATACAAACGAATACAAAAAATCTTCCAAATCGTTGCTCGCAATTTCTTCTCAACAGTATTTCACCTCAAACGAACACAGCGTAAAAGAAGAACATGTTGATCGTTTTATCGAGAAAATAGTTGTATTTAAATATATGTAATATAAGAAACTTGAATGAGAACTAACTCCTTGGGAGGTTGTAGAAAGAACAAGGAAATTAAAGAATGGAGAATGGGTTAATGATAAGACTTATGACCTTGTGATATGTTTAACTTTTAAGTTATAATTTAATGTTTGTTATACGTTTTCTTCACAAGAATTATATTTGACTTAATTTTCTAGAGAAATAAAAGAAACGTACAGAAGAAGCTCAACAACATCACATGCTTGCTTGAAGGCTCTTCTTCAAACAACTCTTCAATTGTCTCCATTGATGACGTTTATTTTAATGTTGTTGGAGGTGAAAGTAAATAAGGGAATGCGTGTGGACTTGGTATACTAAGCAAAAATTTTGTTAATTTTATAGGTGTTCGCTCTTTTACCCGTTAAACTCTAGTGACACATAAAATAATGTTTGAGACTATTTAGAAGTTGAATCTTGAACTTAATGACAAAGAGAGCATATATGAAGAAATGTGCTGAAGAAATGTGCTGATGGGGGAGTTATATAAAAGCTAAACCCAAACCCTTGTGTGTTTTTGATGATGATAAACACATAAATGCTTGAATAGATTCTTATACATGACAACAACAGAAATGTTTTAATAGTTTCTTGCACACATTATGTAAAGCTATGTTTCTATGTTTGTTTGTGCTTGAACTGTTTGTTTTGCATACTTACTGTGGTTACACATGAGTTTATATTTGTGGTATGCATATTCATGGTTTTGAATGAAAAAATCATTGCACATCCGTATGAATTAATTGATTACATTATAGGTATAATCGATTAAAACTCGTACCTTTGCTTATACTTGTTTGCTGAGTGCAGTGATGTGTTTTCAAATGAAAATTTTTTCAAATTTGCTTAAGTGTTATACTTAACTGATTACATTATTCTCTTAATCGGTTAAATCTCGTGCACACTAAAAAGTGTTTTCTTGATAAGTCTTAACAACCATAACGGTCATATTTTGAATTGTTTTGACTTTCAGTAATTGTGCAATTGATTACATTAAATGTGTAATCTGTTAAATATGGTTTAATGTAATTATGTTATAGCACTGATAATTGCTCAACCAATTACATTAATATTGTAATCGCTTAAGATGCGTCAGACTTGAGAAAACTATACATTGGCGCATAACTCTCTACATTAAAAAGAATTTTGGAATATTATCGTTAATATCTGACAAAGTTAGTTGAGATTAGAATTCACATGAGTGTTCATTCTCCAAGAATCAAGAAGCGTTTAGTTTTTAAGATTAAAGGGATTCTTGAATGAATTGTTGTGTGCTTTCATTTGCTGATCACCATCTACACTCTTAGGTGTTTTATTAGATCAATGTTGATTTTGCAATCTGTTGATTGTGGTTTCCCGGTTGCCGGTGGCCAGGAAGAGAACATGGAGTTCTGGTTTCTTTGAGAGGGGTATCTCAAAGGGGTTGCAAAAAGAGGATTGTTCTTTTTGTGTGTTTGACTATAGTAGATTTGGAGTTAGAGAAAGTGATACATTGAGAGGGTTTCTTTGTATTGCTTGCTATAAAACTCTCTATATAGTGCATTTGCTTTCAATTTCAGGTTGATTGAAAGGACACTAGTTGTAGGCATTGAGGCTGAACCAGTATAAAAACTTTGTGTTTGTCTTTCTATCCCTCATCTCTTTCATTTCATTACATTCTTTATTTGCTTGTATTTCAAGAAAGGGTTAAATATTTTCCAAAGAATAATTGTTTAATACACAACCAATTTATCCCCCCTCTCTTTGGTTGGGAAATAAGGCATACCTTTTTCTACACACTTAATGAAAGATCATGAGCAACAAATTGAGTACATAAGCCAATATGATAAGCAGATGAAACTTATTTTATAGCATATTCGTATGAAAAATCTCATGCCAAGTTCTAGTGATCCCATTACTAATAGATATGAAGTTTTGTGTTTAGTTATATAGTGGCTTTCAATGTTGAACGTTTGTTTAAAACTACTTTCTTTGGAATCATGTTATTTAATATTTTTAATGTATGCATTACCCTTTATTATGTTATGTAATGTAGGTTATTATTATTTAGCGTGACTAAATTTTTGACATTCATAAGTTGGTCGACATATATATTGTTTATAAACAAGCAAAAGATATTGCAAATATGACAAAAAATTGTTTTTTTCCTTGCAACTATTAGCGACCGATTTTCCATCATTATAATTGTTAAATCCCTGGCAAGTGTACCGGATCATTATCAAGTAATATAAACGGTAAGACCGAATATCGTTCTCCCAAAGGACTCAGTGGCCTAGACGTTCATGTGATTTGATCGTATAAGACTTGAAAGAGGAATAATTGGTAGTGTTGATGCAAAAACAGAATTTAAACATGCAAATGCAAATTGAATCAGTTGGAAAATAAGACTATGAATTAATGGAGTTGTTGGGGTTTACAATTTCATCTTTATCCACCCTCCTATATCTACTATGCTTGTTAAATTCACTTTATTATCAATGTCATGTAGTTTTCTAATCTACTCTAAACCCGATTTTTCGGCGAAGAGAGCCTATTAAAAATTACTAGTTTACCATTCCTAGTCTCCCTAAGTAATTAATAATGCATTATAAACAAAAGTTTAAAGCAATTGGCCATCCTACTCCTATTCCTAGATAGTATTGCTTAACCAAGAAAATTCTTATCAGTTCGAGACTTCCCCGTACATTCCCGTATCGACAAAATCAAATATCATAACACCGAATGAGTTAAACGACGCAAGCATTAAAATCAGATAAGAAGACCCAAACTATTGATAATACAAGCATATGAATAAAAAGAGAATTTCGATATAAGAGAGTTTCAAAAGATTACATTGGTCCCCAACAACAATGGGTTTAGTTTACCATGGACATGGTGAAACTAGATGGAATTAATGAAAAGAATGGAAGAATAAACCCTAGAGTTGGTGATTCAGAGCTCTCGCCTCCAAGGAGTGAAGAAGATGCTCTGGACGTCTCTTTTTGCCAAAAGATTACTCTGAGGATCGCACTCGGTCTATTTATAGGCTAGAAAAATAACAGAGTTTTGGCCCAGGCCCATCATTTAGGCGCTCAGCGCTAGCTACCTCTCAACGGTGGTCACGCAGGACGCCTAGCGCTCTCTGGACGCTCCGCGGTCTGCGACTTTAACGCTCAGCGGTCTACGACTCTAACGCTGGGCGGTGGTCGTGACTCCCCCTTTTCATCTTTTCTCGCCCTTTTTCTATTCCAAGTCCTTCTTTCTTCATCTTCATCATTCAATTCTCATAAAATCCTGTCAAAACAATGTAAAACCAAGTATAATATCTAAAACCACTTTTGGCTCTCTTGTATTCAAACTAAGATATTTTACATGATTCTAAGCTCATTCTAAGTCATAAAGATTGTGTTTTGATATCAAATTAATATATAAGAATAACAGTTTTTAGACCGTTATCAATGATATCATTACAAAATAAGAGATTTTACTTAAGGGTTTTTTTCTACATTAACAACAGTTTTAACCCTTTGTAAATACATTTTTGACGATTGGCCAAACCACTAGAAAAATCACCATCAGAAAAAGTTTTCGGCAGTTTTTTTCGTAATCATCACTATTTGTGGAGATTTTCACAGAAACCATCAATACATGCGAGGGTTCATAAAAACTGCTGATAGTTGCTAGAGTTAATAAAAACTGTCGGAACTTGGATGAGTTAGTAAAATACCACAGGTATTTTCTGATTTATGTAGTAGGGGTTTTGAAAACCACTAATAATGGAAATAATTTAATTCTTTTTATTCTTCAAATGATTTTATTAATGTGATTAACATAAAATATATTTAATATTAAACCAACATATAGAACCAAAAATAATTATTATTATATAAAATAAACTGTAAAAATATAATCAAATTTTCTAACTTAAGAAATAATATATATGTTCAATCTTAAAAATTAAAAATAAACATGTTTTTTTACATAACAAATAAAAAAATGTTCTAAATAATAATTATTATTTTTATTCTTCATTTTCATCACCATTTGATATCCTTTCCTGATTATACACCTATATATAATATAAAATAATAATTAGTCAATATTTAAAAAATGAACTTCTTCCTTAATCATCATATATGTTTAACATCATTTCATCCTTGCAGTTTATAGCAACTTAATCCACCACGTACCATTTTACCAAGTGGCATTCATTAGCAATAAATCATACAGTTGCCATTTGGGAAGTGAAGCTCTTGGTAGCCCATTACCACACCTTAGTACTACCAAATATGTTGTCCCTGCAATCAATGACATTTGAACAGTTTCTTTCTGCTATAGTATTACTAATTGTTATGCTTTTATCCATCCAATCAAAATGAAACCTATGAACTCTAAATTACCTAATCAAATAATGAAAAAGGATAATTCATCATGAATAAATCAATGAACAAGATGCCATGCCCACAAATATTAATTGTTAGTTTTTATTAGCGAGAAGGTTAACTCACAATTTGGCACTCTTTTTTTCAAATTTTTTAAATCAATTTTATATGTTCCAAATAATAATGGAATCCTACAATCTTTTCATCTTTTTTTTCAACTTTTATGACTAAGTCAATCTTATAGGTCTAAAATAAAATGTATCGAAAATAAATAACAAGCATCACAATCAAATATCAAATGAGATGCAGAATTATTTTGAAATACAAGAAAGTGGCAAAAAGAAAAGTAGAATCTAAGAAAATCAAGAAATTACTTTTTGGAAATGTTTAAGAGTAAAATGCACAAAGGTGTAAACACAAACATTGTAAGAGCATTCGTCATGTTTAAGCTTATGAAATCAATTTCGCACACTACCACAAAGATTGATCAATTGACAAAACAAAAACATGATTTGCAAAGACTGTGGTCCAAGAAACAATAATTAAAGAAAACCAGTAAAATGGCAATTGAGACTAGCTAGCCTGTAATTGCTTTACTTTTTTGCAAAAAGAAAGGCCAAAAGGGTATTATAATACATTAGTGAACAACTATGAAATTTATTTTGTTTAAATTAAACATCTCTTAGGCTAGCAATGAAAAGTAAAATTGATTCAGTTCACAAAATCAGATAATCATATTTAAAACAAGTTAAAGAAATTAGATTGTGGAAAAATATTTGAGTTATTAAGGGAGTTAAAAACTGCTCCAGATATATTTTATAGGAGCAGCCTCAGCTTGACAATCAACTATCAATGCGCACAAGTGAAGCACCCAACTAGAGTTTTCAATCTAAATACCTAATTATCTTGGCATTCAACTCTATCTCTGTCTAAAGTAAAAGCACAGGATATAAATGACTCATTGATTACACTCACCACAAAAATATTACGCAACAGTAATAGATATTTTAGGCATCATTATGAACTTACAACAAAATATTGTACGCACACAGGACATTCATGAAAGGCAAGGAGAAGTATATCTGAAATTGCACATAAAAGAAATTGTGTAAAATAGCAAATCATAGTTATGGTAATAGAAAAAAATAATAAAGGAAATAAAACATTTATTTTAAGATGTAAGCTTAACTGAAATATCATAATATATAATGATGTTTAACATTTTTTTTAGACATAAGATAATAGCATACAACAATGACACATCATTAGATAATTAAAAACCAAATTTCAAAGAAAACAATGAGGGTAAGGTTTTGTTTAACATTTTCTCTCTCTTTTTTAATTTTAATTATTTTAGTTTAAAAATTGAATTATCCATCATTTCTCATTGTCCTATCTTATTCACCATTTTATCACAAACTAATTTTATAAGATCTTTCTTTGTTTAATGGCATATCTGTATACAATAATCGCATTAATGATTAAAACATATATTAAATTCAATTGTAATCATAGTCCTAAAGACAAATAATAAGTTAATTACTATGAAGTAAGGATTACCTCAACATTCTTCAATTCAAATTCTGAGGTGAGCCAAATACATGTTTCCAAATGTATCACATGGTCAACTGATTCTAGTTAACCTTTTTAATCAAGCAGAGAGATTCGATTAGTTCTACTTAAAACGTTAATAAATTGGTTTAACAACACTAATAAAAGTACTTACAAATCTCCATCTGATGACTTAGGTAGGGAGACGGATCTGCTGAACCAAGAGAGATTTCTCCAATAGGAACGTTGCTGGACTTCAAGAATGCACCGACGAGCTTCAACTAGAAGAGCTCCTCGGTAACTCCAGCAGAATTACAGGCAACGAAGGATATGGTCATGGCAGCAGAAGAATGAGTAGTTTAGGGAGAGGTGGAAACGGATGTTATGCTTAGGGAATGACAACAACTCAGGCAACCTTCCATACAAGGAAAAAAGTTGCAGGGAAAGATTTAACTATCTTTGAAATATCAAGTTTTGTTGACAGAGGAGGACGGCCAGATGCACCAGCACAGCATGCCGAGTCATTCCAAATGAGGGTGTTAGTAGTTTGGCAAGTGTACCAAATCGTATCAAGTAATAAAAATGGTAAAACCCATTATCGTTCTTCCCATGAGACTCGAAAGGCCTTATCGTTCGCGTGAATTAAAATCGTAAGACTTGCGAGGAAAAGTTAATTGTTGTGGGTGATGCAAAGACAAAAATAAACATGCAATGAATAATTCAATTGAATAGGTTTAGGCAATGGATGAATGGAGTTGTTGGGGGTTTACAATTTCATCTAATCCTGTCTCATTTATTTACTCCTCTTGTTTAAACGGCGTTATTATCTAATTGCATGTAAACTTTCTTGGCCTCCCGTTAACCCGATCCTTCGATGAAAAGGGTCTATTACTAATTACCGGCTTGCTATCCCTAGCCTCCCCTAGCAACTAGCAACGCATTACAAACAGAAGCAAAATTGGTCGTCCTACTCCCCTATCCCTAGGTGGTATTGCTTAACCAAGGAAAAATCTCACCAGTACATGTCATTACTGTACGTCCCCGTATCAATAAAGTCAAAGATCAATTACCGAATGAGTTAAACGATAAAGGCATTAAGCACAGTATGAGAATCCAACAATTGATAATAAACGCATATGAATAACAAACATATAATTCAAACAAGAGTTTCAATAAACGAGAGTATCAAAAGATTACATTGTTCCCCCAACAACAAAAAGGGTTTAGTTCACCATAGTCATGGTGAACCAAGTTGAAAATAATGGAAGATATGGAAAGCAAACCCTAGAAAAGATGAAAAGGAGCCTCAGCATCCAAGAGATCCTCTCCAAAGAGTGCAAAGTAGGTCTGGCTGCCCTTCTCTATCAAAAGAATGAATTGGAATTCGTAACAGGGCTATTTATAGGTGAGGAGTGCATCAGAAAAATAGGCCCAAGCCCAGCTGACTACCGTCCGGCGTCACACTTTGCCGCTTGGCGGTGTACCCTAAATCGCACCACCACCCGGCGGTAGGGGTCTACCGCGCGGCGGTTGGCCTTTTGTCGCAAAACCGCCCGGCGTCAGGAGTCTGCCGCTCGGCGTCCGCTGTTGGTGTCTTCTCCTCCCGTCTGACCGCTCGGCGCCAGGGGTCCATCGCTGAGCGGTCCCTAGACTCTTCTTTTCGTTGATTTTCTTGCTTTTTCTTGAGTTTATGACCTTCATCTTTATTCCCAATCTTCACTTCTATCAATTTTGTTGCAAAACAATGCAAAACAAGCATAATATCGCTAAAAACAACTTTTGACTCTCGACTGACTCATTTATAGAGTTTTGTTTGATTTCAGGCTCATTCTAAGCAGTAAAAGGCGTAATTTAGTTCAAAATAACATATGAAAATAACGATTTTTCAACCGTTATCAATGGGGAAATCTAGAACTGATAAGAATTCTCTTGATTATGAAATGCTACCTAGGGATAGGAGTAGGACGATCAATTGTTTCAAGCTTCTGTGATTAATGCATTATTAATTACAAGGGAGACTAAGGATAGTAAACTAGTAATTATGGTAATAGGCTCTTTTCACCAAGGGATCGGGTTTAGAGTAATTTAGAAAGTTGCATGAACATTGATAATAAAGCGAATTTAATAAGAATAGTAGATATAGGAGGATGGATTAGGATGAATTCATAAACCCCAACTTCTCCATTAATTCATAGTTTTATTTGCCAATTGATCAAGTTTGCATTTGCATGTTTAAATTTCGTTTTGCATCAACACTACAAAATTATTCTTCTTTTAAGTCTTATGCAATCAGATCACTTGAACGTTTAGGCCACTGAGTACCTTGGGAAATGATATATGGACTTACTGTCTAGTATTACTTGATACGATCTGGTACACTTGCCAATGACTTAACAAGTTTTTGGCGCCGTTGCTGGGGACTCGTGGTTTAACTTTTCTATTAGTGTGAATTTAATTGAATTTGACTTGATTTTTTTTATGTTTATTTTTATTTTTGCTCTAATAAATGTTTTCTATTGTTTTGTGCCTAATGTTTGCAGGATGCAGTTTGAACAAGAATTTGACTATATGGGCACTCAATTCTATCAAGTTGATCTCAACTACTGGTGGAAACCTCACTCATACATGGATCAAAGCCAATTTGGGCAAGCTATTGAGCAACAGATTACTCCACTGAAGGAGAACACAGATTCTGACAAACCTTTTCAAGATATCATGAATAAGGAAATATACCATGTCGAAGGTGTAGAGGAGAATACAAAGAGTGATGAACTTTGTTCGCAGAGCATGGATACAAATTTTTCTTATCTTAGAAGCATGGAGGAGATGCAATAATGTCACTGGCAACAACAACACTCTCTATCAATGGCAAAGAAAGATAACATTTTTCAACAATTAATGAAAATTACCATCTCCTCTATAGAAAGTAGTGAAGCAAGAAATAAAAGGTTGGAGATGCAAATTCGTCACTCCAATGAGATATTGAATTCTAGGGTTAATATTGAGGTTAACCCTAGGCAGGAATGTCAAGCCATTATCTCTGAAAGTGATAAAGTTGTTGATGAGGAGAAGATAGAGGAAGAAAAGATAGAGATAGATGAGGAAAAGATATAGGAGATAGAAAGAGAAAAGGTTGTTGAGGAGGAAAAGATAAAGAGAGATGATGAAAAGATAGAGGAGATAAAAACAGAAAAGTTGAGTGAGGAAGATAAAGATAATGAGGAACAAAACGAAGTGGTTGAGAGAAAAGAAAAAAGGAGAAAATATGCAAAAATAGAAAAGAAGATAAGAAAAAAGAAAATGATAAAATTGAGAAAGAAAAAGAGTGAGAAAAAGAGGAAAAGGAAAATTAAAAAGAGAAAGTTGAGGGAGGAGAAGAGTGAAAAAAAGAGGAAGAGAGGAAAGAAGAAAAGATCATATGAAAAACCTCTTCCTCATCAAAAGAAATATCATAGGAAAGAAAAGAAATTTATGTGCTTCATGAAGATTTTCAAGAAATTAGAGATTAAAGTTCCTATGATTGAGACATGGAAACAAGTGCTTGGTTTGATCAACTTTCTGAAGAGATTCAGCAGAAAGTGTTGGTATCGGAGGGGGTATTTTTCGAAGAGTATAACGCAGCGGAATTAAAACAAAGAGAGTGAAAAGCGTGTTCGGTCACGTTAAAACAAAGTTGGTCTTTTTTTTGTAAAATAATTTTCTTTCAGAAAATTAATCGAACAATTAACAAGCGTAAAATAAAATGAGTGTAGGGAATACAAATATCACACAAGTATTTTTATACTGGTTCGATTCAACAGAATCTATGTCCAGTCGTTAATCACCACAAAGAGTGATTAACAGTTCCACTAAAAACAGTTTTACAAATTACAATCAAATGATGAGAATATAAAATGAAGAGAACCACTCTACCAACTTGAAGAGAACCGCTCCGGCAATCGACCAACGATTCGTGAGCTTCTCCTTTCACAAGACCAGGCAGAGCACCTTGCTAACTTGAAGAGTGTCTGCTCCGACTATCGCCACACGATACGCGAGCCACTCCTTTCACAAGACTAAGCAAGGGAACAATGAACAAAAGCTACAAAGAACGTTCCTCTGCCACACAATGTTTTGTAAAGCTTTCTCAGTTCAAAAACGTTACCTTCTGAATTCTCAAAATCCAAATATATAGCCAAGTACACTGAATGCCAAAGGTCAGCTCCCAACTGCCATGAATAATCGATTATTGTAACTGATAATCGATTATTCAAGTCCGTTACAGAGTTTTCAAAAGTGATAATCGATTATATGAACTGATAATCGATTATTCAAGTATGACTTGTGATAATCGATTATTGCTTCATGATAACCGATTTATATCACTTGTATTATCACATTTTAAAGGAATATTGTCAAGGAAGATATCAAAGTTTTCTAGTTGCTGTTTCATCCACAAAATTTGGGCACAACAATTGCCAGCTGCAATATATCCAGCTTCGGTGGTAGAGAAGGCTACACATGCTTGTTTCTTTGAGTGCCAAAGACACTAAAGAACAACCCAAAAAATGACAGGTTCCACTAGTACTTTTTCTATCAATTTTACAACCACAATAATCTGCATCAGAGTAACCTATTAAGCTAGGTGAGGCATCAGAGGGGTACCAAAGTCCAAATGAAGTGGTTCCCTTAAGATATTTTAGAATTCTCTTAACAGCAGTCAAATGTGACTTTTTAGGATTAGCTTGGTATCTAGCACACACACAAACACTCTGCATAATATCTGGTCTACTAGCAGTTAGGTACAACAAAGATCCTATCATGCCTCTAAACATAGTTTCATTCACTCCCTTTCCAGTTTCATATTTATCTAAATAACATGAAGTACCCATAGGAGTACTAGCTTCTTTGCAGCTATCCATACCAAATTTCTTAAGAATTTCTCTACAGTATTTAGTTTGGGAGATGAAGATACCTCCACTCATTTGTTTTATTTGTAATCCTAAGAAAAAATTTAACTCACCCATCATAGACATCTCAAATTCACCTTGTATTATTTTAGCAAACTCTTCACACAAAGAGTCATCAGTTGATCCAAAAATAATATCATCTACATAAACTTGCACAATTAAAATGTGTTTTCCTACTTTCTTAATGAATAAGGTTGAATCAACCTTTCCTCTAGAAAACTCATTTTCAATCAAAAGGGTACTAAGTATTTCATACCAAGACCTAGGTGCCTGTTTAAGATCGTAAAGGGCCTTTTTCAACTTGTAAACATGATCAGGAAATTTAAAATCTTCAAATCTAGGTGGTTGACTAACATACACTTCTTCTTTTATAAAACCATTTAAAAAAACACTTTTAACATCCATATGATACAGTTTAAATTTCATCAAAGATGCATATGCAAGTAATAATCTAATTGCTTCTAACCTGGCTACTGGTGCGTAAGTTTCATCATAATCTATACCTTCCTCTTGACAGTAACCCTTAGCAACTAGCCTTGCTTTATTCTTTGTGATGTTTCCATCCTCATCAAGCTTGTTCCTGAATACCCATTTAGTTCGTATGACTTGGTATTCATCTTGTTTTGGAATGAGTTCCCAAAACATCATTCCTTTCAAATTGATTTAGTTCTTCTTGCATAGCAATGCACCATTTGTCATCTTGAAGAGCTTCCTTTATATTCTTAGGTTCTATCTGAGACACAAAAGCAACAGTTAGACAAAAATTATTTAAGTTGTGTCTAGTAGTTACCCCTTTTGATATATCTCCTATGATGTTGTCCAAAGATAGTCCTCTTGGTTGTTGATAGCTTTTAGAAACAACGACTTGGGGTGTTTCTTGAAGTTTAGGGAGGATAATTCTCATTTAGATACATCTCTTCAAGAGCTTCTCTTAAGTAGTCCTCATCACCTACAATGGTTTTATTTGACTCAAGAGGATTTACCTCAAGGTCCACAATCTCATCAAAGACAACATGCATTGATTCTTCAATTATTAATGTTCTTCTATTGAACACTCTATATGCTTTGCTAGTCAAAGAGTATCCTAGAAAAATTGCTTCATCAGATTTTGCATCAAATGTTCCAAGATTATCTTTTCCATTATTTAAGACAAAGCATTTGCATCCAAAAATTTTCAAATGAGATATATTTGGTTTTCTACCATTCAACAATTCATATGGAGTTAATTTTAGAATTGGCCTAATAAGCATCCTATTTAACATATAACAAGCAGTGCTTACTACATCAGCCCAAAAGTATTTTGGCACATTAGACTCATTCATAAGCGTTCTAGCTAATTCTTCTAATGATCTATTTTTCCTTTCAACCACACCATTCTGTTGGGGAGTTCTAGGTGCAAAAAAATTATGTGCAATACCATATTCTTCACAAAATTTTCCAAACGATTCATTTTCAAATTCACCACCATGATCACTTCTCAAAGTTTTGATTTTCAAATCTTTTTCATTTTGAATATGTTTAGCAAAAGTTCTAAATGCTTTAAAAGCTTCACTTTTCAAAGTTAAAAAGAAAGTCCAAGTAAATCTAGAGTAATCATCAACAATTACAAGAGCATAGTAATTTCCACCAAAACTTTTAATTCTAGATGGACCAAACAAATCCATATGCAAAAGTTCTAAAGGTTTTGATGTTGAAATCATGTTTTTAGATGAAAATGAAGATTTGGTTTGTTTACCCTTTTGACATGCAGAACAAAGTTTGTCTTTCTCAAATTTTAGTTTAGGCAAACCAATCACAAAATCCTTAGAAATTAATTTATTTAAATGTTGCATGTGAATATGTGAAGCTCTCTTATGCCATAGCCATGGATTTTCCTAAATGAGAGTGTTTTTCCTAGCACGTTTCACGTCCTCTGTTCCTTCATGAGTGACTCTGAGGACTTCCCACATTTCCTGTGTTGTCTTACACACTGAAATTCTATAAAACTCATCAAGTACAACAACAGATGAAATTATATTGCGAGCTTTAATATCAAACTGAGCTCGTCTATTTTCTTCAGCAATCCAATTAAAATATGGTTTTTCTGTCTCTACACCATCAACTGTACTCATAGGAATAAAATGACCATTTTGTACAGCTTCCCAGATGCCTTTATCAATAGACCCCATAAAAATTTCCATTCTAACTTTCCAAAAAGCATAGTTATCACCAGTAAACAGTGGAGGTCTGTTAATGGAAGCACCCTCAGCATATACAAGGTTTTGATTGTGACCGACCATTTTCGCAAATATTTTGAAAAATTATCAAAGCAAGCTCTGATACCAATTGTTGGTATCGGAGGGGGTATTTTTCGAAGAGTATAACGCAGCGGAATTAAAACAAAGAAAGCGGAAAGTGTGTTCGGTCACGTTAAAACGAAGTTGGTCTTTTTTTTGTAAAATAATTTTCTTTCAGAAAATTAATCGAACAGTTAACAAGTGTAAAATAAAATGAGTGTAGGGAATAGAAAAATCACACAAGTATTTTTATACTGGTTCGATTCAACAGAATCTACATCCAGTCGTTAATCACCACAAAGAGTGATTAACAGTTCCACTAAAAACAATTTTACAAATTACAATCAAATGATTAGAATATAAAATGAAGAGAACCACACTACCAACTTGAAGAGAACCGCTCCAGATCTCGACCAACGATTCGTGAGCTTCTCCTTTCACAAGACCAGGCAGAGCACCTTGCTAACTTGAAGAGTGTCTGCTCCGACTATCGCCACACGATACGCGAGCCACTCCTTTCAAAGGACTAAGCAAGGGAACAATGAACAAAAGCTACAAAGAACGTTCCTCTGACACACAGTGTTCTGTAAAGCTTTCTCAGTTCAAAAACGTTACCTTCTGAATTCTCAAAATCCAAATATATATCCAAGTACACTGAATGCCAAAGGTCAGCTCCCAACTGCCATGAATAATCGATTATTGTAAGTGATAATCGATTATTCAAGTCCGTTACAGAGTTTTCAAAAAGTGATAATCGATTATATGAAGTGATAATCGATTATTCAAGTATGACTTGTGATAATCGATTATTGCTTCATGATAATCGATTATTCTAGTACAAAAACATGTGATAATCGATTATAGCTTGACCATAATCGATTATACCAGTAAGAATTACAATATTTCAATATTTTCCTACTACATTAAAATCTACAAGTTGCTTTTAAATATTTTCCTACTACATTCAAAATCTACAAGTTGCAGCATCATCAAAACTCATCTTCAGGTTTTACCAATACTCCCTTATTGGTAACAGAAAGATGAAAAAGAAAAGAATATCAAGCAAGGGGAGTATCAACACCTACTGATGGGTGTTTGAGTTTTATCAGGTCAAGCTAATGATGTTAAAAGAGCGCTTATTAAGAGGCATCCCAGTGATCCAAGAACAATATATTTGTACTTTAAATTTTTAAATCTTGGTGATGTAATCATGAACAATTTTTAAATTTTTGTGTATTGGGTAGCTTCTATTGAGGGAAGCTAAAAATTTTAGGTACTCACTAACGGGTACAAGAAGGTACACCTACTGAAAGGTGTTGGAAAGATATGCACTTACTGACAAGTGATAGAAAGGTTTGGGTTAGGCTCGTGACGTTAAACAAGCGGTACTTGGGAGGCAACCCAGTTGATTATTGTTTTATTTAAACCCTGTTTTAGTTGCATTTTAGGATTTGAGTGTTGCGTATGAGGAGGGAAGTGCATAAAATTGAAAAATGAGAGTTGAAAGTAAGTGTTACAGGTCACAAAAACGTGAAAGCAAGCCAAAAAAAGGGAAGAAAAATTTTTAACGCCCACCACTCAACGGTAACCCAGCACTGAGCGGTGGGGTTTCAGATTGCAATTTTGGGCTTTTTAATAGCTCAACGTTGGAGCCCCATCTGCATATTTTTAAACACCCCTTAGGGCTCACCCAAGCGTTCTCTACAGACTTCTACACTTTGCTTTCACTCTAAAAAAAAATTTAAGGGTTTCTCTCCACTCTTCTCATCACCCATTCACTTAAACTCCATAGTTCTTTACTTTTGCACCATTCCATTGACAAAGTTTGGGATTTTTGGTGAGAGCATTGCATTGGGGAAGCATACATCATCAATCAAAGAGCATTTGCAAGCATCTAGAGTATCTCCACCGAAGTAAGTCATGCAATTTCATTCTTAGGGTTTCTAGAATTAAAATTTGATGAAGAACATGTGTAGAAGCATGATAAATTTGGGCTTTTGATTTCTATGCATGATTTGATGAAATAGAACCATTTTGCACCGATTAAATTGCATGATTTTGGTTTGGAACTGAGGAATTAATGATTGGGTGGAGATTAGAAACGATTAGGCATGGTTTTTGAAAAATTGTCGTCGCCACTGCTTAGCGGTCAGCTGACGCTGAGCGGTGGGTGACAGATTTTTTTTTTGCCTTATTTGAAGATGCAGGTGGCGCTGAGCGGATTTGTTTTGCCCTCAGCGATGGAGAATGCTGGAATGATATATGTTTGATGGTTTGTTAACCCTTAATGGTGAATTTTGTGGTCTTTTCAATTGTATTTGATGTAGAAATGACATCATCTTCTTCAAAGAGAGTGAAGATCATGGGGAACAAGAGAAAGGAGCCAGAGAGGCCACGGAGATTTTACTCTCATAGATTCATCTCTAGGAAACATGAGGAACACTTCCTAGTTGTTCAAGGAAGGAGATTGATAATGGAAAGGAAAGCCATATTCATTCCAGAATTGACTCCTCAGTTTGGTGAAGAATTGGAAAGCAAGAACTGGGAGAAGCTGGCCACGTACCCCGCACCAACTAACATTGAAGCGGTGAAGGAGTTTTATATTAGTGCCTTGTTCAGGGGAGTGAACATGGAGAGGTATACCAGTTATGTTCGGGGACAGATCATCAGGTATGACCCTGAAACTATTAACAGCTTCTTGGGTACTGAGTGGGTTGGCGAGCAATGCCAGTATGCACTGAATATGAGGGAGTGTTCAGATTATGAGGACATTGAGATGGCACTTTGTGTACCTAGAGGACACTTTCACAAGAACCCAAATGGGGTGCCCATTAACATCAAGAGGGTAGATCTGACACCCCTGGCAAAATATTAGATGACATTTACTCATGCCAACGTTCAGCCTTGTTCCTATGTTTCTGACATCACTGTTCACATGATTATGTTTATCTATTGTATGCTGAGGCAAATGAATGTTAACATTAGCGAGGCCATCACTAATGAGATTGAGAGTTGTGCAACTATTGTGAGTAGCAAGACACCATTGGGTCATCCTTCTCTTATTACACATTTGTTCATCAGGTTGGGGTGGATACTTTTATGCCACCATTTGAGAGGCCTAGAAAGGCCATAAATGCTGCTTACTGCAGACAGTTTTGTGGAGGAGAAGAGGCGGTTGGACCAGTGCCTTAGAGACGCCTGATAACGGTTGAAAAGACGTTATTTTCATGTGTTATTTTGAACTAAATTACACCCTTCACTTCTTAGAATGAGCTTAGAATCAAGTAAAACTCAATAAATGAGTCAGTTGAGAGTCAAAAGCTGTTTTTAGCGATATTATGCTTGTTTTGCATTGTTTTGCAGCAAAATTGATAGCAGTGAAGATTGGGGATTAAAATGAAGGTCATAGACTCAAGAAAAAGGAAGAAAATTGAAGAAAAGAAGAGTCTAGGGACCGCCTGGCAGTAGACCCCTGACGCCGGACGGTCAGACGGGAGAGAAGAGGACGCTGGGCGGCAGACCCCTGACGCCGGGCGGTTTTGCGGCACAAGGGAAACCGCTGGACGGTAGACCCCTACCGCTGGGCGGTGGCGCGATTTAGGGTACACCGTCGGGTGACAAAGTGTGACGCCGGGCGGTGGTCAGTTGGGCTTGGGCCTATTTTTCTGTTGCACTCCTTAGTTATAAATAGCCCTGTTACGAATTCGAATTCCTTCTTTTGACAGAGGAGGATGACCAGACCTACTTTTCACTCTCTGAAGAGGATCTCTTCGATGCTTTGGTTCCTTTTCATCTTTTCTAGAGTTTGTTTTCCATATCTTCCATTATTTTCATCTTGGTTCACCATGACTATGGTGAACTAAACCCTTTTTGTTGTTGGGGGAACAATGTAATCTTTTGATACTCTCTTTTATTGAAACTCTTGTTTGATTATATGAATTTCATATGCGTTTATTATCAATTGTTGGGTTCTCATCTCTACTTAATGCTTTTGTCGTTTAACTCATACGATAACTGTTATTTGCCTTTATTGATACGGGGACGTACAGTAATGTCATGAATTGGTGAGAAATTTCTTGGTTAAGCAATACCACCTAGGGATAAGGGGTAGGACGACCAATTGTTTTTGCTTATGTTTGTAATGTGTTGCTAGTTACTAGGGTAGGCTAGGGATAGCAAGCCGATAATTAGTAATAGGCCCTTTTCGCCGAGGGATCGGGTTAAGGGGAGGCAAAGAAAGTTTGCATGCAATTAGATAATAAAGCAATCTAAACAAGAGGAGTAAATAAAAGAGAGAGGATTATATGAAATTGTAAACCCCCAACAACTTCATTCATCCATCGTCTTAATCTTGTTAATTGAATCACACATTGCATGTTTATTTTCTGTCTTTGCATTGACCATAATTATTGAATTTTTCTTTCACAAGTCTTACGATTTTGGTTCACACGAACGATAAGGCCTTTCGTGTCTCATGGGAGTTTTACCATTTTTATTACTTGATACGATATGATACACTTGCCATTCCGTCAACAAGTTTTTGGCGCCGCTGCCGGGGACTCGAGGTTTAACTTTTTCAAGTATTGTGAATTGATTGAATTTGACTTGTTTGTAATTATTTGTTTATAATTTTTATTTTGTTTTGTTTATTTTAATTTTCTATAAAAGTGTTTTTAGGGGTATTTTTTCTTGTGTATGCAGGAAGGGGTACACACTAGGAGCAGAAAAGATCAGCAACCTCTTCTCGAAGGGCTACCAGACAGGAGAGAGAGGAGAGTTAATCATTCTAAACGTGAGAATTTTTCTTCTCCTGAACCACTTTTGCAATCTTCTGCACAGGACTTAGAGGAGATGGCGGAACAACCTCCTCCAGGACGCACACTGGGCGACTCAGCAAAAACTGTGGGTCCCTTGAATTTCAACAACATAGTCATTCCTGCGGACAATGCAACGAATTTGGTGATGAGCCCTGCACTTATACAGATGGTCCAAAGCAACCAGTTTCACGGATTGTCGAGTGTGAATCCCTACAAACATTTAATTATTTTTTGCGAAATTTGCAATACTGTTAAGATGGCCGGAGTCTGAGATGAGAGGGTCAGACTTAGCCTATTCCCGTTTTCTTTGGGAGGAAACGCCAAAGATTGGTTGCACTCATTTGCTGAAGGGACGTTTAGAAACTGAGACGCGTTGGCGAGACAGTTTGTCTCCAGATTCTTCCCGCAAACTAAGATTCATCAAGGGAAGCTGGAAATTTCTTCTTTCAAGCAAGGAATGGAGGAAACTCTCGGACAAGCTTGGGATAGATTTAAAGGCTTGTTAAGGATGACCCCAGTTCACGGGTTCAACAAGACTGCATACTTGCTTACTTTCCTAGGAGGGCTTAATACTCAGTCAAAAATGATGCTGGATGCCTCAGCTGGAGGCAGTATAAATAGAAAGACTGAGGATGAAGCCTATGATTTGATTGAAGACATGGCTATGAATGAAGTTTCCCAGAGTGAGAGAGGGGCACATAAAGGAGGACTTTTACATCTCCCTGCTAATGATGCGATGGCCGCGCAAAATCATCTTCTTAACCAAAAATTGGACAAGCTGACAAAGGTATTCTCTAAACTTCCAACAGGGTTAAGAAATATTTCTCAGACACAACAACTTTGTGAATTATGCGGTGGTGACCACATCAATGGACAATGTGCTTTCACTAAGGAAATGTAGCAGGACGTCGATTACATAGGCGCCCAGTTCCAATACAAACAAGGTAATTTCAGCCAAGGCAATTCTAGCTAAGGTTGGAAGAATCACCCCAGTATTAGACAGAATCAGAACAATACTTCTGGGCAAGTAGGAAGCTTCCGGCAGCAACAACCTTCACCTTTATGGCAGCAGGTGAACAGCTTGACAAAGACTGTCAGAAAATTAAATGATCGATTTGATAAATTTTTGAAAGTCTATGAGTCTCATCACGCTAGTGACCATGCCGGTTTTAGAGCACTGGAGACACAAATTGGGCAGCTGTCAAAAAGAGTTGACATCGCAGAAAAGAACCAGTTTCAGGCTAACACTGAGGTTAACCCCAAGGATGAACGCAAAGTTGTGATGACGAGAAGTAAAAGGAAGCCAATAGAAGAAATAATTGAAATTGAGAGCAGTGAAGATGAAGAGGAGGAGATGGTTTGTAAAAATAAATGCAATAAGCAAAGGAAAGGTGGAGAAAAAAAGGAGAAAGAGAAAAGGAAACTGAAGAGTCCCTATGAGTTATTCCGAGAAATCTTTAATCAAATGACTATTATTCCTGGAGCGTCTTCACAAATGTCTGAAGATAAGAAGAAGGTAAAATACTGTCTTCGTGAGATAGTTGATCTTGATGAAGAGGAAGAAGATCAGGCACAGTGTGTTAAACCAAGGAAGAGAGATCATCCACAAAAATTGAAGGATCTAGGGAGTTTGACTCTTCCTTGCGTGGTTAATAATGTGGATATAGGGAGAGCCATGATTGACTCAGGATCAAGTATTAATTTGATTCCCTTCAGTGATTTCAAGAAGATTAGAGGGCTAAAATTAAAACCAACACACACTACCTTGACAATTGCAGATGGATCCATAAAAAAACCTATGGGTATGGTGGAAGACGCAATTGTTCGAATTGAAGAGTTGGAATTCTTGGTTGATTTCATAGTAGTGGATATGGTAAATGATGGAAGAATTCCATTAATTTTGGGAAGACCGTTTATGAGGACCTCTCAGATGATGATACGTGTCTATGACGGGAAAATAATGTTGAGAGATCAAGACCAAGTGCTAGCCTATAGTGGATCTAAAGGAGAACAATAAAAAGATCCAGATATAAGAAGGCTAGAAGAGAAATAGGAAAAGAAGAAACTGCCACAAGTAGTGATCATCCTAACAGCTGTACTATTTTGCAGGCATGTGAGGAGGAAAAGATAGACAAAGGAGAGTCACCTCACTTAAAGGACAAACTATTTTCGTAGGGTGTGGCTGTTAGATATAAAAACAGGAAATGGATTGTAAACAGAAAGCTCCAAGATGAAGGAATGGTAGAAATTCAAAGGCCATATTCCACTGCCATTAAACAAGTAGACATAAGAAAGCTGAGATGGTGGGATGATGAAGACTCCAATGTGAGGAAGAAGAGTTGATTGTTGAGAATAACATTTTGTATTATACGACAATTCCGTTATTTTTTTTATTTTTATTGTTTTTCTGTTGAACATGTAAATTTTGAATTTTTGAACAATTTGTGGGTAGCACCTACTGAGGGATGCTAATTTTTAATATCTACTGAAGGATACCCGGAAGGCATACCTACTGAAGGGTGTTGGAAGCATCGCACTTACTGACAGGTGCTAAACAGGTTTGGGTCAGGTTCGCGATGTTAAACAAGCGCTACTAGGAGGCAACCTAGATTCTCCCTTCACTTTTGCACTTTAAATTTTTAGAATAGGTTGAATTTTATTTTTGGTGTGTATGCTTGGCTTGAATAACCTTTCTGAAGATGTTTGACTGAATAATTTACATGATGAACTTATTTGATGATGATCTGATGTGAATGATTATTGAATTATGTTGCATGTTGATATCCTGTGAAACAGATGTGTGATGAATTATGATTGTGGTCATGATGCTAAGCAGGGTGTATGAATGACTGTGTGTGAGAAAGCATGTTGTGTGAGGTATTGAGCCCCAAAATTTTTATTGTTGCATGTATTGTTCACAGTGAAGCATGTCTTGTTGCATGTATTGTTCACCCTTAATCTTGATGATTGATTGATTTTTATGTGAATGTCATATGATCAAGGCCATGTTTGAAAACCCTTCTCTAGCCAAATTTTCACCCAAAATGTTTCAAAGATTATACCCTTTTTGAACCTTAGCCTTAAACAGGATAAAAACCCTTGATTTGAAATTACTTATCTTGAGTTGGGTTGAGAATAATTGTATGGCATGAAAAGGTTCAAGTTTGGGGTTGCATGGGGAAAATGGAAAGGCAAAAGAAAAGCATTGAGCTCAAGTGTTGAAAAGAAAAATACATGAGTAGAGAAAAAGAAAAGAAAAGAATAAAAGCATGAAGATGAGCTCAATGAAAAAGAAAAAGGAAGAAGTTGGGATTGAGTGAAATTGGTGACAAAGAGAGAGTTAAACTTGAACCTTTTCAATGATGAAATAGTTCTTTTAACCTAAGAATTTTGTAATCTAGAAAAACCAATTTTTCTTGATAGCCCGGCCTCATTACAAGCATTGGAAAAGTCCTTTTGATGGAATTTGCATGTAAAGATGTTGATTGTTTAAGATGAATGACAATTTTATTTCATGTGACTTATGAACAATGAGTGAAGTGCTACCCACAACACTTGAGAGATTGAGTGAAACACTTGCTTGGTGAGAACTTTTAAAGTTCATGATTGCATCTTTGTTTAGTGGACTGATCATTCATAATGTGTTACATTTGTTGAGGAAAGCATGAGCTAAATTAAGTTGAGAACATGCATGCATCTTGATTTGAGTTCACTGATTATCTGAAATTGAGTAAGTCTTGTCATGTACTTTACGAGTGTTGAATCATTGTATGAAATGGTAGAAAGCCAAGCTCTATTTTGTTTTATTGTTTTGTTTTGTTTTGCTTGAGGACAAGCAAAGTTCTAAGTTTGGAGTTGTGATAACGGTTGAAAAACCGTTATTTTCATGTGTTATTTTGGACTAAATTACACCCTTTACTGCTTAGAATGAGCTTAGAATCAAGTAAAACTCAATAAACAAGTCAGTTGAGAGTCAAAAGCTGTTTTTAGCGAGATAATGCTTGTTTTGCATTGTTTTGCAGCAAAATTGATAGAAGGGAAGATTGGGGATTAAAATGAAGGTCATAGACTCAAGAAAAAGGAAGAAAATTGAAGAAAAGAAAAGTCTAGGGACCGTCCGACGGTAGACCCCTGACGTCGGGCGGTCAGACGGGAGAGCAGAGGACGCTGGGCGACAGACCCCTGACGTCGGGCGGTTTTGCGGCACAAGGGAAACCGCTGGGCGGTAGACCCCTACCGCCGGCGGTGGCGCAATTTAGGGTACACCGTCGGGCGGCAAAGTGTCATGTCGGGCGGTGGTCAGTTGGGCTTGGGCCTATTTTTCTGTTGCACTCCTCATTTATAAATAGCCCTGTTACGAATTCCAATTCATTCTTTTGACAGAGGAGGACGGCCAGACCTACTTTTCACTATCTAGAGAGGATCTCTTGGATGCTTGGGCTCCTTTTTTCATCTTTTCTAGAGTTTGTTTTCCATATCTTCCATTATTTTCATCTTGGTTCACCATGACTATGGTGAACTAAACCCTTTTTGTTGTTGGGGGAACAATGTAATCTTTTGATACTCTCTTTTATTGAAACTCTTGTTTTATTATATGAATTTCATATGCGTTTATTATCAATTGTTGGGTTCTCATCTGTGCTTAATGCTTTTGTTGTTTAACTCATTCGATAATTGTTATTTGCCTTTATTGATACGGGGACGTACAGTAATGTCATGAATTGGTGAGAAATTCCTTGGTTAAGCAATACCACCTAGGGATAGGGGGGTAGGACGACCAATTGTTTTTGCTTTTGTTTGTAATGTGTTGCTAGTTACTAGGGGAGGCTAGGGATAGCAAGCCGGTAATTAGTAATAGGCCCTTTTCGCTGAGGGATCGGGTTAAGGGGAGACCAATAAAGTTTGCATGCAATTAGAAAATAAAGCAATCTAAACAAGAGGAGTAAATAAAAGAGAGAGGATTAGATGAAATTGTAAACCCTTAACAACTTCATTCATCCATCGTCTTAATCTTGTCAATTGAATCACACATTGCATGTTTATTTTTTGTCTTTGCATTCACCACAATTATTGAATTTTTCTTTCACAAGTCTTACGATTTTGGTTCACACGAGGCTTTCGAGTCTCATGGGAAGAACGATAATGGGTTTTACCATTTTTATTACTTGATACGATATGGTACACTTGCCATTCCGTCAACAACGCCCTAGGAGAAGAGCAGCTTAGGAGGATGAGCCAGCACAACATGCATAGCCTTTCTAGATGAGGGACATGTACATGTTCATGATGGAGGCCAAACTTAAGGCTATCTGTAGAGGACAGGTGGCGACAGCTGAATTGATAGTAGGCTTGTACGACACACCACCAGTGCATAGGTGGAATATGGACAAATTCCATAGTGTTATGGCATGGCCCCATGAGCAGGCACAAGGGAGTGGAGCTGGAGCAGCTGAAGCTCTAGTCATGGATGATGATGACGAGGATGATAACTTTGAGGATGCAGAGGTTGGAGATGAGGAGGACTCTGATGACAGCACAGACAGATATGGCATCTATTGATGGATGCCATTGCAGAAGAACATGGCTTATCTTATTTTTTCCTTTGTATTTTGAACTTTTAGAATAGGATGGATTGTGTTGAGTAGTGTAGGTATGTCTGTACTTTCCTGAACACCTTTTTTGATGATGGTTTAACTTATTGATTGCATGATGAGTTTGCTTGATGTGGATGATGATTGAGATTGCTTTACATGCTTATATGCAGGTGAATTGTTCACAAGCTATGTGAACAAATGCATGATAAGTTATGATTGTGGTTATGATGCTAAGCAGGATGTACGATTGAATTGTTGAGTGAGCATAGTTGTGTGAGGTTTTGAGCTCCAGAGTGCTTGTTGATATATTTGCTATTTAATTGAAAGCATGAATGATATTGCTTTAGTCTTTATGATTGATTGAATTACATGCTTATGTAATATGATCAAGGCCATTTTTGGAAGCCCTTACTTAGCCAAATTTTCGCCCAAAGTAAAGAGAACCATGTGTTCTACCCTTTTTGAACCTTAGCCTGAAACACTTTGAAAAACCTTTTTGAGAAAAATCTTTACCTTGAGTTAAGTTGAGAATAATTGAATGGTATTGATAAAGGTTCAAGTTTGGGGTTGTTGGGGGAATTGAAAGTTAAAAGAGAAAGCATTGAGCTAATGTGTTGAATGAAAGTGTTGAACCATTTTGATGATAGGTGGAAGCCTAAGTTTTGTTTTGTTTGCTTGAGGACAAACAAATTTCTAAGTTTGGGGTTGTGATAACGGTCTAAAAACCGTTACTTTTATACATTAATTTGATATCAAAACACAACCTTCATGACTTAGAATTAGCTTAGAATCATGCAAAACACTTTAGTTTGATTACAAGAGAGTCAAAAGTGGTTTTAGAGATATTATGCTTGGTTTTACATTGTTTTGGCAGGATTTGATGAGAATTGAATGATGAAAAGGAAGAAGTAAAGACTTGGTATGAAGAAAGGGCGAGAAAAGATGGAAAAGAAGAGTCACGACTATCGCTCAGCGCCAATTCCAACGCTGAGCGCCAGCTTCGTGAATCGCCCAAAAATTGACCGCTAAGCGTCCTACGATATGTGAGCCCACCGCTGAGCGGTGAACTGAGCGCTAAGTGCCTAAATAATGGGCCTGGGCCGAAATGCTATTATTTTTCTACAATATAAATAGACCTAGTGCGACCCTTAGGGTGATCTTTTGGCAAACAGAGACGTCAGAGGACCTTCTTCACTCCTTGGAGGCGGTTTTTGGATGCGGGAGCTCCGAATCACCAATTCTTGGGTTTATTCTGTCATTCTATCCATTAATTCCATCAAGTTTCACCATGTCTATGGTGAACTAAACCCATTGTTGTTGGGGAACGATGTAATCTTTTTGAAACTCTCTTATATCGAAATTCTTATTCTATTCATATGTTTTTATTATCAATAGTTTGAGTTTTCTTTTCTGCGGATAGAGCTTGCATCGTTTAACTCATTCGATGTCATGATCTCTGATTTTGTCGATATGGGGACGTACGGGGAAATCTAGAACTGATAAGAATTCTCTTGGTTATGAAATGCTACCTAAGGATAGGACTAGGACGGTCAATTGATTTAAGCTTCTGTGATTAATGCATTAGTAATTACAAGGGAGACTAAGGATAGTAAACTAGTAATTATGGTAATAGGCTCTTTCCACCGAGGGATCGGGTTTAGAGTAATTTAGAAAGTTGCATGAACATTGATAATAAAACGAATTTAATAAGAATAGTAGATATAGGAGGGTGGATTAGGATGAACTCGTAAACCCCAACAACTCCTTTAATTCATAGTTTTATTTGCCAATTGATCAAGTTTGCATTTGCATGTTTAAATTTCGTTTTGCATCAACACTACAAAATTATTCTTCTTTCAAGTCTTATGCGATCAAATCACATGAACGTCTAGGCCACTGAGTCCCTTGGGAAACGATATCTGGACTTACTGTCTATTATTACTTGATACGATCTGGTACACTTGCCAAGGGCTTAACAACGTCCTCCTTCTTTCTTTCCTTTCCCCTCCTACATCAGCTTCTTGTTGTTGCTTCCTTTGTGAGATTCTCATATCCCCAATGCGGATGAATTCAACTGCTCTTTCTTGGACTTCATCCATGATTTTAGGCGGTCTTACATATATATTTTCAGCAAATGACCTTGCCTTTAGGCATGAAGACAAAGTGTTGATGATGAATTTGTTATTGATATCCTTAACTGGTCGTGCAGTCTCATTATATCTTTTCATAAAGGCTTTCAGGGTTTCTTCCTTCCCCTGCTTGGTGTTCACCAGTTTCGCATGTGTTATCTCTTATACTCGACTGGATGCATATTGACTTCCAAAAACGGATTCCACAGTGGCGAAGCAGTCCACTGTATTCGAGGGAAGGGTTTTGTACCACGCTAATGCTTCCCCATTGAGTGGTAATGAAAAAGCTCTACACATAATTGGATAATTGTTTGAGTAAAAGGCCATTGCATTGATGAATGTTCTAAGATGATCCTCTGGATCTATTGACCCATCATATTTTTCAAATGCATGAGGAGGCTTCTCTAGCATGGATGCTTGCATGATAGTTGTTGTGAAAGGATGTAAATTGGTGGACCGAACGATTTGCAGAGGCGTTGATGTAGGTGTTATCCTACTATTTGCTTTCCTTCTTTCTCGTTCGTTCCGATTGGTGTGGTTGGACAACTGTTGATTCACGGTTTTGTTTTGGTTGGGCTGTCAAAAATGACTATTGATCGGACCACTCGGGGTGAGCTCGTTCCGCCCTTAGTGTCGTAATCTCCTCTTCGTGTTTTTGTTGCATCTCCAACAACTATGCTTGCACCTGCACCTGCATTTGTGTCTGCATATCTATGATCATCTCTCTGGTGCTTTGTTGCTCCTCCATGTTTCTCGTGGTCACCATTGAGTTTCTTCTGCTTCTCTCGGCCCCACAGTGGGCGCCAAACTGTTTTTTTATATATTTGTGTAGGGTTGAGAGACTAACCTTTTTTTTTGTAATCTTCTTATCTCTGAACCTTCTGCTCTAAGCACTTCAATTTCAAAATGGAGGAGGGTACCTGTTGTCAATACCCAATTTCGTTCGAATAGTTAAATAAGAAAATTTTTATCTTAATTTTCTTTTATTTTATTCTGCATTTATATCTTTACTTTCATTTATTTCTTATCTTTGTTATTTCATTATCATTATCTATTTTTTATCAAATTTTATTTCATTTTATTTTATTTTTTTTATTTGTTTAATTGAATTTATTTTATTTTTATTTTATTTTTCTCCTTTCTTTTTTGCCATTATTTTTTACATTGTCTATACACTAAAAAAAAGAAAAAAGGAAGAGAAGAAAGAAGCATTTTATGGTCCACTAAGTTTTAGTGTGATAGACTCGTGTTTCTCTTGAGGGAGATCAAGACCGTCATCCGACTGCAACACACAACAGCGAATGCCGGTGTTGAGTCTTTTCCTGATTCAAGGTTTCGAGGGTAACCGGTGTTCTTTTCTTGATAAAGCATTTGCATTCATATTACTTGAACCCTTAACTTTTTTCGTTTCATCATGGTACACGTGCCCAATGATTTGTTGATCGGGGAGATAAAAAAGAAATAAAAAAAGAGGAAGAGAAAAGAAAGAAAAAAAAAACAGAAGAAAAAGAAAATGAAGTTGACGTGTCGCTCACTACAGAGTTTTGTTTCAGGTTTAAGGTCGGGGAAAGTAAGGCAAGCAAGCTTCAGAGTGAAACGTGGCCATTTTTGTTTCTTTCACCCAAATGATAAAAGAAATTTATCCAATTGCACCCTCTTTGAGCCAAAAGTCATAATTGTTTTCATCACCCTGGACAAGAATCATTGGCATATCAATGTCAACCTAAAAGGTACATCAAAGGCATCCAAAATCAAGGAGAAAATCTCTGAAAAAAAATGAAAAAGAAAAGTTTCAGAAAGGGCCACAGTAGAGGCAACTGAACAAAAGGTCCAAAGGGAAAGAAAAAAATTGAAAAAAAGAAAAAACAAACAAAAACAAAATAAAAGGATGTCTGAAGTTCCAAACTTCTAGAGACAGGTGACTCGACACCTTGCGAATGATTCTTGTTAGAACAATTTAACTGTGAATCACTTATTTGGGACTTCATTATCCGTTTCTTTCAAAACCTTCGACCTTTAACCGCGGTACAAGCCAATTAAAGTCCACGTCGACTGAAGAATGTTTGTCCTGATCTTTCTCACGAACTTAACTCTGGAACAAAATGATGTGGCGAATGACACAATCACTTGAAGAAAAAATGAAAAAAGAAGTGAATGGTCTCCCCGTCAATTGTGAATCACTCAATTTGGGCAATCCTTCCTACCTAAACCTTTCCACCTCTCCAAATCACACTTACTATGCACAACAAAGTTGGGGGCAGTCTTGTGAGCCCTGCATGTTTAAATATTGACAACACCCTCCCCAAGATGAGGGACACACCAGCCTTATTATTGCTCATAGATAATCATTTGACCATCTACTTTTCATACCCATTTTCCCACGCCTTCTCGGGTTCAAGTTAGTTTGGATTGCAAAAAGCGATAAAGAGAATTTGAACCCTGGTTACGCTCTTTTCCTTCCCATCAGAGGAGTCACTATTTCTTGACATTATTTTCAATGAATGCATCTTGAATGTACATTGAGTTCGATGACGATATTGAAAACAAATTCCAAACATGAAATTTTTAAAAAAATAGAAGAAACAAACAAACGGAAAGCGAGAGCAAAAGGCAAGAACGAAACCAATGTCTCATGCGTTTGTGCATTCATGCACCCTTATGATGTTACATCATGCATCTAAAAACAAGCAAGGAAAATTGTTCGAAAAATCCTTAAGGAGGGAGAGAAGTGGTGAAAAAGGTTAATACGACCTTTGCTTCTAAACCTTTCCAACATTTTACTCAGTATTTACCGACGTTTCAACAATTTGAATCCAAGTGATTCTTATACGATTCAATCATCTGTAGGATTATTACACCTTCCACGAGGTTGTTACACCTCATTCAATCATTCATAGGGTTGTACACCCTCCACGAGGTTATTACACCTCATTCATTCATCCATAGGGTTGTTATACCCTCCACGAAGTTATTACACCTCATTCATTCATCCACAGGGTTGTTACACCCTCCACGAGGTTATTACACCTCATTCATTCATCCATAGGGTTGTTACACCCTCCATGAGGTTATTACACCTCATTCATTCATTCATCCATAGGGTTGTTACACCCTCCACGAGGTTGTTACACCTCATTCAATCATCCATAGGGTTATTATGCCCTCCACAAGCCTGTTACACCTCATTCATACATTCATAGGGTTGTTACACCCTCCACGAGGTTATTACACCTCATTCATACATCCATAGGGTTGTTACACCCTCCACGAGGTTATTACACCTCATTCATTCATCCATAGGGTTGTTACACCCTCCACGAGGTTATTATACCTCATTCATTCATCTGTAGGGTTGGTACACCCTCCATGAGGTTTTTACACCTCATATTTTCATCCATAGGGTTGTTATGACCTCTGCGAGGTTTTCACACCTCGGTTCTCTCAGGCTCAGCTTTGGTCTGACAACTTTAAATCCAGTTTTATCTAGCACCTTTCCTTTCCTTCTGCAATATTGACCCTCTACAAAGCGATGGTCAAGTACGGGTTTTCGTTTTGGTGAATCGTCTCTCTTTGGGCATTGGTCAGGCTTTGTGCTGCATTGTAACCTTCTTCATGATTTTGGTCATTGTATATACTTGATTCGGTTGTTATTCACTCTCGTTCTCTTTGAAACCCAGATGAAATTAGTATTCATATCTTTACTTAGCTTTTACTTTGTTAATATAAAAATGTTGTTTGTCATATTATCTCGTAAAATCTATGTAAAGAGGGGCAGTTGTCAAAACCCAATTTCGTCTGGGTAGTTAAATAAGAAAATTTTTATCTTAATTTTCTTTTCTTTTATTTTTGCATTTATATATTTACTCTCATTTATTTCTTATCTTTGTTATTTCTTTATCATTATCTATTTTTTATTGAATTTTATTTTATTTTTTATTTTATTTTATTTTATTTTTCTCCTTTCTTTTTAGCCATTATTTTTTACATTGTCTCTACACTAAAAAAAAGAAAAAAGGAAGAGAAGAAAGAAGAATTTTATGGTCCACTAAGTTTTAGTGTGATAGACTCGTGTTTCTCTTGAAGGAGATCAAGACCGTCATCCGACTACAACACACAACAGCGAATGCCTCCACACGCAATCAACTTCTTTCCGTTTTCTAGGAAGAGAACCCTGTGCGCCATGGTTTCTGTCACCAATTATACCTTTAAGGGGAATGACGTTTGGCATGAGTGGCCTGTCCGAGAGTTTCTTCCATTCCTTGCTTGAACGAAGAGATTTCAAGCTTCCCTTGATGAATCTTGGTTTGCGGAAAGAATCTGGTGACAAACTGTCTTGCCAACGCATCCCAATTTCTGAACGTCCCTTAAACAAATGAGTGCAACCAATCTTTGGCGTTTCCTCAAAGAAAATGGGAATAGGCTAAGTCTGACCCTTTCATCTGAGACTCCGACCATCTTAACAGTATTGCAGATTTCACCAAAGATAGTCAAATGTTTGTAGGGATTCTCACTCGACAACCCGTGAAACTTGTTGCATTGTCCGTAGGAATGACTATGTTGTTGAAATTCAAGGGACCCACAGTGTTTGCTGAGTCCCCAGTGTGCGTCTTGGAGGAGGTTGATCCGTCATCTCCTCTATATCCAGTGCAGAAGATTGCAAAAGTGGTTCAGGAGAAGGAAAGTTCTCATGTACAGAATGACTAACTCTCCTCCTTCTCCTGTCTTGTAGCCCCTCGAGAAGAGGTTGCTGATCTTTTCTGCTCCTGGTGTGTATCCCTTCCTGCATACACAAGAAAAAAATACCCCTAAAAGCACTTTTACAGAAAAATAAAATAAAATAAATTAAAAATAAAAATATAAACAAATAATTACAAACAAGTCAAATTCAGTCAATTCACACTACTTGAAAAAGTTAAACCTTGAGTCCCCGGCAACGGCGCCAAAAACTTGTTAACGGAATGGCAAGTGTACCATATTGTTTCAAGTAATATAAATGGTATAACCCATTATCGTTCTTCCCATGAGACTCGAAAGACCTTATTGTTCGTGTGAATAAAAATCGTAAGACTTGTGAAAGAAAAATTAATATTTGTGGTGAATGCAAAGACAAAAAATAAACATGCAATGTGTGATTCAACTGACTAGAAAAGAGTATGAATGAATGGAGTTGTTGGGGGTTTACAATTTCATCTAATCCTCTCTCTCTTATTTACTCCTCTTGTTTAAATTGCTTTATTATCTAATTGTTATGCAAACTTTCTTGGCCTCCCCTTAACCCGATCCCTCGGCGAAAAGGGCCTATTACTAATTACCGACTTGCTATCCCTAGCCTCCCCTAGTAACTAGCAACGCATTACAAACAGAAGCAAAAACAATTGGTCGTCCTACTCTCCTATCCCTAGGTGGTATTGCTTAACCAAGGAATTACTCACCAGTTCATGACATTACTGTACGTCCCCGTATCAATAAAAACAAAGAACAGTTATCGAATGAGTTAAACGATAAAAGCTTTAAGCACAAATGAGAACCCAACAATTGATAATAAAAACATATGAAAATCATATAATTAAACAAGAGTTTCAATAAAAGATTACATTGTTCCCCCAACAACAATAGGGTTTAGTTCACCATTGTCATGGTGAACCAAGATGAAAATAATGGAAGATATGGAAAACAAACTCTAGATAAGATGAAAAGGAGCCTAAGCATCCAAGAGATCCTCTCTAGAGAGTGAAAATTAGGTTTGGCCGCCCTCTTCTGTCAAAAGAATGAATTGGAAATCGCAACAGGGCTATTTATAACTGAGGAGCGCAACAAAAAACAGGCCCAAGCCCTTCTGACAACCGCACGACATCACACTTTGCCGCCCGGCAGTTTATCCTAAATCGCGCCACCGCCCGGCGGCAGGGGTCTACCGCCCGGTGGTTTCCCTTGTGCCGCAAAACCGCCCGGCGTCAAGGGTCTATCGCCTGACGTCCTCTGTTGTTGTCTTCTCCTCCCGTCGGACCGTCCAGCGTCAGGGGTCTGCCGCCGGGCGGTCCGTAGACTCTTCTTTTCTTCAATTTTCTTGCTTTTCCTTGAGTCTACGACATTCATTTTCATCCCCAATCTTCACTTCCATCAGATTTGTTGCAAAACAATGCAAAACAAGCATAATATTACTAAAAAAAGCTTTTGACTCTCGACTGACTCATTTATTGAGTTTTACTTGATTCTAAGCTCATTCTAAGCAGTAAAGGGTGTAATTTAGTCCAAAATAACATATGAAAATAATGGTTTTTCAACCATTATCAGCGTGATCTCAACTCAAGCACAACACACACTCATTATTTGTAGTCCCAGTTAACAAAACATCAAACAATAGAAAAACTAATCAATAAATGGCATTCAAAAAACATTCTCGTCCTCGACACCGGCGATGAGTGTTGGTAGGGATGTTTGGCATTTGAGAAAAAAAAAATCCTCGAATGGAGAGGTATGAGAGTGACCCTGGTGGCGCCGGTGAGGAAGCGAACTTCGGCGAGGGCAGCGGTCGCCATCTTCATCGACGGTGGCCGGTTTCGTCCATGGTGGTGGAGACTCGTCTCAATGGAGCCACGGTCCTTCTCTCTTACGCGTGGACGGGTCCTGTTGATGACGGGTGCCATCGGCGACACCTTGGGTCGAATGACGGCAGCTCCAGCGGCGATTCGCGTGCCGGCACGACCCTGGTTCGTGGTTGATAAGTTGTCGTTGAAGCTATCAAATTAATACTATTTTTCAAGGCAACTTCAGTATTGCCTAGTAATATTCAAGAAAGTAGATAGGGCTAAAGTAACCCTAAGTCGTCTCCCAACGAACACGGAATTGCTTTCGAATATCTAACTCTCATGAATGTTATGCAATGCTTAAGTAAAAGTGAGAATGTTTAAAGAATGTTGTAGAACAAAGAGGAAACTTAAAAAACAATTATGAAGAAACAGGCTATTCCACTGCTTTTCCAAAATAGATTCATCATTGGTTATTCACAGATCATTGTTCAATTTATTATTGCTTAAGTTTCAAATTAATTAAAGTACATTCTTAATTCATTTGAGGGCGATCATGCAGTTAATCAAAGTACATTCTCAATCAAATGCAAGACCTTTTTAGATTATTCACAACAATTTCAACCAAAGTACATTCTCAATCAAATTTATTGTGTTTAATCATGTCCATTCTTAAATCTCCTAACCAAATTAAAAGCTAATCAATCAAAGTAAATTCTCAATTGATTATAGTTGAAATTATTACTACCAACCAAAGTACATTCTCAATTGATAGTAAAAACCATTTAATCATATGAAAGTTCCTAAATTCAATCAAAGTAGATTCTCAATTAAATCTAGAAACCCTAGAACTCATATAATTAATATGCATGTAGATTCAAACACATTATGATGCAAAAATCTTTGCTTTTAATATGATAGAGAGATGAAAGACATAGAGAGAGAATAACTTAAATCAATAATCAAAATAAACAATTGCATTAATTCACTTAACCTCAGAATCCATAATGAAATTACAGCAGAATAACCCTAGGAGCTTAGCTCTCCATGAATGGAGTGAAATACATAATGAAAGAAAAGTGAGAGGAGTGGTGAATGAATGAATGAAGATAATCCTTTTTGTCTCCCCTGGGTCTTTTTATATAGGCTTGGTTGAGTTTGGACTCTAAATATTCAGTTGATAGAATCATTTATCTTATATCTTCCAAATAACTAAAAGATTTAGATAATTATAACATTATTTGGAAGATATTTTCTGTTGATATTCCCCAATTAAATTAATTCAACAACTGAATTTTATCTTTTAGCTTTTCTGAATTTTCCAAAATTACATAACAACCCTGAAATTCCTCTATCTACACTTTAACCCCTTCCTTTCTTTTAGAATTTGCAGAAAAAACCCCTCAGTTGACCAGATTCAAATAGCATTGACCAGCTTGACTCAAGATGACACGCCAATGGGGTCTCGCCATGTGTCAGCCCTCTTTCTCACCTAATTAGGGTTTTGCAATTGGGGAAAAGAAGCTTGCCCTCTGCTCCTGCAATTTCACTACTGAGGAAAGAAACGCGAGAAAGAATTATGTGCCTTCGCCGTGAATTGGAATTAGAGGAAGACTTCCTGCACTATCGTTCTTGCCGGAAAATGGAGGCTCAAGAATGTCGAATCTGCCATGGCGGTTGCAATGGCAATTCTGTTTCTGGGTTTGTTTTGTGTGTTGTGGTTTTATTTTTGTCTTTTATTTCTTGTCTGATCATTAACTTTCACTACCTATAACCCCTTTGCATGATAACCTCACTCGTATACCTTGTGTTTTATTATTTTTTATTCGTTAGGCTTGTTTATCTAAATTAGAAAATAAATATATAAATAAATAAAAGTAATAAAAATATGTTTTAAAAGGTTAAAGCACACGTGCGACCGTTCGCGTAGGCTTTGTGCTAAAAATCTTTTTCCTTCTTTTTTACAAAAATAAAAAAAATATTTTTTTAAAAGGTTAAAGCACATGTGCGACCGTTCACGTAGGCCTTGTGCTAAAAACCTTTTTCCTTCTTTTTACGAAAATAACAAAAATACGTTTTAAAAGGCTAAAGCACACGTGCGACTGTTCACGTAGGCCTTGTGCTAAAAACCTTTTTCCCTTCTTTTTTACAAAAATAACAAAAATATGTTTTAAAAGGTTAAAGTACACGTGCGACCGTTCGTGTAGGCCTTGTGCTAAAAACCTTTTTCCTTTTTTTTACAAAAATAACAAAAATATGTTTTAAAAGGTTAAAGAACACGTGCGACCGTTCACGTAGGCCTTGTGCTAAAAACCTTTTTCCTCCTTTTTACAAAAATAATAAAAATATGTTAAAAATACCAAAACACAAACATCCTTTTCCAAACAACAAACAACAAACAACAAACAATTTTTTCAGCTAGAACTACGTAACCCTGATTTCTCATTTTGAGAATACGTAGGAGCAAGGACAATCCTTGTCGGGCACAAAAATACAAAAATATATTTTGTTTGTTTTGAATTTTTTTTAGGGGTAATTAAACATTTTGTAAACCACATCCAATTCGCGTAGTTAGTTGGTTAAAGGTACTGCCTTCAAGCAGACGTTGTAGGGTGTTAATACCTTCCCTACACGTAACCGACTTCCGAACCTGAAATCTGGTTTTTGTAGACCAAGTCTTATCATTTTATGGTTTTTCCGCAGTTTTCCAAAATAAACTATGGTGGCGACTCCAAAACTTTTTCAAACTCGTTTCTTCTTTTGGATCGTCGTTCCGTCACGATTCTGGTTGTGACACCTGCAAAAGACACTCCGACGCTCAAATCAGTGACTAGCGTGATTATATTGATAGTATTGAATAGAGAGTGTGTAGTCATAATTAGTTCAACCTTGTGTACCTTTGAGGTTTAGCCTTTTATTTATAGATCATCTGTTGGACCCTAAATTGGTGTAGGTCCAATAAAATAAATTTACCTTTAAATTTGTTCTGTTACTCATAAACAACTTCTGTATCAGTTATCAGTATCTTTAATCAATATTTTTCAGTTATTGTTTATTTGCTCAAATCATTGGTTCAATAACAATATCCTGCTGACCTAATTTAGGATCCAACTTTTGATCATCATTGATGTAGTGAATATACCGAACAATTTTAATGTTAACAGTTCAATGTATTATATACCTATAGTGGCTAAACTGGACTCCTAAAGTGACCAACCTTTTACACTCTAGTTAGTGATCGGAATCTCATTTGCTAAATTAGCAACCAAATGAAAAATGGTCACAAATCATTTTGTGACTAATTTTTGTCATCACATAATTTCGGTCAATGCTATTGCAAACTATATTATTAACCAGCAACTAAAAACTTTGGTCGCAAATATGCAATGTTGTTTAATCAATTGAACCACTAATACAAATTAAGTCAAAATATAATTCAATCTAATTCGTATTCAATTATTAAATCAAGATTCAAAAATGACTTTTAATTTGATTTATAAAATAAAACAGTAAATATTAATCACAAAGTGCAAATTCAAAATTAAAGAGAAAAATATGGAGTCATAAATTATTAATTGTAAAAACTGTTTAAATTATTTAATCTTGATTATGTGAAATTTATTTCTTCATTATAATAATCATTAAATATAATCATGTTTAAAAATAAAAAAAATAATTAATCATTATATTAACTAAATTAGAAATTATTTTATAAACAAAAAAATTATTGATATTTAAAATAGTCTTTATTATTAATAAAAAATATAATTTATTTTTGAAATGGTATTTAAATTAATTCTAACATTAGTTAACTAAGATTTTAATTATTTATTATTATTTTGGGTACAAATAAAGTCTCACATTAGATAAAATAAGAGATAGACAAAAGTTTATATACAAATAAGATATCTCTGTTGATTAGAGACCCTTTATAGTAATATCAAAAATAAATCCGTGAGGACTTATCTCAAAACGTGAACAATATCTATTTTAAAAGCGTGAGATCTATATGTGTTGAACCTTCCTACAAATGTTTCTAATTTAATTTTTATTTTAAAAGTAAAAAGTAATTTAAAATCATAATAAATAACTAGTCCTTAGTAATTAGAAATCAATTTAAATTCTATTTTAAAAATTAATTATAATTTTTTTATTAATACACTTTTTAAATGGAAATATATATTTTTATAAACAAATTTATATTATATTCATTAATTACATTTTGGTAGACAGGGTATTAAATGGATGAATTGACTAGCCGGTCATCTGCCAGTGAAAGGAAACTATCATGTCATTGCGGGGAAATTTTGAATACCTTCCCTAGCGCTTGACTTTAACCTTATATAATTGCATAGGAAGTTGAGAGTGAAGGTCAGTGTCGTCAAAAAGAAAAGATGGGGTGGTGTTGCTTCGGAGGAAGAAATAAAAGGGATGATAAAGAATCCAAGAGCAGTGGAAGATTAAAAGGTTTGGATAAAACTTTTACAGGTAGCAATGCTCAACAGCGTCATGCCTCCAAAGCTAGCTCTGACAGAGTCAGAGGTGTTGGTGATGCTAAAGATGGTAATATGGTTATTTTGACAAATGCAATAGCAACCACTGCTGATGCAATAGCAACCACTGCTGATGTAGCAGCCACTGGTCATCATGGAACTGGAGACGGAGGTCGCTGTGGCTGCTGTGGATGTGGGGGAGGAAGTGGCTGTGGCGGAGGAAGTGGCTGTGGCGGAGATGGTGGCTGTGGCGGTGGTGGATGTGGCGGTGGTGGATGTGGCGGTGGTGGATGTGGCGGTGGTGGCTAACTACTGAGGTTTCATGGTGGTGGAGATATGTGTCTGTTTAGTTTGTATATTTTTCTGTTAGTTATTTGTATTGGTTTGTATTTTATGCTTTTGTTTTATTTTATTGATGTACTTTCGTACTGATTAAAACATTACTACGTTTGGTCTTTTACGAAGGTATTATACAAATAATGAAATACATTTCATTAGTTTTGACAAAATTTTAATTTAACAAACAATAAAATTAAGATAATTTAAAAACAAATTCAACCAAGTTTACAAATTTTTTTATTGACAGAAATATATTGATTGTGGAGTGCTTGGGATCTTCTAACCTTCATACAAAAAAATACATACATAGTTTTTCATTAAATATCCAAAAATAGTTAAACAACTACCTACCAAAATCCTGCTAATCTCTTTATAGACTTTCACAAAAAAAGAAAAAACTCTACTATGTACAATTACCCTCATATTACTTCTATCACACACACTGATTTTGTGATGTGTTTCTAACATAGATCTTAAACAAAGTATGGGACAAAGGTACCAATCGAAGAAGAAAACTTAGCATTTGTATTTTTATATTTCAGCCATGTCCCAATTTTTACTTGGGTCACACTAAATATCTTTTCAATGTTAGGTACTGCATTATTAAAAACAATATGATTTCTATGGTTTCATAGAGTCCACATTATAGCAATCCACACCCCTTTCTGTAACACATTCTCTTTGTGCATGAATCTGATTATGGTTTACCCCTAAATTCCCTTTCCATTTATTGCACATGTTCCATGTTCAGGCAGTCACTTCACAAGTAAAAAACAGATGATTTATGTCTCTTCCTGCTAACCGCAAGTACCATAACTAACATTGTTAAAATTGACCACTTTAAGCCTTAAGTTAACCATTGTAGGCAGCCCATTTAAGATAGCCCGCCACACGAAGAGCTTAACAGATGTTGGTTGTCTATTGCAACTTTTTATATGTTGACTTGACTATATATACCTTATATTCCCATCATTCCACATCCAAATATCATTTCTTCCTTTAACAATGGTTATCTTATCAATATTTTTCAAGAATGTTTCAATTTGAGGTTTCTCCGATTCAAACGAATCTCTTATATAAGACATATATATTCCATTTCCATCTATCGTTGTCCACCTCCCACATTCGCTTATTGTTTGATCTTTTATCCATCGCACTTCAAATGAGTTGATTTTTTTATTAGAAAACGGACTAAAAAATCTTTCTAATGACTACGAATTTGTAATTTTTCCATCTAAAATAAGAAACATGAAATAATAACTTGAAAGTAAACTCATTTAGAAAGCTTATAAAAACGTTGTTTTTGGGAAATTAACTGCATCTAGTACAGTGATCTAACAAGTATGGGTTGGTAGTCATTTTGAAAGTTCTGAGTCTAGATTCCAACAAAACAAGAATTAACTAATTTGGAATTCGGTAGAGAAAGTTAAGAGCAAAACAACCAGCAAAGGTCAGAGTTGACAAGAATATATAAAACATTAACTTTAAAGAATAAACTGTAGTTACTCAGATGTCCAAAAATTACAAATTAGTAGTCATTGGAAAGCTTTCTGAGTCTAGTTTCTAATAAAAATAGAATCACATCATTTGGACTTTGGTGGGAAAAGTTATCATTAAAATAGCCAGCAAAGGTCAAAGTTGACAACATGTTATCACTCAAATTACCTTTGGCTACTTATGGGCCCACAGCTGGCTCCTGCAGCACAGGTTTTTTGTACAAAACCTGAATTTTGTTTGTATAAGTGTTTACAAGGCCTTTGTAATCGATTACAAGGCACAAAATGGCCTGCACTTATTTTAGAAGTTGAACCAACTTGGTCTTGACACCAACATTGGGTCTTCCATCCACCATGGACTGCCCAAACCTCAGTTTCCTCCCTCTATTCACACTTAAACACTAAAAAGAACTCTCGTCCACTGAAGAAAAATGAAAAAATAACGTAAAATGTCTTTGGCTACCTGTGTGCCCAAGAGTGGCTCGTATAACACAAATTTTTGTACAAAACTAGAATTTTGTTCGTGTAATCGTTTATAGGCTCATTGTAATCAATTACAAGAGACAAAATAGGCTACACATGTCATAAATGCAATGAAAATTGGTGATATCATTATTCATGGATGGGTACTCAATGACCACTTTGTTTATTCACATTCCAAACAACAACACATTTGACAATGACAATAACAAAGACATTAAAACTTTAATTAACATTAACAATAAACCACCTGAAATAAAGTTTCATCTTTTATTTCATTAAACTAATTGGGTTCAATAAACTTATTTGTTCATCTATATACAATTTTGTATTCCTTTCACTACAAGAAAAAATTAAATTACATACAGCCAAAATCCGTATATAAGGTCCAAAATCCGTATATAACACTTGGTTACATACGGCTTATATACGGACAAAAATCCGTAAATAAAACTATCGTAGATAAATTATATACGGATATATCCGTATATAATTTATATACGGATTTTTTCGTATATAAATTACATACGAAAAAATCCCTATGTAAAATCTGTATATAAATTACATAAGAAAAAATTTGTATGTATAATCTGTATGTAATTTCTATACGGAAAAATCCGTATGTAACTTATGATTTTATAATAAAAAAATTAAATGATCTCACATCTATACCCTATAACTAATAGTTTCATACTGATAAAAGTCAAATAAAATTGTCAAACTATAAAATATAATACCAAATATCTTTCAATTTTTATTAAAACATGATATTTACAACTGAATGGTTCTACCTCATTGTAACTAGGTTGTCATCAGATATTCCAGAAATTAAGGCAGAGGTAACTGACTATGCAATATATATTATTATACTATTGAGACAAAAATTAGTCATGTTAAATTCTACTTTGGTCCATTGGAAAAGTTACAAAACCATGAAACTATGGTCAAACTGGTAGAGCTTTGGGCAAAGCCTCATGAGCAGTTACTAACAGTGCCTGAAGCTTGCAATAAGAAGAAATGAAGGGAGAATTTTGCTCCATTGATACTTTGTTAATCAAATGTAGCAAAATTTGTTGAAGTTCTTCTCCATCACTCCAGCCATGAATCTCAGCCTTAAGAAGTGAAGGATCTCTACATATCAGATCCCACAGAAAGTTCTTCCTTGGCATCATAAAGTCCTTCTCTTTCAACCTCAAACTTGGACAATAGTCTCCACTTCCATCTCCAAGATAGATAAACCTTTTATCCTCTTCAGATATTGAATCTTGGATTCTCTCTATCATTAAACCCTGCAACCATTCACACAAAATAACGTCTTTCAATATTTGATAATTGAAGAAGCTTCACTACAAAAAAAACCTTATTTAGAGGGGGTTATTTTGCGGAAGGTATAAAAAACCCTCCTCAAATTAACATAACTTAAGATATTTAATTTAAATGATCTAACTGACAATATTTGTGGGAGTTTTAATTCCTTTTAAGAGAGGTTTATAACCTCCTCAAATAATAATATATATTTTTTCTTCATTCTCTAATTCTTTTACATTTTTCCCTCTAAAAATTTTAGAGTAAGTTTCCTTTTAACAATTCTAAAATTTTATTTCCTCTATATCTTAAACGCATCTGCCTAAACCCATTATTCTTCTAAAGGTATATTTTCCTCTAAAAGTTTTCTGATTCAATTTCTCCCTTCCACTGAACCCTAAACTCAGTTCCCCCTTCATTCCATCCGCAAAATCAGTTCCCCCTTCATTCCATCCACTTTCTCCCTCGCAGGTACGCAATCTTCCTTTCTTCCTTCTTCTATTTCCTGTTGTCATTCATTTCTTTCATTTCTCCTCTTTGGATTGCCCGTGTTTCCTTTTCCTTTCAGATTTGCAGTCGGCGGACGGAGCTGCAACGGGGGTTCTGCGGACCGGCAGACAGCGAAGCTCATAACGTCACGGAGGTACATCGTTCTACAACTCTTTGTGCTTTTATTTGGTGCAACGTTTTATTGACTTATTTCTGCGTCACTTTAGTGGGATATCTTCTTCCCAGTCTCAATCATGTTTTTCATCAACGAGTAACTTGAGTTCGACATTTGGTTTTCTTTCAGTTTTTGTAGGGTCAAATGAATATTGACTGAAAAGTGTCTAATTCATCAAGTTTATGCATTTTATTGAGTGATGTATGAGTTTTATTGTGTGTGTGCACGTGTATATATTACTTATTTTGTAAATAGCTTTCCTTCATCATGTAAGGGAAATTTACGGAGGAAACCCACTGTTCATTTGTTGTTCTCTGCGTCATCATTTTACTGCAAATTAAAACTTGGTGTCGAAATTTGAACCTTGAAAATAATATTTGATTTACATTGTAATGTTAGTAATTTATGATATGTTTTTCATCTAAAATATGGCAAATGATCTGCTTCATCTTACCTTAAACCCTATCGTTTTTGTAAATTCTGTATATTTTAGTTTTAAGTGGTAAAGACTTGTTACTTTTGGGAAGCGGTGGAACATCTGAATTTGTGTCGTAATATGATGGAATGTCTCATTTTTCCTAACTCATTTTTCAGAATACAAATTTTATATAAGATGAACTCTATATCTAAATGTAGACACGTAACATACAAATCAAACAAGAGAAGGGTCGTCATAAACTGCATAAAATAAACATTCTATAGATTGGGACCACCACATAGAACAAGAACCCATAAAATGGGAGGGTGAAAGTTTAACATATTCATGTATATCATTTAAGAAAGTTCCTATTACTTAGTTTTTATTTCACCAACTTATTTGTCAATACTCTGCACCCATATACGACAAAGAAATTAATGTAGCTTTGATATTACTAGCTACCCATGCTCTATAAGCAAATCTCTTTACTTTATAGCGTAAATAAATTGAAAAGTTGAAAATATAATTAATAGTCATTTATTATTTTCAATTATTTTCAATGCATGTATAATTCACTCATGATTGATTTCTTAAGGTGATGATATGTACCATATGTTTGATTTCTCAGTTTCAGGTTAAGAAGAAGTTACCTTTTCTGAATTGTGATTCTTTATTAGCTCGTTCTCTCATTTGGAAAGGTAATAAGATCCTAACTCATTCATATGTGTAATGTATTTGGCTAGATAGCATAGATTATCATTCATATGTGCGATTGTTATTTCAGAATTGATTTTCTTGAATCTGATTGCATGAGATGAACTTGTAAATTTTACAAAGTTAATTTTCAGTTATTAGATCATTGATAGATATGTGTTAGTGTAGTTTAGGTACTTACATCTTTGGTTACCGAGTTTAATTCTGAATCTGGATTTGGCATTTGTCAATTATTGTGATCCTAGTTTTTGCAAGTTCAGATTGATTCTGTTTTAGTATTTTACCCAATAGGTGATTTTTGTTAGGATCCTCTCTGCCTTGCGCAGTGAACAAGTTCTTCTGATTTTCGTTTGGTTTGTGTGCGTATAAGTTGCAATTTTGGAACACCAATTGATATCATAAATCATTCATAGCTAGATTATTAATGTCTTTGCGTGGTTAAGCTTAGTCTATTGACAACTGTTATTGATCCCTAATAGTGACATACAAAATATTATTTCTATTAGTTTGGTAGAAATGTATACATGTTTGCATTATATGTTAAGAGCAAGTAAAACATGTACGTGTCAGAAAATAATTCCAATCATGGTTAAGAATATAAGATTCCAATTAGAATAACAATATTGGAAGTTAATTAGAATGACATATATATCAGATTTGATGAATTGGTTACCTTCTTTGATCCTCAACCACAAGTAAGATATTAAATAAGTATAAGTAATATGCTTGATATACTGTAATTACTATGAGCACATGCAATTGAGTTTAGGAAATGAGTTTAACAAATGTGATAAGTTCAATGAAATCCTTTTGTTGTTGAATACAAATGTTAGAGAAAGTTTCTTAATACTCGGTGGTTTTGTTTGCTTTTTTTGAGGGGAAGTGAGGGGACCGTGGAGACTTCTTGGGGAACTGATAATTAGGATATTAATCTCATGCAATGACTGTTGCGTGGTATTGAATCATTTTCCACACAATTTGTTATTGGATTGACAGTTTTAACAAATTCAATCTATCTAATTCAATTCTTCTTTTTTTCCCCTTTGACTTGATATTATTGAATTGTACAATTATATTTTAGTGCCTATTTGTTATATATCATGTTTGTATTCATTAGTATGCAGTGCCTATTTGTTTTATAGTATGCTTGGATTGTCAGAAAAACATCATTAGATGGAAGCTAGTTGTTTTTTCTTCATAGAGTGATATTTCCCTAACTGGAATGGATCTTGCTTATTTGCTTTCCTTATTTTGCCTTAGGTAGATGAAGTAAAATTTATGTTATTTTTCTGAAACACATTATTGGAATACGCAAGCCATAAAGTAATGCAATAATGTCCAACGAAAATGGAATTTAGTTAGTGCTTTGGCTTTTGGTATCTGTCTGTGTCGTAGTTGTTGTATGTGTCTGTGTTGTAGTTTGCTTTATTGATTGTTACAGTAAGATTTATATGCATAGTGTGAGAAGTATTGGTCCATTGCATTTTATATATGGTGTAAAGTAGTAACTGCAGTAGCCAAGGAAAATTTGAATAATGACTTTTAAAACTGAATTCTATTTGATTATTTTTTTATATACTATTTACAAAATGTGAGTACATGAAATTGAGTTTATTTTATTAATTTTTTTATATTATTTCAGCAAGCTCGTGATGCAAATGAGCCAGAGTCTCCTTTGGGTACAAGACAATCATGTGATGGAAGTAACATTTAGGAAGTTTATGATATTGTTTTAAGATAAAACTATACCTAGTTTATTATGAATTGAGTAACATTTCTTTCTTTGTAACTACTTCTGTAACTCCTTTCAATTTATTTTTCTAAATTTCTTTCTATTCAGGGGCTTTTGTTGTATGGTATCATTTTTTATTCAAAGGAATCATATTTGTTTGGTATTTAATAATTTTAAAAAGAAATTAAATTTATTTAATTTTGAAATTGAAAAAAAAAATAAGCTAATGGAAATAGATAGTTATTATATATTTTAATAATCATCAAACAAAAAAGTGACAAAAATATAAAGGAGGTTAAAAACCCCCTCAAAATAATAGTCAGTAATAGAGAAGGTTTTTACGCTTCACAGAAAAACCTCCGCAAACTGAATGTGATACCAGGGGGCGAAAAAAACCTCCGCAGATAGTTTGTGGCGACTCAAACTGCGGGAGTTTGAAAAACCTCCGGAATTCATTTAGCGGAGGGTAAAAACCCCCGCAAATAAAAAAAAAACCCTTTAAATAAGCTTTTTTTTGTAGTGTTCAACCCAACATTTCATAATTTTATATTTATTTGGAACTATTGGTGGGGCCTATGTCAAAACTAATCCTTATTTTGTATTTCAATCAAATCCTGTGGGCTCATACCAGAGACAAAACCAGAATGGCATGGTTGCTTGGTTAAGAAAAATTTTGATATTTTTTAAGGCCGAGAAATCAGGAAACAGCACTCCACAGTTAGCACTAGTCAACATGATTAAAAATAGAAAATAATACTTTCCCAGATACTAGAGCCAGTTAACATCAACTTGAAAACAATATCTGAAATGTGTATAGTCCTTCTCTAAACCCTGGTAATTTATGAAATGATTAATAGAGATGAAAGTTTGCTAAGTGTCATTACGAGAATTTGAGATTGGAAAAGACATATAGTATATGCCCTAATCAAGAAATAATTATTAACATACATAGAGATTCTAGCTGTGAACCATAAAGTTCTTGCTCTCGAAGATGACATAAAACGGTTGGCCACCGAGATGAGACATCTTTAATTGGATGGATTCTGGAAACATCAATAAAAGCACTATTAATGTTTTCCTTGGAGTAACCCAATTGAGTAAACTGCAAAAGAATAAAAGTTAATAAAAGAATAAAAAGAACATTTCAATTATCAACAAAAGAAAAACCATCTGCAAGTGTACCGAAAAAAGAATATGAGAAAAAAATAAGGATATTTTATTAAATTAACTTCATGAGCGTCCTTTGAATGAAAAGGGGCAATGTATGTAATGAAGCACTGGATGAAGGCTAGGGTTCGAGGGAAAGGGCTAATGTGGAGGAGGCGTGTGTCGTGGAGGCAAGGGTTCCAATAAAGGTCAGACTAGGGTTCCAATGAACGCGAGAAGAACCAAACGTATTCTTTATGAGTGAGATTAAATGAGTGAGACTAAGAGAAAGAACAAAAATTTTTCTTTGTGAAATTGTTAGGAAGTGAAACCCTAGAGCTCCGCTTGAACACACATTGTAGGTTAGGATACTATAAGGAAAATGAAAACTAAAACCATGGAGCTCCGATTGAATCCCCATGGCAGGTTAAGGCACAAAAAGGAAAAAAAAAATAGAAACCATGTTATACAATGAGCGAGGGTCAGAAAAGAAAAGGCTTTTGAATGAAGGAAGGAAAAAAATACTTCAGTGAATAATTTTTGACTAAAAGAGACCAGGATTGGAGGCAGAAATCCTAGGGTTCGAGGCAGGAAGATGATGTTCAAGATAAACAAAGGGAGGGCTCGAGTGAGTGAGGGATAACAAAGACCGCATAGAAAAAGTGCTCGATGAGAAATGGGCACGAATGCTTTTGTCTCTTAGCATTGTCTTCAGTTTTATTTTTTATTTTTTAATTATTATTTATTTTAAAATCCGTATGTAAATTTCTTATATACGGAAAAATCCGTATATAACTTATTTTTCAGTATCCGTATATAATAAGTTGCTTATCTACTGATCAAAATCCGTATATAATAATCCGTATGTAAATAGTATTTTTCTTGTAGTGTTTTCATAACAATTCAATACAAGAATCACTCGTGTTTTGCTCTATTTCTTGTGTATGGGGTTCTAAGCGCCTTGCTCTTGTAATGCTTTCCCGATTCGACCCTCACAAACCTCTACACATTGGGTTGGTTGTTGTACATGCCTCCCGGGCTTACAAAGGGAGTGTTCATGTCGGATTCTGCTCGACGCGTACTTTGTACATTTCTCCTTTTATTCTTCTCTTCAAAGCACAAACATACTTTGTTGAAAAAGAATGACGAACGCACAACTGCATCAAAGAGACCAAAATAAGAAATGGCTAAATCCCAAAAACGAAAACAAAAAGAATTGAACACAATAGCAAAAGCCCAATGCCAAACCCAAAACGCAATGAAGAAAATGCACAAACCCATTTACCTTGCTCGAACCACCATGGTCACTGGAATGATATTGTGCACAATGAGGAATACGAGAGCGAACGAAATGGAGGACCAAAATGAGGAGAGCGGACTTTGGGTTCATCCCACGCAAATGAGGACATTCACCAAAGGTTGAAGCTTTGGGTTTGTCCCTCGCAAATCATGACCTGGAGAGATCAAATATGGTGAGAGGTAATTTTGGAATGAGCAATCTCTTAACCCTATGACCTTTTCCACGTCACATTTTCATATTTTTATTTTATTCAAACGGATCAATGAGATGCTGACACGTGACGTTTTAAAAAGTTGTTAAAATATAGTTGTCAATATATTGGGATCCTAAAACAAAAGTATAAAATACAAACCAAACTAACCAAACAATACAAATAACTAAAAGAAAAGGAAAATGTTTTTTTAACAATTTTTTTACAACGTATACATAGTAATTTGTTATTGGTCGGTTTGAAATAAAGAGACTAATAAAGTAATAACAACATAGTCTATTGTAAAAAAATTATTAAAAAAATTGTTAACCTATCAAGGTAATATACAAACCAAACTACAAGAAGTAGGAATATTACGGAAGGCCTTAGGCATGTAAATTACCGAAAGCCTCTTGTGTCGTCGGTAAAGGCTTAGTGAATTAACTTACCGAAGGATATAGGACCCTCGGTAAGGTGCTCGATTACTAAATCCCCAAAACTTGGGTTTCCCTCAGCCATCTTTCGTTTTCGAGCCATAAATTTCACTTTCTTCTTGCCAGCGAACCCTTGCGAGCTTTCCCCCAATTGGGTTGCATTGAACCTCCTTGCCAAACTTCCATTCACGGACGCCTTCTCCATCCTTTGCACAACAATTCGCAGACGCCGTCCTCGGTTGTAGGGGCTCAGCATTGTCATAATCGCGCTTGGTTGGAGGTTTTTTCGAGACCAGGGTTTGTTGGAGTGTATTAGCAGAGCCTCCATCTCCTTCCCTCACGCGCAGATGCAGAGGCATTCACTCGTAGAGGATCCTTCGCAGAGTTGGTAAGCTTTTCGTTCTAGCACTTCGCAAATGGCCACTGTCGTGATGCCTTGTATGTCGTGTTTTGCAGGCCATTGTAGTGGTGCATCGAAGGTCGAGTGAAGCGCACTCTACGGAAAAGGTGTGGACAGTGTTCCCTTCTTCCCCTGTCGTGGTCTTGGGAGGTTGTCTTCATCCAGGGAGGCTGTAGCATGGAGGTAAGCTCTTTGTCTCTAAACGAAGTGAGCAATGTAAAATTATGTTTATTTGTGCAATAAAAATGTGGTCAGATTGGAAGTTGTGTTCAATCTATGCTCTGAATTCTTTTGACTTTGTTCAATGTATGCTCTGAATTGGTTTGTGCAGTGTGATTTGTTATAGAACATGTTGTTATTGTTCTGTGCAATGATGGTGTTTACTGAAAAGGAACAAATATATTTTCTGTATTCTTGCATATTGTAAAGAATATGTTAATCTGATCTTTCACTAAAAAGCATTTTAAACTGCTAATTGACCCTCTGATGACCATTGTAAGAAAGAATCATCACTTACCCTGTAACCTTTATTTCCTTTTGTTTTGTCCTGCCAATCCAATTGTCAAATTCGATAATATTAGGAACCTGCAAAATACTTGTTTTTAGGATAATGTAAAATAGGTTTGCTGAGATAACATGAGGACCAACTTATACCGTGGCATCCTGTGGCAAAACGGAGGACTATATTGATGTGTCTTGCAAGCATGATAATTACTTCTTCCCAAACAACTCCTATATCTACATCATTGACATAGTGCACCTCATCAAATATAACCTACCACATTTATACTCTCGAACCTTGTAATCGCTTTTTAATTAAAACACTGCTTTGTCTTTCAATAAAATAGAAAAGGAAAATGTAGTGCAACTTTGTAAACAAGTTTTAAAGACATCTCTACCTATTTACAACACAATAGTGAAAGTTAGGTTAGATATTAAAGTTTGAAAACTTAAAAAACAGAGGAGATTAATGCAAAGAGACTGGGTGTAGCTTTCAAAATTTGAGAGTGAACCAGTATAAAAGGATTATGTGATCCTTTCTCTATCTTTACTATTCTTTCATGAATATTTTTATATAAAGGTTTGTGAATGTTTGTACCTCAACATCTGAAAAGAAAAGTGATTATATAGAAGTTAGCACATGACAAGGTACTGGCTAGTGTAGTCCTAATCAAATTTGTTAGAAACGAATTCCTAGCACATCCCTTCCCTATGGGTAGTATAAAAATCACAGCATAAGTGCTTGATCTATTCTGAACTTTTCAAAACATCCACTTTTGAATGATCCTGTTGAATAGAGTCTCAATCATGAGCAAAATTAGTTCAGAAAAATCTGTTTCAACAACTTGCTTTTTACTAGAAACATGCCTAAAAATCTGTTTCCATGAAGCTTCTTCACCCTGATTGCTTTCTTTGACTGTGTCTTAGGTGCTTATAATCTTCTAGCTGATTACGTTCAGTTAGCTCTAGTGCATTAGGCCTTCCTAGAGTCCTTGTTCCTACAATCACAAGAATAGGCAAATCCCAAGAAATAGAAAAGGGCCATGACAAGACCCAACAAATGCTACAAACAAGTTGAAGAAAAAGCTGCCAACACTTGAAGCACTCTCGCACATGGACATTCACTTGATGTAAGAGAAAGCTGCACAACATGAGCCTACCAGCAAGAATTCATTGGGCCTTTCGCTTCAAAGTCCTCCAAACAACTTTCCATGGCTTAAAAGTTGCAGCTGCCAGCACCTTATGATTCAAAATCCAATTGGCTTGCTTCTTGAAACCAACTTTTCAGAAACAGTAACACATAATTTCTTGAGTTACAAGGATGGAGAATAACCATTTAAACAATGGTGACAAGTTTGTAATGATCAATTACACTTATTCAAACGTTCCAAAACCAGAGAAGCACAAAGAATCCAAAAAACACCTTGCCCCAACCCAATTTTGACTCAAAATTGATGGTTTAGTGTACTATTCTGCACTTAGACCATTATATCACCAAATGAACTCTCCTAGCAACTTTTAAACATCATTTTAGATTTGCTAAAACTATGACACAACACAGAAATGGTTCAATTCGAAATTTGAGTTTGCTATGGCCAAAAACTCATAAAAATCACTTCATCACTACACCAAAACTGAGTTTAAAGGATTCAATGGACTAGGCAATGTCAAAAGTGACTCTAGAATGTCTAAGTACACAATACTAAGCTGGAAAACAGCAGCTAGTAGAGTTAAACTCAAATTAGACTCAAAAACACCTTGCCACAACCCAATTTTGACTTAAAATTGATGGTTTAGTGTATTATTCTGCACTTAGACCATTATATCACCAAATGAACTCTCCTACATTGACCTAATCATTTAATTCCATTTTAAATCATTGAACCAGGTCTTGCTGCAAGCCAATTCAATGTTTAAAGCAAAATCATCAAAAACAGCACCTAATGTTCAACTCTGCACCAAGAAAAGTACTTACAATTTGGTGGTTTTGTGACTAAAATGATGCAACAGTAACTCTGCAATAAATCTGACCACTAAAGCAACTTTATTGGATGATTTTAAACATGTTTCAACTTTGAATTAACACAAAACAAGACTTCTGCTCAAAATTACCCTTCTACTTCCCAAAATTGACCCAAAATGGATGGCTTAAGAAGTGATTTTGTGCAGAACTGATTCTGACACTTTACTAACCCTTTGAACAGTTTTAAATCATCCAAATATACTTGTTTAAACTCAATTTTGGATCAAAACAAAACTGCATCTCAAATTCACCTTGCAAGTTCCAAAAATTGCTCAAATATGATGGTTTAACATACTAAATTGCATAGAAATGTATCTGACCTCAAATGGACTGTTCTAATAGTTTTAAAACAACAACTAGGACTTGCTTAAACTGCCAAACACCTCAGAATAATAGTGGCACGAAAAATGACCCATAATATCTAAAAATTAGTGGTTAAGTTCTTAAAAATCGGGTTTAACACTTTGCATAATAAATCATTTCTAGATTAATTTGTGCATACTGTTTCAAACCAGAATTTTTGCTTCTTAACCTTTGTGCAAGTTTCTTTGATGTTGAAAAGCATTGCTAGAAGTATGACAACTCATTTCAATCACAGATTTGCAAAATGAATGATTGAGTTGATTAAATTCTAGTTTCCACAACTGTCACAGTGTTTTCAGCCAAGTTTTGCACCGTACTTGATATCTTTGATTGGTCTTTGCTTTGACAAAATTCGCTAGCTTATATCCTGAGGCTAGATATAGTCATTTAGGACCTTCTTGTGCATTTGATAGAACCAGCCAGCTTTGACTCTTCTGTTTTGTAAATTCTGCAGCAATTTTGGTGTGGTTTTATGCATTTTTGCTCCACAGCCAATGTGTTTTGTTGAATCTGAAGGTTTTGATGCATTCTTACAGTTTGTAGATATATATTTGGTCATTTAAGACTTGAATCCACTGTTAGTTTGATCTTTTTTGCCATATGTGCAACATCACCATTAAACAACTTGAATTCACTTGAGTAAAACATGTGAACTTGGACTTTTCTGTTTTCGGCACTTTCATGTCAGTTTCATTAGTTGCACATGTCCTAATTGGTCATATAAACTAGTTTGGATTGTTAGATGAACACTAGAATCACTGCATCTCAATTTGACTAGTTTTGAAAGTCCCAATCACAAAAATACAAAATCTGATATTCGTTGTGGCATTTCATCAAACAGTTTGAAATTTGCATCAAACACTTTCGTGGCACACAGTTTTCTCACTGTATTGAGTCTTTTCTTGCTTGTTTAATCTATTATAGACCCTCTCCTAGGATCCTTTTGCGTGCCACCTCTGTTTCCAACTCCATAATTCAGTAGAAATCACTTTATTTGCTATTCTACTCTGCTGTCACATTATTTTTGACTTAAAATCTGGTGCAGCAAGAGTTTATACTCACTCACGGTTTGTGAAAATGTTTGGATGAGTTTTGAATATGGTGTGGGAAGGATTTCTAGCTCTAACAGATTTCCTAAGGGGAAAGAAGCTAGAGGATGCAAACTTGTGCTTTGTATGTTCCTGTTTATTATATGTTCATTCATTAGGCTACAACTTGATTAAGTTAAGTAGTCATTTAAAATCCTATGGTAGTACACACATTCTCAATGGAATGAGAATGGTAAAAGTACTATAAACACTTAGGACCTACAAAGTATGTGGAAGTACTCTATAAAAGAGGACTTCACTAATAATAAGTTGTCACCCCCAAATTTAATACACAACCACTTAGGATGTCTAAGGCATTTCAATACTGAGGACTTCTCTTTGGATGCCCTTATTGAATGCCTATGACAATAGTGTTCAAATTGCCTTCCATGTTCGACTTGAATAGTAATAGGTTTATTACTTATGTCGCATGGAGTGTTGTTGTTTTGACAATGATTTTGTTTGTTTGGCTTGTCACAGAACATGGCCCATTTTCTCAACCATCGTGCATGGATGTATGACCGTTGTTATAGCGGAAGGAGAGGTTTGAAGGAATCTTTTGTCATCGGAGTTGAAGAGTTTGTGGAGACGGCTCGACGATGTCAATATTATGCTATTGATGGAGGGATTCGATGCCCATGCATCAAGTGCGAATGTACAAGGAATTTGAAAGATGAAGACGTTAAAGTTCGCCTATACCAAAAAGGGTTCATGCCTAATTACACGGTTTGGACATTTCATGGTGAAGAAATTCCTTTGACCTCCAATAGAGTTGAAAATCGGCTTGCATCAGGTTCGAATACTGTTCTACATACATCTGAGATAGATCAATTTTCCTACATGCAAGAGATGTTCAACAATGCTCTTCGTCGACATGACGAACAACAAGCAAACGATAGTCATGATGAAGAGTCTCCAAATGAAACCACTCAGAGGTTTTACAAATTACTGACAAAGGCAAATCTACCTATATTTGAAGGTTCATCTGAGTCAAAATTGTCAGTGTCCATTAGACTCTTGGCTGGTAAATCTAATTGGAACGTTCCCAATCAAGCAGTGGATCACTACACAAAATTGATTTTAGATCTGACACCACCAAACAATTCTATTCCGAAGAATTGTTATCAAGCCAAAAGATGTGTTTCAATGTTGGGATTGAAAGCCAAGAAGATTGATTGTTGTGTTAATGGATGTATGTTATTCTATGACAATGATAGTGGCAAAAGTGATGCTTTGTTGGTTGAATGCAAGTTTTGTGGCTCTCCTCGATATCATACGATGCATGCAGGACGGAGGCAAAAAAAACCAGTTCCCTTAAAGTCAATGTTCTACTTGCCCATTATTCCAAGATTACAAAGAATGTTTACTTCAATGCAAACATCACAACACATGACATGGCATGATGGTAAGAAAACTGAAGGAGTTTTGCACCATCCTTCTGATGGTGAAGCTTGGAAGCACTTCAATCGTAAACATCCGTCCTTTTCTAGTGAACCACGTAACGTGAGACTTGGTCTATGCTCTGATGGGTTTACGTCGTACATTCAGGCGTCTGCATCACCTTATTGTAGCAAATTGAACTATCATTTCAATAGAGTTATGTAAAATACAATCTTTAATTTGTAGTGATCCTTCCTTATTCTTTTTTATGCAATAATTTTAAATTCACTTTAATTTGTAGTGATCCTTCTTTATTCTTTTCTATTATTTCACTTTATTTGTAAACATTTCAATGCAGTAATGACAGGAGAAGGTTCAGACCATCCTGATAAAGGAAAGGGGGTAGCAAGGCCTAAAAGAAGGCAACGGAAGGCCCCAAAGTATGTACTTAAGGTGCCTACTCCTACCCGTACTCGTGCAGTACACCCTCCCCCTACTCCTGTAGTACACCTTCCTCCTCCCACCCCTGCAGTACACCCTACTCCTCCCACCCCTGCAGTACACCCTCCTCCTTCTACCCGTGCAGAAGAGCCTCCTCCTCCCCCTGTGATTATTAGCCTCACTCCTCTCCCTGTGATTATTACCCCCACTCCTCCCCCTATGGTTAATACCCCCACTCCTCCCCCTGACCCTACTTCTATACCTTCATCATCTTCTAGACCACCTTCTGAGACTGCCACACCATTTACTAATCCAGATTCAGCTGGTGATGGTGATGATGATGACCCGCCCCTCCATGATCGACCATGGATTGAGCCATATGGAAAAGGGTAAGACTTTAATCCCTTTTTTAACTTTGATTGATGTTTTAAATATTGTCTTATTTGAAATGACTTTCATTTCTTTATATGAAGGTTTATTCCATCCAGGGTTGCATCCCAGGCCATCACACGAACAATCAAGCAACAATATTTGACTCCATGGCCTACTTGGGGAGCCATACCTATAGACGACAGAAAGCCATTCTGGGAGCGTTTTAAGGTGAACAACACTTTAAACTAATTATCATTCATATCTTACCATGTCTTAATCAATGTTTGTTTTGTTCATCGTTACAGAACCAGGTGCAGTGGAAAGCTGAACATGAAAGTCAAATACATAGAAATTTTCACATGAAGGCATCTCATCGGCTGTCAGAGATGTTTAGGGATGCCCGAATTGCAGGGGAGCGCCCTTACTGGATGGGCGAAATTATTTGGAACTCTTTGCTTGCACATTGGAATTCAGTAGAGTTTCGCAAGAAGAGTGCTACAGCCCAGAGGAACAGAGCGTCTGAAAAGGGTGGTGCCTTGCATACTGGTGGGTCGATCACAATTCACGAGCATGCCATTCGTATGGTAAACTTTCTTTACTTTTCTATTTCTTTCATATATAACTTAATTATATATTTCTATCTCATATACACTAATAAGACTAAATTATGTTTCAGGCAAAAGCTCTTGGAGGGCGGTCCATGTTAACGAGGTCTTTGCACAGACCCATGTTCGGAAGGGCACTAATGAATTCGTTGATGAAAGATCTCGCAAGACTCATGTAAGCAAATAACACTCCTAGTATTAGTAATCCACATGATTATGTTATTGTATCATTCCCTAACATTGCTTTTAATGTTTCAACAGGAAGAATTTTCTACGAGACTTTCACAGGTTAGATCCGAACATGGGTCAGCTCCTACACCGAATGATGAGAGTAATGCAGATGACGACATCCGTAGGACACAGTGCTGGGTCGATGTCATTGGTGGGATGTAAAAGGGACAAGTCTACGGTGCAGGACAACTTGCTGCAAACTATACAACATCGAAAGGAGGTACACTGAAGCACCAACCTTCTTCTTCCACTCCTTCTGCTGACGAGGCCATCCAGCGCTTGACACAACTACTAGAGCAACGTGAATAGGAAAACCGTGCATTGAGAGAAGAATACAGTGGCTTGAGAGAAGAATACAGTGACTTGAGAGACGAGTTTTCAAGCTTCAAGTCCCTGGTCATGAGATCGCTGCCTCAAAGTTCAAACACTCCTTCCACTGTCCCTCCGACCCAGCCACGACCCTCCCCATCACCCGCCGTCCCTCATCATCCCAGATCAGTGCAACCCACACCAGTCCAGCCCAGATCAGTCCAGCCCACAACAGTCCAGCCCACACCAGTCCAACCATCTACAGATGACGAGGACGATGAAGATGTTTCTAAAGACTTTGTTGAATTTTAGTATCATTTTGTTATTGATCATACTGATGTTAGTACATTTACATGTTAGTACTAATATTATGATATTGGTACATTTATTTTTTGCTTAGAATTGGATGATATTGCTATTATGATATTGTTAGAACATAATGGATGTCAGTACATTATGATGATAATGTTAGTACTTTATGATTTTCCATCAATGAACGGAAGAATTTGGGATGGACAATATATATGCAGGTCTGTTTGTGGATTGAAACTGTTATGCAGGTCTGTGTCTGTTGTGAATATGATATGCAGGTATATGTGGTACACAAAAAAAACAAATACAACACGATTTTCCCTGCATCAAACCGAAGGCTTTACCGAGGGCCAGAAGCTTTCGGTAATTACCGAAGGGCTGAAGCCTTCGGTAATTACCCAGGGCTTTTACCGAGGGACTTTCGACCGTCGGCGGGTCCTCGGTAATGGGTCTTTACCGAGGACTTCTGGCATTTTCCGAGAGATTGTGGTCTGTACAGACACATCTCCACCATGAAACCTCAGTATAGCTGGTCACCCGCACAGCCTCACCTCAGCACCCCAACCACCACATCCACCACCGCCGCAGCCACCTCCTCCTCCACATCCACCGCCGCCACAGCCAGTTCCATGATGAGCAGAGGAACCATGAGTTCCAATAGAAGCAGTGTTTCCTGTTGCAGCAGGAGCGGCAGTCAAAATAATCATATTACCATCACCAACACCTCTGACTCTGTCAGAGCTAGCTTTGGAGGCATGACGCTGTTGAGCATTGCTACCTGTAAAAGTTTTATTCAAACCTTTTAATCTTCCACTGCTCTTGTATTCTTTATCGTCCCTTTTATTTCTTCCTCCGAAGCAAGACCACCCTATCTTTTCTTTTAGACGACACTGGCCTTCACTCTCAGCTTCCTATGCAATTATATAAGGTTAAAGTCAAGCGCAAACTTTACACGAAAGGTGTTGAAAATTTCCATGCATTTATACCTTCTATGCTTGAGCCACGCAACACATGATATTTTCCTTACACTTGCACATATACGAATAGAGTCGAAATTTGTCATGACCCAACCTAGTTAAATCATCCATTTATTTATTTCAATTATTTGTGGATTATAAATTTAATGTAATGTAATGAATAGAATATAAAATTATTTATAAAAATATATATCTCCATTTAAACACGTCTCTAACTTTTTTTATAAGATTATTACAATATTGATATTTAAAATAATCTATATTATTTATAAAAATTTATAATTAATTTATAAATTAGAATTTAAATTATCTTTGACTGTTAAAAATTTAATTACTTGTTGTTACAACGGGAATCGCAACGGAACGACAAACAGAAAATAAACTGCGTTTAAGAAAGAACGTTTTTGGAGTCGTCACCATAATTTATTCTTGAAAAATTATGGAAAATCATAAAACATGATCGATGAAAATTGAATTTTGGGTTCGGAAATCGATTACGCATAGAGAAAATATTAGCATCTACCACGTCTTTCTAAAAACAGTACCTTTAATTAATTGTACAAAATTAATATGATTTTCCAAAATATAAAATTTTCTTCAAAAAGAAAAAAATATTTTTTTGTTTTATTGGCCCAACAAAAGTTGACCTTGTTCGTATCTATTCTCATTAAGAATGAGAAATCAGGATTATGTAGTTGTTTGTATAGAAAAACTGTTTGAAAATTTGTTCGAAAATTATTATGAATTGTTTTGAAATTTCGAAAAGTTAACCTAACAAGGGTTGTGCTTGCTCTTAAGTATCTCCACTTATGATACAAAAGAGGGATCACATACTTCTCGTAAAGAAAAAGATTGATATTTTGGTATTGAAGATTTTGTAATTTTTTGGTATGTTAGAAATGGTGAAAAAAAAAGAAATAAGTATTAGGCCGATGCGGAGAGTCACACAAGTACTCATACCTTTTTTAAAAACAATATTTAATTATTTAGAAAAAGAAATTAAGCACTAAGACGATGCAGACGATAATACGGATACTCATACATTTATAATTCTGAAATCATCTTTATCTTTTATTTTATGATTTATTATTTTTTAAAATAAGAAAATATATAATAAGAAAATATTATTTAGTTTTTAGAAGGATCTCATCAATACCAAAGGAAACGAAGGAAGACATTTTTTTTTATTTAAAACAAGATATTTGTGAATAATAGAGATAAGACTGGAAGACTACCATCATTAAGCGTGAAATATAATATACCCAAATCAAAAGGAAAAAATGGAGGTAACATACCTTTCAAACTTTCGTTACTCCAAGTATTTCTTCTTTAGTTTGTAGTTAATAAGTCCTTTTATGTGAGAACTTATTCACCTGCGTATTTATATACACATATTGTAATATCATGATAATCTTGCTTTAGATGTGAATTAATTGACAATAAAAAAAATAGAGAAAGAAAAGGTTTTGGTTACAAATAATACCTATATATTATTTCTTTCTCTTTAAAAAAGAAACTAATGCAATAAATTATAGTATAATACCAATATATTATTTGTAGTTATCATCAGTAATATTGTTTATAATTATTGGGATAATATTGATTCAAATTATTACCATATTAAAAACATACCTTTATCTAGAAATCAATATTTCAAAATATTTTCTAATAATGTGTCTTGTGAAGGTTATGAAAAACAAAGACGGGTGAAGATATCCATAAAACTCTTGGACTAAATTAAAGTTTGAAAATTATATATACATTTCTTAAAAGGAAATTTATTTTCTTTTTTTTCTCTTTACCCACTATTAATTATTACTATTTTATTTTTATTTTTATTTACTTACCTAGAGGAAAACTTGTTGACATTTATTATGATTCTAACTTAAATTACATTAATTTAGAATTATAATTACTAAGCCAACACGAACGATCACAAAAGTATTTATACTTTTTTAAAAAATAATATTTAATTAATTAAAAGAAAGAATTAAGCACTAGGTCGATGCAGACGATCTCACAAGTGTTCATACCTTTATAATTGTGAAAACATTTTTATCTTTTATTTTATAATTTATTATTTTTTAAAATAAGAAAATATATAATAAGAAAATATTTATTTTTTGAAATTGTTTATTTATTTATTTTAAAAAAAAATTGAAAATAGGTATCACGCATGCACACAAAGGAAACGAAGGAAGACCTTCATTTTATGATTTAAAACAGGATGTTAGATCCGTCGTTCACATATTCACAACTTTATGATATTCATTCCTCTTTTTGGTTAATTGTTAGAAGTTGCGATTATGTTTAACAAAACTATTTAAGATAAATGTAAAGCCCCGTGATAAAAGTATGAGAGAAGTTCAATTAAAAAGTTTTAAAATGATATATATTTGTCTTAAATTAATCTAGAAGACAATTAAGTTCATTATCTACAGTGGTTATATTAAAATTCAAGCTGTTTCATCACAATTTGGCAAGGTGTTTTGTTTAAAATCCGAATTAGCATTTGGATGTTACAAAATATGTAAGTATTAATATTGACTTTTTACAAATAATTTTACATAGATAATTTTTTAGATGTTTTCTACAAAAAGCTTCAGCAAAAAGTTTATGGATATTTTTTAATATTTTTTTATGGCTAATTTTTCACAGAAGAATTTATAAGCAATAAATATTTTTCTAATAATTAGATTTTTTATGAGTGAAACCAAAATTTATAACTACATTACATATTATATTTTCACAAGATATGTAACGGGATAGCTATTATATATATATATATATATATATATATATATATATATATATATATATATATATATATATATATAGTTTACGTTCACAACTTAATTCAGTTACGCGCAGATTTGAATTTCACAGCAAAAATTAGCGAATTTAAGAAAGTTGAAAATATCCTATGAATTTCTTTTAGCTTAAAATTCGTAAGAAACTTTGATGCGGTTTTTTTAAAAAGATTTCTTACGAATTTTTTAAAAGTATCCTATGAACAAAAGGATTATTTTTAAAAGGACTTTCTTACCGTAAAGATTTTTAAGATAAGTGGTGAAATTTTGTTTCCAGTACTTGAAGTAATTTCATAAAGAATAATGATAGAATCGATTTAGGACAAAATGTGTGATAAGAACTAGTCTTGGTCAATATAGATGATCATATTGGTCAAACCAACAGGGTAACAGCGCGTTACGTATCTCGCACGTAAACTTTAACGTAACATGTAAAGCATCTTGTCGAAAGGAAAAGTAAACATAAGAGAAATGAGCCGTATATGATTAAGAAGGAATAGGAGCACTATAAATATGTCTAGGATGAATGGTGAATCTATTAAGCATTTGATGTGAGATGGAACCAATCGTGATATTTATCATAGTTATTGGAAGTGCATGTTAGACTTGAGAGCAATAGGATATTCCTAGTTTTAATAGAGTTGATTTAATTATTAGCTAAGTTTTGGAACCTTATTGTAGTGTGTGTTTATACATATTGGAAGAATTCTTCATTTATAGACTTGTTTCCATTTTTTTCATTTGTTTATGTCTTGTGTAAGGTGATGAAATAATAATAATGATGTCGTTTTTTATAATTTGTTTTATAAATTGATTAACAGGGGGAAATCTTCAACCCGTAATATATAAACCCCAGACCAAACAAAAACATGATGGGTGAAACCAAAACACTTGAGACATTTTTAGGTTAAACGTCATTAAACTCAAAATCATTAAAAGAATCTATCTACTACCATTAATGACTAAATTGAGTATTTAGTCAATATTTATTGAAATAAAAGAAATTTTAGGTTTGTTTCTGTATATAATTTAGTAAGGTGGAACCAATGAAAACTTGCTTACTTTTGCGGTTTAATCTTTTATAAGAGTTACTTCCTCCACTACTACTACACATTGCTCCTTCCATCTCCCGATTCCTATTTTGTTTTTCAGTAATATTTAAATGGATGTGAATATGCATTGGATTCTTAAATATATGTCAACATTTGTGCATGGATTATTGACATCCGTTTAAGAATCGAGGATGCACTTAATCAGTTTATAAGTAAAATTTGTCCAACCATTTGGTGACTTTGTTGATTTTGGTTCTTTCACAGATGACCTTGTTCATATTTCAATGTTGAGTGATAGCTATGTTAAAGATAGTGGGGATGTGTAAGGGATTTTTTTCTTTCACTCTCCTTTTACCGTCAATTCAAATGCCCACCTTCTTTCCACGCTTTCAAATTTCACCGTCAAATCATATTGATTCGACAGAGGGAAGGTATATGCTCTCCACCGCCTCCTACGATGCCTTTATAACTGTTAACACCCTGACAAGTGTACCAGATCGTATCAAGTAATAAATAGACGGTAAGTCCAAATATCGTTTCCCAAGGGACTCTTAGGCCTAGACGTTCATGTGAATTGATTTCATAAAACTTGATACATATTAAATTTAGGGTTTGTAATGTTAAACGAAAATAAACATGCAAATGCAAAAGCTTGATCAATTGGCAAATATAGATATGAATGAATAGAGTTGTTAGGGTTTACGGTTTCATCCTAATCGACCCTCCTATATATACTATTCTTATTAAATTCAACTTTGCTATCAACGTTCATGCAACTTTCTAATTTACTCTAAACCTGATTCCTCGACGAAAAGAGCCTATATCACCAATTACTAGTTTATTATTCCTAGTCTCCCTAGTAATTACTAACGCATTAATGATAGAAGCTTAAAGCAATTGACCGTCCTATTCCTATTCCTAGGCAATATTTCATAATCAAGATAATTCTTCTTAGTTCTAGATTTCCCCGTATGTTCCCATATCGAAAATATCAATAATCACGACACTGAATGAGTTAAACAATGCAAGCTTTCAATTCCGAGAAGAAAACCCAAACTATTGATAACGAAAGTATATGAATAAAATAAGAACCTTGATATAAGAGAGTTTCAAAAGGATTACATCGTTCCCCAACAAAAAAGGGCTTAGTTCACCATATTCATGGTGAATCTAGATGAATTAAATGGAAAGAATGAAAAGATAAACCCTAGATTTGGTAGACTGGATCTTCCGCATCCAAAAGTCGCGTCTAAGGAGTGTAGAAAGTGTTTTGACGTCTCTCTCTGCCAAAAGATACCTTCTCTAGTGTGTTATGGGTCTATTTATAATATTGAAAAATAACATAATTTTGGCCTAGGCCCATAAGTACACCGCTCAGTGGTGGGTTCACCGCTCCATGGTGGGTTCACCGCTCAACGGTAGGTGCGGCACTCAAGTGGGACGCTCAGCGGTCACGCCCAAGCGTTAAACAGTGTTGTCTCTGAGAAGGCCACCGTTTAGCGATGGATCTGGCACTCAGCGGTAGGCGCGATTCTTCATTTTCCCCTCAGCGTTGGTGCTTAATCGTCAGGCAGTGGCTTCTTCTCCAAAGCTGGCGCTCAAGGCTGGAATTGGCGTTAAGCGGTAGCTGCGATTCTTCCTTTGCACCTTTTTTCATCTCTTCTTGAGTCCAACTTCTCCCTACTTCACTTTCCATCATCAATTTCTCATTAAATCTTGTCAAAACAATGTAAAACCAAGCATAATATCTCTAAAACCACCTTTGACTCTCTTGTAACCTAACTAAAGTGTTTTACATGATTTTAAGCTCATTTTAAGTCATAAAGGGTGTGTTTTGATATCAATTTCAAGTATAAAAATAACGGTTTTTAGACCGTTATCACAACCTCAAACTTAGAACTTTGCTTGTCCTCAAGCAAACAAAATAAAACTTAACCTTCCACCTATCATCAAAATGGTTCAACACATTCCAAACTCATTCTTTCACAACAAGTAATTACTCAATTCAGCTTTTTAGTGGAATCCAATCAAGATGCACACATGCTTCAATTCATCCCCACTCACATAATGTTCACATAATCATATAATCTCCAACAGATGCTATTTTCATGAATGATCAGTTAACTAAGCATAGGTGTAATAATGAATTTTAGAGATCCTTACCAAGCAAAGTGTTTCACTCAATCACTCAAGTATCTAAGGAGGTCACTCCTTCCCTCTACTATCCACATGTCACATAAAACAAGATTGCCTTTCATCTATCACAATCAACATTCTCACATATAAATGCCATCACAAGGACTTTTTAAGGCTTATATTGAGGTTGAGCTAACAAAAAAAATTAGTTTTTCTGGATCACAAAATCCTTAAACTTATCTTTAAATTTGGTTTGTTACCAATAAACAACTTCCCTCACTAGCAATTAGTTATTAATATTTTTAATCATTCTGTTATTAATTTATTAATTACTTGTCTACCCAAGCCATCAGCCCAATAATAGTAACTTAAATGATAGTCCAACATAACTTAAGCGTTGGGTCAATTATGGTCCAACATCAATAACTTAAGTGCTGACCCAATTATGGTCCAACATCAATCAAGTCATTAAATCTGCTTGACTGTTGACATAAGGATAGACCGACCATGAATGTTAACCATTGAGCCTATCCTCCATATCATAAAAGGTTAAACGAATTTTGCGCTTTTATGTTTATTCATAAGATAAAACTTAAAAGGACTTTACCTTAGAATTGGTTATTTGAAAATAGTGACGAATAATTTGAAAATATTTTCAACCTTCAAATTCTGCTTCAGCACATACTTGTCAAAATGTAATTTTCATTAATTAAAAGGAACTCGTTTACGCAAATGGTGCGTGCAGTGATCGTCATCCCCAAAATAAATAGGATAGATTAATTCTTTGGGCCAGAATTTGAATAATGAAATATGGACGGTAGAAGGTTGAAAGCGACACGAGTTGTTCTTATAAAATGGAACATTAGACGTGGTGACACAGGCTTCTTCACTTTATCATTTACGAATGACGTCAAATACAAATAAAACAAAAAGTGTTTTTATTAACAGGATTGCTTGAATTTAAGTAATTTTGAGTTACAAATGATGGTGTAAGCTTTTAAGCTTAGGGAGAAAGGTTAGGGTGCATTCCAATTTTGGATGGGTATAAGTGTGTATAACTAAGAAAGAAAAATTGGGGAAGTGAAAATACAATGGGATGTTAAAGAAAATAAAAGTTTAGAAATACATTGGTTTATGATTAGAATGTAAGGTTGAGGTCAATTATTTAAGTGTAATAGAATGGTTTGAATTTCAAAAGTTGTACGAGTAGAGTATCAGGTCGAATTGATTATTGAAACTGCGTGTTCGTTTCAATTTTGCAAGTATTTGTAGAAGGTATTTTGACATTAATATTAATCTGACATTTGATGATTTAGATATTAATAATATTTATAGATCATTTGTATTTATTGGTTTTGAAATGGAATTTGAATTAGTATTAGTTGAATTATGAAATAAACATATTTTGTTTTTAATTGGTGAGTATTAATGTTAATTATCCATATTCATAATCGATAGATCATAACCGTCCAGTGTAAAATGACCCGCTTATAAAGTTCAACCAAAGATGACAATCTGTTAATTAAGGTTGACCAGGCTACGGTAAACTTTAGATTTTTCTTTTTAATCTATGTTTAAATGAGTTTAAATTGATTCAGTTGATAAGCTTATAAAGTGATACATGTTGGAAGGAAGAATTATATTAAAAAAGTTTACAACAAAATTGGTCCAAAGAAAGACCGAGTGTTGGTCAAAGCCAAAACTGCGCGTAACAAGTTACGTATCTTGCAGAATAAACTAACGTAACATGCTAAGCAGCTTCTCGTAAAGACAAGTAAACATAACGATAGAAAGGAACCTATGAGTACTATAAAGGCAACAAAGGCCGAGGATTTAATTTCATAAGCACTTTGTCATTTTATTTGAGATGGAACCATTCGTAATATTTATCATTGTTGTTGTCTGCGTATTCACCTTAATTGTAATACTCACGACGCTGTGTCAACTTGCTACCGGAAGACGAGGATTTGGAAGTGGAGGTGGTGGTGGTTTCGAAAATCACCACAACCACCACAACAACCACCACCATCTTCACAACGAAATGATGATGGGTGGGATTATTGGTGGCACCGCTGGTGGAATGGTGGGTGGGATTACTGCTGACACTACTGTTAATGCTTGTGGTGGTGGAGGTGGTGGAGCAAATGCATGTTAGAGCAATAGGATATTCCAATTTTTTTGTATAACAAATTTAATTTAATGATTTTTATTAGGTTAAGCTTTGGAATTTTATTATCAACAAACAAAGCAAGTTCATTGGATCTTAATTGCAGTGAATGTATTCAATATATTATCCCCTTTTCAGTATGAATTTAGTTTAATGAATTATGATACTTTATAGGCATCTTTCTTTAATCAAATCTTAAAAACGAAAATAACAATTCTAATATTGAAATTATAGATAATAATATAATCTATGTTTCTATTCTAAGAATAAAGGTGGTTTAATGTTAGATAATCCTCATTATCTATCTTTATATATATAATAAACCTTGTTGGAAATGGAAGCACCCTTTTTACGCTGTGCAAAATTTAAAATAAAAACATCAAAAACCAATATCTTTATATTGTTTCCAATCCTGACTTTACCATTTTCTTTCCAAGGTTAATATAATGGAACACTCACGTACTCAAACAACTCTTTACCACCCCCATTCATATGGTAAAGGTATTAAACTAATCTACGATGTATTAGACACAATTTATCTGATACAACTTTTCGAAAGTCTGCAATTTCTTTTTTTATTTTTCTTTAAATTAACTAAAAAATTTAGTTTTTTTTTTTTAAAAAGAACGCAAATAGATAAATCATAAAATTTCGTACTTTCAAAACATAATTTTTAATTATTTTTTACGAGGTCGTATATAAACCTTTTTTCTTTTTAAATTTTTTTAATATTCTTTTTACTTTTTAAATGTTCTTTTGCTTTGCTTAATCTTCTATATAAAAATTTAATTTCTTTTTGAATAATTTAACTATTAAATGAATATGTGATTATTATTTAATATATATGTTTTAATATGTATGTATGTTTTGAAAAAATGATATACGATAATATTTTAATATTTAAATTTTAATTTATTATCAAATAATTATTATTTTTTTTTTAAAAAAATATATTTATCTAAAACAAAAAATATTTCATTATAAAAAATGAGAAAAAGTGAAATAGTATGATTCAAATCATGATTTCTATTTAAACATATAAACAATATTTCGAAAGTATCACTTTATCTTTAAATACGACTTATATATTTATGTATTTTTTAAAAAGTTTATCTCGTTTTAATAATTTAAAATATTACACCTATTTGGTAAATGGAAAAACCCTAAACTTTTATCTTTTAGGGTATAAATTTGTATAGTGTGAAAGAACACCAAAGATGAACTGTAATATATTTGGCTTAATTGTTTACTTTCAGTTTGGTTGAAGTGTGTCAAATTCGTCTATCTTTTCAAAAATATTGCAATTTCATCCCAACATAGTTTAAAAGTGTCAATTTCGTTTAAACGTGATAAAATTTGCCTCAATCAACTCTCTTCCGTTAAATAGACAGAAACGGCGTTAACTTTTCTTTCTCTCTCTTCTGCTCCTCTGAACATAGGAGTTTTTTGTCAACATTATACTGTCATAGCTTATGTTTAGATCATTGTTTCCATATTGTTCCTAAACCTACTTTTCACCCTATAATAAACAAACAAACATTTTCCTTGTAACGCACTGTTAACGCAAATGTACATTAAGCTCTCCTAACAACATTGGTTTAGCTTATTTACAATAATGTGATTAATGAATAATGGAGAATGAAAACAAAAACGTGTATCAGTAGAACAATTTAGGAAACAGAATTTATGAAACAAGTTTGCTTATTCACTAGTAGAAAAATAGCTTTTTATGAGGGGTAAAATTGACTTATTATGACGGATGACCTGACGTCATAGTTCTGGGTGTCATAATAGGTCTGTGCATTTTATGATGGACAGAAAAGTCCATCATAATAGGTCCAATATATTATGACGAACTTTTTGTTACCTATCATAATAGGTCCAGTGTATTATAACATATTTTCACTTATCAATCATAATATAGCGAATTTATTATAATGCACCTAGATTTACCTATCATAATATGTAGTGTTTTATGACGAAGATTTTTTCACCTATCATAATATGTAGAACATATTATGACAAGTAATTGTTCACCTGTCATAATATATACTTTTCAGAAATAAGCTTTTATTACATACATTGTTCACCTATCATAAAAACTTTTTTGTAAAAAAAAGTTCATTATTACATTTGACATATCTATTCAATTTTTAATTAATTTCCTGTATCATAATTTTATCAATCAACTTATAATCAATATAACATGAAATGAACATATTCAATTAAACTAACATAATGTGAAATCCATTTCAAACATTAAATTGTTCAATAATATCTAATACATAATTTGTAAATCATATTAAATCCAAATAACATCAACCTACGCTACATTGTAGTCAAGTTTCTACAATTTACTAACACTTAAAATAAAAGAAACCCACTTAGTTCTAATGTCTTCAATGTCTGGAGCTTCCATTGGAGATGAATCATCAAAGATCTACAAATAAAATAATTAAGTTAGAACAATTTTGTATTGAACAGTTAGATAAATATTAAGTTAGTTTTTTAATACCTTATCCCATGAATCAGTAATGTTTGTACAAATAATGGTGTGCATGTTCTTCATTACGTAATACCCACACTCATAGCTGCCCAATTGACGTCGACACTACAAATTAAACACAAATAATCAAAACTCATTCAAACTAAGGACACAAAAGATCATATTATACTCTAGCTATAGCCTTTGTACCACCTTTGATCAATTTTGGTATACCAACAAGCCAATTCCTCATAAAAATAGCAAAATCATAAAATACAGAATGAAGGTCAACTTCTCTTACATTAGGTATCACTATTTGCATCTTCTTCCTAGATACAGATGGAATGCCCCGCAACCTTGAATGAGTTTCCAAAGACCTACAAAGGATAGACATTCATTATATCATTATAATCATATGGAAGGAAACAAAATAGAAAGGAAAACTTACGCCTCTAAAATTTTTTTGATGGACAATGTATTAGCTTTCTTATGCAAGGAACATAAGAGAACTACGAGAGAACGATCCGGAACAATTACTAGCAATTGCCAATGACCTCTACAAGTGACAATAATATTAATTAAAAATAACTTCTAAATTAGTTACCAAGTATTCAAAATTTGTGTACTCACTTATGCAAGTAAGGTGCTAAATAAACCTCTTTAGTAGCTTTTTCAAACATCTCTGTTAAGTATTTTTGCACCGAGGGGATCATCAACATACAACTCACAATCAACAGGGACATCAACACCATTCCCTGATTCCTCAGGAAGAGGACAACTCCCTTTTGTGCTAGCACCAACCGGGGGAACCCCCTTTGTTGGACCTTGAATAGTCAATCCTAAGGATGCTATCTCAAATTTGATTTCTGACAATAACTCATCTCTTAATTTTGGGAACAACTCTTTCTTAAACTCATTTCTTAGCACCATCTTATCGGATTCAGTAAGTTGTTCTAAAGTAACCCTTCGACGAGTACCACCAAAGAATTGTTTGATGCCTATCCCTCCTCCAACACCCCGAACAGATCCTGGCTTCTCAGGACGTCCAATGGCAGTAGCTAATATGTCATTTCTGCCTGTTGAGTGAAGGAACCTTGAGAGCTTTTTTCCACTAAGTCATCCTGTAAAAAGAAAGTATTATAGTCCACCTATTACAGAATACATGCCAAAAAACATACATTTTTAAATTAAAATTAGAGTTGGAATGAGTTACTAACAATCCTCTCCACTACAAGTCGAGTTTCTTCAAAAGTGTATTCTCCTGATGGCTTCGTGCGAGCTCTCTTCCATTTCTCATGACATGGAGGTGGAGAAATCAAACTCAAATCTGACCGATCATTGTTAGCTGAGGAAGAGGCCTCATGGATCATAATCTCCTCTAACCTATGATATCCCCCACGAGACAATCTGTATGGGTGGAGATTGTTTTTCATTGTGTCTTGTGCAACTTTTCTCTTTTCCTACTTCAAACATGTCATATAAACAATTAATAAGAAATTTTCAAACAAAAAAAATGAATATGAAATGATAAATAAAGCATTCAATTTACCTGAAAGGTAGGGTCTAATCGTTTGTCTCGAAAAGCCTGCCACGTTTCCTCATCAAGGAACTGATAAATCTCACAAGGATTCTTGTGACTTAACTTACCATGAATATACCGACTAGTAAGGTTAGTCTTGAAACACCTCCACCGTTGCCCAGCATATGATATCCATTTAGTTCTTAACAACTTGGTGTTTGGGACATCATATGTTAGCTACATAATAGGTACATGAATGTTAGATTTACAATTTTGCTAATAATTGTGGAAGTTAAGTTAAGATTTTCATACCATGATAGTTTGCCATATTTGGTTCTTCACTTCTTCAGGAACATGGTCCCATTTGTCAATAAGAATACTAACCTTACTTCTACCAAGTAAGGCAACAAAGCTAGTGAATCTTACACGGTTGTCTCCAAGAACTTTTCCTGTACTCATATCAAATTGAATGGGCAATCTTTGATCAACACTAAACTAATAGTCAAGTCTTTGAGCCTAGTAGCACGTCTACGCTTGGGTTGGGTAGACGATTGACTTTTGTCCTCACTTTGTGATGGTGGAGGTGTAGATGGATCAGCCATAATCTTAAGCTCCAATCTGTGTACATGTGAATGTATCAGCTAGTTTTGTTTTAAATTTTAGAAATCACAATACATAAATTAATGCTTACAAGTTGATTTGGTAGCATCAAATCATCTATTAGTGTGAAGCATCAATGGATAGATTAAGTGAAGCATCAAAGTGCGAAGCAACTGAAAGATCAGCTATTAGTGGAAATTATCTAGCAGTTTTCCTAGTAAGCAGAACAGAAACACAAGGGGAAATTATTCAAGTATATACTCCCCAATGCTAGGCTATACAGATATTAGATATAATGTAAATTAGTATTCTTATCTCATTGTAATTTATTTTTTAATGGAAGAGGCCAAGGATGTTGCAAGGTGTAGTCCAATGAGACTACCAATTTCGTTGACAGGTTCTATTTGCAGTTTTATTCCAACTGTATGATCTCAAACAACAAGGATTTATTAAGAGACAGGAGGTGATTTAATTTATTCTTATAGGACATTGAATAAATAGAGTTTTGGTTACTCACCATGTAGGACTATTATTTTGTTTTTTTTTTTTTTGCATAAGCTCAAACTTGAAATGTCTGCCTAGAACCTAATTACAGAGGAAATTATGTTTCAGACAAATGGTGGTGGCTACTCTAGCCGAAGTTGGCATGAATCTTGCAGATGACGTGATTGAAAGCATTATTGACAAGGTATTCTTTATCTGATAACTTCAATGTATATTTTTAATCTTATGTTCATAAGTTTGAGAGGAAATATTAGAGGCATTTGTATTTATTATCCTCATTGTAATTTTATTTGCATTTCAAAGTTAGTTGGTGTATCTATTATTTACTTATAATGCGATTTGGGAAATATTTTGAGCATTATTTATGATTTGGGAGCATAGAATATCTTAAAATGCATGCCTTGTTACCATCAGGCACACTGCAGAAAGAAACCACAGCTAAGGTTTTAGAACCATAATCCAAAGTATTCTAAAAGTATTCTAAAACAACCATACCTTGAAATCAATACACGAGAAGCAATCCTTTACAGTCAATCAAATTACTAACTATCCAGCTGATTGAAATTCACAATTAATACCCCGCAAACACTTGGAAATAAGAGAAAAAAATCATAACAAATTGGGAAAAAACAAATTAATTTGACAAATAACGTAGCAGAAACTAGTTCCCTTAAACTGGAATAAATTGATGGATATGACTCCAAAGTTAGAAAGTATGTAAAGGGAAAAGGTATAAGCTTATACATCCCTATATTGATGAATTTAAGTATCCTATAAATTAAACAATTTAATGGTAGATAGATACTAAATCTAAAAAACATTTGAATTCAGTGCTTCTGCCTGAAATGTAAACTGTAATGCAGTTTCCTGCCCTTCCAGTAGAGGCGAGTTAATAGGCATACGTAACTGCACTTCATGAAATTCAGTCAATGTGTGATTCTCATTTGCTAATCTCTCAGTTTTGGTAAAAATGAGTTTTCCCTATTGAGCCTGTAACTGCATCCCTATTGAGTTTTCTCTGGTGTGTGCTGCGTATGTAAGGAGTAGAAGGAGAGCGAGGAGGAGGAAGTGGGAGGATGCAAGGGCCATGTGGGGGCGCTGGTGGTGGTTAGCTGAGGAGGGTGAAGCGCAACATTAATTTTTAATCATGTGGAGTGGACAGGGGAAGCTCTTTTGGTAGAGATTCTATGGTAAGGATTCAGGGGAAAAACATACAAAAAGACAAAGACAAATACGTATATAACTTCTCATCTTTTTATTAATTAATAATTAAATACATCACCTACTCTTCTTTCCAAATATCATTTCTACTTCTACTCCTTATCTTTATTTATTTTAATTTACCACTACTTTTTAAATGTTTAATGCCTTAATATCAACATATTTATCTGACTCTTCTTTCTTTAAACCATTTCTCTTCAAACCAATTTTATTTCTCTTTTTTATTTTAAAGAGAATCAAATCCAAATCTTCAGAAATCAATATATATATATATATATATATATATATATATATATATATATATATATATATATATATATATCCCCAATTTAGTTTCTACCATTCTACTCTTCTCTCTTTTTGGTAAAGTTATATTTTCTTTTCTTTGAGAATAATGTTCATATATCATGTAATACAATAATAAATTAAATTTTTTTAGAAATGTATAGAAAATTTCTATGAATACACTCTGACGTGGTTTTTAGCAATTTGTTATAGAAAGTTATAATTTCGAAAACTATTTAATATAGAAATTTATGATTAGCTAATATTTGAATAAATATGAGTGGTAGTGAGATTTTAAGAGGAGTTAGAGAGGGGACCACATTAGACAATAAGCAAACAAGAAGATAAAATGATACAGCAGACAAAGTAGAGAATATGCAGACATTTAAGAGTTAATAACAAAGAATCAATGTCAAAAACGGCAAATCATATAACTATAACAATTGCCCAGATACAGTAGACAAAGTAGAGAATGCTTGTTGAGGATCTCTACAAAAAAAAAAAAAAGAGTAAAAGTGCTCAAGGGACAAATAATTCATCCAATCATGTGCCCCCAACATCCAAATAGACATGATAATTTTACAGTTTAATCCTTGCTTGTTAAGAACATGCTTGTTTAGTGTCTCTCAAAACATTGTATTATTAGTATAGCATCAATATGTACAAACATTCTACACTGAGCAAAGTGCAAAGTGCAAAGATAATATGCTCATCCAATAGCATGCAACGATTAGAAATCATGATTAATTTATCCAACAGTAGCAGCAAAAGTATGGCATACTAAAGAAAGAAACATATAAAACTCATACAACAAAGTTCAGCCATATGTCACAAGAATAGTACTCTCTTAAAATCTATCACAATATTTGACAAAAGAAAATCTTTCAGCATTTAAATAGATGCGTAAGGTACAAAATAACCTGAAAGAGTAACACAGAAAAAGTAGCTCGGTCATGCCGTGATGTGCTCTCACCTCTCTCCTGCAACACCTGCAGAACAAGTTCACCGAAATTATTGCAGCATAATAGACTAATAAAAAATAAAATAAAAAGTAGATAGAAAGCACACTTCATTTTTTTACCATTTGAAAGCATGTATGATATATTACTCATATAAGAACCTTACAATGATGTGTATTTGATACAGCTACAGGCATTAAGTTTTATTCAGTAGTAATAAGCATTAAAACGTTTATTTACAGATCCGAGCTACAACATAACTTCAGCAATCACTTACCTAGTCAGAATATACTCAACCTCGTAACTAAAAATGAGAATCAAACATACTCAATTGAAGAAAAAGCAGCAACAACATAACCAATGAACAAATGACCTATTGCAGGAAAGAACTCAAAATTCGAACACGCCACAAAAAAACTCAGAAAAAGTTCAAGCACTTGACTATGGTCGCGGAATACAACATTCTGATAAAGGGGAAACTAAACCCTAAATATTAATATCAACATTAACAAAAAGAAAATTAAAAATGAAGGAAAATTAAAAAAAAGGCAACCCTAATATCAGATAAACATACCTTGTGCTTAGCTCGAACAGAGTCGTTTTTGAGAAAGAGCAACGAGAGGAGGAATCCACAAGCAAACCTCTGTTATTAACACTGTGAGCACAGAGTTGAACAAGAGTCAGAATAACGAACTCCTTCGATCGCCTCCACAAGTGTAGTAATACCACCTTCTTCCACGATCGCCTCTTACGAACAACAACTTCTCGAATTCGCCCCGACGAACAACAATTTCCCCGCCAATCCAAACACAATCCCCACGAATCTAGGAGAAATTAGTGAAATTAATAGATGAAAAATGTAACAAATTAGGAAAAAGCAAAAAGTAGAATGTGAACTATGAATCATAAAACCTACTTGGCCACACTTTGGAGATTTTGACGAAGAGGCAGCGTAGGCAGTCTCAGAAGAAGTAGAGGGAGGACTGTCCTCGGAGCACGGAGGAGAGAAGCGAGACTGAGAGGGAACGAGAAAAATGCAAGGATTTGGAGTAGAGGAGAGAAGATCGAGACTTAGAGCGAACATGATGAAACTAGATATGTGAGAGGGAAATGTGAAAAATTAGAGAGATATTATAACTGATTTCCAAAACTCCGTTATAATACATCTTTGCACTTACAAGCTCTTTTCATATTATAACAGATTTACAAAACTATGTTATAATATCTCTTAAATTTATTTACAAATTTGCCACCGCGTTTCATATTATAACTGATTTATCAAACTACGTTATAATATGCCTCTATTATAACAGATAAGTTTTGTCCGTCATAATATAGATTGTTATAAAAAATCATTTTTCCATTAGTGATTTCTTTATTTTTAAATATCGGAAAATTGTTTTTAGAAACAGTAAAACAACCACAACCTTAATCTTAATAACGATCTCGTTCCCTTTCGAATTTCATTCTTTATATTAGTCTTACATACCCTCACTGTTTTCTGTGTTCTCCTCCAATATGTCACTGTTTTTCTCTATGCTTGTTCTTCACGGGCATAAGACCTTCATTGATTTTCTTTCCTCAAGTTACATTTCCTTTTACTTTGAGTTTGTCATGCTCTATGTTGTTATTAGAGCTTAAAAGTGGCTTCTCATTTTTCCAATGGCATGTGCAAAACTCATCAAGTTGGTTTATCTCAGGTTCAACAAAAGAAAATTTCACAGAAATGCCAACATAATGACCTCAAAATGGAGAGGTCATATGAAGAGAGTTAGAAAGGGGAAACAGTGGAAAGCAAGAAGAAAGTCACCACTGAGTTTGCATATACCGTGTCCCATCTAGTTTGCGTTGGATCAAACCCAAAAGCATCTCCATCGGTCCCTATCACCATGGAGCACCCCACTTGAGAGACATGGAGGTCCTCAAGAAAAGATTCCATCGCCGCCTCTTCAACAATCATCCCAATAAAGCCAAACTAGGCGAGGCTTTTAAGTTCCTTGAGAAGGAAAAACACCAAGTTGAAAGATTTTACAACGAAGACATCAAATTGAGCCGCGATAAGTTCTTACAGTGGTGCTATAGTTAATGGCTTAAGCTCTTGAGGGAACTTTCTGCGTGTGAATCCAGAAAAGTCCCTCCTTCTCTCAGCCCATGGATGTTGTCCATCATTGCGAGATGATAATGCTTGAAAACCAGCTTCCCATGTTTGTTTTGCACAAGTTGTTCGAGTTAACTAGTGCTAATTGTTCTCCTTCGGGACCAAATATAACTCTCAAAGATCTTGCTCTTTGATTCTTTTATCCTTTGCTTCAGGTGGATCCGAATTATATACTGGATAGTAAGAAAGCTGGTGAGTTAAGCGAACTTCACTTCCTCGATCTTCTTAGGTTAAGCATTATGCCAAATAATATACTAGAAAGTGGGAAAGATGATGTCGAAAAAAAATCTAAACTTCACATGATTTGTTCTGTAACGGAGCTGATGGAGACTGGTGTGAAGATCAAAGCATATGAGAGCAAAAATTTGCTTGACATAAGCTTTGGAGAAACAAATTATCCCCTCTTTTTGAATTTTGAAGAACGCAAAAGTAGAGTGTTTTTTTATCCAAATAACAATAGCAAAAAACTGTTATGTTCAGAGGAGCAGAAGAAAGAGAAAGAAACACCTTTTCTGTCTATTTAACGAAAGGGACTTGATTGAGAAAAATTTTATCACGTTTGGACAAAATTGACACTTTTAAACCATATTTGGATGAAACTGTAACTTTTTTAAAAGGATGGACGAACTTGACACACTTCAACCAAACTGGGGACAAAACAAGCAATTAAGCCTAACTATTTTGATCTCTTTGGTGTGATAGGTTTGTTACAAATGATCCTACATTTTTTTAGATATTCACAATTGTCCTATATTTTGTAAAAAGATTTCAAGTTGGTCCTTTTTGCTTATGATGTTTAAAATTCTAACAGTGTTATTGTCCATTGGCAAAAACTGAATGACATGTCCATTTATTAATTGCGTGGCACGCTGAGGTCAATTGACTTGGCAACGTATGTGGAAAGTGTTGGAAAACAGGTTGGCTTCTTTATTTCACCAAGAGGGGGGGGGTGAATTGGTGTTGTTTCAAAAACGCTTTCTTTTCGCAATCTTGTAATCAAAGTATAAAGCTTTTTGAACTTTCTTGAAATCTAAGCAATCATAATATGTATGCAGCAAAAATTACGTAGTTGACTGCGTAAAGAATAAAGTCGACTGGAATGTAAAAGATAAGGGATAGAGAAATACAAACATAGATTTTTATATTGGTTCGGCTAACAATGCCTACATCTAGTGTCCTTCCAACCCAGGAAGCAAATGCACTATAATGGTTGTGGTTTTTACAACAAGGAATTTATAGAATACCTCCACGTCAAAAATATAAATCTCTTCTCTAACCCAAAACCAAAATATAGCTGCAGAAACCAAACCAGACTTGCAGCAAGAATCCCCTCTTCTGTAACCTGCAACACCACTTTGAACAATTCTCAAATATCCCCCTGTATCACAACAGGTCCAATTCCAGCAATCTTTACAGGATGCCAAGCCTTCCAGACAATTTCAGCAGTCTTCACAGGATGTCAAGCGTACACGATCAATCACAGAAGCACCTTCTTGTGCAGATGTTGATTAGCCAATGAACGTGCAATTGAGTCTCCTCTTTGAATCTCTTTCAAGAAAGATCACCACCGTCTTCTTGGAGAATTCTTGTAGCTAAGAGAAATCTGAAATAGAAATGAAATTGTTAGATCATCAAAAGTCCCTGAACAAACTAGTGTTCAACCTATTTATAGATTTATGTTAATCAGTTGATTTCTCAGTCGAATACGCTACTAATTAAGTCGACTGTATTATGACAGTTATAACAGAATAGTCAAATTAGCAGCTTTCAGTCAACTAACAACAAACCACATTTAACACAGTTGACCAACTCATCAATGCCTAACTAACTTTCAAAAATATAACCGTTTGAGTGCATGAGCATAACAAAATTTCAAATCAAACAATAGATACAGTCGAATATGTAAAACACAATGTCGACTATCACATTGACAAACACTTTGAAATTCTTTTCTTCTCAAAATAGCACATAATGATGAGTCAATATTTTACTCATTTCACTTAGTTTATTGTGCTAGAATTAATCAAGGAATTGTACTTAATTGTCCGGTATTTTCCCGTTTTTCCTAATTGTGCTTAATTTGATCGGAAGTTCTTATTTTAGTTAATTTGAATATTCTGAGCTAATTATTTGCAATTTTAATTTCAGGGAAATTTTGGAAATACAATTTTAGACATTAGAGGAGGAAAAAAAAATAAATTAAAGACTCTCCACAAAAAGTTTCAACAAGAAGAAGGATACTATGGTGATTTTATCATTTTGGCTTATGGAAAAGTGGTGCTTAAATTAGAATGGGTTGCAAAAAGAAGTGTGTCCTTTTGACCAATGAAGAATCACGTGATGATGAGGGTTTAAAACAAAAGAAGCACATGCATTTCACATGAATCATTTTTAAAAGAGCAAGTTACATTCCAATGCAAAGAGTTTCAATTTTTGTCTTATTAAAAAGTCGGTGCATTCATTTTGCTCAAGATAAAAATGCTGCACTTATTTATTGGAGAGCAAAGCATGTCACGTGAATGAGACAACAGCTGCCACCATCAAAAACATTGCAACACACATGGCCCCCACTTGCACATGGTTCATCTTTAATTAGATTGGATGCAAAGAAAAGCAAATGAAATTGCTGCCACATGCTCACGGCCCTAGCAACAAGTGATGGTATGAAAAGAAAATGTGATGCCATGATGGTTCAACACTTAAAAGATGCAACATACTTCTTCAATACCAGCTGCTGCCACGTCAAAAAGAAGCATCATATCTAGCTTTGAAGCTGCCACATCAAAGGCTCACATGGGAACGACTCATGCTTAGAGAATAAAAAAAAAGCTGCTCCAATTGAAGTTTTGGAGAGCACATGCGGTTGTATTATTTTAAAGAAAAGAGTGCATGCTTTACTCCACATTCACACGTTCAAAAGCCTCCACTCACCCAAGCATGCAGCAGAAAAATATGTGCAGCCCAAAAACAATAAAAAAAGAAGAAGGCTGCAACACACATGGCCAAACACATTGAAGGCTGCACATGTCCAACACATCACGTAGAGCAATTTAAAAATGATGGGCAACAACTAAGGTCAGCACATGTAGGGATGAAACACTTTGGTTTTATGAAACAAGAGAAGATGGGCAAGCTGGAAAGAAGTACACACAGTCCAACACTTGAAGAGAGCACATGCAACCCATTCATCATCAAAGCATTACGTCTAGCAAGCTCCATTCTTCATCCAGCTGTTTGGAAAGAGCATCCAGCAGCCATGAATGAAGGTGCACTTCACGGTCCAAGCTACTTGAATGGAGAGTACCTTGCTTGATTCAAAACGGTGCAGCACCACACAACCATAGCAACACAACAACGTCCAAAGAAGTCCAACACTTGGTCACGGATTGGAGGGAGATTCTCAGCCTCTTAGAGTGCAGCCAAGCAAAACCTTCACACTTCCTCACGTCTAGCTTGGAGCAAACAGCAGTTGCAACCTTCTCACATCCATCCAGCAAGCTTTCTCCACATCTCAAGCTTCAAACAACTCCACAGTCCACCACAAGCCTCACGGTTCATGTGCAGCAGGTGTTCCAAATTCCAACTTCATACCATGGAGCCCATGACCACATTGGGGCACATCCAGTACGCTGTTTCTTGGTGCACTTGAAGAAAGAAAATTAAAAGGATTGTGTCGTAAAAGGGTGTGTGCCGGCTGGAGAAAAAGACACGCTGCGACAACTTGGAAATGGCCCACCAACTTCATGCAGTAGCTTCCATGCTTCACAGTCAAAGTGCTGACGTCTTGCAAGATGACATCTTAGAGCATCTCATCCATCCAGCCAGCCGCCTTTGGATTTTAGTGAACAACCTTCCCCCATTTTCAATGTAAGATGTCCCACATTCAGCCTATAAAAGAGGCATTTGGGAGAGCCTAAAAGGGGAGATCCAGAGAGATGGGAGAGCCAGACAGTCTGGGGGTAGTAGTCTTCGTCTAAAAAATTTCCGTAGTTTTGCTTCAAAGCTCTCTTTGCCGAGAGCTCATCACTGTCTTGTAACAATCCATTTTATTTGAATGCATTTTGTTATTTACTTATTTCACTCTCTGCATAATTTCTTTTTCTATTTACAAAGTTGTTTTAATTTTGGTTGATGAGGAAAAGGATGTTTATTTTCTCTTGAAAGGTTTCCATACTCTTGAAAACTTTTTATTTCTCTGAAATCATACCTCTGCTGAAAATAAATTTGCAACTTTGTTAATGAGAAAGGAATGGGTATCACGTTTTCTTTTGCTTGAATGAAGGGAACATATTTTCTTATCATTTTGCTTCTTGTGCACTAAAAAATGAATCATCTTTTCTAGAATTTCTTTGGGTTCTCACGGCTTTCACTTTTCTTTGGTCAAGCAAAATATTTTTCCTTTCTTTTAAGATCATTCATGTGCTCACGGTTTCAACTTCTTGAAAGCAAAGTTCATGCTTCTTTTCTTCAATTTATTTTATGAAAAGTAATTGTTTTTCTAGAAGAAGTGGGGTAATGGCTGAAAAAATTCCCTTGACTTGGATGGACACAAACACATTGGTAAGAGACAAAAGACACTTCCAAATTCTTCTTAACATGACTCATGGTGGGACTTGGTGATGAGATGTTCCTTTGCCTAATTGACTAAAAGAAATGAAAATACTAAATGATGGGGCAAGGTTATGAGGTAAGACTATTAATAAAAATTCTAAAATTGATGCAATCTTAATTAATGAAACACTGAGAACTCCATAAGTCATGAACAAAGAAAATTAATTTGTAGCATTTTCAATTTCTTTAAACACTTGGTGACATGAAAATAAAAAAAAGAATTTATTTCTGTTTTTAATTTATTTTACTGAGTTTGTTGAGTTTGTTTTATGTTTTTAATTTATTATAGCATTTCTAGTGTTTTTTAATAATGTTCAGTTGTATTTAATTTCAGTTTTAATTTAGTTTAATTTTTCTTGCCATTTAATTTTGCTGCAATTTTAATTTTTGTATTGCCATTTAATTTCAGTTTTACAGTTTTCTGTATTTTCTATTTTGTTGTATTCTATTTCTTTTACTATTTCTGTATTAATTTAATTTCTGTCTCTAAATTCCTTTATTTTCTGTACTGTTATTTTCTATTTCTTTTAATATTTCTGTATTAATTTAATTTCTGTCTCTAAATTCTTTTATTTTCTGTCTGTTATTTTAATTTCTGTTATACTGTTTTTACTATTTACTGTTTTTCTTTATTTACTGTTTTACTGTTTTTGTATTAACTGTTTTCTGTATTTCGTATTTTACTGTAGCAGTTCAGTTTTTACTGTTTTAATTTTTATGCATGTTAAAATGTTTTGTTGCATCTGATTTCGTTTTCATTAAATTTAATTACGTTTTTACATCTGCATTTTAATTTAGTTTCATTTGCGATTTAATTTTAATTTTACCGCATCAACCACAAACTTTCAAACCCCCCCCCCTCCACTTTTTGTTAGACTCGAAACTCGAACCGCAAAATTGGTCCTTGAGAGACGACCTAGCAGTCATTCCCTAGCTATACTGCATATTTAGTTGCACATCAAATTTGTGTGGGTTGCGACACCCCATCACATAACACTGATCTTCAAAATCTGTACAAAGATTTTAGCATAGTCGAATCCATTAGTAATGTAGTCGACTGTACTAGAACGTTGTAGCACAAGAATAAGTTAATAAATGTGCTTGTGATTTCTTGCTTTAAAACATGTGCAGTAAAACATATGACATGATGCATAACACACAGAACATTAAAGCATATACACATGTTCCAGAAATATATCAATCAATCAACACAGGAACACGTAACATAGTACACACACATATACATGTTCAACAGATATTACAGTTTGATCAACATAAGAACATGTAATGCAACAACAACATGTACTTGTTATTAAGCAATGTGTTGTCATCATAAAAAACTAGATTGATATAGAAATTGTGTTGTCAACAATCTCAACAGAAAGCGCCACCACAAAGCCACCATGCCACCATTAGCGCTACCGTAGGTTATCTTTTCGCGAAATCAAACCTCCATAGCCATCATACCATCAACCTCCATCCGCGAACATCGCACCATCTTCGTTCCTAATTGCAAAACCACCTTCCACCTTTACTACACACCTTCAGCAACCATGACGATCTGCACAAAATCATAAACGCATCAAACCCTAAATCGTGCCTTGCCTCCACTGCAACCATGCTTGTTCAATCGCAACAGTGCCTGCAGAAAAAACCCAAACCAAAATCGTGATTCACCCCTTCGAACCCTAATCGTGAGTTCCTTCTCCCTTGATTAAAAACCTGCATCAGAAATTAGAAAAGCGCAGGAAACAAATCGCCTAATTTGAACCTCCATAGCCAACCTTTGAAAACCCTAACCTAAAATGCATTGCAACGGTGAGTTCATCTCCTCCATCACCTTCACACACCGCAAGCAATTCTCCTTCACCTTCGTCTTCTCCATGAACTCGAAGAACCCAGATCGTATTATCGCGAACCACCATGGCCAATAATAATCTCCTTCTTCGTAGCATCATCTTCTTCATCGCAGAAGAAACGTGGACATCATCTCCATCAATCTCTAGACCTGCAAACACAAAAGAAACCATAACATAGAAATCCCCTCTAATCACACTGGCGCGAGCTCCTTCGTGCAATGGAAAAACCAGCAGTTGCCACAGATGAGGGTTGAGAACCCTGGCTCGAGAAGGAGAGAGTGTTTCTTGCACCGCAAGCACCATTTTGTAATTGTGCGAAACCCTAATTTGGGTGGGAAGGGGACTTCCTCGTGGCAATCCCTCATTGACTGAGTTTGTCACGCAATCAATAACTGGACAACTCATTCACTTTTGGCAAGTGTGACAATTACACAATTAGCATTTTTAACATCATAAGCAAAAAGGACCCACTTGAACCGTTTTTACAACATATGGGACAATTGTGAACATCTAAGAAAAAGTATGACCACTTTGAACAAATTTACCAAACCTAAGGACCAAAATAGGTATTAAACCTATATTTTAGTGTTAAAATATAAAACAAATTACTATATATAGACGAATTGATATATAATTTTGAGTGTAGTACAAAATGTAATTTGTCTTTTAAAAAAATTGAGATATATCTAAAATGGTTAAGAGATTTCTTATAGATATTAAACTGTGAAACAATTACCAAGACATAAATAACTGCCTATTTAAGACTTGCCATAATTTTTATTTATTTCCTGGTTAAAACCTTAATTCTTTTTTGGTAAAAAAAGTTAACAAAATTTAAGAAACAAGATGTAGGAGTCTAGAAAATTATGTTTTAGAATTGATAGTGTGTTAAAATGATTGAAGTTGATTATTTTAATATTAAAACGTTTAAAGTATAAATAGAGTTTTTACTAACTAGTTTCATTATTTAAAAACAAACATTCTCTCTATAAGCTTTCTCCTAGAACTTTCCCTCTTTTCGTTAGATTATCTAACCTTTTGTCTATCTATTTGAATATTTGAAGCTGCTCGAGTGATTCTTGTGACGAGCTTTTGATTCCTGACCGATCAATTTCTCAATTTGGGTAAGTTAGTTTTTTGTCCATTTTCTAGGTTCAAGTTGGTTCTTCATTTACATATAGGTAAAATCTTGCCTACATGTTTCTTTAGAGTCATCTATAAGATTCTCTGTCAGTTTAAGTAAGTTAGTTTTCTTCCCCTTTTGTTAGGTTCAAGTTGGTTCTTCCTTTGCTTGTGGACAAAATCTCGCTTGCATGTTGTTCCTAAGGGTACATAGGTTTTTCTATGCATTTAAGGACGTTATAAGCACTTTGAGCTGTTTGGACTGCTATCAAAAGTAAAAGAAGCTAGTGCTTCACTACAAGAAATAATGGAATTACATACGGATCATTATATACGGATTTAGAGTCGTATGTAAATCAAGTATTATATACTGAAGTTATGTACAGATGTTAGAAAAAGGCTTTATATACGGATATTATATACGGATTTTTATATACAGATTATCCATATATAAATTCCATATATAATGTTGGCACGGGGTGGCGGGAAAGTTACCTAAGGATAGGATCCGTATATAACCTGTATTATCCGTATATAGTTAGAACCAAGTGTTAGCTGTGGATGTTATATACGGATATGGAAAATAAGTTTTTTAAAAAAATGAATTTCTAATTAAATGAAGCGAAACCCCGTATTCACACTCATTATGAACCTCTCTCGAGTTCGCACACTCACAAAGCACTTTCTCGAACCCTAACACTCACAAAGCACTCGCGATTTCTCCCTCTCCCTCACAAAGCACTTGTGACTTCTCCCTCTCCCTCCCATTGGCAACCTCACAGATCACTCATGAGTCCACTGATAATCGCCTTTCTACCATTTGTTCTTCGATTTTCACTGGTTAAACCTCCATTTGCGTCATTTAAACACTTTTGTATCGATCAATCTTTCGTTTAAACTGATTAATCGGTTCATACTGAGTTTCTCCCCATTTTTAGGGTTCCTTCGGTCTTGATTAGGGTTCGTCTTCAGTTTTAGAGTTTTCCCCTAATCGTTCTAGCTTTCATCCATTCGTTTAGGGTGTTCTAACATTTTCTTCCGTTCATTCTCCGTTTCACTCTCGATCTCGAGTTCGTCTCATTATTCCACTACGTTTGCTCATCAAGAAAGCTTTGAAGGAGTTCGAGTCGAGTCCATGTCGCTCTTCTGGTCATTTCCTTGGAGGTTTTTCCATCGAGTGGTATTAAGAGCAAGGTCGAGCACGCTTCATGAGATAAGTATTGCTTTCCTTGTTTCTATCCATCTGTCTTGAATTGATTCAAGTTGATTGTTCTCTGTTTTGAGTTTTTCATATCTGCTTGTTGAGTTTTCTTCAATTTTTTTCGCATTGTTAATTTTACTTTTCTTTTGATGTCTTGATTTGTTGTAAGCTGCGTTTTTTTTCGTTCATTGCTGTCTTGAGTTCTATTTTGTGATTTTGCTCATAAACTGTTTGTTTACATGTCTAAGAGAGCTAATATGAAAATGTTCATTCTTGAATCAAGCCTAGCATTCACCTTCCTCTTTTCCTTTTTCTTATTCTCTCTTTTCATTTATTCTTCCTAACCTAGAAGCCATCAAATCCTAGGAATCCGTTATTTTCATACTTAAAATTGATACTAAATCACACCCTTTATGACTTAGAATTAGCTTGAAATCATGCAATTTGCTTCAGTTAGAGAATAAAAGAGTCAAAGTGGGTTTTCTTGGTTTTATGCTTGGTTTTCCCTTGTTTGGCAGGATTTATTTGGAGTTTGATGAAGGAAGAGAAGCGTTGGATGCAAAAGCAGGTGGAAAATTGAAGAAAAGAAGAATCGCAGTCACCGTCGGGCGGTGAATGTAACACCCCGATTTTTCGAAATGTCACGATGTAATTCTTTTTTTTCAAAATCTTTCTATAATACGTTCAATTCAAAGGCGGAATTAAATCTTAACTATAAACATCATTTGAAAATCTTAGAATCTCACTTTTACATAAAACTATCAAATCGAAAAAAAATTTAAAAATAAATAATGAATCCCTGAACTCAGATATTCCAACTCTCACGTCAGCTACTTCGGTCTAGTTTTATCTACAATGTCATCTACTCTCGTACAAGTACGATCATCGTAGGTGGAAACTGCAACCACAACTTTCAGGGTGAGTAACCAGAAATATCATAACACATAATAAAGCATATTTCATTTTAATCACACAGTAATATAATCATATAACATATTCCATCACAACATTAATATCATAACCAATCCATTCATAACCCAATGTCGTTTCCTTTTACTGTGTTGTCATGACCTGTTATCACTAACAGGTACCTGTTCCTCAACAGGGCAATTCGAGTCTTCTTCCATCGCAACTTCTGACCTATCTCCCCGACCTCTCAAGGACTAACAAGTAAAAACATTGGCACTACACGCACTAGTGCACTATACTAAGCACTAGCCCAAGTCATTTGGGTGAGACATCCACCTCCCCGCGCAGAGGGAAGTGACACTCGAATCACTATCTCGTAAACGAGAGTCCAACACATCACATTCTTATCGTAGCGCAGTACAAAAAACTCAAACATGACCGACGACAGTACAAGGAAATAACATAGTTTCATGTTTACATCACAATCAATACACATTCTCAATAACATGCTTTACTCAACAATCATAAAGTTTATCTTACCATTCTCAAAATATACAGTGTTCCCTCATCATAATGTTCAACACGTCCTGCTCATCTCCTTTCATGCATAGTCCCAATACTATATATTAACTCACCAATCACAAATCACCAGATTTATAACATCATTCACAATAAGATACATATTGCTCAATAACATGCATTACTCACCAATCACAAGATTTATAACCCACATCTTAATAATAGACATTAACCCATCAACCCAATATTCTACTACACCATAATAGTCATCATGGCTATCTCCTTTCATTATTTACACTAACAACGAAAAATCAATTTGATTTACAAAAATCTTCAAAAGAACCTTCCTTAATTACTTATTTAGTACAATTCACCATATTGTAAATTAAGCCATGAATCACAACAAGATAACCCAATATTATATAGAAACAATACAAATAATACACAAACCATACACGTAATATACACTCATCCGATAAAGTTTCCTTTCAATTAGGTTTTGGTCATTCTCACAACTATATGCATTATTATAATTTTCAAACATCTAACGGTAGTATAGTAGACAGTATTATAATAGACTTACTATAAAATATCTATTAATTTATGATAATAAAATACTTGATAACATTTTTATATTTGACACCTAATATTATAACAGTTTGTATTCCTTCGTTATAAATCTATAATTTCAATATAGAAAGAATTATATGATAACCTTATTATAAACCTAAGGTAATTCACGATAAATAAAGACCAGGGGATTTCGTCATTGCATCTTTGCATAAGGAACCACCAAGAAAAGTCACGTGAATTCATTAAAATCAAAAGAACATACCACGCAAAACGAAGCTCATTAATTCATGAAGAGAACCTATGACATTAGCATGTCATACGTAACCTAACATACTAACTATTTATATGCACTCACTGATTACTCAAAGGAACGTCACTCCGTAAGAAAACTACAACAATTCAGACCTCATAAACTATTTAATTGAACTCACATTCCAGCGTATAACACCAATCAATGCTCTTCAGTTTTTCAATAATTTCCCTAAAACATAAAAACACTTATCAAAACACTAAACCAATGATGCGTTACAATATAACCGGTTCCTCCCCTTACCTGGTCTCGTACTACTTTTGTTTCCAAAATCACTAAGAAAGCTTCACAAGTCACCGATGGTCCTCCTATTTTTGATGCCCCATTCTCGGCTCTATTTTTTCCTAGAAAATGTCTTTTCTCTCCCTTATATTTCTAATTTTCGTTTTTTGCTTTTAGGGTAACAAAATGTCAACCCCTTTTTACTCTTATCCTTTTTATCCTTTTCTATTATATCTCTATCGTTTTAGTTTTAATAAAATCTCTCAATTTATATCTAACAACTTTTTAAAATATCATCAACCACCAAATCTTTTTAAAATCTATAATATCTAATAATGACTTTCTCTAAATATAATATTTTTTTTAATCTTTAAACCCACCAAGATTATATCTCTTATTCTCATTTAACTAATTTTCAAAATAACAACAACTAAATCTTCTAAAAGATTTACAAAATTTTATTTTATTAAATATCCAGATTATTTAATTTGCATACTTTTCCTTTCACTAGTGCAGTCAGGGGAAACGACAGCGGTTGTTTTGGCCCTTTGGCCGCGGTTCCTGAACCGCGGCATATTCAGCTGCGGTAGAAAGTCTGAGACTTTAGGCCGCGGTTGTAACCGCGGTAGAAAGTCTGGGGAATAGACCGCGGTTCCTATCACACCTGCTGCCTAAACCTGTGTCTTTTTTAAAAAAATCCAAAATCCTACCATTATATGCTGCGGTTGGAACCGCGGTAAAAAGGCAAGAATAAACTGCGATTCGTACCACAACTGTGGCCAAAATGCTAATTTAAAAAAAAAATTAAAATTGAAACGTGGAACTTTCTACCGCGGTTGTGCACAACCGCGGCATATGCCCTACTTTATACCCCGGATGTGGGAACAACCGCGACATATTCCCTTGCTTTTTTTTTTAAAATAGCAGGTCTGTTTTTGTGATATCCAATTCCACAAAAACAGACCTGCATATCAAAACATGTATACAGATTTAATTTGAACAAATCAAACATATTCAAATGTATTTCAACATCACATAAGTACAAAGTCTAATAAAATACAATCTAATCAAATGCAATGTTTAAATCTAGTAACTAAGAACTATTATATAATCCAACTAGATACTTTGCAGCAGCTTTCCTGATGAATGATAGTGGCTTCTCAGGAACTGGTGTAGTAGTCTTGAACCTCTGCACAAGACAATTGATATTAATTAGTGTATATGAATTCTAACTTTTGGAAAAAATCAAAATTTGTTAAAGTTAAATGTTACCGTTTCCCAGCCTCTTGTGATATGGGAACGAACAATGTAGGCCATCCAATACATTACATAATAACCGCACTCATATGACCCATTCTGTCTGTTACACTACAATATATGATCACAGTTGTAAATAGTTAGTGAATAACATTAAAATAAAACAACTATAAGAAAGTATGGCTTTAGCATATGTCAAACCTTGAGAGAAATCCAAGCAATCTTTCTACTTTTAGTAATTGATTTCCCAACAATCATCATACTTGCTGGTATAGAACTATATATAACAAGAAGTTGTTTTAGCATTCATTTATATAACAAAGAAAGTCCAAACATTGAGGTTCTTACCAATCAATTGCTTGTCTGAGTTGTGTGGGAGGAGGCCTGTGGAATGAGCAGAACCACAAAGCATAGTTCTCTTGCATAGACATAACAAGAAGCTGCCAATGGCACCTGAAATTCATAATAACTTAACTATTATATATTAAAATCACATATGGAACTTTATTATGTTAACAAAGTTCACTTACCCAGATATATAAGGCAAAAAGTATATTTTCTTGCCGCTTGAAAAACAACTCATCAGATGTGTGTTGATCGTATCAAAATCATTTGATTCATGAATGGATTGGGGATCAATGAATCCGTAATCATCAGAACGCCCCAACTTGTTACTGACCCCAAACATATACCTGAAATCAAAAATTAACTTTGATATAAGGATACTTGATATATAAATCAATTTTATATATAAATTATTGTTCATAGACATACATCATCCATAGCTGAATAATTGAAATATTCAACTCTTGTGTTCCCGACGCAAGCTCTCTGACATCTTGGCTATGAAGGTATATTGGGACCTCAGAGCATATCCCAAATACATTAGCATCATACAAAACCTCCAAAGGCTTATCTTCAAGGATGTCAGCTAGTAGATGCAATGAAGCAAGACGATCATCCTTAGATAGAGGAATCTTCTCCTGTGCTTGCGTCTGTTGTTAGATGAAAAAATAGTATAAGTTTTGACATCAATAACCTTTAAAATTGAGAAGTGTAAAGAAGAATTTCATACCGGGGGGTCAAAAACTGAACCAACCAAATGTTTAGGCCAACCGATAAATGACTTGAATGCTTGTTCCACAGTGAAAATTTCATCTGTGGCCAGAGGAACTGAGGCATCTGGTATGATCATTTCATCCACTGAGACCTTCACCTCATCCTCTGATACCTGCATACCATGAACAATAGTCGCTGACTTAAACTGTGTTCCACGAGCTACTAGGACCATCTCAGTATCGTCTAAAATATATAGCAGACATGGACTAGCATCGTCCATGTCATCCCCTGGGACGGCTGGTGCGGAACAACTTCCTTTCCCGCTTCTCCCTGTCAGAATAAATGTTAGATTATACAAAAGATAGAAATAATTGCACATAAATGTTTATTAAGTTTACCTGTGGAAGGCACAACATGTTCCTGTTCCTGTACAAGAGATGGCACCGGGCGCATACCATTGCTCTCAAACTACTGCTGGAACATGGCGTTGAATTCAGCCCTCAGCTCTGATTTAAGCTCGGCCCTGATCTCCTCTCTAAGGACTGCTCGGACCTTTTTTGTGATCTCTTGTGTCATCCTTTCTCTTTGTTCTTCGCGGTATGCATATGAAGGCTGACGAGAAGAGCTCCCAAAATAATCTTTAATTCCTACTCCAGGACCTGCAGCACGTACACGTCCAGGGTGCTCAGGTCGTCCAATCGCAGTAGCAAGAATATCCTGGCGACCCTCTGGAGTGAATTGACCTTGGGAGCTCTACTCAACCAAGGAGTCCTGTAACATTACAAAACATCATTATTCTTTAAAAAGTTCAATGTAGTATGAATAATTACAATTATTATTATTTTAGGAACAGTGATAACTTACAATTCTTTCAGAAATTTCTCGTGCAGTGTCGGAAGAGTAGGCGCCCGATGGTCTCATACGAGCCAACTTCCATTTTTCATGTCTAGAAGGTGGAGATGGAGGCTGAGGGGGGCTACACCCTGAGATGGTGGTCTAGCATCTGCGTTTTGCTTGAGGATTTTCTCCTCAAGCTTCCTATACCCACCACGAGATAATAGGTGGGGGTTTTTGTTATGAGCACTTGTTCCTTGTGCTTTGCTTCTAATTGCCTGTCACATACACATGAATTAATTAGTTCATATGATATATATTTGTTAATGAAGAATTGAATAATATCAACTATACTAACCTGTCATTCCTTTGTCATCCGACTCTCTTTAAAAAGCCGCCAAGTCTCCTCATCACTGGACTTATATGTACTACATGGAGACTTATGTTAAGTTGTCCAAAGATATATCTTGATGTGAACTTACTTTTAAAGTTTCTGAAGTTTTCAGCAACAGTTGACAAACACTTATTTCTAAGTGTTGTGACATTTGGAATGTCAAATGTCAGCTAAAATAAACATAAATAAAGTTGTATCAGTACAAAATTATCAACATAAACAAATTTTAATTCAAATGATATTAACTAACCTACCAATATATCATTCCATATAATGTTCCGATCAACCTCGGAAACATGATCAAAAGATGGAGTGAGAATACCAATCCTATCACGTGCCACTACTCCATGGTATGATCGGAAATCATCTGCATAGGGGCCAACTGCCACACCCGTGATCAGGTTCACATTCACTGGAGTTCTTTCACCACTATTCTTTCTCATCAAAAGTTGTTTCATCCTGGTGGGTCCTCTAGTGGATCTGGTAAGGTGAGCCTCATCCCTTGAAGAATGTGGATGATCAGCCATATATCTGTCAAAATAAATAACAACATGAAATATTAATAAAAGACTTATGTAATATCATATAATTTAACAAAACATGTAATAGTAATCATATGAAATATATAAAAGGAAAACTTATGTGATATTAATAAAATACTTATACAGAAATTGAAAATTCATACATAAAGATATGAATTCATCATATGTATATTCCCTCATCATGATCTGACCGAATTGCATGTACATCGTCGTCAACTAGAGATTGGTCATCCAAATTTGTTGTAGTTTGCAATGAATGGTTGTTAGCAATATGAATATTAATCAGATTCTCTTCATTAACTTCAATTTGTTTTTTGCCTTGAAGAGCGACATACCAATGGTCAGACGCAGGATCTTTGACCTAAAACACCTGAGATGCTTGATGAACCATGATAAACGGTCGTCTCGGTAACCCACCTTTCGAAAATCAACTAGTGTCATACCCGATTTATCTATTTTCACACTACTCTTATTGTCAAACCACTTACATTTGAACAATGAAACAAAAAACTTGGTGTAATCAACCTCCCATATCTCTTCTATTATACCATAATATCTCATTGATCCAAGTACAGGAGATTGATCTTTTGATGTGGAAAATTGAAGCGACTCAGCTTTTAAACTAACTCCACTATTTTATACTGTGCTTTTATCATCCAAAGTCTTCGTATAGAATGTGCAATTATTGACTTCATAACCTGTACAACACACGACATCAAACTTCAAACCATTTGCAAGCCACAATAAAGTTTGAGAAGAATGTGGCTCTTTGTCAATTTCAGATTTGAACCAAGACATAAATGTTTTGTTATGTTCCATCAACTGTCATTTCTCTTATTGTCTTGGATTTTTATTCTTAACAATGGCTTTGCGTGTTTCCAAAAAAGGGATCACCTCATCTGTGTTGCTCAATATATAAAGATGCGCTTGCAACAATTCATCACGATCTTTTGTCACCACATTCACACCTCGAATGCTTTTACTTGTAGAAAATTTATTCAACCATGATGTGCGAGGAACTCCTATTGGATTCGTTGATGTCATGTAATCTGAACAAAACTCGATACTTTCTTCACCAATATACCTTTCAATCATCGAACCTTCAGGACGATATGGATTTTTAACGCATCCTTTCAAAATCTTCATATAACGCTCAATAGGATACATCCATCTTAAGTATACCGGTCCGCACAACTTGATTTCTCTAACCAAATGAACAAGTAAATGTACCATGATGTCAAAAAAAGATGGAGGGAAAAACATCTCTAGTTGACACAATATGATAACAATCTCGCCTTGAAGTTCATCTAACTTTGTAGGATCAATGACTTTACTACATATTGACGAGAAAAATGAACACAACCTGTTTATGGTTTGCCTAACATTTTTGGGCAAAATTCCACGAATAGCCACCGGTAACAACTGTTGCATTAAGACGTGGCAATCGTGAGACTTCATGCCAACAAGCTTTAAGTCTTGCAGTGACACTAAACTCTTCATATTTGAAGAGTATCCTTGTGGTACTTTGATACTTTTTAAACAAAGACAAAAACTTATCTTCTCTTGTCTAGACATTGTGTAACATGCAGGGGGCAAATAAGTATGTTTACCAATCTCCTTGGGTGCCAACTCTTCTCGGATATTCATGTCAACCAAATCCAAATGAGCATTCACTCCATCTTTTTTCTTTCCCTGAATGTTGAGTAGTGTACCAATCAAGCTATCACATACATTCTTTTCTACATGCATCACATCTATGCAATGTCGAACATCTAACTTTGACCAATATGGAAGATCAAAGAATATTGATTTCTTCTTCCAAGGGGTCGTTACAGATGACTTCTTGGATGTTTTCCAAAATACATGATGTATTTTATTAACTTTTTCAAGAACTTGAAGGCCAGTAAGTGGATTTGGTGCTTCGTCCCTCTCTTGATCTCCATTGAATGCTTTTTTTAACCTTCAATATGGATGATTACGTTTTAGAAATCTCCGATGACGCAGATACACCGTCTTTCTTCCATGTTTCAGTTGATGAGCTGCAGTGTTTTCTTCACAGATAGGACATGTTTTATGACCCTTAACACTGTATCCTGACAAATTACCATAAGCTGGAAAGTCATTAATGGTGCAAAATAACATTGCACGCATTAGAAAAGTCTTAGAAGCGAATGCATCAAATATTTCAACCCCATCAACCCACAACAACTTCAAGTCTTGAACTAGTGGGCTTAGATAAACATCTATGTCATTTCCAGGCTGCTTTGGACCAGATATCATCATAGACAACATCATGTACTTCCTCTTCATGCACAATGCAGGAGATAAGTTGTAAATTAACAATATAACTGGCCAACAACTATGATTGGTACTCATATTACCAAATGGGTTCATTCCATCAGTGGCTAAACCAAGCCTAAGATTTCTACACTCTTTACCAAATTCGGGGAATTGTTGATCAATATTTTTCCATTGCTTTGAATCAGCTGGATGACGAAGCAGCCTGTCAATTTTTCTCTCATCTGCATGCCATCTAAGGTTTTTAGCATCTTTGGGATTCGCAAACAAACGCTTAAGTCTGGGCACTATTGGAAGGTACCAAACTACCTTCAAAGCAGATCCATTTTTTTCTATCTGACCATTATCTTCACTATTGTTTTCTGGCTTGTATCGTGATAACCCACATTTTGGACACTTTATCAAAAATTCAAACTCTTTCCTATATAAAATGCAGTCATTCGGACAAGCATGTATCCTTTTATACTCCATACCCATTGGACAAAGAATTTTCTTCGCATCATAATTACGAGTAGGTAGTGTATTTCCATTTGGCAGCATTTCATTCAACAACGTCAACAATTCTGTAAAACTTTTATCAGTCCATCCATTGCTCGCCTTCAAATTCATGAGCCTTAACACAGCTGACAAACGTGTGAACTTAGTTGAACCGACATATAAAGGTGTTTCCGCATCAGTCGACATCGTCTCATACACATGAGCTTTGGCAAAATTTTCTGCGCCAACATCGTAGATCATGTCCTCTAATTTGTCTTCATCCGGTCGATCTTCTTCCATGGTGGAATCAGTAACATTTTCAGTTTGCGAGTCAGTCGGAAAGTGCATTTCTTCACCGTGCCATATCCATGTTGTATAGCATCTTAGGAAACCATCACAGATAAGATGTTCTCTAATTTGAGTTGCGTTCAACTTTCTCCCCTTCAAACAGTTCACACAAGGACATCTAAACTTCACTTCATCGTCACTTCTCCCCTCATTACGTTGCGCAAATTGTATAAATTCCTCTACACCTCTCTCGTACTCAACACTAATACGTGGTAAATTAATCCAATTTCGATCCATTTCTAAACAATTAATAAGCATTCAAATGATCAATTCAAACATTCAATCACAGCTTATTTTGAAAGTTTATTCAAGATTTTAAACAACTTATTTTGAAAGTTTGTTCAAAATTAAGGATTTAAATAAATACAACATACTTGCCTTAAAACAGAAAAGTCCAAAATCTAATTCAAAAACAAGAGGAAAATCCTAACACCAAATATGCAAGTTAATTTTATCATAACCTAAAAACAAACTTTCACAGCAAAATCGCTAACAACAGAAACAATTAAGCCACAACGATCAAAGCACAACAAGAAACCAAAGCAAACATAAAGGTTTCATGAAAATGAAATGGAAGTACCTGGAATGGGCGCGACAACGCTGGTGGAGGAAGCCCTTCGGTGGCGGCGAGGTAGAGGCGTAGCGACAGGGAGGTTTGGCAGAGGAAGAGAAAGCTCTAAAACTATTTCGCGATTGTAGAAGACGATACTGTTCTAAGTTATTTTTTTAACTTACTAGGGGAATCTACCACAGTTCCACACTCACCCGCGGTAAAAAAGGTGAATATGCCGCGGTTCTACACTTAACCGCGACCTATTCATTTTAAAAAAATAATCCATAATGGCATTTTTGAAATTTTTTTACACTATATGCCGTGGTTAAGCGCCCAACCGCGGCATATTCTCTGATTTTTTTAAAATTTACTCAGATGAAGGAATAGGCCGCGGTTGACCAGAGAACCGCGACCTATTCCCTAACGTTCTCCATTCTTCAACTGGCTTTTGGGGAACTGCCTTTTGGGGAATTTCAGAAGTTGCAGGGGGTATATGCCGCGGTTCTGTAGGTAACCGTGACATATACCCCCTACAACTTCTGAAATTCCCATCAGTTCAGACCCTGCATTAAAACTGCATGGGAATAGGTCGCGGTTCCCCTCAAGACCGCGGCCTATTCGCATGCAGTTTTAATGCAGGGTATGAACTGATGGGAATTCCAGAAGCTGTAGGGGGTATATCCCGCGGTTCTGAACGTACCCGCGGCATATACCCCCTGCAACTTCTGAAAGTCCCCATCAGTCAGCACCTGCAGTAAATTGGCAGGGGAAGAGGCCGCGGTTGCTCAGAGAACCACGGCATATTCCCCTATTATTTAATTTTTTTGCATACGTGGTGTCAAAGATGATGGTTGACTGGGGTATATGCCGCGGTTAAGTAGGGAACCGCGGTATATAAGTTAGATTTATTTATAAAACTGCCACCGCGCACCATTATGTTGCAGTTTCTGGTGAACCATCTCTTAATTAATTTCTATACTAGTTAAATAAAAGTAAAAGACTCTTTTTGCCCCTAGACAAAAAAATAGAAAAATAAAGAAATAACATAAAAATTGTGTTCTAACAAAATTATAAACTTAAGAACACTAATCTCCAAACAAAATTCAAAGTCTCAAAACTACTTTATTTTTAAAAGGTTTAAATAACTTTTTAGTTCCCAAGTTGGGGTCTGAATTTTCGTTTTGTCCTCAATTTCAAAAATGAAGCCTTTTGATCCTCATGTTTTTAATTTTGAATGAAATCGGTCCCTTCCGTTAAATAAGTAGTAACGACGTTAACTTATTGCACTTTTCTTCTCTCTCTTTGCTCTTTCTGACATTATTTTTTTTCTCTCTCTTGTTTATCTCAATATTAATTTCCTCCATATTTTTCTCTCTCTTTCGTTATCTGCACTTCCATATGTATATAAAACCTACCCTTATCTCTCATTCTCATCTCCATCACCTCCAACATCTTTAACATTTCCAGACTCAATCTCATCAAAACACACATCCCATGGCTTCTGCAACCTGCATCGTAGAATAAAGTTTTCTCTCTTGCCCCTGTCCTTTCCCTGGAAGATAGCCCCCACTCACGGAATCACAACATTAACTAAAAAAAGATTCCCTTAACTAAAAGCAGAAAATGGGAAGTGGGAAGATCATGACAACATTAACAGAAAATATTCCATAAAGCACTCCTAAAGGTTATTGTAGGAAGCAGCAGCATGAGAACACTCAAAGGGAGTCACTCCATGACAAATCAGATTCATCACATAATGCATTGTACCACCATCCATCCAAAATCAAACTTCTAAAACCATCATCATTCCCATTATCATCGTCATTCTTATTATTCATTATTAGCATTTCTCGGCGACGTTGTCGAGGAAATTCTGATGTTGAGCCATGTCGGTGGGAGCCTCTGCTGCATATCTATTCCTTCGCTTAGCTCTTGCTCCTCAGTGAAATGCTGAAACGCTATTTCGATTGAAGTAAGAGAAGCGTGGATTCGAGGGAGAAAGAGAAACGACACATTTGGAAGGAGAGGGATTGTCCATTTGTTTGTTGAATGTTTGAATAGCCTTGGTTGTGTTGTTTGCAGAAGCATATCTCATCGAAACAAAATACCATAAGTAAAAAGGAGGGAATTATCTATTATTAACAGAGTTGACATGACACTATCCAGAATGAAGGAGAACAAGCTCTACACTTTATTTGCCATCAACTATGCATTGCATTCGAACAGTTCAGTTGTTCCTAATGTATGAAGATAAATTTGTAAAACTAAGGGAATTATAGTAATATTTATTTGGAGATTGAATGTTGAAGTAGCATACCTATCAATCATAATAAGCATAGCCTGACACGTGGAGAGAGACGAATGATGCATATCTCGAATGATGGAGCAAGCAGTGGAAAACTTTCCATGAGTTGCCGACACCCATACCATCAAGTTGCAAACTTTCTCGTCATTAAGATGGCAATTTCATTTGAAGGCAAGCAATGCAGGTTTCCATTCCTCCCTCAGTGCCCAAATCGCGGAGCACATCAAATCCCTGTTTGCTTGGAAATTTGATGAAAGTAGACCCTCTACTTGCGACGACGAATGGGCAATTTTTTAATTCCAGAAACTCTGGTAGTGATGGGTCATCCAAGTTGAACTTGAAATCAAAAGGCGCATGGTACTGGTTTTGGGACCGAGAATGTAGTGAAACTGTTTGATGCAATGCCTCAGAGGAAAATTTATTATTTTTTCCAATTCCATTTAGAGACAGAGTCAGTTGGGAATTTCGTCTATGCCATGCAATCTGCTTGAAAAGTAAGAATAGTAGCAGCGTAACCGGAGAGATGCAGCCATTGGGACTTTAACTTTCAACCTTAACACATCTTATGTTACAATCAGACCTTCCTTCTATTGAGGCACTTATGATCATAAGAAACAGAGTACCAAATAAAATTATTGTTGATACGTTGGTTGGATTTTCAAGGGAAAAATGGATGGTAATGGTGGAAGATAGAAAAAAAGTGGATGAGAGGAAGAGTAGAAATGCATAGGAGAGAGAAATAGAAAACTGAGAAAAAAAATGTGAGGAAGAGGAGATGAGAGAGAAGAAAAGTGCAGTTACATAAGCTTCCGTTAACGCCGTTCTCGCTTATTTAACGGAATGGACCAATTTCACTCAAAATTAAAAACATGGGGATCAAAAGGCTTCATTTTTGAAACCGAGGACAAAACGAAAATTCAGACCCCAACTTGGGGACTAAAAAGGTATTTAAACCTTTTTAAAACTCCTATTTTCCCGGATCTTACAGTGAAACCACCGTCGGGCGGTGAGACCTTCAATGCATTCTCTGTCATGCGCTTAAGGGGCACTACCAAGGGGTGAGAGGAGAATCGCACATATCGTTGGTCAGTGAACTCTGCAGTGGAATATCTGGAGGACGCTCATGCGGCAGCACTGAGGGGTGATACCAAGTGTCGTGCCTACCGCCGGGCGGTGTACTTATGGGCCTGGACTAATTTTCAGTTATTTTTCTGAGTTATAAATAGATTTGTACGAACCAGAGCAACTATCTTTTGGCAGAAAGGACGAAGAAACACATTCTACACACCTTGGAGGCGGCTTTTGTATGCGGAAGCTCCGATCTATCAATTCTAGGGTTATCTTTTCCATATTTTCCATTCAATTCATCTAGTTTCACCATGATTATGGTGAACTAAACTCCTTTGTTGTTGGGGTACGATGTAATCCTTTTTGAAACTCTTTTTTATTGAAAATCTTACTTTATTCATATGCTTTATTTATCAATAGTTTGAGTTTTTCCTCCATTATATTTGCATGCTTTGTTTAAGACATTATTCAATAGCATAACCTTTGATTTTTTTCTATATGGACACGTATAGTTAGGACTAGACATGAGGGAATTCTCTTGAGAGTAATATTACCTAGACATAGGAATAGGAGGATCAATTGCCTAAAGCTTCTGTGTGAATGTAATGCATGAATAATAGCTAGGGAGACTAGACATAGTAAACTAGTAATTAGGAGTAGATTCTATACATCAAGATATTGATAGTAGGGGATTTTAGAAAGTGGCATGAACATTGATAAAGAAATCGAATTCAGTAAGAATAATAGATATTAGAGAGTGGATTAGGATGAAACCGTAAACCCCAACAACATCATTCATCCATATCGTTCAATTGTCAATTGATCAATTCTCACATGCATGTTTATTTTCTGTTTTGCATTTAAAAATCAAATTATTGTTTACTCAAATCTTACACACAAATGTTTAGGCCTAAGAGTCCTTTGGGAAACGATACTCGGACTTACCGTTTTATTATTACTTGATACGATCTGATACACTTGTCGGAACCTTAACAAGTTTTTAGCGCCGTTGCCAGGGACTCATTGGTTTAACTATTCTAGTAGTGTGATTATTAATTGAATTTGACTTGATTTTTGTTTTTTTTCTTGTTTTGTTTTTGTTTTATTTTTATATAAAAGTGCTTTTTAGGGTTTTTTTCTTGTGTATGCAAGATACAATTAATATTAGGAGCAAGAAAAATCAACAACCTCTTCTTGAAGGTCTAAGTGAAATTCAAAGGAGAGGGAAAGTTCGAAGATCATCTAGAGAATTATTCCTCTCTCTTGAGAGACTATAGCAACCCTTACCAGAGACATCCAACCAAAGCATAGAAGATATGGCTGGGGAAGAAGTTCCTCCTCCTAGACGCACTCTGGCGGATGCATACCATGTGGTTGGCCCTCAACACTTTAACAGCATCGCAAGGTCAAGGGTCAATGCACTGAATATGGAGATGAAACCGGCGTTGATACACTTCGTGCAAAGCAACCAGTTTAATGGACTATCACATGAAAGTCCATATGATCATCTCACCACATTTAATGAGATCTGCAATACGGTGAAGATCAATGGAGTGACGGATGAAGCTATTAAACTTAGCTTGTTTCCTTTTTCATTGGGAGGCGATGCTAAACTGTGGTTGAATTCTTTTCCAGAAGAAAGCTTTACAACTTGGGAGGCTGTGGTGGCAAAATTTCTGAACAAATATTTTCCACAGTCTAAAATCAAAAAAAGGTAAGATGGAGATATCTTCTTTCAGGAAGGGCATGGAGGAAACCCTAGGTCAGGCATGGGACAAATATAAAAGTTTGTTGAGGAAGACGACTGTGCATGGTTTTGATGAGACAGCTGTAGTTCTCATGTTCCTTAGAGGTCTTGGCACACAGTCCAAGCTTATGCTAGATGCCTTATTTGGAGGTAATATCAAGAGAAAGACTGCTGAAGAAGCCTATGAGTTGATAGAAAGCATGGCAGCTAATGAGAATGAAACTAGTGAAAGGGGCATGTCAATTCAAAAGAGGGGAGTTCTTCAATTGCCTACTGAAGAATCCTTGCTTGCACAGAACAAGCTTCTAACTCAACAATTGGAGAATTTGGCAAGGACTATTGCTCAACTACTTAACAAGTTAAAGAATGTTTCGCAGGTACAACAACAACTTTGTGATCGTTGTGGTGGTGACCATATCAATGGTCAATGTGCTTTTCCAGAGGAGGCCCAAGAAGAAGAAGCAAATTACATGGGTGATAACAGATTAAAATACCATTATTGGCTATGTGATTTTGATACTAAAAGTACCCTTTTTGCTTAGAAACTTGCTTGAACTCATACATTTTTAGTTAATTGTGTGAATAAGAGAGTTGAGGTCGATTTTAACTGTTTTATAACAATTTCCCCTTGTTTTGACAAAGATTGAAGCAAAAATGGAAGAAGAAGTGAAAAGCCATGAAGATAGAGCTCAAAAGGGGTCAAAAAGGCATCAAGAAGGGATAAAACCTAAAGCCCAGGCGACAGAAATGCAAAAACAGCGAGCTGAAAATGACGCTGGTCGCCCGGGCGAAGGACGCTCGAAGCTTGGGCGTCCAAAACTGGCGCCCAAGCCTTACAGAAGCCTTGATTCACGCTTGGGTGAGCTCCTTGCGACGCTTGAGCATGATTTTACATGGATCGGGCCTTGATTATGCTCTGATTTGATTCTTTTGGACTGAGCCGCACTTTGGGACACTTCTGGCACTATTTAAAGGACCTTGGGGCTCTAGGTTTTGCATCCCTGGCAGAAGAGAGCATACAATACACTCCTAGCGAATTCTTATTCTTCCATTCTTCTTTCTTTCTTCCATTGTTCATAGGTTCCCCCATGTCTATGGGGAACTAATTTCTATTTGTTGTTGGGGAATGATGTAACCTTGTAAACTCTCATGTATTTGAATTGATTCTTAATTTTATATGCTTTACTTCATTATTTGTTAGAGTAATTCATCTACTTTATTCTTGCTTATACAATAGCATTATATGTGAGTTGCATAAGTGTTGGGAGGTTCCTTACAATTCAGGTCCTTGTTGAATTACTCTTAAGGGTTATATATTGCTCAGGGATGAGGGTATGAGTCTTAGTCGTCTTAACCTCTTGATCTTCACATCTTTTAACTAGGAATGGTAGGAATTGCATGAACTGGTAATTAGGAACAGGCTTATTGACCGAGGGATCGGGTTTAAGTGTTTTACTAAGGGACGCTAACATTAATGAATAAAGAAGAATTCTTATATACATGAGAGGGAACTTGGTGAAATCTAAACCCCAACAATATACTCATATCATATAAATCAACCTCCATTCATCTCTGTGCTCTTTTGCCATCGATCAATTTTACTTTGTTTTATTTTATTCTTTTGCAATACAATCCATGATCTCTTTTTATTTTTAAGTCTTAATTAATCTTGTTTTCACACAATTTTTCAGCGTCGAGAGTCCTCTGCGATACGATACTTTGTCTTACCATTTTATATTACTTGTGCGACTCGGTACGCTTGCCGATTTTCCCCAACAATGGGCAACCAGTTTCAATACTGCCAGGGTAACTTCAATCAAGGTAATTACCACCAAGGTTGGAAGAATCACCTAAGCATTGGGCAAAGTCAGAATAATCAAACTAGACAAACTGGAGGCCAAAGTAACACACCACAGCAATCACCACTATGGCAACAGGTTTCACTTTTGGCTAAAAAAGTGAACAATCTTGATGAGAAGTTCGATAAATTTTTCAAGGTGTATGATTCCAATTGCAAGGGTTATGATGCTACCTTCAGGAATTTGGAGACGCAAATTGGCCAGTTATCCAAAAGGGTGGAGGTCACAGAGAAAAATCAATTGGGGGCTAATACTGAAGCTAACCCTAGAGAAGATTGTAAGGTTGTTGTGAGCATCGTTGAGGAAAGAGTGGAAAAAGAAATTATTGGGTTAGTTAAAAGAAAGGAAAAAGAAGAAATATGTGAGGGAGAGATTAGAGAAGAAAAAGAGAAGAGGGAAGAGAAAAAAATAGAAAAAGAAGAGAAAATTGAAAAAGATGAGAGTGATCTTCCTTACCCAATAGGAGAAGAGAGAAAAGAGAGTAAGTGTGAGCGCTTTAGAGAGATCTTCAATCAAATGGAGATTACTATGCCATTGACAGAAGCACTTCAACAAATTCTTGTTTATGCTAGGCGTATAAAGCAGTATCTGGGAGAAAAGATAGATGTGGAAGAGAAAGCTCTGAGGAACAGGAAATTTGCAGTGGCCCTTTGAAGACAAAACACCCTCCAAAAATGAAAGATCTAGGATGCTTTACAATTCCTTGCGCCATTGGGAGTGTGAAGATAGGGAAAGGTTTACTTGATTTAGGATCAAGTATTAATTTGATGCCCCTATCTATGTTGAAGAAGATTAGTGGTCTGACATTGAAGCCAACAAAAATTTCCTTGATCATGTCAGATAGATCATCAAAGAAACCCTATGATGTGGTGGAGGATGTGGTGATTCGAATTAAAAGTCTTGAATTCCTGGTTGATTTTGTGGTGATAGAGATGAAGGAGGATGATGAGATCCCGGTTATTCTTGGAAGGTCGTTCATGAAAATGGCCAAAGTGGTCATAAATGTTTATGATGGGGTGATTATGCTTAAAGACCAAGAAGAAAAGGTGATCTATAATGTCTTCAAAGAGAAGCAGATGTGAGTAAAAAAGAAGACTAAGCACAAAGCTTCAAAGAAGGATGAATCAGTGGCTAGACCTAAAGCTGCTAAAGTGGTCAATAAAGGTAAAAATAGTGTTTTGGTGTAGGTAAAGGAAGAGGAGAAAGTTGACAAAGGAGGGATAGTCCACTTTTACTTAAAGGATGCATCATTCAAGTTTGGAACTCCGGTGAGATACAAGAAGAAGTTGTGGATGGTGAAAGGCTTTAAAGAGAATGGAGTGATAGAGATTGAAGCTCCATATTCTAGGAGAGTCAAGAAGGTAGGCCGTAAGCAGTTGATGAGTTGGTGTGATGAGGGCAAAGAAGACACCAACATGAATGATGAAACTTGAGTTATACTGGGTCAAGCTGGTGACATTAAAAGAGCGCTTGCTGGAAGGCACCCTAGTGACTTTTGAACATTATTTTCTTTTGTTAATTTTGGTTTTGTAATTTTTGGATATTGTTTAAGAATATTTATTGGGTAGCATTCATTGAGGGATGCTAAGTTGATTATGTATTCACTGAAGGACACAGGAAGGTATACCTACTAATGGGTGATGGTAAGATCTGCACTTACTGATAAGAGCTAGAAAGGTTTGGGTCAGGCTCGTGACGTTAAACAAGCGCTACCTGGGAGGCAACCCAGTTGAATGATTTGTTGCATGTTTTAATTCTGTTTTAATTACATGAAGGGATTAATTGTTGCATATGTGAGTTAAGTGATTTGGAATTGCATAAAAAATTAATTTTGAAAGTTGAAATTGAGGGTTTCAAGGATCAAAAACGTTTTGAAACAAAGAAAAAAGGGAAGAGCAACTCGCACTCACCGTCGGGCGGTGGCGTCACTGAGGGGTATACGTGTTTTAAGAGTGGGCTTTGTTTCTTTGGCCCATTATTTGGTTTTTCTACCCCTTAGGGCTCGCCCAAACACTCTCTACCAGATCCCTAACTTCTCTTTCACTTTCAAACACTTTTTGAAAGCTCTCCCAACACTTCTCCTACCATTCCTTCTCTTGAAAACCTAATTTCTATCACTTTTGAACCTATTTCAACATCCAAGTTTGGGGTTTTCTTTAGAGCATTGCATTAGGGCTTCATTCATCATCAAAATTCAAGCATCTTGCACACATTTGAAGAGTCTCCACCCAAGTAAGTCATACATTATGCTTTTAGGGTTTTAAAGATATGAACTTGATAGAAAGGTTTGTAGAAGCATGAGATTTTAGGGCTTTATTTATATGCATGATTTGATGAAATTGAAACTGTTTGCACCGATTAAATTGTATGATTGATGTTTGGAACTGTAAAAATTGCATTTGGGTGGAGAATAGAAGCATGTAGGGCAGATATTGAAAAATTGTCGCTGCCACCGTTGGGCGGTGGCCTGGCAGATTGTTGATGCTTGCTTTTTTATTGTGCAGGTGGCACTGGGTGGTCTAAGTCAACCTTTAGCGCTGATCAGTGATATGTTGGGACGTAATTTGATGCTTGCTAATGCCTAAAGTTCTTTACTTTGGTCTTGTGAATTATTCTTGATGTAGGAATGACCTCTTCATCGGGGAAGAGAGTGAAGACTGTACGAAGCAAGAGAAGAGAACCAGATAGGTTCTATTCTCACAGGTTTCTTTCAGGAGGCATGAGCAGCATTACCTCCTTGACCAGGAGATGTGTCTACTGATGGAAATGAAAGCAAGTTGGATCCTAGACTATGCTCCTCAGTTTGGACAAGAGCTTGAAGGAACAAACTGGGAGAAGTTGGCAACCTACCCAGCTCCTGCTAACATAGCTATGGTGAAGGAATTCTATACAAATGCCAAGTCATTGGAAAGCCACTTTACGGAGTACATGAGCTATGTAAGGGGTAAGGTAATCAAGTATGACCCTGAGACTATAAACAGGTTCTTGAATACTGAATGGGAAGGTGAACAGTGCTAGTACGAGTTGAACATTAAAGAAAGCACTGATTTTGATGACATAGAGAGAACAATTTGTGTTCCTGGAGGGCATTTTTATAGGAACCCAAGTGGGGCTACTATAGAGATGATTGTGGGCTTATATGATTCACCTCCTGCTCATAGGTGGATGATGGATGAGTTCAACAACATAGTGGTTTGGCTAGAACAAGCACATGGGAATAGATCTGGAGCAGCTGAAGCTCCAACCATGGAGGAGGACGAAGAGGACGATGATGATGATGACTTTGAGGATGCTGAGGATGGAGAGGAGGAGTCTGATGATAGCATCGGATGAGGAGCCTCTATGGCATCTACAGATGGATGCCAACTACAGTATAATAGGCTTTTCTTATTTTTTTTTTCTTTTTTCTTTGTTAATTTGAATTCTTAATATAGGTTTGTTTCTGTTGAGTAAAATAGGGGTAATGTACTTGGTCTGAAACTCTTCTGTTATGATGGTTTGACTGTTTGATTGCATGAGATAGTTGCTTGATGATGCTTGTTATTGAATGATGATTGAGATTGCCATATGCTAATATACAGGTGGAATGTTCACTAGCTATGTGAATAGATGCGTGATGACTTTGTGATTATGATGCTAAGCAGGGTATTTTTCTAAGATGGTTGGAATAGTTATTGATCTTATGAGTGAGGTTTTAAGCTCCAGAGTTTTATTGATATATTTGCTATCTACTTGAAAGCATGAATGATATTGCGTAAGTTTCTGTGATTGATTAAGTTGCATGTATGTGTCATATGATCAAGGTCGTTCTTGAATAAGCCATTTCTTAGCCAAAGAAATTTTCGTCCCACATGAAAAAGAAGATCTTATGTTCTACCTTTTTTAAACCTAAGCCTTAAATAGGATGTGAAAACCCTTGCTTTGAAAATCTTTGCCTTGAGTTAGGTTGAGAATTATTTTTTAGTATTGTTAAAGGTTCAAGTTTGGGGTTGTTGGGAAAGTTGAAAAAGAAAAGCTAGGCATTGAGCTAATGTGTTGAATGAAAATGCATGAAAAAAAAAGACAGAAAAAATAAGCATGAAAAGAAAATCTCAATGTGAAGAAAAGGGAAAGTTGGGAATGAGTGAGATTGGTAAAAAAAAGAGTTTGTGCTTGAACTATGATTGTTTGAAAAACTCTCTTAACTCAAGGATTTTGTGATCTAGAAAAACCAATTTTTCTTGCTAGCCCAACGACATTATAAGCCTTGAAAAGTCCTTGTGATGACATATGTATGTGATGATGTTTGATTGTGGCAAATAAATGGCAATTTTGTTCTATGTGACATGTGGATAGTAGAAAGAAGGAGTAACCTTTGGAAACACTTGAGTGATTGAGTGAAACACCTTGTCTGGTGAGGAATAATTCCATGAATCGGTTATTATGTCTATGCTTAGCTAATTGATCATTCGTGAGAGTAGCGTCTGTTGAGTCTTATATGATTTTGAGAACACATTGATGGATTGATAAGAAGCATATGTGCATCTTGATTAGATTTTATTGATGAGTTGATTTGAGTGATGACTTGTCTTGAGATTGATTTGGAAAGGTTGAACCATTGTGATCATTTGTGGAAGTCTAAGTTGCATTTTGATTGCTTGAGGACAAGTGTTAACGGTTGAAAAACCGTTATTTTCATATGCTATTTTAGACCAAATTATCCCTTTATTGCTTAGAATGAGCTTGAAATCAAACAAAACTCAATAAATGAGTCAGTCGAGAGTCAAAGGCTGTTTTTAGCGATATTATGCTTGTTTTGCATTATTTTGTAGCAATTTTGGTGAAAGTGAAGAATGGAGGTGAAGGTAAAGGCCTTAGACTCAAGATAAAGGAAGAAAATCAAGAAGAGAAGAGTTTAGAAACTGCTCAGCGGCAGAAATACACCGCTGGGCGGCCAAATGCGAGGAGATGGCACCAAGGCAGCGATGCCTGGCGGTTTTGCGATAAGAGGCAAACCGCCGGGCGGTGGACCCCAAACGTCGGGCGGTAGAGCGATAAGAGGCAAACCACCGGGCGGCATAAGTGTGACGCCGGGCGGTTGCCTGTTGGGCTTAGGCCTGTTTTCTGTTGCGCTCCTCAGCTATAAATAGCCCTATTACGAATTCATTCTCATTCTTTTGACAAAAGAGGGCAGCCATACCTACTTTTCACTCTCTGGAGAGGATCTCTTCGATGCTTAGGCTCTTTTTCATCTTTTCTAGGGTTTGCTCTTCCATTCTTTCATTATTTTCATCTTGGTTCACCGTGACAATGGTGAACTAAACCCTTTTGTTGTTGGGGGAACAATGTAATCTTTTGAAACTCTCTTTTATTGAAACTCTTGTTTAATTATATGATTGTCATATGCTTTGTTTATCAATTGTTGGGTTTCTCTTTTGCGCTTAAAGCATTTATCGTTTAACTCATTCGATAACTGTTGTTTGTCTTTACTGATACGGGAACGTATTATACTGTCATGAACTGGGGAAATTCCTTGATCAATGAAATACCACTTAGGGATAGGGAGGTAGGAGGTCAATTGGTTTTGCTTCTGTTCGGTAATGCGTTGCTAGTTGCTAGGGAAGGCTAGGGATAGCAAACCGGTAATTAGTAATAGGCTCTTTTGGCCGAGGGATCGGGCTAAGGGTAGGCCAAGAAAGTTTGCATAACAATCAGATAATAAAGTAAATTAAATAAGAGGAGTAGATAAGAGAGGGCGGATAAGACGAAATTGTAAACCCCTAATAACTCCACTCATCCATACTCTTTTCTTCAATTGAATCAACGCATTGCATGTTTATTTTGTGTTCTTGCATCCACAACAATTAATTTTATTCTTTACAAGTCTTATTATTTTAATTCACACGAATGATAAGGCCGTGAGTCCTTTGGGAGAGAACGATATCAGGTTCTACCGATTTTATTACTTGGAACGATTTGATAGCTTGCCAGTGAGTCAACAAGTTTTTGGCGCCGTTGCCGGGAACTCTTGGTTTAACTTTTTCAAGTAGTGTGAATTGATTGAATTTTACTTGATTTTATGTTTGTTTTTATTTTTGTTCTAAGAAATGTTCTCTAGGGTTTTGTGCCTAAGATTTGCAGGATGTAGTTTGGACAAGAATTTGATTATATGGGCACTCAATTCTACCAAAGCAATTCCAATCACTGGTGGGAACCTCACTCATACATGGATCAAAATAAAAAGGGGCAACAATCCTCTTTAAGAAAAGAAACGTTGTGGGAATCTGAACAACGTTTATAGGATGAACAAATCTCTTGTGCATTGATGTCTCTGGGCATTATTGGGGTTAATACTGAAATCAATCCTAGAAAAGAATGTCAAGCCACTATCTTTGAGGATGACAAGGTTATTGATGAAGAGAAGATAGAGGAAGATGAGATAACAAAAGTATTGAAGTCTCTGGGTATTATTGGGAGTAATACTGAAGTTAACCCTAGAGAGGAAGCTATTGATGAAGAGAAGATAGAGGAAGATGAGATAACAAAAGCATTGAAGTCTCTGGGTATTATTGGGGGTAACACTGAAGTTGACCCTAAAGAGGAATATCAAGTAACTATCTTTGAAAATGATAAGTTGAGTGAGGGAGAGAAAAATGAGGAGAAAGAAGAAGAAGTGGTTGAAAGAAAAGAAAAAAATAGAAAATGTGTGAAAATAAAAAAAAAAAGGAAATCATGGAAAAATAAAAACAGAAAGTTGAAGGAGAAGATTGAGAAAAAAAGGAATAGGGGAAAGAAGAAAAGATTATATGCAAAACCTCTTCCTCATCAAAAGAAAAAGAGGAAGAGAGAAAAGAAGAAAAGATCAGATGCAAAACCCCTTCCTCATCAAAACAAAAATCAGAGGAAAGCAAAGAAGTTTAAGTGCTTTATGGAGATCTTCAAGAAATTGGAGATTAAAGTTCCTATGATTGATATATGGAAACAGGTGCTTGGTGTTCTCAATTTTCTCAAGAAATTCAGTAGGAAGAAGAAAAAGAAAAGAATATCAAGCAAAGAGAATTAACACCTACTCAGGGGTGTTTTTATTTTTCTGTTTTTGTTTTTCTGCTTTTATTTTCTGTTTTTATTTTTCTGTTTTTATTTTTTTGTTTTTATTTTTCTGTTTTTATTTTTCTGTTTTTATTTTTCTGTTTTTATTTTTCTGTTTTTATTTTTCTGTTTTTATTTTTCTGTTTTTATTTTTTTTATTTTTCTTTTTTTATTAAAAAAACGAAAATTAAAAATAAAATAATAGTTTTACTGTTTTATTTTTGGGCTAATTATGTGCTCTAGTGCAATGTTCTTCAGTATGTGCAGGATAAAATTTGTACTATGAGCACAAGATCATCAGGAGGAGGATAAGGAAGGAGAATTGGTTCACCAACACCCTGATGTGAAAAGTGACAAACCCAAACCTGGCACACCAAGTGAAATTCAAGAATAGGTTATGGGTAGTCAAGACTATTAAAGCAGACAGAGCTTTTAAAGTTGGTGATAAGGAGAATATTAACACCTACTGATGGGTGTTTGAGCTTTACCGGGTCAAGCTAATGACGTTAAAAGAGCGCTTACTGGGAGGCAACCCAGGTTTTATCTTTCTTTTTCCTTTGTACTTTTGATTTTTAGTATAGGAACATTTTATTTTTGTGTCTGTGTTTGGCTTGTACACTGATTCTGATGGTGGTTTCATTTTTTAAAATGCATGACGAGTTATTCAATGATGATTGAATGTGGTTGATGACTGAGAATGTGTGTGTGCTGATATCCAGGTGAATGGTTCACTAACTATATGAACAGATGTATAGTGGTTTATGATTGTGATTATGATGCTAAGCAGGATTCATGAATGATGTGTGAGAAAGCTTGTTGTGTGAGGTATTGAGCTCCAGAGTCTTTATTGATGTATGTACTATTTACAGGGAATCATGAATGATATTGCCTTAGTCTTGATAATTGATTGATTTGCATGTTTATGTTATAGGATCAAGGCCATGTTTGGAAGCCCTTATTTAGCCAAATTTTTACCTGAAAAAAGTTTAATCTTATACCCTTTTTGAACCTTGGCCTTAAACACGATCAAAACCCTTGATTTGAAATTATTTATCTTGAGTTGGGTTGAGAATAATTGTATGGAATGAAAAGGTTCAAGTTTGGGGTTGCACGGGGAAAATGGAAAGGCAAAAGAAAAGCATTGAGCTGTTGAAAAGAAAAATACATGAGTAAAGAAAAAGAAAAAGTAAAAAGAAAAAGCATGAAAGATGAGCTCAATGTAAAATCAATGAAAAGGGAAGAAGTTGGGAATGAGTAAAATTGGTAAGAAAGAAAGAGTTTAAACTTGAACCTTTTCAATGATGAAATAGTTCTTTTAACTCAAGAATTTTGTAATCTAGAAAAACCAATTTTTCTTGATAGCCCAGCCTCATTACAGGCCTTGGAAAAGTCCTTCTGATGGCATTTGCATGTAAGGATTCTGATTGTTGTAAGATGAATGGAAATATTGTTCTATGTGACATGTGAATAGTAAAGAGTGGAGTGATTCCTTAAACACTTGAGTGATTGAGTGAAACACTTGCTTGGTGAGAATTGTTGAAATCCATGTTTACATCTATGCTTAGTGGATTGATCCTTCATGAATGAAACATCTGTTAGGAGATATTTGATTATGTGAGTATGATTGGATTGAAAGCATGCATACGTTTTCGTAGGACTCCACTGAAAATCTGAAATTGAGTAGTTCTTGTCATAAGCAAAATGAATTTTGGAAGTGTTGAACTATTTGATGAAAAAGTGGAAAGCCAAGTTTTGTCTTGTTTTGCTTGAGGACAAGCAAATTTCTAAGTTTGGGGTTGTGATAACGGTTGAAAAACCGCTATTTTCATATGTTATTTTAGACCGAATTACTCCCTTTATTGCTTAGAATGAGCTTGAAATCAAACAAAACTCAACAAACGAGTCAGTCGAGAGTCAAAAGCTGTTTTTAGCGATATTATGCTTGTTTTGCATTGTTTTGTAGCAATTTTGGTAATTGTGAAGAATGGAGGTGAAGATAAAGGCCTTAGACTCAAGATAAAGGAAGAAAATCAATAAGAGAAGAGTCTAGAAATCGCCCAGCGGCAGAAATACACCGCTGGGCAGCCAAATGCGAGGAGATGGCACCAAGGCAGCGACGCCTGGCGGTTATGCGATAAGAGGCAAACCGCCGGGCGGTGGACCCCAGATGCCGGGCGGTAGAACGATAAGAGGCAAACCGCCGGGCGGCATAAGTGTGACGCCGAGCGGTTGCCTGTTGGGCTTGGGCCTGTTTTCTGTTGCGCTCCTCAGCTATAAATAGCCCTATTACGAATTCATTCTCATTCTTTTGACAAAAGAGGGCGGCCAGACCTACTTTTCACTCTCTGGAAAGGATCTTTTGGATGCTTAGGCTCTTTTTCATCCTTTTTAGGGTTTGCTCTTCCATTCTTTCATTATTTTCATCTTGGTTCACCTTGACAATGGTGAACTAAACCCTTTTGTTGTTGGGGGAACAATGTAATCTTTTGAAACTCTCTTTTATTGAAACTCTTTGATGGGTGTCGCAACCCATACAAATTTGATTGCATAATAGAAATGCAGTATAGTACTAGGGAATGACCCCTAGGTCGTCTCTCAAGGACCAACTGCGGTTCAGGAATCGAGTCTAACACAGTGGGGGGGTTTTGGAATGTTGTTTGTGGATGCAGAAAAATTAAAATGAAATTAAAACAGTAAAAACGAAAATTCACGCGGGAACTGGACAGCTCTGACCTTTGCTCAATGTTTTAACCATAACTTTTTCTACAGAGCTCTAAATGAGATGAGGTTTTTTTTCCTGGAAAGTAGACTCAATTATCTTTCATTTGATATATAAAACGTAGAATTTGGAGCTCTGGTCTGGTTGCAGTTATTTTTTTAAAATCGAGTCCAGAAAGTGAAAATGCTAAACCAAATACTAGAACAAACAATTATCTAAACACAGTTAAATTAAATGCAAAACTAAATTAAAGAAATTAAAAACAACTAATCCTACAATGCAAACTAATTTAAAGCTAAGAAATAACAACATTATTTTTCCTATCACTCATGTGACCAAATGATATTTACTCAAGAAAACTTGAAATTGGAATACTCTTGAAATACCACTCATTGCCGTGACCTTGCTTGCCTTGAATTTATTGAATTTTTGCTTCCAGCTGCAACGTGCCAGCCTTTCAAATAACTCTGCATCCAATCTCCTAGAATCAACTCTTCATCATTTAAGAAAGTAAGTGTGGTCTTCAACAACCAATCTTGACTTGACACACGTAAACTAAAGCAATGCAAGAAAACAGGGAATTGGTTGCAATGTACTGCATCACCATCACACCTCTTTGCTCCAATTCAATTCTTCAATTAAAAATTCCAATTATAAACGTCGTAATGAGCTGCAGCTGTGCGAACTACCCTTTCACTTATGCATCAATTTGAGATTGACTTGTCCCCTTCCAAGACGTGGCAGCAAGCCAGCCATGAACCTCTTCCTCCAAGCAGTAATTAAAATTTCTTCTCTCAACACCACCACCCTACAAGCATATCTACTACCACCTACCACATCTACCGTCACATCACTTAATTAGAAGAGATAAAAGAAAAACCTTCTAAATAGAAAAAACGAAACAGCACTTGCAGCTCCAAGGTTGTGACACCCTCCCGAGACATCACATGTGCCTTCCTTCAAACAGTAAAGCACCTCCTCCAAAGAAATAAATCAGCCTTCCATTCCAAATGCAATTCCGCGTGTATTGGCCCAAGAAAGAAAATGAATCAGCTACCAAAATCCATGTGCATTCTTTTGCTTCCAGCCGTCAGCCCTTCAACTAATCTCCTTTTCACTCATTCAAAGAAAAATAAATATGGTTGATGCAACAGATGTAACACCGAGTTAAAGATTCTATAAAACACCAACTCTCCCATTTGAAACCATCATTCCTATCCTCATGCCGCAACGTGTAGAACCCATAAGCGTTCAAAGAAGACTCTTTTAAAATGAGGTGTGGTTGCTTCCCATCCTAAATAGAATCACGCATTCTTCCAAGAAGAGAAAAATTTCTTAAAGCTATCATGAATCAGCATCCATTTAGCGTCAGCAATTGTGCAAAATAAAAAAATGATAAAATCTCTTTTCATTCATCCACAAAACCAGCGTTCCTCCTTTTCAAAAAAACATGAACCACACTCTCCCACACAAGAACGTGTACAGCCAAAAATCAAGTGTCGGCTCCCTCTACCTAATTGGTCCGAGAATGTGGTGTCCAAAAAACCTAGGGTGGGGTCCACTCAAAGCCTAAAGCCATGTCACAAACTCTACAATTGGGCTTTTGTGCATTCTACCAAATTAATTGGCCCAAAGTTACAAAAATTCATGAACAAAATCTAAATTACTAAGCTAAGCTATATTAATTCTAATTTGCCTTGTGGAAATTCTTCAATTGTTGAGTGCCCTTCCAAAAGTCCCAAAGTATAATTCCAAAATTGCCCTGAAAATAGAAATAGGAATAATTAAGCTCAAATAATTCAAATTAATTAAAATATGAATTATTGGTCTAATTAAGCCCAAATAGTAAAAATGACACAATAACTAAGAATTAAGCGCAAATCATCAACACAATTCAGCGCGAAAAACTAAGTTAATGGTATAAAATATCGACTCATCACTCTTGTTTAATTATATGATTGTCATATGCTTTGTTTATCGATTGTTGGGTTTCTCTTCTGCACTTAAAGCTTTTATCGTTTAACTCATTCGATAACTGTTGTTTGTCTTTACTGATACAGGAACGTACGGTACTGTCATGAACTGGGGGAAATTCCTTGATCAATGAAATACCACCCTGGGATAGGGAGGTAGGACGGTCAATTGTTTTTGCTTCTGTTCGGTAATGCGTTGCTAGTTGCTAGGGAAGGCTAGGGATAGCAAGTCGGTAATTAATAATAGGCTCTTTTCACCGAGGGATCAGGCTAAGGGTAGGCCAAGAAAGTTTGCATAACAATCAGATAATAAAGCTAATTAAACAAGAGGAGTAGATAAGAGAGGGCGAATAAGGTGAAATTTTAAACCCCCAACAACTCCACTCATCCATACTCTTTTCGACAATTGAATCAACGCATTGCATGTTTATTTTGTGTTCTTGCATCCACAACAATTAATTTTACTCTTTACAAGTCTTATTATTTTAATTCACACGAACGATAAGGCCGTGAGTCCTTTGGGAGAGAACGATATCGGGTTCTACCGATTTTATTACTTGAAATGATCTGGTACGCTTGCCAGTGAGTCAGCAACAAGCAAAGTTCTAAGTTTGGGGTTGTGATAACGGTTCAAAAACCGTTATTTTCATACTTAAAATTGATAATAAATCCCACCCTTTATGACTTAGAATTAACTTGAAATCATGCAATTTGCTTAAGTTAGAGAATAAGAGAGTCAAAGTGGGTTTTCGTGGTTTTATGCTTGGTTTTCCCTTGTTTGTCAAGATTTATTAGGAGTTTGATGAAGGAAGTGAAAGAAGAGAAGTGTTGGATGGAAAAGAAGGTGGAAAATTGAAGAAAAGAAGAATCGCAGCCACTGCTGTGCGGTGAGACCTTCAATGCATTCTCTATCACGCGCTTAAGGGGTACCGCCAAGGGGTGAGATGAGAATCGCACATACCGCCGAGCAGTGCAACCCACCACCGGGCGGTGGACTCTTCATTGGAATCTCTAAAGGACGCTCAAGCGACAGCGCTGAGGGGTGATACCAAGTGTGGTGGACTAGTGAATAGTCCTTCACCTTGTCCATATTGAATTTAATTTGTGCTTGGGTGGGGTTCCCACTAGTAGTTGAAATTATCCTGGTAAAATTGCATCTTGTTAGAGCATATTGTGAGACCTGCACAAAAATTCTAGAGAGATTGTTAGTGATAAAAATTAATATTAAAAATTTGAGGGTTGAAAAATAAAAATAAAAATGGAAAAATAAAATTTAATCAATAAAATAAAATAAAATAAAATAAAGTCAAAATCAATCAGAAATCACACAAATAGAATAGCTTAAACCGTGAGTCCCCAGCAACGGCGCCAAAAACTTGTTGGGGCAAATCGGCAAGTGTACTGAGTCGTACAAGTAATATAAAATGGTAAGACCAAGTATCGTATCCCAAAGGACTCTTGGCGCTGCAAAATTGTGTGGAAACAAGATTAATTAAGACTTAAAAGTAAAAAGAAATCATGGATTGTATTGCAAATGAATAAAACAAAACAAAGTAAAATTGATCAATGGCAAAAGAGCACCGAGATGAATGGAGGTTGATTTATATGAGATGAGTATGTTGTTGGGGTTTAGATTTCACCAAGTTCCCTCTCATGTATATTCTTCTTTATTCATTAATGCTTGCGTCCCTCACTAAAACACTTAAACCCGATCCCTCGGTAAATAAGTCTGTCCCTAATTACCAGTTCATACAATTCCTAGCATTCTTGGTAAAAAGATGTGAAGATCAAGAGGTTAAGAAAAATAAGACTCATACCCTCATCCCTAAGCAATATAACCCTTAGGAGTAATTCAACAAGGACATGAATTGAAAGGAACCTCCCGACACTCATGCAACTCACAAATAATGCTATTGTATAAGCGAGAATGAAGCAGATGAATTACTCTAACAAATAATGAAATAAAGCATATAGAATTAAGAATCCATTCAAATACATGAGAGTTTACAAGGTTACATCATTCCCCAACAACAAATAGAAATTAGTTCCCCATAGACATGGGGGAACTCTATGAACAATGGAAGAAAAGAAAAGAAATGGAAGACTAAGAATTGGCTAGGAGTGTATTGCTATGCTCTCTTCTACCAGGGATGCAAAACCTAGAGTCCCAGCGGTCCTTTAAATAGTGTTAGACGCGTCCCAAAGTGCGGCCCGGTCCAAAAGAATCAAATCAAAGCAGAATCAGGGCTCGGTCCACTAAAATCGTCGCAGGGAGCTCGCCCAAGTGTGAATTGAGGTTCATATGGGGCTTGGGCGTCAGTTTTGGACGCCAAAGCTTCGAGCTTCTGTCGCCCGGGCGTCGGGGCAGTTGCCCGTGCGACCCACGGTGATGTTGCTCCGCGTTGTTTTTCGTTCTTGTCGCCTGGGCTTCGGGTTTTCCCCCTTCTCAATGCCTTTTTTATCCCTTTTGAGCTCCATCTTCTTGGTTTTTCACTTCTTCTTCTAGTATTGCTTCAATCTCTGTCAAAACAAGGGAATTTGTTAGAAAACGGTCAAAGTCAACCTCAACTCTATTATTCACACAATTTGTTGAAAACACATGAGTCCAAGCAAGTTTCTAAGTGGAAAAGGGTGCTTTTAGTACCAAATCACATAGCAAACAACGGTGTTTCAACCCGTTATCATAACCCAAAACTTAGAACTTTGCTTATCCTCAATCAAACAAAATGAAACTTAGCTCTTCAGAACAATCACTACAATGACTCAACCTTTTTCAAAAACTTTTTCAAGACAAGGAATCACTTTTATCAATTTCAACATAAGATTTCAGTCAAGATGTGCAGATGTTTCAAATCAATCATGCTCAATGTGATGCATTTTCAACAAGTGCTATTCTTAAGAGTGATTAATCAACCAAGCGGAGATGCAATCAGAGATTCAGAGAACTATTCCTCACCAGGGAAAGTGTTTCACTCAAGCACTCAAATATATCTCTCAAGTATTCAAAAGTGTCTCACTCAACTCACAGGTGTATGGTGTTATGTTTCTCTCTGTTGTCACAATGTCACACAAATAATTTTTTCCTTTCATTTAACTAACCTATGAAACGTCCTATCAATTTCAGGATCAAAAGGTGGTATGAATCCAAGATTTCCTTTAGTCATGCACTAAATCACAACACCCTCTAATCATGAAACAATACCACAAAAATTCAAAACACAGAAAATAACACAAGACAACACAACTCAAACAAACACAAACATAACACAAGACTCAAAACTGAACCGTTGGTCCCAGGCAACGAAGCCAAAATTTGATGGGCTGTCGCAACCCACACAAATTTGATGTGCATAAATAATGCAGTACAGACTAGGAAGTGACTCCTAGGTCGTCTCTCAAGGACCAATTTTGCGGTTCAAGAGTCGAGTCTAACACGGAAAAGTGGGGGATTTGAAAAGTATTTTGTGAATGCAATTAGACTGAATTAAGACATGCAAATTAAATCCAACTAATAGGATTGTAACGGTTGGATACTAAAGCTAAAATTATCATCACCAAAAATACTAGACAACATTAAATTAAAAGAAAATATTAAACCCAACACTTCAACAACAATTATCTAACACAGTTAAAATTATCAAATGCAAAACTAATTTAAAGAAAGGAAAAACAACTAACTACAATTCAAACTAATTCAATGCTAAAGAGAATAAAAAACATATATTTCTTTTAGCAATTCACACTACACATGCTCCCACCAAATAAATTAAATTGTAAATGCCATAAAAAAATACCCTCTGGTCGTAACAGCAGTAGCTCAACTGTGTGCTTGAAAACCTAAATTAATTAGGCAAAATAAGTTGAATAAAATCAGCACCTAATTCCTTCCATCATGATCCGCAAACCACTTCCTTTAGTATTGCCAGCAGCAACATTAAATAGCAAATATACCCATCTTGAATCACCACGACCTCTTCTTTAAAATAAAGGGAATGCAATGTGATTTCTCATAGAAACATAATGATCACCATGGTTCAGCATTTGCAGCCTAAAGACGTGACCCATGCTCTTTCTACCAAAAGGAATTTAATAGTTTAATTGCTTCTAAAAAGCTGTTGACCGTGGCTTCCATTTAGGACGTTACCATGTGCTCACCAACATCTAATAACTGTAAAAGAAAACCAAAATCCCTCTCACACCATTTTCCCAGCTAGCGTTTTCTCAAGCCACAATATATATGAAAACCAAGTTTGTCCAAGAATAGTGTCGGCTCCCCAAAACCAAAAGAATCGTTCCAGGACACCCAACAACCAATTTTTTTTACTTCAAGATAAAATGAAAGTTCCAAGAAGGTAAACACCGGACCCACTAATGCTGCAGTGCAATGAAGTTAGGAGAAAAAAAAAGAAAACATTGTAAATTCCTAAAAGAACAAGCACGTTTAGTGGTGCCTTCCAAGATGTCACAGCTTTGGTTCATTCTTCAAGAAAGTTAAATGCTAAAATCACATGATGAGGATACTTCTAGGCAAAGTGTTGTTTCTTCCAAATCACCTTTCCACTACTTCTCAATCAAATAAAACGAGATGTGCTCAACTGTGACACATGCTCCACCATTTCTCAAATATAAAATGAACCCAAGCCTTTTACAGCAACACATGAATCAGCGTTTTCACAAAAATAAAAAGGGAAAAGAGTGCTTCATTTCTCATCCGACCCGTGGCTGCAACGTGTTGCATTACTCAATAATAAACTCAAAAGAAAAACTCCAGCCCTATGCTCTAGAACCGTGAGCCACCAAAAAACATTCCTCTGGAAAACATTTCAGCCATCCAAAAAGAAAAATGAAATTCCGAGAGAGAGCTCATGGAAGTGACGGCTACCTCCGATATTCCTAGGTCTCTGAATCCTTTTAAGTGGGTGGGGCCCACCTACAATAAAACCCTAGAGCCATCTCATCTCCCTTTACAATTGGGCCTAGTCTTTCACTACCAAAAATTGGCCTAAAAATACAAAACTTTGTTTAAAAAGCCTAATCTACTAAATTAAAATTTGACTAATCCTAAAGTGTCTTTGTGGAGAGTCTTAAACGAATTGATGTCCTCTCAAGTGTCCAAAATTGTATCTCCAAAATTTTCCTGTAATTAATAATGCAAATAATTAGCTCAGAATATTCAAATTAATTAAAATTAGAATTTCCAGTTAAATTAAGCACTATTATCAAAAATGGGAAAATACCGGACATTTAAGAACAATTCCCTGATTAATTGTAGCACAATAAACTAAGTGAAATCAATAAAATATCGATTCATCAAAATAGACCACACTTAGTCTTTTGCACTCCTGGGCAAAATCAAGACGAACACCAGAGAACTACTTAAACATCAGGTAGGTGACACAGACTCGACAGACAGACAACAAAGACTCATAAAACAGAAACAGAGTTGCACAACTCTCACAAAATCTGGATAGTGAAGGGCATAGGCAGAATGTCACACAGAGTCAATGAAAGCAGATACTCAGAGAATCATCCAAACAGTTCAGTACATGGAAAACAGTCAATCAGTTCAAGAGATGAATCGAAAGCAACAAAGCCTCACAAATGCACACAATCAGTGTTTCTCTCAAGTGTTTAAGGTACATCAATGTCACTCAATGCACTCAAGAAAACAAACACAAATAGACTTGGCAAGCCTCTAATATCAACACTCAAGCACATACGCATGTTCAAATCAAAAGGTCTTTTCATGGTTGTAATGGGGCCAAGGACAAGGGAGGATGCATCTGGATAAGAAGCTACAAACAATAAGGAACAGAGGAGCAATGGGGAACAAGTGTAAATATATTCAAACACACTCACAACCTCTAATCCCATCCTCTTCTTGACTTCATTATTCACAAAAGTTGTTCTGTATTTTCTCTCTTGTTTTTTTCTTTTTTTTTATTCAACACACAATTCAAAAGACAAGATACATGATATTTACAGTGCAACCGCAAGAAGAGGACTCACTAGCCAGTTCATCTGCAACTCCTAAGAGACCACACTTATTCCCAAAACAATTCCAAAGCTCCAAAATTCCTAAGGTTCAGGTGATCATGGTTTTTCACTTAGGCTATTGTATGAAGTTCAAAATAAAGAAATGTGGGAAGAAGTATAGGCTCAAGGAGGCTGACAAAGAAATCATAACAGGGTAGGCTATCTGGCTAGAGAGGCCCAATCAACAAAATTCCTTTATCATTTTCAAACATGCTCATGAATCAAGAATTATCAATAGAGTCAAGCCAAGGCAAATGTGCACGCAATCCAGAGACATATCACACACAAGAAAGATCATCAAATGGCTCAAATCTCACACAGGTAATCGGTCACAATCAATCCAACTCTCAAACATCATGATTATCTTCCAAGCAAAGAAGAGCAAGGAGTCCAACAAAACAGAGTATCAATGCAGTGAAGGGAAACTAGCAACCTAATCACAGTCCAGAATTCACGAAAAGCATGCAAAACTGTACACCAGACATAACAAACTACCTAAAAGCCGAAACATAAACAAAGAAACAACCTCCCCTAATAGACCACAAGTAAACAACACAATGTCCTTAGTGTGTCACAATCAGCAGATCAACAATCAGAACAGTCATCAGATATAGACAAAGTGCAATAAAAGTGAGGAGGGAAGGAGAAAAGAAACTCCCTAAGTCAGATGGGAGGGTAGGTGGGGTGGACCAAAAACGTCTCCTCCACCACTGCATCCAACAAAGAAGGATTGTTGAGGAAAGGCTTCAGTCTGTGCCCGTTCACCTTGAAGCTTTTAGCTGTAGATGGATCCTGGATCTCTACTGCGTCATAAGGATAAACATTAGTCACAACAAAAGGTCCAGTCCACTTTGATCTCAACTTATCACCCATGAGGCCGAGCCTAGAGTTATACAACAAAACCTGTTGGCCAACCTCGAAGTCCTTTCTAACAATGGAACTATCATGGAACCTCTTGGTCATTTCTTTGTAGAACTTCGAATTCTCATAGGCCTCCAATCTGATCTCATCCAATTCATTCAGTTGCAACTTCCTTTCCTCTCTAGCTTGGTCAATGGAGAAGTTGCAAATCTTCACAGCCCAATATGTCCGATGCTCAATCTCAACTGGTAAATGACATGCCTTTCCAAAGACAACCCGATAGGGAGACATCCCAATGGGTGCTTTGTAGGCAGTCCTGTGGGCCCAAAGAGCATCGTCCAACCTATTGCTCCAATCCTTTCTGTTGGGCTGGAGAATCTTGTCCACAATCCTCTTAATCTCCCTGTTGGAGATCTCAGCCTACCCATTTGTTTAGGGGTGGTAAGGTGTAGAAACTTTGTGCGTCAGCCCATATTTCTTGAGCAAGGCTTGCATGGATCTGTTGCAAAAATGGGTTCCCTGATCACTAACAATTGCTCTAGGCACTCCAAACCTGCAAAAGAGGTGAGATCTAACAAAATCTACAACAACCCGAGCATCATTAGTCCTGGTGGCTCTAGCTTCCACCCATTTTGAAACATAATCCACAGCAAGAAAAATATATGAGAAACCAAAAGAAACAGGAAAAGGACCCATGAAATCTATACCGCAGACATCAAACACCTCACAGAACAGCATAGGCTGTTGAGGCATCTCCTGTCTCTGTGAAATAGGTCTGCCTGCTCTCTGACATGGCTCACAGGTGCTACAAATCCTCTCTACATCCTTGAAGATGGAAGGCCAGTAGAAACCACAATCAAGCACCCTCCGAGCTGTTCTTTGAATCCCCAGATGACCACTAGGTGAGGAGGCATGACAAAATTGTAGCACCGAGTCAATCTCATGGTCCGGAATGCATCTCCTAGTAACCTGGTCACTGCATAACTTCCACAGATATGGGTCATCCCAAACATAATACTTAACATCACTCTTAATTTTGGCAATCTGAGCACGTGATGCTAAGGGAGGAAAAACATAAGCAACCAAATAATTCACAATGTGTGCAAACCAAGGAGTAGGGTGAGAAGAAGAAATCATTAACAAACTCTCATCAGGAAAGTCATCCTGGATGGACAACACATGAGCCTGATCCTCACCTCTCTCAATCCTGTTGAGGTGGTCTGCAACCAAATTCTGTGCTTCACTGCGGTCTTTGATTTGCAAGTCAAACTCTTGGAGTAGTAGCATCCACCTGATCAATCTAGGCTTTGACTCAGCCTTTTTCAAAAGAAACTTAAGAGCTGCATGGTCAGTGTACACAATAGCAGGTGATCCAAGCAAATATGATCTAAACTTATCAAGCGCAAAAACAATTGCCAACAACTCTTTTTCAGTTGTGGTATAATTTGCTTGGGCAGCATCTAAAGTCCTAGAAGCATAATATATCACCCTAGGCAATCTATCAACCTTTTGTGTCAAAACGGCCCCTAATGCATAGTTAGACGCATCAAACATAAGCTCAAAAGGGGTCGTCCAATCGGGTGCCTAAATGATAGGGGTGGTAGTCAAAGCTTCCTTCTGGCAATCAAACGCCTGCTTGCATCTATCACCAAGCTCAAAGTCAACATCCTTCTATAATAGTCTGGACAAGGGAAGCACCTTCTTGCTGAAATCCTTAATGAAGCCCCTGTAGAAACCTGCATGTCCAAGAAAAGATCGAACCTCTCGCACGCAAGAGGGGTAAGGCAACTGCGAAATCACAGATATCTTAGCAGGATCTACCTCTATTCCCTTTTCAGAAATGAGATGCCCTAGAACCATACCTTGTTCAACCATGAAATGACATTTCTCAAAATTGAGAACAAGGTTTGTTTCTATGCATCTTTTCAACACTTTTTCCAAACTATCTAAACATGCGTCAAAAGAGGACCCATACACAGTAAAGTCATCCATAAACACCTCTATGCAACTCTCAAGATAGTCGCTAAAAATGCTAAGCATGCACCGCTGGAAGGTACCAGGGGCGTTGCATAGGCCAAAGGGCATCCTCCTATAGGAAAAAGTGCCAAAGGGGCAGGTGAATGTGGTTTTCTCTTGGTCCTCAGGAGCAATATTGATTTGGAAATAACCAGAAAAACCATCAAGGAAGCAAAAATGAGATTTACCTGCCAGGAGCTCCAACATTTGATCAATGAATGGCAGAGGGAAATGATCCTTCCTGGTTGCTTGGTTCAGCCTCCTATAGTCAATGCAGACTCTCCAGATGTTCTGCACTCTTGTGGGGATAAGCTCATCCTTCTCATTCTTCACCACAGGATGGGGCTTACCCACTGACTGTCTGAAATAGGATAGATGATCCCAGCTTGCAAAAGCTTTGTCACCTCCTTCTTAATCACGTCCATGATCACGGGGTTTTACCTTCTCTGCGGTTGTCTCACTGGTTTTGCCCCATCTTCCAAAAGAATTCTATGCATGCATGTGGATGGGCTAATACCAGGTATGGCAGCCAAACTCCAACCAATGGCCTTCTTGTGCTTCCTCAGCACATCAAGCAACTTCTCCTCTTGAACGGGATCAAGGGAGGTAGAAATGATCACCGGTTTCTTCTCATCATCCTCCAAGTACACGTACTTGAGGTTATCTGGGAGCTGTTTCAGCTCAAGAGTGGGTGCTTGCAAGTCAGATTCAAATGTACTTCCTACAACGTGGTTAATGCATTCTGACTCTAAAGAATGTACAGGTAAAGGCAAAACACCCATCTCATCACAATCCAAATCAATATCCATCACAGGTATATCAACAACATCATCAATATCATCCAAATCATCAAAAACAGGCATATCATCAATAACCTGGACATCACAGTTCTCATCCAAATCAACATTCAATTCAACATCATTCTCAATTCCTGTCTCAATTCCAGATTCAATGCATGAATGTAAAGAAGATAGAAAAGAATGTTTCTTCTCATGCATAGAATGAAAATCATCAACAATGAACTCATCAAGAATGTCATCCAATGTATCAATCCTAAACACAAAATGGTCCTCAGCTGGAAATTTCATTGCATCAAGGATATTAAAATGAACAACAAGGATGACATTCTCAAATTTACTGTTTCCAATCACACAAGGAATGCAAAATATACCTGGGTCCTTGCACTTCTCAGGAATGTGCGGGAACGACTTACCAATAAGCGCAGATACATTCCTTCCCATGTTAATCCTTTATTGCCCTTCATCTTCCTCTTGTGTGTGCACAACTCCTTCAAGAATTTGGCATATCTTGGAATCTGCTTAATGGCATCGAGTAGAGGTATGTTCACCTCTACTTTCCTGAAGGTCTCCAGAATTTCCCTATCCACCTCTTCAGTCTTTTTACTAGGAAGTGCTCGTGAAGGGAATGGAAGAGAGATAGGTCGGTCAACCAATGGAGAAGGCACGACAGAGGTGGTGGTGGAAAAGGGAGAAGATCCACCTGAAGAAGAACCACCGGCTGGAGAAGAAGATCCACCCACCTCAAATTGCCTGCGTGGACCGTCATGGTCGTCCTCTCTAGGACAAGTGGCAGGCACGGGTGTAGGTGTAGAAGCGCGCTCTGAAGGCACAACAATCTACTTCCCTGATCTGAGGGTAATGGCACTCACATTCTTCGGATTCTGCACAGTCTGGGATGGTAACTTATCAGAATTCTGAGACTGCGCCTGGTTCATTTGAGTAGCCATCTGACCCATCTGGTTAGTGAGACTCTGTATGGAAGCTCTAGTCTCCTGCTGAAACTGCAGGTTTTGCATAGTCATCTGTCTCACTAACTCTTCCAATGAAGGCTTAGAAGAAGTGGAACGTTGGGCATCTGGTTGGGCAGGTGCCTCTTGTTGTTGCTGTTGTTGTTGTTACCTCTGGTGTTGTTGCATAAGTGAAGGCACATATCTGTTAGGTGCTCTAGTATTCTGGAAAGGTGGCGCCTACTGCTGATGCTGTGGCGCATTGTTCCATCTAAGATTGGGGTGATTCCTCCACCCTGGGTTGTACCTGTTGTTGGACAAGTCATGATTTTGTTGTTGTGGTTGCCTGTTGTTGTAGATGTTCGTAGCATAAGCTTTAGGCGAATCAGGAGCAACAGAGAGCTGCAAAGTAGGATAGGCATCTGTATAGTGGTCACTGGAAGGACAAATAACACATAGTCGTGCAACAGATGCGAATGAAGTTGTAGGTTTCTGGTTGGTTGCCAACTATGTCACTAACTTTGCAAGAAAGTCAATCTTATCTTCCAACTTGCTTTCAATAGCTGATAAAGACTGGGCAACAACATCATGTATGCCCCTCATCACAATGGCATCATTCCTGGCGCTAAACTGCTGGGAGTTGGAAGCCATCTTCTCAATCAATTGTCTGGCCTCAGCAGGTGTGGTGTCTCCAAGAGCACCACCACTGGCAGCATCAATAATACCCCTATCCATGTTGTTCAAACCCTCATAGAAATACTGGATAAGGAGTTGTTCAGGTATCTGATGGTGGGGACAGCTTGCACAAAGTGTCTTGAATCTATCCCAATACTCATACAAGCTCTCTCCACCAAGCTGCCTAATCCCAGTGATGTCTTTCCTGATAGCTGTGGTCTGGGATGCTGGAAAAAATTTCTCCAAGAACAACCTCTTCAGATCATCCCAGCTAGTGATGGATCTAGGCGCCAAAGCGTACAACCAATCCTTAGCAACACCTTCCAATGAATGAGGGAATGCCTTCAAGAAGATGTGCTCTTCAGGAACATCCTGAGGTTTCATAGTGGAACAGATAATGTGGAATTCCTTCAAATGCTTATGTGGACTCTCACCTGCAAGACCATGAAACTTGGGCAACAAATGAATTAGTCCAGTCTTGAGAACAAATGGAACGTCCTCATCAGGACATTGGATGCACAAGCTTTCAATATCGAAATCAGGTTCAGCCATCTCCCTAAAAGTCCTCTCACGAGGTGGAGGTTGTGTCATATTGTTCTCAGTGTGAAAAACAATAGAATCAGAATTAGAATCAAGTGCAGATGCAACAGATGCAGTGGATGCGGTATGCACAGAATACTCAGCAGTGGGATGCACAGTATCTAATGGAACAGACTCGAAAACAGACTCTAAAGACAAATACCTAGAATGCCTAACTAACCTATGAAACGTCCTATCAATTTCAGGATCAAAAGGTGGTATGAATCTAGGATTTCCTCTAGTCATGCACTAAATCACAACACCCTCTAATCATGAAACAATAGCAAAAAAATTCAAAACACAGAAAACAACACAAGACAACACAACTCACACAAACACAAACATAACACAAGACTCAAAACTGAACCGTTAGTCCCAGGCAACGAAGCCAAAATTTGATGGGTTGTCGCAACCCATACAAATTTCATGTGCATAAATAATGCAGTATAGACTAGGAAGTGACTGCTAGGTTGTCTATCAAGGACCAATTTTGCGGTTCAAGAGTCGAGTCTAACACGGAAAAGTGGGGGGTTTGAAAAGTATTTTGTGAATGCAATTAGACTAAATTAAGACATGCAAATTAAATCCAACTAACAGGATTGTAACGGTTGGATACTAAAGCTAAAATTATCATCACCAAAAATACTAGACAACATTAAATTAAAAGAAAATCTTAAACCCAACACTTCAACAACAACTATCTAACACAGTTAAAATTATCAAATGCAAAACTAATTTAAAGAAAGGAAAAACAACTAACTACAATTCAAACTAATTCAAAGCTAAAGAGAATAAACAACATATATTTTTTTTACCAATTCACACTACACATGCTCCCACCAAATAAATTAAATTGTAAATGCCATAAAAAAAATACCCTCTGGCCGTGACAGTAGTAACTCAACTGTGTACTTCAAAACCAAAATTAATTAGGCAAAATAAGTTGAATAAAATCAGCACCTAATTCCTTCCATCATGATCCGTGAACCACTTCCTTTAGTAGTGTCAGCAGCAACATTAAATAGCAAATATACCCATCTTGAATCACCATGGCCTCTTCTTTAAAATAAGGGGAATGCAATGTGATTTCTCAAAGAAACATAATGATCACCGTGGTTCAGCATTTGCAGCCCAAAGACGTGACCCATGCTCTTTCTACCAAAAGGAATTAAATTGTTTAACTGCTTCTAAAAAGCTGTTGACCTTGGCTTCCATTTTGCAGGACGTTACCATGTGCTCACAAACATCTAATCACCGTAAAAGAAAACCAAAATCCCTCTCACACCATTTTCCCAGCTAGCGTTTTCTCAAGCCAAAATATATATGAAAACCAAGTTTGTCCAAGAAAAGTGTCGGCTCCCCAAAACCAAAAGAACCGTTCCAGCACACCCAACAACCAATTTTTTTTACTTCAAGATAAAATGAAAGTTGCAAGAAGGTAAACACCGGACCCACTAATGCTGCAATGCAATGAAGTTAGGAGAAAAAAAAAAGAAAACATTGTAAATTCCTAAAAGAACAAGCACGTGCAGTGGTACCTTCCAAGATGTCACACCTTTGGTTCATTCTTCAAGAAAGTTAAATGCTAAAATCACATGATGAGGATACTTCTAGGCAACGTGTTGTTTCTTCCAAATCACCTTTCCACTACTTCTCAATCAAATAAAACGAGATGTGCTCAACTGTGACACATGCTCCACCATTTCTCAAATATAAAATGAACCCAAGCCTTTTACAGCAACACATGAATCAGCGTTTTCACAAAAATAAAAAGGGAAAAGAGTGCTTCATTTCTCATCCGACCCGTGGCTGCAACGTGTTGCATTACTCAATAAAAAACTCAAAAGAAAAACTCCAGCCCTATGCTCTAGAACCGTGAGCCACCAAAAAACATTCCTCTGGAAAACATTTCAGCCATCCAAAAAGAAAAATGAAATTCCGAGAGAGAGCTCATGCAAGTGACGGCTGCCTCCCATATTCCTAGGTCTCTGAATCCTTTTAAGTGGGTGGGGTCCACCTACAATAAAACCCTAGAGCCATGTCATCTCCCTTTACAATTGGGCCTAGTCTATCACTACCAAAAATTGGCCCAAAAATACAAAACTTTGTTTAAAAAGCCTAATCTACTAAATTAAAATTTGACTAATCTTAAAGTGTCTTTGTGGAGAGTCTTGAACGAATTGATGTCCTCTCAAGTGTCCAAAATTGTATCTCCAAATTTTCCTGTAATTAATAATGCAAATAATTAGTTCAGAATATTCAAATTAATTAAAATTAAAATTTCCAGTCAAATTAAGCACTATTATCAAAAATGGGAAAATATCGGACATTTAAGAACAATTCCCTGATTAATTCTAGCACAATAAACTAAGTAAAATCAATAAAATATCGATTCATCAACAGGCATAGTTGAATCAGAGCAGTTCAGTTCATTCGAGCAGAGCACAATAAAAATAAAATAAAATCAAGGGAAATACACATTTAAAACCAAAAATTAAAAATTAAAAAGTAAAGGTTCAGAGCACTGGGTTGCCTCCCAACAAGCGCTTCTTTAATGTCACTAGCTTGACCCGGTCAGCTGCATCCCTCAGTAGATGCTTTTTTACATGTAGATCCTCTGCGTTCCACTTTATTGAACAACTTCTTCTCTTTGTTGAATCTTTTTAGGAATTCAATATACCCAGGAATTGACTGCAGTGTTCTTTTTACCGGAAGTTTAATCTTCAATTTCTTGATGATTTTTAGTTGCTTGGATTCTTTTCCTTTCTTCTTCCTGTGATGCTTCTTTGAGTGGGAAGGGTTTTTTTTATGTGATTCTCTCTTTTTGCTTTCATCCTTCCCCTCTCTCTTTTTCTCCTTGGGACACTCCTTAGGGCACAAAGGGCTTTTCTCAATTTTTTTTCTTTTCTTTCTCAACCCCTTCTTTTTCTTCCTTTACATTCCTCTCATTCAAACATTTTTTGCTTTTCTCTCTGTTTCTATCTCATCTTCTTTCTCTTCTTCTTTTTGCTCTTCATCACTCAAACTCTCTTCTTCTTTTCTCTCTATTTTTTTCTCCTCCTCTCTTTTTTCTTCCTTTTCTCTTTCCTCATTTGGGACTTTATCACTTTCAATGACAACATCTTTGCATTCCTTTCCATGATTAAGATCACCCAACATTTGCATCAGGAGCTTAAAATGTGTCGTCATCCTTTCGGATGCCTCTTGAATGTTTTTCCGACTTGAGAGGGACTCTTGTAAGAACTCCTAGAGGGCCTCCTCAAGCTTTGTAGTGCTATCAGCTTGTGGTGGACTAGTGAATAGCCCATATTGACTTTGATTTGTGCTTGGGTGGGGTTCCCACCAGTAGTTGAAATTATCCTGGTAAAATTGCATCTTGTTAGAGCATATTGTGAGACCTGTATAGAAATTCTAGAGAGAGGTTGTTAGTGATAAAAATTAATAATAAAAATTTGGGGGTTGAAAAATAAAAATAAAAATGGAAAATTAAAATTTAATGAATAAAATAAAATAAAGTCAAAATCAATCGGGAATCACACAAATAGAATAGCTTAAACCATGAGTCCCCGACAACGGCACCAAAAACTTGTTGGGACAAATCGGCAAGTGTACCGAGTCGCACAAGTAATATAAAATGCAAGACCAAGTATCGTATCGCAGAGGACTCTCGGCGTTCAACAATGGTGTGAAAACAAGATTAATTAAGACTTAAAAATAAAAAGAGATCATGGATTGTATTGCAAAAGAATAAAATAAAACAAAGTAAAATTGATCAATGGCAAAAGAGCACAGAGATGAATAGAGGTTGATTTATATGAGATGAGTATGTTGTTGGGGTTTAGATTTGACCAAAGTTCCCTCTCATGTATATAAGAATTCTTCTTTATTCATTAATGCGAACATCCCTCACTAAAACACTTAAACCCGATCCCTCGGTAAATAAGCTTGTCCCTAATTACCAGTTCATACAATTCCTAGCATTCCTGGTAAAAAGATGTGAAGATCAAGAGGTTAAGACGACTAAGACTCATACCCTCATCCCTGAGCAATATAACCCTTAGGAGTAATTCAACAAGGACCTGAATTGAAAGGAACCTCCCAGCACTCATACAACTCACAGATAATGCTATTGTATAAGCAAGAATAAAGCAGATGAATTACTCTAACAAATAATGAAATAAAGCATATAGAATTAAGACTCAATTGAAATACATGAGAGTTTACAAGGTTATATCATTCCCCAACAACAAATAGAAATTAGTCCCCCATAGACATGGGGGAACTCTACGAAAAATGGTAGAAAAGAAAAGAATGGAAGACTAAGAATTGGCTAGGAGTGTATTGTTATGCTCTCTTCTGCCAGGGATGCAAAACCTAGAGTCCCAGGGGTCTTTAAAATAGTGTCAGACGCTTCCCAAAGTGCGGCCCGGTCCACTAAAATCATCGTAGGGAGTTGGCCCAGCGTGATTTGAGGTTGATGTGGGGCTTGGGCGTCAGTTTTCAACCCGTTATCACTAGACATGAGGGAATTCTCTTGATATTAATATTACCTAGACATAAGAATTGGAGGATCAATTTCCTAAAGCTTTTGTGCGAATGTAACGCATGAATAATTGCTAGGGAGACTAGACATAGTAAACTAGTAATTAGGAGTAGAGTCTATACATCAAGATATTGATAGTAGGGGATTTTAGAAAGTGGCATGAACATTGATAAAGAAATCGAATTCAGTAAGAATAGTAGATATTAGAGAGTGGATTAGGATGAGACCATAAAGCCCAATAACATCATTCATCCATATCGTTCAATTGATCAATTCTCACATGCATGTTTATTTTCCGTTTTGCATTTAAAACTCAAATTATTGTTTACTCAAATCTTATGATGTCAAAACATCAAATGAATGTTTAGACCTAAGAGTCCTTTGGGAAACGATACTCGGACTTACCATTTTATTATTACTTGATACGATCTGGTATACTTGCCGAAGCCTTAACAGCAATGGGACGTGAGAGGAAGCAATTATGTTTGGAGAGAAATAGAATTAGCAGAGTTAAGAAGGAAATGAGTGGGAGAAGAATTGGATATCACATAAAGGAAAGGCAAAAAAGTCTCAGGAGCTAACGGAAATAGGAAAGGAAAACAAAGACCAAGGTATGGGGGAGTTAAATTGCTTTAGATCTTGTATCTTGTTGTTCTATGAATATGAATCATAATGGTGTCTTTGGATTCTGAAATTTATATAATATAGTTGATAGTAACTGAAATAAGTGTATGAATGTATTTATTAAGAGAAATAGATGTGTATGGGTGTTGTTATCTTCGCTTGGGCTGCAGTTAGTGACATGTATGAGTCTGAAAAAGTAAGTATATGATGTATGCTCTGTTTTGGTAATGAAATATTAGAATGGGTTTCCTTGATGGGATAGTTATGTGTCAAGGATAAAGGAGTGTATATGTTTGATCTGAATTAGTTATACTGGGTATTCCCACCAAACCAATGAGCTACGTTGATATGGGTTGGAGTAATTGATAATTGGTTTATTCTTGTGCCTTAATATTTGATAGCTCAGATTTAAGTGTAATGAAATAATGATAGATATTGAAATATGGTGGTGTGAGTGCTCAGAAATCTTTTTTTTTTCATTAGTCCTGAGGAAGTCTGATGCATGTATTAAGTGTGCAAATTGGTTTTAAAAGTTGTTTAAGCCTAACTATGGTGTAATTGCTGTTTTAAAAAGTGTTTTAGTAAATTACAGTGGCTGAAACTTGTTGGATGGTATTTTTTTAACTCAGAATCCCGAAATTTTTCTGGTTGTGGTTTGCTATGTATACTGTCTCAGAATTCTGCATAAACTGTTGTATATTATATGGCAAGCTAAGATAAGTTTTCGTCTGAGATTTTGGGTATACTTTCTCAGGCATTTGAGTTTATTATGATGAGACTTAGCACTTTCAGGTAACAAGAAATATCCCTGCAGAATAAGACAACAAAGCCAACTATAGAGAAGAGAAGTTTCTGATAAATTACAAAAGCAACATCAAAAGTAGCTTCAAGAAACTGACTACATTTCAGAAATAAAAGTAGGTACTAGATACTATCTTTTAGAAATTTCAGTCTTATAAAAGAATTACATACCTTTTCCATAGTATATAGATATGTAGGTTCAAATAACTTGGCTTTCTTTTTAAGCCAATGCACTGAAATTGAATGAAAACTTATTAAACAGAAGTACAAATATAATAGTGTGAGAAACAAAGAGAGTTGAGTCAGGTAAAAAATATACACATTCCTATGACAAACTCATATTGCAAATTACAGAGGGTCATATATTAATTGTTTTCAATATTATGCTTCAAAATTTTCTACTAGAAGACAGTAAAACGCAATGAATTTCCGTAAGTATATAGATTCTAAAATTCTAAGAATATATAACCCATTCTTACGTAGCAACATTTATCAGCATGTGAAATTTACCAAGTGAGAAATACAATGCAAAAGCCATTAACTTCTGAGGCTAAAATTTTATCAAATAAAAACCAACATAATTTTGTAACAAGACTCTTCCTTTTCTTCATGCCTCATGTAGTTTTAATTTGGTCAAGTATATAAAATTCAAATCAAAACTACAAAAACCCACTCTTATGCTTTATAAGGAATGAAACAATTATCTAAACCAATTTTCTATTTACGACATGCACACTTAAGGCTTCTTGAAACTTTGAAAGGAACCCCAACAAACACATTCTCTTATTTATAAATGCCACTTGGCACAAATTATAATTTAAACATGAAAGGAAAAAATGTAACTTCCTGCATTAGTATTAAGCTTGTCCAAATGAAGCATATGCATCCATTTGGGAATATCAAGATTTAGGTGTACACCAGTTGTTTCGGTTGGATTTGTATCTTCCATTACCTACACAATTTCTTTTATACGTCCGGTCAGACTTTTTTCGTGCTCACCTATCCTTCTGATCCGTCGTTCGCTTCTTGTTAGTGTCGTTCGGCCGGGTACCTGCTAAAGGCACTCCGACACTCAAGTCAGTTTACGAATTAGATTTTAGAGATAGAAAGAGAGTGAATACTGAAGTTAAATGAGCATTCAATGTAACCAACGACCTTTCACCTTTGACTTGTATTTATAGCACTTGTTACGGGCCTGTGATTAGCTGCTCCTTAATCACGGCCCAATCAGTGGCCCAACCTTCCTAATTGCATTTTAGCTTAATCCCATTTTAATACTTCCTTTCGCCACGACTGGGTTTGTCCAGCCGTCCCTTGCTGTGGAGCGGTCGATTGTTGCCTGTATTCGCTCACCTTTCGGTTCGCAGGTGACGCTGCGACCTTAAGAGGTTATGCAGATCTTCGTGAAAACCCTTTAACGCTCGCCAGGATACCGTTCTCCTGTTCGTCATGGCGCTCGTGGTTATCCATGCCTGAACGGCTGGGATATACAGGTTTCACCGTCGTTACCGAGAAGAGGCAACCCTCTGTAAACCCTAGCTCCTAACCATGCTGGTTGAGTGTGCGCTTTCCGCCGGGCGTCCGGTATATCCCTGGATCCGTCCGGCCCATACGGTACACCAACCATATTTTACACTTGAAAATTCAAAGCTTAGCAGAGCTTTAAGCAAAATTTATATTTTCGTCGCTTTTGACATCGTTACTTAGCTGAATTTGCTTTTTTCTTTTAGATTGCATGGTTGTCCCCCGGTCCCCGCCAATCCAACTTTCTGGCTGCCAAAAGCGAGTCGGCTCGAGCAACTACCCTTGCCAGAGACCAAGCTCTTCCTTTCCCCAAGCGTCCTCCTTCATCTGCCACCCGGGTAACCATTGCCTCGTTCGGCACTACGCAGGATACTCCTACGGGTGGCATAAATTTGACGACGGCCACTCAGGCGCCGGTGGTGGAAGGCGTTCCTATTACTTCTAATGTCCCTTCCACGGCGGCCGGCTCCAATCCTGCTGTCGAAGTGGCCTCCCAATCGGCCCCGATACCTCCCTCGGCATCACATAAGAGAAAAAGGAAGTCTCAGAAAGGTGGTAAGTCTTCCTCCACAAAATGCCGACGGGAGAGCAGTGAACCGGTCGTTCCTCTCCTAGGTGGTGTATTCAATTCCGAGTACAACGTGGGTCGGTTTGTTGACTTCAACTGAGGACCGGCCTATCGGGCTTTGTTGGAGTCGCTGCCCGGGTCCACTATGTTGGATTCTATTTTTGAGATGGCAAGCAGGACTGCCTCGATGATCGGGTATGTCCGAAACGTTGGCGACTTTAGAGGGTCGGGGGAGGTAAAGAAATCTTTATTGAAGGAACAAGAGAAGACCGCAGCCCTGGAAGCGGAGCTGGAGGGAGTGCGAAAGACTCTTGAAGAAGAAAGACAGCGCACGACCACTGCCTCCACCAAACTTGAAGAAATGGCTAAGCAACTGAAAGAGGAGGAGACGACCAAGTCGGTCTTGGAGGAAGAGTGTACTCAGCTGAAGCTGGCGGCTGCTGAGCAGAGAGAGATTGAACGCAGGCTCCAGGGAAAAACTGTGGAGCTGCATACCGATTTAAGTGCAGTCCGGGCGGATCTGAAGGCCGCACAGAAGAGGATATCTGAGTTTAATGATACCTTGGGGCGGAGCATGAAGACGGGTTCTACAAGGCCTTGAGGCAGGTGGTCGTACTTCTTAAGGTGGATAAGCCCCTTGAACTTGGCTTTGATTTGTACAAGGATTTATATGACGGCGTGCTGATGGAGATCGAACCATCGGGAATTGCGGTCGCTGGGGCTGATGCCGGTGCCGAGACTGTTGCGGGCTCCACAAGTGCTGCCGTTGAGAATGTTGAGAAATAGGGCTCATAGTTTAGTTAAAAAAAAAAATTTTAGGGTTGAGGTTTGTTTTTTTTTTGAAATCGTTATTCAGACAGATGGTAAACGATTCACTTTGTTGGTTTACCCTACCGTCCGTTCATACGACATTTTGTACCTCCTCTTAAGCATGAATCAGTTGTGTTTTCGCAATTTACAGAACCGTACTCTATCCGTTACTATTTTTCTTTGGGTAAGTTGTTATTAACCGGGACTTCAATCCGGTTCTTTAGTTGGACGTTTTAATCTTGGTGTATTTCGCATGGGGTCGGCAGGCTTTGCCCTTCACCGCCTGGCCAAGTTGACAGGACATTTCCGTTCATCAACTTGGTTTCTGGAAGGGGTCGGCAGGCTTTGCCTTTCACCGCCCGGCCAAGTTGACAGGATATTTCCGTTCATCAACTTGGTAGTTATTTCGTTGGTTATCAATATGTTCGGAGTCATGTAGATGGGAGCATCCTGTCATTTCATTCAAATACGGATAAAAACTTATACAGAAGTTATGACATCAACTAAAGTACAATTTAAGGTGAGATACGTTCCAAGTGTTGTTAACATGCTTCCCATCTAGCTTGGTGAGACGATATGCCCCATTGCCTAAGACTTGAGTGATTTTGAATGGACCCTCCCATTTTGCTGCTAGCTTGTCGTGGGAAGCCTGTCAACGGACGTCTCCTGTCTTTCTCCAAACCAGGTCTCCCTCCTGGAAGTTCCTAGAGCGCACCTTGGTATTGTACTTTCTTTCCACCATGCGGCGGCATGCTTCAGCTCTCAAGACTGCCCAGTCGTGCCGTTCGTTGATGGTATCCAGCTCCACCCTCAGCTCTAGGTCATTTAGGCGAAGATCTTCTATGTTCCTGCGTAGTGATGGTTCCCCTAACTCGACTGGCAACATCGCGTCAGTTCCATACGTCAGGTTGAAAGGGGTCTCACCGGTGGTTCCGTGTGGAGTACACCGGTACGCCCATAGGACTTCTGGGAGTTCCTCCACCCAAGCCCCCTTCTTGTCCCCTAGTCTTCTCTTTAGTTCAGCGACAAGTGTCTTATTAACAGCTTCAACCTGGCCGTTTGTTTGTGGGTGCTCCACCGAACTGGTAGCATGTTTGATTCCCAGACCTTCAAAAAATTTCTCGAGCTTCTGTTCGATAAACTGTCGTCCATTATCCGTGATTATCGTTCGTGGTAGGTCGAACCTGCAAATTAATCTCCAGCAGAATTTCTGTACCAGGCTAGCGGTTATGGTGGTCAACGGCTCGACCTCTACCCACTTGGTGAAGTAGTCGATAGCGACGAGTAAAAACTTCTTTTGAGCCGGGCCAGGTGGAAAAGGTCCCACAATGTCCATGCCCTACTAAGCGAACGGCCATGGAGCGACTATATGGTGCAAAGTGTGAGGGGGAGCATGTTTTTCGTTAGCGTGGGCTTGACATTGGATACATCGCCTCGTGAAAGTCATTGCGTCATTCTCCATAGTCGGCAAATAGTAACCGGCGCGTAGTATTCGTGCCTTCAACGTGCGTCCTCCCGTGTGGAAGCCGCAGATGTCGTTGTGTAGTTCATCCATCACATACTGATCTTCCTCCCCAGACAGGCATTTCAGTAGCGGTGAAGAGAAACCCCTTCTGTACAGGTCGTCGCCGATGAGGACAAATCGGGCGATCTTTCTTGTTTCATTCTGTCGTAACGTTTCACCATTGTCATGCTTCTTCATCAATCCTCGGATATCTGCGTGCCAATCCGTAGACCCCTCGGTCGTCACTGCTTGGCACTCGATTGTTGGTTGTAAGAGGACCTGGCGGATGATAGTGGTCAATTGACCCTTCTCTTTACCTGCACTGAGTTTAGACAGCATGTCTGTCCAGGCGTTCTGCTCCAGCGGTATGTGTAAGATTGTTACTTTCTCAAACTCCTTGGAGAGAGCGAAGGCTTGATGAAAGTACTTGAGGAGGTGGTCCTCCTTAACCTGGAAATCACCGTTCATCTGCCCCACAACCAATTGTGAGTCTGTACGGCACGTAAGCCGTCGTGCCCCCATATCTTTAGCAAGTTGCAGACCTGCTAGCAGAGCTTCATATTCAGCTTGGTTGTTGGAGGCCTTGAACTGGAACACCAGCGAGTGTTCCACTAGAAAACTGTTCGGGCCTTCAAGCACTACGCCCGCTCCACTCACCGTTCGTCCGGAAGCCCCGTCCACATATAGGTTCCAATCATCTTCGTTTGTCAGTGGTATTTCAGCGGCGAAGTCAGCCAGGTTTTGTCCCTTGATTGAGCCTTTTGGTTCGTATCGCAGGCCGAATTCTGATAGCTCTACAGACCATCCGACCATGCGTCCAGCGAGATCTGGTTTCCTCAATATCTTGGACATAGGATGATTCGTACGCACCACTACCTGATGGCTTTGGAAATACGGCCTAAGCCTCTTGGCCGCATTGAGAAGTGCTAGTGCGACCTTCTCTATCTGCTGGTAACGGGTTTCCGCCTTGTTGAGGGTCCGGCTGATGAAATATACCAACTTTGGAGTGGGTTGTTCTTGTAATAAGGCGGCACTGACGGCCGCATTAGAAATCCCCAAATACACCTGTAGTTCGGCTCCCGGGGTGGGTCGGTTCATGATCGGGGGGCTCATAAGGATGCCCTTAATGTCGTTAAACACTGATTCGCACTCCTCATCCCAAGCGTCCGCAGAATTTTTCTTCATCTTCTTCAAAATGGGTCATAATCGTTCAGCGAGCTTGGGTATGAAGCGAGATAAGGCCGTTAGCTGTCCGACCAATCTCTGTATCTCCTTCAACGTATTCGGGCTTTTCATCTCCAAAACGGCCTCGCATTTGTCCGGGTTGGCCTCGAATCCTCTAGAGGTGAGCATAAATCCCAAGAACTTGCCGGCGGCCACTCCAAAGGTGCACTTGGCTGGGTTAAGACGCATCCCATATCTGCGCACTTGGCGGAATATCTCCTTCAGGTCTTGTAGATGTTTGGTCGCATCAGATGACCGGACGACCATGTCATCCACGTACACATCCATGCAACGTCCTAACTGCTGGGAGAAAATGCGGTCCATCAACCGTTGATAGGTAGCGCCCGCGTTTTTGAGACCGAAGGGCATGACTTCGTAGTAGAAGTTGGCTTCATCTGTGATGAAGGCGGTCTTTTCCTTATCCGGGCCGTGCATGGGTATCTGATTATACCCGGAATAGGCGTCGAGAAAACTCAGCATCTGATGGCCGGATGCTCCATCCACCAGCATGTCAATGCTGGGTAGCGGGTATGAGTCTTTCGGGCAGGCCTTGTTAAGGTCGGTATAATCTGTGCACATGCGCCACTTACCGTTGGCTTTCTTCACCATTACCACGTTGGCTAACCATGTGGTGTATGTGACCTCTCGAATGAAGCCGGCTTCCAACAATTTCTTTACCTCTTCTGATACGGCCCTCCTTTTCTCTTCTCCCATCTTCCTTTTCATCCGGGCCACCAGCCGGGCTTCTCTGAACAATGACAACCGGTGGGACATGACTGAGGGATGGATCCCAGGCATGTCAGCGGCCGTCCAGGCAAATAGGTCTCTTCCGCCACTGTGAAGCTCTTAAGCTCTTCTCCACTTCGGGATTCAGCCCGCGAGCTATCAAAGTGGTTTGGGAGGCATTACTTCCCACAACCACTAGTTGTGTCTCCCCTAACGGCTCCAACCGATCGTCCGTATTAGTTCGGGGGTCAAGGTCAGTCATGGCGACGTTGGCCCCTGTTATTTTCCTTCGAGCTACCTTAGGATACATCTTCATCCCGGCCACATAGCATTCTCAGGCGAGTTTCTGGTCTGCGCGGACGACACATATGGTTCCCTTACTAGTGGGGTATTTTAACGTCAGGTGAGGGGTTGACACAATGGAGCCGAACGAATTTAAACAGGGACTTCCTAACAGGACATTATAAGACGTGTTGGCCTCCACCAGCAAATACCTCACATTATGCTCCTTTTGTTTTGGGACGAAAATTCATGCATTGGCTAAGAAAGGGCTAATAAAAAATGGCCTTGATCATATGACACATACATGCAATTCAGTCAATCATAGAAACCTGGGAAAAATCATTCATGCTTTCAAGTAGATAGCAAACATTCAATCAAAAACTCTGGAGTCCAAAACCTCACATATAAGCTTCACTCACTATTCCAGATATCCCAGATAACCACCTTGCTTAGCATCATAATCACAATCACAATATCATCATGCATCTGTTCACATAGCTTGTGAACACCCACCTGTATTTCAGCATATAGTGCACAATCTCAACATCATCAATATCAAAGCATCATCAAGCAATACCCATCATACACAAATATCAATATCAAACCACTACATCATATATAGTTTTCAACCAAGTACATCAAACCCTATACTAAAAACAGAAGCAAATAAGTTTCAAAATACAAAAACAAAAGATAGAAAAATCTTGTTCTAGTCTAGATAGCATCCATCAGTAAATGTTATCTCATCTCCTCAGCCCATGTTGTCATCGGAGTCCTCCTCCTCTCCTTTTTCTGCATCTTCAAAATCATCGTCCATATCATTTTCCTCCAAAGTTGGAGCTTCAGCTGCTCCAACTTCGATTCCTTCCTCTTGTTCCCCACAGTCTTGATCCTCTTTCCTGATGAGGAGGCTGTTAACACCCTGGCAAGTGTACCAGATCGTATCAAGTAATCAATAGACGGTAAGTCCGAATATTGTTTCCCGAGGGACTCTTAGGCCTAGACGTTCATGTGAATTGATTTCATAAACTTGATAAAGATTAAATTTAGGGTTTGTAATGCTAAACGAAAATAAATATGCAAATGCAAAAGTTTGATCAATTGGCAAATAAAGATATGAATGAATGGAGTTCTTGGGGTTTACGGTTTCATCCCAATTCACCCTCCTATATCTACTATTCTTATTAAATTCAACTTTGTTATCAATGTTCATGCAACTTTCTAATTTACTCTAAACTCGATTCCTCGGCGAAAAGAGCCTATCACTAATTACTAGTTTACTATTCCTAGTCTCCCTAGTAATTACTAACGCATTAATGTTATAAGCTTAAAGCAATTGACAATCTTATTCCTATATTCCTAGGCAATATTTCATAATCAAGAGAATTCTTCTCAGTTCTAGATTTCCACATACGTTTCCATATCGACAAAATCAATGATCATGACACTGTATGAGTTAAACAATGCAAGCTTTCAATTCAGAGAAGAAAACCCAAACTATTGATAATGAAAGTATATGAATAAAATAAGAACCTTGATATAAGAGAGTTTCAAAAGGATTACATCGTTCCCCAACAACAAAAGGCTTAGTTCACCATATTCATGGTGAACCTAGATGAATTGAATGGAAAGAATGAAAAGATAAACCCTAGATTTGGTTATATTGGAGCTTCCGCATCCAAAAACCGCCTCCAAGGAGTGTAGAAAGTGTTTTGACGTCTCTCTCTACCAAAAGAGACCTTCTCTGGTGCATTCTAGGTCTATTTATAATACAGAAAAATAACAAAATTATGGCCCAGGCCCATAAGTACACCGCTTAATTTTGCAAAAGCTTCAACATTGAGTTGTGGTAGGATGCCACTACATGTTAATATTATAAGTTTGGAGCATTTAAGCTCCAGACCGTTGAACGTCAGAATTGTGTCGTTGAATGCCCAGTTTTGTGATAAGAATAATGTTGAGCGTTAGTCTTGTTGTTGAGCTCCACCTTTTACGAAAGGTTAGGTGCTGAGCACCACCTCTTAGCGTTAGTGTGTATATTGCATTTTGTTTTCTTTTTTGGTTTTTTGAGATAGATTATAATAGACTTTTTGGATGTTTATGATTATCATTATGTTTGATTGAGGTGGTGATACTCTTGTGGACATGTATGGTGATATAATATTAAAAGAATTTTAAGGGGAAATTCTTTGTGGTGATAATTTTAGTGTATGTCTTGACATATGTGAGAGGGTATCCTAACACTTTAATAACCATTCATACCAAGATACAACAAAAAAAATGTTATGTCGTGAAGAGTAGTAAGTCCAGGGACAATGTTTAACCCTATGCGCAAAGGTGATTAACCTTGTATGTGGTCGGGGATAACTCCTTTAGGCTAGACTCTATAGAGCCTAGAAACCACTAGAGGTGCGTACCTATATGATGAGTTTCGATATCAAGGGCATTTATCCGAATAATTGAGTTTAGTGTCAATTGTTATGTGATATTATGTAATTTATCATATATTATCCTTGTTTAGCTTGTATTTGATATAATTTAAATATCTTATGATAATTCATTTGTTCATTAACTTACCTATTTTTTTTTGTGTTTTGTTGTTCTTTTGTGAAGATCCTTTACGGTGTGAGCAGATAATCGTGAAGTAGGTGATAGCATGTCTTTGATTGAAAGCAAAGATGTAACAAAGTAATTTATAGTTTTCTTATATTTTTGTACAAAAATTGTTTTTGTTTTAACAAAAAAAAACTCAAATAGTGTATAATATATATATATATATATATATATATATATATATATATATATATATATATATGGTTATTATGATGAATAATATTAATATCATATATATTTTTAACTATTTATTTTGTGTCATCAAATTTTATGATATTTTATTTAGTAATTTTATATTACTAAATAGAATTAAGAAATAATTAATGTATACAATAATTATAGAAGAAGTACGGTTACCGATTGCATACTAATAATTAAGCAAATTTGGATTAGTTTTACCTTGCGTGAATCTCATAAGCACAAAGAGTATGTAAAAAGTTGGGAGTCTTAACTAAAGGCAAAAGATATGACTCTCTTAATTCAAAAGTTAATAATAATAAGGTCAAAATAATTCCTTACGGAAATTGACATATTTATAAGCAAACAGTCATAAATTCTTTATTATCTGAAATATTAAAAAATATTTTCAGTTACAGAAAATAATAACAAAATATAAAAATAATAACCTTATATAAATATTTTACTTTTATTAAAATATCTCATAAATTATAATATAACTAATTAAATCCAAACTTCTTATTAGGTCTATAATATATATAGGAACGTGATGATCAAAACCAGTGACAGCAAAAGGAAAAGGATGGGGTGTTTTTGCTCCCGAGATAGAAACCCAAGTGATAAGAGCAAAAGCAAGAGTGGTGGAAGATTGCAGGGTCGTGGCAGTGAAGGTAGCACCAGAAGAATCGATGGTGGTTTGGTTTCTCTACCGGCCATGACAATGGCAGTAACTGATTATGGTTTCACTGGTCATCATCATTCAAGTGGTCATCATGGCGGCGGAGGTTGTGGAGGTGGCGGCGGAGGTTGTGGAGGAGGGGGTGGCTGTGGCGGTGGAGGTTGTGGAGGAGGTGGAGGTTCCTAAGTCGTTAACTAATGTAGTCTTGAACGGTAAGACATTTTTCTTTTTCTTTTTTTCTAAACAAAAAATAAATCATAAACGACAATAATTTCTTTTGGCACTTTTATTTTACAAAATTCACAATTTTAGTCATAAACATTTTTTTTCCTGCAATTTGAGTCTGTATACTTTCATTTATTCACAATTTTGGTTATTGAATTTCGTTTTCTGTTTTGTCTCCCTTGATTTTTAATTACTCAAAGATTTTTATTACTTCGAATTTGAGGCAATGAAAATTATACAACATATAGATAATTAAAAATTCAAGAATAAAAGTTAGAAACAACTATCAACTAAAATTACAGATTTTATAAAATATAGGAAACAAAATTACACTCAGGATCACAAAACTGAATTTTTAAATTCAATACCAATGAATTTTTAGGTGACATAAATTTATGTAAAATAAAATATCCAGCTTAAAGGTGTAGACTCACGTAAATTTTTTGTTTTTTTTTTTTTAACTTAGTCGATTTTGACAGATCAAAATCTGAAATTTAGAAAAATATCATTGTTAATTTTGTATATAATATGCAAATTATAGTCTGAATGTAACCAAATTTTAAATTATGGAAAACGAAATTGTACTGTAAGGAGTGAGGCGGACGGCCGTACGAAGCTAGGACCATAAGATAGGACAACCGGTGCGACTCGGCCCGGTCTAGGCGGTCGGGAGTGACTTTCCGTAAGAAAAACCTTGAAGAATTCACTATCATGCTAGTACAAGATAGCACCGCATTCTCCATGCTCATCAAAATGCTGGGACGAAACGGTCGATAGGACCAAAGCGTTGATTCGCTAAGTCGCCGAACGGGAGGACCGACAATCGAGTAGACCTCATCGACAATACGTTGTCGTGTCCGCATGACTGTCTAGTCATAACCGGTTCGTCACACCAAGATGATCGACCATTCTCCGTGTCAAGATGATCGAACATGTTCCTAGTCGGCCGCGCTGCCGCCACGCGCCCGTCCGCGCCTTGGGAACGAGCATTCTACAATGGAACATGTTCCTAATCGGCCGCGCCACCCCGCGCGTTCGTTCGCGCGTGGGAACATGAGCATTCTCCAATGGAACATGTTCCCAATCGGCCGCGCCGCCACGCGCGTCCATCCGCGCCGCCACGCGCGTCCATCCGCGCCTTGGGAGCATGAGCATTCTCCAATGGAACATGTTCCTAATCGGTCGCGCCGCCCCGCGCGTTCGTCCGCGCCGTGGGAACATGAGCATTCTCCAATGGAACGTGTTCCCAATCGGCCACGCCGCCAAGCGCGTCCGTCCGCGCCTTGGGAGCATGAGCATTCTCCAATGGAACATGTTCCTAATCGGCCGCGCCTCCGCGCCGCGCGTCCATGTAACCAGAATGCTCATCGGAATCTTCTTCCTAATTCACCACATCAGAGCTAAGAGAGGCGGCAACCTAGGATAGTCTTTCTTGTTTTATAGGTAAATCTTTACGTCGTCAATGTCATCTAACTCGGACAGAGACAAGTAGGACGGACGGTTCACTGACGGGCGATGAAGATCCATGAAGCCGCAAGGTCACGACCACCGATTCACCGGGAGAAAGCGATCCCGCCAGGAATGACCAGCCGGACCACGGGAGCCTGCTCACACTTACTCAGTCCAGGTAAGGAAAAGGATTAAATCGAGATTAAAGTAAAACGCGATTACAAGAGATGGGCCGTAGATTTGGCCGTGATTAAGAGATTGTTAATCCTTGGCCCATCATGAGTACTATAAATATGAGCTGTTGGTTGTCGCAACCGAAAAATCGCGACGGGACGACGACAATCCAAAAAAGGAACGATTTTCGAAAAAAGGATTTTTTGGAGTCGCCACCATAGTTTATCCTGGAAAACTATGGAAAAAACCATAAAAGATAAGGCAAGGTCTACAAAACCGGACTCAGGGTCCGGGAGTCGGTTACGTGAAGGGAAGGTATTAGCACCCCCACACGCCTGCCCGAAGGAAATACCTTTAACAAAAAACGCGAATTTGATGTGATTTTGAAAAATGTTTAATTTCCCCTAAACAAAATAAAATTTAACTCTAAAGAAAACAAAATACTTTTTGTGTTTTTTGTGCCCGACAAGGACTGGCCTTGCTCCTACGTATTCTCAGTTAGACTGAGAAATCAGGGTTACGTAGTTCTTTGAAAAATAGTTTGTTGTTTGAAAGAGGATGTTCTAGTATTTTTTGGAATTTTTATGTAAGAAAAAGAAAAGATCTTCTAGCACAAGGACGATGTGTGCGATCACACATGCGCTAGAAACCTTAAAATAGTTTTTGATTTTTATTTAAAGAAAAGAAAAGGTTTTCTAGCACAAGGACGATGCGTGCGATCACACATGCGCTTGAAACCTTAAAATATATATTTTTTAAAATTTTATTTATAGAAAAGAAAGGGTTTTCTCGCACAAGGACGATGTGTGCGATCACACATGTGCTAGAAACCTTAAAATAATTTTTTATAATAATTTAATTAAAAAATTTTATTTATAAAAGGAAAAGGGTTTTAAAATAAAACTATAGTAGAGTTAAACCTAATTTATTTATATGTAAAAAAGGGGATGGTAAAAATGGTGTACAAATTTAAATTAATTTTTTTAAAAAACGGATTGGGCCTAAGCCCAAGTGGAAAACGGGTGGAAAAAGGATAAAAAAGAATGCATAAGAAATATGGGGTGCCAATGGAAAAAAGGGGGGTGCAGAAATGGATAGGGGTGCGAAAGGGAGAAAAAGGGGGTGCATAAATGGATATGGGTGCGAAAGGGAGAAAAAGGGGGGTCCAGAAGTGGATATGGTCTTTTTTTTTGTTTTAAATTTTTTATTACTATTTATTATTTATTACTATTATTATTATTTTTTCTTTTTCGGTGGGCTTGGCACGGAAGCCCATGGCCCTTCCCCCCTTAACCTATAATTCTGCTAGGGGTCACACTCTCTCAGCCTCACTTCCCACACACAACTCTAAGACAGAACCCCCCCCCCCCCCCCACCCTCTCTCAAAGCCCAGGATGAGGATTCACACACCACCGCACCGGCCACCGCCTTTCTGTCGCGCCACCACGAGCCATCGTCGCCCCCAAAACACCGGCGTCCACTCCTTGAAGCCATCGCCGGCGACGACGCCTTCTCTCCTCCTTTCCGCAGTAGCCTAGGGTTGGGGGGGGTCTACCACCCTTGAGCACTGCCGGCCACCGCTTCAAACCAGCGACCACCACCAACAAAACGCCAGACGACGTCAACCCCTACCAACAGCGTCGCGTCGACGCTCCCATTTCCTCCTCCGAGACCGAAGCCACCACTGTCGGAGAAGCAAAACGCCGCCGACGAGCTCTGCCGCTGCTGGCGAGCTCTTCTTCCTCCCTCCTCATCTTCGCGCGAGAGGAAACATCGCATTCCACACCATGCCTCCAACGCCACAACGAGGCCGGACGCCGCTGCGACTACAACAGGGCAGTCGCCCCTTCCCTACCAAATCAGAGCGCCACCGCGAACCACTGGTCACCGCGCCGCCACCTTCTCCTCCCCTGCTCAACGCTGTAACCCCCAACCGCTGTCACCAACGCGCATCACTAACCTCCCTCCCTTTCTCATTATTTCCTTGATTGCAGATTGAAGTTGTGATGTGTGTGAGTGTGGTTTGAGAGTGATAGTTGACGAAGGATGAGTGAAAAGGGTGCTGGGTATCGGTTTGATGATGGCGTTGCAAATGCTGGGTTTGTTTGCTATTACAGGTGAAAGGCCTACGAAGTTGCGATGTTGAAAGGCCGAAGGCATGGTGGACGGTGCCGTTGGCTTCGATTGACGCAATCGAAGGGTGATAGGAACACACCGTGCACACTGTGGTGTTCCTATGTGAATCGGCTTGAGCTGGGGAAGGAAGATGACACACGGGTTGCGATGCAGGGGTGTCGGGATGAAAGTGAAAGGTCGAAGGGAGATGAATAGAGAGCAACAAAAACTTGGGTCGAAGGTTTTTTCTCTTGCTAATTCCGAAAATGAAGTCGAAATTGGGTGGGTTTGACCTTTTTGGCCAGGCGAGACCGGTGTGGTGGTTATTCTTTCTCTTGGAGAGGAAGAAGAAATAAAGGTTGTGTGTGAGGGGTTTATGAATACGAATAGAGATGAATTTGTGGATGGGGCTGTGACAGTGAGTATGGGATGGAAGCGGGGTGATGGCTGCCGGAGATTGGTCTCTGTCTTTGTGTGTGCTTCTTTGCGGATTGAATGAAAATGGAGATGGGTGTTGAGTGGCCGATTCTTATTTTGGGTAACTCTTGCAGGTTGGGTCAAGCTCTGGTGAGGGGAATCGGGTTTGTGTGTGGGATTAATGCTATTGTTTGGCTCATGGCTGCTGTGATTGAATCTGGATATTTGGGTTGATTCCTTTTTCTTTTATTTTGCAGGGAAATGACATTCGGTCAAGGAGAAAATGGTTGTTCAACGCTGTAATGTAGAGAGCGGGATTGCGGAGGTAATGATGTTGATGAGTTTGGGTTTAGCGTGTGAGTGAGGAAGAATGGTGTTGAGGGGTAATGAATAGGGGATACAAAAACCGACTGGTTGGATATTTAAGGAGGATGAAGGTGGTGGAAGGGTGCCGACGGTGGGGGAGACCGTGAATGGAGATGGCTGAAGAGGATTAAGGTCGAATTCAGTGGGAGGGGTGTGATAGTTTCAAGATTGGGTTCGGTGTGTGAGTGAGGAAGAAACTCAGTATTCATAATATCATGCTCAACCACAATGCAACAGTGCATTCATCAACAATATATGGTAAGTTTTAAAACAAGGGAATATAAATTTACCTCTTGGAGCTCTTGTCGTTGATCCTGGACGTCTCCGGCAATTGCAGATGCAACAAACTTTCAAGATCGCCCCTGCTCTGTATACCAAAATCCCCAGAGAAAGCAATGGTCCAGACAAAAACGAAAATGAGACCCCCCCCCCCCCCCCCCCGATTTTTTTTCAACTTCCTTTTTGTTTCCCTACGGCCTCTGCTCCCCAAACCAAAACCCAAAACTGATTCTCCAAAACTGCTCTGCCAACATCCATCTTCCTCTGCCACTGTCCCCTTATTTTGTCGCTTTCGACACTTGGCAACAATCTTTTTCTCTTTTTTCCTTTTTTTTTAAAAAAATTATTATATTTAATATATACCTTTCATATTATATTAAAAATAAAATAAAAAGAGAAAGAAAAAAATAACAATAATAATAGTGAAATTAAAAATATAAAAGGAAAGGTAAAATACAAATCAGATAAAATAAAATAAAAATAAAAGATTAAGCAAAATTAAATAAAAATAACTAAATAAATAAAATAAAGGTAATAATAATAATAAATTTAAAATAAAAAAGAAAAAAGATAAAATAAAAAAACGAAAATAAAATAAAATTAAGTAAATGGATAATAAAAACATGTGACGACAAAATGCAATAAAGTAAGAAAAAAAAACGATACGGACGAAATTGGGTATTGACAGCTGTCCCTCTTTACTTAGATTTTACTGGATAATGTGAGAATGTGATTGTTTTCATATTATATAGTAAAAGATAAGTAAAGATAGAAATACTAATTTCGTCTGGATTTCAGCAGAGGCGAAATGAAATAAAGTGAATACGAAACAAGTTGACCAAGCCCATAAAAATAAGTGAGATCGTAACAAAAGAAAGTGATCACTACCCAGTAGAAAGCCGACAACAAAAACGAAAAACCCGGACTCGACCATTGCCAGCAGAGGGCCAAAATCACAAAACCAAAAACTAAAAGTGTCAGATAAAACTGTGCTTAAAATATATAAAAAAGAGTTAGCCTAAAGTTATGCTTGAGATGAATGAGGTGTACGAAACTCGTGGAAGGTGTACCAACCCTATGGATGAATGATATGAGGTGTACTAACCTTATGGATGAATGATATGAGGTGTACTAACCTCATGGAGGGTGTACAAACCCTATGGATGAATGAAATGAGGTGTACTAACCTCGTGGAAAGGGTGTACCAACCCTATTGATGAATGATATGAGGTGTACTAACCTCGTGGCAAGGGTGTACCAACCCTATTGACGAATGATATGACGTGTACTAAACTCGTGGCAAGGGTGTACCAACCCTATTGAATGAATGATATGAGGTGTACTAACCTCGTGGAGGGTGTACCAACCTTATGGATGAATGATATGAGGTGTACTAACCTCGTGGGAAGGGTGTACTAACCCTATTGATGAATGATGTGAGGTGTACTAACCTTATGGATGAATGATATGAGGTGTACTAACCTCGTGGAAAGGGTGTACTAACCCTATTGATGAATGATGTGAGGTGTACTAACCTCGTGGAGGGTGTATCAACCCTATGGATGAATGATATGAGGTGTACTAAACCTCGTGGAGGGTGTACAAACCCTATGGATGAATGATATGATCATTAGTTGCCATAGAAGCAAAACTTGGATTCAATTTGTTTGAAGAGACGTTGGTAAACACTGAGCAAAACATTGAGATTTTTTGAACAATTTCCTTGCTTTTTTTTGAGAGGTATAATGTAATGTCATGATGATGCGTACATATGAGACGTTTGCTTCATTCACTCTTTTTGTCGTTTTTCATTTTTTCATTCATTTTTTTATTTTATTTTTTTTTTAAAATTCCATGTTTGAAACTTGTTGTCAATATCGTCGTCAAACTCAATGTACGTCCAAAACGCATTTCTTGAAAATAATGTAATGAGTCTTTTGAAAAGGAAAAGAACGTAACCAGGGTTCAAATTCCCTTTAACGCTTTTCGCAAACCAAACTAGCTTGAACCCGAGAAGGTGTAGAAAATGGGTACGAAAGGTAGATGGCTGAATGATTATCTGTGGGCAACATTAGCATTTGAAATTTCCTCACTTAGGGAGGTCCTGTTAATATCTAAACATGCATGGCTCGCAAGGATTGCCCCAAGTTTGTTGTGCATGGTGAATGTGATTTGGAGAGGTGGAAAGGTTTGGGTAAGAAGGATTGCCCAAGTTTAGTTGCGCATGGTAATGTGATTTGGAGATGTGGAAAGGTTTGGGTAGGAAGGATTGCCCCAGTTTAGTTGCGCATGGTGAATGTGATTTGGAGAGGTGGAAAGGTTTGGGTAGGAAGGATTGCCCCAGTTTAGCGATTCTCGTTTGACGGGGAGACTTCTTATCTTTTTGTCTTTCCAATGTTGTTGTTTGTTTGTTTGTTTTTTTTTTTTTGAGATTGTGTCGTTTGTCACATCATTTCGTTCCAGAGTTAAGTTCGTGAGAGAGATCAAGACAAACATTCTTCAGTCGGCGTGGACTTTAATGAGCTTGTACCGGGGCTGAAAGGCAAAAGGTTATGAAAGAAACGGATAATGAAGGCCCAAATAAGTGTTTGAAGGTTAAATTAGTTTAACAAGAATCATCTGCAAGGTGTCAAGTCAACAGGCCTCCGGGGATTTGAAAATTCGAGCACCCTTTTATTTTTCATTATTTGTTTTTTCTCTTTTTCGTTTTTTTTTTCATTTAATTTATTCGATTCAGTGCCCCTGTTGCGGCCCCTTACGATACTTTCTCTTTTTCATTTCTGTTTTGTTTTTTTTTCTTTTTTTTTTCAAAAATTTTCACCTTGACATTGGATGCCCTTGATGTACCTTTTTAGGTTGACATCGATATGCCAATGATTCTTGTTTAGGGTGATGAAAACAATTATGACTTTTGGCTCAAAGATGGTGCAATTGGAAAAAATTTGTATCATTTGGGTGAAAGAAACAAAATGGCCACGCGTCACTCTGAAGTTTGCTTGCCTTACTTTCCCCGACCTTACACCTGAAACAAAAATCTGTAGCGATTGACACATCAACTTCATTGTCTTTTTTCTTCTCGTTGTTTTTTTCTTATTTTTTTTCGATCAACAGATCATTGGGCACACGTACCACAATGAAAACTGCCCCAGTATTGCATACGCGACAATCCTTTGTTTTTAGGGGAAATGAAAAGGTTATGGGTTCAAGTAGTATGAATGCAAATGCTTCTTTTTTTTTAGGAAAAGAACCCCGGTTACCCCCAAAACCTTGAATCAGGAAAGGGCTCCACACCGGTATTTTTCAAAACTTCTTTCTCCCTTTTTTTTTTTTGCTTTTTGAAAGTACCATACCCTTGACGACTTTATTGACAACGAATTCAACATGTGCCTTTTCTTTTCTTTTTTTTCTGTTTTTTTCTTTTTGTTTTCCACGACATCCACCAGGACCGAGCTAGCCGACCGAATATACTCGTGATGCTTTTATTGACATTCGTTCAATTATTTTTATTTTCATTTTCCTTTACTTACCTAACAGCTCAGTGTGACATGCAATATTTCAAAAAAGTGAGAACGAAATTATAAATGAGAACTTGTGATATTTATTGAATGAAATAACACGAATTACAACAGTTTAGAAGGCAATGTCAATATTCGCTGACGACAACTCCTATCACAGAATCATCATACATAAAACTTTTTGACCGCATTGGAATTGACCGGTAATGGTAATTCCTCCCCATCCATCCTTGTGAGAATTAGTGCCCCACCAGAGAATGCTTTCTTCACCACAAATGGCCCTTCATAGTTTGGGGTCCACTTGCCTCTATGATCCTTTTGAATGGGCAAGATCTTCTTCAACACTAGCTCCCCTTCGCGAAACTCCCTCGGGTGCACCCTTTTGTCAAACGCCTTTTTCATTCTTCTTTGATACAGTTGCCCATGACACACAACTGTTAACCTTTAATCTTCGATGAGATTGAGTTGGTCGAATCGGGCTTGAACCCACTCAGCTTCCTCTAATTGGGTTTCCATTAACACCCGTAAGGATGGAATTTCTACCTCAAATGGAAGTACTGCTTCCATCCCATACACAAGCGAGAAAGGTGTTGCCCCAGTCGATGTTCGTACTGACGTACGATATCCATGCAAAGCAAAAGGAAGCATTTCGTGCCAATCTTTATAGGTGATCACCATTTTCTACACAATCTTCTTGATATTCTTATTAGCGGCCTCTACTGCCCCATTCATCTTCGGACGGTAAGGAGAAGAATTTAGATGATGAATTTTGAAATCCTCACATAACTCTGTCATCATCTGATTGTTCAGGTTGGTGGCATTATCAGTGATAATCTTGTTGGGGAGCCCGTATCTGCAGATCAACTCCTTTTTTATGAACCTCGTCACCACTTTTCTAGTCACATTGGCATAGGAAGCGGCTTCAACCCATTTGGTGAAGTAATCGATTGCAACTAGTATGAAACGGTGTCCATTGGACGCCTTTGGCTCTATAGAACCGATGACATCTATTCCCCGCATCGAAAATGGCCATGGCGCAGTCAATACGTTTAGGGTTGTGGGTGGCGCATTGATATCATCTGCATACATCTGACACTTCTCACACTTTCTCACGTGTGTGCAGCAATCGTGTTCCATGGTCAACCAGAAATACCCAACTCCCAGTATCTTCCTGGCCATTGAGTGCCCATTCATGTGTGCGCCAAATGTACCTTCGTGCATCCACGCATCTGAGGAGAACCATATCGTGATTTCTTTTGTATAAGACATCCCCACTCAAGATGAAGCTACCAGCCAACCTCCTTAATGACCTTTTATCGTTCTCCGACGCCTTGTCAGGATATTCTCGGGTCTTAAGATAGTGTTTGATATCGAAATACCAAGGTTTCCCATCTACTTCCTCTTAGATGAAATGGCAATATGCTGGCTCTGCATGGCTCTTCATTTCAATCCTTGGTAAGTCTGTGTCTTGGTCAACTTTGAACATTGATGACAAAGTAGCCAATGCGTCTGCTAATTGATTATCTTCTCGCGGTATGTGGTTGAATGTGATGACATCGAAATACTCTATCAACCCCTTGATGTAAGCTTGACAGGGAATTAATTTTGTATCCCTAGTTTCCCATTCTCCTTTCAACTGATGGATGACCAAAGCTGAATCTCCATATACATTCAAAATTTTTTCTTTAGATTTGATTGCAGCTCGAATACCCATAGCACAGGCCTCATATTCCGCGATATTATTTGTGCAGTTGAAACACAACCTTGCTGTCATTGGTATGTATTGTCGCTCTGGAGAGATAAACACTGCCCCTATTTCGTGCCCCATCACATTCGAGGCTCCATCGAACAATACTGTCCATGCTTCTTCATCTCGGTCTTCCTTCTTCTCTTCGAAAAGAGCCATGATGTCTTCATCGGGAAATTCAGGTTGCATCGGCTGATAATCACTGAGGGGTTGATGAGCCAGGTATTCTGCTAGAGCACTACCCTTGACGGACTTCTGAGTGACATGTACAATGTCATATTCTGATAACAGCATCTGCCATCGGGCTATCCTTCCAGTGAGAGCAGGCTTTTCAAAAATATACTTGATAGGATCCATCTTGGATATCAACCAAGTAGAGTGACTGAGCATGTATTGCCTTAAGCGATGAGCAGCCCATGCCAATGCACAACAAGTTCGTTCTAACGGTGAATATCGTTGTTCGCAGTCTGTGAATTTCTTACTTAAGTAGTATATAGCATGCTCTCTCTTCCCAGCTTCATCGTGTTGACCCAATACACAACCCATTGACTTATCCAACACAGTCAAATATAGAATGAGTGGTCTTCCTGGTTCAGGTGGACGCAATACCGGGGGGTCCTGCAGGTATTGTTTGACTTTTTCAAAAGCGGCCTGACAATCCCCATTCCAAACCACAACCTGATTCTTCCGTAATAACTTGAACAATGGTTCGCAAGTAGCGGTTAATTGAGAGATGAATCTAGCAATGTAGTTCAATCTACCCAAAAACCCTCGAACTTCTTTTTCCGTTTTAGGCGCAGGCATTTCCATTATTGCTCGCACTTTGTCAGGATCCACCTCTATCCCTTTCTGGGTGACAATAAAACCCAACAATTTCCCGGATTTCACTCTAAATGTGCATTTGGCAGGATTTAACCTGAGTTTATACTTTCTCAATCTCTCGAATAACTTTCTCAAGTTGAGAATGTGTTCCTCTTCTGATTCAGACTTTGCAATCATGTCGTCCACATAAACTTCAATCTCCTTGTGCATCATATCATGAAAAAGTGCCACCATCGCCCTTTGATATGTTGCCCCAGCGTTCTTGAGCCCAAACGACATAACCTTATAACAAAAAGTTCCCCATAAAGTGATAAAGGTTGTCTTCTCCATATCTTCCGGCGCCATCTTGATCTGATTATACCCCGAGAAACCATCCATGAACGAAAATAGGGAAAAGTTGGCCGTATTATCGACTAGAGTGTCGATGTGTGGTAGCGGGAAATTATCTTTTGGGATTGCACGGTTCAAATCATGATAATCGACACACATTCAAACTTTACCATCCTTCTTAGGCACCGGTACAATATTTACTACCCATTGTGGGTATCTCGCAACAGCCAGGAATCCTGCATCAAATTGTTTCTGTACTTCCTCTTTGATCTTCAGGGACATTTCCTGTTTCATTCGTCTTAACTTTTGCTTGACTGGGATGCATTCCGGCTTAAGTGGGAGTTTATGTTGTACAATGTCAGTATCTAGGCCTGTCATATCATTATAAGACCAAGCGAACACATCTCTAAATTCTCTCAGTAGGACACGCAACTTTTCTTTCACTTCCGCTTTCATGGTTGTACCGATCTTCACTTCCTTCACCTCATCCTCATCTCCCAAATCGAGTACTTCGACATCTTCTTGGTGAGGTTTTATTTCTTTAGACTCTTGTTCCATTAATCTCAACAGTTCAGAAGGGGGTTCCAGGTCATCATCACAATCATCTTCCGTATTATTGATGGGGAGCTCAAAGTCAGGAATATCGACATAATTATTTTCAAAATATTCATTGTCATATCTGCATTATTTAAGTTTACGAAAAAGAAATAAATAAATGGAAAAACGATGAAGAATGCAAAATGATGATAAACACAAACAAACACCCTTTGATTATCACGCTGAGCATAAAAACCAAAACGTCAACCCGTAAGTTAAGAACCCTAAAGCCCCGGGTAAAGCTATAGGATTAATTAAAATTATTACATCTCATTCAAATTAAGCGTCACGGGTAAATCCAGCATTTCCCAATTGTTGAGTTGTGCATCTGGGGAGCAGGCCCACACGAAACTCGAGCCTTCTGATCCATCTTCACCTCCCACGACTGCTATCTGGCCAGTGTTAACGCATCCGGCACGGCGAAAGCTCTCCCTGAGGTCACAGATACAAATTCTTCCCACCTTGGGCTCTCGTCTTTCCACCCGAGCCAGACTACGCTCTCTCCTTTCCTCTATCAGCCTTTTCATGTCCTCCTTGGTGGGCTTGTATCCCAAGCCATACCTATTCTTGTTCTCGACGACCTCCAGAGGGAATGCTCGCCCCTGTCCATACTTGCCCAAACCTTTCCCATGCATATAACCTTCCTTCAGCATGACCTTGGCCATCATGATAGAAGCACGCGACAGATGCGGGTTGACTGCGAATGGCTCCACATAGGTATTTCCCACGATCTCTAGAGATTGGAAAGCCGTCTCGAGAGCTTCCTCGGCTGCTTCAATATAACGGGTGGATGATTGTCCACTTACTAGGAGATCCTCCTCTCCTGCCACTATTACCAATTTATCTCTCGTAACATACTTAAGCTTCTGGTGCAGTGTGGAAGGCACAACTCCTGCAGAATGGATCCATGGACGACCCAATAGACAGCTATAGGCCGGGAGGATGTCCATAGCCTGGAATGTTACTTGGAAAACGCACGGGCCGACTTGAACCGGCAACTCCACCTCTCCCATTACTTCTCTTTTGCTACCATCAAACGCCCTCACAATCATAGAGCTCGGCTTCATATACATTCCTTCACAAGGTAGCTTTTCCAATGTTGTCTTCGGCATGACATTCAAAGAGGAGCCATTATCCACCAATACACGCACTATAACATGGTCCAGGCATTTCACAGATACATGAAGGGCCTTATTATGCCCTCTTCCCTCAGCAGGTATTTCCTCATTTGTGAAGGTGAGGTAATTATTAGCAACGATGTTGCCAACAATACCCTCAAACTTATTCAGCGAAATCCCTTGCTCCACATGAGCTTCGCTAAGCATTTTCATTAACAACTTTCTGTGTGATGCCGAATGCATAAGCAGATCTAACAGGGATATCCGAGCAAGCATGCGATTCAGCTGTTCCACTACCTTGTACTCACTCTGTTGTATGAATTTTAAGAATTCACCAGCCTCTTCTTCGGATATTTCCCTCTTTTCCTCCTTGTCAGGGGTCCCTTCAGCCTGCACACTCTTCCCTTTCATGAACTCCTTTGCTTTTGCAGTCATTGTTACTTCCTTGTCATTGGTTCTTTCCCTTGCCAACTCTGGTGGTGTAAAGATCCGACCACTTCTGGTCATTCCACCAATGCCTGATATGTTTTCAACAGTCGGATTTGCATCCTTTCCCTCATCTAATGCAATTGCCCCATACCTCCATGGGACGGCTTTTTCGTTCTTATAAGGAAAAGGAGTTGGCACCCGGATGACAACAGGCGGATTTCCTTCAGTTACCAGTGCAGGGGTGGTCCTAGTGAAATGGATCACCAAGGGTTCGGGCAAAGCTACATCAGATTCTCCACCCGTTTGCGCAAACACTTCTTCCTCTCTAACCTTGTGGCGTACCTGCATCAGATTTCTGTCAAGCAAGTCTTGTAAAATATTCTCGAATTCTACACATTCCTCAATAGAATGCCCGGCCTCCGGATGGAGTGCACATGCTATACCCTCATCATACTCGCCCTTCACTAAGCCCACCTTCAACAAAGCTTCAAAAATGAACCTCCTAGAGCTCTTGATCTTGCCCACATCTCTTATCAGATCATGTTTTCCAACCTCGATGGCATTCGTCGAGGAACTTCCGTGTCCGGACAAGGGATTAGTCTCAACGCTGGGCTTGTCTTCTTGAAACTTTAACCAACCCGAGTCGATCAAAGCCTGAACTTTGTACTTGAAAGCCATGCATCCTTCGGTCGAGTGACCAACGCCTCCCCCATGGTAACTACATCTGGCATTCGCGTCATAACCCCTAGGGTATGGAGGCTGTACAGGCCTCATCGGGAAAATGGCGACCAGCCCCTTTTTAACCAGGTTTGGTAACAATTCAGTGTAGGTCACAAGGATCGGGGTGAAACTAACAAATTGACTTCTTCTTGGGTTGCTATTTTGACCCACATTCAGATTCGGGCCCGCGTTTTCCCCAGGTCTCCAAGCTTCAGTTGGGATTCGCTGAGGTGGATAATACGTTTGTTGTTGCTGAGGCCTAGCTTGATGAGCAAACGAGGCGTTAGCAGCATAAGGAGGTGGGCTTAAGTATGGTCGATAATTAGGATTAGGAGCTCGTCCTCTCCACACCGGCATTACCGTTGCTGCATGTACCTCTCCCTCTTTCTTCTTCCCCTGATTGAAGCTAGGCTTTTTATAGTTTGTAGTTGCAGGCAGGCCATATGCTATCTTCCCGTTCTTCAACCCAATTTCTATTCTCTCGCCAATGATGATGGTGTCAGCAAAATTGACAGATACATTCCCAACCATATGGTCATAAAATGGTGGCTGGAGTGTGTTTACGAACATCGACACCATCTCTTTATCAAACAGCGGCAGCTTAACTTGCGCGGCCAACTCCCTCCATCGTTGGGCATACTCTTTGAAGGTTTCATTATCCTTCTTCGTCATATTCTGCAGCTGCAGACGGTCCGGAGCAACATGAGTGTTGTATACATATTGCTTCACGAAGGCGTCAGCTAGATCTGCCCAGCAACGAATTCGAGATGGCTCCAGGTGGGTATACCAGTTCAACGCTACCCCAGCCAAACTGTCTTGGAAAACGTGGATGAGTAGTGGCTCATCATGAGCATATGCAGCCATCTTTCTGCAGTACATAGTCACATGGCTCTTAGGGCAAGTATTACCCTTATACTTCTCAAACTCCGGCGCCTTGAACTTAGGTGGTATCTTCAGGCCCGGAACCAAACTCAATCTGGCCGCATCTCCAAATCCATAACTTTCGACCCCCTCAACGGCTCTCATCCTCGCCTCCAGACTCTCCAACCTACCCGTAGCTCCAACGAGGCTACCAAATCCCCCAACCCTCGTAGCATGCGGCGCAGCTCCGGTTGAGAAATCCTCCTTAGCAACCACATATGGTACTGGGGTCACTCGTATTCCATCAGTTGTGTTGGTCTCATTCATTCCTATACCCACCATGGGGGCTGACACCAAGACAGGTCCCTGAGTGTCGATTGGTGGTATATTAGCAGTCGTGGGAAATGAGAATGAAGCGTGCTCTGCCTCCGAGTACTCTCCTACGAGAGGAGTATAACCCGGGGGTAACCCATACAATGGGAAAGGAAACGATTGGCCCGCAACGTTGAACATTGGGTGATAAAGGTGGGCATTCCCCTCAACATGTGCAGATGAAGACTCTCCAATAGTCTTCATGGATTCAAGAGCTGCCAAGATCTGGCCGATCTGGTCCTTCAACTGGCCAACATCCGCCTTGAGGGATTCCTGTGACTCGTCCCAGCTTGCCATGGCTCTTGAGTTAGCTCGGGTCCGGTAGGGATGTCGTGGAAATTTGGCCGTCGTTTTTTCTCACTCATACTGTTTTTATAATTTTAATTAATTAGGTGAAAAATGAAACATGCTAAAGAAAACATGATGCATGCTAGTGATAGGGGGAAATCACAGAATCGCAATGACATAACTGATGGAAATTAGCGCAAGCAGATGCTAAACAAACATCCCACATCTTTCATTTAAAGGAAAACAGGTTCATTACATTTCTTAAAGGAAACAAAACATAAAGACCTCTAAATACATCAATTCCTAGCCCGAGCGATGAAGGATTTCATCTCGCCTATCAACCATTTACAGTGATTAATAAAACGCTCTATTTCTACTGGTGGGCTATAAAAGTGGGTACTCGCTTCAACTTCCAACACCATTCTGGGGATGTCTTCAATTACCCCATTTGCCAGAGCAGCCAACTGAGAAAAGCTTTCTTTCGAATGCTTTACAGCCATTTCTTGCTCTGCGATGTGCTCTTTCATTCGCTTTATCAAGGCCTGATGCCCTTCTTCAAATTCCATCGACCTCCATCGCTCCTCCTGCTCCTCGATGTAATCCTCCATCTGCTTTAACATGGCTCGATACTCCTCTTTAGCCTCTGCCCTCTTCCAGCGCTCCTGATTCAACTCTGCTTCAAATGACGTAGCCATTTCCTTCATTTGATGCCCCGCTTCTTGTACTTGGACTTGCGCTTCTCTTAGTCTTTTTAGGGCTTCCCTTTTATCTCTCTTGGCTTCTTCAAAGAGTTGTTTCCACTGTCTGCCTTCTTCTAAAACCACATTCTTCTCATTCACCCTCATGGATAACTCTTTACTTGCGGCCGCAAGATCCTGCTTCACTCGGAATGTATAATCCCTCTCAGCCTTCTGACTTTTGACAATGTTTTCATAAGCCTGTGACTTTTCTTCATTATCATTCCTCATATCCACAAAATCATTGCACGCCCTCTGTAATTCCTTTTCCAACCTAGCATTCCTCACCCTCAATTTCTCCACCTCAGCCTTTAACTGTTTCACCTCTTCACTTTCTAGGGCTTGAGATGGTCCTTCACTAGCCGATTGATCATTGATTGGCTTGAAAGGCAGCTTGACTTCTTTTACCCTTTCCAGAATCCAGGTGTGATAACTAACCCTGCTATCCATCACTCCACTCCTCAAGTCCTTCTCTGCTCGCACCACATTTTCCCAAGAACTTTTGACTCTCCTCAACACTTCAGTACAATGTCCGTCCTCATAGTAGATGAAGAAGGCTGTGAGATAATTTGGTGAAGGCGCCCCCTTCATAGGATATCTGAACTGTCTCTGGACCAAAACAGGGTTGTAGTTAATACAATACCTAGCACCTATGAGAGGTACGTTAGGAAAGTTGCTACAATGTTGGGTATATGGTTTCATCTCTAGCCAAGGAAGGCGCCATTTTACATTTCCTTCTCTCAAACCGGCAAAGAGAAGAGCCCACTCATTACCTCCTTGATGCGACAGATTCTCAGATGAACTTCTAACATCGACTACCCCCTTAAATATTCGTGCAGTCATCCACGCATATAACGCCGGTAAACAACAAAGAATCTTCTTTCCCTTCCTTTCATGACAGAAACTCAAGGTTCCATAAACATCAGCAAGGATTGCTGTCACAGGATTTTCCGACCTCGTTTTTCTGGCCACAAAGACATCTATTGCGGTATTGTCCACAAAGTCTTCTATTTTAGGAAATAAAATAATGTCATACACGGTGAGAGCTAACACATCTATAAAGGTCTCCCACTCCTCCTTATCGGCCAGATGCTGCAAATACTGTTCCAGATATCCTTGAGCCAACCCACGCATTTGATGTCTCGTTATCAACCGGTTCTCCAATTCATTGGGTTGTAGTTTCATTATGGCAACAATGGTAGAAACAGAGGCATGATGCTCCAAGTGCTGATACGGTTTGGCACCCTCTAACGGCAAGCCCAAGATGTGTTCAAATTCTTCTATGGTTGGTGCCAATTGAAAGTCTTGAAAAGTGAAGCATCTTAACGGAGAGTCATAATACTGAGCAAGAGCAGTGATAGCGGGAAACTGTACTTTCACCTCCATTAAACTCAACAGATTCCCATATTTTCTCTCGAAGGCTTCTCTCTGTATGGCCTTGAGTCTTCGGCCTAACTTTATCAACCCGGTCAAATTTCCCACATGTGTCCTTAGGCTAGACTTCTTTCTTAAAATGGCGGAGTTGGTATGCTGTGTAGCATCAGATCTTGTGTCAACATCCATCTCCTGTGAAGTCAAGTGTATACCTGTGATTTCCCCTAAAACCAACATGTTACTAAATGATGTATGATTATGATGCATGATAATAAAACAACACGATGAATCAAATGCATGCATGGCATGAAAATGTAATAACATAATTTTCAAAAAAGAACGAACAGCGTGAGGATTACAGGAATGCACATTTCTCCCTTCGTGCCTTAATAAAGGTTCAATGGCTTGGATCCAAGGTCAAGTATATGCAATTTCACCAGCATGGTTCCCTGAACCTAAAGGTCGATGGTCACTAGAGCTATGACCCCCTTCATAGCATCTCCACAACAGTCGAGTAATCAACTAGATGAGGAGACACAAGTGAAGAGAACAAACTCTAGCTGGAGTTCTCACGATAGCCAGACAGGAAGTACATCCCAGAGTGACACCGCTACACAACTCCTCTAATTCTAAGTTACGCTCAGACCCGGGTATAGGGCCCCACTCATGATATGCATAAAGTGTGTGTGTGAAGGGAGAAAATAAATGCATACCCAAACCCTCACCTGCAAAACAGCCAGAACAATTCCCAGGAAGATACAACATGTTTTCTACCCTAGGGTTCAATATATAACAATTATTGCAATTATTTCAAACATAAATAAAGAAAAGGGGAAGAAAATCAAAAAACAAAAGCACATCGAAATCGCGCATCTAACTAAATGGCCTGACTCTCGAGTATCCCCAGTGGAGTCGCCATCTGTCGCAACCGATAAATCGCGACGGGACGACGACAATCCAAAAAAGGAACGATTTTCGAAATAAAGATTTTTTGGAGTCGCCACCATAGTTTATCCTGGAAAACTATGGAAAAAAACATAAAAGATAAGGCAAGGTCTACAAAACCGGACTCAGGGTCCGGGAGTCAGTTACGTGAAGGGAAGGTATTAGCACCCCACACGCCTGCCCGAAGGCAGTACCTTTAACTAAAAACGCGAATTTGATGTGGTTTTGAAAAATGTTTAATTTCCCCTAAACAAAATAAAATTTAACTCTAAAGAAAACAAAATATTTTTTGTGTTTTTTGTGCCCGACAATGACTGGCCTTGCTCCTACGTATTCTCAATTAGACTGAGAAATCAGGGTTACGTAGTTCTTTGAAAAATAGTTTGTTGTTTGAAAAAGGATGTTCTAGTATTTTTTGGAATTTTTATGTAAGAAAAAGAAAAGATCTTCTAGCACAAGGACGATGCATGCGATCACACATGCGCTAGAAACCTTAAAATAGTTTTTGATTTTTATTTAAAGAAAAGAAAAGGTTTTCTAGCACAAGGACGATGCGTGCGATCACACATGCGCTAGAAACCTCAAAATATATTTTTTTTAAAATTTTATTTATAGAAAAGAAAGGGTTTTCTCGCACAAGGACGATGCGTGCGATCACACATGTGCTAAAAACCTTAACATAATTTTTTATAATAATTTAATTAAAAAATTTTATTTATAAAAGGAAAAGGGTTTTAAAATAAAACTATAGTAGAGTTAAACCTAATTTATTTATAAAGACAGTCTGGGCCTAGGTCTAAGTAAAAAACGGGATGGTAAAAAGGGTGTACAAATTTAAATTAATTTTTTTAAAAAACGGACTGGGCCTAAGCCCAAGTGGAAAAGGGGTGGAAAAAGGATAAAAAAGGGGTGCATAAGAAATATAGGGTGCAAATGGGAAAAAAGGGGGGTGCAGAAATGGATAGGGGTGCGAAAGGGAGAAAAAGGGGGTGCATAAATGGATATGGGTGCGAAAGGGAGAAAAAGGGGGGTGCAGAAGTGGATATGGTTTTTTTTTTGTTTTAAATTTTTTATTATTATTTATCATTTATTACTATTATTATTATTTTTTCTTTTTCGGTGGGCTTGGCACCGAAGCCCATGGCCCTTCCCCCCTTAACCTAGAATTCTGCTAGGGGTCACACTCTCTCAGCCTCACTTCCCACACACAACTCTGAGACAGAAACCCCCCCCCCCTCTCTCTCACAGCCCAGGATGAGGATTCACACACCACTGCACCGGCCACCGCCTTTCTGCCGCGCCACCACGAGCCATCGTCGCCCCCAAAACACCGGCGTCCACTCCTTGAAGCCACCGCCGGCGACGACGCCCTCTCTCCTCCTTTCCGCAGCAGCCTAGGGTTGGGGGGGGGTCTACCACCCTTGAGCACCGTCGGCCACCGCTTCAAACCAGCGACCACCACCAACAAAACGCCAGACGTCATCGACCCCTACCAACAGCGTCGCGTCGACGCTCCCTTTTCCTCCTCCGAGACCGAAGCCACCACTGTCGGAGAAGCAAAACGCTGCTGACAAGCTCTGCCGCTGCAGGCGAGCTCTTCTTCCTCCCTCCTCATCTCCGCGCGAGAGGAAACATCGCATTCTACACCATGCCTCCGACGCCACAACGAGGCCGGACGCCGCTGCGACTACAACAGGCAGTCGCCCCTTCCCTACCAAATCAGAGCGCCACCGCGAACCACTGGTCACCGCGCCGCCACCTTCTCCTCCCCTGCTCAACGCTGTAACCCCCAACCGCTGTCACCAACGCGCATCACTAACCTCCCTCCCTTTCTCATTATTTCCTTGATTGCAGATTGAAGTTGTGATGTGTGTGAGTGTGGTTTGAGAGTGATAGTTGACGAAGGATGAGTGAAAAGGGTGCTGGGTATCGGTTTGATGATGGCGTTGCAAGTGCTGGGTTTGTTTGCTATTACAGGTGAAAGGCCTACGAAGTTGCGATGTTGAAAGGCCGAAGGCATGGTGGACGGTGTCGTTGGCTTCGATTGACGCAATCGAAGGGTGATAGGAACACACCGTGCACACTGTGGTGTTCCTATGTGAATCGACTTGAGCTGGGGAAGGAAGAAGACACACGGGTTGCGATGCAGGGGTGTCGGGATGAAAGTGAAAGGTCGAAGGGAGATGAATAGAGAGCAACAGAAACTTGGGTCGAAGGTTTTTTCTCTTGCTAATTCCGAAAATGAAGTCGAAATTGGGTGGGTTTGAGCTTTTTGGCTAGGCGAGACCGGTGTGGTGGTTATTCTTTCTCTTGGAGAGGAAGAAGAAATAAAGGTTGTGTGTGAGGGTTTTATGAATACGAATAGAGATGAATTTGTGGATGGGGCTGTGACGGTGAGTTTGGGATGGAAGCGGGGTGATGGCTGCCGGAGATTGGTCTCTGTCTTTGTGTGTGCTTCTTTGCGGATTAAATGAAAATGGAGATGGGTGTTGAGTGGCCGATTCTTATTTTGGGTAACTCTTGCAGGTTGGGTCAAGCTCTGGTGAGGGGAATCGGGTTTGTGTGTGGGATTAATGCTATTGTTTGGCTCATGGCTGCTGTGATTGAATCTGGATATTTGGGTTGATTCCTTTTTCTTTTATTTTGCAGGGAAATGGCATTCGGTCAAGGAGAAAATGGTTGTTCGGCGCTGTAATGTAGAGAGCAGGATTGCGGAGGTAATGATGTTGATGAGTTTAGGTTTAGCGTGTGAGTGAGGAAGAATGGTGTTGAGGGGTAATGAAGAGGGGATATAGAAACCGTCTGGTTGGATATTTGAGGAGGATGAAGGTGGTGGAAGGGTGCCGACGGTGGGGGAGACCGTGAATGGAGATGGCTGGTGAGGATTAAGGTCGAATTCAGTGGGAGGGGTGTGATAGTTTCAAGATTGGGTTCGGTGTGTGAGTGAGGAATGCAGATGCAACAAACTTTCAAGATCGCCCCTGCTCTGTATACCAAAATCCCCAGAGAAAGCAATGGTCCAGACAAAAACGAAAATGAGACCCCCCCCCCTGATTTTTTTTCAACTTCCTTTTTGTTTCCCTACGGCCTCTGCTCCCCAAACCAAAACCCAAAACTGATTCTCCAAAACTGCTCTGCCAACATCCATCTTCCTCTTGTTTTGTCGCTTTCGACACTTGGCAACAATCTTTTTCTCTCTTTTTTCCTTTTTTTTAAATTATTATATTTAATATATACCTTTTATATTATATTAAAAATAAAATAAAAAGATAAAGAAAAAAATAACAATAATAATAGTGAAATTAAAAATATAAAAGGAAAAGTAAAATACAAATCAGATAAAATAAAATAAAAATAAAAGATTAAGCAAAATTAAATAAAAAAAACTAAATAAATAAAATAAAGGTAATAATAATAATAAACGAAAAATAAAAAAGAAAAAAGATAAAAATAAAAAGATAAAATAAAAAACGAAAATAAAATAAAATTAAGTAAATGGATAATAAAAACATGTGACGACAAAATGCAATAAAGTAAGAAAAAAAAACGATCCGGACGAAATTGGGTATTGACACTGGTAAAAGGTAGGGGGTACATTGAATGCACATTTATTTTCATATTCTCTTTCTATCACTAGAATTCTGACTTGATCGTGAGTTAGCAGGTACCCGACCGGACGGTTCTTACAAGACGAGCAACACAAGCAGGAGTGGGGACGAGTGGTTCTTACGAGGCGAGCAGCGCAAGCAGGAGTGGGGACGAGTAAGGAGGACGAACGGAACAACACAAGAAGTCGTGTAGAAAGTAAAGCATCCAAATCCTACCGGAACATAAATTGTAAACAATAAATTAAAAATACAAAATTAATGAAAATATTTATATATTATTTCAATTATTGTTATAAGTTTCGTTGTTTAAAGATAAGATCAAATTTATGATAAAAAATAAATAGTCTTACGTTTGAGAAAAAATAAAAGTAAAAAGCCATGCTAAGTTTGAAAATTGAAGGATTTTTATAATTAATTATCAAATGAAGAACGAACGAGGAAAACAAAACTATACCTAAATAGAAAATTGTTGGATTTGGCAGGTTTAAGTGACCCGGATAGGGAATAGGGGAATCTGACATCAATAAGTACGTGGAGGGACAGAGGATTAAATATAAAATAGATTTATGTAATCAAATTTTATAGTTGGTGTATGACTTATGATTATCTTACATAATCAAAGTTATTTATATTATAGAAAACATAAATTTAGTTTTTAGATATTATTGTCAGTTAAATTGTGATATTATTAATATTGACTTAATCAACTTTAATAGAATAAAAAGATAATTTCTTTAAAAAGATTAAAAATGTAAAATTATTTTTAATTTCTTTTAATAAATAAATATTTTTGTTAGTACTAAGTTAACTTTTTTAAATAAGAAAGTTTATAAAAATTATTTTTAAATTTTTTTATTGAATAAAATTTTGGTTAACATTAATATTACCTTATTTATTTTTATTAAGTTTTTTAAATGAACACAAATACTACGGAAATCAAATCTTTTTAATGATCGAAATAAGTTGTTATCTATAATTGAAATAGTCACTAAATGGCATTTCGATTAATTACTTATTTAGGGATTAATTACTGAAATCAAATAAGTTTTTTAAATGAACACAAATACTACGACTGAAATAGTGATTAATTACTTTTCTAGGGATAATAATTTAATTAGTGACTCAAATACAAAAAATAAAAGTTTTGGATTGTTAATTTCTAATTGTTAAATTGGTGGTTATTATGAAAATAAAATAAATAATGTTAATGACCGAATTAAATATTATATTAATGATCGAAAATTTGTTGGTTGCTAAATATGTTTAATATAATAATTAGAGATTGAAAATTGTAATTGCAAAATGTTAATATTTCAGAGATCGAATTAAATAATATTTTATTAATAACTAAAACGTTGTTGGTCGCTGAATATGTTTAATATGTTAATTAGTGATCAAAATTTGTTTTAATGATCAAATTAACTGCTAAATTAAATAATGTATTAGTGGTTGAAAATTTATTGATTACTAAATTTGTTTAATTTGATAATTAGTGGCTGAAATTTTTTTGCCACTAAATATGATATTTTAATAATTGAATTAGTGACTGAATTAACTATTATATTAATTATAAAAAATTTGTCATTCGCTAAGTATATTTAATACAGTAATTGGGGTTTGAAACTTTTTTGTCATTAAAAATCGTACTTATTAGTGATAAAAAAAATTACGTGTCACTATACTATCATATTTGTATTTTTTCAAAATTTAATATAAATTCTTCTCTATTAACCATCGAAAAAAAGTCACTATACAATTTTACTCTTACAACCAAATTAACGATCAAAATTTCGATCATTAAATTGATCTTCGAAATATAAAATAAAAGTGACAATTTTTAGACTTGTTATCCATCAAGTTAGTGATTCTTCTTTAGCAGCCAAATTTAAAATTAATCACTAACTGTTTTGTAATTAGGGTTTTTGCTATCATATATTTTTTTTAATATTTATATTTATATTTATTTAATTTTGTGTTCATTTAGTTGACACTAAATTATATATTTGAATGAGTATTTTTTTCACATTGAATATCTACTTTATAATACTTTTAACTAAAGGCTTAGATTTAAAATGACAACTATTTTCATTTATAATTTTCTTCTTTCACTTTTTATATAAATCTCTTCATATTCATCTTTTTTATTTACATTTATATTTTTTCTTACACTTATCTCATTATTGATGAATTAGCATCAGCAAATGTTAGTTAAAATTAACAAATTAACGTTTATGATTATAGCGTCATGTAAAGCCGGCGTTAACAGTGTTAAATTTTTACGGAGACTAAATATTTATTTTATTGTAGTGTTATTTTTTATTTTTTTTTATAAAAGAAGCTACTAACTCACTGTATTATTCATTTATTGTATAAATTTTGGTGCGTAAAAGGGTTAGAATATCTTAAATGCTTTTTATAATTATTCTATTCTTTTTTGTTGATGTAAAAGATAAAAGAATTCAATCTTACTATTAATTAATTTTATCAGTTGTGAATGATAAAACTTAGATTTCTTTTATATTTGGTAAGGGAGAGTGTTTAATTATTTGAACTTTGTTTAAATATTTTTAAATAATTTTTTAAATGATTTTCTCTAGCACTAAGCATATTTATTTTCTAAGCTTTTACCTCTTTATTTTTACAAGTTTTAATTGAGAAATCAGGGATGCGAATCCATTTACCTAGTAATACAAATAAATTAATTTTCATTTTTATGCTTTATTATCAATTCAACAAAAAATTTTCGGTAGAAGGGTAACATAAATGAAGAGATATTAATGTACACAATTTTATTTTTTAATGTTATCTTTTTAATACTCATTTTTCTAAATTTAAATAAAAAATTACTTTTTAATTTTATCCTTTTAATAACTATTATTTGAATTAAAAATTACAAAACAAAATAATCTTAATGTTTTGGTTGTTTTTATGATTATCTTTTTATAAAAATTATTTTATAACTTATTAATATATTTTTCAATAATGAAAAGTCAATTTATAATTTAATAGACTTTTTGCTACAATAAAAAAGTGACACGTGTAGTATCATATAAAATAAAAAAATCATTTTTTTTATTGAATATCACATAAAACAATGTACGGTATTTTCGAAAAAAAAAAAATGAACTACAGTTTTTATAAATCGAATAGAAGAAGCCACAAACAAAATAAAGTGTTTCCCAAAAGTCAAGTCATTCTTCAATCAGTTTTTCTTCTTAGTCTTCGTATGGTTGCTTTTCTTGTTTGCTCATTCACTCAGCTCATTTCGTTCTCTCAAATTCTCACTTCCACGATCATCGATTCACTCGCATCCACATCGGGGTGAGTGCTTTCGGAAACAGTGTATTTTAATTTTCTTTCTTGTTCTCATGTTTTATCGTGTTCCCCTCCAAATCGGTGTTGCTTATTGTCTTTCGCTGATCGGGGAATTGGGAATTTCATTCTCGCTTTCCGTGTTGTGAGAACTAATTTGTGTTTCATTTTTGCATTAATGGCCATGCTATTGCTATACTGCAAACTTGTTTGTGTTAATACTTTTCATCTGTAATTAATTAGTTTTAGTAATCGTCTGCCTCACACAAATGGGAATGTCTGAATATTATTTTATAATCGGTAATTGTCATTGTTAGTGTCTCAAAACTAGCTACCTTCATTATGTGACATAGATGCATATGTATTTAGGTTATCTTACTAATTAAGTAGGTTAAAGAAGTGGTCTTAAGGCAATATAAACAGAGTTGACAATATAAGAATTTTGTTTCAGGTTGAAAGTTTTCCAATTTTGATTCTTCTTTGGTAATTCTTAAAACTATGTCTGCCACTCAAGTAAACGAGGGAGTTTCTTTGAAACTTCTGGTAAACAAAAAGACCAACAAAGTCATACTTGCAGAAGCAGGGAAGGACTTTGTGGATGTTCTATTTAGCTTCTTAACAATGCCTTTAGGAACTATCGCCAGACTTGTGCAGAAGTCAGATATGGGACAGGTTGAAGTTGGTTGTTTAAGCTCGTTGTATGGAAGTGTGACAAATCTTCACGACTGTCTGTTGACAGTGACATGCAAGGAAATGCTGTTGCAACCGGGAAACTCATCCGAAGAATATTGTAGGAGTATAAAACTTAACATTGATGACGCTAAGCCCTTGAAGCATTTCATCTGTATGAACTTCCCTAGATGCAGCCATTACCTTTTGAGCACTTTCAAAAATCAAAGATGTAATTGTGGGAATCTTTTGGGCCGTTTAGTTTCTGACAAAAGTGGCAAAGTCTACAAGGGATTTGTAAATGATGTTGCTACTTTCATTGTCACGGACGATCTGGTTGTCATTCCGAATGCAATGGATACAAGCTTTGGTGTCTTGCAGAAATTTGGAGTAAAAAGCTTGAGTTCAGTACAGGAAATGACAGTCAATGTCACACAGAATAAGGTTATTTTTCAATTCCATTTCTCTATTAATTGAAAGCTGGTTGATTGTTTACTATTACCAGCTCTGTACATATAACATTTTGCCAAATTTTCTTTTTCATTCATTTATTACGTAATTCCTCCCTATATTGATAGTCCCTTTTACAGGTACTGGATCTGCTAAAATGTTCTTTATTGTCAAAGTCAACTTTGACAGATTTGTTCTTAGTAGAGAAACCATTGCTCAATAACTCAAGTTTTTCTCCTTCTATTGTTGGAAACAGTACTACTATGAGTGCAATCCAAATCAAAGTGAAAGTAGTTATGAGAAAATCAGATGGCAAGGTAATGTTTGCTCAAGGGGATGAAGAATTTGTAGACTTCCTTTTTAGTTTTCTGACTCTCCCCTTGGGAGGAGTTGTTCGGATGTTGGAAGGATATTCTTCAATTGGCAGCGTTGATGGATTGTACAATAGCATTATTAGTATAGATGAAAACAAATATTTGACAGGAAAGGAAGTCAAGAACAGGCTTATTAATCCTGTCCTTGCTCCGCAGTTTAAATTAAGCAAGCAGATGTTTCCAATTAATGAACAGGACTCAAAATATCATTGTTATTATCGGTTAAGAGGTAATGAGAGCACTCCTGTCTATATAGCTGATGTAGGCAAGAGTTACGATAAGAATATTGAAGCTTGTAAAGTCCTTAGATTAGTACCACTCAAGTCATCTGCTGGAATTCTCAAAGGTTATGCCAAGGGTCCAGCAATGTTTATGGCCACTGATGATTTGGTTGTGGAACGAATGTCGCCTACTTCGGCTGTACTTTTACTCAACCGCTTAAAGACACATCTTAATGATGTCGAGGAAAAGGTTGTCACCATTGGCATCAAGGAGGTAAGATGCAGTTTAAAACTTTAGCTTTCCTGTTTTATCATGCATTTGTTATCGACTAAGTGGAAAAAAGGACAAAAAAAAAATTATACGAATTTAACAAAGAGTAATAGCACAACAGAATTTCAATTCCCTTTCTTATGAGAATCTACGAGTAGCTCCAAAAACAAATAAAGCAAAAATAGAATCCAAAACACAAAGCCACCTCTTTAAGGTGAAAAATTCCTCAAAGCAAGAGTAAAAACCACTTAGTCATCCAAACCAAAGAAAAATTCATTATGATTAATAATAGGGTACAAAAGAGACACCAAATGGTGTTTTCAATTAGTCAAACTAACTAAAGATAAATACTTACAAATGGGATCAAAGAAAATGAAAATTCTCCAAGATAGAACTGCTGATACGAAACTGTTTTCTCCCAAACTAGACCTCCTATAATGATCCGAATAGTCACAATGAAGAACCATACATCTGGAATCTACTGTCCAAAAATCGATCTGATCCAATGGTGAACGACTTCACAACGACGAAAACACCAATGCAGACTGTGTTATACGGGAAAGACTTTCTTTCTACCTTTCTCTCTCACTTGACTTTTCTCTCTCTTTAAATTACTCTTAGTTTTGTCTTAATAATATGATTCATCTCTACTAAAATAAAGTGATATATAATTATCTATATTATTTGGATCTATTCTCCACTTAGGAGCCCCAATAACCCAACAAAGACCGCCTAGATTGATTTTTAATAAACTATATATGTAGTAGTTACTCATTTTGGCATGTTTCTTGGTGCAGGGTCTTGGCATATTGAAAGCATCTTTAACCTCAAGATCGGCCCTGACAAAAGGTCTCAGCCACTTATTGTTGTTACCTGAAGTTATAGAGCATAAATGGTATCGTTAACACGACTTTGTTCTATATGTGAATACAGCAGAACTTATGAGGAGTTGTTCTTTAATGTAAACTCTACTTTCTAAGGGATTAGTCTCATGGTTTTCCACTGAGAATATCTTGCTTTCGGTAAAAAATGTTGAAAAAAAACACTATTTTGTTGTATTTCTGAAAATCTTGCTTTATTGTCCAATTTTTTCCCCTCTTTTCCTTTCTGTTAATGTTAGAATTTCTGTTTTCCTTCCTATTATGAAAGCATACTTAATCGTTAGAAAGTTTCTTATGTTCGAGTTGATAATTTATAGTCTTCGATCTAGCTCGACGTTTGATGTAAGAAGAACAATTTTATATACTCCTACACCTTATTATTTGTTTTATTTAATAGTAAAGAATTGCACTGACAATCTGAATACTTTTTCTTTTTACTATAACATGTATGTGAAGTTGATTGAATTTTACAATAATTAATTTAAAACTCATCTTAAATATGAATTCGGATTGATTAATAATGTAATTTTTTACGGTAACAGTAAATAATGATGATTAATTTTTAAAGGAGAAAACGTGATTACCAAATTTCGTCGAATTTCAATATTTAGATCCGAGACATTTCATTTAACAAATTCTTGACCCACGTCCTCAAGTTCTGGCTTTTCCCCCTATCCTTCAACGAAGTTGCGGAAGATATAAAGGAAAGTAACAGCACTTTCTGCGTTTTTATCCGCCATTTATCCGCCATAGCCCGAACGAGCTTGCATTCTCCACTTTCTTGGTTTGCGGTGTTTGGTTTCTTGATCATACATCCAGCATTTACCTGTTGTTTTCCCCTGTTGTTTTCCGACGTATGAAAATACTATTTAGTATTAAAAACCTGTTTTGGCACAATATCAATTACTTAAATGTGTGTGGCATGTCATTGAACTCCAATTAAAGAACTAGAATTAATGAACCATCTTATCCTTCTTCTTTTTTTCTCTTGTTCTTGAACTATGCTTCTTCTTTATCTAATTGTTACCATGTCAGACGGAGTTCAATTGCTACTTCTGGTGGACAAAAGGAGTGCTAGTATCTCAAAATAATCTCTTATTGAAAACTTTGGAAATACAGGATACACACAGAACACTTCCTCACTTTCTAACTTACTACACAACCTTATTTTCTCTCCACTTCTCGGTGCATTTACTCTCTTCTACACTTACTTAGATCACACAAGAGATCCTTGCTCTCTTTCTTATTCTCGTTTGTGGTTTACGTGGTACAACACAGTTCCATATTTTCTCTCTCACAAAAGCCGTGATTGTGGTGCCTTCTCCCCTTCTATGCTTTTCACTTCCACCATGGTGTACACACATGAAAGTGTGCCACACATCCAAGCTCCTTCGTGGCCTCCAATTTATCAAGAGAAAGTTAAGCAAGAGTCCAAACAGTAAAACATGACACAGTGGGGAGACAATAACCCTTAATTGAACTCCAAGCATTAAAACGGTAATGCATCAATTAATTAGGCTGTGGTCAATAGTTAGATACAGAATAGGTACCAAACGAGAGTCAGAGTCAGCTTCGACATTTCAAGTTTATTAGATATACCGGAGGCTTGCTGATTTAAGGATTTGTAGTTTTGTCTATGAAAAAAATTATATGAAGATTTGTAAATTTTGTTAGGAAAGTTGTCATTTTTGTTAGAAAAATTGCATTTTGAGTGATAATACGCTTCTATTTATATTTCTAAAGTTATTTTGTAAGTGTTTTTAGTAAAAAGCTTACGAAGAATTTCTTTATGGTGGTACTACTTTTATCATCTCTGCATATAGTTGGAAACACATCTGTTGGAAGTCCCACATCGATTAAAGATAAGGTCAATTTATAATATATAAGTGAGGTGCAATTCTCACCTTACAAGTCGGTTTTATAGGGTTGAGTTAGGCTTAAAAACCCACTTTTTAATATGGTATGGGAGCCATGATTAAAGTCTATCCTAGCAAGTTCTAAGTGGGCATTTCTATTTCTATTCCACGCATTGTCAGGCCAATATTGGATCACCCAATTTTTTGCATCAATTGTTGTTGGTGGTTTATTATTATTACTTTCTCTATACATGTATTAGCTGTAAAATTTTCTTTTTCAATTAAAGTTTAATACCAATTTTAATCTCTCAGTTTGTAGAATCAGTTCAAAGTTGTTCTCCTTTATTCAAAAGTTCACAATCGTTATATGTTTTGCAAGAACGGTTCCCGTGAATCATTTTGTTTAAGGCATTAAAAAAAGGATCCCGATATTTTAACACCTTTTTTTTACACTCATTTAACAATGCCACGTGGCGACTTTTCATTGGGCGGAAATTTTTTTTAAAAAAAAACCATCAATGTGACGTCATTAATTGTGCAGAGATCTGAAAATTTTTCTTCCACATTTGCCCTTCCCCATTTTTCATTTGAATTTAACACTCTCTTTCTCTGTTCCGCCAAATTTGAATTTGGGTTTCTTCCATTTTCTCCATTCCGCAACGTTTGTCTAGTTGGGTTTCTCCGTTCCGATATCTTCATTGGCTTAGTTTTTGCCATCGAACCATGGATCGTCCTTCAATTTGGCTTATTGGCCTTTGGTTACGGTGTGGGTTCCACTGTCATTGGTTATCTTGGTTGTTGGTGTGTTGATTTGTGAAATGGCCAGTTCTTCGAGCAGGGTAAGCGTGTTAATCCTTGGTTGGTTTTGGTGTTTAGCGTTTTTTGAGTTTTAGTTTAGATGGGAAAGACATTGATTTAAAGGGAGAAATGGGAAGAAGTAGATGTGTGAAATACATTGGCAATAAGACAACAGATTTGAATTTGCTATACAAATCTATGATGAAGAAAGCAAAAACCATTCCTTGTTCTCCTTTTTGTAGCTTGTACATATTGGTTAGTATTTGTGAGATATTAATTCCATAGCGTAATGGGAGAGTGTTTCCCATATTATTTGAAATTGTTGATAATTTAAATGATTTGGGTAAATATTGTTGGGGTAGTTTAGTTTATAGATTTTTGGTACGTGGTTTGAACAAAGCTTCAGATGCTTTGAAGAAAGGAAAAGCCACAACGAACGTTTATGTCAATGGTTGTATTTACATGTTGCAAGTAAGTTATGTTTATTCATTTTCAATGTGCAAATTGAATTTGGTCTTGTTGCTTCCATTCAGTTTTTGAGTAATAGTTAACATGATAAATGTTTTTGTAGGTTTGGTTTTGTGAGAATTTGATTCCTCCCAAAGGTGCTATAGAAAAAAATCCAAGAATATTGCATTGGATGTATATAAAATTGAGAGACAACGTAGTCACAGGAGCTTTGGAAACTGGTGTGGTATGTTGTGTGAGTGATTTGTGTTATTATAAATAAATGTGTTCGTAGTATGATTTGAATTGTTGAATTTCAGGTTAATGTTGATGTTGATGTTGATCTTGGTACAATGAAGGATACGAATGATTTGAAGGATGAACCAAGACAAAAAATGAAAGATGAAAAGGCATCAACAAAGAAGGTACGCAAGAGAAAACACAGAGAGCGGTTTTTAGAAAGTTTACACCAGCAAGAAAGTCTTATTGCAGAACTTAAAAGGACGGTTCTTGTGTTGGAGGAAGAGGTGGCATTTGAGAAAGCTAGACGAAGAAGACCACAGGATGGTGGACACAATGTGCCACATAAAAAACCGTCCATCTCCCCTGGAGGCATCTCCCCTGGAGGCATCTCCCCGGGAGGCATCACTCCGGGCGGAATCTCCTCAGGAGGCTACTCCCAAAAAGGCATGTCCACTGGTCGTCCTCCAATGAAGACATATGTCAGGATGGGGTCACGAAGGCGTTACAAGAGTAGAGCGCTTAGGACTCCTTATGTACGATTGCTTAGGATAAAGAATGAGTGATATTTGTAAATATTTTTGCAGATATTGTAATATGTAGATTTTGTAGCATGAACAAATGTTTTGTAATTTGGTTTGTCTTTTGTTGAATGTTATAAACATAGAAGTTGCCTTTATTAAGATATTTGTATTGTAAATGGGATATGTGGTTCTGTTTGAATTATCAACGAATAAACATTGCATTGAAATGTAGTATTACTAGATTTGAATGATGAATGAAGAAATAATTTTGGAATTCAACTACCCATGTGGAATCTCAAACTTGGATCATTTACTCCCTTTTGGGATCTCCAAACAAGACCTACCACACTTTTAACAGACTTCCATACATAAACATTACAAATAATGGCCATGGTCCTTTGCGTTCAAAATCCTGGTCCCTGTTGCACAAGTTTGTGTCCAAATCCTGGATTTGGCTCGCATAATCGTTTACGCACCAATGGTAAACGATTACAACACAGTTATATGCTGCAAATGAGTTTGGACTTCAACCAACCATGAGGAATCTCAAACTTGGATCATTTACTCCCTTTTGGGGTCTCCAAAGAAGACCTACCACACTTTTAACAGACCTCCATAAAAAGACATTACAAATGATGGTCATGGTCCTCTACGTTCAAAATGGTGGTCCCTACTGCACAGGTTTGTGTCCAAATCCTGAATTTGGCTCGCACAATCGTTTACGCACCAATGGTAAACGATTATATGCTGCAAATGAATTTGGACTTCAACCAACCATGTGGAATCTCAAACTTGGATCATTTACTCCCTTTTGGGGTCTCCAAAGAAGACCTAAAACACTTTTAACAGACCTCCATACACAGACATTACAAATGATGGTCATGGTCCTCTGTGTTCAAAATGGTGGTCCCTACTGCACAGGTTTGTGTCCAAATCCTAAATTTGGCTCGCACAATCGCTTACGCACCAATGGTAAACAATTACAACACAGTTATATGCTGCAAATGAGTTTGGACTTCAACCAACCATGTGGAATCTCAAACTCGGATCATTTACTCCCTTTTGGGGTCTCCAAAGAAGACCTACCACACTTTTAACAGACTTCCATACACAAAGATTACAAATAAAGGCCATGGTTCTCTGCGTTCAAAATCCTAGTCCTTGCTGCACAGGTTTGTGTCCAAATCCTGGATTTGGTTCGCGTAATCATTTACGCACCAATGGTAAATGATTACAACACAGTTATATGATGCAAATGAGTTTGGACTTCAACCAACCATGTGGAATCTCAAACTTGGATCATTTACTCCCTTTTGGGGTATCCAGAGAAGACCTACCACACTTTTAACAGACTTCCATATACAGACATTACAACTAATGGCCATGGTCCTCTGCGTTCAAAACGATGGTCCCTACGGCACAGGTTTATGTCCAAATCCTGGATTTGGCTCCCGTAATCGCTTCCACACCAATGGTAAACGATTACAACACAGTTATATGCTGCAAATGAGTTTGGACTTCAACCAACCATGTGGAATTTCAAACTTGGATCATTTACTCCCTTTTGGGGTCTCCAAAGAAGACCTACCACACTTTTAACAGACTTCCATACACAGACATTAGAAATAATGGCCATGGTCCTCTGCGTTCAAAATCTTGGTCCCTGCTGCACAGGTTTGTGTCCAAATCCTGGATTTGGCTCGCGTAATCGTTTACGCACCAATGGTAATCGATTAGAACACAGTTATATGCTGCAAATGAGTTTGGACTTCAACAAACCATGTGGAATCTCAAACTTGGATCATTTACTCCCTTTTGGGGTCTCCAAAGAAGACCTACCACACTTTTAACAGACTTCCATACATAGACATTACAAATAATCGCCATGGTCCTCTGCGTTCAAAATCCTGGTCCCTGCTGCACAGGTTTGTGTCCAAATCTTGGATTTGGCTAGCGTAATCGTTTACGCACCACTGGTAAATGATTACAACAGAGTTATATGCTGCACTAGAGTTTGGACTTCAACCAAGTTTAATAACTTTGCTTTTATTTAAACGAATTATGAATATCGCGCTTTCGATTGCCATTAATACACACTTAACGTAAATAAAGAAATATTGGAAATCATGGTATCATCAACAATGTCATGTTATATATATATATATATATATATATATATATATATATATATATATATATATATACACACACACACACACACACACACACACACACACACACACACAAATGTCGGTGGATATCAATAAATCATCAACAATGTGATGTTCTGTATAAATTCATTTGTATAGGAAACAATGTAATTTGAAATACAAAAAAAAAATATTAACAATCCTCCAAACATGTACATAATCTTAACAATCCTCCAAAAACCCATACATATGCAGCGCTTCCATTCTTGAAATGTTGTCGTTGTCCAGAATCCAGTCCTTCACGTAGTTCTTTCTAATTTCTCGCAAGTTGTCCTAAGCTAAAATGTTTTTTTACTTCAGACATACACAACACCATCATGTGAAATCTATAACAATGAAATTTATGCTTACATTTGTATATTGCATCAAGCTCTTGCCGTTGTACCTGTCCTCTCCATCCCAAATTTCCATTGCCTTTAACATTATCACTCCACAATCGAATATGAAATCAGAGAAACAAATACATAACTTATAAACAAACTAAAATGTATAACCTACACACCACATCCACCTCTATGTCCTCATCGCCTACAATCAAATCAAACATCTGAATCAAGTCCTTCTTTGTCGTGGTTCTGGGATTAAACATGTCACCAACCAATCCAACTAAACATTCATCAAAGGTAACGTCTAGACCACCTATGTCTAACCCTGTAGCCATGAAGACATCCACAACATTAAAACGAACCAATTGTTCACACACCCTAAAACTAACATCATTCCCAACCCACCTTTGAACCATCTCCTTCAATAATTTTATATTCACTTCAATAGGGTTTAAAAGGTTCATGCACCACTTAAAAGGGGTCATATTAAGACGCTCTATATGACGGTATTGTAGTTTGGTATTCATTCCAAGAATGCTCGTCGAATCCATGAAAATACGAAGGCGCCACTACAAAACATTAAAATAACATACATTAAATACTAACCTTCAAACGTTATACATCTGATAACGGTTGAAAAACCGTTATTTTCATGTGCTATTTTAGACCAAATTACTCCCTTTACTGCTTAGAATGAGCTTGAAATCAAACAAAACTCAATAAATGAGTCAGTCGAGAGTCAAAAGTTGTTTTTAGCGATATTATGCTTGTTTTGCATTGTTTTGCAGCAATTTTGACGGAAGTGAAGAATGAAGGTGAATATGAAGGCCTTAGACTCAAGATAGAGGAAGAAAATCAAGAAAAGAAGAGTCTAGAAACTGCCCAGCGGCATAATTGCACCGCTGGGCGGTCAAATGCGAGGAGTTGGCACCAAGGCAGCGATGCCTGGTGGTTTTGCGATAAGAGGAAAACCGCCGGGCGGAATAAGTGTGACGCCAAGCGGTTGCCTGTTAGGCTCGGGCCTGTTTTCTGTTGCGCTCTTCAGCTATAAATAGCCCTAGTACGATTTCATTCTTATTCTTTTGACAGAGGAGGGCGGACAGACCTACTTTTCACTCTTTGGAGAGGATCTCTTGGATGCTTAGGCTCCTTTTCATCTTTTCTAGGGTTTGCTTTCCATATCTTCCATTATTTTCATCTTGGTTCACCATGACAATGGTGAACTAAACCCTTTTGTTGTTGGGGGAACAATGTAATCTTTTGATACTCTCTTTTATTGAAACTCTTGTTTGAATTATATGATTTTCATATGCGTTTATTATCAATTGTTGGATTCTCATACTGTGCTTAAAGCTTTTATCGTTTAACTCATTCGGTAACTGATATTTGCCTTTATTGATACGGGGACGTACAATAATGTCACGAACTGGTGATCCTTGGTTAAGCAATATCACATAGGGATAGGGGGTAGGACAACCAATTGTATTTTCTTCTGTTTGTAATGCGTTGCTAGTTGCTAGGGGAGGCTAGGGATAGCAAGTCGGTAATTAGTAATAGGCCCTTTTCGCCGAGGGATCGGGTTAAGGGGAGGCCAAGAAAGTTTCCATGCAATTAGATAATAAGGAAATTTAAACAAGAGGAGTAAATAAGAGAGAGCGGATTAATGAAATTGTAAACCCCCAACAACTCCATTTATTCATACTCTTTTCTCGTCAACTGAATCACTCATTGCATGTTTATTTTCTGTCTTTGCATTCACTACAACAATTAATTTTTCTTTCACAAGTCTTACGATTTTGATTCATACGAAAGATAAGGCCTTTCGAGTGTCATGGGAAGAACGATAATGAGTTTTACCATTTTTATTAGTTGAAAAGATATGATACACTTGCCATTCCGTTAACAAGTTTTTGGCGCTGTTGCCGGGGACTCGAGGTTTGACTTATTTAGTAGTGTGAATTGACTGAATTTGACTTGCTTGTAATTATTTGTCTATACTTTTATTTTTATTGTGTTTTATTTTATTTTTCTGTAAAAGTGTTTTTAGGGGTATTTTTCTTGTGTATGCAGGAAGGGATACACACTAGAAGCAGGAAAGATCAGCAACTTCTTCTCGAGGGATTACCAGACAGGAGAGGGAGGAAAGTTATACATTCTGCACGTGAAAACTTTCCTTCTCCTGTAACAATATTGCAATCTTCACCAGAATCTTCTGCACAAGGTGGAGAGGAGATGACAGACCAACCTCCTCCAAGACGCACACTAGGGGACTCAGCAAACACTGTGAGTCCTTTGAATTTCAACAGCATTGCCATTCCTGCAGACAATACCACAAATTTGGTGATGAGCCCGACGCTCATCCAATTAGTTCAGAGCAACCAGTTCAACAGATTATCAAATGAGAATCCCTACAAACATTTGACTATCTTTGGTGAAATCTGCAATACTGTTAAGATGGCCGGAGTCTCGGATGAGAGGGTCAGACTTAGCCTATTTCCTTTTTCTTTGGGAGGAAGTGTCAAAGATTGGTTACACTCATTTGCTGAAGGGACGTTCAGAAACTGGGATGTTTTGGCGAGACAGTTCGTCACCAGATTTTTTCCGCAGACCAAGATTCATCAAGGGAAGCTCAAAATCTCCTTATTCAAGCAAGGGATGAAGGAAACTCTCAGACAGGCCTGGGACAGATTTAAAGGCCTGTTGAGAAAAACTCCAGTCCATGGATTCGACAAGATTACTTATTTGCTCACTTTTCTTGGAGGGCTGAGTACTCAGTCTAAAATGATGTTGTATGCGTCAGCTGGAGGCAGTATTAATAGGAAGACTGAAGATGAAGCCTATGATTTGATCGAAGAGATGGCCCTACATGAAGTTTCTCAAAGCGAGAGAGGCGCACAGAAAGGAGGAATCTTGCATCTTCCTGCTAATGATGCAATGGCTGCGCAGAATCATCTTCTTAACCAAAAATTGGACAAGCTGACAAAGGTCCTTTCTGAACTTCCAACAGGGTTAAGAAATATATCTCAGACTCAACAACTTTGTGACTTATGCGGTGGTGACCACATCAATGGTCAATGTGCTTTCACTGAGGAAATGCAGCAGGACGTCAACTACACGGGGGCCCAATTCCAGTACAAACAAGGTAATTTCAACCAAGGCAATTCTAGCCAAGGTTGGAAGAACCACCTCAGTATTGGACAGAATCAGAGTACTTCTTCTGGGCAAGTAGGAAGCTTCCGGCAGCAACAACCTTCACCTTTATGGCAGCAGGTGAGCAGCTTGACGGAGACTTTCAGAGAATTAAATGACCGATTTGATAAATTTCTGAAAGTCTATGAGTCTCAACAAGCGAGTGACCAAGCTAGTTTTAGAGCATTGGAGACACAAATTGGGCAGCTGTCAAAAAGAGTTGACACCGCAAAAAAGAACCAGTTTCGGGCTAACACTGAGGTTAACCCCAAGGATTAGTGCAAAGTGGTGATGATGAGAAGTAAAAGGAAGCCAGTAGAAGAAATAATTGAAATTGGGAGCAGTGAAGATTAAGAGGAGAAGATGATTTGTAATAATAAGTGTAATAAGCAGAAGAAATGTGAAGAAAAAGAGAAAAAGGAAAGGAAACTGAAGAGTCCCTATGAGTTATTCCAAGAAATTTTTAATCGGGTGACTATTATTCCTGGAGCGTTTCCACAAATGTCTGAAGATGATAAACCGGCTGAATACCGTCTTCGTGAGATAGTTGATCTTGATGAGGAGGAAGAAGATCAGACACAGATTGTTAAACCAAGGAAGAAAGACCATCCACAAAAATTGAAGGATATAGGGAATTTGACTCTTCCTTGTGTGCTCAATGATGTGGATATAGGGAGAGCTATGATCGATTTAGGATCTAGTGTTAATTTAATGTCCTTCAGTGACTTCAAGAAGATTAGAGGGTTAAAATTAAAACCAGCGTACACTACCTTGACAGTTGGAGATGGATCGACAAAAAAACCTGTGGGTATGGTGGAAGATGCAATTGTTCGAATTGAAGAGTTGGAATTCTTGGTTGATTTCATATTAGTGGATATGGTAAATGATGGAAGAATTCCATTAATTTTGGGAAGACCATTTATGAGGACCTCTCAGATGATGATATGTGTTTATGACGGGAAAATAATGTTAAGAGATCAAGACCAAGTGTTAGCCTATAGTGGATCTGAAGGAGAAAAAGAGAGAATAATAAACAGATCTAGACATAAAAAGGCTAAAAGAGAAGCAGGCAAAGAAGAAACTACCACAGATAATGATCATCTTAATAGGTGTACTATTTTGTAAGCATGTGAGGAGGAAAAGACGGATAAAGGAGAGTCACTTCACTTAAAGGACAAACTATTTCTGCTGTCAACAGGAAGCTCGAAGAGGAAGGAATGGTGGAAATTAGAAGGCCATATTCCACTGTTGTTCGCCAAGTAGACAGACGAAAGCTGAGATGGTGGGATGATGAAGAATCAAGTGTCAAGAAGAAGAGTTGATTGCTGAAAAGCACATTTTGTATTTTAAGACAATTTTTATTTTTTGTTGAACTTGTTTATTTTTGAATATTTGTGAACAATTTTTGGGTAGCATCTACTGAGGGATGCTAACTTTTGGTATCTACTGAAGGATACTCGGAAGGTACACCTACTGAAAGGTGTTGGAAGGATGACATTTACTAACAAATGCTAAACAGGTTTGGGTCAGGCTCGCGACGTTAAACAAGCGCTACTAGGAGGCAACCTAGATTTTCTTCTTTACTCTTGCACTTTAAATTTTAGAATAGGTTGAATTTTAATTTTAGTGTGTCTACTTGGCTTGAAGACCTTTCTAATGATGTTTTGACTGAATGAATTGCATGAGGAGTCTGTTTGATGATGATCTGATGTGAATGATTCTCAAGTTGTGTTGCATGTTGATATCCTGTGAAATAGATGTGTGATGAATTATGATTGTGGTTATGATGCTAAGCAGGGTGTATGAATGAATGTGTGTGAGAAAACATGTTGTGTGAGGTATTGAGCTCCAGAGTTTTAATTGTTGTATGAAATTATTCACAGGAAAGCATGCATGATATTGCCTAAATCTTGATGATTGAGTGAATTGCATGTACATGTCATATGATAAAGGCCATTTTTGAAAGCCCTTACTTAGCCAAATTTTACCCAAAATGCTTGAAATTTTATATCCTTTTTGAACCTCGGCCTAAACAGAATGAAAACCCTTGTGCTGAAATTATTTACTTTGAATTGGGTTAATGACTGTAAGTATATTCAAGGTTCAAGTTTGGGGTTGTGGGGAAAGTTTGAATGGCAAAAAGAAAGGCATTGAGCTCAAGTGTTGAAAAAGAAAAATACATGAGAAAGAGGAAAAATCATGGAAGATGAGCTCAATGTAAAAATAAAAGAAAAAGGGAAGAAGTTGGGGACAAATGAGATTGGTTGAAAAAGAGAGTTAAACTTGAACCTTGAATGATGAATGAGCTCTCTTGATTCAAAGATTTTGTGATCTAGAAAAACCAATTTTTCTTGATAGCCCAGCCTCATTACAAGCCTTGGAAAAGTCGTTTTGATGGCATTTGCATGTGATGATTTTGATTGTTTGAGATCAAAGGCAATTTTATTTCATGTGACTTGTGAATGATTTAGAGTTGGAATGTTACCCTAAACACTTGAGTGATTGAGTGAAACACTTGCTTGGTAAAAACTTCTAAGTTTCATGATTGCATCTTTGCTTAGTGGATTGATCATTCACAATATGTAACATCTGTTGAGGAATGTGTTAGATAACTGAATTGAAAGCATGCATCTTGATTTGATCATCACTGAATATCTGAAATTGAATAGTTCTCATCATGTACTTTAGGAATGTTGAATCATTGGATGAAAGTGTAGAGAGCCAAGTTTTGTTTTGTTTATAGTTTTGTTTAGTTTTTTTTTGTTTGAGGGCAAGCAAATTTCTAAGTTTGGAGTTGTGATAACGGTTGAAAAACTGATATTTTCATGTGCTATTTTAGACCAAATTACTCCCTTTACTGCTTAGAATGAGCTTGAAATCAAACAAAACTCAATAAATGAGTCAGTCGAGAGTCAAAAGCTGTTTTTAGCGATATTATGCTTGTTTTGCATTGTTTTGCAGCACTTTTGATGGAAGTGAAGAATGGAGGTGAAGATGAAGAAGGCCTTAGACTCAAGATAGAGGAAGAAAATCAAGAAAAGAAGAGTCTAGAAACCGCCCAGCGGCAGAATTACACCGTTGGGCGGCCAAATGCGAGGAGTTGGCACCAAGGCAGCGACGCCTGGCAGTTTTGCGATAAGAGGCAAACCGTCGGGCGGCATAAGTGTGACGTCGGGCGGTTGCCTGTTGGGCTCGGGCCTGTTTTCTGTTGCGCTCTTCAGCTATAAATAGCCCTAGTGTGATTTCATTCTTATTCTTTTGACAGAGGAGGGCGGCCAGACCTACTTTTCACTCTCTGGAGAGGATATCTTGGATGCTTAGGCTCTTTTTCATCTTTTCTAGGGTTTGCTTTCCATATCTTCCATTATTTTCATCTTGGTTCACCATGACAATGGTGAACTAAACCCTTTTGTTTTTGGGGGAGCAATGTAATCTTTTGATACTCCCTTTTATTGAAACTCTTGTTTGAATTATATGATTTTCATATGCGTTTATTATCAATTGTTGGATTCTCATATTGTGCTTAAAGCTTTTATCATTTAACTCATTCGGTAACTGATATTTGCCTTTATTGATACGGAGACGTACAGTAATGTCACGAACTGGTGAGAATTTCCTTGGTTAAGCAATACCACCTAGGGATAGGGGGATAGGACGACCAATTGTATTTGCTTCTGTTTGTAATGCGTTGCTAGTTGCTAGGGGAGGCTAGGGATAGCAAGCCGATAATTAGTAATAGGCCCTTTTCGCCGAGGGATCGGGTTAAGGGGAGGCCAAGAAAGTTTGCATGCAATTAGATAATAAGGCAATTTAAACAAGAGGAGTAAATAAGAGAGAGCGGATTAGATGAAATTGTAAACTCCCAACGACTCCATTTATTCATACTCTTTTCTCGTCAACTGAATCACCCATTGCATGTTTATTTTCTATCTTTGCATTCACCACAACAATTAATTTTTCTTTCACAAGTCTTACGATTTTGATTCATACGAACGATAAGGCCTTTCGAGTCCATGGGAAGAACGATAATGGGTTTTACCATTTTTATTACTTGAAACGATATGGTACACTTGTCATTCCATTAACAACATCATCCATACCAATAAAACATAAAATTTTATCTTACACTTGGTTTTCTTGAAGCCATTGGACCTGCAGTGATAACAATACCCAGAAAATAACTTAGGTTTCGGTTAACAATAAAAACCTCTCTATTACAGATTCCATTACAAAAAGTCCATTGTTGCACTTACCCGAGATACGTAATGGTCCGACAACGAGAAGGAGACACCAAGGTTTGGCGAGATTCACACAACCACCCACACCACTACAGTGATGGTCTGAGAACGATAATGGTCCGACATCGCTACAGTTATGGTCCGAGAATGACAATGGTCTGACACCACTATGGTGATGGTCCGTCAACGAGAATGGTCTGACAAGGAGAACGACACACAAGGGTTTCGTGACACACCCACAACGACCCACACCACTAGAGTGATGGTCCGACAACGACAACAACCTTTCACAACCACAACGCCTGAGATAACCAAAGAACGAGGCCGGCCAAAGTCAGAGCGAAAATGATGATGGGAGCACCGTCGGAGCAAGAATAAGGAAACTGGGAAAAATGAAACAATGTCCGAGAGTGCGAAAACAAGTTCCATTCACTTTGCTTTCCAGTTTTGCCCCTAACTTCATTTAATAATCTGATTTTTTAAAAACAATTCAACGCCCAATGCACAGACGACACCTGGCGTTGTTAAAACTGTGTCAAATTTAGGTGTTACCATGTCATTTTCGTTAAAAAAATTAACATTCTAGCATTTTCCTCGCTCTTCTACAACCTCTTCCTCTGAACATTCTAGCATTTTCCTCACTCTTCTACACCCTCTTCCTCAGCAAAACTTCTCTCTGGTGGAAATTTTTTTTCTCTCCACTTCTTCAAACTCCACACGTTCCTCTCTTTTCCAGTTCACTCCTCCCTCTCAGCGCATTTTGGGAAGGCGGGGTGACATGCTGCCATCATTTGTAGAGCTGAGAATAATGAAAGAAAGCCCCTCTTACGCAATCCCACCAGGTCCCATGAAAATGGGTCTTCCCCACCCAAAGCATCATGGATTAGAAGCCTTACCCAGCTAGTGATGCCAAGGTTGGGACACCAAAGTATGCGATCCACGAACAAGGCTTTAAGATCAGGCTATAGCTCTAAATAATGAAGAGCTTATCTCAAATATTTGTTTAATGCATCGTGGATTCTGCTGGCAACATACCATGTTGGTTTGACTTAGGCTTGAGGCTGTTGAGTTGGTCACGGGTGAGTTTGAAAGTGGAGATGGGCAGGGGCAGGGTCATCAGAGCCTGGTTTTTGGGGTTGAAGGTTGGTCTTCATGGTTGGTGCAGGCTTTGTATTATTCAATGTGATAAAAAACCGGACGAGGTGGATCCTGAGCACGGCGCAGTGTCCTGTCGAGAAGACCTGATGCTCCATCTGTCTGCTACTAATAACTTTTTCCCTATATTATGTTATTCACTATTCATTTTACAGGTACCTGATCTACTTAAGTGCATGACAATTCCGACGGATTTTCCCTTTACACATAGACCATTGCAGGGGATCTCAACATTTTCTCTTCCTCCAATTCAACAAAATATAGTAGTTTCCAAATGAAAGTGAAGATGTTGTGAGAAGGATATTCCGATGTAGGGAGCGTTGATGATTTTGCTAGCTGATATATCTCAGCAAAATAGTTCTTAGAGTTTGTAATGTAATAGAAGCTTTACTACCGGATTTATCTAATGGTCTTCGAATTTTAGTACTATATAAATTTTAACATTCACATTTTATTCACGTCATTATAAAAAAAATTATGATATTTTATAATAAATCGAATAAACATTCAATATTTACAATATAAATATACATCAAACATATATTAAGATTCAAAAAATTTAAAATTATTTTTCACATATAAAAAATTTCTTACTGTCATACCAGCACCTTGACTTTCACTGGTTATGCAATTTTTGTTTTCTTTTTTGTTTTTTTTATGGATGGAATGTTGATCTTCAGTTCATTTCGGTAAGCTAAAATTGAAAATTTGTTTATGTAAATTATAAATGTGTACTAATATTTAGTATACACATAGTGAGAGTATAACTTTACTTAAAAGTTAAATATTAATCCAAATAAATACAATGAAGTTAGATTAAAAAAATCACCTATTTATTATACTAAAATAGTAATATTAAATAAATTTAATTATTTTTAAATAAGTAATCAAAATCTTTCATTTTAATTATATTGTGTAAGTTTTAGCCTCATGCACGCCCACTTCTTTTAATACATGCAACGTCTGGGTAAAGTCTCCTACTGAAAGGCCATGCAATGCAATGATCACAATTTTTCTTTAAAGACACTAATTTAAAAGATGACTAATATTTATTTACTAAATATTATTATGAATTATTTAAATCAATTTATATTTACAAAATTAGTTAAATAGCACAAATGGAATACATTATTTTTTAATATAAATTAGATTTAATTTATCTATCTAATATCTAAAATTTAGAAAGTGAAAATAAAATTTTATTTAATTTATTTAAAACATTATTATTACTATTATTATATCAAAAAATATATCTTCCTATATATATTTTTCTAAAGAAAATTTTAAATAGAGATGTGAAAATATAAAATGGAAATGGAAAAATTTCTTTCAAGAAAAAGAAAATTACATAATAAGTTCTTTTTTCTTTCGAATTCTAATAATCATAGTTGTGTGTCTCATTAAGAGTGTTGGGATCATATCAGCCCATGTTTGAAGAGTATGAGAACAAAAAAAAAAAATTGGCATCTTACGCATATTATATTGTACTAATCACCGGCGTAAGGCATATCCATGGTCGGCCGGCCCCAAGAATAATTAAAGAAGGAAATGGCCGACCGGTCATATCCGGAGAACCCTGAGGTAAGTTAATTTTAATAGGAGTTTAACAGTTTTTGGGCCCTGATTAAAGTGTTATTGGGCCTTGATTAGTAGAGCCTTAACCACGGGCCCAAAACTGACATTATATATAGAGGTCAACAGTAAGAGGTAGGTAACTTGAATTGAATAACATTTAATACTGAGAACTAAAGATCGAACGGACCTAATACTAACTTGATCGTCGGAGTATCTTTAACAGGTAGCAGACCGACCGAGATTGGAGAAGAAGACTAGAGACAGACGGACGACAAAAGAGTGGAGTTGAGTGACGGACGGGTTGGAGGACTCAAAAGTAAATGTGTAGGTGAGTGTGACCGGATGCACTACCGAAACATTTTGGCGCCCACCGTGGGGCCGGAGGATAAATACCAATGGTGACCACGAGGAACACAAACGCTGACGAGCAGGGAAAGATGATTAGAATGTTGGAAAGGCGACTGGAGGAAATACAGAAGCGACATGAAGAAGAGATGAGGGTTGTAAGAGCGGAGTGTATGGCGCAGATTACCAGAGCCATTGCCGCTCGGGATGACGAAGGCGCGGGAGAGCACAGGCGAGAGAAGATGGTAGTGAACGAGGGAGAGGAGCATAGTAGTGCCCCGACCCAGGAGGGTCAGACACGAGAGAAGGCGAGTGGGGACAAGGAGGAGAAGGTATTGTCGGTAAGAGCGGAGGGACCGACCGTTCCCGTCCCTTTCGCCCAGTCCATAATGGATGTTCACATCTCTGAGCAATTCGTGCCACCCAGTTCAAGATGTACGACGACACCACTGACCCGGACTCTCAAATCAAGTCCTTTACTAACGCCATGTCCTTCCGCACCGGCTGCGACACTATCTGGTGTCGGGCGTTCTCCCTCTCCTTGGAAGGGGAGGCTTTGGAATGGTTCAACGCTTTACGGAACGGTTGTATAGCCAATTTCAAGGGTTTGGAGGCTATGTTTAAGAAACAGTTTGCTGCGTGCATCGCCAGGGATATCACGGTTGTCGATCTAATGAACCTCAAGCAGGGAAAGGTGGAACCACTAAAAACCTTCATGGACCGGTACCAAAAAACCGTCCGGAGGGTGAAAGGTCTAACTCTGGAACTCGCGCTGCAGCATATCATGCCGGCCTTGAGGCTCGGTCCATTCAAAGAAAGTGTGTGCCGAACACCACCCAAGACGATGGAGGAGTTGCGCGAACGGGCAGCAGACGAAATTAGGGTGGAGGACATGAAGCAAAGTTATCGGAAGGAGCTTCAGGAGGCTAAGGGGGAGAAGAGTGAGGGGAAGAAAGCGGAGAATCAAACTCACCGACCGGAGGTCCAAGGCCTCAGGACGGACCCCGAGGGCCCCGTTTTCAACAGTATACAGCTTTGAACGCCCCGCGGGCTCAAATTTTCCATGAAGTGTTGAGCACACAACTGCTGGAGGCACCGCAGAAGCGGCCTACATCACCTAATGCAGATGGAACCAAACACTGCCTATACCACCAGAATTTGGGCAATGACACAGAAGATTGTGTTACCTTAAAAGACAAGATAGAAGAGCTGATTCGCGCGGGGCGATTATTGAAGTATGTCAAGACTTGTCGACCGGAGCTTTCACCCATCCGGGAGAGAAGTCCGAGGAGGACGAGTCCTCGGAGGCCGGAGGAAGGAAGAGCCGCCCGTAACCGGGACGACCGATACCGTCATCGGGAATACCCTTACGATGACCGGAGGCGGAGTCGAAGTCGCGGAGAGCGTGATGACCGTCCCTTGCAAGGGATGATTAACAGCATATCAGGAGGATTTGCTGGGGGAGGCTCATCCTCTAACGCGCGGAAGAAGCACGTCCGGGCCTTACGGTCCATGCATGCCGTTAGCACTCCAAAAAGGACGATGCCACCCATCATTTTCACAGATGATGATTTTCATGCGCCCGACCCTGAGCAGGACGACCCGATGGTGATAACCGCCGAGATTGCGCGGTATGGGGTTGGCAAGGTACTCATTGATCAAGGAAGCTCGGTCAACATCCTTTACTGGAAAACCTTCCAGCAGATGGGCATCTCTGAGGACCTGATCGTACCGTATAATGAGCAAATCGCTGGATTTGCAGGCGAAAGGGTGGATACAAGGGGGTACGTGGATTTGCGTACCCGGTTAGGAGCCGGCCGTGATGGAGACGAGAGAAGGGTAAGGTACCTGCTGGTGGAGGCAAACACGTCGTACAACGTCCTCCTCGGACGACCCTGTCTCAACGCCTTCGGTGCTATTGTCTCAACCCCCCATTTGGCGCTGAAATACCCCGATCATCGGGGAACCATACATACGGTAAGGGCCGATCAGAAGACGGCTAGGGAATGTTATGTGGCCGGGCTCAAGTTGCACCCTAGGGAGGAAAGGAGGAAGACCAGCCGGTCCGAGGTAGCGATGACAGACCTGGACTCGAGGACGAATACTGAGGACCGCCTCGAACCAATAGGGGAGACCCAACCTATCATCATAGGTAAAGATGCCGCGCAGACAACAACGATAGCCAATGACCTGGAAGAAGAAATCGAGAGACGACTAAGAAGCATCCTTTGGTGCAACAGAGATTTATTCGCATGGACGACGGCCGACATGCCGGGGATTCACCCCTCGGTGGTGTCCCATAAGTTAGCTCTGTTCAAAGAAGCACGGCCGGTATCCCAAAAGAAGCGACGGCTGGGGAAGAGAAGAGGAAGGCGATCGAGGAAGAGGTCGGGAAATTGAGAGAAGCGAGATTCATCCGCGAAGTGACCTACACCACGTGGTTGGCGAACGTCGTGATGGTCAAGAAGTCGAATGGCAAGTGGAGAATGTGTACGGATTACACCGACCTCAACAAGGCCTGCCCGAAGGACTCTCACCCACTGCCTAGCGTCGACGCCCTGGTTGATGGGTCGTCCGGCCATAAAATATTGAGCTTCTTGGATGCATACTCAGGGTACAACCAGATACCGATGTATGCCCCCGACCGGGAGAAGACAACCTTCATCACCGAAAAGGCCAGTTACTATTACAAGGTTGTGCCCTTCGGGTTGAAGAATGTCGGGGCCACTTACCAGAGCCTAATGGAAAGAATCTTCGCGGACCAGATTGGCCGGTGCATGGACGTATACATAGACGACATGGTAGTGCGTTCGGTGGACGGAAAGGCGCACATACAAGACTTAGAGGAGGTCTTTAAACAGATCAGAAAGTACGGGATGTGCGTTAACCCGACCAAATGTACTTTCGGGGTACCGGCCGGGAAATTCCTGGGATTCATGCTGACGTCGCGGGGAATTGTGGCCAATCCGAACAAATGCGACGCTATAATCAACATGAAAAGCCCGACTACCTTAAAAGAGGTGCAGCGGTTGGTCGGGCGGTTAACGGCCTTATCGCGTTTCATTCCCAAGATGGTCGAGCGGATACGTCCCGTCCTCCGAAAGCTGAAAAAAGGCAGTTCGTGCAAATGGGACGACGAATGTGAATGCGCATTCTAGGACGTTAAGACGATACTCCAGAACCCCTCGGTCATGAACCGGCGAAATCCGAGAGAAGAATTACAGATCTATTTGGGGGTATCGGACTCCGTCGTAAGCGTCGTCTTGCTACAAGGCGGCCCTGAACCCAAGCTGGTTTATTTCTTCATCCGTGCACTCCAAAACGCCGAGACCCGCTATCATCAGGTCGAGAAGATCGCGTTGGCTCTTCTTCATGCGGCAAGGAGATTAAGGCCCTACTTCCGAAGCCACCAAATAGTGGTTAAGACTGACCATCCTATATCTAAAATTTTGAGAAAACCCGACCTTGCTGGAAGAATGGTCGGCTGGGCGGTTGAATTGTCCGAGTTCGGACTCAGGTATGAACCTAGAGGGTCGGTGAAAGGCCAACATATGGCCGACTTCGCTGCCGAGTTGCCGTTGGGGGTCGGCGGAGAATGATGTTTGTATGTGGATGGGGCATCAGGACGGACGATTAGCGGCGCAGGAGTGGTGCTGGAGGGACCTAATGGCTTCCTCCTGGAACACTCTTTGGTCTTGAAATTCAGGGTCTCCAACAACCAGGCCGAGTACGAAGCCCCTAATAGTCGGGTTAGAACTTGCCCGCGATATGGGTGTAAGAAGATTAACATGCCGGACCGACTCTCAGCTAGTGGTCGGTCAGATGAACGGAGAGTTCCAAGTGAAGGAGGAGAGCCTGATCAAATATTATCACCGAGCGACGACACTGGCCCGAGAATTCGAGGACATCCGAATTCAACACATCCCCCGGGAACAAAATGCCCGAGCGGACCTACTCTCCAAGCTTAGCTCGGGGAAAGAAATAGGCCAACTCACCACAATCATCAGACAAGTTCTTCTCCAACCGTCCATAGAGTGTCATGCCATAACAACGAGCGTGGAACCGGAATGGAGAACGAAGATCCGTGAGTTGATGAAGGCCCAAGACGACGGTTCGGCCTTATCTGCCGCCGATACTAAGAAGATTGCGCGCTTTGTAATCCTCGGGGAAGACCTATACCGTCGTGGCTATTCCACGCCTTTGCTTAAATGCTTAGGCAAAGAGAAGGCCCACTACGTGATGAATGAGCTTCACCATGGCATCTGGGGGTTCCACACCGGCTGGAGGGTCCTCAAGGGCCGCATACTTAGGGCCGGTTATTATTGGCCGGACATGGAGGAAGACGCTAAAGCCTTTGTGCAGAAGTGTATCGGGTGCCAAGCTCACGCCAACAATCCACGCGCACCGCCCCATGAGTTGCACACAATTGTATCCCCATAGTCGTTCGCTCAATGGGGAATGGACATTGTCGGTCCATTTCCCCCCGGCCAGGCGCAGAAAAAGTTTCTCCTATTTTCTATCGACTACTTCACCAAGTGGGCGGAAGCTGAACCGCTCGCGACAATCACAGCGGCCCAGGTACAGAAATTCTGTCGGAAGTTAGTTTGTCGATTCGGCTTGCCGAAGGTGATAGTGACTGATAACGGCTGACAGTTTATCGACCGGAAGCTGGGCCAATTTTTCAAGGATCTGGGGATTAAGCACACCACCAGTTCGGTGGAACATCCGCAAACGAACGATCAAGCAGAAGTTGTGAACAAAACCATCGTCTTGGAGTTAAAGAGGCGTTTAGGAAAGAAGAAGACGACGTGGGTAGAGGAATTACCCGAGATCCTCTGGGCGTATCGGTGCACACCGCACGGCACCACCGGGGAAACATCATTCAACCTGACTTACGGGACCGATGCCATGCTGCCGGTTGAGTTGGGAGAGCCGTCTCTTAGGAGAAAGGTAGAGGATATGCACTTGAACGACCAAGAGCTCAGAGTGGAACTAGAAACTCTAGACGAACGGCGGGACCGAGCGCCGCTGAGAGCGGAGGCCTGCCTACGCATGGTGGAGCGACGATACAACACGAAGGTAAGACCCAAAAAATTTAATGAAGGGGACATGGTGTGGCGGAAGACCGGTGAAGCTAGAAAGATAGCGTGCATGGCAAGCTGGCAGCAAAATTGGAAGGCCCTTTCCGGATCACAGAGACATTGGGGAATGACGCTTATCGTCTGAGTCGACCTGACGAACGGCTCATACCGAACACGTGGAATGCCTCTCATTTAAATTTTTTTTTCAGTTAAAGATCGTCATGTACTCATATCCTTTATATAATGAAATTTGCAGCATTTTTCCCAAGTCAATTCCAACTAATGTCAAAACGACCGACACTAACCAACTCACCATGAACCCAAGTCGAGGCATGGAACCCTCTTCTCGACTTGGCTGGGAGGCGGACGACAAAGTCGTGCAGCTCGAGCAGTCGAAGTCCAAGTCGAGGAACGGAATCATCCTCTCGACTTGGCCGGGGTAGTGAACGACAATGCCCTGCCACCCCGACTTGCGAAGTCCAAGTCGAGGAACGAAATCATCCTCTCGACTTGGCCGGGGTGGTGAACGGCAATGCCCTGCCGCCCCGACTTGCGAAGTCCAAGTCAAGGAACGAAATCATCCTCTCGACTTGGCCGGGGTGGTGAACGATAATGCCCTGCCTCCCCGACTTGCGAAGTCCAAGTCGAGGAACGAAATCATCCTCTCGACTTGGCCGGGGCGATAAACGAAAATGCCTCGCCAAACCCGTTCGAGAATATAACGAGAAAGAGAAATCAGCGAATAAAGAATATGATTTAGAGGCGTCGTAACTTGAAGAATAATAAATCGAAATATCCATTGTATTAAGGATCAAAAGAAAGGGGCGAATATACATCGGTCCGGCTACAACAGAATACGCCGACCAAACTAAATGAATATGCAAAAGTAGAAGTATGATCATTTAAAATAAATGCAAAAAATCCGCATCCCCCGAATCCAACGTCCGGAAGCTACTGTCCGGCGTTACCATCATCATCTTCGCCGACATTGTCCTCGGCGCCATCATCACCCTCGGCTGCTTCCTCTTCCCCCACGGTCTCCTCGACCACGCCATCATCTTGGGAATAAACACTTATTAATCATAGTTGTTTAATGGAGGACTGATCCCAATAACATTTAACATGGAATATTATCAATCTTCATTTTTACTACATTTTTTTTCCTTTGTGAATAAAAAAACTTTGTTTTGTTCCCAAGTTTAGTGTGTTTACATGTTTTCATGTGTTTTAGTTAGTGTATGATTGTTTTCCTGTAATCTCTATTTTGAGTGTATAAAATAAATCCATAGGAAGCATTTATAGTGGAAAAAAATAAGTTGGAACTTAAGGAAACATTATTGGATAAGAAATAATGACTTTTAGACAAATACCCACTTCAAGGGATATAGAATTGCAACCAGGGTTGCAAACATGAAGAAAAGACTCACATGTAAGGTTATATTGCCATGGACCACCCTCAAATAACCAAAAAATCATCATCAGGTGCCAGATTGACTTGTTGGGCGAGCTGACTGCTCACTAGGAGAGTTTGACAGTCTAAACCTGTAATATTTGAGTCGTTGGGTAAAAAAATGGTTTGCCTAGCCAGTTACAAGTCAGTTACAACCTAAACCTGCTCACTTGATGTTTTTCAATCGTTAAACATTTAATGTTTGTTCAGAGTTTGTTCAAGGTCTATTGTTTTACTAAGAGTGTGTTTGATATCTTTTAGTTTGTAAGAGACTTTTTTTTGGTTAGTGTTTTACTTGTTATAGTCAGAATTTGTTAGGAGTAGGTTGAATTGTATTTGGGTAATAATTTCCTAAGGTGAGACCATTCCATGAATGATGCCCACTTCTGTTTCTTTTAGGTTTTAGGTGGATGTGTGTAGTACATTCATAAAATATATCTTGTCACTTTTGTTGTTTTTGAACGTTAAGCATTTAATGTCAGTTAATGCTTGTTCAAAACAACAAAATGCTTTTCATTTTCTACTGTTGAGGTAGCATTTAACAATTAAGCTTCTCCTTTGAAGATACCAAGCGTTGAGAAAGAACTTTATCGTTGGATGAAGTAACAGTTTTAGCTTATGGTATCACCTAGACTAATGTAGACATTTTTCATGATTTTTCCTTTTCATGATAGAGCAAGATCGTTTAGCAGGTTGTGTTTTCTTCTATGTTTTAGGTTTAGACTTTTAGGGTTTTTTTGTCAAAGACATAGTGTTGCCACTTTTTCTATTTTCGCGAGAGTTTATCTGAAAACCTCTTGGGTATAGTATAACTTATGCGTTTAACATAAATCTCTTAGACACTTTGGCTTATTAGTCGTTTAGTGTTGTGTCTAGGTGTTTATTTTTTGTTTTCTACAATCTTAAGTGTTTCCCTAAGTGTTTTCCTAAGCGTTTTCCTAAGCATAACTTTCTTATATGATTTTGGTTTACCAGTCGTTTAGCTTTGCGTCTGGGTGTTTTTGTGTTTTCTACAATCCTAAGTTTCTTATGTTCCTAAGTGTTTTCTTAAGGTTTTCTTCTGTTGGTATAATTCTAATGTTTACGTTTTTGCACATTCTACTTGTCGTATCCAAGTTGGACCTTATTATGGTTTCTTGTGTGTTAGAATTTTATCTTGGGAGGTGATAACTGTTGAAAACAATTATTTTCATGCTTCATTTGAAATCAAAATACACCCTTTAAGGCTTAGAATGAGCTTAGAATCAAGCAAAACACGTAAGTTGACTCAGTTGAGAGTCGAAAGTTGTTTTTAGAGATATTATGCTTGTTTTGCATTGTTTTGCAGCATTTTTGATGAAGATGAATAATGGGATTGAAGATGGAAGGTCTTAGACTCAAGAAAGAAGAAGAAACATGAAGAAAAGAAGAGTTTAGGAACCGCCCAGCGCCAAAATCCAACGTTGGGCGGCCAAATGCGAGGGGCAGCCACTGTCTGACACCCAGGCGGTTTTGCGATTAGAGGCAAACTGTCGGGCGGCGCAACTCACCGCCGGACGGTGGCACAATTAAGGGGAAACCGCCGGGCGCAAAAAGTCTGACGTTGGGCGGTTGTATGCTGGGCTTGGGCCTAAGTTCTATGACGCTCCTCAGCTATAAATAGCCCTAGTGCAAGTTTAGATGCATTCCTTTGACAGAGAAGGGCGGCCAGACCTAATTTTCACTCCTTGGAGAAGATCTCTTGGATGCTTAGGCTCCTTTTTATCCAATCCAGGGTTTGCTTTTCCATTCTTCCATCATTTTTCATCTAGTTTCACCATGACAACGGTGAACTAAACCCTTTTGTTGTTGGGGAACAATGTAATCTTTTGAAACTCTTTTTTATTGAAACTCTTATTTATTTATATGCTTGTCGTATGCTTTGATTATCAATTGTTGGGTTCTCATCTGCGCTTAATGCTTTTATCATTTAACTCATTCGATAATTGTTGTTTGTCTTTATTGATATGGGAACGTACGGTACTGTCATGAACTAGTGAGAAATTGCTTGATTAAGCATTACCACCTAGGGATAGGGGGTAGGACGATCAATTGTTTTTGCTTCCGTTTATAATGCATTATTTATTACTAGGGGACGCTAGGGATAGCAAGCCAGTAATTAGTAATAGGCTCTTTTCGCCAAGGGATCGGGTTAAGGGTAGACTAAGAAAGTTTGCATGACAATTAGATAACAAAGCAAATTAAATAAGAGGAGTAGATAAGAGAGAGTGGATAAGATGAAATTGTAAACCCCAACAACTCCATTCATCCATAGTCTTTTTCTCGTCAATCGAATCATTCGCATTTGCATGTTTACTTGTTGTTTCTTGCATCCAAACCAATCACTTTTTCTCTATAAGTCTTACGATTTTAATTTGCACGAACGGTAAGGCCTTCGAGTCCTTTGGGAAGAACGATATTGGGTTTACCAATTATATTACTTAAAACGATCTGGTACGCTTGCCAGTTTTGTTTACCAGGAGGTCATCTACAACTTTTCATCCTGGTGGATTTAATATGTTAGACTGGTTGTGTGGACACTTGTTCTTTCCGACTTAGGGTTTCTATCATACCATTTGTTGTTTGGGATACTTTCTACAAGCATAACTTCAAAATCGAGGGTTCTTATAGACGAGCTTGTCTTGTCTCAACATCTTGGTTACAACGAGTATTAGCACCACTTTTGGTTCCTTAGCCAACACAACTAGATGAGTTTTGCCACTCCTAGATATAACCTTAGACCATTGTCTAGACATTCCACTCAACCTAAGCTAAACAACAAAGTATTTGAGTTCTCTTAAGAACTTACAACAAATCCACAAAAAGATTTTCTACAAGGTACAAAATGAATAACTCTCAACGAAAAGATATATGTTCTAATACAATACAATATGACACTTGAATGTGTTTCTCTCATCTACAAAGATATTTCTCTCAACAGATTTCGAGCTTCATATGATGTATGAGCACTGTAAGCTTTTCTCTCTTTTCACGTTCCTATTTTTATTATGTTATCCTTCTTGCGCTTTTCATCAACAAGATCTTCTCCTCAAGCTTTCTTCTATATATAACTTGTATTTAAATATAACCATTAAAGAGAGAAGTTGACTTCTGAAGAGTTGATAGCCTTTAGATGTGAGTTCTGAATTTAGTATACTTTGTAGGGTTCATAGCTTTTTTCTCATAGCCTTAAGCAAAACTTGAGCATGTATGATGTGACAAAATAGATGGCCTCAAAGGAAACATTCTCAGAATGTTCTTCTTCTCTCACAACGTCTTTCTATCAGTTACTATGATTCTGATCATATCTTTCTGCTTTATTGATATGCATGAATATCAAAAAACAAAGTATACAGCTGATAGGCTGTCGCAACCCATACAAATTTAATTGCATAAAAGAATGCAGTATAGACTAGTAAGTGATTCCCAGGTCGTCTCTCAAGGACCAAACTGTGGTTCGAGAATCAGATCTCACACGAAGGGGGGATTTGAAAGTGTTTCTGTGAATGCAAATGCAATAGACAAATATCCAAACATAATTCAAGCTATTAAACTACAACTCTAAAACATTTAAATATAAAATACAGTAAACAAAGATATAATGTGCAGGCAGCAGCTTTCTGCCTCCCATGAAATCAAAAGAAATGCTAATTAAAAAAAAACTATCAACGTAACAGCACCCACCACATCTCACCTAATCATATCTATTCAACTCTTCATTCTTATGGCAGTAAAAAAAGAAAAGAAATTAGCCAACCATTGACTACCAACACCTCTCAACCATTTAAAGCAACGTCTGTACCTCATTATTTAAAAGCAAAATGGAAATAGCGTAACCATATGGGAGCTCTCCCTTCGAGATTTTGCTGCACCCATTTCAATCCATTAGAAACTCCAAATGCATAAAGCAATGCTCGAGAAAGCTAGCAAATCAAATTGCACGCTACATGTAAAATGAATTGCATCTCCCACCGACTCATCTTGCTATTAAATCAAGGTCCTGCAGCTTTAATTAAATCAATGCTTACAAAAAAAATTAAAGGTTGAATGATATCACGCATACTTTTCCATTCAAAGATAAAAAAAATATGCACCACCGTGCTTACCCTGAAGAATTAAAATGCAACGCTTTACTAAAAAAAAATAAAAGACATAGCACCGTGCTGCTTCCCATCCATCATTTCTTCATTCTAAAAGAAAAGGGAAAGTGTTAGCAGTTGCGTTAATTTCAAACAAAGTGAAGAGTGCTTCTCCAACTCTAGGCCATGAGCACACTTGCACCCCTTTGAAAGAAATCTGCACCGCTTGCTTTCTAAATTAAATAAATGAATTCAAAAGAAAAATAAAAGTGTTGCCGGAATTCAGCGTGCAGCTCTCTCTTTCATCCATTTTATAAAAGCTTTCCAGTAAAAACCATCAACATATGTGTCGGCTGGAAACGTTGCAGCATTCTAAATTTAATCCAGAAAAATCAAAAGTATTCAAAGAAGAGCTGGACAACATATATCATATGAAAAGAAAATTAAATTGCAAACAGTGTTGAAGCAACAATCAAAAATAAATTTCAGCTCATCCATAATCTATGAGTATCCACATGGTTCCAGCCAAGATAGAATGGTGTGTCCCGCAACTCCCAAAAGAAAATTGTTCCAGCAAAGTGCTCCAAAACAAATGACGGCTCCTCTTCCAAGTGTCATATAATGGGGTCGGGTGCACCCTAAAAAAACCTAGGTGCCAAGTCATCCTACTCTTCAATTGGACTTAGTCTACACTATCAAAAATTGGCCCAAATTACAAAACTTGGTTTAAAATGCCTAATCTAATAAATTAAAATTTAATTAATTCTAAATTGTATTTGTGGAGAGTCTTCAATTGTTTGATGCCCTTTCAAAAGTCCCACAGTGTAATTCCAAAATTTTCCCTGAAAATAAAAGTAGGAATAATTAAGCTCAAATAATTCCAATTAATTAAAATAAGAATTATTGGTCAAATTAAGACCGAATGGTGAAAATGACACAATAACCAAGAATTAAGCACAATTCATCAACACAATTAGGCGCGAAAAACTAAGTAAATGGTATAAAATATTGATTCATCAACAAGCATCAAAATACTTTTTCATACATGCATTAAATATTTTGAAAGTTGATAAGTGTTAGGTAATGTAGCTTGTTCAAGACATTTTTTCATTTGTCATTTCATTCATAAATGCATCGTATAGTAAGACAAATAACATATATATTCATTAGATGATATAAACAAGAGATGCTTTTTCAATGACTAAAGCGTTTAATGGCCATTCATTAGACGATGTTCTATATAAAAAGCTTTGTTTGATTAAACATTGTGTTGAATAAAAATTTCTTTTAACCTTAGTGTTATATAAGAGATAAACATAAGTTTTCATAAGAAGCTAGCTTGTTTTGCTCATATAGTCTATTGAAAGATTTCAATGAGAAATACTTTCTTTCATACGCGGTTTATGTTTTCCTAATTCATTTAAACAGTTTAGTCTAGAAAATACTATTTATACTCTTGGCTTCAGACGTTATAAAATGTTTTTTCATTAAACACTACTGCTTTAAAAAACTTTTCGTATATAACAATATTTTGTTTAATGCTTTTTTTTAACTTCAAAATATGTATTACACAGGCCCATAAGTCGACAAACCATCTGTTTCAACATTTTCATGTTTAGCTCTATAGGATCTACAATTTCTAACAACCACTTAAAAGGAGTTTCCTCTATGTGCCTCTCATGTCTCGATTGTAGTAAAGTATTCCTGTGGACAATATAGGATGAATTCATCCAAGCTCGACACTGCCACTGTAGAATAGTACAAATTAACAACATTCAATTTAGTGCTCCAAAACAACAAATAAATCAGAAATGACAAAACTGTACTTACTTTGCTTTTAGAGGATTCCATTTGGTCTTACAACTAAACTAATGGCGTCCGTGAAATATTAAACCATCTACAATGACAAATTCTAAAACAGTTAAATAAATATTAAACCACCTACAATCACAAATTCTCTATTTCCATACATAAGCAATCAATAGTAAATGTATCAGCACACATTCATTTTTCTATTTCCCCTATCTCATTACTAAAACTATTATATTCACTTGAAACACAATTTCTATTTCTATTACTAATTACTTTCCAATAACAACATCAATATCTTCATTTAAGCACTCCTGGTCTTTGCCTATGATCATTACTAATTACTATTACTCAAACTCCTTAAAAAACGAAAGTAAACACACTACACAATCACAGATATCGTACAATCAGCTTTGAAACATACATAACATAGTTTAACTCAATCACCAACTAACATAAAAACGGGGAAAACCAATCATTCATCAGCGAACAAAGGGCATAAGTAAACACACCACGCAACGCAATCACAGATATCGTGCAATCATCTTTCAAACATACATAACATAGTTTAACTCAATCACCAACTCACATAAAAAATTGGAAAAACAATAAAGGGGAAAACACGACAGTGCCAACAAGAACCCACCAAAAAATCTCCAACAAACAAAAGCGAACAAAACGGCATACAAAATACCTTTCGATTAACAACGTCGAAAGCCAAAAAACGTCTCCTTTCGGTTGCCCCTATCGATACTTCCTCACAACACTTCAATGCAGACAGACCTCCACAGAATACCTACAAACAACGACCAACGACAAAACGGTGAACAAAGATTACTTCGGTGGCGGAGAGAGATTGAGAGAGAAAGGTTAGATACTTTCGTTTTGTTAGGGATGTGAGAGAGAGAGAGAGAGAGAGAGAGAGAGAGCGTATGCAGACAGATACAAAGGCTTTCCTCCACAGAATACCTGCAAACAACCACCAACGATAAACGGTGAAGAAACACCACTTCGGTGGCGAACAGAGATTCAAAGAGAAAGGTTCGATAGAGATGAAGGGCTTTCGCTTCCTAAGGGCTGTGAGAGAGAGAGGCAGAGCGTTTTGTAAGAGATGAAAACACGAACAGCTTTTCAGAAATTTGCTCTTCCAAAAATGCCCTTCAAAAACCATTTTAAATAATTTAAAAATTCATTTTTGATAGCAAATGACAGAACGACACCTATCATTGTCAAATTGTTGTCAAAATGCCATTGTTTGAAAAAACATTTTCCATAAAAAAAAAACATAAGGAACTTGAATTGAGTATGAAAGTGGATATGAAATCACCACTCCACTCCAGCGTACAGCATATGTTTGTCATCATTACTTTTTATTTTCCCCTTTTTTTTATTTTACTAGTTGCAGGCACTCTTTTTTTATTTATTTTATCTTTTCGCGTTGGAACCTTTTTAAATATTAATCTTATATTTTTAGTATAACAAAGTTAAAAAAAATAATAAGACAAAATAAAAATAAAAATAAATACAAAGTAATAAACGAAAAAATAATAACCATAATAAAGTGATAAATTTTTTTTATTCTTTTGTTGTATTTTTATATAAATAGCATTACTATTGTTAGTATAATTTTATTGTAAATATTTTTTTATGCAGATATGAAGTTTTTATTCTGTCATAACTTTTATTTTTTAGATAAATATTATCATCCTCTTATATACAATAAAAGTTGCAAAAATGAAAAATGGTAAAATTATAAAATAAAAAAGTGTAAAATAAATAATAAAGATATGAGCATAGTTCACATTGTCCTAGTGTTTAATATCTTTATCTCTCTTTTTAAAATAAATAAAAAATAATAACAAAAATAATGTTTTAAAGGTATTGGTCGCCCGTATCACTCTAATACTTAATACTCTTGATCTAAAAATTAAATAACGGTATGAGTACTCGTGCGATCATCCATATCAGCCTAGTACTTAATATCCTCAATCTTAAAAATTAAATAATGGTTTGAGTGCTCGTGCGATCCTCCGCATCAGCCTAGTACTCAATACCCTCAGGTTTTCTAAATAAGTAAATAACGGTATGAGTACTCGTGTGATTGCCCGCATAGTCCTAGTGCTTAATATTTTCCTTTCTCTTATAAAAATAATTCTAAAGGTATGAGTACTCGTATGACCGTTCGCGTCAGCCTAGTACTCATTACCTTCTTTTTCCCAACCATTCCAAAATTACCAAAATATATAAAATCTTTGCTAACTTAAAAGATTCACATTTTCGAACAAACAATCTTCTGCCCAGAACTATGTGATCCTTGATTCTCCACCAAGAGTGGAGATACGTAGGAGGAAGGTCAGTCCTTGTCAGGTTCACTCTCCAAAATCCAAATTTATCCATAATCATTTCCAAGCAAATTTTCTAAATAATTTTCAAATAAATTTTCCAAACAATTCTCCAAACAAACTTTCCAAGCAGTTTCAAAAGAACTACGTAACCCTGATTACTCTTTCTAAATGAGAATACGTAGGAGCAAGGTCAATCATTGTCGGGCCTAAAAAACTAAAAAATATATTTGTTTCTTTATAGTGTCTTTTTTGGGGCTAGTTAAACATTTTGAAAATCACATCACATTCACGTATTTAATTAAAGGTATTGCCTTCGGGCAGGCGATGTAGGGTACTAATACCTTCCCTACACGTAACCGACTCCCGAACCTGGAATCTGGTTTTCATAGACTACGTCTCACTTTATGGTTTTTTCCGTAGTTTTCCAGAATAAACTATGGTGGCGACTCCAAATCTCTTTGTTCAAACTCGTCTTTGTTTTAACTCGTCTTTGTTTTTGGTTCGTCGTCCCGTCGCGATTCCGGTTACGATAGTTATCTTAAGCTTCTAGTCATAATGCAGAATTAATTAATAGGGATTCAAGACATTGTGGTTGATAACGGTTCAAAAATCGTTATTTTCATACTCAATTTTGATATCAAATGCACCCTTTTACTTGCTTGGAATCATGATTTTATGTTAGTTTTGTGAATAAAAGAGTTGAGGACATGTTTTATGATATTATCGTTAAATTCCCTTGATTTTGTTGGTTTTTGGAATGAATTGGAAGAATGGTTGAATTATCAAATGGTAGGAGTGCAGAAAAGTCAAACAGAATGCAGAAAAGTCATCCAGTTGACCAGAGTGCAACTGACCAGCGCCAAGCGGTGAAAATGGCCGCCGGGCGGTGGCGCGAGGTCAAATTAGGCGCCGGGCGGTTTCTAGATGGGCCTGGACCTGTTTTCTGCGATTTTTATGATCTGTTTGGGCTTGGACTTGTTTTCTATTATTTTTATGCCCTATTTAAAGGCCAGAAATCTTAGGGTTTGGATCTTTTGATGCCTTAGGCACAGAAACACACTTTTCACCCCGATGGTGACAGCTCTCCTTTTCTCTTTTTTAGGGTTTATATCTCTTTCATTCCATTATTCACCTAGTTTCTCCATGACGATGGAGAACTAATCTTATTTGTTGCTGGGGAAAGATGTAACCTCTAAACTCTCATATATCGAATTTCTTAATTAGTTATATGCTTGTTGTATGCTTTGATTATCAATTGTTGGGATTCTCTTCTGCACTTAAAGCTTTTATCGTTTAACTCATTCGATAATCGTTGTTTGTCTTTATTGATACGGGAACGTACAGTACTGTCATGAACTGGGGGAAATTCCTTGATTAAGCAATACCACCTAGGGATAGGGGGTAGGACGATCAATTGTTTTTGCTTATGTTTATAATGTATTATTAATTACTAGGGGAGGCTAGGGATAGCAAGTCAGTAATTAATAATAGGCTCTTTTCGCTGAGGGATCGGGTTAATGGTTGACTAAGAAAGTTTGCATGACAATATGATAATAAAGTGAATCTAATAAGAATAGTAGATTTATGAGAGTGATTGGGTGAAATCAGAATCTGTTGACTCACTGGCAAACGTACCAGATCGTTCCAAGTAATATAGTTGGTGTAACCCAATATTGTTCTCTCCCAAAGGACTCACGGCCTTATCGATCATGTGAATTGAAATAATAAGACTTGTAAAGAAAAAAAATTAATTGTTTGGAATGCAAGAACACAAAATAAACATGCATTGTGGTTGATTCAATTGACGAAAAAGAGTATGGATGAGTGGAGTTGTTGGGAGTTTACAATTTCATCTTATCCGCCCTCTCTTATCTACTCCTCTTGTTTAATTTGTTTGTTATCTAATTGTTATGCAAACTTTCTTGGCCTACCCTTAGCCCGATCCCTCGGCAAAAAGATCCTATTACTAATTACTGGCTTGCTATCCCTAGCCTCCCCTAGTAACTAGCAACGCATTACCGAACAGAAGCAAAAACAATTGACCGTCCTACCTCCCTATCCCTAGGTGGTATTTCATTGATCAAGGAATTTCTCACCAGTTCATGACATTATTGTACGTTCCCGTATCAATAGAGACAAATAACAGTTATCGAATGAGTTAAACGATAAAAGCCTTAAGCGCAGATGAGAACCCAACAATCGATAAACAAAGCATATGAAAATCATATATTTAAACAAGAGTTTCAATAAAAGAGAGTTTCAAAAGATTACATTGTTTCCCCCAACAACAAAAGGGTTTAGCTCACCATTGTCATGGTGAACCAAGATGAAAATAATGAAAGAATGGAAGAGCAAACCCTAGATCGGATGAAAAGGAGCCAAAGCATCCAAGAAATCTTCTCCAAAGAGTGAAAAGTAGGTCTGGCCGCCCTCTTCTGTCAAAAGAATGAGAATGAAATCGTAACAGGGCTATTTATAGCTGAGGAGCGCAACAGAAAACAGGCCCAAGCCCAACAAGCAACCGCCCGGCGTCACACTTATGTTGCCCGGCAGTTTGCGCCCTATCGCGCTACCGCCCGGCGTCAGGAGTCCACCGCCCGACGGTTTGCCTCCAATCGCAAAACCGCCAGGCGTCCCTGCCTTGGTGCCATCTCCTCGCATTTGGCCGCCAAGCGGTGTATTTCTGTCGTTGGGCGGTTCCTAGACTCTTCTTTTCTTGATTTTCTTCCTCTGTCTTGAGTCTAAGGCCTTTATCTTCACCTCCATTCTTCACTTCCATCAAAATTGTTGCAAAACAAGCATAATATCGCCAAAAATAGCTTTTGACTCTCGACTGACTCATTTATTGAGTTTTGTTTGATTTCAAGTTCATTCTAAGCAGTAAAGGAAGTAATTTGGTCTAAAATAGCATATGAAAATAACGGTTTTTCAACCGTTATCACAACCCCAAACTTAGAAATTTGCTTGTCCTCAAGCAAAACAAAACAAAACTATAAACAAAAAAAAACTTGGTTTTCTACACTTTTATCCAATGATTCAACAATCCTAAAGTACATGATGAGAACTACTCAATTTCAGATCGTCAGTGATGATCAAATCAAGATGCATACATGCTTTCAATTCAGTTATCTCACACATTCCTCAACAGATGTTACATATTATGAATGATCAATCCACTAAGCAAAGATACAATCATGAAACATAGAATTTCTCACCAAGCAAGTGTTTCACTCAATCACTCAAGTGTTTAGGGTGACACTCCAACACTCCATTATTCACAAGTAACATGAAATAAAATTGTCATTCATCTCAAGCAATCAAAATTATTACATGCAAATGCCATCAAAAGGACTTTTTCAAGGCTTGTAATGAGGCTGGGCTATCAAGAAAAATTGGTTTTTCTGGATCACAAAATCTTTGAATCAAGAGAGCTCATTTATCATTCAAGGTTCAAGTTCAACTCTCTATTTCAACCGATCTCACTTATCCCCAACTTCTTCCCTTTTTCTTTTATTTTTACATTGAGCTCACCTTTCATGATTTTTCTTTTTCTCATGTATTTTTCATTTTCAACACTTGAGCTCCATGCCTTTCTTTTTGCCATTCAAACTTTCCCCACAACCCCAAACTTGAACCTTGAATGTACTTACAATCATTAACCTAATTCAAAGTAAATAGTTTCAGCACAAGGGTTTTCTATTTAGGGCCAAGGTTCAAAAAGGGTATAAAATTTCAAGCACTTTGGGTAAAATTTGGCTAAGTAAGGGCTTTCAAAAATGGCCTTGATCATATGACATATACATGCAATTCAATCATTCATCAAGACTTGGGCAATATCATTCATGCTTTCCTGTGAATAATTCTCATACAACAATTAAAACTCTGGAACTCAATACCTCACACAACAGGCTTCCTCACACACATTCATTCATACACCCTGCTTAGCATCATAACCACAATCATAATTCATCACACATATGTTTCACAGGATGTCAACATGCAACACAACTTGATAATCATTCACATCAAATCATCATCAAATAAATTCCTCATGCAATTAATCAGTCAAACATCTTCAGAAAAGTATTAAGCCAAGCATACACACTGAAAATAAAATTCAACCTATTCTAAGAATTTAAAATGCAAGAGTGAAGAAGAGAATCTAGGTTGCCTCTTAGTAGCGCTTGTTTAACGTCACGAGCCTGACCCAAACCTGTTTAGCACTTGTCAGTAAGTGCAAATCTTTCCAACACCCATCAGTAGGTGTGCCTTCCGGGTATCCTTTAGTGGATACAAAATTTAGCATCCCTCAGTAGATGCTACCCTAAAATTGTTCAAAAATTCAAAACTTACATGTTCAACAAAAATTAAAATAAACCTAAAATTAATATTTACAAAATAAATTGTCCCAGCAACATTACGTGTTGTCCTCTTTATTGGTGTCTCCAGTACACCGAATCCTCAACTTTCTTTTGTCCACTCGCTTGGTATATCCACTGTATGGTGCCTCGATCTCCACCGTCCCTTTCTTTTTCAGCTCCTTCAACACCCACTCCTTCTTCTTGTATTTCACTTTAATGCCCGGATGGAATGTGTCTTCCTTTAATTCAGAATGGACGGGGACCTGCAACATATTACAACTGTCAGTATAATCAATACCTGATGTGTTATCCTCAGATGCAGCCTATTCCTCTAGCTTCTCATGTATGTCTCTTCTTACTAGTTTAACCTCATCCTTCTCATGACCAGTGTATAGAAGCAAATATTCTTCATCTCTCATCATTATTCTTTTATCATGAACACTAATAAACATCTTTGACGTTGCCATGAAGGGTCTTCCCAAATTCACAGGTATCTTTTCATCATTCTCCACATCCATGACAATTAAATCAACTAAAAACTCTAGCTGCTCCACTCGCACAATAACATCCTCCACTATACCAAGTGGTTCTGCTATGGATCCATCTGCCACCGTCACAGTAACGCTAGACGGCTTCAATACCAGTCCTCTGATTTTCCATAAGAGATGTATAAAAATAGAAAAAAAAATTATTTTAAAAGGTTTAAGCACACGTGTGACCATTCGCGTCAGCCTTGTGTTAAAAACTTTTTTCTTCTCTTCCAAAAAAAAAATTATTTTAAAAGGTTTAAGCGCACGTGCGACCATTCGCGTTAGCCTTGTGTAAAAAAAAAAACCTTTTTCTTCTCTTTTAAAAAAATTGTTTTAAAAGGTTTAAGCACACGTGCGACCATTTGCGTCAGCCTTGTGTTAAAAACCTTCTGCTCCTTCTTTTAAAATAAAAAATTATTTTATAAGGTTTAAGCACACATGTGACCATTCGCTTCAGCCTTGTGTTAAAAACTTTTTTCTTATCTTTTAAAAATAAAATTTTTTTATTAGGTTTAAGCACACGTGCGACCATTCGCGTCAGCCTTGTGTTAAAAACCTTCTTCTCCTTCTTTTAAAATAAAAAAATTATTTTATAAGGTTTAAGCACACGTGCAACCATTCGCGTCAGCCTTGTGTTAAAAGCCTTTTTCTTCTCTTTTAAAAATAAATTTTTTTTATTAGGTTTAAGCACACGTGCGACCATTTGCGTCAGCCTTGTGTTAAAGACCTTTTTCTCCTTCTTTTAAAAATAAACAAAAAAAATCTTCAAGAACCAAAAACAATCATACTTTCAAACAACAAACAATTTTTAATTCAGAACTACGTAACCCTGATTTCTCAGTCTTACTGAGAATACGTAGGAGCAAGGTCAGTCCTTGTCGGGCACAAAAATCAAAAAAAATATTTTTTTTTTCTTTAGCATTTTATTTTTAGGGGAAATTAAACATTTTGAAAACCATATCGAATTTGCGCATTTAATTAGAGGTACTGCCTTCGGACAGGCGTGTAGGGTGTTAATATCTTCCCTACACGTAACCGACTCCCGAACCCGAGTCTGGTTTTGCATAGACCTTGCCTTATCTTTAATGGTTTTTTCCATAGTTTTCCAGAATAAACTATGGTGGCGACTCCAAAATCTTTTTTTTCAAAAACTGTGTTTTCTCTTTTTGGATCGTCGTCCCGTCGCGATTTCCGGTTGCGACACCTCATCTTCAGTCTTTCTATTGATATTGCCTCCAGCTGAAGCATCCAACATCATCTTAGACTGAGTATTGAGCCCTCCAAGGAAAGCGAGTAAATATGAGGTCTTGTCGAATCCATGAACTGGAGAAGGAAAGTTTTCACTTGCAAGACGTCTAACTTTCCTCCTTCTCCTGTCCGAGAGTCCTTCCAAAAGTGGTCGCTGGTCTTTTCTACTTCTAGTGTGTACTCCTTCCTACATACACAAGAAACAACACCCCTAAAAGCACTTTTACAGAAAACAAAACAAAACAAAATAAGAAAATCGAAAAACAAATAATTACAAACAAGTCAATTTTAGTCAATTCACACTTCTTGAAAAAGTTAAACCAAGAGTCCCCGGCAACGGCGCCAAAAACTTGTTGACTCACCGGCAAGCGTACCAGATCGTTCCAAGTAATATAATTGGTGTAACCCAATATCGTTCTCTCCCAAAGGACTCACGGCCTTATCGTTCGTGTGAATTAAAATAATAAGACTTGTAAAGAAAAAAATTAATTGTTTGGAATGCAAGAACACAAAATAAACATGTAATGTGGTTGATTCAATTGAAGAAAAAGAGTATGGATGAGTGGAGTTGTTGGGGGTTTACAATTTCATCTTATCTGCCCTCTCTTATCTACTCCTCTTGTTTAATTTGCTTGTTATCTAATTGTTATGCAAACTTTCTTGGCCTACCCTTAGCCCGATCCCTCGGTAAAAAGAGTCTATTACTAATTACCGACTTGCTATCCCTAGCCTCCCCTAGTAATTAGCAACGCATTACCGAATAGAAGCAAAAACAATTGACCATCCTACCTCCCTATCCCTAGGTGGTATTTCACTGATCAAGGAATTTCTCACCAGTTCATGACATTACTGTACGTTCCCGTATCAATAGAGACAAACAACAATTCTCAAATGGGTTAAACGATAAAAGCCTTAAGCGCAGATGAGAACCCAACAACCGATAAACAAAGCATATGAAAATCATATATTTAAACAAGAGTTTCAATAAAAAGATTTTCAAAAGATTACATTGTTTTCCCTAACAATAAAAGGGTTTAGTTCACCATTGTCATGGTGAACCAAGATGAAAATAATGAAAGAATAGAAGAGCAAACCCTAGATCGGATGAAAAGGAGCCAAAGCATCCAAGAAATCTTCTCCGAAGAGTGAAAAGTAGGTATGGCCGCCCTCTTCTGTCAAAAGAATGAGAATGAAATCGCAAGAGGGCTATTTATAGCTGAGGAGCGCAACAGAAAATAGGCACAAGCCCAACAGGCAGCCGCCCGGCGTCACACTTATGCAGCCCGGCAGTTTGCGCCTTATCGCGCTACCGCCCGGCGTCAGGGATCCACCGCCTGGCGGTTTGCCTCTAATCACAAAACCGCCAAGCATCTTTCCTTTCGTGCCATCTCCTCGCATTTGGCCGCCCAACGGTGTATTTCTGCCGCTGGACGGTTCCTAGACTCTTCTTTTCTTGATTTTCTTCCTCTGTCTTGAGTCTAAGGCCTTTGTCTTCACCTTCATTCTTCACTTCCATCAAAATTGCTGCAAAACAATGCAAAACAAGCATAATATCGCCAAAAATAGCTTTTGACTCTCGACTGACTCATTTATTGAGTTTTGTTTGATTTCAAGCTCATTCTAAGCAGTAAAGGGAGTAATTTGGTCTAAAATAACATATGAAAATAACGGTTTTTCAACCGTTATCAGAATCCTAGCAACAAATCCATCTCATATTATCAACATCATTCATCCAATTTTGTGTTTAACCTCAATTGATCATATTGCATTCATGTTTATTTTTCCGCACTTTACATTCAAAAACCCTTTAAATATTTTGTTCTAATAGTCTTGATTGGTTAAGCAAAAGCACAACAGTTTAGTGTCGTGAGTCTCTTGGGAAAATGATACTTGGACTTACCATTTATTATTACTTGATACGATCTGGTACACTTGCCAAGGAGTCAACAGTGGTCTAGTAATTAAGGATAGACTTTCTTTGTCGACACTTCAGGTTTTAAGTAATTTAGAAAGTGATATTAACATTTAATGAAGAAGATGCATTCTTATATGAATGAGAGTAAACTAGGTGAAATCTAAACCCCAATAACATTATCATCTCATTTTATCAACTTCATCCATTCATTCTAGTGCTTAGCCTCAATTGATCAAATTGTATTCATGTTTATTTTTCTGCACTTTGCATTCAAAACCCCCAAAATATTGTTCTAAAAGTCTTAATTAGTTAAGTAATTACATTACTGTTTAGTATTAGGAGTCTCTTGGGAAACGATACTTGGTCATACCATTATTATTACTTGATACAATTCGGTACACTTGCCGACATCTTAACAAGCAGAACATATTCTCATACATACATGTGCATCAAAACAACATTTACCTTTCAAGACAATCAAGAGCAAACCCTATTCATCATACAAACAAACAAGAAAACAACCAAAGGTAAGCTTCCCCATACCATGGCCAATCCTAAGGCTTTATCTACAACTCCAAAACAACATCAATCTTCCATTGCATTAAGCTTTTTTGCAGCTCTCCCTCTTCTACCCTAGAAATGCCTTTCTCTCTCTTTCCCTATATTTCTCTTTTTCGTTTTTAGAATTAGGGTACTAAGGTTTTCATTTGTCTACAAATCCAAAACAACATCAATATCCCATTGCACTAAGATTTTTTGCTACTCTCCCTCTTCTCTCCTAGAAATGTCTCTCCCTCTCTCCCTATATCTCTCTTTTTCATTTTTAGAATTAGGGTACTAAGCCTTTATCTACAACTCCAAAACAACATCAATCTTCCATTGCACTAAGGTTTTCTGCAGCTCTCCCTCTTCTCTCCTAGAAATGCCTTTTTCTCTCTCTCCTTATATATCTCTTTTTCATTTTTAGAATTAGGGTACCAAACCCTTTTTATTCTTTTCCTTTTTTATCTTTTTTTCCCTTTATCTCTATCTTTTAGGTTTTTGATAAAATCTCTCACTTAATCTCTAAAAACCCACTAAGATTTCCTCTCTTATTTTATCTTAACTACTTTTTGAAATATCAACAACTATTAAATCCTCCTAAGATTCACGTAATCTCCCATTTAGGTTTCAGATTTTGTTTTTGTTCTTTTACTTTCTACACCTCTAACTTAATTTATGCACCATTTAACAAAAGGTAAAAAGACCTCTTTGCCACTAAGCCAAAAATACAATTAAAAATCTAAATTTCTATTAAACCCTTCTCCCTAGGAGTTGAATCTCATCCATTCAATCCTAAACATCATCTCTACCAACAAACCAACACATCACATTGGTAATGTCTTACAATTTTAGAAATTAGAATTAAATATGAGTAGGGATGACAACGGGTTAGGTTTGGGTCGAATAGTATGATACCTGAACCCGACCCGCATGTACAAAAGTGTACCTGTTACCCGCCCCGCTACCTGCTGGGTACCCACATAAAAAAAACCCGCCGATTTTTTCCAACCTGCGGATATCCGTTGGGTACCCGTTAACAGTGTCTGTATTGTTATCCAAACCCAAATTCTGACACAAACTTTATTTTTCTTTCTTTTTGAAAACTTATAAACCCTAGATTTTCACTTCAAACTCAGATCTACACCAAAATATTTCAGATCTGCATCAAAACATCTCAGTTCTGCACTTAAGGATCTCAGATCTGCACTAAAGGATCTTAGATATGCACACAAAAAATCTCAGATCTGCACACAAAAAATCTCAGATTTACACTTTCTGGGAATGAAGCCCACAACTAATTCTCCAAAAACCACCGATGTAAGGTTGTTGGAACCGTCGGCCTTCGCCTCCTCCGCTGGTGGATGTGGCCCTTTCTCAGCCACCTCCGACATCGCTTCTGGTGAGTGTTATTTTTGTAGTTTCACTTTTCGGCTTTTGTAATCAAAGGTGAATATTTAAAAAAATAAATAAAATTGAGGGCCTTATTCAGGGCATTATTGATAACTGTTGAAAAACCGTTATTCTCATATGCTAATTTGAACTAAATTATGCCCTTTATTGCTTAGAATAAGCTTGAAATCAAACAAAACTCAATAAATGAGTCAGTCGAGGGTCAAAAGCTGTTTTTAGCGATTTTATGCTTGTTTTGCATTGTTTTGCAGCAAAATTAACAGAAGTGAAGATTGGGAATACAGATGAAGGTCATAGACTCAAGAAAAGAGAGAAAATTAGAGAAAAGAAGAGTCTAGGCACCGCCCGGCGGTAAACCCCTGGCGCCGGGCGGTCAAACGGGAGGAGAAGACACCATTATTTGGCGTCGGGCGGCAAACCCCTGCCGCGGGCGGTTTTGCGGCATGAGGGAAACCGCCGGGCAGTAGACCCCTACCGCCAGGCAGTGGTGCGATTCAAGCTCCACTGCCGAGCGGCAAAGTGTGACGCCGGGAGGTGGTCAGCTGGGCTTGGCCCTATTTTTCTGCTACGCTTCTCACCTATAAATAGCCCTGTTACGAATTTCAATTCATTCTTTTGACAGAGGAGCGCGGCCAGACCTACTTTGCACTCTTTGGAGAGGATCTCTTGGATGCTTAGGCTCCTTTTCGTCTTTTCTAGGGTTTGCTTTCCATATCTTCCATTATTTTCATCTTGGTTCACCATGATTATGGTGAACTAAACCCTTTTTGTTGTTGGGAGAACAATGTAATCTTTTGATACTCTCGATTATTGAAACTCTTGTTTGAATTATATGTGTCTCATATGCATTTATTATCAATTATTGGAGTCTCATACTGTGCTTAATGCTTTTATCGTTTAACTCATTCGATAATCGTTGTTTGACTTTATTGATACGGGGACGTACAATAATGACATGAACTGGTGAGATTTTTCCTTGGTTAAGCAATACCGCCTAGGGATAGGGGAGTAGGACGACCAATTGTAGTTGCTTTTGTTTGTAATGCGTTGCTAGTTGATAGGAGAGGCTAAGGATAGCAAGCCGGTAATTAGTAATAGGCTCTTTTCGCCTAGGGATCAGGTTAAGGGGAGGCCAAGAAAGTTTGCATGCAATTAGATAATAATGTCGTTTAAACAAGAGGAGTAAATAAAAGAGAGAGGATTAGATGAAATTGCAAACCCCCAACAACTTCATTCATCCATTGCTCGAATCTCGTCAATTGAATCACGCATTGCATATTTATTTTCTGTCATTGCATCCACCACAAATATTGATTTTTCTCCGTAAGTCTTACGATTTTAATTCACGCGAACAATAAGGCCTTTCGAGTCTCATGGGAAGAACGATAATGGGATTTACCATTTTTATTACTTGATACGATTTGGTACACTTGCCAATCCGCTAACAATTATCCTTTGCCTACAAGACCTTGCTTTCGTTAACAATGAATCTCATCTTTCACTGATGTTTGTGCAGAGAGAAAAAGAAAGAAGAAGAAAGAAGAAGGGAAGGAGGAAGTGTGAGAGAGAAGAAGAAAGAAGAAGGGAAGGAGGAAGTGTGAGAGAGAAGAAGAAAGAAGAAGTGAACTTTACTTCACTCTGCACACCACCGTGGCAAAACTAAAAACATATTTTAATTTATTTTTTAATTTCATAAAATAGTTAAGGGTAAAATTGAAATTTTGGTTTTTAAACGGGTAGTGGGTACCCGCGGGTACGGATAGGATGATACCCGATATCGACCCGTTAACAAGCGAGTATTAAAATACCTGCTACCCACGGGTACTAAATAACCGCGGGTATTAAATACCCGTAGCGGATTTTACCCGCGGATACCCGCTGGTACGGATTTTTCTGCGTTCCCTAAATGTGAGTTAAGTTGAAAAGCTTAGTAACCTAGTTTAGTAAACATATTTAGTAATAGTTCATAGCTTAGAGTATATTAGTGTAGCTTAGACTAGTTTCTAGTTAGCGTAAGTAGTCTAGTATATATTAAGGGTATTTTGTATGCATTTGTATAGTTATGTTCAGTCATAATTCATATTTAGAATTGGTGAATTATACTTGTAGTACAAGTTTTTAGTTTTTAGAAAAATTAACTTAGTTAGTATCTTAGCCTAGTCTAAGCCTAGTCTAGTTTAGGTATTTTTAACTAGCATAGTAATTCTAACTTGTTTTTTGTGATATTCTAGTGCAACCAAATGAAGCAAGGTCAACACTGAAATGGTGATTAAAACTAGCCATCACATGCATCTTGGAAGTAGCTTTGACAATTTTATAAAGTTAACTAGAGAGTTGACTAATAGTTGACTTTTTGAAATTGACCTCCAAATGCAATGACTGTCGAGGGAAGCCCAAAAGGACATCATCACACTTGTGCTAAGTTGTTTTTGTTGAGATTGTTGACAACACAAACTCTATATCAAATTGGTTTTTGATGATGACAACACATTGCTTAATAACAGTACATAAGTTCCATTATTAAATGTTCAGCTGATATGCCAAACTAGATTAAACATTGTTTCTGTTGAGCATGTTTTGTTGATTTGTAATGTATGTTCCTATGCTTGATTATGTGATATTATTGTGGAGCATGTTTGTCGTGAAATGTGAAATAATTTTTTTTTATTACTGCACATTTCAGAAAAGAAAAAGATCACAAACACCTTTATGAACTTATACTTGTGACAAAGTTCTAATTCAGTTGAATACACTCATAATGGATTCGACTATGCTAAAACTTTGCACAGATTTTGTGAAATTGTGCTGTGTGAGATTTTGAGTTGAAAAGAATTTCAAAGTGTTTTCACATTAATCAGTCAACAATGTGCATCACTCATTCGACTGTATTACTGTTGTATTTGGAATTTTGTTACCTACACGCTCCAACGGCTATATTTTTCAAAAGTTAGTTAAGATTAACTGACTGGGTCAACTGTCTTAAATATGCATTGATTTGGTTGACTGAGGAGCCTTTGTGTTGACTGTCTGTTATAACTGTCTTGATACAGTTGACTGTATTAGTAGGCTATTCGACTGATAATAACAGAAAACTATAAATAGGACAGAACGCGAATTGTTCAAAGACTTTTGTGATCTAACATTTTCATTGTCCTGTTTCAGAGTGAATTCTCAGTTTTTGAAGCTCCAAGAATTCTCCAAGAAGACGGTGGTGATCTTTCTTGAGAGAGATTTCGATTGAGGAGTCATTTGTGCATACTGGTTGATCAATATTTGCACAGAGAAGGTGCTTCTGGTTTGATCTTTATAGGCTTGGCATCTTGTGGTTGTATTTGACTGAAGGCTTGGCAACCTGTGAAGTCTATTATGATAGGCTTGGCAACCTGTGAAGTGTGCTGTGATAGGCTTGGCATCCTGCGAATAGTGCTGGTTACACGTTGAGGATTGTTCAACGTGGGTGCAAATTGCAGAATAAGGGATTCTTGCTGCAAGTCTGGTTTTATGTGTGCAGCTATATTTGGTTTTGGGTTAGAGAGGAGATTTATATTTTTGCGTGGTGCTTCTATAAATTCCTTGTTGTAAAAACCGCAACCATTATAGTGCATTTGCTTCCAAGATTGGAAGGACACTGGATGTAGGCATTGTTGGCCGAACCAGTATAAAAACTAGTGTTTGATTTTCTCTATCCCTGCACTCTTTATGTTCAGTCAACTTTAATTGTTTAGCAGTCAACTATGTTTTTCCGCTGCATTAAACTTTCATTACTTGCATTTCAAGGAAAGATCAAAAGCTTTGAATTTTTCATACCAAGATTGCGAAAAGATTTTGTTTTTGAACTAACACCAATTCACCCCCCCCCCCTCTTGGTGTAAAACGAAACCAACCTGTTTCCTAATAGTTTTAACTTATAAAAGTGAAAGAAGCTACTCCACTTAGCCAATATATGATTATAAATATTTAATACACATACATACACATGTTTAGCAACAATTGTATTCATTTAAGATTATTGAATCAAGAAAGATAGTAGAGTAGTTAACCGTTTTTAATAATATTCTAGACCATATGGAGAACATAAAAGTGAAATTGGAAGATAGAGGAGAGGTTTTAATTCTTCTAAACGAATTTCCAAATACATTTGAGCATTTTAAAGATGCTTTGTTATTCTAGAAGAAGTATGCCATTATGTTGGAAGAGGTATTAACCTCAATTCTTATAACTAAGGAGCTACAAAAGCTTCAAGCTTCTAAAGCAAACAATGGTGTGTTAAGTTTGAATGCTTCAAAGTCAATAAGTAGAAAGAAGAACTGAAAAGGAATAAAAATATTTGTCTAATAACATGACAAATATATTGAGTGTTTTAACTACCACAAGAAGTATCACTTTTAGATTATTTGTCAATAAAAGAAGAAAAATGAGAAAGGCAAGAAATCTCATTTTTAGAAGAATTTTTTTTATGTTGCGATAACTTCTAATAGGTATGAGTATTTAGAGGCACTAGTGGCATTTGCATATGATACACAAAGAAGTTGGGTTGTACACTCAAAAGGATGCATTTATCACATATGCATTTATCTCATTAACTTAATATCTCCCTCTATGTGCGTTAGAACATTTAGTAGAGTTTGGATAATCTCCAATCGAGTCCTTAATCAATACACCTTATACAAGAGTGAAATACTCTCACCATTGAAAGTCTTTCCACTTTTGTCACATCGCAACCTCATATTTTACACAACTTTATCTTAACACATTATCAACTTCTTCAAAAATAAGCCATCACAAACATCTATATATCAAAAGATTTCAAATTCCAATTAATATATCATAGTTGAAACCTCACTTCTCATGGGCGACATTATGTCTCGCCTAACAAGTGAATACTTGAAGAAAAATTCTTCAATATTTGCTAAGTAATTGTCTCGCTTACTTGGCGAATAGAACCATGGGAAACAATTTCCATAAATTTGCCCAATGAATCGTATCTTGTCCAAATGACCTTGCTTTTCCAACTTTCAAAAAATACACTATCGTTTAGTGAGGGTATTACTCACCCAGCAAGTGAATCCTCCCTGCCTCTCTGACTTTGATTTATGCTCTTTGTTAGCAAGTAAAACACTCGTCCAGTGAGTTTACGTAATTCATAAATCATATCATATTAGTAAGTCAATACAATTGACCCTGGTAGGTATTTTCCTTTCTTCTCTTCAGACAAACATATAAAATGTATGAATTAAACACCAATTGAGTCACATTTATCAATCCTTGAAACAACACATCATAAAACCATCATTTACACATATCAAATTTTACCTCAATCACGAATTCAATCCAATCACCAAATCACATTATTAAATAATCCAATTCATAAGCATATTATATGTTTGTACACCTATTTTATTATAAGAAAATTTTTATTAAACTATAAAATAATTTTTAATTATTGAAATAAAAAATATAAGTAAAATATAAGATAAGTTTTATAAAAGTATAAAAATAAATTATTTTTATACTTTTAATATTGAAATTTTTCTTATCACATTAATAAATTTTTATTATAATTATTTAAGTTTTAAAAATAATAAAATTGAAAAATAAATTTTTAATATAAATAATTATTTGAATTTAAAAATAGTTACTAAAATATTAAATAATGATTTCTTTTATTAATAATATGAATAAGTTTATAAAATTGAATTAATAAAATATATATGAATTTAATTTTGGGAGTTGAGGGTGTGACACACTAACCCACAATAAATCTATCCAACCAAGTGTTGGCTATGGAGTGGGAACAGGAGTTTCACGGATTTTTTGTCGCTCCAACAAAAGAGGATCCGTGATCTACAGAGAAAAAGACTCTTTTGATGGGTCGTGTTAGAATATGAGAGGATATTTTGTATTTTTATATTAAATAATTAAATTTATGTATATAAATATAAACTTTAATAAATAAAAGCATCTTTTAAAAAGGAAAAAACTAACTATTTTGAAATAATATTTAATAGTATCTATAAATGTAGATTTTAATTTTAATATAATAAAACTAATATATTTAATTTTTAAAACAATAAAACTAAAGATTATTTTTTTGGGTTCTGTACTAATTCACCTCATTATTCCTTTAAAATTCACCTGGTATATGTCTGTGATCTCTTACTCTAACAACTTCATTCGTAACAAAAATAACACCACAACGCTCTCCTCACTTTGTTTCTTCGTCTTTTTTTTCTCCTCCTTCTTTCACAATTTGACGTTTTCTCATCTTCTTCCTCGCTAATGGATCCCACCAGAGCTTTTGTGAAAAGTGTCAAACGAGTTATCGTCAAGGTTTCTCTCTATTTATCACATATTCCACAACAACAACGTTCACTCTTCATCTAATCTGTTTTGCGTGCATGTAATGAAGAAAACCTAGAAAACTGTTATTCCTCTTTTCTAGTTTGTGTCATGATGCATGCATGGAGGATGGATGGTAATGTCAGTACTGTTTTCATATTTTACAGATGAAAAGGAACAAGATCTATATTCTTTATCGCTGCTATTTTGGAAGCATACATGCTGTGTTATTAATTAATGGTTCTGCTGATCACTGATTAAGAGATCAATAAATGGAATTTTTTTCAGTTAGAAATTAGGTTAGCATTGCATTAGAAATTAGGTTATTATTTTTGTTAATTAGTTAGTATATAATTGTCATTAGCGAAACTAATTTTTGTTGGTTATTTTTTAAGGTTGGAACAGCCGTGGTTACTCGTAGTGATGGAAGATTAGCATTGGGAAGGCTTGGAGCTCTCTGCGAACAGGTATAACACTTGCCAAAATGTAAAAATAGCATTTATATAATTTGAATTTAATTTATTTGCACTTCTATTAAAAATCATAGACTTTTAAAATAATAAATGCAGAATTTAATAATTTAATAATTTAAACATATACGACAATCTATATTATTGTAAACATATATAAATTAAATAGCTTAAATATATGGATGTGAAATGAGTGATTTTTTATTTTTATTTTTATGAAATATTTTCTTAGGATTTTACTTTCTGTAAATTTTCAAATTATTGTTTTAGCTTTTATGAAATCTATCAACTTTAATTTTAGACTCCACAAATAAAAAGAATTATCTTTTTTAAAGGGGTTTTTGTTTAATCTCATATCACAAAACTAGTAAGCATGGTTTAGAATAAATACTTTCGGTTCAATACTTAAACTAGTGACACATAATATTGCTGAGAAAAAAAAAAAGTGACACATAATATTGCTGAGAAAAAAAAAAAGTGACATAATATTGAAAAGCAATTATTTTCAATTTTAGAGAGGTTCTAAATGCAAACAATTTTTATTTCGCTATAATCGAAACCAAAACACATATTTTAGCTAAAAACATATTTAAATATAAATTAAATTTGTATCACTTATTGGATAGCTCACAAATTGAAATTTTAAGTCTCTGTATTATCTCCATCAATTTTAGTCACCACATATTTACATGTGTGTTAAGTTAAAATATGTCACATAATTCAGGAACCGGAAGTAGTTTAAACCTTAACAAAATAGGAGTCTAGATTTAATACTAATTCCTTTGTACAGTTTCTCTGTATTTTTAAAATATACTTTGATATATTAAAATATATTAAAAAAATTCATATGTGAAAATTATAATGTATTTTGGAGTCAAACAAAAAAAAAATGAAGAGAATACAAATTCACAAAATACCATATCCAAATCCAGCAAAAATATTCCATTATTTTATTCCTAAGTCTTTTCCCCTGTTTACGCACAATACCATCCTCTCTTTCAAGCATTGGGTATGTTAGTTCATTTGAATATGAAAAATTACATGAATGGTGAATGGATGAAGTGAAGCTGGTTAAATCCTTGTTCCGTTTCTTCTACCTAAGATTATCAGCACTAACAAAGTTTACATATATTTGATGTTTTTCTCTGATTATACAGTTTTTGTAGTAACTGAAAGCGATGTTTCCTGCAGCTTAAAGAGCTAAATGATAAGGATTATGAGGTTATATTAGTGACTTCAGGTGCAGTTGGTCTTGGCCGACAAAGACTAAGATATCGAAGATTGGTCAATAGCAGGTTTTTGTATTTGTCTTTTGTTGTTGGTAAATACATATTTTTCAAAATCGTGCATCTAGCTTTGCATTAATAGCTAGTGCATATTTTAGTTACATCAATCTGTAAAATTTTGGTAAAAGTTAAGTATTTGGCAATATATGTTCTTGTATCAAGCCGAAAACAAATGTTGCTTTATATTTCTAAAAACATTCCTTTTATAGTTTGTTATTTTGTACATGCTACATGAGCATTGTATGGCATTGAGTAGGAACTTGTGCAAACCTTTTCATGTTTCGATCAATATGAACTAGGTAGAGTTTGAGAGAGTGGGAAAGAAAAAAATAGTCTGAAATAAAGGGTTTATTTTGTATGCAGCTTTTCCGATCTTCAAAATCCACAAGGAGACCTTGATGGGAAAGCATGTGCAGCTGTTGGGCAGAGTAGTCTCATGGCTCTCTACGATATCATGTTTAGTCAGGTTGGCCCAAAATTAATTGTGCATTTAATATTCAGTAATCTTAAATTTGTATTGTATGATTTGCCATAATACAATAACAGGTATTTTGTTAATCTAACTGTTTCCTCTAAACTGATGGTGATATGTCATTTGCCTGGTGCAGCTTGATGTAACTTCATCCCAACTTCTTGTAAACGATGGGTTCTTCAGGGACACAGCTTTCAGAAAACAATTGTCAGACACTGTGAGCGCATTATTAGATTTAAGGATTATCCCCATTTTCAACGAAAATGATGCCGTTAGTACTAGGAAGGCGTCCTACGAGGTATGCTGCTTTTCCTTACACAAATTTTTATTCTGAAAACTTACTCTTTTTTTCCTTAAAAAAACACTAGTTTGATTTTCTTGGTTTTGTGCGTTTGATTACTTTTAAGGGCAAGAACTGTCTGCAGGATTCTTCTGGTATCTTCTGGGACAATGACAGTTTGGCAGGTCTATTGGCTTTAGAACTTAAAGCTGACCTCCTTGTTTTATTGAGTGACGTTGAGGGTCTTTATAGTGGCCCTCCATCTGACCCTAAGTCAAAGTTAATTCACACATATGTAAAAGAAAAGCATCAAAGTGAAATTACTTTCGGAGAAAAGTCAACATATGGAAGAGGGGGTATGACTGCGAAAGTTAACGCGGCTGTTTGTGCTGCTTTTGCTGGCACACCTGTGATTATTACTAGGTATCTTCATTTCACTCATATAAGAAAATGTTGGACTGCATATGGAAATATTGGCTCAAAATCTAATTACTTTTTGTTTCACTATAGATCCAACATAGACGGTTTTATTAATTTATATTTGTTTCTAGTCTTTCACTAATGGAGAGAGTTGTAAACTACTAAAATTAATTCCCTGTGAGTCATAAAATTATGAACAAAGCATCGTCATTAAAATGGAATGATTAGAATCTCTTACAAACTGTCTTGGAAATAATTGTTAGGATACTTTGATAATATTTTTTTATAACATCTTAATATTATTGTATAATTAATAATAATAATAATTATAAACATTACCATATACCAATAAAATAATGATACATCGATGATGAGACGTAGATATTGTTAAAATATTGTAAGAAAAATATCATTAAGGATACTCATCCAGTTGACAAGTCCATTCCGTACTCATTTCCCTTGTTTGTAAGTACAAGAAGAAAAACAATACAAAACCACGGCATTGTTACTTTCAAGTTCAAATGACGAAAATATATCATAATTATATTGTGAATAATTTTCATTCTTTTACCGATATACGTATGAAATATGCATTCATGGATCAGCTAGGCATGAATTTTGCACTTTTGCTGACCTCAAATTGCATTTCAACCGCCATGGAAGTGGCTTTGCTACAGACAACATCATAAGAGTGCTTCGTGGAGAAAGAATTGGTACTATCTTCCATAAAGATGCTCATTTGTGGACCAGTATAAAGGAAGTGAGTGCTCATGACATGGCAGTTGCAGCACGACATAGTTCTAGACGACTTCAGGTGAGTGAAGTTACATGTATAAAATGTAAGGGCAGGTTCACTTTCTTGAGTTTCTTTACGTAGAAAAGCGACGCGGTTTGGTAGTCTTGTTTTATTACATAATTGGTGCTTCTGGTTTCAGCTCCTAAATTCTGAAGAAAGAAGAAAAATATTGCTGGCAATAGCTGATGCATTAGAGAATAGTGAAGGTTCGATAAGGCTTGAGAATGGAGCTGATGTTGCTGATGCAGAGGAGATCGGATATGACAGAGCACTCATATCACGTTTAACCCTGAGACCCGAGAAGGTAGAGTTTATACTGAAGTGAAAAGTTGAAAGAAAACTTGCGCAGCTTTTTGCTAGTGTCAAGTCAAATAGGACCTGCTGCAAACTTTTTGAAATCAGATTTCGTGAAGTTTCCTCTTTGAATATAACATGATTTTGTTTGACCTTGGGTTTTGTATTTTTCAGATCTCTAGTCTTGTAAAATCTGTTCGCCTTCTGGCTAACATGGAAGAACCCATTGGTCAGATTTTAAAGAGAACTGAGGTCAAAGCCCCTTGTAATTATTTTAATGCAATACATAAGTAACAACTTGAAATTGGTTGTGTTGTTTAGACGTATTAACTTTTGTAATTATCCAATAGCAAATTCTAAAAAATGTTATTAGAACATGCATCCTACAGCTCAACATTCATATTTGAAATTCTGATTACTTCTCTGTGTCCAGCTTGCAGACAAACTCGTCCTGGAAAAAATATCATGTCCTTTAGGTGTTCTCCTGGTTATATTTGAATCTCGACCGGATGCGCTTGTTCAGGTTAGGAGACCCTATTCCTTCTCAATTATAATTCATCGTACATCTTCAATAAAAATGCCAGAGATATGAGCAAGTACAGATTTAAAACTTATGTCTAGTGATACTGGTAAAGTGAGTCTTAAAATTTCGTTTCGTGTATTGTATTTTGATCTTTGTTGAAATGGATTAATAGATAGCTGCATTGGCAATTCGAAGTGGAAATGGTTTACTTCTTAAAGGAGGAAAGGAAGCCAAACGATCAAATGCAATCTTACACAAGGTTTGTGCAACTCATTATCATATACCTTTATTATTTCATTGAAGTTAATAATAATTGTCCACTTTATTAGGAAAATTTTAACTTAGAACTTAAATTAACTCAACAAAAGGGCTCCTAAGGTGAGGATTGACCAAGTTTAATAGCTATATTAGATCAATTATATCGTGGATGAGAGACTTACTCCAATTATCATCTATAGTATTCTTAGAATTTAAGCCCAGGGCTTAGTTTAAGTTAGAAAATTACTAAGAAGATGAGAATAATCCAAATTTTCTGTTTTATTTTAGCCATATTTCTAGTAGAATCATGACAGACTAAGGTGATCTCAATTAAGACTTTCCAACTAAAGCTACCGACTTGATGTGCTGGCTGCAATTTGCAAATGCAGATGACCTAACAATAGATGTCTAACTGACTTACAAGAGTATAGTTTTTCAAGCTTTATAGTTATATTTAAGCAACATATCTAACAAATATAAGGTTGTAATGAAGACAAACCCAAAGGGGCAACAACTAAAGCAAACTAGAGATGACTCCAATTAAGACGACTTTTCAACAAGTATTCTCCATAATTTAGTTTATAAATGTTTATTATTCACTTTCAACATTATTGTAGGTTATTACTTCGGCTATTCCAGATACAGTGGGTGCCACACTCATTGGGCTTGTGACTTCAAGAGAAGAGATTCCAGATCTGCTCAAGGCAATTAAAATTCTTAAATTCATTTGTCTGAAATGAATTTCAACTAACTAATTATACTTTGCCACAGCTTGATGACACGATAGATCTAGTGGTCCCTAGAGGCAGTAATAAGCTTGTTTCTCAAATTAAGGATGCAACAAAGATTCCTGTTCTTGGTCATGCTGGTAATATATGTATTTGCGTTTTCTATCTTTGATTAATGTTACAGTATAAGACTTTATCAAGTTGTTATTTTTGAAATGCAGATGGAATATGTCATGTATACGTTGACAAATCAGCAAATATCGATATGGCAAAGCAGATTATTAGGGATGCAAAGGCTGATTACCCTGCGGCTTGCAATGCAATGGTAATTACAGTTTACATACCTTGGAATGTGTGCTCTAATGCATGTTATCTACCCCATATTTCCGTTTGAGTTTTCTTCATTTGCCATTTCATTATGCAATTTGATCTATTGACTCTGCTCATTACAATATTCTGTGCTGATGTTCTTAGGAAACCCTTCTTGTACACGAAGATCTGTCAAGGAATGGTGGACTTGTTGAACTTGTTGCTGAACTCCAACGTGAAGGTTTGACCTTGGTTGTTGCGAATAAACTTACGATGAACAAAACATGCACATTCAAGTTGGATTTTATATACATTCTTTGGTTAGAGAGTGCATTTAAAATTGAAAGAGAAAATATGTATAATGATTAATTAAAAGAAAACTTCAATTAAAAGGTAAACTGTTGTCATATTTATCAAAGCTGATCATTTTGTTCTGACTTATGATGTATGAGTTTCAAGTTTATGAAAAATTAATTTCATTCTGTTTACTTAAATATAGTTTCTTTTACTAAAAATATTACATGTATTTGTGCTGTTAAATTGGAATACATGCTCAAAAGGGATAACAGGACTACTGTGATTTAATGAATCTGCAGGCGTTAAAGTATACGGTGGACCAAGAGCCAGTGCCTTGTTAAATATTGCTGGAACAAAATCTTACCATCTGGAGTACAGCTCACTAGCTTGTACAGTTGAAATTGTAGATGATGTATTTGCTGCCATCGACCACATACATCAACATGGAAGGTAAATTCGGGTTCCCCTGCAGAATCTACATTTTGAATCGCTATATTGTAAACCTTGTTAAAAGTCTATTTCTTTCCTTCCTGTCATGCAGTGCACATACTGAATGCATTGTTGCAGAAGACTGTGAAGTTGCTGAAGCTTTCTTACGTCAGGTTGACAGGTAAATATATTTTTTTCCAGCAACCTTGTAGGTCCTTTGCTTCCAGTGCCAAATTCCAAGAAATACTAATGCCGCACTGTCGTGTGGTAGTTTAATTCCAATGCCTGCAGTAATTTGTCTGAACCACTAACCTCTTCACTTTCTAAAATTTAAATGTGTCTAGTATATTGGATATTACATTTGTCCAGAGGTACAATTCTTCGTATTTGATGATTTTTTTTTTAGTTCCATCTATATATTCTAAAACAATTTGGGATAAAGTCACCTTTTTTAAAACAATGTGTTAGGATATAACGTAATAGGATATAATGGGTAATGTGTGCAGAATAAAAGGAAACAATTTAGGAATTAGTTGGAGTTTGGTTAGTTGGTTAGGGGGGCTTTAAAGAAGGCAAGGAGCTCTAGTTTCAGGGGACTTTTGATAATCTTGTAGATTGAGCTTTGGCTCTTTGTGAAGGGGAAACCCTTGGAGGAGGGAGTGCTCTCCTATTCTTGTATTCTTTGGTTACAATAATAATACAGTTGTTCTGTTTCCAGTAATCTGGTGAGAGTGACTGCGTTTTCTTTTTGAGTGATAGTTAGACTTCTTGACTAAAGAAGCCTAACAAATTAGTCCGACCTACCGGATAATTGGGAGAGAAGCGTGATGGAGGAAAAAATGAATACTGTGGAAGGAAGAATCAATACTTTGGAGAGGTGGGCCAGCGAACATAAAAGGGAGCTAGCAGAATGGAGAAGAAATATCCAAGAAATCAAAGAAGTGCTGCAAAAATTCAAGAATCACAGGAAGGGCTCAGAAAAAAGTAAGAAAATTGTCAGGAAAGGAAAGAAAGAGGGAGAAACAGGTAGGGATGTTGTGCAGGATAGTCTGCTAGACATCAAGAAAGCCAAGAAACTTTCAGATGGAGGAGAAAATTCAACCGATGGGGAGAAGAAAAGAGAAACGGAAGCTGCTGTTTTGAATGTTGATGATTTTGCAGGAATTAGAGGGTAGGATAGGAGAGAAGAAAATATATGTAAAGAGGAAGGCAATGATGAAAACTGTGATGGAGACATTGGTGTGGCTGCTGCTGAGAATGTTGCAACAGCTGCTGTTTTTAGTCGAGATAGTGTGGTAGGTTTTGGTGTGTATGTCAAAACAGTGAAGAAGGGGGAAAAATTATTGAGGCCTAGGATTAAAACAATGGTGTCAGGGAGCAACCCAGTTGAGGCTTTTTACAAAGCAAGAGAGGAACTTCTGCAAGACATCAAGAAAGGCAAGAAATTCTCTGAAGAAGGAGAATACTTGGCTAATGATGAAGAGAACAAGGAAGAAAGATGTCCACAGGGAAGTAAACTAGATGAAGAACCACTTTTCCTATGGGTTTAAGGAGTGGAGTTGTCCATAATTGTAAGGAGTGGAGTTGTCCATAATTGAAGGGAATGGCACCCGGGGTCAAACAACAAGGGCAATAGATGTTTTTGAAATTCAGAACATCAAAGGATCAACAAAGGTTCACCCAACAGGAAATAATATGGAAGAAAATGCAGTGCAAGGGTTCAAGACCTAGCAACAGAAACCCAGGAACCTTTCTTGGAAAAATCTGGCAACAACTCTACTAACGATAGTTGAAGGGAACAGGAGAAGCATGCTAGCAGTAACACAAATTGGGAGAGTGGTAATTTTACGTGAGAATTTGAAAATAGATGGAGGTACCCTGTGAATCATTCAAATATGGTTGGATCTTCGTTTAATTTTCCTGGAACTTGATTTAGTAATGATATGTGGTTGAAGAAAGTTTTTCGCTTTCAACCATTCTCTAGTTATACTGTTAAATCTAGTTTTGTTGGAAATAAGGGAGCAGCAACTGCCAAAAGGGTTGTTGCTACAAGAACTGATGAAGTCAAAGACGTGAATTTAAGGATTTCACAAAATTGGGCCAAAAGAATCCAGGAAGAGTGGAAGTCATTGGAGGAGGATTTGCTACCACCCAAGCCTCCAGACCTGAACTGTAGGGCAGTAGCTAGTGGGGTCCCTTCCTATGATGAAGATGAGCCATGGGAACAAGCATTATTGTACCAACCTTGAGGACAAGGTTGTTTTGCAGCAAGGTGTAATGTTAGGATATAAGGTAATAGGATATAATGGGTAATGTGTGTAGAATAAAAGGAAACAGTTTAGGAATTAGTTGGAGTTTGGTTAGTTGGTTAGGGGGCCTTTATAAGAAGGCAGGGAGCTCAGTTTCAGGGGACTTTTGATAATCTTGTAGATTGAGCTTTGGCTCTTTGTGAAGGGGAAACCCTTGGAGGAGGGAGTGCTCTCCTATTCTTGTATTCTTTGGTTACAATAATAATACAGTTGTTCTGTTTCTAGTAATATGGTGAGTGAGAGTGTGTGCTGTTTTTGAGTGATAGTTAGACTTCTTGACTAAAGAAGCCTAACACAATGGAACTTCTTCTCATTACAAAGTCAGTTTTCGTAGCTTGTTTCATCTGTATCAGTAGAAATGTTAGTAGTATTAATGTAATAAGCATGTTATGGATATTTATACTATACTTTTTCTCTACTTCTATTTTTCTGTTATAAAAATGATAAAGAAACTATTAGGGGCTGGAAAGTATATGAGAGGAGAAAGTATAGGAGGGAGAGAGAAGAGGACCAAGACCGAACAGTAAGAAGAGAAAGGGACCAAGACCGAACGGTAAGAAGGGAATGGGAAGAGGACTGCGGGGGAGAAAACGGTAAGAAGGGAAAGGGACCAAGACCGAACAGTGAAAGAAAGGGGACGAGTTGAAGGACCGAGCGGGAGAGAACGGGTACTGAGCTGAGCAAGGAGGATTCCTAGTGTTGGGTCTATCAAGGAGGAGGTTTACCGGGGAGATGCAAACACCAATGAGATATGAGCCCAACCATATAAAGGATTGACACCACTCTTTACCCAAAACCTTAAGGCAATGGGACATTGGTACACTCCCCCTCCAGCGGAAGCATTTCCATCCAACCACAACCACGAGTAGCCCTTCATACCGCCGTTCATCTTAACGGGACACGCTTACGTGGAACCCTTTGCCAGGAAGACTTTCGATATAGGGTCATTATACTCGTCTAAGCCGATCACCAAGACTAACCATCGGCTCTGATACCACTGTTGGGTCTATCAAGGAGGAGGTTTACCGGGGAGATGCAAACACAATGAGATATGAGTCCAACCATATAAAGGATTGACACCACTCTTTACCCAAAACCTTAAGGCAATGGGTTAACGGGTCTTTTATCTTTATATAGTGCTCTACTTTCTCATTTCTATCCAATGTGGGACTTGGACTCGCACTTGCATTTCCAACACCTAGAAGAACGCAGCGGGAAACGAATTAGAGTAATAGGAGGGAAATCTTGGGAGGAGATTCAGAGGATATCAATTAGAGTAATCAGGACCATATCTTAGAATATTATTTGATATAAGTTAATATAGTAAATAAGACTAAATATATTCGTATCAAATACCTATAGTAAATAGGATTATTTTCTAATATTCAGTATATCTTGGGAGGAAATTAATTAGTATAAATTAAGGGGAAGCCTAGGGATAAAGGCATGCTTTTGGATTGGGGAGTTTTGTAAGAGAGGTTATGCTCTCATGTAACTGACGAAAATCCTCCTCCCAGTTATTGAAAATAATTGACGAGGTTATGCTCCCAATTATTGTTTACTTTTATTTATCCACAAATTACCATCAATAAAAGAGATTCATTCGTTCAATTCCATTCTTTCATTATTCTTTTACTTGTCTTGAGTTTGTGAGAGGTTGATTTCGTTATGTTCCCTACTCGGATACGTAACAGAAACGACTAATTTATTAATACAAGCATATGTATAGAGTTGTTAAACCATTAAAGGAACATAATTTGTGTCATTACTGAGGCTGGTTGTTTCATTTATATTCTTGGAAATGCTAATATTAATGTAATAAGCATGTTATGGATATTTCTACCTCACTTATGCTCTAGGGCTTTGATCCTATCATTTGTTCTGTAGATTGATAATGGAAGTTAGAGTTTGGGAATGTTTCTTACCCTCTAGGGCTGTTCACAGGTTGGCTTCAGTAAGTTTTGTGTAAACCCATTACCCAATCCACTAAGAAAATATCTGATAGCACTGGGTTAGGTTTCTGCATTTTATGTAATTTGGGTTGGATTTCATTTGACCCAATCATAAATGGAATTGAATCAAAGGATTGCATTTCTCTGTCAATGTGTGGCGGAGAAAATCTTAGCTTGTCTTCTTGAGAGGTTTGAGTCAATAATCTCCTCTCTAGAAGGGAACAAGAATTTGACGAAAATGATGAATTATCTACAAGCCATTGAGCACAGTCGATCTTTGATAATGGAGGAGAGTATGTAAGGTACCCTAGAAGCACAAACCAGAGGTGAAGTTCAAAAATGGAAAAGTCGTCGGTGATAAAAAGGAAGTTTGAGGAACAAAACAACAAGGGTAAAAGTTGGAAAAAGTTTCCACCTTGCTCCTACTCCAAAAAGAAAAACCATACTAAAAATTTTTCTTGGTTCAAACTAGAAGTCAGGTGATTCTGTAGCCAACTTGGGTTTATAAAAACAGACAAAACCAACAAGGACAAACTGCTTACATTGTCCTACACACCACTAGACAGAGGAGCAACTCTTTGTTGCAAGTCGCTACTCAGGAAGTAAGAGCAGAGGAAATTAGTTGATAGAGAGTGAATGCACAATCCTTGTGTCTCATAATACTAGCATTTTTAAAGAGCTAGGGAAGACATACATATCCAAAGTCATTATAGGAAAATGAAAGAAACATAGTACTGGAAGGTAAAGGAGTTGTGTATGTTAAGACTCTCTCAAGTACTAATTTATTTAAGATATTTTATTTGCACCCAAACTAAGTCAGAGTATGTTGAGTGTGGGAAAGATGATAGAGAAGAACTATTCTCTAATTTTTTTTAAAATGAAGTGTAAAATATTTTACCCATCTAAATGAAAGATAAATGTGTTCTGGTTGAAGGGAAGAATAAACATGAGCAAGCCTTTGCAAGCAAGGCGGACAACTCACGTTTGTGGCACAAAAGACTTGCCTCTCAAATTATTCCATTGTGAAATGTTTGAGCTTAGAATTACAACAGATTGAAGGTCAAGAACTCTAATACAAGTCGTGACATGGAATCTATAAAAGTAGAGCATGAGCAGCTCAAAAAGGAATAGAAAGAAGAATAAGACCCTTAATGATTTGCGGCAAAAGAACATTGCTGAGGCTATGCAAAAGAATGACATAAAAATTAGCTCTTTTCAGTTTGTTATTGTGAAGCAACAAAAAGATTATAAATACGTGTTGAAGATCTAAAGAAGCAAAATGAACAATTCAATGCTAAAATCATTCACCTTGAACAAAAATGTCAATGTATAAGGAAAGAAAACTAGATGGTTTGGAGGGGCATCAATTCAAGGAAACAAGAGATTGAACTTCATTAGCTCACATATTTTTAACAAAAATGTCAATGAATTAAAATGGTGATAGATTTTCAGACCTATAATGAGATGTTTTAGAATCTACATATCTTTATTCCAATAACATACCAAGTTTCCTCCAATGTGGAGAAACCAAACACATACAATTTCTGGTTATTCGAGAGAACCAAACTCTCCACTTTTTCTATTCTTTTCGGAATGAACAAAAACAATGAAAAAAACTACTAAAAACAACTGCCTACAAAGACTTTATAAAAGTCTGAGACAACAAAACCTAACCTACCTACTGACAGTTATAACCGTCTATTCCTTTTATTTCTCTTAATATAAACATTTCCCTTGAACTTATCAAATGGTGAGGATGACAATGGTGACAATGAAGGTGACAAGGATAACAATGATGAAGATGAAGACGATGATCATGATGATCACAATGAAGATTATGATTTGGAGGAGCATTGCAGCTCTAAAACTCAATCAGCATATATAATAATGAAGGCACTTCTGAAAGCCAAGTTTGAATTGCTAAGATATTGGAGTATTGAAAAAACATCTCAAGAAGTATTAGAATTTGAGAATGTTTCTTTGATGGGTCACTCTGGCGGAAGCATTTTATTTATACGGCCATTTATCAATACAAGGGGAGACCTTGAGAAGACTCCTATGTCATAAGCAAATTAATATAAAAAACGATGACACCACCTTTAACAAAAATCATTAAGGTTATAAGTTTGTTAATTTCTATCAATTATTGGACTTTTCTAACAGTTTTATCACGTCAGGATGCATGTGATCAAATAGAATTAATGCATCATTGTGATTTTATGCATAACTATTCTATGAATTATGAATTAGTCTAGTTTGGACTTGATGTTGCTGACTGAGGAATATACATTTTTACCCGTTGCACAAACAGTGCTGCTGTATTCCACAATGCAAGTACAAGGTTTTGTGATGGAGCTCGATTTGGCCTTGGTGCAGAGGTAATGTACTTTCCATTAGCAAACTCTAACAACAGCAGCATAGTCATTCATATTCTCTCTTGTATTCCTGGTTTTATCGTTGATCAGGTTGGAATAAGCACAAGCCGAATTCATGCCAGAGGTCCTGTCGGAGTTGAAGGGTTGTTAACAAATAGATGGTACGGAATTCTTCAGTGCCTCATGTTTTTTCTTCTATTCTATAAGAAAGTTCACGTTAACTGAACAAACATCTTCAATTATTCATGAATTTGGCAGAAATTATTCTTGAACATTTTTTGTATGTACACATTTCTAAGTTTTAAAACTGTACTCTTTCAAGATCAATTTTTCGTTAATTTTCTACTGATGCAGGATATTGAGAGGAAGCGGGCATGTTGTAAACGGTGATCGAGGGATCACCTATACGCACAAGAATCTACCAATAAAAGCATAAATGCGCAGCAAGAGATCGGTAAGGATCATTGTCATTCACCTCATTAAACCAGCAGCAATTTTTCTGTTATATTTTTCTCGTACAGAAGTTTTTGCTGCCATCCGTGCAATGTGTATTTTGACTTCCATTTACCCCTTCCCAGATTTTTTTTTTCCTTATCTGGAACATGCTTAGGGGAAATAAAATAATTGCACGAATGATTAGGCTATGTACTCGGGATTTTTTTTACTAAAGTACTGGTTGAGATTGTGAAACAGTAATGCAGTGACAAATAGGATTATATATTTGTGGTTTTGAACAGCAACATATCCTTCTGACTTCCATTTATTGTTCTTCTAGATACTCTAACTTACATTACTAATAAACATTGCTGTGACTTAAGGGTTCTGCACTACAAAGTTTAGATTGCAATGTGGATGAATTAAAAGACGAAACTCTCAATTTCTAAACGTGCATCAAGAAAATATCGATCCAAACTAATAAACCCGTAACATGAAGAAGGGTCAGAGAAGCTCAAAATGTGCTGATATGATGATTTGAATAGGTAAGAAGCCTGATGATACTTAGAACGCTTTAACGGAGATGGATTTTTTTAAAATGGCGTAATGATTAGTTGATAATTGGACAAAAATGTGTGGCACTCAAATCAAGGAAATATAATTCCTAATACTGTGAAGTGAAATAATCTTTTCGATGGTTTCTGCAAACAAAGGGAATCGTATGTGCAATCTCATTGATGAGATGCATGATGGGGCTCAAGACTCTAGCCTCTTTAGCTGCAATATATTGTTTGACGCTTTTTGCAAGAGATAAGCAACTTGGTGACGCAGTTGCATTATTTTTGAAGATTGTTTTCCATAAAATCTGTTCTCTTTTGACCATATAAAACATACTTATAATTTATAAATGGTTGGCTAGTTGCACAAGAGCGTTTTCAGGTTCTTTTGACCAAAGGCATTGTCCAAAATGTTCAGTCTGACTAAACAATATGGTCCGTGGAATCGATAAAGAGAGCTTGTTTGATACAGCTACAAATTTTCTTCTAGAAATGAAGGTAGATTTTCAAATCATTGAAATGATAAAAATATAAAAAGTAACCCTCAATAATGTGTTAGATTGAAGATGGACGTTAGCCAGATATTATTTGATGGAACCGTGTTAGATCGTTTGGCAAGATTTGGAAATTAGATTGCTGCCAAGAAAAGAGTTATTGCAATTAACCTTGTGTGAATATTGGATTTATACAGGGATAGTTAAAAAACTAGCCAATATAAAATTTCTCCTTGCTTTGAATATTGGAAGATTTTATTCTTTTTGGTATGTGAATCCTTTTTTTAAAAAAAAAAAAGGCGTTAAGTGTAGTTTTTCAATCAAAATTGATTTTGTTTTTTGCCTCAACAATTATTTTTAATAAAATTTGTATGCACGTCAAAATGTAATAAAAAAAAATAAAAAAATATTCACGGGGTCAAACAATAATTAATACAATAAAGAATAACATCGAAGGTTGAAGTTTAGCATTGTAACATAGAACTGCAGAACAGAATGAAAAATACTGTGTTTAATTTTTTTCTTACTTTTTTTTTGGACTATAGACTTCTCAACAATCAAAGTCTCATCCTAAATTCTAGGGGCAGCTGGTGGAACTGAGTAGTTTTCGTAAAACCATAGGTAGGTTTAACCTTAATGTTTCCATAGTACTCCAACATGAAATTCTCTCCTAACTCTATTAATTTTTGCAATGTTTCAAAAAATAACTGTTTTGGAAACCTAAAAAAGTAAAAATAGTGTTGTGAGATTTTTTTTCTCATGTATTTTCATTTACTCAACAGTCAATTTCTCATCTCAAATCTGTCATTTTTTGAAAATTGCTTTCCAAAAAAGTGTTATTTAAAAAAAAAAAAACAGACAGTTGAAAAATATATTTTCTCATCATCTTATGTTTTCACTCAATTTTCCAATCTCTGCGCTTTACTCTCTGTTTTGCACATTACCATCTTTAGTTATAATCTGAAAACTAAATAGTTCTTTAAAAGAAAAATCAAACACACCCTTAAAAAGTACTCTATCACAGTTCATCTAAAAAGGTATTTTCAACGGTAAACATTATATTACATACTTGTTGCTAATCCAAATTGTAAATGTTTGTTTTCTGTTCATGGAAAAAGTCCTTTCTGTTATAATTTTATCTTTAAAGTACAGATATTTAAGTGAAATTTGTTCTGTAGGGTCAAACCGATTTCATTCAAACAGTTTATTATTCATGCTAGGGATACAGACTCAATAGAATGCTTGAACAAAAATGAAATGCATTAATCTGCTTTTGAAACTGCCAGTTTGAGCAGTTGTTTTCTTTTCGTTTTTCTTCCAACAAAAGTAAAAAGTATATGGAAGGTTTCAGACAATTAAAGAATGACTCAAATTTTCTTCTGTTAATGTGAAGAATGATATACAACCCCAAGGAGAAGGGGTGCTCGTCTTTAGACAATACAAAAGTTAAAACATTCCCACAATTTCTATCAGCAACTAGAATTCAGTGTAAAATAACGACCTTAGATTCATCAGAAATAATTTGCATTTCATATTTCTCCATCCCATAAGTCTTCTAGACTTTTGTAAGGACTACAAGTTTCATGAACTGCAGTGTCACCACGAAGTAACCTTTGCTGCATCAGATAACAAATAAATGAATAGATTGAAAAAAATGTTGGATAAAATATTGTATTCTGCACACAAAGGCATTCTAACCTGGTGAATCTGTGATAATTTTAAGAAGAGCTCATGAGGAATACACCAATCAAATAAACTAAGGTTTTCCTTGATCCTAGATTCATTTACACTTTTTGGAAGAACACTGTGGCCACTTTGGATTCCCCAACGCAACGACACTTGTGCTGGAGACTTGTTAAGCTTTTCAGCAATTTCAATCAACAGTGGTTCCTTCAAGACTTCCCCTTTTATCCATGATCCAGGAGAGCCCAATGGAGAATATGCCTGAAGGAAGAAGTTGTTGGTTCTTAATTGTTAACAAAACATGCAACAGAACCTCAATTACAGTATCAGAAAGACATCACTAAGATCAATCAGAGTAATACTGTGAGATGAACACCAGTGGACATGCAAAAATTGTGAAGAGCATGTTGCTGCCACATTGGGTGACATTCAACTTGGTTAACTGCTGGTGGAATCTTAGCAAATCCAAGCATGTCTTGCAGTTTCTTAGTTGAAAAGTTGCTCACCCCAATTGCACGTGCTTGACCTGATGCAAACAAACCTTCCATAGCATTCCATGTATCCGGAAGACACAATGGAGCCATAATATCAGGGTCCCAACCTCTTGAACCTGGCTTTGTCCTAAAAGGCCAATACATCTTTGACAAAATAATTTATCATCAAATTCCATTCAACCAACCACCTCCAGTTTAAGTATCATTGCCTAGACTGCTTTAGAATCAAGAACCATACAAGGTATAAATCAATGTAGTCAAGTTGCAGGTCCTCAAGAGTCCTTGCCAGTGCCTTTGAGACATCTTCAGGAGCACAGTCACTGGTCCTGCATGGTTAAAAAATTCAAGACAACCAGTGAAAATTCATTACTCCTAACAGAAATGAAGTTTTAGGTTTATCTTCCTTTCTAGCCTTCTAAATTTGTCTTTATAATCAAACATTAAATGAAATATGTATTAACTATTAAGTTGTTCTGATCCTAAATTCGATAACATCGTTATAGTCAATTATAATATACAAGATATTGTTCAATTTAAGTCTGAAATTACGTCACGATTTTATTTTTAAAAGAGATTTTAAAAATATAAAAAGGTGAAGGTTTATTTATTTTTAAACAATGTGAGACTATTAAGTATGAGACAAGGTCAATGTAGTTAGTCTTTGAAGACTTTGCCAACAACATAATGATACTTTGTAACATATTCCAATCATAAATTGTCATAAGATTAGTGAGGTATTACTCTGAAATTAGAATGATGTCTAGTTATTTGACTAAAAAATGTATACTAATAATGCATGAAAACTAAAGTTGCCAAAGGCATGATCAGAAAAAAAAAAAAAAAAAAAAAAAAAAGTGAGGTCAATTTATCTGAGGTTAAGAATTTGTGGAGATTTTTACCATAACTTTGATGTGATGAACATTTCACTACGCTTTACAACCCCAGTAGAAAATAGTGTTTTCAGAGCCTCTCCTACCTGCATCAAATGCAAACTTCCTGGCATCAAGAAAAAACCAGAACAAACAAAAACCAATTATCCTCACCCCAACCTCCTCAAAAAATAATATTAACAGACAAAATACTGACAGGGATTCTCAGCTTGTTGAATTCTGTATTAATAAACAAATTTACCTCTTTCTCGTTATCATACACCTTAGCACAATCTATATGTCTGTAACCGGCCTGCTACCAGCAATTTACAACATTTTAAACCAAAGCAGAAATTAGCAGATGTAGCTGCTTCTCTTGTTACCAAGTCTATCTCAGTTAAACTCAAGAAAATACGACATTGAATAGAAAGAAACAACCTTGACGGCAGCAATAACAGCTTCACCCACAACACCTGGAGCAGCTTTCCATGTTCCAAGACCAACTGAAGGAATCTTTGCTCCAGTACTCAGATCAAAATATTGAGGCCCTTCTATAGTTTCTTTGGCCATGAATCTCCTGTGGAAGAATCAAAAGGATTAAGGAATTAAACTTTGATTTAAAATAATTAATAAAGTAACAAACATAAACAGATTTGAAACCCAAAGGCAGAAATCTATACCCTTTGGAGTCAAATTGCGTAAAAATTTTATCTTTAGTTTTTAGTGTCTTAATTATATACCCTATTGTTATGGGATGAGTAACTTCATATTGAAAAAGCAAATGTTTGTGTAAGGCATTTGTCATGAACCAAAAGTTTAGGCAGAAAAATTGGATCAGTGGACGATGACTGTTAACAAGAAATTCGGAGCAACCAATGAAAACAACGGAAAAAGAGAATTTGGCCTTACCCAAGTCACTGATTAGCAACAGGGATTCAGGTGATTATGCATGATAAAGCAATATTATTCCAATCCAACAAAAATAATAATACCTTCCATATGCAACTCCTTCCCAGTTTCTCCTAGGTTATTGCATTTTATATTTAGTTTCAAAGTTAGATTACACTTTTAATCCTTTTTATTTCATTTTTTCGATTTTATTCTTCGCATTTTATAAAATTTATAATTTTCGATTAGTTCTCAATTTTACGTGTATTTTGTTCTTTATTTAATTGAACATTAGATGTAGCATATTTATTCAAAATATCATAACAAATAATTGAATTATTTAAAAATTTGATATTAAGTCAAAAATTGTTTTCTTAATTTAAAACAAAAAAATTAGAAAACCAAAATTACGGATAAAAGTTGAAAAGGAAGTCAAATCACCATTTAGCTTATACAAAATAACGAAATGTTCTAACAGGGACAATTTGTTAAAGAATTAAAAATAAAATTATTCGAAATTATTTGCTCGGGTATTTTTTTTTAAGATAAAAATAATATTATGGAAATATTTTAAAACGTTCATTTTAACTAATATTTTAATCAAGCACTTTAAAGACTAAATACTTACTTTTTATATAATAAAAGTACATAAAAAATCACTTTAAACATGAAATCTAATTTTGGATTTATAATAACTAATTTAAATTGTGTGATAAAATTATATTAATTATGAACGCTTTTTAATAAATATATATTAAAAGTCAGTTGACAAGTTAAGTTAAAATATGGTGAATTATAAAAGATACACAGGTAATATATCAATCAAATATATGCAGAAAGAGTTATAATTTGTAAAATTTGAGAAAAAGAGCGAATATACATTTGAGATAGTGGACTAAAAGTGTAATAATGTGTGTCTTCTAACTAAAGAGTGTATAAATAATTCTCTTTTTATCATCTGGTATATTAATAACTAATAATGTTATATATTTAACATTTACGGTAAATAAACTTACATAAATAAATTATTTAAGTGGAGACTTATTTTTTAATATTTTAAGCAAATAAATGTCCATAATTAGTGGATTAAAATATAATTAAATTGAACAAGTTAAATTCTATTTAATTTCATTGTTTAATTCTTTTTGTTGAATTTAAAACTGATTATCATCTTGTTTAAAATAATTTAGAAAATGCAGTTTTATATTTCTATATATAAAATGTGACATCCCAAAATATCATATACACATTGTTTCGTTATAAATTTTTGGGACCGAAGGACTGACCTTGATGACGTCGCTTTCTGTCTTTCTGTCTGCTTCTTCTGGATCTCAACCGCATGCTCTGTGTTGATTTCGACCGTCCGGTGATCTTCAAGTCTTGACCGGAGGGGGAGGTACCTGAAAAGGCGCTCCGACGCCCAAGTTAGGCGTGTATGATAGATTCTCAGTAGGAGAGAACTCGATCCTCTATGGGAGAGGATTGATGATGTATGATAGCAAAGAATATGCTAAGGAATTATGAGTGGAGTGTATTTGGAGTGTGAATAACTCGTACCTTGTTTGGAGTCCTCAGGCCTTTATTTATAGGCTTTGGATTGATATGAACAAAATATAAACAGAATAAAATATAATCTTATTTGGCATATCTCTGATATGAATAATATAACCTTACTTGGCATATTTCTGATATGATAAAATAAAATATAATCTTGCTTGGCATATTTCTGAATAAAATATAACCTTACTTGGCATATTTCTGATATGATATCTTCGTTTGGATTTTATTTGTGCTTGCAATATATCTGGTTGATATATTTCTGTTTAGAATATATATGATTGATATATCTGGAAATCTTTTATTCTGGTGCTAGGCCTCGAGCCCAATAACTATTGGCACTGTGATGGGCCCCTGTAAGGCCGGCCGTTGACTTTGGAGATACACCACCGTACATCATCCCCCCAAGTCCGAGGGAAAGGGAGGGGTTTGCTCCTTCATGACCGAAGGACTTAGTTTTGTTTAGCGCTCGGTGTATCTTTGTCGCATTGTTGTGCCGGTCGGACTGTGTCCTTAAAGGTTTCTAGATTTGTGTAAATCTGGCGGACATGGCGTCCGGTGGGACATTGAGTCCTGAAAGTGGCGGGCATGGCGCCCGGTGGGACATTGCGTCCTGAAAGTGGCGGGCATGGCGCCCGGTGGGACATTGCGTCCTGAAAGTGGCAGGCATGGCGCCCGGTGGGACATTGCGTCCTGAAAGTGACGGGCATGGCGCCCGGTGGGACATTGCGTCCTGAAAGTGACGGGCATGGCGCCCGGTGGGACATTGCGTCCTGAAAGTGGCGGGCATGGCGCCCGGTGGGACATTGCGTCCTGAACGTGACGGGCATGGCCCCCGGTGGGACATTGTGTCCTGAAAGTGACGGGCATGGCGCCCGGTGGGACATTGCGTCCTGAAAGTGGCGGGCATGGCGCCCGGTGGGACATTGCGTCCTGAAAGTGGCGGGCATGGCGCCCGGTGGGACATTGCGTCCTGAAAGTGGCGGGCATGGCGCCCGGTGGGACATTGCGTCCTGAAAGTGACGGGCATGGCGCCCGGTGGGACATTGCGTCCTGAAAGTGGCGGGCATGGCGCCCGGTCCTGCAGTGTAAAGATGAATTGCATATAGAATTTTGAACTGAAATACCTCGTTGAAATCATTGAGCGGAAGGAAATCTTTTCTTTAAACCTGCTTTTGAATCCAAACCTGCATTTGAAATTATGGAATATAAGATATGTTAACATATATGGAGCATTGTTAGTGCAACAGCGGAGAATCAAAATCTCTCTAGTCATAATGGTCGGCGGCGTCCAAATATATAACTGTTTTAATAATCTGAAAGATATAACTGAGACCGTTCGGTTGAGATGCAACCGCTTTAGTAATCTGCAAGAGATATAATATTAGAGATATAATTGAGACCGGTTGATTGAGATGCAACCGTAAGAAATATATATCGAAGATATAATTGAGACCGGTCGGTTGATTGAAACTGGTTGGTTAAGATTGTAACTGCTTTAGCAATCTGCAAGAGATATAATATCAGAGAGATATATCGAGACCGGTCGGTTAAGGTTGTAACTGCTTTAGCAATCTGCAAGAGATATAATATCAGAGAGATATATTGAGACCGGTCGGTTAAGATTGTACGGCTTTAGTAACCGCTTCTGCAAGAAATATAATATTAGAAATATAATTGAGACCGGTCGGTTAAGATTGTAACTGCTTTAGCAATCTGCAAGAGATATAATATCAGAGAGATATATTGAGACCGGTCGGTTAAGATTGTAACTGCTTTAGCAATCTGCAAGAGATATAATATCAGAGAGATATATTGAGACCGGTCGGTTAAGATTGTACGGCTTTAGTCATTGAAGATATAATTGAGACCGGTCCGTTGAGACGCAACCGTAAGAGATATATATTGAAGATATAATTGAGACCGGTCGGTTGATTGAAACTGGTCGGTTAAGATTGTAACTGCTTTAGCAATCTGCAAGAGATATAATATCAGAGAGATATATCGAGACCGGTCGGTTAAGATTGTAACTGCTTTAGCAATCTGCAAGAGATATAATATCAGAGAGATATATTGAGACCGGTCGGTTAAGATTGTAACTGCTTTAGCAATCTGCAAGAGATATAATATCAGAGAGATATATTGAGACCGGTCGGTTAAGATTGTAACTGCTTTAGCAATCTGCAAGAGATATAATATCATAGAGATATATTGAGACCGGTCGGTTAAGATTGTACGGCTTTAGTAACCGCTTCTGCAAGAAATATAATATTGAAGATATAATTGAGACCGGTCGGTTTGAGATGCAACCGTAAGAGATATAACAACTCGAAAAGAGTAATGAGACAAACCAATGTATTTACATGGTTTGACAATTCATAACAAAATAGATCATGTTATAAAAGTCGACCGGCCGAGAGAGTGCGCCACCTTCTGCATCATGTTCAGTATTCTTGCGGCTATCTTGATTTATCCTCGTAGTGCCCCTGAAGTTTTTCTTTTACCTTGATGATATAATATTGAAAAGTGGTATCTTGATACATGATTACCGAATATATGTAAATAAATCTTGGAATAAATCTTGAGCAGTGATATCAAAATTAGTTTTGAATACCATGGTATTCAATTATGCAGCAATAAATTAATGATAATTAATGATGATTCTGCATGAAACAGAATAAATCTTAAAATATTGGTGAAGAGATTGCCGTATGTATTCTTGACACTTATATAGGGCAGTTTTAATCTTTCCAAGGATTCCTGATATATTTTTATAATGAAAAAGGTGATTGGTGCTCCCATACAATTTACGGTAGGTTTTTATTATTTCATTTTTTAAATAAAAGAAATACTTATCTTGTTGATGAAACTCCTTGTAGAGATGATAACTCATGTTGTGTAATCTTCGCTTTAGTGAAATTTCTTGATGTTGATATGGAGTAGTGATGTTGAGACCGAACGCTCGTCTTTGTTTATTATCATCTTTCTGGTGTTTTGTTGTTCCTCCATGCTCCTCGTGGTCGCCATTTGGGTTTGCCATTCGGCCCCACGGTGGGCGCCAAAATGTTTCGGTATAAATTTTTGGGACCGAAGGACTGACCTTGATGACGTCGCTTTCTGTCTTTCTGTCTGCTTCTTCTGGATCTCAACCGCATGCTCTGTGTTGATTTCGACCGTCCGGTGATCTTCAAGTCTTGACCGGAGGGGGAGGTACCTGAAAAGGCGCTCCGACGCCCAAGTTAGGCGTGTATGATAGATTCTCAGTAGGAGAGAACTCGATCCTCTATGGGAGAGGATTGATGATGTATGATAGCAAAGAATATGCTAAGGAATTATGAGTGGAGTGTATTTGGAGTGTGAATAACTCGTACCTTGTTTGGAGTCCTCAGGCCTTTATTTATAGGCTTTGGATTGATATGAACAAAATATAAACAGAATAAAATATAATCTTATTTGGCATATCTCTGATATGAATAATATAACCTTACTTGGCATATTTCTGATATGATATCTTCGTTTGGATTTTATTTGTGCTTGCAATATATCTGGTTGATATATTTCTGTTTAGAATATATATGATTGATATATCTGGAAATCTTTTATTCTGGTGCTGGGCCTCGAGCCCAATAACTATTGGCACTGTGATGGGCCCCTGTAAGGCCGGCCGTTGACTTTGGAGATACACCACCGTACACACATATAATATAATAGAATTCAGCTATTATAATATGTAAAAGCAGTTGAGAGAGTAAAATCTCAATATTAGATGCATACAGTCATCCAAATTTGTCTGGAAATTTAAAATTTGATACAAGTTTGATAATTCTCCAAAATACATGACCAACTAAAGATTTAAAGAGACCTAAAGATGTTTTCAAAATACAGGTCATGATAAAATAAGGCTAGAAGTCCTTTCCAAATAAAGAGTTATCTAAACTAAAAACTAGTAGAAGTCCTAAGAACTCAGAGTTGGGTCTTTTTCAGTCTCCAATGTTTACTCCAAAGGCACATCATCATCAACTTCTGCTCACATCCAAGGACTTGGATGATCATCGCAAGGGGAAAGTCACATACATACAAAACACACAATTGCAAGGGTAAACTAGATAGAAAAAACATGTTATCAATCAAGTATTTCAAGCAAACAAGGACCATAAGCAATACAGATTATGACCAAATGTATTTTATTGATACCAATGACCGACACGTGATTTGACCATCCGGACTAGTATGAAATGTCGAGTTCCAGGGGTTTGTGCACTTGTGGTGGCCCTACTGCTTTACAAAGTCATTGCCGAGGGGTTTCACCCGACCACACAAGGTTAGTCTGTTACCGCGATATTGGCCTACAATGAAAGCGCCTATCCTGGGACCTCTGCTATTCTCACCACATGACTCATCACTCTCTACTTGAGCTGGGATGATCATTAGAATGTCAGGATAAACCCCATCGGGAATTCCGACCATTCATACAGTCAATCACTACAAAGTACAGGACACCGCCATGTAACCTCCCTTGAGGATCATGGAATTACATCTAATAACCATACCTTTCACTTTTACATTCAATCCGACCACTTCAAATCACATGATATTCCTCTTGAATCAATAATGTACCTCATAAACCACTTTGATTCATCAAACATAAAATTTCATAGTCATTTAAGTGCATTCTTACTATATTGTCTCATACCAAACCCATACACCATCATACAACATCAACCATGTCATAAAACAACTCATACATTACATACTTTCACAAAACCATCACTTATTAACACAAATTTCTTTAGGACTTTTAATTATCAATACTTAAGTAATTCAAATAGCTCGGAGACCCTCACCAATGGCTCCGGGAGGGTCAAAAACCCCCAAAACGACCTAAAGAACATCCAAAACGGATATCCGAAACCCCACAAACTATCAAAAACAAACACAACAGCAGAAAAGGGTCCAGCCCCCTTTAGGGGCGCCCAGGCGCCACATTCTGGCAAAAAAACCGAATTAAAAGGCACCCAGCCCCCTTTTGGGACGCCTAGGCGTGGCATCTGCAGATTTTTCTACATAATTGAGCAACTCTAACCCCCTTTTACCAATTCTAATCATTTTGGTGAACTTCTAAAACCCATAACTCAACTTTTATGCTAAATTAAACTTACTTAAATGATTCTAATCCTTTCTAACATTATTATAAAGTGTTCATGCATTGATTTAGGTTGTACAACTTCAATTTTTATCAACCTAGAGGTCTAAAATTGAATTTACCACTTAGAATGTGTTTTTAGCAAATTTAGCACTTCTAACAAGTCTCAAATGACTTAACCAAACTGTCCCAACAGCCCAAATTAATCCTTGACCTTAGTTACTCAAAAACACCCTTTCACTTCCTCTAAACTCACCAAAAACACTAGTTTTTTCTCAACCTAAGGACTCAATTCCACTTCTACCGTCTAGGACCTTATTCTAACAATTTTTATGATTCTATTAAGTCACAATAGACTTACTAACAGTACCCTAATAAACCAATTATACTTCAGACATCAACTTCTCAAAATCGCTCCCTTACTTCCTCTATTTTGCTCCAAACACTGTAATTTCACTTAACACTTTACCTAATAGTTCTTGAAACAGATTCACCTTACTAATAACTCAATCACAACCACACTTCTCCTCCAAATATATATATTCACAACACCAATTCACAGTGCCGCAATTTCTCATTCAATTACATACAACATACTTTCACACCAAAACACAATTGTTCATCAAACCAGAGAATAATAGAGAATTCAACACATGCACAGTTCATACAAACAATGAAAAACAATATCTAGCTCCCCTTACCTTGATTTCAAGCACAAATGAGCTCACCCAAAACGCTTCTATGGTGCCCCCCACACAACTATAACACAACTGGACCTACGAGTCACCACATTAGTGGCAAAAAACAACTCTTAGAGCTAGAATGAACAGAGTAAAATGGAAAGAATGGAGCACTAGGCACAAACCACTTGCCCTAGGTTCCAAACAACGGAGGAAGAGAGTAAAGCATACTTATCGGTGAAGAAAAAAATCTAATCCGATGGTTACGAAGCTCTCAACGCCGCGATCACTTGAGCATCCTAATCAATCATGCAATGGAACAATTAGGATGGAAACTAGAGAGAAGGCAGAGAGGGTGAGAAGGAGTTTTCTAAAGAGAGAACGAATTTTAGGAGAAATGAGCTGAAATTGTGAAGTTGCCACTGCTCATACCATCTAAAACAAATTAAAAGAAAGAAAGCTCTCCTGTTAATTAAAAGGCCCCCGCCTTTAACTTATTTAAATTTCCACCCAAATTCTTTTATAAATATATATCGGGTCCTTACATAAAATCAAGCAAATTAAATAAACTTAAATCTTTTAGTCGACATTTTTACTTCCATTTAAATTTAACAAAAATCAGAGAAAATTATTTATATAAACTCGTATTGTAAATAACTTACAGGATTGATTCGACATATGCAATACCAAGAAGTTAACAAACTACTTTGACCCATTTAAAAAGCAAAGTTTAAAATAATTTTAACTGAAATTAAAATACATATTTTAACTAAATTATATTAACATTATTTTCAATTTTATATATAATAACTTGACATATAAATTATACTATATTCATATATTTTAAAAAGAACTTAAATGTTTTATCATAATAAATTTTAATTCTAAACATTTATTATTTCATAAAACAGCATTCCATAACCATTCAAACTGAACCCGGTCGCAAGCTTAAATGTCCGAACGAAATTCATAACACCGCATATATGGCTAAAAATTGATCAAACTCCCCTATACCCCAAGAAAAGGGTAAAACAGAGAAATTACGAGCATGAATAAAGATGATTATGCAGCAAAACCCTGATGGACTGTATATTCATCTGCCTAATCTATAAATAGCAGTGAATATTTTGAACTTACATCACAACAATGAAAGGTAAAAGAATGCATGGGAGTATCACCCAATGAATATTGAATGATGGGCATGGTGAAATTGTCAAGGACACCTAAACAATCTTTTAAGCATTCAAGTTTTTTAAATTTATTAGTCTACACCAGTAACTCTCATCATGATACAGGACAGAACATATGATTGTATACCAAAAAACAACGGCCTCTGTCAACATTTAAGGATCTTTCAATAAACGAAGTCCTTCAGGTTCTTCAACCACACTAAATATTCCTTCTTGTCTTTAGCAAACATGTATTCCTGCAAGAAATTTGTTGTGCTGGGCTTGATCCCCCTAATCTCGAGATACTTGTGAAAAGCCTTTTGGAGATTTTCATCCAAATCACTAAAAAGGAATGGAGAAGAAATGGTCAGAAAGTACGGGAGAGATTATATGAAAATAAAATAGATAATAATACTATATTCTTACAGGAACTCGGGCCCCTCGTATGCCAACTGGTCTTCGGATTCCTCCGACTGCTTTATTGACACGCTATCAATGGAAATCTCATCGGGAAAAGCAGTGACGCCAAATTCCAGAGACACTCCATTTCCTTTGAAAACACTCACAACTAAAGGAATGCTAGATTCACTCTCATTCTTCTCATCATTTTCGTCATCCTCATTTTCTTCAGGTGCAACATTAGGGATATCAACTTGAACTGTGATAGTTTCATCCCCAAATTGTCCTTTAAGTTGTATGGTTCTTTCCCCGGGATTGTCCTCAATCTCAAAAGGAAAATCATCTGGGATATCAATCTGGAAAAGTTATACAAAAAAGACAACAAAATCAACCCATGAACAGATCCAATATTACTAAAATACCAGAGGAAATTCTATAGGAAAAAACACATTAATGGAATTCCCGCAACAAACTATCCCTGACCATAGTTCGGGCAAGGCTCGACAAGGAAAATGTTTTTCTATGTATATTTTAGTTGTTAAACTACACCGTACGTTTCAGGTAAATCAGAAAATGTCTTAGAAATTTCTGGTAATTTTAACCTTGAATATTAGATTGGCTTTAAAGCCACCATTTCTGTACATTTTCTTACATGAAATATACTTTATCAATTTAACAATAGTATGGTATTTCACAAACCTATGCAAAGACATTTCCAACGAGAAAAATAGTTACAAACTTCATTTCAGTTTCACCACTACCAACAAAAACTGCATTCAATATTGCAATATACTAACAAAATACACTTTACAGAACACCTCAAAGTATATTTACCAAACTAATAAGCTAATATTGACTCACACCACTGATACCTCAGTAATCATATATATTTATCTGCCCTCAGAATAAAATTTAGTGATAAAGCTAAACAACATCGACTGATAAATAATCAAAAGTATTCACGTATATGAAATAAAAAGAAAAAGGAAATATAGTTAAATGAATAGGTTTAGACTTTTGGGCAGTAGGAAAAGATATGGCGGAAAGAAGACAAACCAAGAAAGTATAAAACCCCATATGAAAACCAACTGATCTATAATCTAGTTCTCACAAGATTCCTCCTAAAAATTTGCCTGACCATTATAAATTTATTAGACAAAAGGTTTTTCAATCCAGGCATGTCATACAGCCGACTTTGCTAAAACACTAAGACACTCAAATACAACCATGGTTAGCAAACTAAAATTAGCAGAAGTTCATTGACTTAAACATTAATAAAGAATCAGACAGGGAATCCCAGTTAAAATACAACACTACAATAAAAGGCCTGTATGAGTTGTAGATATGCAGAAAAATAAGATTAGAATTATACAATAGATAACAATAAAATAATTTCAAACCACACGTATAGCAAAAAAAAAAATGCTTCAAGTCAAACATTATGAACAGCAGCAATTATTATGTCCCACACAATTTTCCTAAAAATGACGCCCTGAAAAACTGAATGAGTTAAGCAAATAAAATCAAGTGGCATATTACAAAACTCAGAAAAGAAACACAGGGTTCACAAACCACCACTACAACGTTCTGTTACCAATTCATAAAAAACAGCTCAAAATTACATACCCCTCATTTGAACACTGGTCTATTCCAATCGATTCGCATAAACCATCAATAATGGTACTCAACATGGGAATCCCTCAAGCCAATAACCAACTCAGGATAAACTTTTCCATAAAATGCTACACTTCTAAAAAAGAAAATAAGAAAAAAATTAAAATGTACTTCTCTGATTTCTCAAGTTAGTTTCTTAAAAATCCAAATTTTAACTTACGCAATTTTCTTTTTTTTTTCTTACATTCTCCTCCTAAAATTGCTTAGGAGAAACAGATTTATCCAATCATACCCTTAAATTAATGCAACTTGAAAACAACCTTTAATACTTTCAAGGAACATAGGGCCATCTCACCATCACTACCATAAAAAAACAAACTGATTTACCACAATCAACGTGGTTTTCCTATACTATAACTGAAGTCACAAGAAAAACCGAAAGAAAATTCACCAGCACAAGTATATTATTATATTCAATATTCTTACAGACCCAGGAAAAGAGACTCATGGGGAAAGCGCAAAAATGATAAACTTAGAAAAAGGAACAAAGCATTCTTCAAAGAAAGTAATAACAGTGAAAAATAACAAATTACCTGGTTCTGAGTATGAATGTCTTCGAGGGCGCATTCGATCTCAGATTGAAGCACTTGAGCAAGATTTTTATCTGCGCTAGTCTGCGTTGCGAAGGCGTTTGCGAAACGTAGAGAGGGTACAACAGTAATCGCTGCCTCTCTATGGAGAGCAGAGAGAACATTCTGGAATGTTCTAGAAGATGACTGTGCCGTGGCGCGGCGGGCAAGCTGAGGTAACAAGGAGGAGGAGGCGCGGCGGAGCATTGCGTACATCGCCATTTCCGTGTGGACACAAAGACTCGAGAGACAAAGGGTTTTAGTGTTAGGGTTTTGTGTATAACAGTGAATTTTGGGTTTACCTTATTTATACAAGTGTGAATAACATAAATGTATTTTTCACTCTAAATTTTGTAGGGTAAAATATTTTTCTTTTTAAATTCTCAAATTAGTGAATATGTCTTCTAGAATTTTATTTATTTTTATAAATTTTAAACACGGATGTTAAGTTTCCCTAAAATTTAAATATGTTTATAGAATTTCTTTTAAATATCAATATATTTTAGGTTTCCTTTAACAATAACAATGACAAAAGATCTGACGTGAACTGTTTCTGAAAAAAATAGTGGTCTCCACATTTAAATGTTTATGGGATTCGTTTGGTTGAAGAATTCGTCTTTAAAAATATATTTATTTATATCTATATACAAATATGATTTGTTTTATTTGTGTATATAATTTTGAATAATAATAATTTAATTATATTATTGAATTTTATGTATCTGATTAAATCTTTTAAATAATAAGATTTGATTATATATCTTTTAATAATAAGGATTTGATTATATCTTAAAATCATAACAATCCAATTATTTTAAGTGTTATTATATAGGTTCTAAATTAGTTTTTTACTATCTATTTTAGCTACCACTGCAATAAAAGCATTTGATTCTTATTTGATATTTTGGAAGAAAAAAAAATATTTTATTAAAATCGTAACCAAGAAATAGAAAGAAAAATAGCGAACAATAACAATAAATATAAGTTTAATAGTCAATTTAGTCTTCAAGTTGAAAAATCTCAATTTAGTCTCTCGTTATAAAAGTATTTTAAATTAGTCATAACTTTTAAAATAGTGGGTCAGATTAGTCCCTTATGTTAAATATAAATTAATGAAATTAATAGATGATGATGTGGCACAACTTAAAGCTAACGAGGGACCAATCTAACACATCAGCTTTAAGCTGTGTCACATCATCATCCATTAACTTCGTTAACTTATATTTAACGAAAGGGATCAATCTGACCCACTATTTTAAAAGTTAGGACTAATGTAAAACACTTTTATAACGAGGGACTAAATTGAGATTTTTCAACTAAAGTGGGAACTAAATTGGCTATTAAACCATAAATATAATAACATAATAATTATAATAATGGTGGGATTATGCAAAATAAAGTCTTAGAAAGATAGGATGTTCTAACTAATAAGATTTACTTATTTTAATATTAAAAATTTAAAAATATATATAAAATTTCGGTTAAAGAATTTCGTTATATAGGAACATGATATTTTTCTAAAATATGTTCTCTTATAATTATTTATCTTCTTTCTAAGTTTTCTCATTCATTTTTTTATTTATTTGAAGTTCATAAAGTGTATAAGTGATCATTGAGACGAGATCTTCAACTTTATTTAATTAGTTCTTATAAAAGAGTGAGTTAGTTTCTACTATTTTCTTTAATTTTCATATTTTTTAATGCATCTGAATTTGTGGGATGTGTTGTCTGAGCCTTCCATTAGGTTCTCTGCTAATAGGTGGTTCTAATGACGTACCCTAACCATGCTTATGTGATTTGTAGGAGCATATATAGTTCTTTGATATGTGAGAGTTGTGTTGGCTTTATAAAGTTGTTTGAGCTTCTATCAGGCAAAGGAGGTTAACTACCTAGTTTTCAATATGTTGATGCATTATTTATCTGCATTGTATGGTTGTTTTGGTCCAATTGGCCATTGTTGAAGTTTCTGGTTTCTGGTGTGGTGCTAAGCGCCGGAAAAACTGTGAGCTTTTGTTTTCTAGGTGCTGACTGCCGCTTTTGGGCATTGAGCACCATTTCTCCCCTACAGGTATGGAACCTTTTCTTCTTAATTTGTTGAGCGAGAGGTTTTCCTCGTTGGGCGAGAGTTTTTGCGAGAGCTTTAGCATTGGGAGCTAGGTTTGGCATTAGGCGCTCCCTGTTTTGAAGTTAGTGCATGTTTTATGTGTTTTCTTTTTTCTTGTTTGGTTTATATGGATTTAATGCCTACTTATATGGAATTATTGATGCTTTATGGGTTATAAACATGATTATATGTATTGTTAAAGAATGTTGTGAAAGGAATTCTAAGGGAAGTTCTTATGGTTGTACCAAATAATGTGTATTGATGTAGGGATTCTGTATTGGGGGTTATCCTGACATTTCAATAAACATCCAATCTTAAGTAGAGAATGGTGGGTTATGTCGTGAGGAGTAGCAGGAAGTCCTAGCTTATAAGTTTCTCTTTGGCCATAGGTGGTTGATGAATTAACATTGTGTGGTAGCTTAGGTGACAATTTGTTTCACCACTACAAGTGCAGAACTCGCCAGAATTTGACATCAATACATGTATCTGGATAGTCAAGTCTAAAATGTATGCTTGTATGTTTAAGATTTCTTGATATATTTATGTTTTTGTATTGATAATTATGTTTTAACTATATGTATTTATAATTATGTTGTGATTTCTTGTTAAATGTTACTTGTTTTGGTTGTCTTAATTAATTAAATTGAAATTATAATTAGTTGAAATTGCTGTTGAATCGTGGTTTGGTAAAATGTTACAATGATGGTTGGAAATTGGTTTAAAATTAGTGGTTGACAAGTGAATTTTGTAGGAATCATTTATTGAATGAGCTTGATGTTAAGAGTCTGAGTTTATACAATTTAGGACTTAGTTAACTACTTGTATTGGTTCCATTTGGTCATTGACAATGCTCAATCTATTGTTTGGTTTGTGGTTCAGTTTGGTTTGATTTGATGACTTGAGTGCCTAGCCAATTGAACAAATTGGTATTCAATTTGATGTTTAAACATGTTTTTGAATCAATCACGGTGTCAAGAATACCAATTTGCTCATTTAGACAGCGCTTGAGTGCAATCAAATCTAGAATCAAAGTTTGTGGTTTACGGTGTGGTGTTGAGCGACCTTGTGAGGCGCTGAGCACTGCAAACTCAGAGAGCCTTTGGGCTCCAAGGCGCTATGTGGGCATTTTGGGCACTGAGCATTGCGAAGTCAAAGAGCTCTTATGTTATGTGGTGTTGAGCGACACTTTTGGGCATTGAGTGCCATTTCTTTTAGGCAAGTCTAAAACATTTCCTCCCTAATTCGTTGGGCGAGAGATGGGGCTTGCTAGGCGAGCATGTTTGCGTGAGCACCAGCGTTGAACACTAGAGACATGTGATAAGAACTCCTTATTCCTGAGCAATTGCATATTATGTGTTTTTCTGATTTTTGCTCTATTTGAATTAAGTCACTTTATAGTCTATGCACGTGTATGATCATATTAGCACTAGTGCAAGAAAAGAATACAACAACAATTATTTATGAGTTATGACAATGGTTTCAAAACCGAGACATATTAAGGCAAGGTAAAAATGGAGGCTTTTGTCCTCAGTTCATAACCGAAACCAAAAGTTGAAAATTTTGATTCGATTATGAGAAAATTGAGGCAGTAAATAGAGAAAAATTAAAAAAAAATAGGTTTAGCAATCATTGCTATAAACCATTTTCTGCTTTAGTTCCTAGATTAATCATTATTCGGTACATTTTCTTGTATTCTTGTTTCTTGTTAATAAAATTTCTTCTGTGATGTTTCTATGTGTTGTACATTTGGTGATTTTGTGATTTTGATTTTTCCATTAATTTTGTGTTCCTGTTTGATGATGTGAGAAATTTTCTCATTGTGTTTTGTTTTGAAAACGAGTTGAACTCGTAACTCTGCACATAGTTGAGATACCTTAGGGAATTACATGACCCCGAGGTGGGCGTGCATGACTGAGATGTCTTCTCAAGTCAGAGTTGAGTTCAACGAGAAAAAAAATAATTTTTTTAGCTTCTGTAAATTCTTGAAAAATCTGATTTGGACTCTGTGACTCCACAGTTGAAATTCCTTAGGGAATTACATGACTCCATAGTGAGCATGACTTACCGAGATGTCTTCTTGAGTTTGGAGATGAGTCTAATGAAGAAAAAAAATATTGTAATTCATGTTTTGTTTCTGTCATTTCATTTTAGTTAGAGCTTTGTATTTGGTGATGATTCGAAACATGAATTAGGAATTGAACTTGTTGTGATTTGGTATAGAAAGTGGACATTTACCCAATCTAGGTTCTGATTTGGAACTTAAATACCACACAGTGGGTATGACTATCCAGGATGTCTTCCTGAGTGGTAAATGACTACTTTTCTACACTAACTTTGACACTTTTTATTTTGATTCATGGTTCTAATCAACCAATATGTTTATACTCATTAGTTTAGGTGTTTGATCATTTGATTTTAGTTTTATTTGAGAATATTGGCATGATTGTTTTTTATTACTTCTATTTAGAGTAGGATTTGATGATTCACTTTAGATTTTGTTTTGCATTTTAATTCAAATTTGATGCTTAATTTAGGAATAATTTTTTATTGTTAATGCATTCTTTTAGACGTAGGATTTATTTCTGTTATGCATTTTTGTTTCAAATATTTTCTTTCCTTATTTTTTTTCCTTTGAGTTATGTTTAGATTGTATCATATCTGTTATGTTTCAGTTATAGGAAGTTATAGTGAGTAGGTTTTATTTCTGTTTTGATACTGTTCTTTTCTTTTCTTTTATTACATTTCAATTTCTTTATTCTTCTAAATAGATTTTAGTTTAGATTGGTTTTAATTCTTTTATTTTGTTTAGTTTTATTCATTTTTTTTTATTTCCCCACCTTGTCTTTTAGTAAATAGAAAATAAAAGCAAGAATTAACCAAACACTTTAAGCTTAATTTTAGTTGAGTCCTTGGATTGATACCTAGGTTGTCGCTTTACTACATTAGTGGAGAAACTTAGTTTTTTCTAATTTTAGGTGACAAAAATCATTTTAACAAATGGTGCTGTTGTCGGGGACTCGGCGAGTTAAGTCTTAGAGTGTTAGGTTAGTCTTGTTTAGATTTGTTTTCTTGATTGTATTTATGTTTCATGTGCATATTTGTTTCTTTTTAGTTTAGGACTTGTTTCTTCTTTTTTCATTTTTGTATATTAGGATTTGTTCTGCAAAGTAGAAATTGTGAATATAGCTTATATAGATTTTCTTTACTTTCAATTCTTTTGTTGAATTTTGTGATAGAGGCCTTACTAGTCTGATTGGTTTTATATCGGTGAGCAATTGGTAAGAATGGATCACTCCTCAGCATATGGTAATTTCCCTTTCCCTTACAATGCTTCACACCAAATATTTAACATGTTTTTTGAGTTTGATCCCGAAGAATTTTTGCAGCCAGCCAATCAAGTTTTGCAGTAGGAACAACCACCTTGTTTTCAAGCATATGGTGAGCAACAACCCTGGCATGTGCAGCAGTAGCTGTCACACGTATATTGGGACCAATATGCTGAACCAGAGCAGGAGAATTTCCAGTCAGAATAACCATGGCAGCCATCTTGGAACCATTATGATGCACCAGAGCAAGAGGAATTCCAATTAGTGCAGCCATGGCAGACACAATTCTGTGATCAGTGGCAGTAGGGGATTCCAGTATCTGAAATTCAAGGGATGACCACTCAAGTGGCTCAATTGGTAGTGTTGTCAACAAACTGATAGGGAGAGCTAAAGAAAAGGAGGCACCTGATGCCATTGGTGAGAATCTTGATGAGGCAGCTAGTGAACAAAGAATGCAGGTTTATTCTGAACTCGGCCTTCTAATTGAGTTATCTAAGGTTCAAGTAAATGTAAATGCTTTTGAATTGTTAAATATTGAACCCATTAAACTTGCTTTAGATTCTGTTATGCCTGCACACACTCCTACTTGTGATTCAACATTGAATATCTTGATGTTTCTATTGCTGTTTCAGATTCATACCACGACATTGACATTGTTTCAATTAATGATAATTGTTCAGAGTGTGTTGAAGGACCAATTGAGTTATGGCATACGGGTGAGGTTGTTTTTGAGGAAGTAGTCTAGGTTACCTCTGAACCTAATTTTTCTACTGGTACATATGATTTGCACACTATTTTTAATGTTTTACATGCTTTGCCTGTGGTGCCTGATATATCTCTTAATTTTGAAATGTTGGATGTAATTTCTATTGTGCATTGTTTAGAGATACCTACTGATGGGTACTTTGATTCTAAGGCATTGTATTCTGATCACTTGCTTGAGGATATGATAAAGGATTCTGATATAACTAAACATGTCTTTATGGAGACACATGCTAAACTGGAATTTGATGATTGTGCAGTAGCAATTAATGAAGTTGTAGGCATTGAGGTAGCCTTGGTGGAGGCAAGGGATGGTCTCAATGAGACTCAAGGACCTTGGAACATGCAGAATCAGCAAAAATTGCATGACGAATCGTGGTTGATGCAGCAAAGTGTCTTGAACGTGCATAACCTGCTGCCAACCTTGAGTGAAGGGCTAAGACTGCTGCATCAGATGCTTGAGCAGGAGGATTTCAATGCAACCATGGAGACAAGACACAAGGGAGCTGAGCATGAATAAAACCAATAAGTCACTTCTTTACCTTTCTATTCTTTTGTAGTAATAGGTTCTTGTCAATAGTTTGCATCGTAATAGATAGCATAGGAAATAATAGGATAACACATATGCTCTTTTATATAAAAATTAAAAGAATCAATTTTGACTTGTGGCCCATTTGAATAATTTTTTTTCCTTTAGTTTTGTAGATTTAGTTTAGTTTTCATAGTTCTGTTCATATGCATTTTATGTTATATTGTGTTCAGTTTTCTTATAGGTACATATCTTTGCTCAATTTTAGCTTTTTAAATTTTGATTTGTATAATTCTGATGCTCTTTTCCTATTGATATGTAAATATGTATGATAAGTACTGTTTAGGAACCTTATCCATCACACATTGAGGGCAATGTGCCTATTAAATGTGGGGCTGGGAAGGTATAGATTTTAAGTTTTAGTTTGCTTATTCTGATGTAAATAAATATGTGTAGTATTAGTTTAGTAATAAAATAGGGGTAATTTTTTTTTTCTGAATTGCTTTTCCATTAGTTAGGTCTGGTTTGGTTTATAAATACCTAGAGCAGTTTCCTATTCTTGCTGTGGTCTATAAATACCTATGCTTGTTACTAATCTGTTTTAGTTTAGTTGTTAACTTTGTAGATAATAGTTTTTAGGTCCTTAAAATTCTTTCATTCATTCTTCTTCTTTCTCTGACTATTGTTTCATTGCTTTAGCATTTAGCTGTTTTAGATTCTTGTTATAGTTTTTAGCTTTGAGTGGTAATAGTTCTTAAGGTTTTTACAGTTCATTCTCTTCCTTGTTCAGTTTGTTTTATCTTAGGTTCATTTATTTTCTTATTTTCTCTTCTTTATGTTTGTTTCTGTTATGCTTTAAGCTCTTAATTAGTTTCTATTCTTCATTTTAGTTTTATGATTTGTTTGTAGTCTTTACTTAGGATTCCTTTCTTCTTTCTGCTACTGTTTTAGAATTGTCCTGAATCTGTTTAGCTTTTTCTTTTTCAATTTTTTTGGTTAATCTGTCCTTGTTTAGATAGCTTATAGGAATAATTTAGGTTTATCTTTTGTTAATATCTTAGGTAGTTTAAGACTAATTTGTAAGTTTTTTAGATCTCTTTCATTTCTGTTTCTTATTTTAGGTTCTTATTCTGTCATTAGTTTCTATGCTAACCTTTGTTTCCTTGTTTTAGTTTTCATATATTAGGTTCTATTTGAGTCTTTAGTTAGCATCCCCTATTAGGTTCTTTTCATCTTAAATACCGTTTTAGGTTTCTTTTCATTCTTACATATATGTCTTGATAGGTATAGGTTTTGTTTAGATCTTTTATTAGGAATTGTATAGATTCTCTGTTTTAGGTTCCTTTCTTTTCTTCTTTTGTTGTTTTCTTTCTAGATTTGCAATTAGGATTTGTTAGCTTAATATCATTCTGTTTTAGGTATCTCTTTTGTTGTTTTACTTTGTAGAGTTTTCGTTTAGGTTCTTTTAGTACATATTGTTTTGTCTTAGTTTAGTTTACGTTGTTTATAGTTAGGTAATTCGTATTTCTAGGTGCTTTTAGAATCTGTTTTATGCTTTCCTTCATTCCTTGCTAATTTCACTCATTTTAGCTTCATTTCCTTATATTAGAATTGTCAATGGTAGACATAGCTTTAGATTTAGGCATAGGTAGTGTCAACATCCAATTTCGTCCGGGTGACTGAATAAAAGGATTTAGTTTTTTTGTTTTTGTCTTATTTTATTTTACTTTCGTTTTAGCTCTTTAATTATTATTAGATTTTATTTTCTATATTCTTTTTAAGAAAAAAAAAAGGGAAAAAGAAAAAAAAGGAGAGAGAAAAAATAAAAAAAATAATAAAAAAAAGCAAAAAAATAATTTATAAAAAAAAGAGAAAACGTGATTTGTTGACACAATGATGAGATAAGTTTTGAAAGGGGTGTGATAGGAAGTTTGGTTGCACATTAAAAGAAAAGGGCGCGATGTAGCACACCGGTGCTGAAGAAATTTAATAAACGTCTTCTTTTCTGTTCTTTGGGGAAGATGTTACGTTAATTTTAGTGCATCAAATGGTTTTTGCTTTGAAATTGGAAGCACAAGTGCACAGTCACTCACGTTGTGGAAGAAGAGAATATAGAGAATATATTCGTTTTGTGCCTTTAACAATTCTAAATGGTTGATTTAATTAAACACAGACAATGACCCCTCTCCCATGCCTAACCCATAACCACCCACACCACATACCAGAAAAGATTCCCTTGACACACCACTCCTAACCCATAACCACCCACACCACATAACAGAAAAGATTCCCACACCTGAGCACACGCCATCATCCACTATACAAGGCATTCAGTACTTCTTGGAGCGGGATGACCAGATAGAGGGGGATCCTGAATCATCGGCAATAAAAAGAAAACCTAGCAAAAGGAAGAGAGGAGAAGGTCATCGGAGAAAAAGTTGAAAAAGGCAAATACTCAGAAAGGATTTGGGGTCGATACTGCAAAGAAAAAGAAGTGGAGCCCTAGCTGAAGAAAGGAGTTACATGATTTACAAGAGCAAAACACCAACATAGAAGGTAAGTTCTCCCTAGCTTCATCGCTCATAAGTTATAAGTGTTAGATAGCGTTTCTGCTTTTGTTTTTAGTTTGGCATGCCTGATCCTGGTTGAATATGCAATTATATTGAACGACTTTGTCTGACTGAACTTGCAATTATATTGAATATACATGATGCTTCTGCACATTACTTGTTATCCATTCATGCTAACAACGAAAGCACGCTCCATAACCTTCAACAATTAGAGGCCACTGCTCATAACAAACCATCACTACCCGAATCCCTCAACACTCACAACACCGTCAACAGAAACACACTAAAATGACACCATCACCAAACCGAATCCACCAATGGTACTCTCGACCAAGGCTTTAGTCTGTGAAGTTGTTATAGTAGAGACGACAACATCACAAATTCAACACCCACAACACTATCCAACTCCATCGATCCACCATCAACGATTGAGAATAACCTCAATGAACAACACACACCTCCAATGCCAACCATCATTCACTCACTGACTTCATAATCTCCATCTCTGCCACGTTTCTATGATCATATACCACCGAGAAGGCCCAACCACAAGAACCCAGACTTCCCTTTTCTCTCCATCACTCTCCTCCCCTGCCGGCTGTAACGTCTTGGCAACTTACAGGGACTGTTGACTGCCCCCACAGATCACCACAAGGCTTTCCAGTGTGCTTTGTCCTCACTCACACACTTTCCCCAGTGTGCTTTGTCCTCACTCACACACTTTCCAGGAAAACTTCCCGGAAGGTCACCCATCCCAGAATTGCTCCAGGCTAAGCACGCTTAACCATGGAGTTCTTATGGGCTAGGCCACCGAAAAGAAAATGCATTTGGTGATATGAGTAGCTAAATCAATTCCTTTAAGCTATCCTTCAACCGTATAGTCCCATACCTATACAGTCTCCAGATCCCTCTCATTCCGGTGTATGTTCGATTCATCCATGTGCCCCTTCCACTCGAAGCCTGCCAGGAGCCGCTCACTCCCCGCCCTCGTCAGTGCCCGGGCGTGGGCGTCACACCGGCTGCTACAACTTGTAATCACATCTGCAGAAATCCATCACACACACCACTCACCAGGAAAACAAAAATCCTCCTCATTTCTCTGTCAATGCCAAAAAGTCGTATTCACCCATTGCCATAGCCATCTTGACACTCACGGCTACTGCCGACACCCTTCCACCATCATCGTCTCGATCAAATCTCTATTCCCATCCTGGTTATCATACTTTTTCTCCCATTTCCCAGTTTTTCAAACCAAGAACCAACCAATATTCCAACCCCATCTCCAACACCCAACCCCAATACTATCACACTCCAAGACACTACACTCAACCTAGGAATTTCATCAAACACATACAGTACAGCTACAACGGATCGTTCTCGTTTCTCGATCAAGACGTTTCTCTGCGGATCCAATAACAGCAACTTGATATCGAGCATTTAATTATGCAATGAATGGAGAAGGTGAGAATAGAGATTGATTAGAAGCGAAAGCTGCAAGCAAGAAGTACTCGACGATTGCGGTGAAGGCAAACGTCGCGACTGCGGGGCTTGGTAGCATTCTTGTGGCGGCTGCTCCTGACGGTGGCAACGGAGAAGTGACTGCGTGAACTGGGTCGGCGGCGACATGCGGCATTTGAGGGTTGAAAGGACCCAATCCTAGGCGATTGCGATTCAGAGAGAGAGGCGGAGAGAACGTCGTGGCCGACCATGGTTCCGGTGTCTCCTATTGCCGCCGGCGAGGTTGAGACTGGTGCAAGTGGTCCGGGCTCACGGCTAGTGGTCTTCGACGGTAGTGGCGCGGTGGCTGACGCGATGGGTGGAGGCTAGGGTTGAGTGAGTGAACGGCAGAAAGAGACCCTAGGTCTCATTTTGAGTGAAATGAGAAAGGAAGTAGAGAACCCCTAAGTTCTGCTTGCTGCTGAGGATTCATGGGCCAGGTCCCTTTCGTTTTTTTTAAAATAAAACAAAGGAAACTATTCTGCTCTCTCCACCTCCATTTCTCATATTCGCAGCCACCTTCATTTTCATTTTCTGCTTAGGCCACTGGGCCAGGTCAAATGCAAAAGAAAAAAAAAATCCTCTCTTCTGCACCCCCTGCTTTCATCTGCAGCGCGCCCCTCGCTCTTACTCTCTGCACCCCCTTTTCTCATTTTTACCACCCTTCTCTGCTTGGGCTTAGGCCCAGTTCGTTTTTTTTTTAAAAAAAGGTAAAAATAGTTTAGACACCTATTTTCTTATTTAAATACCTTTGCAATTTCTTTCTTTACTTTATTGTTATTTTTTTTCTTTTTATTTTGAATATTTATCTATTTTCTTAAATACATGAATATCCAAATAAACCAAATTTATTTTTAAAGGTTTAAATACACGTGCGACCATTCCGTCTGCCATGTACTGAAAACCTTTTTCTCCTTCTTTCAAAAATCAACAAAATTTATTTTAAAAGGCTTAAGCACAAGTGCGATCATTCTGTCTGCCTCGTGCTAAAAACCTTTTCTTCCTCTTTAAAAATTCATAAATTGTTTTAAAGGGTTTAAGCATAAATGCAACCATTCTGTCGGCCTTGTGTTGAAAACCTTTTTCTTTTCTATAAAAAAAAATCAACAAAATATTTTTAAAGGTTTAAACACATGTGCGACCATTCTGTCTGCCTTGTGCTAAAAACCTTTTCTTTTTTCTATAAAAATACAAAAAAATATATATAAAATCTTCAAAAACCAAAAACATCTTCATTTACAAATTTCCAATCAATTCTCAACGTTTTCAAACAAATTTCCAATCACTTTCCAATCAATTTTCAAACACATTTTCAAAAATTTTTCAAATAAACAATCATCAAAACGTAGTAGCCAGAACTACGTGATCCTTGATTCTCCATCAAAAGTGGAGATAAGTAGAAGCAAGGCCAGTCCTTGTCAGGTTCACTTCCCAAAAATCTAAATCTTTTCCCAATAGATTTCTTCAATAATTTTTCACAAAAACTCAAAAAAACATTTCTTCTTTCTTTAGAATTTTATTTTCGGGGATGATTAAACATTTTGAAAACCACAACAAGTTTGCGCATTTAATTAAAGGTACTGCCTCCGGGCAGGCGTTGTAGGGTGCTAACACCTTCCCTACACGTAACCGACTCCCGAACCCAGAATCCGGTTTTCGTAGACCAAGCCTTATCATTTTATGGTTTTTCCGTAGTTTTCCAGAATAAACTATGGTGGCGACTCCAAAAATCTCTTTTTCAAAAACATTTTTCTTTTTTTGGATCGTCGTCGTCCCGTCGCGATTCCGGTTGCGACAGGTAGTTCTAGCATTAATTTTTGCAGCTTTAGTTCATTTCAATTCAGTAATTTTTGCATAGGATGAGTAGTAAGTCAGTTTTAACAATTCTTAAACCCTTGAGAGATTTTGGGCCAATTTTTTTTCTTTCTTGTGTGATAACATGCATGTTTAATTGTCATTCTGATTTTGCATTGATTCTTTGTTGATGTGCTTACTCTTGGTATACTTTAAATATGATCTAGGCATTCTTCATTTTCAGCCATAGCCAATTTAGCTTACCCATTTCATTTCTTACCATTGTACCTTGTTTTGAGCTTTAGCTTCTTTTCTTGTTTCAATCCATTGCAAGTCATTTCCCCATAACCAATCATTTCTTAGAGACTTGTGAGATGCAGGGAGAGGTCTAGAACTTGGTGAATGCATAAAATATAGTGAGGCCAGAGGAGAAAAAGAAAAGAAATATGTGTTAAAGAAATCTTGTTGAAATAAAAAGAAGAAAGAAACAAGTCTGGAAATGAGAAAAATTAGAAAAAGAAATTGAAAAAGAGACCTGAAATTAAGGAAATAGAAAGAGAACTAGAGAAAAAGAAAAAAAAAACCCATCTGGCCACAGTTTGAGAAATAGATTGCATTGAGTTTTGAGTTTCTCCCTTGTTCTTTACATTTCTCTACTCATTTCAGTTCACATTCTTCAATGTTTTTCCATTTCATTCCATGTACATTACAAGCCTAGTAAAGACCTAGTGATTTAGAGGAGCCTTGAGTCAACACTATCATTTAGAATCTCTTCAAAGTTGTGAATGGTAGTTGGCATGACATGATTGAGTGAAACAAGATAACCTAAGCAGTTGAGTGATTGAGTTCATACTGCGTCCTGTGAGGTTGAGGCTGATTGCTACTCTTCCAAATGTTGTTTAGCTGACTTTGATTGGATTGAGTTGTTATAATACGTGGTGGAATTGCTGAAGCTTTAGTTTGAAGTTTAGATTTCTTTTGTGCAATTCTAATTTGGTGAAATAACTAGGAATTGGTTTGATTTTGCAAGTTTGAATAAGCTTAAATAGAATTTAGAAGTTTCCTAGTTTGTCTTAAGCTTTTTCTTTGTAGTTTGAGTCTTTTGTTTTTTTTTCTCTCTCTAGTTTGTCACTACCCAAAAGGGCAGTTGTTTAAGTGCGGGGGTGTGATAACACTCTAAATTTGCTTATTTTTCTGTGTTTAGAAGTCATTTCTAGTTCATCTTTGTTCTTAATTGTATAGAATTAGATTCGTTTTAGGTTTTAATATTAATTCTTTAGTTTTGTATAACTTTGGTTAAAAATAGGTTTTTAGATGTAATTTTTAGTCCTTGTTAATAATTAGGAAATTAGTATTTTGTTTTTGAAATTCTTTTGATAAAAATGTTTTGTTTTAATTAGATTTTAATCTCATAATTTTTCTTCTTATTTGCATTTTAACTCTTTTATTCTTTTTTTTAGATTGGATCTGGGTCGCTGCATTGGGCTTCAAAAATTGAGATTTTGATGCTCCTGCCACTAGAAGAATTTAGGCTAAAATAGTTTAGGCTTATCCTGCTTTGAATTAGTCACTTAAGTAAACTTATGCCATCGATTGGGCCACTGAAATGACATTTGGGCCGCTGATGGAGATGCAACATTTGTCATTGCTGCCACTTGGAATACTAGAAATAGGCTACTGATGATGGTTGATGAAGAGTGGGCCGCTGTTGCCACACATTTGGGAAATTGGGCCTGCGTTGCTGTGCATTTTGGAGGCTAGCAGATTTAGTGAAAAACAATTAGGCCGCTTGTTCTTCTGAAATGTAGTGGTCTACTACACTGGTGCTGCCACGGGCTGAAATGCAATGAGCGCTGCTGCCAATGCTGTTGGAGTTGATGCTGAATTATGAAACTGGGTTGCTGTTTTTGGGCCTCTGATGTTAATTGAAGAAGAAATGGAAATGTGTTTTTAATTGAGTGCTTTGATTGGGCCGTGCACAGCTATTACGCCGGGTTGATCTCCAACTAATTGGAATGCTGCGTTTAGGAGAAGCAAATTAATGAAACAGTGAGTTTTGAGCAGCTGCAGTTTTTGAGGGTCCTGGTTCGCACAATTCATTTGGCCGGAAGGAGCATTTCTGAGTGAGAAAAAAAAGAAGAGAAAAGCTAGCCCTCAATCTAGGTTCTAGCGAGAGAGAAAAAGAAAGAAACCCAAAGTTAGGGCTTGTGCGAAGTAAAGGGAGAGGCTGATCAACCAGAGGAGTTGGAGAATATGACCGGAGCTGACCGAGGAAAGGATCAAATGGTTGGGAGGCAGAAGGAATTAGGGTCGTCCGATTAGGAAGCACAAAGTGTTAAGAGCAAGTTTTTCTTTCCTTTTCCCTCTTTCTTTTTCTTTGTTTTTCTGACCCTATATAAAGGGGATTTTGTCTTGTAAATAAAAAGACTTTCACGGAGACTAGACACAGAGGCATTTTTCATTTTTCATTTTTAGTCTTTAGAGTAGATAGAGAAGACGTGAGAGCCCAGGGTTTACGCGCTTCCGGTAGATTCGAGTTTCTTGCATTCTTCCTCGCATTTTTTTGGGTACATTTTCTTGTATTCTTGTTTCTTGTTAATAAAATTTCTTCTGTGATGTTTCTATGTGTTGTACGTTTGGTGATTTTGTGATTTTGATTTTTCCATTAATTTCGTGTTCTTGTTTGATGATGTGAGAATTTTTCTCATTGGGTTTTGTTTTGAAAACGAGTTGAACTCGTAACTTTGCACATAGTTGAGATTCCTTAGGGAATTACATGACCCCGAGGTGGGCGTGCATGACCGAGATGTCTTCTCAAGTCAGAGTTGAGTTCAACGAGAAAAAAATAATTTTTTTAGCTTCTGTAAATTCTTGAAAAATCTAATTTAGACTCTGTGACTGCACATAGTTGAAATTCCTTAGTGAATTACATAACTCCATAGTGAGTATGACTTACCGAGATGTCTTCTCGAGTTTGGAGATGAGTCTAGTGAAGAAAAAATATTGTAATTATGTTTTGTTTCTATAATTTCATTTTAGTTAGAGTTTTGTATTTGGTCATGATTAGAAACATTAATTAGGAATTGAACTTGCTGTGATTTGGTATAGTAAGTGGACATTTAGCCAATCTAGGTTCTGATTTGGAACTTAAATACCACATAGTGGGTATGAATGTCCAAGATGTCTTCATGAGTGGTAAATGACTACTTTTCTACACTAACTTTGGCACTTTTTATTTTGATTCATGATTCTAATCAACCAATCTGTTTCTAGTCATTAGTTTAGGTGTTTGCTCATTTGATTTTAGTTTTATTTGAGAATATTGGCATGATTGTTTTTTATTACTTCTGTTTAGAGTAGGATTTGATGATTCACTTTAGATTTTGTTTTGCATTTTCATTCAAATTTGATGCTTAGTTTAGGAATAATTTTGTACTGTTAATGCATTCTTTTAGACTTAGGATCTGTTTCTGTTATGCATTTCTATTTAAAATACTTTCTTTCCTTATTTTTCTTCATTTGAGTTCTGTTTTGATTGTATCATATATGTTATGTTTCAGTTATAGGAAGTTATAATGGGTAGGTTTTATTTCTGTTTTGATACTATTATTTTCTTTTCTTTTATTACATTTTAATTTCTTTATTCTTTTAAATAAATTTTGATTAAGACTACTTTTAATTCTTTTATTTTGTTTAGTTTTATTCATTTTTTTTATCTCCCCACGTTGTCTTTTAGTAAATTAATAATAAAAGCAAGAATTAACCAAACACTTTAAGCTTGATACCTGGGTTGTCCCTTTACTACATTAGTGGGGAAACTTAGTTTGTTCTGATTTTAGGCAATAAAAATCAATTTAATAAGAACCATCCTTTTCTATCTAACCACTTTCTTCACTATTGTTTTTTGGCTTGTTTCGTGATAACCCACATTTCAGACATTTTTTCAAATTTTCAAACTTTTTTCGGGATAATAGGCAATCATTCGGACATGCATGTATCCTTTTATACTCCATACCCATTAAACAAAGATTTTTTTTTGCATCATAGTTACGACTGGGTAGTGTATTTCAATCTGACAACATTGCATTCAACAACGACAACAATTCTTTGAAACTCTTATCGGTCCATGCATTAGTCGCCTTCAAATTCATGAGTCTTAACACCACTGACAACTGTGTGAACTTAGTTGAACCGACATACAAATGAGTTTTTGCATTAGTGGAAATTGTCTCATAAACATGCACTTGTGCAAAAACATTTTTGCCAACATCGCGAATCATGCCCTCTATTTTGTCTTCTTCTGGTCTATCTTTCATGGTTGAATCGAATACATATTCAGTTCGGGAGACAATTGGGGAGACCGTTGGAAAGTCTATTGATTTGTCATGTCATGTCCATGTTGTATAACAACAAAGGAAACCATCACAAATAACATGTTCCCTAATTTTGGCTACGTTCAACTTTCTCTCATTCAAACAGTTGACATAAGGACATCTAAACTTCACTTCATCATCACTTCTACCCTTATTGCATTGCACAAATTACATAAGTTCTTTTACTCTTCTCTCGTACTCAACATTGATGTGTGGTGCATTAATCTAATCTCGATCCATATGTATATATAATAAAATTGCTTACACAATTTCAGTAATTTTAATCACTTTGATCGCTTTTGTATTCAAGGTTTGACCCTATTCCATTCAAGAACATTCACTTTCTTTAGTTTATTGAACATATAAATTTTAAACAACATATCTAAACTTTCACAAAATTTTGTTAGTATTTTGCATTGGTCTTCAAGTTACACGAAACGAAATAAAAACCATAATCAAATATGCACTTGAAGATCAATACAAAACACAATTGCAAAATATTCATGAATTTTAGGACATGTATATTAAAATTTATATGCATTAATAAACTATGAAAAAGTGATTATTCTTCTTAAACTGACCAATTGAACAATTCAAGATTCAATAATATAAATTATAATTACTCTTTTATATTCATTTTTAAAACATACATTTCTTTAACAAACTTGAAGAAGGTAAATAATTTGTTTATTGAATCTAAAACGGGAAAGTAAGGCTAATTCAATACAACAATATATTTTAGCATACAATTAATCACATATCAAACATACAAAAATTGAATAATCTATTGTAAAATTATATAAAATTAGATGTTCATACTAAAAATAAATTTAAGACAAAAAAATAGGAACATGGGAGCGAAAAAGACACAAAACAATGATGAACTGTGACTCTACTCGAGTTTTGGAACGCACCAAGAGTCTGTTGAGATTGTTGACAACACAATTTCTATATCACTCTAGTTTTTTATGATGACAACACATTGCTTAATAACACGCATATGTTGTTACTGCATTACATGTTCGTATGCTGATTGATTGTTATATCTGTTGAACATGTTTATCTATTGTGTTACATGTTCCTATGTTGATTGATTGATATATCTATGGAACGTGTCTCTGTGCTTTATGTGTTATGTGCAATGCATCATTACATTTGTTTTACTACATATGTATTAAAGCTGAAAACCACAAGCACTTTCGTGAACTTATCACTGTGTGACAAGGCTATAGTACAGTCGACTACATTATTAGTAAATTCAACTATGCTAAAATCTTTGTACAGATTTTGAGAATCAGTGCTTTGTGATATTTTGAGAAGAAAAGAATTTCAAAATGTTTTGCATGTTGAAGTCGACTATGTGCGTCACACATTCGACTGTGTTTATTGTCTATTTTGAAATTTTGTTATGCTCTTGCACTCTAACGGCTATATTTTCAAAAGTTAGTTGAGCATTGATGACTTGGTCAACTATATTAAATGTGTTTTGTTTTTGGTTGACTGTAAGCTACCAGGTTGACTGATCTGCTATAACTTCCATGATCCAGTCGACTAAATTAGTAGCTTATTCGACTGAGAAACTATTTGTTTAACAAAAATCTATAAATAGGCTGAACACTAATATGTTCAGAGACTTTTGATGATCTAACAATTTCATTTCTGTTTCAGATTGAATTCTCTGTTTTAAGAGCTCTGATAACGGTCTAAAAACCATTATTTTCATGCTTGAATTTGATATCAAAACACACCCTTTGTGGCTTAAAATGAGCTTAGAATCAAGTAACACACTTAAGTTGAGTCATATGAGAGTCAAAAGCTGTTTTTAGAGATATTATGCTTGTTTTGCAGGGTTTTGATGAGAATTAAGGATGGAAGTGATGAAGGAAGGTCTTAGACTCAAGGAAGAAGAAGAAAAAGGAAGAAAAGAAGAGTCTATGCACTGCTCAACATCAAAAACCACCGCTGAGTGCTATGATTCTAGGGAGAGCCATTGTCTGGCGCTCAGGCAGTGACGCTGAGCGTCCAGGGCGATTAGAGGCAAACCGCTCAGCGGTGAAATTGACTGCTGAGCGGTGGCGCGACTTGAGGGAAACCGTTGAGCGGTAAAATTGGACGTTGAGCGGTTGTCTGCTGGACTTGAGCTTAAATTCTATTACTTTTATGCCCTATATATAGCCTCAGTGCGATTCAAATATTATTCTTTTGGTAGAAGAAGACATCCAGAGTAGTTCTACACACCTTGGAGGAGGTTCCTTGGATGCTTAGGCTCCAATCTACCAAATTCAGGGTTTATTCTTCCATTCTTTCATTATATTTCATCTAGTTTCACCATGTCAATGGTGAACTAAACCCTTTGTTATTGGGGAACAATGTAATCTTTTGAAACTCTCTTTTATTGCAATTCTTATTTTATTTATATGCTTGCATATGCTTTAATTATCAATTGTTGGGTTTCTTATCTATGCTCAAAGCTTTTATCGTTTAACTCATTCGATATAAAGATGTTTGCCTTTGTCAGTATGGGAACGTACGGGGAAGTCATGAACTGATAGGGAATTCCTTGATTATGCAATACCACCTAGAAATAGAGGTAGGACGATCAATTGTATTTTGCTTCTGTGGTACATGCATTGCTAGTTACTAGGGGAAACTAGGAATAGTAAGCCAATAATTAGTAATAGGCTCTTCTCGCCGAGGAATCGGGTTTAGGGTAGACTAAGAAAGTTTGCATGGCAATTAGATAATAAAGCCGATAAATAAGAATAGTAGATAAAAGAGAAAGGATAAGATGAATTGTAAACCCCAACAACACCATTCATCCATATCTTTTTCTTGCCAATTGAATCACTTGCATGTGCATGTTTACTTTTGTTTTTGCATTCCACCATACGATTTATTTCTCTACAAGTCTTATAAGATTGATTTACATGAAAGTTAAGGCCTAAGAGTCCTTTGGGAAAACGATACTCGGACTTACCCGTTTTATATTACTTGATAACGATCTGGTACACTTGCCAGGGACTTAACAAGCTCCAAGAATTCTCCATGAAGACGGTGGTGATCTTTCTTGAAAGAGATTCAAAGGGAGATTGTCTGCGCACACATTGATTGATCATATTCTGCACAAAGAAGGTGCTTCTGGTTCGATCACGTTGAGGCTTGGCACCTTGAAGACTGCTTCATATTTTCTGGCTTGGCATCCTTGAAGACTGCTATTTTGGACCTGTTGATTATAAGGGATAGTTCACTTTGAGGATTGTTCAAAGTGGTGATTGGCAGATTGCAGAAGAGGGGACATCTTGCTGCAAGTCTTGTTGTTTTTGTTGCCTATAGTTTGACTAAGGGTTAGAGAGGAGATTTATATTTTTGACATGGAGGTTTTCTATAAATTCCTTGTTGTAAAAACCGTAACCATTATAGTGCATTAGCTTCCTGGGTTGGAAGGACACTGTATGTAGGCATTGTTGGTCGAACCAGTATAAAAACCAGTGTTTGATTTTCTCTATCCCTGCACTTTTACTTTACAGTCAACTTTACATTTAACGCAGTCAACTACGTTTTTCCACTGCATACAAATTTTCATTACTTGCATTTCAAGAAAGTCCAAAAAGTTTCATACTTTGATTGCAAGATTGCGAAAAGAATTTGTTTTTGATACAACACCAATTCACCCCCCCTCTTGGTGTAAAAATGAAGCCTACCTGTTTTCCAACAGAGTCTACAAAAAAAAAACAATACTTGTACACAAAAACAAAAAACTTATTAGTCTTAGAAACCAAGAGTAACTCAAGAATGCCCAAAAAATGGTCAAGAACGAAGGAACCTGTTAAGCCCCTGGGAAGTGTACCGGATCGTTATCAAGTAATATAAACGGTAAGACCGAGTATCGTTCTCCCAAAGGACTCAGTGGCCTAGACGTTCGTGCCACTAGTACAATAAAGGGAAAAGACACCGGTTGTTTTTGCTTATAGTCATCGGTTCTGCAACCGAGACATATACGGATGAGGTAAAAAGGGGTAGTCTTTATGCCTCGGTTACAAACCGGTTTAAAACGAGAAAGGATTATGCCTCGGTTCTTAGATAACCGAGGCAGTTGCATGTTTTTTTTTCAGACTTCTCGGTTGGGAATCCAAAGGTTGGATTATCAGGTTGCAATGCCAAAATTAGTAACATGTACTTGTGAGTCTTCACTGGCCGCAACACTCTCTATTTTCCCCATTTTCAAACTCTCATTCCCAACACCGTTTCCAAACACACAATCCTCCTCCAGCTTCCAGAGCTTTCTGCGTTTTTGAATGTCCACCGCACCGGCGTAGCCTCCGGTGAAGTCCCAGCCTCTACACAACTTCGCCCTTCCCTTCTTTAAATGGGGAAATAGCGACAAGAACCACCACACCAACGCAGCGCATCACCACTATTGTCGCCGCCCCTCCTCCCATCCATCACGCCTCCGAACCTGACGCCTACTGTGTCAACCAAAACAATTGAATAAATATAAGCAATATGGAAAAAAATTGCAGTATAATCGTTTTTTCAATTCCAGATTATAATTTCAAACCCCCAAACTGAAAAAAAAAATCAAAATTTCAAAGACAGAAGCCCAAAAATTAATTTGAAATGAAATCTTTGTCTCACAAGTCTTCCCAAGTTTTTCAATTCACAAACTCAGATAACAAAGCTGGAACCCCCAAATTTGAAATCCTAAGTCACAAAACAAGAACAGAAACCCAAATTTGAAAATAAAAAACCTAATTCCCCAATTCTCAATTTCAGAAACCCTAAAATGCCAAATCGAAAAACGATTCACTCTGCTGCCGCCTTCCTCGCAACGCGCCACCGCCTTCTGCTGCCGCTGTCGGATGCGACCTCGCCGTGCCTTGGCTCGCCGCGTCTCTCTGCGTCTGCGCTGGCCACTCACCTCCATCACAGCACTCTCGCTGCTCGTGCTCGCGAGAAAGGAAGAAGAGAAAGGAAAGAACCTTCATCCTCTAGCTAGCGCGTTCAAGGGAAAGGAGGAACATGACCCTCCGAAAGGAAAAAAAAAAAAAAAGCTGAACCGAGGCAAAGGGGGCCGCAAGATTCAAACAAGGTCTCGGCTTTTCCTTGCAGACAGCGTAGGTCGGAGATGCGAATGATATAGGGAAAGCGAGTGAAGCGAGAAAGGGAAGGAATGTTGGGACTGATTATTCCAACCTAATTGAAGGTTATGACCGTATGGAAAGCGAAAGTGAGAATGGAGAGGCTCAGGCACGAAAGGGAGGAAGGGTAAATGAAAGCTGATGTGAAAGAAATCCGAGGCAGTAAGAGGTAAACCAAACAGCAAAAACTGACACTCTAAAAAGGTAGCAGCTGCTTATGCCTCGGTTCTACTATTAACCGAGGCCGTAGCTCTTTGTGTCACATCCAAAGCTTGACAATATGAAAAGGTGTAGGTGCTTATGCTTCGGTTGGCTTTGAAACCGGTGTCCTATAACTTTTATGCTTCGGTTCTTCATACACCCGAAGCCTATAATTTGATCTTAATAACCAAATTGCCACCGCGTCTTTAAATGCTTCGGTTTCTATGAAACCAAAGCATATAGGGCGAGTTTGAAACGTGTTTTTTTACTAGTGTGTGATTTGATTGCACAAGACTTGAAAGAAGAATAAATTGTAGTATTGATGCAAAGATAAAAATAAACATGCAAAATGCAAATTGAATCAGTTGGCAAAGAAGACTATGAATTAATGGAGTTGTTGGGGTTTACAATTTCATCTTTATCCACCCTCCTATATCTACTATTCTTGTTAAATTTGCTTTATTATCAATGTCATGCAACTTTCTAATCTACTCAAAACCCGATTCCTCGGCGAAAAGAGCCTATTATCAATTACTAGTTTACCATTCCTAGTCTCCCTAAGTAATCAATAACGCATGATAAACAGAAGTTTAAAGCAATTGGCCGTCCTACTCCTATTCCTAGGTAGTATTGCTTAACTAAGAGAGTTCCTATCAGTTCGACACTTCCGCGTACGTTCCTGTATCGACAAAATCAAAGATCAATACACCGAATGAGTTAAACGATGCAAGCATGAAAATCGGATAAGAAAACCCAAACTATTGATAATACAAGCATGCGAATAAAACAAGAATTTCAATATAAGAGAGTTTCAAAAGATTACATTGTTTCCCAACAACAATGGGTTTAGTTCACCATAGACATGGTGAAACTAGATTAATTGAATGAAAAAGATGAAAAGATAAACCCTAGATTTGGTAGATTGGAGCTCCCACATCCAAAATCCTCCTCCAAGGGGTGAAAAAAGTGTTTCTATGTCTTATCTGCCAAAAGATTACAAACCTTAGGGTGTCCAGGTCTTTAAATAGGATATAAAAATAACAAAAAACAAGTCCAAGCCCAAACAGATCATAAAAATCACAGAAAACAGGTCCAAGCCCGCGTCCCCGGCGCTCAACGCCCAACTACCGCTCAGCGCTCTGGTCAACTTTTCTGGTTGACTAGTTGACTTTTATGGTGGACTGGTTGACTTTTCTGCATTCTGGTTGACTTTTTTGCACTGCAACTCTTTGATACTTCAACCTTTCTTTCAATTCATTCCAAAAACCTACAAAATCAAGGGAAACCAAGCATAAAACCAAGAAAACCAACTTTGACTCTCTTGTTCTCTAACTTAAGAAAAATGCATGATTTCAAGCTAATTCTAAGCCATAAAAGGTGTGATTTAATATCAAAATTAAGTGTGAAAATAACGGTTTTTCAACCGTTATCAGAACCAAAGCTCACTGTGGAGAAATGAACGAATGAATGAAAGACCACTAAGAAGGAGTTCAGACCGAATAAATGGAGGCAATGACGATCACGTTGGAGGCAATGACCACAACGTTTGGAGTCAATGATGCAGTATTAGCAAAGATGAGAGGTTTGAGAGCAACGAAGAAACACAAAAAGAAACTGTAAAGGTTTATGTGAATTTGCACTTTTTTTACCACTACAAAGACATATTGCCTCAATTATTTTAATAATAGAAGCAATATGAACTCTATGGCCTCGGTTCTACCAAGAATCGATGCCAAAAACATCACAATATTTAAAAAATAAAAATTTTGGAGCCATTTCTGTCTTTTGGAGCACACCTTTGACCTTAGTTCTTTGTAAAACCGAAGCAAAGAAGGCTTATGGCACCGATTCCCTAAACAATCGAGGCCATGTGATCCCTTAAGAATCTGAACAGTCTAAAGTTCCTTCAGTAGGGTGCAAAGTCAAGACCCTATGACAGCGATTCTACAAAGAACCAAGGCCATAGACCTGTTCCTAATTTGAAAATTCTGACATTTCTCCCTGTAAGGAGGAACATCAAGACCCTATGACATTGATTTTGAGGATAACTGAGGCCGTAAATCCTAACCATTGTGTATTGAGTTCAAAAGTTTAAATTTGTGCTTATGTGGCCCACCTTTGGGCTTCAATTTTTTATTAATCGATGTCAAAAGGGGTATATGATCTTAGTTCTTTTTTAACTGAGGATTATAAGTTCGCAAAAATTGAAAAAAATGCCATTGTGCCTTTTTATGCTTCGTTTTCGTTGAAACCAAAGCCTATTAGGCACATTAAAAGTTTATTTTTGTACTAGTGTGGTGATGTTTCATGGGTTGAGATATGAATATAAGTAGGTATGGTATTTATTCACACAATATATGGTTTTAATTCAAGTATGATCTGGTAATGATTATGAGTTTGTGATAAGTAATATGCATGATATATGTGTTTGACATTATTCCATGAATCTGCTTGAGAGATTCTATGGTGGTGTTCAGTAGTGTAATGTATTAATGTAGAAAAAGTTAGGACAATTATCTCAACCAAGAAGGGGGCGGGGTGAATTGGTTTTCTCTTGTAAAAACTTGTTCTTGCAAAAGCTTTTCGAAATCTTTGAAGTTTTTTTGGAATGCCATCAAACATATCATACATGCCACAATATTCAAAATATGACTATTATTGACAGTTATGGCTTTTCAAGAAAAAAGTTTTCACTTAAAACACATTTTAACCGATTAGGAAAATAATTTAATCGGTTAAGTTTCATACTTAAGTAATTTTGAAACTTTTTCCATTCAGAACACTTCAATGCACTTAGTAATCATGTACTGGCATAACAATGTATTTTAATCTATTATACAATTAATGTAATCAGTCAAAACAAAGTTGCTTTGCTTCTGATAAGCATATACTGATATCTAATGAAATTTAACATATTATGGAAACAAAGTAATTGATTATTTGATTATTTCATGCAGATATGCAATGTGCAATGTGTCTCAACCTATGATTCATTTTCAATCAATGAATGCATATACCAATTAGTTCAAGCACAAACATAGATATAATCAAACAATTGTTTTGCCATTTTATTGTGGAAGAACCTATAAAACATTTCTTTTCTCATCATAAATTCAATTTAAAATTGACTTATTTTTTTAAACTATTTTTTCACAAGAAAATTTTTCATAAAATTTTACTGTATATTTCTTTTCATGTGAACATTTTGATGAGATAATTTTTTACAAAAATAATAATAATAATAGGATTTTTTTTTCTTTCAAATTTTCAAATTTTATCGTAATTAATTATTTAATCACTCTTCAATCAAAATCCTTGATAATAAGAAAAGTGTTTTCTTGTAGATTTTTTGTAAACAAATCTCTGAAAAACCCATAAGGAAATATAAGAAATTGTAGAATTGAAGTGTGAAGCAGAACCGGTAGAAGGTAGAAAGTTATAATGAGATCATAGAAGTGTCTGAAAAGGAGTGAAACTACACAAATCAAGAACACTACAAAAACTTTTAACATCAAAAAGAGATGGATAAAAAAGTGTGTTCTTCACACTCCTCAGATTGGTAAATTCATGATTTGGAAACTTGACCTTTAACAACTTTAATCAAGTTTTCAATCTCATCAGCAACTTCTTTCATGGAAGGCCGTTTTTGCCTCTGATCATCCAAGCATGAAACTGCGAGATACCCCAATGACTTCATAGTTTCCAATTCCAAATCACACGCTCCCTCTTTAAGCAAAGGATCAACCACATCCATCAACTTCTCCTCAATCATTTTCCTCTTCCCATACATGGCCAAGTTCACACTCTCTTCTTCCCTGTTGAAATCAATGGCTTTCTGAGCAGTGAGCAACTCCATCAGCACTACTCCAAAGCTATAAACATCACTCTTATCAGTCAACTGAAAGTTACGATAGTACTCAGGGTCTAGGTACCCTAATGTACCTTGAGCACTAGTGAATATATGGCTCTTGTTTTCTTCAGCCAATTCAACAAGCCTTGATAAGCCAAAGTCAGAAACCTTGGCATCAAGCTTGTCATCAAGAAGTATGTTGCTTGATTTCACGTCTCGGTGGTAAATGGGTGGCACAGCTGAAGAATGCAGATATGAAAGCCCTTCGGCTGTTTGGTGTGCAATTTTGAGTCTTTGGTGCAATTTTAGGGGTTCCCTTGTGCCACAAGAGTGGCGATGAAGGTAATCAAAAAGGGTCCCATTAGAAACGTACTCGTATATCAGCAAAGGGTGTTCAAGTTCCAAGCAACAACCAAGGAGTCTCACCAAGCTTCTGTGGTTTACTTGGCACAGAATTCGAACCTCGTTTTGCATCTGATCAATGCCTTTGGTGCTTCCGAGCTTCGCACGCTTGATGGCAAACACGGTTCCATCATCGAATGTCCCCTTGAACACTTCACCGAAACCACCAGTTCCAATCAGATTTTCTGGGGAGAAATTGTTCGTTGCCTTTCTTATCTCTCTCCCAGTGAAGATTCTTGATGATAAAGCACTGGCTTTCACACTTGAGACTTCTTTTTTTCTCTTATTCATTTTAGCCTCCTTTGCTTTTCTTTTTGCTTGGTTATGCTTCTTGTAGAAGATCACTCCTGTGATTGCTAGAACAAACACTATTCCTCCTATGGAAACAACCACTGTCCAAAACAACAGTTCAGAACAGAAAACTCATAAAATTTCGTGGTTTTTTCTTCATTTTTATGTATCATCTCACCATCAAGTAATAGAAAATTTCCCACTAATTATGTTACTTTTCATACATTATAATAAAGGGTTTATTGTTAATCTTGTAAAATTGTATCGCACGTGATCAGAACTGTTAATGTTTGCATATAGCAGAAGAAAACTAAAGAGGGTGATACACACATACCAGGCACAAGCATCTTCTTTTTCTTCCGAACTTTGCAGTGGCTGTCTTTTCCATGTCCTGTGCACGTTATGTCTGCATGTTAGAAAAAATCAATTAATGGATTTATTTTTTTCACGCTAAGTTGTTGAAGGAAGGAAAAAATATATTTATGTTATTTCATTAAAAATATAAAAACATTAATAATTCTTCATTTCTTTTAATAAAAAGTGCCTAAGATTTTTTTTTTAAAATGTTGATACTCATCTTCATTACTTTTAATGAGTGACACTTACTTTTCTTAATTTTATTTTGCAAATAACATATTAATTAAAATTTAAATAAAATTTTTGAAATTAAATTAAAAGAAATTTTTAAGAGAATTATAAAAAAATTTAGTGATTTAACTATGAGGAAATTAAATTGATATTTCTTAATGTCTTCTTATATAATCTTAAATATTCGTATTCATCTATAATATAATTAATGTTTTATGTGGTTTACTGAAGTAATTTTATTTTTTTTACTTTTATAAACCTGAAAACTAGTAATTATAACTAAACAAGAATTCTTTTTTTCTTTGGTCACAAATAATGCGAATATATTTTTAATACATCAAAATGTACACATTTAGGAAATTTTTAACCTAGTGGAGCCATTAAAATTCTTACTATTACTTTTTAAGGTAGTGCTTGCTCGCGCAATTTTTTGTAAAAAATTAATATACAATTTAAGCAAACGATAAAAATCTGAAGTTTAAACTTAATTCTATTTGATATTTGGAAAAATAAAATTGAAAATTCGTAATTTATTAATAATTAAAATTTATTAACTAATATATCTTTAAATATTAAAATGTAAACTTTTGATAAAAAATGAAGAAAATTATGGCCATACTGTGTGTCTGAGTTTGTGGTTGACACGAACCATTGATGGGGTCCCACCCGAACCCAGCATTGCAGAAGCACCTTTGCACCCCACCACTGGGCCCCACTCCACATTTCGAGTTCAACAATTCCTTGCAATCTACACTAGCCTTACAAACCGGTTCCTGTGGTGCCACCCACTCGATCCCCATCCCACTCTCCGGCCACCGCTTCCCCACAGTCGCCACCGTGCCGTTAAAATCCACAAAACTCTCATACGCCGCGCACTCTCCGCCGTGCAAACGAATCGCGAACTCTTTGCGGGCCCCGCCGCTTCGGTACTCGCAGCACGCTCCCACACCCACGGCCCCGCACGCGCCGAAATCTGCGTGCTCCTTAATATAGCTGTGGCACGCGCTGCTTGGGGAGCAGTTCATCGAAGGCGCGTGGGCGGTGCAGTTGAAGAGAAAAACGGTGTTTCCGGAAGCCACGCTGAAAGGAAGGGTCTCGTTCAGGTGCATGCCTTCGCTGCGGAAGTCCGTGGACACGCACGATTTTGGGGCCAGCGTGGCGGGTCGAGTTATGATCCGACGGGTGAACGGGTCAATAGCCCTGATCGCGTAAGAAGATCCGGCGAGTGCATCGAACCAGAGAATACCCGCGGTGCACCGGATCTTGTACAACGGGTCGCCACAGTCGGGTCCGGTGCTTAATGGGTAAGGAACCGGGTTCGGACCGCAATTCCCGCACTTTCGCGTGGCCTGAGCCAGTGATAGCAACAATGCCATAGTTGTGAACATTAGCATTGTAATAATGTTAGGTTGGTCCATGAAAGTGCTTAATGGAACCATATGGTAAAGAAAAGACACAATTGGTGATATATAAGCACTGTTGTCACTTGTTAGATATTTTAATTAATGAATTAATTAATTTCTGAGTTCAAATTATAGGAAAAATTATATGAAAATGAGTGCCACACAGTCATATATGTGTGTAGGAGAATGTGAAATTTGGTGTGATTTTCAAAAATTTGTGCAATTTTATGGAACGATACAGATACGGTAAGTCCTCTGGTGCAGAAAAGTGAAATATGGTGTAAAAGTGGGATGAGATTAATTGACTTTGAACGTCTTAGTATACGATCAGGAAACATTGCACGTAGCTAATTTTGGTTTTCTAAATTAACTATATCTCGGTTTTCTAACGAAGATTTGCATGTTTCGTTCTCACCATGCATGGATTGAAGATGGTAACAAAACCCATCGATATTGTTTTAGGTACATTCATATCACCATATATGGCACTATTTTATATTCATAGGGCAAGGATTCAAGTGACTTGTATCTTCTATAAACTTCTTCTAGTAATTATCACTTTTCATTAGCTTCCATGATTTGATTCTTCGAGTTTTTCAGTTTCTCCACCATGGCAATTCAAAATGAAAATAGTAGAAAAATCTATTATGTAACACCAAGTTAAAATAGTCTAATAATTCCTCAATAACATTTTTTCTTTTTTACAAAAAAGAGTGATAGTAATAATAATATATTTTAAGAGTCGTGAGTTCTCAGAGTTCTGATGAAAAGATTATAGAAACATTTAAACATATTTAAAAGATCATAATTACAATAAAAAATTATTTTAATTTCTTAGTCAGTGCCTTAGGATACTATTTAAATTAGATTTTTTTAAACGTCTACATTTAATTTAAACTGTAAAAATAAGTGATGCAGAAGATTCTCTCAAAGATACACATGGCTTCAGCAACCAATAGGGAATTTTGGCCTTATTTCGTCATCAAAATCAAAAAGAAGATCTTGGGATATATAACTTCAACACATTATATGTAACATATCTCTGAGAATTTGGAATTAATTACCAAGATCCAACACATCATTCTTTAATGATTTTTCATGACCCTTTTGCCTCCTCTTCACAAACTTCAATCTGTCCTTTTCACATAACCCAAATCATTCGACATTAATTATTGTCAGCACACACACTTGTTGCTATGCTAATGGAGAGTTGCTCCGGTGGCTGCACGAACAAGCAGCCAATAAAGTTTACAAGCAAAAGGATTTTGAAAACATGAAATTGTCGTTACGAAAGTGATATCACAGTTCTCCATATATATCCCAATTTCCTTGGAACACAATGGTTTTGTTAATCATGGAAGGAAGTGCGTGATCGACTCTAGAATATGAGGAAGGCTTCATCTTAAAAGAGTCCCTTTCATGTGCTCAAGTCATGACTTCGTTCTCAAAAACAAAATCAAGTGTTTCCATCCCTCTTTTTCTTTCATACACAAGAATTCTAACCATAGTTTTGAGGTATAACTAACTCTATTTCATATAAAATCACTAATGGAGTGTATGATCTATGGAATTATACGTTATAGAGAACCAAAAGATGTCCTATATATGCCATGTACGAGAATCATGTTGCTCTTGGTTGCTATGCTAGTGGAAAATCAAGACGTAAGGAAAGACTTTTAAAAAATGAATTTTACTCTAATTTAACAATATAAAATCACTAAGACTAAGTTTACATCTATTTATATATTCAAAATTTTGTATTAACTTAAGATCTGTATAAAAAAATATGAGTTTTGATTTAAGATAAATTCATTTAAATAGACTTAAAATAATATAAATTTAGATAATTATTTTAATTTGACAATTTAAATTTATTTCCTAAAATGAACAATTTCACTTGTTTTTTCATATGATATCTCTGGATGGATATAAACTAGATGACTTAAAAAATAACCTAAGTTGTTATTGATGGACTTTATTTATGTGATGTATTTATTAAGGAGATATATTAATTATAAAAATCACATTGACCCTTACTCATATATAAAAGATTTAACACAACTTTTAATAAAAAACAATAGATTTATAGTCTTTTCTATTTAATTTTGTCATTTTTATTTAATGTTAGATTTTGATTCACACTTTATTATTCTTAATCATCCCTTCTTAAATGTGAGTTTCTTTTTCATATGATATCTCTTTTTTCAAAGTGTAAAAGAAAAAGGTAATGTGTATATTTCTCTCTTACTTTATATGAAAACAGAACAACTCTTTATATAAGGGTTAAACAAACAAAGTACAAGGTAATAGCTGGAAATCAGAATAGAAACTATCATATGCAACAATTTTACTTTTTGGCTTAACATAAAAAATACTAATACACCTCTTTAAGTCAAAACTAGATTACACCAGTAACACAAATAAGCTTCCTCATATTCTTGAATCTTTCAAACTCCAAAGCCTTAGTTAGGATATCAGCTAGCTGCACCTTTGACTTGCAATGACAAAGTTCCAATCTCTCATTCTTGATTTGGTCAAGAATATATTGTCTCAATATGTTTACTCCTTCCATGAGAAGCAGGATGTTTAGCAAGGTCTATAGCAGATTTGTTGCCAATATAAAATTGTATCTTCCCTGCCAATACAGTCTTCAAACCCTCATCACAGACTTCAACCATATAGCCTGACGAGTTTCTTCACATGATGCTATATACACCGCTTCATAAGAGCTCAATGCAACAATTGGTTCCTTGGTTGAACTCCACGACATTGGTGAGTTTCTAAGAAAAAACAAATACCATGTTGTGCTTTTTCGGTCACACTTATCTCCACACTAATGTACATAAGAATAAGCAGTTATTCTCATTTTCGGTCCTTCATTTCTTTGTGGAAAAAGAATACCATAGTTGTGTGTCCCTTGTACATGTCTTAGAATACGCTTTACAACATTCAAATGTGATGTTCTTGTATTATGCATATATTTACTCACAATGCCAATTGTATAACACGTCAGTCCTTGTGTTACATAAGTATCTTAAGCTTCTTACATACTTCGATAGACAGTAGAATCGACAACTTCTTCCTCTGGATTGGTTTCCAGTCTCAAGCCTTCCTCTGCAGGCGTATTTGCAGCATTACATCTTTGTATTTTCTGCCTTCTTTAGCATTTCTTTTGCATAATGTGACTGATGCATCATTATCCCTTTCTCAATTTCAGAAAATTTTATGCCAAGGAAGTAGTTTAGCTTGTCTAAATCACTCATTTCAAACTCACTCAGCATGTGCAATTTGAAATCTTGAATCAGTATTTCACTACTTCTAGTGACTAACATATCATCTACATAGAGGCACACTATTAGTCTTTCCACTATTCCTTCTCTTTGACCATTCTTCACATAAACACCATGTTCTGAAATGCACTTCTTAAAATCAATGTTGCTCATGAATTGATCAATCCTCTTATTCCAAGCTCTAAGAGCTTGTTTTAGCCTATATAGAGCCTTTTTCAACTTATACACCAGTCCTTGTTGCACCTCAATTTCTAACCTTAGGGGTTGCACCACATAGATTTCTTCTTCTAGCCTTCCATTAGAAAAGTAGACTTGAATTCCAATTGGTGTAACGACCAACCAAGCTGAGTTGTTAAAGCCATTACAAGTCTCATAGTTTACAACCTAGCCAGAGGTGCATATACCTCGCCATAATCTATTCCAGCCTTTTGTAGAAAGCCCTTTGCAACTAACCTGGCTTTTATATAACAATCTCACCTTGTGGATTTACTTTGGCCTTGTAAACCCACTTAGATCTATTGGCTTTTTATATGCATGCAGCTTAGTCAGTTCCCGTGTTTGATTCTTTTCAATAGAATCAATCTCCCCTTGAATTGCTTTTAGCCTCTTATCATCTACAACAACTTGCTTAAAAGTAACAGGTTGAGCTTCAGCTATGAGTGCATACTGCACAAACTTACCTTCTGAGGTGATTGCAGCCCAATAGAACAGGTCATAGTCCTTCAAATGAGATGGTAATGGTGACGTTCTAGGGCATTTCCTTAGGTTTCCTCCTTGATTTGTAGAATCCTCCTGAAGTGGTACAAATTCACTTCTTGAAGTCTCATCATCCAGCTGAAGTGTTATATTTTTTCTCTGCAAAGACTTCCAACTCCAAGCGCTATCCTCATCAACTACCACATCTCTACTTATAGTGGCTTGTTTCTGGGTTATACAAGTTATACCTGCCATTTATGTGATAACCAATTAAAATTCGTGGCACTCCTTTATCATCCAGTTTTCTCCTCAACTAATTTGGTACATACTTGTAGCATATCGAGCCAAATACTCTCAGATGCTCCACATTTGGCTTGATGGTGGTCCATGCTTCCTCTAGAGTAATATTCTTCAATCTTTTAGTGGGAGTCCTATTCAGAATATACGTTATAGTCTACCTAGCCTCACCCCACAAGAACTGTGGCAGCTATTTACTTTTTAACATGCACATTACTATGTTTAATGTTGAGTTTGTTGATAAGAAAAGCACTGGTTTAGCTAAACCTTACAATCTCACAGTGTTTCTAGTTTTTTATGATGACCACATTATTAATAACACATGTACTGATATGTGTTACATGTTCAAAACTTTCTTATGTATGAATTCTTGAAGAACATGTTTGTGTTAATTATGTATATGTATGCATTTTCACTGTTTTCTACATGAGATATCATCTGTGATTGCATGACATATGATTTGGAAAAGAAAATCACATGCACTTTGTTGAACTTATATTGTGTGGAAAAACTGCAAGTTTTAAGTCGACTTCATTATGAAGCAAGTCGATTAAAACTCGTGACTTTGCACAAATTTTCAAAAACAATGTTGTGCGTAATTTTGCAAAGAAAACATTTTCAAAACTGCATTGAAGTGACATAGTCAACTATATGCGCAAGCTACTCGAATTAGTTAGTTATGTTTTGAATTTCTGTTAATGCTTGTGAACTATAACAACTATATTTTGATTCACTGATGTTAACTGTATGACAAGTGTACCATATCATTTCAAGTAATAAAAATGATAAAACCCATTATCGTTCTTCCCATGAGACTCGAAAGGCCTTATCGTTCGTTTGAATCAAAATCGTAAGACTTGTGAAAGAAAAAAATTTATTGTTGTGGTGAATGCAAAGACAGAAAATAAACATGCAATGAGTGATTCAGTTGACGAGAAAAGAGTATGAATGAATGGAGTTGTTGGGGGTTTACAATTTCATATAATCCTCTCTCTCTTATTTACTCCTCTTGTTTAAATTGCCTTATCATCTAATTGTATGCAAACTTTCTTGGTCTCCCCTTAACCCGATCCCTCGGCGAAAAGGGCCTATTACTAATTACCGGCTTGCTATCCCTAGCCTCCCCTAGCAACTAGCAATGCATTACAAACAGAAGTAAATACAATTGGTCGTCCTACCCCCCTATCCCTAGGTGGTATTGCTTAACCAAGGAAATTCTCACCAGTTCGTGACATTACTGTACATCCCCGTATCAATAAAGGCAAATATCAGTTACCGAATGAGTTAAACGATAAAAGCTTTAAGCACAGTATGAGAATCCAACAATTGATAATAAACGCATATAAAAATCATATAATTTAAACAAGAGTTTCAATAAAAGAGAGTATCAAAAGATTACATTGTTCCCCCAACAACAAAAGGGTTTAGTTCACCATTGTCATGGTGAACCAAGATGAAAATAATGGAAGATATGGAAAGTAAACCCTAGAAAAGATGAAAAAGAGCCTAAGCATCCAAGAGATCCTCTCTAGAGAGTGAAAAGTAGGTTTGGCCGCCCTTCTCTGTCAAAAGAATAAGAATGAAATTGCACTAGGGCTATTTATAGCTGAAGAGCGCAACAGAAAACAGGCCCGAGCCCAACAGGCAACCGCCCGGCGACACACTTATGTCGCCCGGCGGTTTGCCTCTTATCGCAAAACCGGCAGGCGTCACGGCCTTGGTCCCAACACCTCACATTTGGCCGCCCAGCGGTGCAATTCTGCTGCTGGGCGGTTTCTAAACTCTTCTTTTCTTGATTTTCTTCCTCTATCTTGAGTCTAAGGCCTTTATCTTCACCTTCATTCTTCACTTCCATCAAAATTGCTACAAAACAAGCATAATATCGCTAAAAACAACTTTTGACTCTCGACTGACTCATTTATTGAGTTTTCTTTGATTTCAAGCCCATTCTAAGCAGCAAAGGGAGTAATTTGGTCTAAAATAACACATGAAAATAACGGTTTTTCAACCGTTGTCACAACCCCAAACTTAGAAATTTGCTTGTCCTCAAGCAAAACAAAACAAAACTAAAGATAAAACAAAACTTGGCTCTCTACACTTTCATCCAATGATTCAACATTCCTAAAGTACATGATGAGAACTATTCAATTTCAGATCTTCAGTGATGATCAAATCAAGATGCATGCTTTCAATTCAGTTATCTCACACATTCCTCAACAAATGTTACATATTATCAATGATCAATCCTCTAAGCAAAGATGCAATCATGAAACTTAGAAGTTCTCACCAAGCAAGTGTTTCACTCAATCCCTCAAGTGTTTAGGGTAACACTCCAACTCTAAATCATTCATAAGTCACATGAAATAAAATTGCCTTTCATCTCAAACAATCAAAATCATCACATGCAAATGCCATCAAAAGGAATTTTCCAAGGCTTGTAATGAGGCTGGGCTATCAAGAAAAATTGGTTTTTCTGGATCACAAAATCTTTGAATCAAGAGAGCTCATTCATCATTCAAGGTTCAAGTTTAACTCTCTTTTTCAACCAATCTCATTTGTCCCCAAATTCTTTCCTTTTTCTTTTATTTTTACATTGAGCTCATCTTTCATGATTTTTCCTCTTTCTCATGTATTTTTCTTTTTCAACACTTGAGCTCAATGCCTTTCTTTTTGTCATTCCAACTTTCCCCACAACCCCAAACTTGAACCTTGAATGTACTTACAGTCATTAACCCAATTCAAGTAACTAAATTCAGCACAAGGGTTTTCATTCTGTTTAGGCCAAGGTTCAAAAAGGGTATAAAATTTCAAGCACTTTGGGTAAAATTTGGCTAAGTAAGGGCTTTCAAAAATGGCCTTGATCATATGACATGTACATGCAATTCAATCAATCATCAAGTTATAAGCAATATCATGCTTGTATAACGGTTGAAAAACCGTTATTTTCATATGCTAATTTGGACTAAATTACGCCCTTTATTGCTTAGAATGAGCTTGAAATCTAACAAAACTCAATAAATGAGTCAGTCGAGAGTCAAAAGCTGTTTTTAGCGATTTTATGCTTGTTTTGTAGCAAAATTGACAGAAGTGAAGATTGGGAATAAAGATGAAGGTCATAGACTCAAGAAAAGCGAGAAAATCAAAGAAAAGAAGAGTCTAGGCACCGCCCGGCGGTAGACCCCTGCCGCCGAGCGGTTTTGCGGCACGAGGGAAACCGCCGGGCGGTAGACCCCTACCGCCGGGTGGTGGTGCAATTTAGGGTACGCCGCCGGGCGGCAAAGTGTGACGCCGGGCGGTGGTCAGCTGGGCTTGGGCCTATTTTTCTGCTGCGCTTCTCACCTATAAATAGCCCTGTTATGAATTTCAATTCATTCTTTTGACAGAGGAGGGCGGCCAAACCTACTTTGCACTCTTTGGAGAGGATCTCTTGGATGCTTAGGCTCCTTTTCGTCTTTTCTAGGGTTTGCTTTCCATATCTTCCATTATTTTCATCTTGGTTCACCATGACTATGGTGAACTAAACCCTTTTTGTTGTTGGGGGAACAATGTAATCTTTTGATACTCTCGTTTATTGAAACTCTTGTTTGAATTATATGTTTTTCATATGCGTTTATTATCAATTGTTGGATTATCATACTGTGCTTAATGCCTTTATCGTTTAACTCATTCGGTAATTGATCTTTGACTTTATTGATACGGGGACGTACAATAATGGCACGAAATGGTGAGATTTTCCTTGGTTAAGAAATACCACCTAGGGATAGGGGAGTAGGACGATCAATTGTATTTGTTTTTGTTTGTAATGCGTTGCTAGTTGCTAGGGGAGGCTAGGGATAGCAAGCCGATAATTAGTAATAGGCCCTTTTCCCCGAGGGATCGGGTTAAGGGGAGGCCAAGAAAGTTTGCATGCAATTAGATAATAAAGCTATTTAAACAAGAGGAGTAAATAAAAGAGAGAGGATTAGATGAAATTGTAAACCCCCAACAACTTCATTCATCCATTGCCTAAATCTCGTCAATTGAATCACACATTGCATATTTATTTTCTGTCATTGCATCCACCATAATTATTGAATTTTTCTCCACAAGTCTTACGATTTTGATTCACGCGAACGATAAGGCCTTTCAAGTCTCATGGGAAGAACGATAATGGGTTTTACCATTTTTATTACTTGATACGATTTGGTACACTTGCCAATCCGCTAACAGCATGCTTTCCTGTGAATAATTTCATACAACAATTAAAACTCTAGAGCTCAATACCTCACACAACATGCTTTCTCACACACATTCATTCATACACCCTGCTTAACATCAAGACCACAATCATAATTCATCACACATTTATTTCACAGGATATCAACATGCAACACAACTCGAGAACCATTCACTTCAGATCATCATTAAACAAACTCATCATGCAATTCATTCAGTCAAAACATCATCAGAAAAGTCTTCAAGCCAAGCAGACACACTAAAATTAAAATTCAACCTATTCTGAAATTTAAAGTGCAAGAGTAAAGAAGAAAATCTAGGTTGCCTCCTAGTAGCGCTTGTTTAACGTCGCGAGCCTGACCCAAACTCCATGGATCCACCAACATCATAATTGAAGCAAATTGATCCACGTCTCCTCCCACATAATGTTTGAGCCTCTGACCATTCACTATCCAGCTTCGCTGTTGATTCTCATCATTTGAAATTTCTAGTTCCACTGCTCCATTTTGGAATACCTGCTTTACCACAAAAGGTCCTGACCATTTTGATTTCAGCTTTCCAGGAAACAACTTTAGTCTTTAGTTAAACAATAACACCAACTCCCCTGGATGGAAAGTTCTCTTGAGAAGCTTTTTGTCATGATAAAATTTCACCTTTTCTTTGTAAATTCTTGATGAATCATATGTATGCAGCCGCATTTCTTCAAGTTCCAGCATCTGGTTTCTTTGTTTGCTTTGAGTTTCATTAGGGTCAAAGTTCAAAAATCTCAAAGCCCACAAAGCTTTATGCTCCATCTCTACTGGCAAATGGCATGCTTTTCCATAGACTAACTGAAAAGGCGAGAGTCCCATAGAAGTTTTCATTGTAGTTCTATATGCCCAAAGAGCATCATCTAGTTTCTGTGACCAATCTTTTCTTGAAAGAGTGACAATCTTTTCCAGAATTCTTTTGATCTCCCGATTAGATACTTCAGCTTGCCCATTTGTTTGTGGATGATAAGATGCAGCTACCTTATGTTTCACCCCATAATGTTTAAGCGCCCTAGCAAGCTGAGCATTACAAAAATGAGATCCCCCATAAGTACTCTGGGGGTGCCAAATCGCGAAAAGATTTGCCTCTTCAAGAACTTAATCACTGTATTAGCGTCATTCTTGGGACATGCTAACGCTTCCACCCATTTGCTCACATAATCAACAACTACCAAAATATACTTATTATTAAATGATGGAGGAAAGGGTCCAACAAAATCAATACCCCAGCAGTCAAAAACTTCAACCTCCAGAATTCCTTGCAGTGGCATCTCATGCCTCCTTGAAATAGTCCTTGTCCTTTGGCATTTGTCATAACTCCGAGCATGATTATGGGCATCTTTAAACACAGTTGGCCAGTAAAATCCTTCTTGCAGGACTTTTGCAGCTGTGCACTCACCATTATAATGACCCGCATACGGAGAATTATGACAATGCCACAAGATCCTTTCTGCTTCTTCCTTTGTTACACATCTCCTCAGAAGATTGTCTGCTCCTATCTTGAACAAGTACGAATCATCCCAAATGAATTGTTTGGCATCATGTAAAAACTTCTTTTTCTGTTGCCAATTGAGTCCTTCAGGAATAACACCTGCAGCTTTGAAATTAGCCAGGTCAGCAAACCAGGGTCTTTGCTGAATATATAAAAGAGTTTCATCTGAAAATGACTCCCAGATTTCCTTCTCCTTTCTTGTTACTTCATCATTGACTAATCGGGATAAGTGGTCAGCAATCAAATTTTCACTTCCCTTTTTATCATGAATTTCTATGTCAAACTCTTGCAGCAAAAGCACCGATATGATCAATCGTGGTTTTGAGTCTGGTTTTGTCAATAAATACTTTATAAATAATCACCTTAGATCCAATGAAATAAGATCTAAATTTCTCCAATGCATAAACTATAGCCAAAAATTCTTTTTCTGTAGAAGCATAATTCTATTGGGCTTCATTTAGAACTTTACTAGCATAGTAAATAGCATGAAAAACCTTTTCTCTTCTTTGGCCCAACACTGCACCTATGGCATAGTCACTAGCATCACACATAAGTTCAAATTCTTTACTCCAATCTGGAGCTACAATTACTAGAGCAGAAATCAATCTCTTCTTCAAAATCTCAAAAGCTTGCAGGCATTTAGGGCTCATTAAAAAGGGTGTATCTTTAGCAAGCAAATTACTTAATGGCTTGGCAATCTTTGAAAAATCCTTAATAAATCTTCTATAAAATCCGGCATGACCCAGAAAACTCCGAATTCCTTTCACATTGGTGGGTGGCGGAAGTTTTTCAATGACATCTACCTTTGCCTTATCCACTTCAATTCCCCTAGCTGAAATTTTGTGCCCTAACACAATCCCTTCTGTCACCATGAAATGACATTTCTCCCAATTCAGAACAAGGTTTGTTTGAACACATCTTTTGAGCACAACATCCAAGTTGGCCAAACACCTTTGAAAGGAATCCCCAAAAACTGAAAAATCATCCATGAAGACTTCTATGCTTTTCTCCATGAAATCAGCAAAGATTGCTTGCATACACCTCTAAAATGTAGCTGGAGCATTACATAATCCAAAAGGCATTTTTCTGTAGGCAAAAATTCCAAACGGACAGGTAAACGCTGTTTTCTCTTGGTCTTCAGGATCCACCACAATTTGATTATATCCAGAATAGCCATTCAGGAAGCAATAATAAGTTTGTCCGGCCAATCATTCTAACATCTGATCCATAAAAGGTAAGGGGAAATGATCTTTTCTGGTAGCTGTGTTTAGCCTTCTATAATAATGCACATTCGCCATCCAGTGACTGTCCTTGTAGGAATAAGCTCATTCCTTTCATTCTGAATGACAGTCATCCCTCCTTTCTTTGGTACAACTTGAACTGGACTTACCCATTTGCTATCAGAAATAGGATAAATAATTCTTGCTTCTAATAACTTCAAAACTTCTTTTCTCACAACTTCCTTCGTTGCAGGATTGAGTCTCCTTTGCGGTTGCACCACAGGTCTATAATCTTCTTCCATCAGAATTCTATGCATACAATATGTGGGACTTATGCCCTTGAGATCCACAATTGACCAGCCTATGGCACCTTTGTTCGCTTTGAGGACTTCCACCAAATTTCCTTCTTCTTCTTAAGATAATGAAGTACTAATAATGACTAGCTTTCCTCCATTATCTTCCAAAAACACATATTTCAAATGTGGTGGTAACTCCTTCAGTTCAATCTTATTTTCGGGAAGTTTTTCTCTAGACTCAATTTTTTCAAAAAGAGCCTGTTCTGCTGGAATTTCTTTTGTTGCCTCCAACTCTTGGACACATTACTGCTTCATTTTATCCTCTTCTTCATTCAGGTCTTCACATTCGTCAATAAGAGTTCTTTCCAACATGGATACGTTACGGACTCTACTCCTTTGTGTCATGCAGAGTTCTTCTATTACGTCGATCTGAAAGCATGACTTGTTGTCTTTAGGATGTGACATTGCCTGAAATACATCAAAATTCACCTCTTCATCCTGTACCTGTACTTTAAGTTTTCCTTTTTCCACGTCAATCACGATCCTAGCTGTCTTCATGAAGGACCTTCCAAGAATCAAAGGTGCATCTCCATTTTCTTCCATCTCCATTGTAACAAAGTCCACTGCAAATAGGAATTTATCTACCTTGACTATTACATCTTCAACAATTCCATAAGGATATTTGAGAGATCTATCTGCTAATTGAAGAACCATTCTTGTTCATCTAATTTCCACTCCTCTAATCTTTTTGAACATAGAGAGAGGCATCGGATTAATGCTAGCTCCAAGATTAATCAAAGCTTTTCCAACATCTAATTCTCCAATAGTACAAGGAATAGTGAAACTGCTTGGATCTTGTAATTTAGAAGATAATGACCTTTGTAAAACCGCATTGCAATTTCCTTGTACTTCAATTGTTTCCTCTTCAAGGTGATTCCTCTTCTTTGTAATGAGTTCTTTTAATAACTTTGCATAAGATGGTATCTGCTAAAGTACCTCAGAGAACGGTATGGTTATTTCCAATTTCTTGAAAAGTTCCATAAAACACTCAAACTGCTTCTCTCTCTCCTTTCTAGAGTATATTTTTGGGTATGGCAATGGCTTTTCATAATCTTTCTTTTTGGCCTTCACATTCTTCTCTGCCTGATCTTTGTGCAACATATTTTTCTCTGTCTCATGCCTTACCTCTTGCTCACTTTCTTCTTCAACACACGCTTTTTCTTCTTCATTTTTTTCAACCTCTCTTTCTTTCAATATTCTCCCACTTCTAGTGACAATCTCGCATGCTTCCTCCATATTGCTTTTCTCCATCAAACTTACAGTGCACACACTTCTTTTCATGATTCTCTAAAAAATCTCGTCAGATTCTTTGCTTCTTTGTATAGGCATGAAATGAGGCTGCTGTGAGACTATGGAAACCTCTTTAACTGTCTGTGACAAATCAGATACTGTTTTTGCCACAATCTCCAACTGCTGAGTGACTGCATTGTTCTGCTCCCATGTCCCAATGTTAGTTTGCAACATCGAAACGTCTTTAACATCATCATACATCTCATTGTCCGCCATAAGTTCTATCAGATCATAAGCTTCATCCTCTGTCTTTCTTCTGATGTCTCCTTGAGCAGCAACTTTCAACATCATCTTTGAGTGCATGTTTAATCCTCCAAAAAATGTGAGTAAGTAAGTCGTCTTATCAAACCCATGAACTGGAGTTTTTCTCAATAAGCCTTTGAATCTGCTCCATGCATGCCCAGGAGTTTCTTCCATTTCTTGTTTAAAAGACGAGATTTCCAGCTTTGCTTGATTGATCTATGACTGTGGAAAAAATTTAGTCACAAACCTTCTTGCTAAAGCATCCCAGTTTCTAAATGTCCCTTCAGCGAATGAGTGCAACCAATCTTTGGCATTTTCTCCCAGAGAAAACGGAACTAGGATAAGTTTGATCCTCTCGTCTGAGACCCCGGCTATCTTAACAGTATTACAGATTTCGCCAAAGATAGTCAAATGTTTGTAGGGATTCTCATTTGACAATCCGTTGAACTGGTTGCTCTGAACTAATTGGATGAGCGCAGGGCTCATCACCAAATTTGTGGTATTGTCCGCAGGAATGGAAATGCTGTTGAAATTCAAAGGAAAGTAATTACCGGCTTGTTATTGGGTTCTCATCTATGCCTAATGCTTTTATTGTTTAACTCATTCAGTAAAAGTTGTTTGTCTTTACTGATATGGGAACGTACGGTAATGTCATGAACTGGTGGGAAATTCCTTGATTAGGCTAATACCGCCTAGGGATAGGGGTAAGACGATCAATTGTATTTTGCTTCCGTTTGCTATGCATTATTAGTTACTAGGGGAGGCTAGGGATAGCAAGCCGGTAATTAATAATAGGCTCTTTTCGCCAAGGAATTGAGTTAAGGGTAGACCAAGAAATGACGGTATCGAAGGGGTAATTTTCGAAGAGTAAAACGCAGCGGAATTAAAACACAGAGAGCGGAAAGCGTGTTCGATCACAATTAAAATTAATTTGGTCCTTTTAGCAAAAATAATTTTCTTTCGGAAAATTAATCAAACAGTTGGTATGCGTTAAATAAAATGAGTGTAGGGAATAGAAAAATCACACGAGTATTTTTATACTGGTTCGATTCAACAGAATCTACGTCCAGTCGTTAATCACTACAAATAGTGATTAACAGTTCCACTAAAAATGGTTTAACAGATTACAATCAAATGAACAGGAAAAGAACGAAAAGAACCACTCTACCAACTTGAAGAGAACCACTCCGGCAATCGACCAACGATTCATGAGCTTCTCCTTTCACAAGACTAGGCAGAGTACCTCGCTAACTTGAAGAGAGTTTGCTCCGACTATCGACACACAATACGCGAGCCTCTCCTTTCACAACACCAAGCAAGGGAACAATGAACAAAAAGCTCTCTAAGAACGTTCCTCTGACACACAGTGTTCTAAGCTTTCTCAGTTCAAAAATGTTCAGTTCTGAGTTCTGCAAAACCTCATATATAGCCAAGTACACAGAATGCCAAAGGTCAACTCCCAACTGCCATGAATAATCGATTATTGTAAGTGATAATCAATTATTCAAGTCCGTTACAGAGTTTTCAAAAAGTGATAATCGATTATATGAAGTGATAATCGATTATTTAAGTATGACTTGTGATAATCGATTATTGCTTCATGATAATCGATTATTCTAGTACAAAAACATGTGATAATCGATTATAGCTTGACCATAATTGATTATACCAGTAAGAATTACAATATTTCAATATTTTCCTACTACATTCAAAATCTACAAGTTGCTTTTAAATATTTTCCTACTACATTCAAAATCTACAAGTTGCAGCATCATCAAAACTCATCTTCAGGTTTTACCAATACTTCCTTATTGGTAACAAGAAAGTTTACATGCAATTAGATAAACAAGTGAATTAAATAAGAGTAGATAGATGAAAGTGGATAAGATGAAATTGTAAACCCCAACAACTCCATTCATTCATAGTTTTTCCTTGCCAATTGAGTAAATTGCATTTACATGTTTAGTTTTTGTTCTTTGCATTCCAAACTTAACTTTAATTGTTTTCTCAAGTCTTAAGCGATTAGTTTACATGAAAGATTAGACCTTCGAGTCCTTTGGGAGAACAATATTGGGTTTTCGATCTGGTACACTTGCCAGGGGTTTAACAAGTCTTTGGCGCCGTTGTCGGGGACTCGTGGTTTAACATTTTGAGTAGTGTAAACTGATTAACTTTGACTTGATTGTAAATATTTTGTATATACTTTTTTTATTATTATTATTTTTATTTTTTATTTTTTTTATAAAAGTGCTACTAGGGTTTGTGTTTCTTGTGCATGCAGCAGGATACTAGACATACTAGAAGCAAGAAAAATACAGAACCTCTTCTAGAAGGCTTGAACGAGGCAAGGGGAAGAAGGCGAGTCAGACGTTCCTCTAGGGATATATTTTTTTCCCCTAACATATTACTTTCACCTTCACCAATTCGAAGAGCAGAGGAGATGGCAGAAAGACCTCCTCCAAGACGTACTCTTGCAGACCAATCTAATGTGGTTGGCCCTTTCCACTTCAATAGCATCGCCATGCCTGCGGACCAGAATACCAACATGGTGATGAATCCAGCTCTTATACACCTGGTGCAAAGCAACCAGTTTCACGGTTTGTCAAATGAAAACCAATATGATCATTTGACAACGTTTGGTGAAATTTGCAATACAGTGAAAATGACAGGTGTTACAAATGAAAGAGTAAAGCTTAGCTTGTTTCCATTCTCATTGGGAGGCAATGCTAAGACGTGGCTTAATTCTTTTCCTGAAGGGACGTTCACAAATTGGGAGATTGTGGCTGCGAAATTTTCCACTAAATATTTTTCGCAGTCTAAAGTCACTCAAGGAAAGATGGAGATTTCATCATTTAAGCAGGACATGGAGGAAACATTAGGTCAAGCATGGGAGAGATTCAAGGGTTTGCTAAGAAAGACACCAACCCATGGTTTTGACAAGACCACCTTGGTTCTTGCATACCTTGGGGGTTTGAACACTCAGTCTAAGATGATGCTGGATGCCTCAGCTGGAGGTGATATCAAACAAAAGACTGAAGATGAAGCCTATGACTTGATAGAGAAGATGGCGGCTAATGAGCAAGGAACTTACACTGAAAGAGGCATACCTAAACAAAAGATGAGAGTCTTGCATCTACCTGCGGATGATGTCATGCTAGCTTAAAATCATCTTCTGACTCAAAAGCTTGATAACTTGACAAAGATACTTTCACAACTTCCTATTCGTAATGTTTCTCAAACACAACAGTTATGTGATTTTTGTGGTGGTGACCATATTAACAGCCAATGTGCTATACCAGAGGAGATGCAGCAGGAAGCCAATTATATGGGAAATCAGTATCAGTACAGGCAAGGGAATTTCAACCAAGGCAATTCTAGCCAAGGTTGGAAGAACAATCTTGGTACTGGTCAAAATAACCCATCTGGACAGACAGGAGGCTTCAGGCAGCAGCAACAACCTTCTCCCATGTGGTAGCAGGTAAATCATTTGGCGGAATTTGTCAAAGGTTTGAGTGATAGGTTTGATAAATTCTTGAAACTTTATGAGTCCAACCATGCACATGGTCAGGCTAGTTTCAGATCTTTAGAGATGCAAATTGGACACTATCAAAACGGGTTGACACTACTGAAAAGAATCAATTTAGGGTTAACACTGAGGTTAATCCTAAAGAAGAATGTAAAGTTGCTGTAACAAGGAGTAAGAGAAAAGCTGAAAGGGAAGTTGTGGAGATTGGAAGTAGTAATGAAGAAGAAGAGAAGAGAGAAATTATTGAGCTAGATAGTAGTGAAGGAAAGGAAGAAGAGGAAATAATTTTCAGTCACAAAGAGCAAAGTAGAAATTTTTTTTAACCAAGTGACTGTAGTGCCTTCTGTCATCAAACAAAGTCCTGTATATGCTGAAAGGATGAAATACTCTTTGGGAGATACTATTGATTTAGATGAAGATTATGATGAGCAGGAATTTGATATTGAACCTCCAAAGAATTATCCGCCTAAAGCAAAAGATCCAGGTTGTTTGAATTTGACATGTACGATTAATGATTTTGATGTAGGAGAAGAAATGATAGATTCTGGATCCAGCATTAACATGATGCCTAAGCGTTTCTTGAAGAAAATTATAGGGTTAACATTAAAACCGTTTAATATCACTATGACGGTGGCGAATGGTTCAGTTAAAACACCACTTGGTATGGTGGAAATGTGGAGGTGTGTGTGGAGCAGTTGAAATTTTTGGCTGATTTTATTGTCATGGGCATGAAAGATGAGGAGAAAATTCCAATAATCTTGGGAAGACCTTTCATGGCAACATCCAAGATGTTTATTAGTGTCCATGATGCAAGAATCATGATAAGAGATAAAGAGCATGTGCTCTTATGTACTAGCTCTAAAGAGAAGAATTTTAGAGTTAAAAAGAGAGTCAGACATAAAAAGTCAAGAAGGGAAACTGTGGCAGATGAAGAAGATAACACATCAGGTACTAATTCTAATAGTTGTAATGTTTTGCAGGTACCTAAAGATGAGGAGGTTGACAAAGGAGACACTATTCACTCAGAACATACACCACTTCTGATAGGAGCACAAGTGAAATTCAAGAACAAGAAGTGGATTGTTATCAAGATCAAGGAAGGTGGTAAGATTGAAATCAGAAAACTATTCACTAAAGCCATCAAAAGAGTGGATAGAAGGCAATTGATGAGTTGGGTAAATGAAGAACCCAACCGGGATAAAAATATTTGAAGACATGTGATGTAATCCTGTGTATTGTAGAACAATTGTAGTTGTAGGATTATTTAATTTTTAAATTTGTATTCTGTTGAATTTTGAACAATTTATGGGTAGCATCTACTGAGGGATGCTAAATTTTTAATGTATCTACTGAAGGATACAGAAAGGCACACCTACTGAAGGGTATTGAAAGGATAAGCACTTACTGACAAGTGCTAAACAGGTTTGGAAAAGGCTCGTGATGTTAAACAAGTGCTACCTGGGAGGCAACCCAGTTGATTGTATTTTTTCTCAAACCTTTGGTAAGTGCATTGCATGTTTAATTCTTGCATCTGAGAGGGGAAGGCATATAATTGAAAAAAATTGAAGGTTGAAACTGAGTGTTATAAGGTAAGATTGCTCAAAAGAAAGCAAAGAAGGAGAAGTGAAAAAAATACCGCAGACCGCTGAGCGGTCCATTTTACCGCTGAGAGGTTGCAGCGCTAAGGGTCTCGGCTTTTCTTAAAAGCTGAGCGGTTTTGAAAGTTCTTCACTTTTAAACTCTTCTTTGAATTTCGCCTGAGCGTTCTCCTTAATCCCTAGCACTCTCCTTTCAATTTCAAGAGTTTCTTAGAGAGATTCCCCTACTTTCCTATCACCCATTCACCAAAAATTCAATTTTCTACATTGCTTTGTCAAAGTTTGGGGTTTTTGGTTAAGGGCTTTGCATTGGAGAGGGCATTCATCATCAATTAAACAATTTTTCTGCAAACATTCAAAGTCTCCACTCAAGTAAGTATGTAAGTTCATGTTAGGGTTTCTATTTTGGGATTTGTTGATGAACATGCTTAGGAATATGATAAAATTTGGGGTTTTTGATTTCTATGCATGAATTGATGAAATAGGAACTGTTTGAACCGATTGAATTGCATGATTTTGGTTTGATTTGATGAAAAGAGTAAAAGAGTGGAGATTAGGATCATTTAGGAAGAGATTTTGAGAAAACCTAGTCGCCACTGCCTGAGCGGTCTGCTTTGCCGTTGAGTGGTGGCGCGGCAAGAGGCAAACCGCCTGGGCGGTCTTCATGACGCTGAGCGGTCTGCAACTGATTTTGCCTAAATGCTGGAATTTTTGGATGTTTGTCTATTGAGGGGCCCTGTTTTACCTCAAAAAATAGATTTTTTGTGATCCAAGTCATAGGATTGATGATGTACTAACCTCTAACGACATTTTTGTGAATATTATGTGGATGGTTTAATGCAGGAATGTCTACTTCAAGAAGAGTTAAGACTATGGGCAACAAAAGGAAGGAGCCAGAAAGACCTAGGAGATTTTATTCTTCCATATTCCTTTCAAGGAAGCATGAAGAGCATTATGCTACGGTCTAGGAGAGGCGGTTGCTAATGGAGAGGAAAGCTATGTACATCCTTGACTTAGCTCCAGAGTTTGGTCTGGAGATTGAGAGGCGAGGCTGAGAGAGACTAACTAATTATCCAGCACCAGCCAATATTGAGTTGGTAAAAGAGTTTTATGCTAATGCTTTGCCTAGGGGAGGAATATCAGCAGGAAGATACATGAGTTATGTGAGGGGACATTTGATCAGCTATGACCCCGACACCATTAACGCCTTCTTAGGGACTGAGTGGCCAGGAGAATAGTGCAGGTATGCTGCTATACTAGGGGAGGCCAGGGATTATGCAGACATTGAGAGAGTAATGTGCATCCCTGGAAAGCATTTTCAGAGAAACTCTAATGGAGCACCAGTTAACATCCTTAGGGCAGATTTGAACCCCCTGGCTAAGTACTTGATGACATTTATGTCAGAGCGTCTGTAGCGGAATGGTTAGCGTGGATAACAAACCAAGAGGGTTTTTAACTCAAACGTGTGCCTTTTAATTTCTACTCAATTTATCTTACTACGCAAATAATACCAACAAGTAAAAGAGTAAGAGTGAGAGAAATTTGCACAAATGATTTTTATACTGGTTCGGATCTTACCAATCCTACGTCCAGTCGCTTATCTTAAACTGAGATAGACAGTTCACTAAACACAAAACAATTACAAATTACAATCACAAAGATACAATTTGTAAGAGTTTAGAAAACACCTCTCTTGAAGCCACAAGAGATGAGACAACACCTCCTTTGAATCTTCACAAAGGATGAACACCTCCTTAGACACACCAAGGATGAACCACCTCCTCAGACACATCAAGGATTATCCTCTTCCACACACCTCCTTAGACACACCAAGGATGAACCGGCTATTTCCTCCGTCACCGTAGCAGCACTTCACCAGCTCCATAGACGCGAGTTTCACAAGCCGAACAAGAGTACACAATTCTCAGAGAGTTTGAGCACAAGGGAAGAGTCTTGGTTCTTTTTGTTGAAGGCAAATGAGAGTCTATTTATAGACTCAAGCCAAAGGCTCTTCCATTTTCGTTTTCAGCCTTTCTGACCTGTGTTAATCAATTAACTTAAGTGGTAATCGATTAACCACTAAAGGACAAACCAACGGATAGTCCAACGGCTCGAAAACGGCTAGTTTCTGCAACGGAAACTAAGTTAATCGATTAACTACCCAGGTTAATCGATTAACGTTAATCGATTAACACACCTGGTTAATCGATTAACTCACTAATGCCTGCATTCTTCATTTTGCACTGGGTTAATCGATTAACTGCCTTGGTTAATCGATTAACTCAGTGTATTTTGACCCTGAATGTATTTTTTTTTACACTTCTAACTTATACAGAATCAAATACACTAAGTTTCCTAAGTTCTAGACATCAAATTCTAATTATTACAAAAGCTTTAAACTATAATACAAGTCTTCAATAATTTTCTTCATGATTCTTGATTGTTCTTGACTTGATTTGGGCATCATCAAAACTTCATCTTCATCATTTTGCTAACAATTTACTCATGCCAACATCCAGCCATGCTTTCATGTTTCTGATATCACGCTGCATAGGATTCTGGTCATCTATTGCATAATGAGACAGATGGACGTGAATGTTGGGAAAATTATTACCATCGAAATTCTAAGCTGTGCCAACACTATAAGTAGCCGGACGCCATTGGGACATTCATCCCTTAATACTTTCTTATGTCAGCAGGCAGGGGTGGACACTGCAGTTCCACCTTATGAGAGACCTAGGCAGGCCATAGATGCAACCTACTTTCGGCAGTACTGTTTGGAGGAGGGAGAAGCCGGAGCAGCTCCTAGGAGACGTCCTAGGAGGAGAGCAGCACAACAGGGGGATCCACCTGCAGAGGCACCGACACAACAGCCAGAGCCTTTCCAGATGAGGGACATGTATATGTCCATGATGGAGGCGAGGATGGAGTCACTCCGTAGAGGATAGGTGGCCACTGCCGAGATGATTGTAGGACTTTATGACCATCCACTAGGGCATAGGTGGACTATGGTTGAGTTCCATAGTGCGATGGCTTGGCCTCAAGAGCAGGCACAGGGCAACGTTTCTGGAGTAGCTGAAGCTCTAGGAGGAGAGAATGATGACTAGGAGGATGAGGATTTCGAGGATGCCCAGGCGGGGGATGATTATGACTCGGATGAGGATATGGATTGGCATGGCATCTACTGATGGATGTCTGCACCGAGACATGGTTTTATTTTTCTTTTCGCTTTTGTACTTATGATTTTTTTTAGATTAGGAGTTTTATTTTGAGTGTCTATGGCTTGGCTTGTACACTTATTGGAATTATGGCTTGATTTTATATATTGCATGATGAGTCATTGAAAGGATGATTGAATGTGGTTGATGATTGAATGTGTGTATGTTGATATCCAGGAATGGCTCACTAACTTGTGAACAGATGTGTGATGATTCATGATTGTGATTGAGATTCTAAGCAAGATTCATGTTGATATCCAGAGTTTGTACTGATATATGTACTGTTCATAGGGAATCGTGAATGGTATTGCCTTGGTCTTGATAATTGATTGATTTGCATGCTTATGTTATATGATCAAGGCCATGTTTGGAAGCCCTTATTTAGCCAAATTTTCACCCAAAAAGTTTAAAAATTTTATACCCTTTTTGAACCTTCACCTTAAACAGGATGAAAGCCCGTTATTTGAAATTATTTATCTTGAGTTGGATTGAGAATAATCACATGTGATGAAAAGGTTCAAGTTTGGGGTTGTATGGGGAAAATTGAATGGTAAAGAAAAAGCATTGAGCTCAAGTAATGAAAAGAAAAATGCATGAAAAAAAAGAAAGAAAAGAAAAGAAGCACGAGTGAGCTTAGTGTAAAAATAAAAAGGGAAGAAGTTGGGAATAAAGGAAATTGGTGATAGAGAGAGTTTAAACTTGAACCTTTTCAATAAAAGCTCTCTTAACTCAAGGATTTTGTGATCTAGAAAACCAAATTTTCTTGATAGCCCAGCCTCATTACAAGCCTTGGAAAAGTCCTTGTGAGACATGTGCATATACGAATTTTGATTGTTTTAGATGAAAGGCAATATTGTTTTGTGTAACTTGTGAATAGTAAAGAGTGGAGTGTCCTTTTTAAACACTTGAGTGATTGAGTGAAACACTTGCTTAGGTGAGAATTGTGAAATCCATATTTACATCTATGCTTAGTTGATTGGTCATTCATGAATAAAACATCTGTTGGAAATAATGTGCTTATATGAACCAAGTTAGATTGAAAGCATGCATACACTTTGAAAGGATTCCACTAAAAATCTGACTTGTATAATGACTTGTTGTGATTTCTTGGAAGTATCAAGCTATATGATGACTAAGTGGAAGCCAAGTTTTGTTTTGTTTGCTTGAGGACAAGCAAAGTTTTAAGTTTGGGGTTGTGATAACTGTTGAAAAACCGTTATTTTCATGCTTAATTTTGATATTAAATCACACCCTTTATGGCTTAGAATGAGCTTCAAATTAAGCAAAACACTTAGTTGAGTCATAGGAGAGTCAAAAGTTGGTTTTAGAGATATTATGCTTGTTTTTACATTGTTTTGCAGGGTTTTAAGGTGAATTGAAGATGGAAGTAAAGTAAGGAGGACTTAGACCCATGAGAGAAAGAGAAAAATGATGAAAAGAGGGGACAAGTATGCCACTGAGCGCTTAGAGCGATTTGAGGGAAACCGCTCAGCGTTAAAACTGACTGCTGAGCGATCAAAGTGGCTTGTGGCAAACCGCTGAGCGGCCAACTTTGGCGCCCAGGCCGTTGTCAATTTTTATACTGCAGATTCTGTAATCTTTCTCTTATCTTTTTGGCTTATATATAGCCCCAGTACGACTTGAAAAGATATTCTTTGGTAGAGGGAGACGTACAGACCTACCTTACACTCCTTGGAGAAGATTTCTTGGATGCTTAGGCTCCTTTTTATCCAATCTAGGGTTTGCTTTTCCATTCTTTTCATTCTATTCATCTAGTTTGACCATGACCATGGTGAACTAAACCCTTTGTTGTTGGGGAACAATGTAATCTTTTGAAACTCTCATTTATTTAAATTCTTATTTATCCCATTTGCTTGTCATATACTTGTTTATCAATTGTTGGGTTCTCATCTATGCTTAATGCTTTTATTATTTAACTCATTCAGTAAAAGTTGTTTGTCTTTATTGGTACGGGAACTTACGGTAATGTCATGAACTGGTGGGAAATTCCTTGATTATGCTAATACCGCCGATAGGGGTAGGACGATTAATTGTATTTTGCTTCTGTTTGCTATGCATTATTAGTTACTAGGGGAGGCTAGGGATAGCAAGCCGGTAATTAATAATAGGCTCTTTTCGCCAAGGAATTTGGTTAAGGGTAGACCAAGAAAGTTTGCATGCAATTAGATAAATAAGTGAATTAAATAAGAAGAGTATATAGATGAGAGTGGAGAAGATGAAATTGTATACCCCAACAACTCCATTCATTCATAGTTTTTCCTTGCCAATTGAATCAATTGCATTTGCATGTTTAGTTTTTGTTCTTTGCATTCCAAACTTAACTTTAATTCTTTTCTCAAGTCTTAAGCGATTAGTTTACATGAAAGATTAGGCCTTCGAGTCCTTTGGGAGAACGATATTGGGTTTTACCAATTATATTACTTGATAACGATCTGGTACACTTGCCAGGGGTTTAACAGATGACCTAGCACATTCATGAAGAGTTGGAGGCATCTATGGAAGATGGGCCTAGACTCTTTCTCTTGGGCCATCTTAAGTCATCATGGAAGAAGAAGGAGTAGTATAGGTTAGGGCCTTGTATTTAGCCATGTAGTGTAAGTTTGTTTAAGGCTTGTATTAAGGCCTAGGTAGCATAGGATTTTCCTTAAGTTAGTTATCCAAACCAAGTGGAAAGTATGTGTTAAGCCCATGGCAAGTGTACTAGATCGTTATCAAGTAATATAAACGGTAAGACCAAGTATCGTTCTCCCAAAGGACTTAGTGGCCTAGACGTTCGTGTGATTTAATCGCATAAGACTTGAAAGAAGAATAATTTGGAATTTTGATGCAAAGATAAAAGTAAACATGCAAAATGCTAAACTTTAATCAAATAGCAAATAAGACTATGAATTAATGGAGTTGTTGGGATTTACAATTTCATCCTTATCCACCCTCCTATATCTATTATTCTTATTAAATTCGCTTTATTATCAATGTCATGCAACTTTCTAATTTATCTAAACCCGATCCCTTAGCGAAAAGAGCCTATTAATAATTACTAGTTTACTATCCTTAGTCTCCCTAGTAATTAATAACGCATTATTAACAAAAGTTTAAAGCAATTGACCGTCCTACTCCTATTCCTAGGTAGTATTTCATAATCAAGAGAATTTTTCCAAGTTCTAGACTTCTCCGTACGTCCCCGTATCGACAAAATCAAATATCATAACACCGAATGCGTTAAACGATGTAAGCATTAAAATCGGAGAAGAAAACCCAAACTATTGATAATACAAGCATATGAATAAAATAAGAATTTCAATATAAGAGAGTTTCAAAAAGATTACATTGTTCCCCAACAACAATAGGTTTAGTTCACCATGGACATGGTGAAACAAGATGGAATTAATAAAAAGAATGGAAGAATAAACCCTAGAATTGGTGATTCGGAGCTTCCGCATCCAAAAACTGCCTCTAAGCAGTGAAGAAGATGATCTGGACGTCTCTGTCTGCCAAAAGATTACCCTAACGGTCACATTGGGTCTATTTATAAGACAAAAATAAGATAATTTCGGCCCAGGCCCATCATTTAGGCGCGCAACGCTCATTACCGCTCAGCGGTGGACTCGTAGGACGCTCAACGGTTAGTTTGGCGCTCAGCGGTGTGCGACTCTGGCACTCAGCATTGGCTTGGCACTGAGCGGTGAACTTGACTTCTCCTTTTCATCTTTTATCGCCCTTTCTTCATTCCAAGTCCTTCCTTCTTCATCTTCATCATTCAATTCTCATCAAATCCTGCCAAATCAATGTAAAACCAAGCATAATATCTCTAAAACCACTTTTGGCTCTCTTGTAATCAAACTAAGATGTTTTGCATGATTCTAAGCTAATTCTAAGTCATAAAGCTTGTGTTTTGATATCAAATTAATGTATAAAAATAAATGTTTTTAGACCGTTATCACAACCCCAAACTTAAAACTTTGTTTGTCCTCAAGCAAACAAAACAAAACCTGGCCTTCCACTTATCATCAAAATGGTTCAACATATTTAAAACTCATTCTTTCAAGTAATTTCTCAACTCAGCTTTTCAATGGAATCTAATCAAGATGCATACATGCTTCAATTCATTGAAGTTCTCATATTGTCCACATAATCACATATTCTCCAACAAATGCAATTTTTATGAATGATCAATCCACTAAGCATAGATGAAATCATGAAATTCATCAATCCTTTCCCAACAAAGTGTTTCACTCAATCACTCAAGTGTTTCAAAAGGTCACTCTTCTCTCTACTATCCACTTGTCACATGCATTAAAATTGACTTTCATCTAATACAACCAACATTCTCACACACAAATGTCATCACAAGGACTTTTTCAAGGCTTATAATGTGGCTGGCCTAACAAGAAACATTGGTTTTTCATATCACAAAATCCTTGAGTTAAGAGAGTTATTCATCATTCATAGTTCAAGTACAAACTCTCTTTCAACCAATCTACTCATTCCAAGCTTTTCCCTTTTTCTTTTGTTTTGCATTGAGCTTTTCTTTCATGCTTTTCTTTTTATTTTCTTTTCTATTTTTCTCATGCTTTCATCATTCAACACATTAGCTCAATGCATTCTCTTTTGCCTTTCAATTCCCCCAGCAACCCTAAACTTGAACCTTTATCAGTACCATTCAATTATTCTCAACTCAACTCAAGGTAAAGATTCTTCTCAACAGGGTTTTCAGAGTGTCTCAGGCTAAGGTTCAAAAAAGGGTAGAACACATGGTTCTCTTTACTTTGGGCGAAAATTTGGCGAAGTAAGGGCTTCCAAAAATGGCCTTAATCATGTGACAAAAGCATGTAATTCAATCAATCATAAAGATTCAGGCAATATCATTCATGCTTTCAATTGAATAGCAAATATATCAACAAGCACTCTAGAGCTCAAAACCTCACACAACTATGCTTACTCAAGCATTCAATCATACATCTTGCTTAGTATCATAACCACAATGATAACTCATCATGCATCTGTTCACACAGCCTGTGAACAATTCATCTGTATATAAGCATGTAAAGCAATCTCAATCATCATCCACATCAAGTATCATCAAGCAAACTCATCATGCAATAAATAAGTCAAATCATCATCAGAAAAGGTGTTCAGGCAAGTACAGATATACCTACACTACTCAACACAATCCATCCTATTCTAAAAGTTCAAAATACAAAGGAAAAAGAATGATAAACCTTGTTCTTCTACAATGGCATCCATTAGTAGATGCCTTATCCATCCATGTTGTTATCGGAGTCCTCCTCGTCTCCAGCCTCTGCATCCTCAAAGTTATCATCCTCGTCTCCAGCCTCTGCATCCTCAAAGTTATCATCCTCGTCATCATCATCCATTACTGGAGCTTCAGCTGCTCCAGATCTCCCATGTGCCTGCTCCTGAGGCCAAGCCATAGCATTATGAAACTCGTCCATAGTCTACCTATGCACCGATGGTGTATCGTACAAACCTACTATCATCTTAGCTGTGGCCACCTGCCCTCTGCGAAGAGCCTCAAGTCTAGCCTCCATCATGGACATGTACATGTCCCTCATCTGGAACGACTCTGCTTGGTGTGTTGGCTCATCCTGTTGAGCTACTCCTCTCCTAGGACGTCTCCTACTGGTCCAACCACCTCATCTCCTCCACAATACTGTCTGTAGTAAGCACCATCTATGGCCTTCCTAGGCCTCTCAAATGGTGGAATAGAAGTATCCACCTCAGCCTGATGACACAAATGTGTAATAAGATATGGATGACCTAATGGTGTCCTACTGACAGTAGCTGCACAGCTCTCAATCTCATTAGCGATAACTGTTAGGAAACAGGTTGGCTTCGTTTTACACCAAGAGGGAGGTGAATTAGAGTTAGCTCGAAAACAAAATCTTTTCGCAATCTTCAGATGAAAATGCAAAGCTTTTGATCTTTCCTTGAAATGCAAGTAATGAAAATTCAATGCAGCGGAAAAACGCAGTTGACTACTAAACAGATAAAGTCGACTGGAAATAAAGAGTGCAGGGATAAAGAAAATCAAACACTGGTTTTTATACAGGTTCGGCCAACAATGCCTACATCCAGTGTCCTTCCAACCCAGGAAGCAAATGCACTATAATGGTTACGGTTTTTACAAAAAAGGAATTTATAAAAGCACTACGCAAAAATATAAATCTCCCCTCTAATCCAAAACCAAAATATAGCTGCACACACAAAAACCAGAATTACAACAAGAATCCCCTCTTCTGCAATCTGCACCCACGTCGAACAATCCTCAACATGTAACCAACACTCTTCACCTGATGCCAAGCCTATCACAGCAGACTTCACAGGTTATCAAGCCTTCAATCAAATGCAACAGTCTTCACAGGATGTCAAGCCTTCAAGATCAAACCAGAAGCATCTTCTTTGTGCAGATATTGATCAAACAGTATGCGCAATTGACTCCTCCCTTAGAGAATTCTTGGAGCTTCTAAAAGAGAGAATTCAATCTAAAATAGGAAAATAAAAATGTTAGATCACAAAAGTCTTACAGAACAATTTGCGTTCTGTTACTTTATAACTTTTTATTATATCAGATTGCATCTCAGTTGAATAGCCTACTAATCAGTCGACTGTATTAAAACAGTTATAACAGACAGTCAACACAAAGGCTTCTCAGTCAACCAAATCAATACACATTTAAGACAGTTGACCAGGTCAGTCAACCTTAACTAACTTTTGACAAATATAGCCGTTGGAGCGTGTAGGCTTAACAGAATTCCAAACATAACAGTAATACAGTCGAATATGTGATCCACAATATCGACTAACACATGAAAAATCACTTTAAAATTCTTTTCGACTCAAAATCTCACACAGCACATGTTCACAAAATCTGTACAAAAATTTTAGCATAGTCGAATCCATTATGAGTGTATTTGACTAAACTAGAACTTTGTCACAACAAGTATAAGTTCATAAAGGTGCTTCTGATCTTTTCTTCCAGAAATGTGCAGTAATCAAAAACATTTATTTTATCTCACATTTCAAAACAAGCATGTTCCACAATAATATCACATAATCAAACATAGGAACATACATTGTAATTCAACAAAACATGTTCAACAGATATGTCAAAGAGTTCATAACAAGAACATGTAATACTGGAACATATGTACTGTTATTAAGCACTGTGTTGTCATCATCAAAAACCAGTTTGATATAGAGTTTGTGTTGTCAACAATCTCAACAATCTCCCCCTTTTTTTATGATGCACAACCATGATTAATAACTCAACCATGTTTGTACAGTTCCACATATGACAGAGTAAAAATATATATTAGAAACAATCATAACAGATCAGTTACTCTGCATATACAGCAAAAATATCAAGGATATAAAGTATGATGCAGCAATTCTCCCCATATAGATTTGCTCTCATACACTCATGAATATCTCTCCCCCTTTATGCATTAACAAAAAAAGGAATGCTTCAGATATTTATGCAGTTTTGTAAAACAGAGATGCATCATAAAGATATGCAGTTTGTAAAATACAATGATGCTCTCACAAATCACAAGTTCACCACAAAACAGTGTAAACTCCCCCTGAACGTGGCCACCAAACACTACACCACCACCACCATATCTCCTAGACGCTTTGAGCTTCTACGCTATCCATACCTTAACTCATCATCCTTGAACCATTTACCACCACATTTCCGCACCATTCATCCAAGGAAACACCCCCCCCATGCACATCTCCTAGCTTTAGCCCAACCTAGCTAAGGAGGTTGCCATCAGTATTAGTAGTGAAGTCGACTACATGAGCGCCTGTTTAACAAATGACTATAAATAGATGTGATTCTGTATTACACAGGGACTTTAGTGTTAGGAAACAGGTTCGCTTCAATTTACACCAAGAGGGGGGGTGAATTGGTGTTAGTTCAAAAACAAAATCTTTTCCCAATGTTGATATGAAAATTCAAAGCTTTTGATCTTTCCTTGAAATGTAAGTAATGAAAATTTCAATGCAGCAAAAAAACGTAGTTGACTGCTCTAGATATAAAGTCAACTGAAATAAAGAGTGCAGGGATAGAGAAAATCAAACACTGATATTTATACTGGTTCGGCCAACAATGCCTACATCCAGTGTTCTTCCAACCGTGGAAGCAAATGCACTATAATGGTTGCGGTTTTTACAACAAGGAATTTATAGAAGCACCACGCAAAAATATAAATCTCTCTAACCCAAAACAAAATATAGCTGCACACAAAACCAGAATTGCAGCAAGAATCCCCTCTCCTGCAATCTGCACCCACGTTGAACAATCCTCAACGTGTCACCAGCACTCTTCACATGATGCCAAGCCTATAACAGCACGCTTCACAGGTTGCCAAGCCTATCACAACACACTTCCTAGGTTTCCAAGCCTTCAATCAAATGCAAAAAGCTTTACAGGATGTGATGAGTCGTTATTTTAGTGACTATATTTGGTTTATTGCACTTAATTAAATCAGGAAATTGTGTTTAATTGTCCGTTATTTCCCCGTTTTTCCTAATCCTGCTTAATTTGGTCGGAAATTCGTATTTTCACTAATTTGAATTTTCTGAGCTCATTAATTGCATTTTTGGTTGCAGGGAAATTTTAGGAAACATCATTTAGAGCATCAGGATGGTGGCTTGTACAAGAAAGACTCAACATTTAGTCATTTCAATTTTAATTAAGTTGTAACTTAGTTTTCTAGAAGCTTTAATTAGGATTTTGTGTATTGGGCCCTTTTTAGTGGCAATTTTGTAGAAGCCCAATGTGTGGGACACTTGGCACCAAACCCTATGGTTTCTTTAGAGGTGGACCCCACCATTTTAGAGCTTGGACGACACTTTAGCTAGCAATTGCCGAGACACACTTTTCAAGCACACTTCATACTACACTTTGGCTTTGCATGTATGAACTCTCTCTTGGGAGCTTTGGTGTGCCCTTTTTGTTTTTGAGCTTGAATGAACCAAGATCACGTTTTTCTTTTTCTCTTGCTTGCAACCATGCTTGTTCTTGCTTAATGGAATGGGAATCTATCATTTCTCTTCTTATATTTTCGTTTTGAAGGTTGAAAGCTTGAGTTTGGAGGTTGTTCCTTGCATTTTCATGGTGTTTCCTTTGGTTGAATGAAGACCATTTTTATTTTCGTTTCCTTTTGCTGCACTTTGGATGTTTATGTTTTAGCTTTCTTGGTTGGATGGTGAAAATGAAGTTCTTGTTGAGTTTTGAAGTGAAGAGAACTTGAGTTGATTGGTGGGTGTTTGAAGCTTGAACCATTTTCTTGTTGTGCTTTTGCTTTGATGGATGGAAGAAATTTGTGAAGTTTGTTCTTTAACTTAGAGGGTTGGACGGTGCTGCAAAGTGGGTTGGAGATTCCATTTTGTTTTCATCAAAAGATTGAAGAAAAGTGGGTGTTAGGTTGGTTGGTAAAAGTTAGAATTTGGGGTTTATTGTTCTTGTATTATTTTGCAATTGGAATCTTGGGTTCTTTGGTGCATTCTAGGTTTTGGAAGGTGAAAGAAAGCTGGGGATGTTTGCATGGGTAAAAAAACTAAGAAGGTGTGTAGTAAGGAGAGAGAAATGGCACATTTAATTTCTACCTCTTTTGGACAAGCACAATATGAAGAACATTTACCATAGAAAGAATCTTTCCATTTTGGTGTGGACTCCTTGCTAGCTTATCACCGAGAATTGTATGAAGAAGAGGATGGTTGTGTTTGTTTTTATTCACATTTGACCTTGCACATGTGGCACCTTGGTAGAAGAGATTAAAGCACCTTTTGGAGTGTGGAGCATGGAAAGCTACGGTTTCTACATGGTGAGGAAGTGTGGCTCGACAATTGTGGTTTGGATGGGTTGACTACAAAATTTTGTTTATGGAAAGAGAGAGAAGCACGTTTTTCTATGGTAGAAAGGTAGAAGGAAGCATTTACTTGGAGAATGAAGCACATGGGACAAAAGAAGGCAACATATGAATGGTTTATTTGAAGAAAGAAAGGGGTATTTTGGTTGGAGGGCTGCACCTCACGGTTTTGAGGTTTCTTTGTGCCATTTGCAATTTTAAATTCATTTGGTAGATGAATATTGGTCACATGAATGTGTAGGAAAAAAACATGTTTGATTATTCATTAGTTTTGAATTAATTTGCATAGTAAGATTAGTTGCTTTTTAGTTTCTCTAATTTAGTTTTGCATTTAATTTAATTTAACTTTGTTGGATATTTGTTTGTCACATTGTTGGGGTCTAGTATTTAATTTTGTTTTAATGTTGTCTAATATGTTTGATCTTCTTAATTTAGTTGTCATGCTAGCTTAAATTAACTTGGTTGGTCATTAACGATATTGCATTGTTTCCTTGAGATAATTGAACTGTGATTGATGTTTGCCACTCTGACTTGGTTAATTTGAAATCTATTTTTGCACTTGCAATTGGGTATACGCTTAGTTACCCAGTTGGTGTTTAGTCTTCGCTTAGTTGGTAAAACTGCATGGTGCAAATTGGATTACAGGTTAACATTGTGTTCGCTTAGTTCACTTTTATGAAAACATAATTAGCCTTCGCTTAGTTGGTTAACTGTGTTGGATTAGAGGTTAGAGTAGCTCCTTTATTGTGTTGATCTGTGATTGGAAACACTGTAATTAAGTTAATGATCGACTGTTTTTCACTTTGTGTTTGAAACCGATTTCTTTTAACCTGTGTTCACTTATCTGTTTGCATCTGGATTTTGTTTATCCGCATTAACCACAACGTTTTCACAACCCCCCCCCCCCCACTTTGTGTCTGACTTAATTCTCGAATTGCAAAATTGGTCCTTGAGAGACGACCTAGGAGTCATTTCCTAGCTATATTGCATTTCTTATATGCACATCAAATTTGTGTGGGTTGCGACAACCCATCAAATTTTGGCACTGTTGCCGGGTCACCCGCATGACAGGCGGGAATACTTACCACTATACTACAACGACGTTGTGCAACAGTCTTTACAGGATGCCAAGCCTTCAAGATCAAAACAGAAGCACCTTCTCTCTGCAGATGTTGATCAAACAGTATGCACAATTGGCTCCTCAATCTAAATCTCTCTCAAGAAAGATCACCACTGTCTTCTTGGAGAATTCTTGGAGCTTCCAAAACTGAGAAATTACTCTGAAACAGGACAATGAAAATGTTAGATCACAAAGTCTTACAGAACAGATCGTGTTCTATCCTATTTGTAGTTTTCTTGTCATTCTTAATCGAATACCCTACTAATTCAGTCGACTATATTAAAACAGTTATAACTGACAGTCAACATAGAGGCTCCTCAGTCAACCAATTCAATGCATATTCATGACAGTTGACTTAGTCAGTCAATCTAAACTAACTTCTGAAAAACTAGCCGTTGCAGCAAGTAGGTATAACACAATTCCAAAAATAACACCAACACAGTCGAATAGGTGTTCCACCATGTCGACTGACACTTGAAAAACACTTTGAAATTCTTTTCAACTCAAAATCTCATCAAGCACATGTTCACAAAATCTGTACTAAGATTTTAGCTTAGTCGAATCCAATCCCAGTGTATTCGACTGAACTAGATCTTTGTCACAGCAAATATAAGTTCATAAAAGTGCTTGTGAGCTATTCTTATAAAAATGTGCAGAAGATAATCAAAATCATTTTATCACACATTTCAATACAAGCATGTTCCAAACATATAACACATAATCAATCAAGGGAACATACATGCAAAACAATCAAAACATGTTCAACAAAATCATTGTACAAAACAGTATAGCATATCAGCTGAACATGTAATTCTGAAACTTATGTACTGTTATTAAGCAATGTGTTGTCATCATCAAAAACAGTTTGATATAGAGTTTTGTGTTGTCAACAATCTCAACAATTAGTTTTTCTGACAATTTTCATTCTATTCTTTGAGATTTTGATCTCAGTGAAAAGCTCCAAGAACTCATCAAGAAGACCATGGAGATCGTTCATTGATAGTTGCTTGAAGAGCAAGGTTGTCGTGCTGAATAAAGACTTGATCATACTACACATTGAGGTGTACTAGAAACGTGATCATCTACTTCTCTCAATCTTGTGAAGATTGTGCCTGCCCTGTTGTGATTAATGGAAGAGGACGTGTTGCGTTCTGGGAAAACTTTGAGGATTGTTCAAAGTTGACAAAGACTATAGGAGAGGGGATATCTTGGTGTTGTTCTTTGGGTGTTGTATGCCTATATTTTGGTTAGAGGGTTACAGAAGTGTTTTATATTTTGACGTGGAGGTCTCTATAGAAACCTTGTTGTAAAAACCTTGACCATTATAGTGCATTTGCTTCCGAGTACAGGAAGGACACTGGATGTAGGCAATTTGGTTGAACCAGTATAAAACTGTGTTTCAATTTTCTATCCTTGATCTCTTTATTTTCAAGTCGACTTTGATTTTAGCATAGTCAACTATTTTTCGCTACACTGATTTATCTTTTTCCTTGAGATTCAAGAAACTTTTGAAAGTTTTATACTTTGCTAAAAAGATTTTGAAAAGACACTGATTTTTTATTTTCACCAATTCACCCCTCCCCCCCCCCCCCCCCTCTTGGTGTTTAAACTAAGTCATTCTTTTTCCAACATTTAATATAGTGTGATTTTTCCTCTCTGTAGTTCCATTATGCTCAGGTGTACAGGGAGGGGTCACCTCATGTATTGTCCCTTCATCATCACAATATTTCTTGAAATCTGTTGATGTATACTCTTCACCTCCATATGTTCTTAATACTTTCAATTTTTTATCACTTGGTCTTTCAACTATGTGTTTAAACTTTTGAAACAGCTCCATAAGTTCACTATTTCTTTTGAGTAAGTATGACCATGTTTTTCTAGTCCAGTCATCAAAGAATGACACAACATATCTACTACCTCTTGGAGTTTCAGTTTGTATGGGCCCGCATACATCTTAGTACACAATCTCCAACCTTTTTGACGTTTTCTAATGCACAAAACTCTAAAATTGTTCTTTGGTTTGTTTACATCGGACACACTCATGACATACTGATTCAGGGATATTAACCAGTGGTAAATCATTTGCGATCGAGTGTTGACTTAGCTGAAATAGATCTTTGAACTTTAGGTGCCCAAAACTGCCATAACCACTCCACTATTTTTCCTGTTGCAGAAAACCATTGATGCTTCACAGCCTTCATAACTACACGGAAAGTCCTAATTTGGGACAAGCTTGCTTTAATGACTAATCTTTTGCTTTGGTCAAATATACTAAGATTATTATTCTTCATCCTCATTATAAAGCCTTTCTACAAAAGCTGACCCCAACTCAGTAAGTTTATCTTTAGTCCTGGCACAAATAAACTTCATCTATCACAACTTCTCTCTCATTTTCATCTCAAAGAACAACCCTGCCAGACCCCTCTATTTATAAGCTTTTATCACCTACAAACTTGATTTTCCCATTGAGAACTGTTGGGGCAAATCGGCAAGCGTACCGAGTCGCACAAGTAATATAAAATGGTAAGACCAAGTATCGTATCCCAGAGCACTCTCAGCACTGAACAGTTGTGTGAAAACAAGATTAATTAAGACTGAAAATAAAAGAGATCATTGATTTGTATTGCAAGAATAATAAAATAAGAAAAATAAAATTGATCAGTGGCAAAAGAGCATAAAGATGAATGGAGGTTGATTGATATGAGATGAGTATATTGTTGGGGTTAAATTTCACCAAGTTCCCTCTCATGTATATAAGAATTCTTCTTTATTCATTAATGTTAACATCCCTAACTAAAACACTTAAACCCGATGTCTCGGTAAATAAGCATGTCCCTAATTACCAGTTCATACAATTCCTAGCATTCTTGGTAAAAAGATGTGAAGATCAAGAGGTTAAGACGACTAAGACTCATACCCTCATGTCTGAGCAATATAACCCATAGGAGTAATTTAACAAGGACCTGAATTGTAAGGAACCTGTCGGCACTCACGCAAATCACAGATCATGTTATTGTATAAGTAAGCAATAAGAACAGATAAATTACTCTAACAATTAATGAAAAAGCATATGAAATTAAGAATCAATTCAAATACATGAGAGTTTACAAGGTTACATCATTCCCCAACAACAAATAGAAATTAGTTCCCATAGACATGGGGGAACCTATGAACAATGGAAGAAAAGAAAAGAATGGAAGACTAAGAATTGGCTAAGAGTGTATTGTTATGCTCTTCTCTGCCAGGGATGCAAAACCTAGAGCCCTAGGGTCCTATAAATAGTGCCAGAAGTGTCCCAGAGTGCGGCCCGGTCCAAAAGAAAAAAAAACGGAGCATAACTAGGGCCCAATCCACTAAAATCGTCGCCCAAGCGTCTAAGGAGGTCGCTTGGGTGAGAATTGGACCTCATGTAAGGCCCAGGCGCTCATTTGGATGCCCAAGCTTCGAGTTCCACCACCCGGGCGTCGGGGTCACCGCCCGGGTGACCAACGTCGATTTTCTAGCGCTTTTGTTGATTTTTCTAGTTGACTGGTTGACTAGTTGACTTTTCTAGTTGACCGCTTGACTTTTCTGCATTCTGGTTGACTTTTCAGCACTGCAACTGTTTGGTACTTTAATTTTTCCTTCAAACCATTCCGATAGCCTAGAAAATCAAGGGAATTAGAAAAAAATCATTAAGTTCCACCTCAACTCTCTTATTTATAAAACTAAAGCAAAAACATGAGTTCAAGCAAGTTTCTAAGTGAAAAAGGGTGTTTTTAGTATCAAAATCACATTAAAAAAAAATGGTGTTTTAAACCGTTATCACAACCCCAAACTTAGAACTTTGCTTGCTCTCAAGCAAACAGAATGTAACTCAGCTATTCAGAACAATCAATGCAATGACTCAACCTTTTTCAAAAACTTTTTCTTTCAGGACAAGGAATTACTTTTATCAATTCAGCATGAAGATCTCAGTCAAGATGTGCAGATGCCTTTATTCAATCAAAGTCAATGTGATGCTCAAACACTTCTAACAGGTGCTATCCTTAAGAATGATCAATCAACCAAGCAAAGATGCAATCAGAAATTCAGAGAACTATTCCTCACCAAGGAAAGTGTTTCACTCAAGCATTCAAAAGCATACCACTCAAGCACTCAAAAGAGTCTCACTCAGCTTACAGGTGTATAGTGTCGTGTTTCTCTATGCTATCTGATAACGGTTGAAAAATCGTTATTTTTATACTTAATTTTGATATCAAATGCACCCTTGTTGACTTAGAAACTTGCTTTGCATCATGATTTTTCTTTAGTTTTGTGAATAAAAAAGTTGAGGACATGTTTTATGATTTTATCATTAAATTCCCTTGATTTTGTAGGTTTTTGGAATGAATTGAAAGAAAGGTTAAAGTATCAAATCGTTGGAGTGCAGAAAAGTCAAACAGAGTGCACAAAAGTCAACCAGTCAACCAAAAAAGTTAACCAGTCAACCAGAATGCTGAAAAGTTTGCCAGAGTTGATCAGAGTGCTGAAAAATCAACCAGAATCCAGAAAAAGTCAACCACAACGTGATCTGATATAGTTTTTGCGATTTTTTATGATCTATTTGGGCTTGGACTTGTTTTCTGTTATTTTTATGTCCTATTTAAAGGCCAGAACATCTTAGGGTTGGTATCTTTTGATGGCTTAGGGTTTTCTGTTAGACTTGTTTTCTGTTATTCTTCACCACTTTGGGGGTAGATTTGGAGATGGTGACAGCTCTCCTTTTCTCCTTTTTAGGGTTTATATCTTCATTCTTTCATTACATTCACCTAGTTTCTCCATGACGATGGGGAACTAAACCTTATTTCTTGCTGATGAAAGATGTAACCTCTAAACTCTCTTGTATTCGAATCAATTCTTTTGATTGATATATGCTTACTTCATTAATTGTTAGAGTTTTGCTCTTTGCTTAATGCATACATCGTTTAACTCATTCGGTGGTATGATCCTTGATTTTGTCGATACGGGGACATACAGGGAAATCTAGAACTGGGGAAATTCTCCCAAAGGTAGTATTGCCTATACATAGGAATATGTGGTAATATAAGGATTGGTTGCATACACACTCCTGTGCTTCAGAATTAATTATTAGGGATGCTAGGAATCGTATGAACTCGTAGTTAAGGATAGCCTTTCTTACCTGTGACAGCGGTATTAAGTGTTTTAGAGAGTGGCATTAACATTAATGAAGAAGAGGAATTCTTATATTCATGAGAGTGATTAGGTGAAATCTAACCTCAATACCAAATCCATCTCATATTATCAACATCATTGATAACTGTTGAAAAATAGTTATTTTCATGCTTCATTTGAGAGCAAAATACACACTCTAAGGCTTAGAATGAGCTTAGAATCAAGCAAAACACGTTAGTTGAGTCAGTTGAGAGTCAAAAGTTGTTTTTAGAGATATTATGCTTGTTTTGCAGCAGTTTTGATACAGATGAAGAATGAGATTGAAGATGGAAGGTTTTAGACTCAAGAAAGACGAAGAAACATGAAGAAAGAAGAGTCTAGGAACCGCTCAGCGTCCAAAATCCAACGCTGGGCGGCCAAATGCGAGGGGGAGCCACTGTCTCGCGCCCAGGCGGTGAAGCCAGGCGGTTTTGCGATTAGAGGCAAACCTCCGGGCGGTGACGCGATTATGGGCAAATCGTCAGGCGGCATAAGTGTGACGCTGGGCGGTTGTCTGCTGGGCTTGGGCCTGATTTCTGTGACGCTCCTCAACTATAAATAGCTGTATTGCGACTTCAGATGTATTCTTTTGTAAGAAGAGGGCGGCCAGACCTACTTTTCACTCCTTGGAGAAGATCTCTTGGATGCTTAGGCTCCTTTTTATCCAATCTAGGGTTTGTTTTTCCATTCTTCCATCATTTTTCATCTAGTTTCACCATGACAATGGTGAACTAAACGCTTTTTTTGTTGCGGAACAATGTAATCTTTTGAAACTCTCTTTTATTGAAACTCTTATTTATTTATATGCTTGTCGTATGCTTTGATTATCAATTGTTGGGTTTCTCTTCTGCGCTTAAAACTTTTATTGTTAAATTCATTCGATAATCGTTGTTTGTCTTTATTGATACGGGAACGTACGGTACTGATATGATCATAGATGGGGCAACAATGAAGAGTTTTTAGAGTGACAAAAAGAATAAAAAGGAGTAGAATAGGTTTCAAAGGCTTGTATTTGCCTCTTTGATTTCTTTCCTTTAGTTCTAGTGAATAAACGCTTATAAACTCTTCTTTCTCTTTAAGAACAAGAAATGTGGGACTCTCCATGGCTTGGTCTAAAAAAGAAAAGAAGAGGAAGTCAGCGTCCTAGGCAAGTGTACCAAGTCGCACAAGTAATATAAAATGGTAAGACCAAGTATCGTATCCTAGAGGACTCTCGGCGCTGAACAGTTGTGTGAAAACAAGATTAATTAAGACGTGAAATAAAAGAGACCATGGATTTGTATTGCAAGATGAATGGAGGTAAAAGAGCACATAGATGAATGGAGGTTGATTGATATGAGATGAGTATGTTGTTGGGGTTAAATTTCACCAAGTTCCCTCTCATGTATATAAGAATTCTTCTTTATTCATTAATTCTAAAGTCCCTCACTAAAACACTTAAACTCGATGTCTCGGTAAATAAGCATGTCCCTAATTGCCAGTTCATACAATTCCTAGCATTCTTGGTAAAAAGATGTGAAGATCAAGACGTTAAGACGACTAAGACCTATACCCTCATGTCTGAGCAATATAACCCTTAGGAGTAATTTAACAAGGACCTGAATTGAAAGGAACCTGTCGGCACTCATGCAAATCACAGATCATGCTATTGTATAAGCAAGCAATAAGAACAGATAAATTACTCTAACATTTAATGAAAAAGCATATGAAATTAAGAATCAATTCAAATACATGAGAGTTTACAAGGATACATCATTCCCCAACAACAAATAGAAATTAGTTCCCCATAGACATGGGGGAAGCTATGAACAATGGAAGAAAAGAAGAGAATGGAAGACTAAGAATTGTCTAAGAGTGTATTGCTATGCTCTTCTCTGCCAGGGATGCAAAACCTAGAGCCCTAAGGTCCTATAAATAATTCCAGAAGTGTCCCAAAGTGCGGCCCAGTCCAAAAGAATAAAAAACGGAGTAGAAACAGGGCCTGATCCACTAAAATCGTCGCCCAGGCATCTAAGGAGGTCGCCCGGGCGAGAATTGGACCTCATGTAAGCCCCAAGCGCTCATTTGGATGCCCAGGCTTCGAGTTCCACCGCCCGGGTGACCAACGTCGATTTTCTGGCGCTTTTGTTGACTTTTCTAGTTGACTGGTTGACTTTTCTGCATTCTTGTTGACTTTTCAGCACTGCAACTGTTTGGTACTTTGATTCTTCCTTCAAACCATTCCGATGGCCTACAAAGTCAAGGGAATTAGTCAAAAATCATTAAGTTCCACCTCAATTCTCTTATTTATAAAACTACAGAAAAAACATGAGTCCAAGCAAGTTTCTAAGTGAAAAAGGGTGTTTTTAGTATTAAAATCACATTACAAATAACGGTGTTTTAAACCGTTATCAAGAACTTCCTTCATCTTAACAAATCATTCTTTCCTTCTAGTCATATGAGTCGAACACCCTGAGTCAAGGTACCATGATGCCTCCTCTAACTCATCTTCATTCGTTCTTGCCATTAACATCACTGCTTCCGTATCATATGTGCTGTCTTGTGCCAAAATAACTTAATTCTTTGGTTTATTCTTTGCACCTTCACCCTTCCAACATTCTTTGGAAAAATGCCTAAGTTTCTGACATTTAAAACATCTTAATTACTTTCCTTTTATCAAACTTCCAGTCCTTTTCTTAATCAACAACCTGATATGACTTGTGATTCTTTCATTTTCTAGAGTCATTGAAGTCTTTCCCTTGCTGTTCTTGAGCTTCCTTATACTTCTTTTTGCCAAATCTTTTAGACCTTTTTCCCTTTCCATGAAACTAGGATCGAGCTTGCAAAACTTGATCTTGAAATTGTTTGCACTCATTTAATCTAGTTCATGAGCCTCTAATGAATGTTGTAACTCTTCCACCTCCATGGTTTCTAGATCACGTGTTTCTTCAATGGCCACCATAATGTGGTCGAATCTTGGTGGCAGAGTCCTCAAGATCTTGTCAACAACATATTGATCCATGATAGTATCTCTACATGCATGCATAATACTAACATGTTCTTGCACCCTATCAAAATAGTCTGCCACAGTATCATTTTCTTCCATAGTCAGAAATTCAAACTGCCTATATGCAACGTTTGCATCTTCACCTTCTTGATTCTGTCACTATCTCCATATGTTTTTATCAAGATCTCCCATATTTCTTTTGTTATTTTAGCCTTTGAGATTCTATGAAACACTTTTTGACCAACACATTGATAAAGAAGAAACTAAGCCATATTATCAAGTTTTTGTTGAATCTTATAGTTCTTATTTTCTTCAACAGTGGCTTTAGAACTTAACTTAGGCAAGCCCTCAAACACAATACTTGCAACATCCTGGAAGCAAAAAATGGCATTCATTTTTATATGTCATTCATAAAAACACTTTCCATCAAATACTGGCAATGAACCTTGCATCATCCCTCCTAAACCAACCATCTTTCACCACAACCTTTTCTTGAACCACTGCCCTTTTTTAGATCCTTCTTCTAACCTTCTTGTTGATTCAAGATACCTCAATTCTTATGATCTTAAGATACTCAATCTTTGAATAATTACTCACATCACTCTAGACATATGTTTGAAACCAAAAACAAACTAGAAATCTAGTTTTTTTCTCACTCCTTACACTCAACTTCTTTTTTGAACCTAGCTCTAAATACCATAAAGGGTTTCTAGCATAAAGAAAAAAAGGTAATGTATATATTTCTCTTTTACTTTACATGAAAACAGAACATCCCTTTATATAAGGGTCAAACAAACATACTAAAAGGTAATAACTAGAAAAAAAACTGTCATATGCAACAATTTTAATTTTTGGCTTAAAAGCAAAAATAGTAATAGTTTTATTGTTGTTGTTATAAGAATTTAAATTATCATCTTATACCAATATGAGATTTTGATTTACTTAGCTTATTCCTAACTATTATTTCAAAAAATTTTGAAGAGGTAAAATGTTTTCTTGGAATTCAAGGACTTTGTAGCTAAAGAAGATTAATTCATTTATGCAAGGTAAACTTTCAATCAAGCTCGTGAATAAGAAGTTGTTAATTGAATGGACAATAATATTGACATAAGAATATTTTTTTTTCCATCCATATGTTCTTACTATTTTTCACTTTCTTTCTATTTATAAAGTACAAAATTTGATTTTGTTGAAATCGTTGTAGCGTATAAATTATGAAACAATAGTCAAATAGTGTCATAGAACCTGAATCATTCAAAGAGTAGGAGCAAAGGTCCTTTATATCTATATTCTGCAAAACACTAGCATTTAGTTTTAGGGCTTTAAGAAACATTTTGTGGTTAATTATCTCTGACCGAGGTATATTTCATTCAAAACTTGTAGATGAGAGAAAATATAAAATTGAAGACTGATTATATATATGTTGAGATTATTGCGAGAGGTTCGCTTTCAGCACATGCGCTCTCAAACTTCGAAAGATTTGAATGTCTTTGTTAAGCACATTTTCCTCTGCACTAGTAAAAATTTGGGTTTTTACCGCGCACATTATGCCATGGTTCACCAGAAACCGCAGCATAATACTGCGTAGTGGCATTTTTGAAAATAAATTGAACGTATAGGCCGCGGTTCAAAGGGGAACTGCGACCTATTCCTCAGTCAAAATTCTGCCTTTGACGCTATGTCAAAAAAACAATAAATTGCAAGGGAATAGGCCGTAGTTCTATTAGGAACCGCGACCTATTCCCCCTGCAACCTTCTGACATTCCCCACCTGTAATTAATGGGCAGTTGAACGTTATTCTTGAAATAATAAAAGTGGGAGAATAGACTGCGATTGCCTCTAGAGCTGCGGCATAAACCCTCCCTGACTTCTAACACGTGGCACTCATGCATTAAATGGACAGGTAAATTTTCAAGGAATAGACCGTTGTTGTCTGAGGAACCACTGTATATTACCTTATTTTGGAGTATAGGCCGCGGTTGGGGGGAAACCGCGGCATAAAGTTTGGTGAAGATTTTAAAAATTGTCATTTTAGTTTAATTATTTTTTTTAATAGGAATAGACCGCGGTTCTCCCTAAGAACCACGGTAGTATCGTTTAAATAGGTTAAAAAAAAGATAGTGAACAGTTTCTTCTGTTGAGATTGTTGACAACACAAACTCTATATCGAACTAGTTTTTAATGATGACAACACAATGCTTAATAACAGTACATATACTCCAGTATTACATGTTCGTGTTCTATTGTTTGACATATCTGCTAAACATGTTTTGATAAATTGCAAAGTATGTTCCTATGCTTGATTATGTGATATTATTGTGGAACATACTTGTTTTGAAATGTGAGATAAAATGATTTTGATTACTGCACATTTCAGAAAGAAAAAGATCACAAGCACCTTTATGAAATTATACTTGTTGTGACAAAGTTCTAGTTCAGTCGAATTCACTCATAATGGATTCGACTATGCTAAAACCTTTGTACAGATTTTGTGAAACTGTGCTGTGTGAGTTTTTGAGTTGAAAAGAATTTCAAAGTGTTTTGTTATGACTCAGTCGACAGTGTGGATCACACATTCGATTGTATTACTGTTCTATTTGGAATTCTGTTAAGCCTACATGCTCCAACAGCTATATTTTTCAAAAGTTAGTTAAGATTGCCTAACTTGGTCAACTGTAGTAAATGTGTACTGATTTGGTTGACTGAGGAGCCTTTGTGTTGACTGTTTGTTATAACTGTTTAATACAGTCGACTGAAATTAGTAGGTGTTAACGGAAACTGGCAAGCGTACCAGATCGATTCAAGTAATATAATTGGTAAAACCCAATATCGTTCTTCCCAAGAGACTCGAAGGCCTTATCGTTCGTGCAAGTTGAAATCGTATGACTTGTAAAGAAAAAGTGATAGGTTTGAATGCAAGAAACAACAAGTAAACATGCAAATGTGATTGATTCAATTAACGAGAAAAAGACTATGGATCAACGGAGTTGTTGGGGTTTACAATTTCATCTTATCCACTCTCTCTCTTATCTACTCCTCTTATTTAATTTGCTTTGTTATCTAATTGTCATGCAAACTTTCTTAGTCTACCCTTAACCCGATCCCTCGGCGCAAAGAGCCTATTACTAATTACTGGCTTGCTATCCCTAGCCTCCCCTAGTAATTAATAATGCATTATAAACGGAAGCGAAAACAATTGATCGTCCTACCCGTTATCCCTATGTGGTATTGCTTAATCAAGGAACTTCCCCAGTTCATGACAGTACCGTACGTTTTTGTATCAATAAAGACAAACAACGATTATCGAATGAGTTAAACGATAAAAGCTTTAAGTGCAGAAGAGAAACCCAACAATTGATAATCAAAGCATACAACAAGCATATAAATAAATAAGAGTTTCAATAAAAGAGAGTTTCAAAAGATTACATTGTTCCCCAACAACAAAAGGGTTTAGTTCACCATTGTCATCGTGAAACTAGATGAAAAATAATGGAAGAATGGAAAAACAAACCCTAGATTGGATAAAAAGGAGCCTAAGCATCCAAGAGATCTTCTCCAAGGAGTGAAAAATAGGTCTGGCCGCCCTCTTCTGTAAAAAAAAAAATACATCTGACGTCGCAATAGGGCTATTTATAGCTGAGGAAAGTCACATAAATCAGGCCCAAGCCCAACAGACAACCGCCCGGCGTCACACTTATGCCGTATGGCGGTTTGCCCATAATCGCACCACCGCCAGGCGGTGAATTGCGCCACCCGACGGTTTGCCACTAATCACAAAACCGCCTGGCTGTACCGCCTGGGCGCGAGACAGTGGCTCCCCCTCGCATTTGGCCGTCAGCGTTGGATTTTGGGCGCTGGACGGATCCTAGACTCTTCTTTCTTCTTGTTTCTTCATCTTTCTTGAGTCTAAGACCTTCCATCTTCAATCCCATTCTTCATCTTTATCAAAAATGCTGCAAAACAATGCAAAACAAGCATAATATCGCTAAAAACAGCTTTTGACTCTCAACTAACTCAATTAACGTGTTTTGCTTGATTCTAAGCTCATTCTAAGCTTTAGAGTGTGTATTTTGCTCTCAAATGAAGCATGAAAATAACTGCTTTTCAACAGTTATCAGTAGGCTATTTGACTGAGATGTAATCTGAAATAACAGAAAACTATAAATAGACAGAACACGAATTGTTCTGTAAGACTTTTATGATATGACATTTTCAATGTCCTGTTTCAAATTGAATTCTCTGCTTTAGAAGCTCCAAGAATTCTCCAAGAAGACGGTGGTGATCTTTCTTGAGAGAGATTCAGAGGGAGGAGTCAATTACGCATACTGTTTGATCAATATCTGCACAAAGAAGGTGCTTCTGGTTTGATCTTTAAGGCTTGGCATCCTGTGAAGATTGTTGCATTTGATTGAAGGCTCGGCAACCTGTGAAGTCTGTTGTGATAGGCTTGGAAACCTGTGAAGTCTGTTGTGATAGGTTTGGCATCCTGTGAAAAGTGCTGGTTACACGTTGAGGATTGTTCGACGTGGGTGCAGATTGCAGAAGAGGAGATTCTTGCTGCAATTCTGGTTTTTGTGTGTGCTGCTATATTTTGGTTTTGGGTTAGAAAGGAGACTTATATTTTTCCGCGGTGCTTCTATAAATTCCTTATTGTAAAAACCACAACCATTATAGTGCATTTGCTTCCTGAATTGGAAGGATACTAGATGTAGGCATTGTTGGCCGAACCAGTATAAAAACAAGTGTTTGATTTTCTCTATTCCTGCACTCTTTACTTCCAGTCAACTTTAACTGTTTAACAGTCACCTGCATTTTTCCGCTGCATTGAATTTTCATTACTTGCATTTCAAGGAAAGATCAAAAGCTTTGCATTTTCATCTCAAGATTGCGAAAAGATTTTGTTTTTGAACTAACACCAATTCACCCCCCCCCCCCCTCTTGGTGTAAAACGAAGTCAACTTGTTTCCTAACATCTTTTTCCCGGCGAAGTCTCTGAAACTGCAACTCTCTATATGCTCTCCTCTCCGCCACCGCATACCCCTTCCTCGTGTACTCTGTGCATTGTCTTCGTTGTGCCATTCCTCTGCTCTTCTCTTCGGCATCCCATCATTCTGTGCGAACTCTCCGCCGCACCATTCTTTCTCTGCTCTCTGCCATGCCATCATTTGCGCCATTCTTGCCCTGCTCGTGTTCGTTGTAGTCGTCGCATCAAACAGGTAAGTTTTTCAAATCACCCGTCTTTATTTTGTGATCACTTTTTATGTGGTTTTGTTACTACTCTTCGAATTTTGTTTGATTTTTGTTGTGTTCATTGCATTTAAAACTGTGAAATAAAATTTGCATCATTCGTTTTTGTTGTGGTTTTGTTACTACTCTTCAAATTAGTTGAACATCATACCTGGGAATGATGCATCTGTTCATTTCGTTTTGTGACCAAGTTAATCTGCATTCATCACATAAGTTAAATAATGGCATAGTAGAAAAATTAGTAGAAAAAAACTTCTTTAAAATAAATTAGAAATAAAATGTTTAATTTATGCATTTTATAATTAGGTTTTACAAAATTAAGTTTAAAATTTATTTTCTAATATAATATGTGTGATTGCATGACTGAATTGATTTAATATGAAAAATTGTATAATTATACTTTTGTAATATTTAAGAATGGATCGAAATTGGATTAATTTACCACGCATTAGTGCTGAGTACGAGAGAGAGGTAGAGAAATTTATACAATTTGCACAATGTAATGAGGGTACAAGTGATGATGAAGTGAAGTTTAGATGTCTTTGTGTGAACTGTTTGAATGGGAGAAAGTTGAACACAACCTAAATTAGAGAACATCTTATATGTGATGGTTTCTTAAGATGCTATACAACATGGATATGGCACAGCGCAGAAATGCACTTTCCGACTGACTCCCGAACTGAAAATGTTATTGATTCCACCATGGAAGAAGATCGACCGGATGAAGACAAATTATAGGACATGATCCGCGATGTTGGCACAGAAAAGTTTGCCAAAGCTCATGTGTATGAGACGATGTCGACTGATGCGAAAACACCTTTGTATGTCGGTTTAACTAAGTTCAGACGTTTGTCAACGGTGTTAAGGCTCATGAATTTGAAGGCAAGCAATGGATGGACTGATAAGAGTTTTACAGAATTGTTGATGTTGTTGAATGAAATGCTGCCAGATGGAAATACACTACCCATTTGTAATTATGATGCGAAGAAAATTCTTTGTCCAATGGGTATGGAGTATAAAAGCAAACATGCTTGTCCCAATGACTGCATTTTATATAGGAAAGAGTTTGAATTTTTGACAAAGTGACCAAAATGTGGGTTATCACGATACAAGTCAAAAACTAATAGTGAAGATAAAGGTCAGATAGAAAAAAATGGATCTGCTTTAAAAGTACTTTGCTACCTTCCAATAGTGCCCAGACTTAAGCGTTTGTTTGCGAATCCCAAAGATGCTAAAAACCTTAGATGGCATACAGATGAGAGAAAAATTAACGGGTTGCTTCGTCATCCAGCTGATTCAAAGCAATGGAAAAATATTGATCAACAATTCCCCCAATTTGGTAAAGAGTGTAGAAATCTTAGGCTTGGTTTAGCCACTAATGGAATGAACCCATTTGGTAATCTAAGTACCAATCACAGTTGTTGGCCAGTTATATTGATAATTTACAACTTATCTTCTGCATTATGCATGAAGAGGATGTACATGATGTTGTCTATGATGATATCTGGTCCAAAGCAGCCTGGAAATGACATAGATGTTTATCTAAGCCCACTAGTTGAAGACTTAAAGTTTTTGTGGGTTGATGGGGCTGAAATATTTGATGCATTTGCTTCTGAAACTTTTGTGATGCGTGCAATGTTATTTTGCACCATTAATGACTTTCCAGCTTATGGCAATTTGTCAGGATATAGTGTCAAGGGTCATAAAGCATGTCCTATCTGTGAAGAAAACACTGCAGCTCATCAATTGAAACACGGAAGAAAGACAATGTATTTGTGTCATCGGAGATTTCTAAAATGTAATCATCCATATCAAAGGTTAAAAAAAGCATTCAATGGATATCAAGAGAGGGACAAAGCACCAAATTCACTTACTCTGATAGGGAGAAGCGGGAAAGGAAGTTGTTTAGCACCAGCCGTCCCAGGTGATGAGATGGACGATGCTAGTCCATGTCTGTTATACACCTTAGACGATACCGAGACGGTCCTGGTAGCTCGTGGAACAGTGTTTGGTATGGAGTTATCAGAGGATGAGGTGAAGGTCTTAGTAGACGAAATTATCATACCAGATGCCTCAGTTCCTCTGCCCACAGATGAGATTTTCACTGTGGCACATGCATTCCAGTCTTTTATCGCTTGGCCTAAACATTTGGTTGGTTCAGTTTCTGACCCCTCGGTATGGAATTCTACTTTACACTTCTCAATTTTAAAGTTTACATGTTATTGATGTCAAAACTTCTCTTATTTTTCCATGTAACAACAGACACAGACACGGGAGAAGATTCCTCTATGTGAAGACGATCCTTTTGGTTCATTGCAGCTACTTGCTGACATCGTTGAAAATAAGCCTTTGGAGGTTGAATATGATGCTAATGTATTTGGGAGAGGCTTTGAGGTCCCAATATACCTACATAGCCAAGAAGTCAAAGAGCTTGCATCGGGAACAGAAGAGTTGAATATTGCAATTATTCAGCTATGGATGATGTAAGTTTATAAGCAATTATATATATATATATATATATATATATATATATATATATATATATATATAATTGATTTATATATCAAATATACTTATATAAAAGTTAATTTTTTATTTCAGGTATTTTTTATATTTTTTTTTTTAAAAAAAAACCTTTTGGTCGCGGTTGTAGCACGAACCGTGGTCTATTCCAGGCTTTTTACCGCGGTTCGAACTGCGGCCTATAGTTAAACGATTTGTTTTTTAAAAAAAAAGGGGGTTTGGGCCGCGGTTATAGTAGGAACTGCGGTCTATTCTCTAGCTTTTTACCGCGGTTGGAACCGCAACCTAAAATTCGAGACTTTCTACCGCACCTGAATATGCCGCGGTTTATAAATCGCAGCGTATAGTGAAAAACAACCGTAGTCGTTTCTCTTTGCTGCACTAGTGCTATTAGAAGAATGTGTTGAGATGTTAGAGAAAGCCGTTGGCCGAAGAATGAAACTCTTGATAGAAGAGAAGGAGGAAAGAAAAATAGTAAATTTGAGGAGCAAAAGAGAGAGATTTGATCATTGATTGTGTTTAGTTTACGCAATGGAAAAAATGAAATGAAATAGATCCTAGAATGTGGCATATGCATATACGCATTGTTGGCGGAAAAAAAGAGGTGTACGTGTGCTAGCTTCCACTTCCTTAACCTCGTACTGCAAATAATTGTTTGCTTTTCTCCTAGGTCCAATCGTTTTGTTGCATTCGCAACTTTTGAAACATCGAGATATTCAATGAAGCATAATGAAGTGAGATGGTGATGTACAAAATATAAAATTTTTCTTTGAGCTAATATACTAGGATTGGTTGAAACAGCAAATAGAAGGCTTGAAGAGATTCATTTTTCAGTTTCTAGGTGTTGAAAAAATTACCTAAAGTCTTACAACTTGTTCTATATATAGAAAATTACATGAAATTCTTACATTCTAGATGGACCATGGTTTCACTTTGTTGATTGATCTTTCCTAATTGTGTTTAGTGGTATAGCTACAGTGTTACACTTATTGAGATAATTCTTTTCCCAATTTTTCTTGTGGTATTCAAATAATATTACGTGTCCTATGTGCTCTTTGTTTTTAGTACTTTGCTTTGAGTGAAAATCATCTCAACTAACCAGTTTTTCTGACTTTTTTTCTTTTCGATTGATGCAACTTTGCTTTCATTAAATATCTCTTCCACTTTCAATATTTTCTTCTTTCTAGATTTTTTGGACTTAGACCTTTCGAATTTTTATGATTCATTTTTCCAATCTACTTTTACATGTCATTCTTGGAATTGTCATCTCAAGTTAAACATTTCGAAGATTACTTTACTGACATTACTTCAACGCAACTCGTTAATTGTATGATAAATTTCAAATTTAATGGTGTTTTCAGTAAATTTTTATTGTTTATTAAGAACTTAATAAATTAATCACTTTTAATTGTCAATTGGAGCGAAGCAATTCAACTATTATTATTATTATTATTATTATTATTATTATTATTATTATTATTATTATTATTATTATTATTATTTTGCTTTTAAACTTTCTAATAATGGTTGAAATTAGTAATTTTGTAAATATCTAGAACTTTCTTCACAACAGTGACATGTTAGAAACGGCTTTTTCCTAGGTATTTTTGAAAAGTGTGACCCATCTAGTATAATTATTAACTACATTACAGAAACTATATTGTATTGTAATGTATTGAAACAAATACATTATGAAAACTATTTTCGTACATTTTAATACATTACTAAACAAAACTTTGCTTTTTGTAATGTATTTAAAATTATTACGTCATGAAAACTAGTTTCAATTAATTTTTGTGAAAAGAAAGAAAAAACAACACAAAGTTACTTTTACATGAGAAGAAGAAAAAAAAAGTAAGGTTACTACGAGGGTGATGATGAAAGTTGAAGAGTGGTGCCTTAAGTATTTCAAAAAGTTAAAAGAAACTGAGTGGTGTGAAAAGTAAACATTTGATGACTTTTATATATGGATAAAAAAAATTACTTGAATAATATCCTGTATCAAATATCTCTATTATTACAAAAGAAAAAGGTTGAATTATCTATAGATAAGATTTGTCAATAGGATTGACAACATATTTTGAGAAAATTTTGATACTAATCACCTGTCAACATTTCAGTGGTCCACATGAAAAAAAATTAAAAAAAGATCACTAAAATTTTGATACGTGATTCTGTTAAAATGTTGTCAAAATATATTGTGTAAGTATTATTATCCTTATCAATAATCATTAAATTTATTGATAAAATAAAATTATCGATAGTTTATATACGATTAAATTTTTGTTAATAAAATTTTTGTTAATAAAAGGTTTGTCAATAAATTTTATCCACATTTGTTGTCATCACCTTTACGGTCCCTTCCTCTCCTCATTCTCTTTTTTCTTTTTCTCCTCCTTTTCCTCATTCTTTTTCTTCTTTTTCTTCTCCTCTTCCTCCTTTTCATCACTCTCTTCCTTCTCCTCTTCTTTCTTCTCCTTCTCCTTCTTCTAACCTACTTTCAATTAATTTATATAAATATTTAGTCAAATTTGATAGAAAATTTGACGATCATTTTAATAATAGAATTATTGAAAAATCTTTAAAATTGACAAATTTTACAAAAAATAAATTACTGACGGATTTATTGATGAATTTTCAAAGAATTCAATTATTGTGAATTTACCAGTGGATTTTAAAAATTAATCAATAATAGACAAATTTTTTTAAAATATCAATTACCAACAAATTTTACTGCAAGATGATCAAAGCTCAAAGTGAAAACTTTTACCCCATTTTTTCAATGGAATTTACTGGAAAAAAATTAATTGATAATAAACATTAGGTTTAATTAGTCATTTGAGAATTTTGGTTGAAAATTTTCAAGTAGGTTCAATTTTTATATTTTTTTCATTAAGTTCAAATTATTGAAAAATTGATTCCATTAAACATTTTTATTAGTACTATACCAACAATATTAAAAACATGTTACTTGTCAATTTGTAGTTTATTTATTTATTTATTTTCTGATTAGTTTTTTTAATTTTTCTCAAAATTCTTTTGTCCATGTGTTAACTCCATGGTATATTATGTGACATTGTTACTATCGTGTGGTAGCAACAATTACATTTATCAATGTTAGTGTCATCTGTCAGCATTCATGCCAAATGTCATTGTCTAATATTCAATTCTGTTTCTATATATGTATTTTTGATTTAATTTAATTTCAATTTTTATTTCTCTCTAAATATTACACTGATATTTATATTAAATTAAAATAATTAAAAAAAATTACATATTAAATTGCTTTATTGTTATAACAATAATAATAATAATAATAATTTAATTGTAGATATTAATAATTTGAATTATTGTATATTTTTATTCTTTTAATTATATAATCAAAATTATGTTTTAAATTATTTTCGTTTTAAATTTTAATATTTTTAAGTCAGACAAATATTTTTTCTATATTTTATTTTAACTTAAATCAAACAAGACTTTGTTATTTATCATATAAATATTATTATATTACTAAAATAATTTAAGTTTTATTTATATAAAGAGCAAGTATTTAGAACTATTAATTGATATTTTTTTTCAAAATATTAAAATTAATTTATTTAAATGGAATCCAATAATATTATGAGAGTTAGCTTAAAAATAATTCTAATATAAATAAAAAAGTTAATTTTAATACAAATATTAGTATACAAATAATAAATTTCATTTCAATTTTGAGCGAGATAACATTGCAATATTTTAAAAACAATTGGATTGAATTGAATAAAAAAAATATTGGGATTGAATTAAATAATAGACAGTGATACTTCACATTCACAATGACACATGACACTCACATTCACACATAAATTGTCCTGTCATGTGTCACTCCATGAACTTGACACTTGGACAACACAAATTTTATCAAACAAATTTAAAAATAAAATAAAATAATACAAACTTACATTTGTCATATCTTTAATATCAATCATAAAATACTAATCAAAATTACCTAATAATTGAATCAATTTTTAAAAATTGAAATTTAAGAAAAGAAAAAACATATATACTTAAAAATTTTGAATCAAAACTGAAACAACATAACTAATTAAATCCAAATATTATAAATTATCGATAAATTTTATCAAAGAATTTTGATAAAATTTATCAATAATAATAATTTTGATTTAATGACCAATTTTACAAATAGATTTAACTAATATATATATTCTCATTGATAATTAAAACTTTAAAATCTATTAGTAAAATTTTGTCATTAAATTTTATTTTACCAATATTTTTTATTTTGTTGACAAAATGATATCAATAATATAAGACTTTCTCATAATGTATAAATAATACGAATTTTTTAGATAAGAATTGGTTTCTGAGAAGTAAAATTTGTAATTGTGATAAAAAACTAACGAGCTGAAAAATAAATCAGAATTTCATTTCTAGAAAATCAAATTTTAAACTTTTTTTTTCATCTTAAAAAGAGAAGTAAGAGATGTTTAACAAAAATATTTACATAACATGACACATCAAACTTTGATTTCTCATAAATCAAATTTTAGATTGGAATAAAAGAAATCTTACTTACATATATGGATATTTAAAAGAATATGTTATTTGGGTAACTTTTAAGTCCAAATGTGCTGTACGGATGAAAAATATCACGTTAGATGGAACAAAACATTCCTCGTGAAGAAAAACATAAGAAAGAAACCCAAGATGAACGTAAGAAAACCAAATTCAAAACACAAGTCCAACCAAAGAAAAGAAAGAACCCACCATTCCCAAACTGCCAATTTACATCTTCTCCCCTCAAAGATGATGTTTCTTTAAGAATTTAAAGATGAAAAGGGTGGACTGATCCAGGAATATTAATGTGTTTCTTTAGAAAAAGGTTTCAATTTTCTTCTATGCTGATGCTTTTGATTCCATTTTGAGGTGGAGAGATAAAGTTGGAAAGTTAATCATTATTATTATTATAAAATAAGAAGGAAAGTGAAAATTTTCAATTGGGAAAGTTTGGATTAGGTTGTGGGAAGAAAGTTGGTGATGAGATGACATTTCTTCTGTAGCTGTAGCCGCCCTCCACACAAAACGTTGTGCTATTTATTAGTTTAAACAATTTTTTAATTACATATTGTTGGATGATAATGATGGAAAGATTGACCAAACCAACCACACACTTATTTTACTCATTACATCCAAAAATACTTTAACTCTTCCAGTTAATGCCTATTTCTTCTTAATTCCATATAAATTAACATGTTTAGATATTATTGCAAAATAAATTAAGAACAAAAGATAATCTAAATATATTACAAAAATGAATTAAAATAATCCTGGAAATCAATACAATAATTTTTTTTTAAAAGACTTAAATCAAACTTACAATTCATTAGAAAATAATTATTTTATATTAAAACAAAAGATATATCATAGAGACCAACACCTTATGTAGTCCAAATATAAAACAAAATTAATCTTAATACCTTAGTTGTTATATTAGATAAAAAAAAATATTATTTTACCATTAATTTTTTTACATTTATTTTATATTATCTTTTTCTAATTTTTACTCTTCTTTCTTGAAAAAATACAAATTTTTACATTTTTATAATCATTTTATCATCATACTATCTGTCAAATGAATATAAAAGTATTTTATAATGTCATTGCTAAAAAACAATTTTGTAAGAATCATGCAAGTTAAAATTTTCTTAAATAACTTATAAAATAAATTATCTAAACATAACCTAAATCCAAAGTCCAAGAAAAAGAAAAAAAAAGGTGAATGCAGAATGAGAACATTGAACAAACAATAAACCAAAAAAAAAAACATTTCATTTTGGTTATTATTTTGTCCAGAAACTCATAGTTGAAGTGGCCATTTGGCTAGAACAAGAACAATTTCTTATGCATCAGAAACATATCTACAATTTAATTACACAATAATACGACGATCAACCACTACCTAAGCGTATGAAGAGACCCTTTGGTTGTTTCCAGACGCTCATCCAAAATGGAAATAAAACAACATTCCCAACACTTGAAACCACAAACTTTAACTCTTGAATGATCAAAGAGACCACCATCACTTTCCTTCCACCAGAACCAGTTGGTTTGCACCTTCAGCTTTTTCTTCTTCAGGCACCAACCAATTAGCTCCGTAGTCATGTTCTTCTTCATGCATGTTCATGCTGCAATTCGACGATGAGTCAAACACTGATGTGGGGACTGAACCCCAGAGGAAACGATGATCTGGGTGGCAGAAGAAGTAGGGTTGTTGGAAGAGGGTGAAGGTGCAGAGAATGAAGCTGGTGCTTGAATTGGAAACCTTCCCGAATCACCAGGAAGTCTCATGTATGAGTAAGAAGGAGACTCACAAATCCATGATCCTAATGGACCCTCTTTGCCAGTACTCTTGTATTGCATTATGGCCTTGTAAACGAAAGGAATCAGACCCTCCATTTTGTATGTGTGCTGATGAATTTGAGAGAAATTAAAGGGTTTTTGGGTTTTGGTTTTGCCTTTTGGGGTGTCTCAAATGTGATGAATGTGACGAGTGGAAGACATGATCAATTCCTAGGGTATATAAAAGGGTTGGAGAAAAATGATGACGTTGAGAAAGTTGTTTTGGATCAGAGTCCAATTCTTCACGCAAAGCCAGGAAATTTTCAACACAAACTCTCACGTATGACTTTGAAAGCTACGTGTGAACCAACACCTGCATTTAGCACATAAGTTTTTCTATTATTACTGTGATCTAGCTGGTTTTGTAGGTTTTTGTTTGATGGGTTTGAGCTTTTGGAACAAGATTGGATGGTTTGAGTTTGATGGGGTTTGAAGTTTGGTTTTTATTATATTAATTCCCTCCCAAACTATTGACGGAGCACTACTGGTTTCTTCATTGTTTGGTTTTCTCTTTTATATTAATATTATCTATACTCCATTCTTTGTTTGGTTTGGATGTTGTTTTTAAAGTAAGGTGCTTCGTAAATTAACAATTTGTTCATTCAACGGCGGCCACTTGTACCTGTGTCTGACGTTTGAGCATGACATAGGATCTTTACTATTTATCATGTTTTGCATATGAAAAATTGATCAATGGTTATTCTCATGAAACGCGTCACTTCATGTTTAGGTACGTGACAAGATTAGAATGTAGGTGCACGAAAAATAAGATGAAATAATCAGTTATAATAAATAGTAAATGAATATTATAAGCAAAGTGAAGTAACAGGTGAATGCATATTTGAATCTATTATACATGCATATATGCTGCCCTTACCTAACTTTTTTAAATTTATTTCTTCTTCTTTGTTTTGATAGAGATGTTCTTTTCCTAGCTACATGGAATCATTCGTATACTTTGGATAACAAGAAAAAAGCATAGAGAGAAAACAAAATCTATGGTAATTAAAATATTCATGGTTTAGTGTGAATTCGCGATTTACATTTCAAATTATTGAAAATAGTTTTGAGTAATTGCAATTTTTCATACTCAAGACTATAAAACAAATAATCATTTACGAAATGAAATTTGCATTCTCTTTGTTCATATATTTAATGATCATAAGGTATACTTTTACATGTTCAAAGAAGATTAATTTGTAATAGATTAATTAAGCTATACAAAAAGTTCCGTTTGGTTATGGGCTTTATAGTGTAAATAAAGTCCACTGGGGTTGGCATCTGAATTATAATAAGTAGTATCTTATAGTTTCAGGCATGAATAAAGTCAACAGTAGTAGTAAATAACTGGATTCGTCCCATGCGCACATCTGCTTTCTAGAAATCTTATAGGATGAAGATATTTTGACAATTTTTTTTAATAATTTTTTTATAATATGATACGTGTCATTACTTTATTGGTTTGTTTGAATTTATATTAAAAAAATATTTAAAACGAATCAATCACAAACTATCACGTATGCGTTGTCAAAAAAGAATTGTTAAAAGAACTTTTTTTAATCTTATATAATGTCAAAGTATATTTTACTTGTCTCTCGTCCCATGCGGACGAGACCAGTCAAAAACAATTTACTCTCTAAGATTGATCGAACGTCGAGAAAATTACACAATGACATCATCCTACGTTACAACAGCCATGGAGGCTACACAAGAAAATCAGAAACAAAATGAAGCAAAATATTACTTTCATTCTTCAAGAGCTTAAGTTAAATAATCTTATTGCCTCATTCCAGTTTACACTACTCTTTTTTTTATTCAAACATTACTTAGAGATTTAATAACATATAAATACTATAAGATTTTTTCTTTTAATTACCATAAATTATCACTTATAGCAATTAATCTATCACTAAATTTAAATTGATCCATGAATTCTTTCAACGAATTTCATAATTTAATTTACTGAAAGAAATCTATTGATGGAATTTGTCAAAAAATATTCATCGTTAAATAAAAATTAATTAATAACAAATATTTTTTCAGTAACTTATCATTATAATTATAGATGATAAAAGATGTCGATATTGTTCACCGGTAAATTTCATCCCACATTTTACCAATAAATGTTACCAATTTCAAAAATATGTTGGTAATTACCAACATATATTTATTGATAGATTGTGATTATTAGTACTTATCGATGAATTTCTCTATTTGTTAGTAAATTTATCACCAACCACTTATCAATAGATTTTTGGCTATCAATATTCATAGGTAAATATGATTTATTGACGAATTTTTGTTATTATCAACAGATTGAGATTGAGCTTGTTGATAATATGAAATTTTCTTGTAGTGAAGTATAGATAAAGCTCACCTTATTGAATTGGTTTTGTAGGGATAACTTGGACTAAATTTCATTATCTTAATATGGTAATAGAATCTAATATGACATTAAAACTATTAATAGTCTATCATAGTCGAGATTTTGATCTATTATATTGAACAAAAATATCATATCATTCACATTGATATCATATATCAATAATATACATAGAGTTTCAAAGTAGACTTTATGTAAAAGTTCAAGCAAGTGTAATAAAAAATCATTAGAACATTGGATTATTGTTAATGGAGTCCATGATATAAAAATAAAGGAGCTTTTTACATTGGCTATTTATAACTTTTTTATTTTAGTCAACAATCCAACATGAATGTAGGTAAGGTAGATTTATGTCAAAACTATTGAGATTTGACATAAATTTTTGTGCCTTTTCTCATTTAATCAATTTTGGCTTCAATCAAAATTTGAAATACGAAAAAAATATCACTGTTAATTTATATACAAAGAATCATAGTTTAACGAAATTTATAGTGTAAATGATACAACAAAATTTTAGGATATGAGAAACAAAAAGATAAATAACAACAAATTAGAAACACAATACTCTTTGAAACAATCATGTATTATCATGATTGAGATAGAATCATAGTTCAATTTTATAGCTTAGATCCATAAACTTCAATAAAATAAAAAAATAGTGTTTATTATCATGCAACACTCACAACCACCAATTTATACAAATAAAAAATAGGTTTAATAGGTTCGGAGGTCCCTATATTTGGGGCTTTGTTTCAATTGGGTCCTCCAATTTTGGAAGTGATCAATTAGGTCCCTAATTTTGTCAATTTGAGTCAATAAAAGCCTTTCCGTTAAATGCAGTTAACGCCGTGAAGTTTTTGAACATGTGGCACGCTGACGCTTCCAGGTGGCACCATTTCAAGTGCATATGTGGATTATAAAAGGGTGAAATCCCTAAATTAAAAGGTGTATTTGAAAGTGAAATCTCTAAATTAAAAGAGATTTCACCCTTTTATAATCCATCTATACACTTGAAATGGTGCCACCTGGAAGCGTCAACGTGTCACATGTTCAAAATCTTCACGGCGTTAACTGCATTTAACGGAAAGACTTTTATTGATTCAAATTGATAAAATTAGGAACCTAATTGATCACTTCCAAAATTGAAGGACCCAATTGAAACAAACTCCCAAATATAGAGACCTCCGAACCTATTAAACCTAAAAAATATCATCCTAAATATCCATAAACACTCACGCAACAACACCATCATCATACTATTGCCTTAAAGAAAGAAACAAGAAGGAAAGGGAAAATAAATCATGGAGAAGAAACATAGAGTCCTAATTTAAATTGTTTTATGTCATAATGACAGGAGTTTGACATAAAACTTAATATTTACATCAAATGTCGAGTTTTCATTAGTTTTCTCTAGATCCATCATGAATTGTGTGACATAAAAAATTAATTTTGCACTAGTCTTAATTATTCAAAGAGTTAATTAAATAAATATTAGATGAGTTTAACCAACAATACTATATATTAGACAAGTCTAATGAGATACTATAGAGTAATCTAATGGTCAATATAATAAATAAGATTTGAGCTCTTCTTCAAATAATATGTTTTATATTCATCTTTATAAACCTTGACTCCAGATTATGAAGGAATTTTTTTTTATCATTGTTCATCTTTCTCAAATGAAAAAACTAGTAACATGAAAGCAAAGTTTGAACTAAGATCGTAGTAAAGACTTCATAAACACACTTGAAAGATTATTTTCAAAAGTTACCTTTGTAATCTTAACTTTTCTAGGCTTAACAACATCTCTAAAGAAGTGTGGTTTAATATGTTTAATCATTTTATAGTATATTTGATGATTAACTAATATATGACTTGGTTATCAAACTAAATAAACACATAGTCTTATAATACTTAGCTCATATATCATCCCCTTCAACCATAGTCTCATTTACCCCTTTTGTAAATGTGATATACTCTACCTAGGTAGTAGATAAATCCACCCCAATTTTAAATTTTCATTCTAGCAAATAATAGTACCAAACAATGTGAGCACATACAAAGATTTAATTTCTTTCTCCATATTCTGACATCGTTGTTGATTTTATACACTCTTATGTCTTTTCCTAAAATATCTTAGTTATAATCCAAAAAAAAAGAGACTCGATCTAATAAAATTGAGTTTTTTCGTTTCTCTTTTTCATATTTTTACATATCATTGTCATTTACATCTTATATAATATGATATCCCTACTTAAGAAGCATCTTGGTAAGATAAAGACTAAATCTCGTATTATTAAAAGAAAGTCTACTATCTATGAAAGTTTTTTCGAAGACACTCATATTTTTTCTGATAAAAAAAAAATCATGTTTTATTGTGTCTAACAATTTACCTAATATGAAATAAGTATAAAGAATCAATAATGATTAAGAGCACTAGACACGCGTTTAAATAAGATGCAACATAAAAGCACCATATCAAATCCAAACCTAACAATAAACTCTATCCACAACCACAAATAAACTCTCACCAAATTCTTTTGATTTAATTCCTTTTTTAAAGGCATTCGAAAGAGGGATAAGAAGAATAAAGGTAATAAAATTGTAATAACTTATTTTATCATTCCTATGTATGTGAATGGACCATCATTTTGCTGCAATTCAGCATAACTGAATATCTATATAAGGATCAACTCCAATTCCTCCCAACTTATATATATAGAAATTAACATTTAGTCTTGATGCTAATAAAAAAGAAAACGAAGCATTCTATTGATAACCAAAATATTGTGTTTCAACATGACACAAAATTAAAGTATCATCGGTAAATAGTAACATGTTCACTTCTATTTCATTTATCCTTACCCTTATCCTTTTTAGCTTATTTTTATGAACTACTTGCCTCACTAGTCTTGATAATCCTTCAACCATAGTAAAAAATAAAAATGGAACTAGTGTGGATCGCTTTGTCTTAACCAATATGAATATTGAGGCAGATTCTAGACAATCTTTAATGTATTTAGAACAAAATCCTAGTCTTTTCAACATGTAAAAAAAAAAAAAAAAAAAAAAAAAAAAAAAAAAAACCCAATTTATTAAATCATGTCTTTTCAAATATACTCTTATTATGGTCCACTCTCTTACACACAGAGAGAGAATATATATATATATATATATATATATATATATATATATATATATATATATATATATATATATATATATAAAACGAATAGATAGAAAACCAAACAGATAGGTTAAAGCTTACCAGAAAAGTTAAACTGAATACGCAAACAAATCAGTCAATAACCACCATGGACCACTTTTCTTATGTACAAAACAAAATGGGAAATACGATAAATATGTACTTCGATATCCCGTAAGTAATAAAGCAATCAAAACCTCCTTTAGGCACAAATACTATTCCCTAACGTCACAATTATTAACAATGATTAATTGTATTATTATTATTATTATTATTATTATTATTATTATTATTATTATTATTATTATTATTATTATTTGTTTCGGTATAAATTGGGGGACCGAAAGGTCAAACCTTGATCACGTCGCTTTCTGTCTTTCTGTCTGCTTCTTCTGGATCTCAACCGCATGCTCTGTGTTGATTTCGACCATCCGGTGATCTTCAAGTCTTGACCGGAGGGGGAGGTACCTGAAAAGGCGCTCCGACGCCCAAGTTAGGTGTGTATGATAGATTCTCAGTAGGAGAGAACTCGATCCTCTATGGGAGAGGATTGATGATGTATGATAGCAAAGAATATGCTAAGGAATTATGAGTGGAGTGTATTTGGAGTGTGAATAACTCGTACCTTGTTTGGAGTCCTCAGGCCTTTATTTATAGGCTTTGGATTGATATAAGATGAACAAAATATAAACAGAATAAAATATAATAATATAACCTTACTTGGCATATTTCTGATATGATAAAATAAAATATAATCTTGCTTGGCATATTTCTGAATAAAATATCTTCGTTTGGATTTTATTTGTGCTTGCAGTATATCTGGTTGATATATTTCTGTTTAGAATATATATGATTGATATTGCAATATATCTGGTTGATATATTTCTATTTAGAATATATGATTGATATACCTGGGAATCTTTTATTCTGGTGCTGGACTTCGAGCCCAATAACTATTGGCACTGTGATGGGCCCCTGTAAGGCCGGTCGTTTGACTTTGGGGATACACCCCCGTACATCATCCCCCCAAGTCCGAGGGAAAGGGAGGGGTTTGCTCCTTCATGACCGAAGGACTTAGTTTTGTTGGCGCTCGGTGTATCTTTGCCGCATTGTTGTGCCGGTCGGACTGTGTGTCCTGAAAGTGACGGGCATGGCGCCCGGTGGGACATTGCGTCCTGAAAGTGACGGGCATGGTGCCCGGTGGGACATTGCGTCCTGAAAGTGACGGGCATGGCGCCCGGTGGGACATTGCGTCCTGAAAGTGGCGGGCATGGCGCCCGGTGGGACATTGCGTCCTGAAAGTGACGGGCATGGCGCCCGGTGGGACATTGCGTCCTGAAAGTGACGGGCATGGCGCCCGGTGGGACATTGCGTCCTGAAAGTGGCGGGCATGGCGCCCGGTGGGACATTGCGTCCTGAAAGTGACGGGCATGTCGCCCGGTGGGACATTGCGTCCTGAAAGAGTAAATATGGCGGACATGGCGCCCGGTGGGACATTGCGTCCTGAAAGAGTGAATCTGGCGGACATGGCGCCCGGTCCTGCAGTGTAAAGATGAATTGCTCATAGAATTTTGAACTGAAATACCTCGTTGAAATCGTTGAGCGGAAGGAAATCTTTTCTTTAAACCTGCTTTTGAATCCAAACCTGCATTTGAAATTATGGAATATAAGATATGTCAACATATATGGAGCATTGTTAGTGCAACAGCGGAGAATCAAAATCTCTCTAGTCATAATGGTCGGCGGCGTCCAAATATATAACTGTTTTAATAATCTGAAAGATATAACTGAGACCGTTCGGTTGAGATGCAACCGCTTTAGTAATCTGCAAGAGATATAATATTAGAGATATAATTGAGACCGGTCGATTGAGATGCAACCGTAAGAAATATATATCGAAGATATAATTGAGACCGGTCGGTTGATTGAAACTGGTCGGTTAAGATTGTAACTGCTTTAGCAATCTGCAAGAGATATAATATCAGAGAGATATATCGAGACCGGTCGGTTAAGGTTGTAACTGCTTTAGCAATCTGCAAGAGATATAATATCAGAGAGATATATTGAGACCGTTCGGTTGAGATTGTAACTGCTTTAGCAATCTGCAAGAGATATAATATCAGAGAGATATATTGAGACCGGTCGGTTAAGATTGTAACTGCTTTAGCAATCTGCAAGAGATATAATATCAGAGAGATATATTGAGACCGGTCGGTTAAGATTGTACGGCTTTAGTAACCGCTTCTGCAAGAAATATAATATCAGAGAGATATATTGAGACCGGTCGGTTCAGATTGTAACTGCTTTAGCAATCTGCAAGAGATATAATATCAGAGAGATATATTGAGACCGGTCGGTTAATTGAAACTGGTCGGTTAAGATGTAACCGCTTTAGTAATCTGTAAGAGATATAATATCAGAGATATATTGAGACCGGTCAGTTGAGATTTAACAGCTTTAGTAATCTGCAAAATATATGATATTGAGGATATAATTGAAACCGGTCGGTTGAGATTGTACGGTTTTAGTAACCGCTTCTGCAAGAAATATAATATTGAAGATATAATTGAGACCGGTCGGTTGAGATTTAACCGTAAGCTCCAGATAAGCCAAATGATTTGTGTGCAAGATCCTGTCATCTGCATTGAAGAGATATAACAACTCGGAAAGACCAATATATTTACATGGTTAGACAATTCATAACAAAATAGATCATGTTATAAAAGTCGACCGGCCGAGAGAGTATGCCACCTTCTGCATCATGTTCAGTATTCTTGCGGCTATCTTGATTTATCCTCGTATTGCCCCTGAAGTTTTTCTTTTACCTTGATGATATAATAATGAAAAGTGGTATCTTGATACATGATTACCGAATATATGTAAATAAATCTTGGAATAAATCTTGAGCAGTGATATCAAAATTAGTTTTGAATACCATGGTATTCAATTATGCAGCAATAAATTAATGATAATTAATGATGATTCTGCATGAAACAGAATAAATCTTGAAATATTGGTGAAGAGATTGCCGTATGTATTCTTGACACTTATACAAGGCAGTTTTAATCTTTCCAAGGATTCCTGATATATTTTTATAATGAAAAAGGTGATTGGTGCTCCCATAGAATTTACGGTAGGTTTTTATTATTTCATTTTTTAAATAAAAAAAAACTTATCTTGTTGATGAAACTCCTTGTAGAGATGATGACTGATGTTGTTGCTGAAACTTCTTGGTGTTTTATTGTTCCTTCATGTTCCTCGTGGTCGCCATTTGGGTTTGCCGCTCGGCCCCACGGTGGGCGCCAAAATGTTTCGGTATAAATTGGGGGACCGAAAGGTCAAACCTTGATCACGTCACTTTCTGCCCTTTCGTCTGCTTCTTCTTCTTGAGGACCGTCCGGTTGGTATCTGCTTCAACCGTCCGGTGTTGCTCGAACTCTGACCGAGAGGGGGGAGTACCTGAAAAGGCGCTCCGACGCTCAGTTAGGCGTGAGTAGAGAATTAGACCCTCTGTAAGAGAGGATTGAGAGAGTCTGATAGCAAAGAATGTGCTAAGGAATTATGAGTGGAGTGTATTGGGAGTGTGAATAACTCGTACCTTGTTTGGAGTCTTCAGGCCTTTATTTATAGGCTTTGGATTGATATAAGATGAACAGAATAAAACATAATCTTATTTGGCATATCTTTGATATGAATAAAATAACCTTACTTGGCATATTTCTGATATGATAAAATAAAATATAATCTTGCTTGGCATATTTCTGAATAAAATATCTTCTTTTGGATTTTATTTGTGCTTGCAATATATCTGGTTGATATATTTCTGTTTAGAATATATATGATTGATATTGCAATATATCTGGTTAATATATTTCTGTTTAGAATATATATGATTGATATACCTGGAAATCTTTTATTCTGGTGCTGGGCCTCGAGTCCAATAACTATTGGTACTGTGATGGGCCCCTGTAAGGCCGGCTGTTGACTTTGGGGATACACCACCGTACATTATTATTATTATTTGGAGTAATTTTAAAACATATTTAACAGTTGAATGATTTAAACATACATTGCAGTCTACCTTTTGTTTAATCATAATTGAACCACTCAACTGATCTGGCGAAGTAATTAATTAAGTTAAAATTTGATGGTTGGTGATTGAGAAAAGTTTACCCCACAAAAAGCTATGCTTAAAGATCAGCAACAATATGATTTCAATTTCTTATTTTATGCAACATAATTGTGTCCAAAGTAAATTCTTATTTTATAAGCTTTTAAATTATAATCCATTAACAAGTGCGAAAGCTAGAAGCTTCTTTAAGAATATATTACACTTATTACTTTATCACATACCTTTCAATCAAGCTATTTCATATAAACCGTGTCACAACTCAAAAGTCTATATTATAGATAGGTACAAAACCAATTGGCTCAAAGTCAAGCGAAAACATTAATTTTATATTTAATTTAAATTTTTATTTAAGTCAATGATCTAAAAAAAATAAACAAAAGAGATTGTCTAAATATATGAACATTCTTACGTATTACACTTCTCTAATATTCTGTTGATTATTTTATATATAACTCAATAAAAATTTATATAAAGTTTATGATAGATATTAAAACGTTGTTAAGTCAGATAGATTGCTTAATCATGTTAGCCCATTGATGTTTTATAATCAAATATTATCCATGTTTTTTATTATGTGTTGATTGAGGCATACAGAACGATCCTTAGCCCTAAACAATGTTTGTTTTAAAATTTAAAAATTAGCAAGTTATATATTCTTTTTAGGTTGGATTTATCCCTTTTGTTTTTTGGTCGTAATTCACCAAAAAACAAAAGGGAGAAAATCTATGTCGTAAGTCGTTGGTTTTGGTTTCGGTTTCCGTCTTAACTTCATAATCTAGTAAACGAATAAAATAATCCATTTAAAATTTTCAACAAGTAATAAGTTCACGGAGCAAAAATAATTCCTTTCAAAAACATGTTCGCAACAAAAAACAGAATAAGTTATATCAACATAGTTAAATATTATAGCATTAAGTCACATAAACATTTAGTAATTTTTTTCCGAAAAAATATGGTCCAAATATTAATGAAACTATAGCAATTGCTGATATAGTAAAGTAAACTTAAGCCTTCTTAAAATATTACGGCTTTTAATTTAGTGCAGCACTTAATGTTAAAGTGTGTTTCCCTTCTAACTTTATAACAAGTAACTATCTAAATATACTTTATCAAAATTATCATGTTTTTATTATTAAGAAGGACAAATATATAGCTAAAAATTACTTTTAACACTGATGAATAAATGATGAGATTTTATAATGTATCAGAATAAATTCTTTAATTAAGGAATAAGAGAAATATATCTTCCTTCTTTTTATTATTATGAAATTAATATTTTAACATTAAGTTTTACTAGTGTACTGAAAAATTTTAATATCGGTTATTTCGGATGTTAAGTTTCAGTTTTAATACTAAAATATATTCAAATAAGGTAAAAAAAAAATGAATTTTTAACTTTCAACCAAAATATAAAAGTTTATATTTTTCTTTGATTATCTGGTATCCAAATATGAAACAATAAATAAATAATAAAAGATAAAAAAAATGTGAATTCCACTTCAATTACAATAACAATAGAAGATCAATATCCTTTTTAAAAAAATATTATTTAATTTTAAGGGTATTCGGTATCGAATACCCTTAAAATTAAATAATATTTTTAAATCAAAAAGGGAATTGATTTTGATTTTGCTAATAACCGAAGCCAAATGCCATTTATGTTTTGGTTAGGTTATAACAGAAGTCTAATGTAGTTTTTTTTAATTATTGTTTTTTTAAAGGGTATTAGGCTTCGGTTATAACATGAAGTGAAATTTAATACCCTTTATGAATTAGTTCAACCTATACACAATTATTAATGGAAAAATGAATGATTTCAAGTAAATTAACCTTTCATCCCTTAGATGTATGAATCTTAACAAATTGATGCTAGATCTCTTTATTAATTGCCTTGTATTTGATGTATAGATTTTTATTCCTTTTTGCTCCAAAGATATATCTATATGCTAATTTTGTCTTAAAACCACGAAATTTCTTAGTGATTAAAGAAAGACATTTATTTGTAAGTATGCCACATTTGAAATATCAAATATCATCAGTATTAAAGAAAATTCACATAAATAATATTTAGGAAATTATCAATATAATTAAACTATAAATTAAATAACATTAATTAACTTACCAATATGTCTTGTCTTATCATGTTCCGATCAACTTCAAACATATGATCGAAAAATGGAGTAAAGATATTTTGCCACGTGCTAATACTCCTAACTAGCTTATGAAGAAGTCTACATTTAGGTCGATAGCCAAACTAATGATGACAATATTAACAATAGGAGTCATCTCACCGCTAACTTATATCATTAAGAGTTGTCTCAATCTAGTGGCTTCTCTGATGGATCCTTCCTCCTCTGATAAATTATGATAATATGATAATCATATATATATATATATATATATATAACAAAAAATTAGTAATTAACATATAAAATATAAAATAATATATATATAACATAATGTTTAACAAAACATGTAAATTTATAAAAAATATGAAATTCATACTTAAAGTTATGGATTGATCATATTATATAGTTGAAGTAAAATCCTCTCATTCAAATAAAATAATTAAAACAATAGTACGAAATTGGATAAGTTTTGAAAAATATAGTTCACCTTTCAATCTTAGTTCTTTAATAAATGATGGCAAAAAAAAAAAAACAGTATATAATTTTGATTCCTTTACTAAAGTCTATAAATTTTCAAAATTTTAAAATTAACATCTTTATATGCTTCATTTTTTGAATATGTAATACATTTAAACAATCAAAAACTAGTGTTTAAAAAAATAATAATATTATTAAGATAAATCAACACATGTGAAATATTATTCGATTTGAAATTATATATTTATATTACTCATGCAATGCAAACTCTATTGACCATTTTTTTTGATATATTTTACTTAATTGACGGTAACAAATTTATAAATAGAAGGTAATAGAATTTTCCTCACTCAAAAAAAAAAAGAATACCACTCCTTAAATTTTCCGTTCTATAAAACCAAAATAGGACAGTTCAAAATCGTAATAATACCTATATAACTGGAAGACAGGAAAAGATAAATAGAAAAAAAAAGTGCACGCACACAAAAATGAAAATCACTCAGAAAAAATCTTGTTCTGCATATAGAATATAACCTAAGTATTGCAGAAAGCTAAGGAAAGAAAAAATGATATGTGTTAGCACATAAAGGAACACTTTCTTTATTGTGATACAATTCCATCACTCAATTGTAATTTGAAGTTCTCTAATGGAGACAATGATGGTGACAACCAAATTAAATATTTAAGATCCATTTTCAAATTTTATTCAAATACTCTCTAGATCAATTTTTCAAGGATTAAGTTATTTACTCAAGAAAATCGTTAATTAAACTAGACCCCATTGTCACTTGGAAAATTTAATTAGGACCTAATATTTTCCAACTCCATCTTGAAGGATTTTTACTCATTCAAAATAATTAAAATAATCAATGCAATTAAATAGGTTGAACTTGATGCAAGTCCAATGTAGATTAGCCTATTGTTCCTTCTTCTTCTTTTTCAACCCTAACTATAAATTACCAACTATAACATTATTCAACGTTACTTAAAAAACGTAATGTTTTTCCACCAACGCATAAGATGATAAAATGTTTGACGTAAGTTTAATAAGCATACATAATACCCACTCCACTGTCTCAATCAACTTTTTAAATAATTAAATAAAATATATTTTGAAATAAATGACAAAATATATATCTAGTAAGAAATTAATGAGATAACTAAAAAAATAAGGAAAGTCACCGTCCAAGGGTGTATACTTTTGCACCTTTTACTCTCTTCCTCAACTACAAAAATAAAAAAATAAAAAATAGATGTTTATTTTATTAATTCTGGAAGTTTCAATGCATATAATATAAACTTTTGCTGGAATTCATTATAAGTCCAAACTTCTTTCACAGTGATTTTATTACATTAAAAAAAATAAAATCAACAAGTCAATATTTTTAATATCCTTGAATTATATACTAAAATTGTATTTTCAATGTTGTGTAATAATAAATCATTAAATTGATTAAAATAAAATGTAACAAGCATGTTCAGATTAATGAAAACCCTTGTTCGATAATTATTCCATTCCTAACAAGTTTTCAATTTTATGTTTATCTATACCCTCATATACCTAATATAATTATTTCATTTAAATATTTTGTTAGTTGAGATCAATTATGTTATAAGCTTCCTAAGCATGACGACCAAAGTTTTTTTTTTTTAATTGACTTTATATATACACCATTCGTTGCTAATATCTTTTCTTGTAAAATATAATATATGAACTGCTTTTTATCATCGAGAAGGAGATACTTGTCCCTTTGGAGTAAATATTTTCTTCCTAAACATAACTTTCTTATTATCTTATAGGTTATTACCTTTTCTAATATATATGAAAACTAACTACAATGGAAAATACTTTTCAATCTAAATTTACATTAATACTTAATATATTAGTTATGTATCTAGACTATTTGATTATTTGATGTCTGATTATAAGGAAGTTGATGTTTATATCTTATTTGACGTTAGAAATCTCTCTCACTAACGTCTATAATTATATTTTATTTATAAAATTATCATAAGTCATTTTTTTTACGTTGGATTTTTTTTGTTTGAAATTAAACGTTATTTTTACACTAATAAATAAGTCTATTATTATATATTTTTTATCAAAAGAAAGACTCATAGATTAGTTCTAATTCATAGAAATTTTAGAATACTTGATCCTGTGAGCATTTTTATCCCAACCCACATGAACTAAAACCAAATCCTATTATATGAACTTATTTTGAAAGTTCTAATTACAAGAATTTCAGCCATCTATAATAATAATAATAACAATAATAATAATAATAATAATAATAATAATAAAATAATAATAATAATAATAGTATAATAATAATAATAGTATAATAATAATAATAATAATAATAATAATAATAATAATAATAATAATAATAATAATAATAATAATAATAATGTTATGTAAGGAAACATTCTTACATTTGAAAGAAAAAAAAATGTAAATTTATAACATAGAATTATCAGTTGAAAATTTCGCATTATATCCTCTAAATAGTGTAAGAGAATAGGAATGATGGTACATAAATCCTAGGAGAAGGTATGTATAATGTATTTCAATACAAAGCTATAAAAGAAATTTGAGCCATGCTGTTATAGGCGTTCCTCTCACGTGCAATCCACGTGTGTCGAATTGGTCCGGGCTTAGTTAATTATTCTCCTAGGCCCAATCCACCGACACAGGCCCATTTTGCAGCCAGTTTGGGTATGATCAATTTTACACTAAATCATGATTATGAGTATGCTGGAATAATGGCAGAAAGTGTGAAAATGGAGACAGTGGTGGGCATTGGAAGCGCGTGTGAAAATGAGTTCCTTAGAGAGAGCGTGGGAAAGAAACTGGGGCATTGGGAAGAGGCAAGCAATAGAAAAGCAAAAGGAATGCAGAAAGAAACAGTAAGAGAGAGAGAGTGATGACGTGAGAGGTATTCAAGTGGCTCTCTTTTACTGTCATGTTGTGCCCTTTTGGTCTGTGGCTTATGTTGCACTCAACACTCAATACTCCACTCCACAACAACCTCTCTCCAATAATAACACCACCCTTTAACCTCAACTACGACTTCGACTTCAATTCCATTGCCTTGTCTCTGGGCATTACACACCATGTTGTTTGTGTATCTTTCACACCAACTAATACCCCTCCTCCTTTCCTTCCAATACTTTCTATTTTGTATGTAGCATCAAGCAATTTCCACAACACATTTTAATAATTTTTTACCAAAATCGTAAAACTGCTACAAAGGTATTACCATGTTTGAGTGAAAGGTACTTTTGATGTTTATGGATGAGTAATCATTCTCTACAGAATTAGAATAATTAATGCGATCATCTATTTCTTACGTTTTTCTATATGTGTTTAAGATTAACAAAACTTTAATTACGATCTAAAAACTTTAATTACGATCTAATTAATATTTATCTTTAACACTACTCTTTGATGTCTTATTAAAAAATATTATAGAGGTCAGTCATCAGACATATGCTAGTGTAGGATCGGACAACTAGGTCATGTTCACGTGCATGTACTTAAAACATATTCGGTTATATTATCTGTCATATTGTTAGGACAAAACCAATACTAACGAAAAGGATAATTGATCATATATAATACAAAAACCAATTTTAAAATTATTTTAAACTCACAATAATATAAAATCTCTATATATTTTCTAAGATTAATTTTATAATAGTATATTAAAAATAAACTGAGTGACAATAACTAATTTTATGATTAATTTAAAATGATAATAATACATTTAATATATATATATATATATATATATATATATATATATATATATATATTTATATATATATATATATATTAAATCCATTTTATATTTTTATAAAATTCAAAAAAACAAAAAAAATAAAAATCAGTTCTAAATTCGATTTTTTAAAAACCAAATTTCAATTGGTATTCCTGTATAAGGATGGCAAAATAAGGTTTAGAATTCAACTACTCAAGACTAAATTCTGAGCCTAAAGAAAAATGTGTTATGCTGGTAAATATTACAAATTGTGTTCTATCTACAAGAAAAAAATTTAAAACTGCCTAAGGACAAAAATTCCCTAAAATGACGTTCACCAATTCGCATAATTCACATGCAAAACCTCATGCAGAAAAGAAAGGAACAAAAGTGTCATTTCTTAGAAAATAATAATAATGACACGTGTTAAAAAGATAAAATAGTTATAAAAAATAATTTTTTGTATTTATTTTAAAAAGTAAAATACAAGAAAAGATAATATTAAATAAATATATATAAAAAATTGTGTGCAAAAATATTATTTCCCTTTTCTAAAATGTCACATCTATTTCTTCTTCTTTCATCTCGTTTCACCTATTCGACTTTTTTTTTTCATTGCACATAATCTTATATCGTTAGAAACAAAATGTGAACAAATATCACTTTCAATTAGTGTAAATATGTTATCAGTAAAATCAAATAAAGCGTTAATAACTCGTTATATTATGTAAAAAATGTTATCTAAGTGAAATGAATTTTAGAAAATAAAATTTATCAATATTATCTCTATCTCTATCCACTGGTCGACTCTAACATTTTAATATTCGTGCCAAGAACACTTGTATAAAAAAATGGAAAAGGATTTAAAAAGTATATTTAGCATTCATGAATTTGATAAGAATTATAAATTAGTAATGTGAGTAACGAAAGTTTTCTATTAATATCACATAACGGATCCAATCATTGAATTTCATTTTGTTTATGTTAAATTTAATTATTGTTTGACGTACATACTAATCAATAATAGCCATGTTAACTCAATTATTTGAACATAACAATATATAATTGCCGACTTAAATATTTTTAGCTCAAGTTTAAACAATGATGAAACAAAGGAATTGAAAATTCAACAAAATGGATTATAAACCTAAAATGCTGGTTTTTGTATTTCTTAGTATAGAAAACGAAATTGTGCTCTTATTATAGACCACACCTTTTTAATATTTGTTAATGTTGTTCTCTTACTCAAAATTTTTAATTTAATTATTATTTCATACAATGATAAGTTAGGCATAATTAAAGTATTAAAATAAAAAACTTAAAACCAATGTTATTCAGGGAAATTTATGTGACGTTTATTACTCGAACTTTTTCTACACAAATATCTTCACGGCAAATAGAAGTGCATATTTTAATATTACAAAAACAAAATGTATATCTCATCCGTGTGAACCACCATTTTATATATCCTCTTTTCAACAACAATTGGTCGTTACATACATCAGCCAAGTACTTTTAGATAATATTGATGCGTAAAATTGTATTATATTAACGTATAAAAAATAATATGCTACTTTTAAGAATTTTAGTTAAGAAAATTAGATCATTTTTCTTTAATTAAATTTATTTTTTATTAGTGTAAATTGACACTTAAAGTTATTACATTTATAGCGGAATAATAAATCGATTTGTCAAAATTTAAAATGTATTTATTTAAATTCTTAACAAAACCTTACTTATATTTTCTGGTTTATTATACTTTAAAAAATTAGCAAATATTAGATTTTTATTGAGTTGTTATAATACGAAGAATATAAATATTTTTAGGCATAAATATATTTTAAATAAAGACTTAATTCCTAGGATGATTCCTATTTTGAAGATAATGTATCTATTTGGTATATATATAAACAAAATTAAAAAAAAAATGAAAAAGGTGATAAACAAGTTCGCTATTCACTAGTCCGCTATAGAATTTTTAACCTATCTTTTAGTGGCACACCACCTTGACTTAACACATTTTTAGAAAGTCAAAAGCAAGCTAAATTACTACAGGTTAGACTAACTAATTTTGTTACTCCTAATTTTGAGTGAAAATTTAGTAATTAAAATATATATTTTTATACATATTTTCTTGAAGTTAAAAACTTAATTCGACATCTTACTCTTAGATCTTACTATGATATGATCGCCATTTCAAGTAAATAAATAAATAAATAAATAAATAAATAAATAAATAAATAAATAAATATATATATATATATATATATATATATATATATATATATATATATATAATATTTTGAGTATATTTAAATTGTATTTTAAAATACTATATTTATATGACACTCTATTAAGTCCTTATGTTTATGCTTTCTTTTTTTTTCTCTTTAATTTGGCACACAGTAAATTAAATCTATGTTTAATCAACTTTTCCACAATAATACTATTAATATAATCTATCATAATGTTATTCTCAATATAAACATGCAGATGTATATATAATCAATTTGGATATGTTATCATTAGGTTTAAATCATCGGATGATCCTCATATTTGTATGGAAATTTCAGTTGGGTCCTTATATTTGTAATTGTCTCAATTGGGTCATAATATTTGTAAAATTGAGCCAATTTTACCCTATCCGTTAAAATAACAAACCAAGGGAGGTTTTAATATAAATGTGTGCCTTTTAATTTCTTCTCAATTTATCTTACTATGCAAATAATAAATATAAATAAATGAGTAAGGTTGAGAGAAATTTGCACAGATGAATTTTATACTGGTTTGGATCTTACCAATCCTACGTCCAATCGCTTATCTCAAATAAAGACAAATGGTTCACTAAGCACAAAACAATTACAAACTACATTCACAAAAAAACAATTTATAAGAGTTTAGAAACCACCTCTCTTGATACCACAAGAGATGAACCTACACCTCCTTTGAATCTTCACAAAGGATGAGACACCTCCTTCGAATACTTCACAAAGGATGAAACACCTCCTCTGAATACTTCACGAAGGATGATCCTCTTCCACACACCTCCTCAGACGCACCAAGGATGAACCAACTATTCCTCCGTCACCGTAGTGACAATGTACCAGCACCACAGACAAGAGTTTCCTTAGCTGAGTGTTAAGACCCTGGCAAGTGTACCAGATCGTTATCAAGTAATATAATTGGTAAACCCAATATCATTCTCCCAAAGGACTCAAAGGCCTAATCTTTCGTGTAACCCAATCACTTAATACTTGAGAAAAGAATTAAATTTAAGTTTTGAATGCAAAGAACAAAAACTAAACATGCAATTGCAAGTGATTCAATTTGGCAAGGAAAAACTATGAATGGATGAAGTTGTTGGGGTTTACAATTTCATCTTATCCACTCTCATAAATATACTCTTCTTATTTAATTCACTTGTTTATCCAATTGCCATGCAAACTTTCTTGGTCTACCCTTAACCCATTTCCTTGGTGAAAAGAGCCTATTATTAATTACCGGCTTGCTATTCCTAGCCTCCCCTAGTAACTAATAATGCAAAACAAACGGAAGCAAAATACAATTGATCGTCCTACCCCTATCCCTAGGCGGTATTACCATAATCAAGGAATTTTCCACCAGTTCATGACATTACCCTACGTCCCCGTATCAATAAAGACAAACAACTTTTACCGAATGAGTTAAACAATAAAAGCATTAAGCATAGATGAGAACCCAACAATTGATAAACCAAGTATATGACAAGCATATGAAATAAATAAAAATTTGGATAAATGAGAGTTTCAAAAGATTACATTGTTCCCCAACAACAAAGGGTTTAGTTCACCATTGTCATGGTGAAACTAGATGAAATATAATGAAAGAATGGAAAAGCAAACCCTAGATTGGATAAAAAGGAGCCTAAGCATCCAAGAAATCTTCTCCAAGGAGTGTAAAGTAGTTTTGGACGTCTTCCTCTGCCAAAGAATCCCTTTTCAAGTCGCACTGGAGCTATATATAGGCCAAAAAGATAACAGAATCTATCAAAATCCGAGCCCATAAAAACAGACAACCGCCCAGGCGCCAAAGTTCACTGCTCAGCGGTTTCCCTCTTGCCGCTTTGACCGCTCAACGGTCAATTTTGCCGCTGAGCGGTTTCCCTCTAATCACTCTGAGCACTCAGCGCTGGAATTTGGCACTGAGCGGTCTGTAAACTCTTCTTTTCCTCCTTATCTTCTCCTTTTCTCGAGTCTATGACCTTCCTACTTCACTTCCATCCTTAATATTCATCAAAACCCTGCAAAACAATGCAAAAAAGCGTAATATCTCTAAAAACAGCTTTTGACTCTCATGTGACACAACTTAAGAGTTTTACTTGATTCTAAGCTCATTCTAAGCCACAAAGGGTTGTTTTGATATCAAATTTATGCATGAAATAACGGTTTTTAGACCGTTATCACAACCCCAAACTAGAACTTTGCTTGTCCTCAAGCAAACAAAACAAAACTTGGCTTTCCACTTAATCATCAAATAGCTCAATACTTTCCAACAATCCTTTTTCTCATAACAAGTCATTATACAATTCAGATTTTCAGTGGAATCCTATCAAAATGCATGCTTTCAATCCAATTTAGTTCGTATAAGCACATTATTTCCAACAGATGTTTCATTCATGAATGACCAATCCACTAAGCATAGATGTAAACATGGATTTTACAATTCTCACCAAGCAAGTGTTTCACTCAATCACTCAAGTGTTTAAAAGAACACTCCACTCTTTACTATTCACATGCCACACCAAATGATATTGTCATTCATCTAAAACAATCAAATTTTTCACATGCAAATATTATCACAAGGACTTTTCCAAGACTTATAATGAGGTTGGGCTAACAAGAAAAATTGGTTTTTCTGGATCACAAAATCCTTGAGTTAAGTGAACTATTTCATCATTGAAAAGGTTCAAGTTTTAAACTCTCTCTTTATCACCAATCTCACTCATTCCCAACTTCTTCCCTTTTCATTGATTTTACATTGAGCTCATTTTTCATGCTTTTTCTTTTCACTTTTTCTTTTCCTTTACTCATGCATTTTTCTTTTTAATACAGGAGCTCAATGCTTTTCTTTTGCCTTTCAATTTTCCCCATACAACCCCAAACTTGAACCTTTTCATTGCGTACAATTATTCTCAACCCAACTCAAAGTAAATACTTTTAAATTAAGGGTTTCATACTTTTTAAGGTCAAGGTTCAAAAAGGATATAAAATTTTAAACTTTTTGGGTGAAAATTTGTTTAAGTAAGGGTTTTCAAACATGACCTTGATCATATAACATATGCATGCAATTCAATCAATCATTAAGACTAAGGTAATATCATTCATGATTCTTTGTGAATAATACATATATCAATGAAAACTCTGGAGTTCAATACCTCACACAACATGCTTTCTCACACATGAGTCTTGCTTAGCATCACAATCACAATCATAAACCATCACACATCTATTTACGAGTTAGTGAACCATTCCTGGATATCAGCATACACACATTCAATCACCAACCACATCCAATCATCATTTGAATGACTTATCATGCACTATATAAAATCAAGCCATTATTCAAACAAGTGTACACGCCAAGCCATAGACACACAAGATAAAACTCCTACTCTAAAAATCAAAAGTACAAAGGGAAAAAAAAATAAAACCCTGTCTAAATGCAGACATCCATCAATAGATGCCATGTCAATCCATATCCTCATCCGAGTCATAATCATCCCCATCCTGGGCATCTTCGAAATCCTCATCCTCCTGGTCATCATTATCTCTTCCTAGAGCTTCAACTGCTTCAGAACCGCTACCCTATGCCTGCTCCTGAGGCCAAGCCGTCGCACTATGGAACTCATCCCTAGTCCACCTATGCGCTGATGGCTGGTCATAAAGCCCTATGATCATCTCAGCAGTGGCCACCTGCCCTCTGCGGAGAGACTCCATCCTCGCCTCCATCATGGACATATACATGTCCCTCATCTGGAAATGCTCTAGCTGTTGTGCCGGTGCATTCGCAGGTAGATCCTCCTGCTAGGCTGCTCCCCTCCTAGGACATCTCCTAGGAGCTGCTCCGGTTGCTCCCTCCTCCAAACAGTACTGCCGAAATAGGATGCATCTATGGCCTTCCTAGGTCTCTCATAAGGTGGGGTTGCGGTGTCCACCCCTGCCTGCTGACATAAGAAGGTAATAAGGGATGGATGTCCCAGTGGCGTCCTGCTACTTATAGTGTTAGCACAACTCAGAATTTCACTGGTGATAATCTTCCCAACGTTCACGTCCATCTGCCTCAGCATACAATAAATGACCAGAATCCAATGCATTGTGATGTCAGAAACATGAGAGCATGGCTGGATGTTGGCATGAGTAAATGTCATCCAGTACTTGGCTAGGGGAGTCAAATCTGCCCTAAGGATGTTAACTGGTGCTCCATTAGGGTTTCTCTGAAAATTCCTCCCAGGGATGCACATCACTCTCTCAATCTCTTCATAATCCCTGGCCTCCCCTAGTATAGAAGCATACCTGCACTGTTCTCCTGTCCACTCAGTCCCTAAGAAAGCATTGATGGTGTCGGGGTCATAGCTGATTAAATGTCCCCTCACATAACTCATGTATCTCCCAGCTGATATTCCTCCCCTGGACAAAGCATTAGCATAGAACTCCTTCACCAACTCAATACTGGCTGGTGCTGGATAATTAGTTAGTCTCTCCCAGCCTCGCCTCTCAATCTCCAAACCAAATTCTGGAGCTAAATCAGGGATGTACATGACCGTCCTTTCCATTAGCAAACGTCTCTCCTGAACAGTAGCATAATGCTCTTCATGCTTTCTTGAAAGGAACCTGGAAGAATAGAATCTCCTAGGTCTCTCTGGTTCCTTCCTTTTGTTGCCCATAGTTTTAACTCTTTTTGAGGTAGACATTCCTGCATTAAATCATCCAAATAACATTCACAGAAACATCATTAGAGGTTAGTACATCATCAATTCTATGACTTGGTGATAATGGTTAAAAAACCGTTATTTTCATGTGCTATTTTATACCAAATTACTCCCTTTACTGCTTATAATGAGCTTGAAATCAAACAAAACTTAATAAATGAGTCAGTCGAGAGTCAAAAGCTGTTTTTAGCGATATTATGCTAGTTTTGCATTGTTTTGCAGCAATTTTGATGGAAGTGAAGAATGGAGGTGAAGATAAAGGCCTTAGACTCAAGATAGAGGAAGAAAATCAAGAAAAGAAGAGTCTAGAAACCGCCCAGCGGCAGAATTGCACCGCTGGGCGGCCAAATGCGAGGAGTTAGCACGAAGGCAGCGACGCCTGACGGTTTTGCGATAAGAGGCAAACTGCCGGGCGGTAGCGCGGTAAGAGGCAAACCGTCAGGCGGCATAAGTGTGACGTCGGGCAGTTGCCTGTTGCGCTCGGGTGTGTTTTCTGTTGCGCTCTTCAACTATAAATAGCCCTAGTGCGATGTCATTCTCATTCTTTTGACAGAGAAGGACGTCCAGACCTACTTTTCACTCTCTGGAGAGGATCACTTGGATGCTTAGGCTCCTTTTCATCTTTTCTAGGGTTTCCTTTCCATATCTTCCATTATTTTCATCTTGGTTCACCATGACAATGGTGAACTAAACCCTTTTGTTGTTGGGGGAATAATGTAATCTTTTGATACTCTCTTTTATTGAAACTCTTGTTTGAATTATATGATTTTCGTATGCGTTTATTATCAATTGTTGGATTCTCATACTGTGCTTAAAGGTTTTATCGTTTAACTCATTTGGTAACTGATTTTTGCCTTTATTGATACGGGGACGTACAGTAATGTCACGAACTGGTGAGAATTTCCTTGGTTAAGCAATACCACTTAGGGATAAGGGGTAGGACGACCAATTGTATTTGCTTCTGTTTGTAATGCGTTGCTAGTTGCTAGGGGAGGCTAGGGATAGCAAGCCGGTAATTAGTAATAGGCCCTTTTCGCCGAGGGATTGGGTTAAGGGGAGGCCAAGAAAATTTGCATACAATTAGATGATAAAGCAATTTAAACAAGAGGAGTAAATAAGAGAGAGAGGATTAGATGAAATTGTAAACCCCCAACAACTCCATTCATTCATACTCTTTTCTAGTCAATTGAATCAACCTCATTGACTGTTTATTTTCTGTCTTTGCATCACCACAATTATTAATTTTTCTTTCACAAGTCTTACGATTTTGATTCATGCGAACAATAAGGCCTTTCGAGTCTCATGGGAAGAACGATAATGGGTTTTACCATTTTTATTACTTGAAACGATATGGTACACTTGCCATTCCGTTAACAAGTTTTTGGCGCCGCTGCCGGAGACTCGAGGTTTGACTTATTAAGTAGTGTGAATTAATTGAATTTGACTTGAGTTTATGTTTATTTTTGTTTTTGTTCTAATAAATGTTTTCTAGGGTTTTGTGCCTAATTTTTGCATAATGCAGTTTGAACAAGAATTTGATTATATGGGCACTCAATCCTACCAAAATAATTTCAATCACTAGTGGGAACCTCACTCATACATGGATCAAAATGAAAAAGAGAAACAATCCTCTTTAAGAAAAGAAACGTTGTGGGAAGCTGAACAACGTTTAGAGGATGAACAAATATCTTGTGCAATAAGGTCTCTAGGCATTATTGGGGTTAATACTGAAGTGGATCCCAGATAAGAATGTCAATCTACTATCTTTGAGGATGATAAGGTTTTTGATGAAAAAAAGATAGACGAAGATGAGATAACAAATGCATTGATTTCTCTGGGAATGATTAAGAATAATGCTGCCATTAATCCTAGAGAAGAATGTCAAGCCACTATCTTTGAGGATGATAAGATTATTGATGAAGAGAAGATAGAAAAAGATGAGATAACAAAAGCATTGATATCTCTGGGTATTATTAGGGGTAACACTGAAGTTGACCCTAAAGATAAGGTTATTAAGGAAGAAAAGATAGAAAAAGATGAGATAACAAAAGCATTGATATCTCTAGGTATTATTAGGGGTAACACTGAAGTTGACCCTAAAGGGGAATATCAAGCAACTATCTTTGAAAATGATAAGTTGAGTGAGGAAAAGAAAAATGAGGAGAAAGAAGAAGAAGTGGTTGAAAGAAAAGAAAAAAAGAAAAGATATGCGAAAATAAAGAAGAAAAGAAGAAAAGAGAAAAAGAGAAAGTTGAGGGAGGAAAGTGAGAAAAAGAAGAAGAGAGGAAAGAAGAGAAGATCACAGGCAAAACTCCTTCCTCTTCAAAAGAAATATCATAGGAAAGAAAAGAAATTTATGTGCTCTATGGAGATCTTCAAGAAATTGGAGATTAAAGTTCGTATGATTGATACATGGAAACATGTGCTTGATGTTCTCAATTTTATGAAGAAATACAGCAGGAAGAAGAAGAAGAAAAGAATATCAAGCGAGAAGAATATCAACACCTACTGATGGGTGTTTGATTGGGGGCATCCCAACTATTGTAAAACATTTTCTTATTTTATTTTATTTTATTTTTTATTTTTTTAGTTTAGGTTTATTTCATTTTTGAACTTGTAAATTTGTGTATTTTTGGAACAATTTTTCTGGGTAGCATCTACTGAGGGATGCTAACTTTTAGGTATCTACTGAAGGATACTAGGAAGGCACACCTACTGAAGGGTGTTGGAAAGATTTGCACTTACTGAAAAGTGCTATACAGGTTTGGGTCAGGTTCGCGACGTTAAACAAGCGCTACTAGGAGGCAACCTAGATTTTCTTCTTTACTCTTGCACTTTAAATTTTAGAATAGGTTGAATTTTAATTTTAGTGTCTGCTTGGCTTGAAGACCTTTCTGATGATGTTTTGACTGAATGAATTGCATGATGAGTCTGTTTAATGATGATCTGATGTGAATGATTATTGAGTTGTGTTGCATGATATCCTGTGAAACAGATGTGTGATGAATTATGATTGTGGTCTTGATGTTAAGCAGGGTGTATGAATGAATGTGTGTGAGAAAGCATGTTGTGTGAGGTATTGAGCTCCAAAGTTTTAATTGTTGTATGAAATTATTCACAGGAAAGCATGCATGATATTGTCTAAATCTTGATGATTGATTGAATTGCATGTACATGTCATATGATCAAGGCCATTGTTGGAAGCCCTTATTTGGCCAAAATTTTACCCAATCGTGCTTAAAAGTTTTGTACCCTTTTTGAACCTTGGCCTAAACAGAATGAAAACCCTTGTGCTGAAATTATTTACTTTGAATTGGGTTAATAACTGTAAGTATATTCAAGGTTCAAGTTTGGGGTTGTGGGGAAAGTTTAAATGACAAAAAGAAAGGCATTGAGCTCAAAGGTTGAAAAAGAAAAATACATGAGAAAGAGGAAAAATCATGAAAGATGAGATCAATGTAAAAATAAAAGAAAAAGGGAAGAAGTTGGGGATAAATAAGATTGGTTGAAAAAGAGAGTTAAACTTGAACCTTGAATGATGAATGAGCTCTCTTGATTCAAAGATTTTGTGATCTAGAAAAACCAATTTTTCTTGATAGCTCATTACAAGCCTTTGAAAAGTCCTTTTGATGGCATTTGCATGTGATGATTTTGATTGTTTGAGATGAAAGGCAATTTTATTTCATGTGATTTATGAATGATTAAGAGTTGGAGTGCTACCTTAAACACTTGAGTGATTGAGTGAAACACTTGCTTGGTGAGAACTTCTAAGTTTCATGATTGCATCTTTGCTTAGTGGATTGATCATTCATAATATGTAACATTTGTTGAGGAATGTGTGAGATAACTGAATTGAAAGCATGCATCTTGATTTGATCATCACTGAAGATCTGAAATTGAATAGTTCTCATCATGTACATTGGGAATGTTGAATCATTGGATGAGAGTGTAGAGAGCCAAGTTTTCTTTTATCTTTAGTTTTGTTTTGTTTTGCTTGAGGGCAAGCAAATTTCTAAGTTTGGGGTTGTGATAACGGTTGAAAAACCGTTATTCTCATGTGCTATTTTAGACCAAATTACTCCCTTTACTGCATAGAATGAGCTTGAAATCAAACAAAACTCAATAAATGAGTCAGTCGAGAGTCAAAAGCTGTTTTTAGCGATATTATGCTAGTTTTGCATTGTTTTGCAGCAATTTTGATGGAAGTGAAGAATGAAGGTCAAGATAAAGGCTTTAGACTCAAGATAAAGGAAGAAAATCAAGAAAATAAGAGTCTAGAAACCACCCAACGGCAGAATTGCACCGCTGGGCGGCCAAATGCGAGGAGTTAGCACCAAGGCAGCGACGCGTGGCGGTTTTGCGATAAGAGGCAAACCGCCGGGCGGTGGAGAACTGACGCCGGGCGGTAGCATGGTAAGAGGCAAATCGCCGGGCGACATAAGTGTGACGCTGGGCGGTTGCCTGTTGGGCTCGGGTCTGTTTTCTGTTGCGCTGTTCAGCTATAAATAGCCCTAGTGCGATTTCATTCTCATTCTTTTGACAGAGAAGGGCGACCAAACCTACTTTTCACATTCTGGAGAGGATCTCTTGGATGCTTAGGCTCCTTTTCATCCTTTCTGGGGTTTGCTTTCCATATCTTCCATTATTTTCATCTTGGTTCACCATGACAATGGTGAACTAAACCCTTTTGTTGTTGGGGGAACAATGTAATCTTTTAATACTCTCTTTTATTGAAACTTTTGTTTGAATTATATGATTTTCATATGCGTTTATTATCAATTGTTGGATTCTCATACTGTGCTTAAAGCTTTTATCGTTTAACTCATTCGGTAACTGAGTTTTGCCTCTATTGATACGGGGACATACAGTAATGTCACGAACTGGTGAGAATTTCCTTGGTTAAGCAATACCACCTAGGGATAGGGAGGTAGGACGACCAATTGTATTTTGTTCGGTTTGTAATGTGTTGCTAGTTGCTAGGGGAGGCTAGGGATAGCAAGCCGGTAATTAGTAATAGGCCATTTTCGCCGAGGGATCGGGTTAAGGGGAGGCTAAGAAAATTTGCATACAATTAGATGATAAAGCAATTTAAAAAAGAGGAGTAAATAAGAGAGAAAGGATTAGATGAAATTGTAAACCCCCAACAACTCCATTCATTCATACTCTTTTCTAGTCAATTGAATTAACCTCATTGCATGTTTATTTTCTGTCTTTGCATTCACCACAATTATTAATTTTTCTTTCACAAGTCTTACGATTTTGATTCATACGAACGATAAGGCCTTTCGAGTCTCATGGGAAGAACGATAATGGGTTTTACCATTTTTATTACTTGAAACGATATGGTACACTTGCCATTTCGTTAACACTTGGATTACACAAAATCTAGTTTTTGAGCGAAAACAGGGCCCCTTAATAGACAAACATCTAAAAATTCCAGCATTTAGGAAAAATCTGCTGCAGACCGCTCAGCGTCAATGAAGACCGCTCAGGCGGTTTGCCTCAAGTCGTGCCACTGCTCAGCGCCAAAACAGATCGCTCAGCGGTGGCGGCTAGGTTTTCGCAAAAGCTCTTCCTAAATGGTCCTAATCTCCACTCTTTTACTACTTTCATCAAATCAGACCAAAATCATGCAATTCAATCGGTTCAAACAGTTCCTATTTCATCAATTCATGCATAAGAATCAAAAGCCCTAATTTATCATATTCCTAATCATGTTCATCAACAAATCCCCAAAATAGAAACCCTAGACATGAATTTGCATACTTACTTGAGTGGAGACTTTGAATGCTTGTAGAAAAGTTGTTCAATTGATGATGAATGTCCTCTCTAGTGCAAATCCCTCAACCAAAAACCCCAAACTTTGACAAAGCAATGTAGAAAATTGAATTTTTGGTGAGTGGGTGATGAGAAAGTGAGGAAATCTCTCTAAGAAGCTCTTGAAAGTGAAGGAGAGTGCTAGGGCTTAGGGAGACCGCTCAGGCGAAATGCAAAGAGGAGTTTCAAAGTGAAGAACTTTCAAAACCGCTCAACTTTTAAGAAAAATCGAGACCCTTAGCGCCGCAACCGTTCAGCGGTAAAATGGACCGCTCAACGGTCTGCGGTATTTTTCACTTCTCCTTCTTTGCTTTCTTTTGAGTAATCTTACCTTATAGCACTCAGTTTCAACTTTCAATTTTTCAATTATATGTCTTTCCCCTCTCAGATGCAACAATTAAACATGCAATGCAGTTAACACAGGATTAAAACAATACAATCAATTGGGTTGCCTCCCAGGTAGCGCTTGTTTAACGTCACGAGCCTGACCCAAACCTGTTTAGCACTCGTCAGTAAGTGCTTATCCTTCCAACACCCTTAAGTAATTGTGCTTACCTGCATCCCTCAATAGATGCTACCCAAAATTGTTGAAAAATTCAACAAATTACACTTCCAAAATCAAATAATCCTATAACTACAATTGTTTTTCAATACACGGGATTAAATCAAATGTCTTCAAATCTTTTTATCCCGGTTGGGTTTTTCATCTACCCAACTCATCAATTGTCTTTTATCCACTCTTTTGATGACTTTTGTGTATGGTTTTCTGATTTCCAACTTTCCATCTTCTCTGATCTTGATAACAATCCACTTCTTATTCTTGAATCTCACTTGTGCTCTTAGTGGAAGTGGTATATATTCTGAGTGGATAATGCCTCCTTTATCATCCTCCTCATCTTTAGGTACCTGCAAAACATTACAACTGTTAGAATTGATACCTAATGTGTTATCCTCTTCATTTGATACAACTTCCCTTCTTAACTTCTTATTTATGGCTCTCTTTTTAACTCTAACATTCTTCTCTTCAGAGCCAGTACATAAGAGCACATGCTCTTTATCTCTCATCATTATTCTTGCATCATGGACACTAATAAACATCTTGGATGTTGCCATGAAAGGTCTTCCAAGAATTATTGGAATCCTCTCATCTTCCATGCCCATGACAATAAAATCAGCCAGAAATTTTAGCTGCTCCACACTCACAACCACATTTTCCACCACACCAAATGGTGTTTTAATTGAACCATCCGCTACCGTCACAGTAAGATTAGACGCTTTTAATTTTCTTAAAGAAACACATGGGCATCACGTTAATGCTAGATCCAGAATCTATCATTGCTTCTCCTGCATCAACATCATTAATAGTACATGTCAAATTCAAACAACCTGGATCTTTTGCTTTTGGCGGATAATTCTTTGGAGGTTTAATATCAAATTCTTGCTCATCATAATCTTCATCTAAATCAATGGTTTCGCCCAAATAATATTTCATCCTTTCAGCATATACAGGAATCTATTGAATAATAGAAGGCACCACAGTCACTTGATTGAAAATTTCTTTGATTTGCCCATTGTGACTGAAATTTGTTTCCTCTTCTTCCTCACCTTCACTCCTATCTAGCTCAATAGTTTTTCTCTTTTCTTCTTCCTCATCACTGCTTTCAATCTCCACAACTTCGCTTTTAGTTTTTCTCTTGCTCCTTGTAACCACAACTTTACATTCTTCTTTATGGTTAACCTCAGTGTTAGCCCTAAATTGATTTTTCTCAGTAGTTTCAACCCTTTTTGACAGCTGCCCAATTTGCATCTCTAGAGATCTGAAAATAGCTTGATCATGGGCATGATTTGACTCATAAACTTTCAAGAATTTATCAAATCTATCACTTAAGTCTTTAACAAATTCCGTCAAATGATTAACCTGCTACCACATAAGAAAATGTTGTTGCTGCCTGAAGCCTCATGTTTGTCTAGATGGGTTATTTTATGTCTGACCAATACCAGGATTGTTCTTCCAACCTTGGCTAGAATTGCTTTGGTTGAAGTTCCCTTGCCTGTACTAATACTGATTTCCCATATAATTGGCTTCCTGCTGCATCTCCTCTGGTATAACACATTGACCGTTGATATGGTCACCACCACACATATCACATAGCTGTTGTGTTTGGGAGACATTACGAATAGGAAGTTGTGAGATGATCTTTGTCATCTGCAGGTAGATGCAAGACTCCCCTTTTCTGTGTAGGTACGCCTCTTTCAGTATAAGTTTCTTGCTCATTAGCCGCCATACTCTCTATCAAATCATAGACTTCATCTTCAGTCTTTTGTTTAATATCACCTCCAGCCGAGGCATCCATCATTATTTTAGACTGAGTGTTCAAACCTCCAAGGTATGCAAGAACCAAGGTGGTCTTGTCAAAACCATGGGTTGGCGTCTTTCTTAGCAAGCCCTTGAATCTTTCCCATGCTTGACCTAGAGTCTCTTCCAAGCCCTGTTTGAATGATGAGATCTCCAACTTTCCTTGAGTAATTTTGGACTGTGGAAAATATTTAGTGACAAACTTTGTAGCCACGGTCTCCCATGTGGTGAATGTTCCTTCAGGAAAGGAATTAAGCCACGCTTTAGCATTGCCCGCCAATGAGAATGGAAACAAGTTAAGCTTTACTCGTTCATCTGATACACCTGCCATCTTCACAGTATTGCAGATTTCACTAAACATTGTCAAATGATCGTATGGATTCTAAATTGACAAGTCGTGAAACTGGTTGCCTTGTACTAGGTGTATAAGTGCTGGATTCATCACCATGTTGGTTGTTTGATCTGTAGGCATGGCTATGCTATTGAAGTGGAAAGGACCAACAATATTAGATTGATCTACAAGAGTGCGTCTTGGAGGAGGTTGTTCAGCGATCTCCTCTGATCTTCTATTTGGTGAAGGTGATAATAATCTGCTAGGAGAAGGAAATGAATCCCTAGATGGGCGTCTGACTCTCCTTCTGCCCCTTGTCTCCCTTAAGCCTTCAAGAAGAGGTTGTGTATTTTTCTTGCTCCTAGTATGTCTTGTCTCCTGCTGCATGCACAAGAAACACAAACCCTAGTGGCACTTTTATATGAAAATAATAAAAAATAAAAAGATAAAAAATAAATATATACAAAATATTTGCAATCAAGTCAAAATTAATCAGTTTACACTACTCAAAAAGTTAAATCACGAGTCTCCGGCAACGGCGCCAAAAACTTGTTAAGACCCTGGCAAATGTACTAGATCGTTATTAAGTAATATAATTGGTAAACCCAATATCATTCTCCCAAAGGACTCAAAGGCCTAATCTTTCGTGTAACCGAATCGCTTAAGACTTGAGAAAAGAATTAAATTTAAGTTTTGAATGCAAAGAACAAAAACTAAACATGCAAATGCAAGTGATTCAATTTGGCAAGGAAAAACTGTGAATGGATGGAGTTGTTGGGGTTTACAATTTCATCTTATCCACTCATAAATATACTCTTCTTATGTAATTCACTTGTTTATCCAATTGCCATGCAAACTTTTTTGGTCTACCCTTAACCCAATCCCTTGGTGAAAATAGCCTATTATTAATTACCGGCTTGCTATCCCTAGCCTCCCTTAGTAACTAATAATGCAAAACGAATGGAAGCAAAATACAATTGATTGTCCTACCCCTATCCCTAGGCGGTATTAGCATAATCAAGGAATTTCCCACCAGTTCATGACATTACCGTACATCCCCGTATCAATAAAGACAAACAACTTTTACTGAATGAGTTAAACAATAAAAGCATTAAGCATAGATGAGAACCCAACAATTGATAAACCAAGTATATGACAAGCATATGAAATAAATAAGAATTTGGATAAATGAGAGTTTCAAAAGATTACATTGTTCCTCAACAACAAAGGGTTTAGTTCACAATTGTCATGGTGAAACTAGATGAAATATAATGAAAGAATGGAAAAGCAAACCCTAGATTGGATAAAAGTAAGCCTAAGCATCCAAGAAATCTTCTCCAAGGAGTGTAAAGTAGTTCTGGACTTCTTCCTCTGCCAAAGAATCCCTTTTCAAGTCGCACTGGAGCTATATATAGGCCAAAAAGATAACAGAATCTATCAAAATCCAAGCCCATAAAAACAGATAACCGCCTAGGCGCCAAAGTTCACCGTTTAGCGGTTTCCCTCTTGCCGCTTTGACCGCTCAGCGGTCAGTTTTGCCGCTGAGCGGTTTCCCTCTAATTGTTCTGAGCGCTCAACGATGGAACTTGGCGCTGAGCAGTCTGTAAACTCTTCTTTTCCTCCTTTTCTTTTCCTTTTCTCTAGTCTATGACCTTTCTACTTCACTTCTATCCTTAATATTCGTCAAAACCCTGCAAAACAATGTAAAACAAGCGTAATATCTCTAAAAACAACTTTTGACTCTCATGTGACACAACTTAAGAGTTTTACTTGATTCTTAGTTCATTCTAAGCCACAAAGGGTTGTTTTGATATCAAATTTATACATGAAAATAAAGGTTTTTAGAGCATTATCACTGAGCAAGAGCACACAATTGTCAAAGTGTTCTATGTATTTCAGCGCAAGGGAAGAGTTGCTGATGATGAATAAAGGGAGCCTATATAAAGAATCAAGCAAATACTCTTCCATTCTTCGAAACTAATCATTTAACGCTTTTAATCTATTAATATTAGTGTTAATCGATTCAAACGAGTACAACAGCTAGTTTTCAAAAACCAGAAAACTCCAACGGCTAGTTTTAATCGATTATTCTAAGGATTAATCGATTATTCCCTTGGCAGTTGAGTTTTCAGCACCTGTAACGTTTTAATCGATTAATACTTGGTTTAATTGATTTAAACCGTGCATTTTTTATTCTGAATAACAAATATAAAGTATGAATGTACAAGAATCAAAACCTACTACAAATCTAAGTCCTAAACAATAAACTACAATTATTACAAAAGCTTTTAATAACAAAAATAAGTCTTCAAAAAATCTTCATGAATCTTGACATATCTTGACTTGATTTGGTTATCATCAAAATTTCATATTCATCATTTTGCTAATATTCTCCTCCTTTTTTATGATGATAAAAAACTCCTTTGAATTAAAGCTTTTAGTAATAATCTGGATAAAAACACAACTTATGGAAGAAAAGAGCATTGGAGAATAATAATAAGCTTTAAGTATTTTCTCCCCCTTTTTGAACATAATTAAAAAGCTGTATTTAATTGTTCTCCTCCTAAGATAATACTCCCCCTTAATAAAAGCATGTATGCATATCAGCTAAATATATTTCAAAATTAAATATTTATTCAAACATACACCATACAAGATTTAAAACATATAAAAAATATGGCTAAATTTTGAAAAATGCACAAAAATGCACAAAATGGAAAAAATGCAATCCTAAGATCTTTTTTTTTTAAAAAAAAAATCCTAGATTTCTTCTAATGTTTACCCCTTTTGATATATCTCCAAATTCGTTGTAATGATATTTTGTTGAGATCTTCGTCTTGGGGATTGTCATCATTCTTTGCTTCATTTGTTGTCTTCTGCAAGTCTTCATCATTACCTGCATCTAATTTAACTGACTCAAGAGGTTTTGCCTCAAGGTCCACAATTTTATCAAAGACAAACATGCTTGGAATAAAAATTTTCTAAAATTTTGTTTTCCAAAAAATATTGAAAAAATTATTAAATGATAAACATTGTCCTTTGGGTTAAAAAAAATTGAGATCATTTTACAACCCAAATATATCTACCACTCGGACACCAAAATGCTTAATTTTACACTTATTTGAAGTATGACCCTTTTTCATACAATAAAAAAGCATGATATAAAGTTTGTGTTCCTATTAGTTGTTCCTTTTTCTACCCATGTTCCATGGGTTCTATTATTATGTTTATTTTTAATTTTAGGAACATACTTATTTTTAACAACTTTTTTACTTTCTCCATTATTCTTGCTACACTCACCTAAGGTTGTTTGTTTTAGTAGTTTCTTAAAATTTTCACAAGATGCACATTTATCACTACTAATAAATTTACCTTTTTAAAAAAATAAAATTTTATTTTTCAAATCTTTATTCTCTTCAAGAATATTTTCAAAATTTGATTTTAAATTTTTATTTTCTTTGAAATATTTTCAAAATCCGTTTTTAAATTTTTATTTTCTTCACAAATATTTTGAAAATCTGATTTTAAATTTTTATTTTCTTCGGAAATATTTTCAAAATTTAATTTTAAATTTTTGAAATCCATTTTCGATGAGCTTTATCTAAATTTTTAGATTCTATTAGTAAGGCAGCATATATTTCATGCAATTCATTTTCACTATATTGACTATAATTATCTAAATAGCTAGAATTACTTACTTAGCTAGCAGTGTCGCCATTTCCCATCAAACAGATGTTAACTTCTTCATCAGATTCGCTCAAATAAGAAATTGTCTCGTTGTCATCCTCCCATGCAATGTAGACCTTCTTTTTCTTGAAGTTTTTCTTTTCCTTCTTTTCTTCACCTTTCTTTTGATTTTGGCAGTCAGCTTTTAGGTGCCCCTTTTCTCCACAGCCGCAACATCGGTAATTTGAGGTAGATCCTTGGTTTTCTTTCTTTTCATATCTAAATCTTCCTTTACCTCTTGTTTCATAAACTTGTTTAACCTTTTGATCACAAGACTCAAATATTCTTCATCCTTCGAGTCTTCGTCTTCTATCCTGCTGTTGCTTCTTTCGACTTCGGATTTGAACGCCAATGTCTTTTTCTTAGTTTTGGCTTCTTCTTCATTGAGTCTTCCGAGAACAAGCTCATGCTGCCTCAATTTTTCGAACAGTGCCGCCATAGTCATTGTATTGAGATTTTGTGACTCAAAAATTGCAGTCACTTTCGATTGCCACGATTTGTCTAAAGATTTCAAAATTTTTATGTTCAACTCATCATTTTCAAATGGCTTACCTAATCCAATGAGGTGATTGACAATGTTGGTGAAGCGTTTCTGAACATCTGAGATTGTTTCTCCTTGCTTCATCCTGAACATTTCATATTCTTGGATCAAGGTATTCTTTCTCGCCCTCTTCACGTTGTCTGTTCCTTCGTGAGTTACTCTCAGTACTTCCCACATCTCTTGAGCAGTTTTACAAATGGAGACCCTGTAAAACTTGTCAACAATTAGAGCATATGCAATTATGTTTCGGGCTTTCACATCATTTTGAATTCTTTTCTTTTCGTCAGCAGTCCACTGAGTATAGGATTTTGGTTCTTGCGAACTGTTAGTAAGAATAGACGGACCAGAAGCACTGACATCCTAAATTTCACAATCTATAGACTCAATAAAAATTTGCATTCTAACAATCCAGAATGCATAGTTTTCACTTGCGAACAGAGGTGGTCTATTGATAGAAGCACCCTCTACAAAAGTTTGATATGATCCTGCCATTTGAATAACTATCAAATCGAGCTCTGATGCCAATTGTCAGAGCGGGTGCAACGGAATGGTTAGCGTGGAATAACAAACCAAGAGGGGTTTTAATAAAAACATGTGCCTTTTAACTTCTTCTCAATTTTTACTATGCAAATAATAAATATAAAAAAAAGAGTAAGGTTGGGAGAAATTTGCATAGATGAATTTTATATTGGTTCGGATCTTACCAATCCTATGTCCAGTCGCTTATTTCAAATCAAGATAAACAGTTCACTAAGCACAAAACAATTACAAACTACATTCACAAAGAAACAATTTGTAAGAGTTTAGAAACCAGCTCTCTTGATACCACATGAGATGAACCTGCACCTCATTTGAATCATCACAAAGGATGAGACGCCTCCTTCGAATACTTCATGAAGGATGAAACACCTCCTCTGAATACTTCACGAAGGATTATCCTTTTCCACACACCTCCTCAGACGCACCAAGGATGAACCAACTATTCCTCCGTCACCGTAGTAGCAATGTACCAGCACCACATACAAGAGTTTCCTTACCTGAGCAAGAGCACACAATTCTCAAAGAGTTCTGTGTATTTTAGCGCAAGGGAAGAGTTGCTGATGATGGATAAAGGGAACCTATATAGACTCAAGCAAATACTCTTCCATTCTTCGAAACTGGCCATTTAACACTTTTAATAGATTAATATTGTTGTTAATCGATTAAAATAAGTACAATGACTAGTTTTCAAAAACTAGAAAACTCCAACGGCTAGTTTTTATCGATTATTCTAAGGATTAATTGATTAACTAATCGATTAGGAAAGGTATTAATCGATTATTCCCTTAGCTGTTGAGTTTTCAGCACCTGTAATGTTTTAATCGATTAATACTTGGTTTAATCGATTAAAACCGTGTGTTTTTCATTCTGAACAACAAATATAAAGTATGAAGGTACAATAATCAAAACCTACTACAAATCTAAGTCCTAAGCAATAAACTACAATTATTACAAAAGCTTTTAATAACAAAAATAAATATTCAAAAGATCTTCATGAATCTTAACATATCTTGACTTGATTTCGGCATCACCAAAACTTCATATTCATCATTTTGCTAACATATGTTAACTTGAGACGACTTGTTGCGCAGATAATTGCTGATGTATAAGTATTATATTACATGGAATTTGTTATTTAAATAAAGAGTGTTTGACGTGACACCAAATGTAATTGTTTATTTAGATATTTGTTCAGAACATTTTTACTGAAATAGGATTAGAGAAAGAGAATTATGGATTTGGTCAATGGAAGAAGAGGAATTGAAATCCTAGAGAAGACGAAGACAATCGGCTGCATTCTATCAATCCGAAACCCATTAGGGTTTTTCGCCTCTCCCACCAAACCAATTGGTATCTCCTCCACTCATGCGCGTCCGCCTCAGCCTCCACCCAACCGACCATCGCCAGTCGCGGTCCAAGGTGTCGCCAGCACCACTGTTCAAATTCAGAGCAAAGATAAGAGAATGAAAAAGAGGAAACCCACACATTGCTTCTGGTAGTAATACAAAAAAAAGGCACTTGAAGGCAATATGCCTGTGATTCTTCTGGTAGTACTGTAGCAAGTTTAAACTGGCCAACACATTGCTTCCGTATCTATGAAGAAAATTATTATGCTTCAGCTTTTACGAGATATTTATATATGTTGTCTTTTAGTTGTTTTAACTGCAATAAGCTCTGTTTTTCTTCCTTCAGATATACTCTCTCAATTCAATGATATGAGAATTTCTTCAACCAATGAAAATCCATCTTTGGTTCTTGTTTCTCCTCTATTAAATGGCAAGAATTACCCTTCTTCTGGGCTCAGGCTATGAAACTGCCCTTAAATCCAAGAACAAGATGAAATTCACCAAGCAACACATATGGATTATGAAAAGTTATACTGAATTAAAAAGTTCATCAAGTTTTTGAACAAGTCTCCCTAAATTCTTCAAGGATATTGAAGTTAAACCAAGAAGAGTTTACTTCAGGGTATACTCTATGGAGTTTCTTGTAGTACTCATCAATGACCAACAGGATTAGTTTCTAACGTTGACTTTGAAACTTCATATCAAAACATCTGTTATTATATAAATAACAAAGACAACAAAGCACAACAAATAAGCAAGAGTTGACTTTGAAGCATGAATCAACGCTATAAGGGCCACTGATTGCTTCCATTAATTATATGACCTCTGGCAAGAGAAAAGGAAGAAACTGATAGTGTTTTCCTCATATCACTTTCTCCTCATTCCTCATTTCAACAATTGTTCTAGATATCAAGTTTATGTTTCATAAACTCAAATTTTCCCACTTACTTCTGATTTTTTTTTTCTTTTTCCCTTTGCAGATATCTTACATATTCCTATTTATATACAAAGAAGGATCCCCGTGTCCACTTTCCAATCCAACACCGTATATACTTTGTCTTTAAGTTATATTCAAAATTAACATGTACTTGCTTCTCTCTTCCATATTGTTTTCTATGTTGTTTTCATTTATCCCTTGGTTATTTCGAAAATTGAAGAGTATGAAGGATAAAGCTGTGTGAGACAACAATGTTCCTCGAATAAAGCATGATGTGTTTGTTAGCTTCAGTGAGGACATTTGTCGTGGGTTTCTTACTCATTTGACAAACACTTTCCGGGTAGAGTGGGTTTCGAATATGATTTTCCCAAATTGGGGTTACGCGATTCTAGGGTTTCCTCTTTGTGATTGGGTTTTCGAATTTGTGTGTAGGTTTCGAATGGAGGTGCAAGCTGCCATGGTTGCGCGAGATTGATGATGGAGGTCGTGATTGAGAAGATGCTCGTGAGTTGGTTCCAGACAATGTCGTGCACACATAGAGAGATTGACAATCCTCTGTAATGCTTTTGCTGCATCATGTGGGATTAATGGTCGCCATTGATCAATGATATGCTTTGCTAATGACTGGCGCCAGCGAAACTCCGAGATCGGTAGCCGGCGACGAGGTCCATGGGGGATTGACCAGATCCGGATGAGTTCTCTAAGGTTCAATTAGGAACAAATTTCTTGGTTTAGGAATAAATTTTGCCACGTTAAAAACTCTTAATTTAAAAAAAAATTCCACCTGATAAAACACATTTACATCGGCGTGTACTACGTCAGCACCAATTAACGCCATCTGTGACAACTTAAGAGATAGAACAAAATTGACTCAATTTTATAAATATTAAGACTCAATTGAGACAATTACAAATATAAAGATCCACTTCAAATTCTCATGCAATATCTAAAAATTTTAAACCTTATTATTAATATAAACATAACCAATTTGGTATCGGTTGGATAAAGTTTACTCCGATAAAATTAATATATTGTATAACACATTTTCATTAAGTCTATCCCGAGTAAAATTGTTCTAGTGCGTGACATCACATATTAAATGTAAATGAGCAATGTATTACGAAGAAAACAGCAAGATTATTATTTTAACATTTATGGATTGAGAATAATATCATTATTTTTATAAGGTTTTTCATGACTGATTTAATACATAATTTTATGAATGTTTTTTTTTCTAAAGACAAACAAAAAAAAATAGAGTATCTTAAGTTTACATTGTACTATTTTCCTAAATATTTCTAAAAGAAATTAAAACTAAAATGTAAATGAGCAATGTATTACAAGAAAAAAACAATATTATTATTTTAACAATAATATCATTATTTTTATAAGGTTTTTCATGACTGATTTAATACATAATTTTATTAATGTTTTTTTTCTAAAGACAAGCCAACAAAAAATAAAGTATCTCAAGTTTACATTTGTACTATTTTCCTAAATATTTCAAATTAAAACTAAAATGAAATAGTTGTCTCCAAAAATCAAATTTAATTTATCTATAAAAATATATTAATATAATTTATAAAAATTAATCTGTAGATAATTTTTTTTTTATATATAGAAAGTTAGTTACTTTATATTTTGATCTTATTTTCTTATCATAAAAATATGTTTAAAAGGTTTATCTATAAACTTACATATGTATACTGTAACATCCCAATAAATATATAATAAAAGCTATATTTTATTCTAGGAGTTATCATAACAATAATAGAGAACAATGAAAAGATAAGCACAAAAGTAGAGATGGAATATGAAATAACATAAAGAATTAAAAACTGTACAAGAAGATGCAAGTCTAATTACAATTTACAGAACTAGACCTAACGGTCATGGTACAGTTCAGGACCGAACGATATTACAAAAGGGGGGTATCTACACCGCACGGTTTTACAAAATAATTAACCTAACAGTTATATACATGAGGTGAAAAGTAAAACCTAAACTAAGGACTGGATAGTCCTGCACAGCTCTCAGGCATAGCGTCTAAAGGTTGCTCTGCTTGTAGGGCATCTTCCAAAGTATCTTCATGATCACCCTCTGCTCACACCCAAAAGGATGATCATTGCAGTGAAGAGAACAACCGAATGGATAAGACTGAACGACAAACATAGACAAGATAGGAAAATAAGGGTAAACTTATGTAAACTTAATTAATCATTTTCACATACACAAAATATATCAATAATTCAAGTATATCATTCCAATTCGAATGGTAAACATCATCATAACCACTTTCTCTTAGACACTGTCCGAACGGTATGAACCATGTAGGCTCGCCGCTCTTTGCACCCGAGTGGACCTAGCTGGGATACACTCAACAGACCGCCACCCGAGGTTAGTCTAGTGGAACCACCTCGATATAGAAATACCTTGAGGCTAAAGGACCTCCTGTCATTCCCACGCATGAGTTACCCTTCTCTACCTGAGAAGGCGTAATCACGAAATATCAAGATAGAGCAGAACCTGAGTCTTAGCCACGGTCATACTTTACCAATACAATTCCAATCATGAGCTATTCCTCCCTGAAATACTCTTAAATCATAATAAACTCATTCATAATTTATTTCTTTCTCTTATAGACAATACTGATACAAAATGACCAAACGGTGATGAGGAGACTGAGTACCAAAGGATTTCAACAAGTAACCGAATGGTCAGAGACAAAATAAGACACTAAATAAAACAAGGGGTTCTAATAGGTGACTGAACGGTCTAGCAGAGAATAAAACCGAACGCTTTTGAAAAACAAGACACGCAATTTTATACATGAAGAAAACGAACGATAAACAACATAAGTAACTTTTGGAAGGAACCGAATACAAAGTTTGTAACTTTAGCCAAATGCCTTTATGACCAATAGAAGTTCTCTTCAATAAAGCGAGTACCAGTACAAAATCGAACACTCTTTAGGAAATTAAGTGTCAGTCTAATACCGAACACTTGTATAACCGAATGCTTGGTTTATGGCCGAACATTCTTAAAGTAAGTATTAATAAAAATATGAAACCGAATGCTTCATAAATTAAGTGTCAATCTAATACCGAACACTTTATCGAAGGATGAGGTTATCTTCAGAAGCCGAGCATTAGCACAGGCCGAACGCTCAACATAAATCAATTAGGATATCGATTGGTCGTCAACCCAAATCTCGAACGGAAGAGAATTTGGTCAAGACCGAACGGACTAAGCAATAAGAAACTCATCAATGAAAGCTAAACGGACTAACCAATGAAAACTGGACGGAAATAAATGAGAAACTCACAAATGAAAACCAAATGGACTTAATCAATAAAAACCATACGAAAATCAATGAGAAACTCAGCAATAAAATCGAAACAAACTAACCAATGAAAACCGAACGAAAATCTGCAGAATTTAGCAGATTTAAGGATGACCCTATTTCTACCTAGTTCTTGCCCATTTATCAACCATAAAAACATTCAAAACAACATGTAACATCGCAACATTGATCAATTCATCAACATACCATCATTTAAACATACAAATATCCAAAACAACAATCATAATTAAATTACAAGCTTCTCTTACCTCAACTCTAGAAATCCTAAGCTCTCAAGTGATACCGAGATGAAAAATCAAAGTCTCAGCTTCCTACACGTTAAGATTTTAAGACCAAGAGACACCTAACATATAGAGTCAGGAAAAAGGGACTTGGTTGCTCACATGCAACCCAAAATAGTGTTTGCATGCCTTTAAAATGGAAAGTCTTCAAAGAAGGAAGAGTTATTGGTCTTACCAGTCCAACACAGAAAAACCGGTCGGTTGAACTTAAGAGCTGGACTCCAGAAATCCTTAGGAGTCGCCTGAGAAGTGATCGGAACATTAAAATAGTGAGAATTCTAGAGAGAAGGAGAAGGATTTTAGAGAGAATGAGGAGAAAATGAAAGTTTCAGAAGATTGAAGAAGATGAGTTGCATGCAGAAAGTGGAGCGTGATTTGAAAATTTCATTTTAATTACTTCTGCCCAAAACCGATCGGTCCAGTCACCTTCTGCCATGTGTATTCCACTTTGTGAACTTTCCTCATGCTCTCTCAGTGACACGTGTCCCACTCGTGTGGGGAATTTGTTGGATATGACAGCTTGTCTCCCACTCACCCAAAGAGAATTTATGGGACGTGACATTCCCCCCAACAAATAAAAATTTTCGTCCTCGAAAATTAGGATCTACCCAAGCACCCATGACTTGGCCGACCGGTAAGACTAATCTTACCTAAGAATTTAGACCGAAAGGTCAGAACACTTTTCTACTAAAAGCGTGACTGCATGGTTGGGAAAAGGAATAACTCCATTATGAGCCGAGTACTTTGACAAGGGATGAGTTTCCTTGGAGTTGCTTAGGGTGGCCTTTCATAAAGCTTGGCCAGTTGCGCCTAGACCGATCGATGAGGTTGGGTAAGTACCGAACGGTCTTTAAAGAAATAAGGTGAATAACTAGAATATCTGGAATGAATGACCAAAAGATAAAGAGAACTGAAGATTTTGAATTCAAAATCCAAGGGTCCAAGAACCCGAATGGAAATTGTTTAAATAAGGGAAACCAACACATAATGGGGATATGGCCGAACGGTAAGTTAAATACCGATCGGTGAAGAGTTGGTGTTGGTCACAAGTCTTGCTTAGGAATCATGAAAATGGTGGAAAGTTTTCTAAGGGTTTATGGTAAAAGACTAAACCGTTTAGTGAGTTGTTGGGTTCTATTTGGAAATCAAGCAATAGAAAACCCGAGAAGGAAGTGGTCTGAATATTAGTGGGAGTGAATTCCTGAACATACAGAATGACCGAACAGTTATAAGCAAAAGGCTGAATACCGATGGTCTAACCAACGGACCGAACGGTAAACCAATTGGTTTGAGATGTTAAGAATATCAATCGATCGACTAAGTCCTATACACTGAACGGTAAGAGGGTAAGGTTTGAGCAATTAAGTGCTCGTTATAGAAAGAAAACAAACGACAATAGTCAATTGAAGAAAAATATATGAACGGTATTGACCACTATAGTTCAAACCGAACGGTTATTGAGTCAAAGGAAAGGAAAGAGTGAGAAAGTGAAAGATAATAGGGGAAAAGTTGTCACCTCTTAAATTCTTTCTATGATACGACCTCACCAGAATTCCCTAAGTTTTATTGCTCGAATCTAGAGGACAAGGTTGTGATTATTAACTCCATAAATCTTATTGAGTTAGGCGCCTCCATGCTCAAATGCGAGGAAGAAGGAGATTTAGTAGTCCTCTCATGAATATGACGGAAGAAAGAACTACGAGAAGTACAATGGACTATATAAACCGAACGCTAATTACAACAAAGGCCGAATCAATGTAGACGAGTTACAATTTGAGTTGGTAGTAATGACCGCTTAGTTAGAAACAAAGTTGAATTTGCATGACTGATCGGTAGCTGATAAAGGAAGTTCGGTCGCGAAGGATTTATGTAAGACCGAACAGTTCCTATTGCTTCTTCAATGATACATTCTTGAACTTGATCGAGCGTTACGACAACTTCTTTTCTTTGATTTGGAAGAATAAATTTCTTCTTTCCTCAATCAACCAGAAAGTGGTTGGTAGCTAACTAAACCATTCCCAAATTATCTCTAAGCTTTCGAAGGATAAGCAAACAATGTTTACCTGAAGTAGCTGCTTGAACTCCCGTTAACGCATACACTAGGCCAACAGTTGGTGCCCGTCCATCACTTCTTTGAGGAATCCTTCCAGCAACTGGGGGTCTCATGACCGCTCGTCCTCCCATGTTACACTCGGTATCAAAGTGTCCATTCCTTCCACATCGAGTGCAATACTTGGACCTCCCTAGTTGAGGGCATGTACACCTGTAGTGTGGCCCTCCGCAGTTGAAACACGAGATCGAGCTTTGCTGCCCTGACCGATCGGCAGATGCAGATGCTTGTGAAGAGGAATCGGATCCTGTGGGAAAAGGCCGAGAGTAAGGTGTCCTCCTTACACCGAGACCGCTCGTGGATGGTGTTGGTCCCCGAACGGCTTGTTGCTGCTTCTTATGTCGTTCATCTTCTAGCATATTTTTCTCCAGTACCTTAGCCCTCTCCACTAAGGCAGGAAATTTCTGAATCCAATTACTAGCAATAATTGGTTTCAGGTCTTCTCTTAAACCATTCTTAAATTTCCGACACTGCCATTCTTCATCCATCCTCATTGTATAGAACCTCATCAAATGCTTGAACCTGTTAGCGTACTCGAACACTGTCATTCCTCCTTGTACCAGTTGGAGGAACTCCACTTCTTTAGCGAACCGAACGCTATTTGGGAAATACTCCTCATAAAATTTCTTCTTGAATATTTCCCAAGAGATTGGGGTATGCTCGTCCTCTAGCAGCATCTTTGTACTACCCCACCAATGACCGGACTATCCAGTCATCAAGTATTCAGTAAATGTCAATCGGTTTTCGTCTCCACACCTCTTGGCATCATAGATTCTTTCCATATCACGAAGCCAATGGTCGGCCTCATCTGTGCTACACTTCCCATCGAACTTATCCGGACGGTGCTGGAGAAAACTCTCCAAACTCCATTCGGTCTGGTTGTTCGAGGAAGAACCGAACGGTCTGCCAGACGACATTCCGTTCGTCACCAACTCCATGAGTTGCCTTTGAGTTGCTTCCATTGAGACCCTAACAGCTTCTAAGTGTTGCAGCGCGATCGTATTTTGCTGGGCTAAAGTGGCATTCTGTTGAGTCAGATTGGCATTTTGCTGTTGAAGCGTTGCTAGGACAGACTCCAACAAGTTGTTATTGTTGCTAGATGAGTCTCGTTCGGTCGGTTGAGGGCGAGGTCTAGGAGCCATCTTGTGTTTTCAACAAAAAGAAAGATTCATTAGTTCATAAGAGATCAGAATATTCTGACTGAACAGTAGAGTACACAACATAAACATGGTGTACCCATAACCTACAGGCAATCTAAGAATGAGACTGCTCTGATTCCATTAATGTAACATCCCAATAAATATATAACAAAAGTTATATTTTATTCTAGGAGTTACCATAACAATAATAGAGAACAGTGAAAAGATAGGCACAAAAGCAGAGATGGAATATGAAATAACATAGAGAATAAAAAACTGTACAAGAAGATGCAAGTCTAATTACAATTTACAGAAATAGACCGAACGGTCATGGTACAGTTCAGGACCGAACGATATTACAAAAGGGGGGTATCTACACCACACGATTTTACAAAATAATTAACCGAACGATTATATACATGAGGTGAAAACTAAAACCTAAACTAAGGACCGGACAGTCCTGTACAGCTCTCAGGCATAGCGTCTATAGGTTGCTCTGACTGCAGGGCATCTTCCAATGTATCTTCATGATCACCCTCTGCTCACACCCAAAAGGATGTTCATTGAATTGAAGACAACAACCGAACGGATAAGACCGAATGGCAAACATAAACAAGATAGGAAAATAAGGGTAAACTTATGTGAACTTAATTAATCATTTTCACATGCACATAAAATATATCAATAATCCAAGTATATCATTCAAAGTCGAACGGTAAACATCATCATAACCACTTTCTCTTAGACACTATCCGGACGATATGAACCATGTAGGCTCGCCGCTCTCTGCACCCGAGTGGACCTGGCTGGGATACACTCAACAGACCGTCACCCGAGGTTAGTCCAGTGGAACCACCTCGATATAGAAATATCTTGAGGCTAAAGGACCTCCTGTCATTCCCACGCATGAGTTACCCTTCTCTACCTGAGAAGGCGTAATCACGAAATATCAAGATAGAGCAGAACCTGAGTCTTAGCCACGGTCATACTTTACCAATACAATTCCAATCATGAGTTATTCCTCCCTGAAATACTCTTAAATCATAATAAACTCATTCATAATTTATTTCTTTCTCTTATAGACAATACTGATACAAAATGACCAAACGGTGATGAGGAGACTGAGTACCAAAGGATTTCAACAAGTGACCGAATGGTCAGAGACAAAATAAGAGACTAAATAAAACAAGGGGTTCTAATAGGTGACCGAACGGTCTAGCAGAGAATAAAACCGAACGCTTTTGAAAAACAAGACATGCAATTTTATACATGAAGAAAACGAACGATAAACAACATAAGTAACTTTTGGAAGGAACCGAATACAAAGTTTATAACTTTAGCCAAATGCCTTTATGACCAGTAGAAGTTCCCTTCAATAAAGCGAGTGTTAGTACAAGACCGAACAATCTTTAGGAAATTAAGTGTCAGTCTAATACCGAACACTTGTATAACCGAACGCTTGGTTTATGACCGAACGTTCTTAAAGTGAGTAATAATAATAATATGAAACCGAATGCTTCATAAATTAATTAGGATATCGATTGGTCGTCAACTGAAATCTCTAACAGAAGAGAATTCAGTCAAGACCGAACGGACTAAGCAATAAGAAACTCATCAATGAAAGCCAAACGGACTAACCAATGAAAACTGGACGGAAATCAATGAGAAATTCAGCAATAAAAACGAAATGAACTAACCAATGAAAACAAGACGGAAATCAATGAGAAACACAGCAATAAAAACGAAACGGACTAACCAATGAAAACCGAACGGAAATCAATGAGAAACTAACAAATGAAAACCAAATGGACTTAACCAATGAAAACCAGATGGAAATCAATGAGAAACTCATAAATGGAAACCAAATTGACTTAACCAATGAAAACCGGATAGAAATCAATGAGAAACTCATAAATGGAACCCAAATGGACTTAACCAATGAAAACCGAACGAAAATCTGCAGAATTTAGCAGATTTAAGGATGACCTTATTTCTACCTAGTTCTTGCCCATTTATCAATCATAAACACATTCAAAACAACATGTAACATCGCAACATTGATCAATTCATCAACATACCATCATTTAAACATACAAATATCCAAAACAACCAATCATAATTAAAGTACAAGTTTTCCTTACCTCAACTCCAGAAATCCTATGCTCTCAAGTGATACCAAGATGAAAAATCAAAGTCTCAGCTTCCTACACGTTCAGATTTTAAGACCAAGAGACACCTAACATTTAGAGTTGGAAACATAGTCAGGAAAAAGGGACTTGGTTGTTCACATGCAACCCAAAATAGTGTTTGCAAGCCTTTAAAATGGAAAGTCTTCAAAGAAGGAAGAGTTCTTGGTCTTACGAGTCCAACACAGAAAAATCGGTCAGCTGAACTGAAGAGCTGGATGCCAGAAATCCTTAGGAGTCGCCTGAGAAGTGATCGAAACAGTAAAATGGTGAGAATTCTAGAGAGAAGGAGAAGGATTTTAGAGAGAAGGAGGAGAAAATGAAAGTTTCAAAAGATTGAAGAAGATGAGTTGCATGCAGAAAGTGGAGCGTGATTTGAAAATTTCATTTTAATTACTTCTGCCCAAAACCGATCGGTTCAGTCACCTTCTGCCAAGTGTATTCCACTTTGTGAACTTTCCTCATGCCCTCTCGGTGATACGTGTTCCACTCGTGTGGGGAATTTATGGGACATGACAACTTGTCTCTCACTCACTCAAAGAGAATTTATGGGACGTGACATATACAACTTTAAACTCGTTTTTGTTAATTTTTATTTTTGTAATATTGATAAAAGTTAATCACTATGAAAATATTTTTAAAGACATAGCGACTATGTAGTAATTTTATGATAATACGGTTTATTTTATATCTAGAGTGGCATATTCCAAAATCAATTATTGAATAATTTGAATTTCGTTCCAGTTACATATATTGGTGTTTTTAATGAACCAATATGTTACTTTCGTATTTGAAAAAAAAATGGAACTATGATTAATACATATTTGAAAAGAAAGTATAACTATTTAATTTTGGATGTAGATGCTGCTAATTGAACTGAAACATGTTACTTTCGTTACGAAGAGGTCGGTTTGTCAGGATTAAGGGGTTTTAATCACACTATCATATATGGTAAGCTGGACCTTATATAATATATGCAAACTCGCTTATCATATAATTAAATCTTATAAGTGATGCTGACTTATATCAACTTTTTTTGGCGTATTAAAACTTAAAAGTTTACAACTTGGACATTAATAAATGCTTTATGAAACCTCTTAAAGAAAAGGACCCCTATGTTACTTCTAGCATTTGGCATTTTCTTTAGCTGCCAAATTTATTAATATGCAAAGAGATATAACATAATTCTTAATCCTTTGTCAAAACCAAAACTAGTGAATAGTTAATCTTCTTGATAAATATATATTTTTAATTTTTAGTAAAAATAACAATTAGTCTCTCTTCAAAAATTTAAACTAATTTAATCCCTCATCTTTATAATAGTATGAATTTATTTTTTAAAATCAAATTTTGTTAAGTTTATTTGAGATTTTAAATACATTTATCAATTAACATGGAAGAAAAAATGTGTAAAACAATATAAATAATTCAAATACTATTATGAAATATAAATTTCATTAAATTTTATTAAAAAGACTTCACATATTTATAAAATTGAAGAATTAAATTAAAATCAAAGTTAACTTTTAAAAAAAAAACTAATTTTAATTTTTATTAAAAATTAAAGGATAAAATATATTTAATTTTTATTTTTTTTATGCCTAAAGAAAAAAGAAGTTCAACATAAAATAAAAACCTCAACTGTGTGAATATTCTGGAATCATGCACATTACTAAATAGATTTAAAATGTCAAATATCAAACAAACACATTATTTAGTATGAATGTTATGAAGCACTAACTCTTATTTCCTTTAATTATAAAAATAATCCAAATTTGTGTGGTCAATTTAGAAAAAGTTAATAAGCAATTTAGAATCATTCGGCATGAAGTAAAAAACTAAATTTTCTATCAATTTACAAATATGTATATATTTATAGATGATGATTAAGGAAGATTTCAAAGTATAAAACAACCTTAGGTTAAGACTTTACGTCCTCTTCAATATTTTCTTAAGATCAAGGCCGCCTAATTGTAGTTTATCAAAGAAAATTTTTTGTATAAAATATTTCAGAGGAGAAAACTCCTTATAAATTGCAAATAATTTGACCCTCGTGCGAACCTTGAGTTGAAGTTCATGCCAAACTAAGAGGATCCATATATTTTGATCGAGGAATATACCAAAGATGTGTAAAAAGGTAAAAATATCTTAGCTTGATTATATGTCTTTTTCTTTCTAAGTTGAAATTTTGTTTATTAAATGCATTTGCAAAAGTAATTGGCGCGTAGTTATTTAGATCATTAGCCACACGAAATCAATTTGGACATATGTAATTTGGTTAGTGGATGTAATATTGTCTTGTGAATGGGTAGAAAATAAAAATGTTATCAACAATTAATAAGCTAAGTCAACTTTTTATCCCTCCCTTAATGTAATTTTTATGAAAGAATAAAATATATAAAATTAGGATCAACTCATTGTCATTTTCACTAATCCTTCTTCAGGACCCAGAATCTCATATGTAGAGAAATGTCAACAATACAGTTTCTTTAGAAATCACAAATTCTTGTGGATATATATAATATTTTATTGAACATGTCTCTCTTTCCTAATTCTAGTTTTTAATAAAGTTTAAATAATAATAGAATGTTGCTGGCTTCCTTTACCATATATATATATATATATATATATATATGTATATATATATATATATGTGTATATATATATATATGTATATATATATATATATATATGTATATATATATATATATATATATATGTATATATATATATATATATGTATATATATATATATATGTATATATATATATGTAAGAAGCTAGATATTATTATTAGTTTAATAATTTAAAAACATTAACTAAATTTAATTTTTATCTATTTATTTTTCTTATTTTTTTCATTTATTTTCTATTATACTTTGGTTTTAATATCATTTTTATTTCTATTTTTATATTTGTTTTTGAAAATATTTTTTCCTGTGATTAAGTAACCGTGTTAATTCGTTTTATAATAACAATGTTACTAATGACTTTTCACATAATTTAGTAGTTTATAAGTAACCGTGTTAATTCATGTTTATATTTGTTGAGTTCAACCCAACCACTTTAATTTGTTTAGTAAATGAGTGAACTTAACTTGGCGATTATAGATTAAATGTGTTAAATCACTTAATTTAAAAATAAGTTAATTTTCTCAAAAAATTATTTAATTTTAGAAAAAAAAATTAACAAAAATAAATAGTAATATTTTACTGATTCTTAAATTTGTAATACTGATAATTAGAATTTTTAAACCAAATATAAGTCTTAACTCTTTGCCAATCAACATTATAAAATACTGAAATATCACGACTGTGTGTTAAATTTTTGTACTGAGACACAATCCTCTTCTGTTCATTATATTTTATGCTCGTCAAACATGAGTATCATTTCCTTCATCCAATTTTAAAAACCTTTTATTATCTACCTTTAATAAAGTTTATATCTATTAAACTCATTGGTATTTAACTCGACGGAAGCAATGTAAATTTGTGGTATATAACTTTTTTAGTGCTTAAGGATATAATAGTTCAACCATGGATGCTTGGAATGATTTGAAAGAATATTGAAATTTAACTGTAGTTATTAATGAAATAAACATGCAACATGCACATATGACATGGTTATAAAGAGGATAATGAATATTTTCGGTATCATATTGAAATTTTTTAGTGTCATAATTTTTATTATTACTCATTTATTTTAAATAAATAGTTTTAATTATTATTAAATGAAAATATTAATACAAATTGTCAACTATTCAGATATTGAATGTTTTTCAAAAGTATTATACTAGTAGAAAAACAACGTACAACGTCAAATATGTTGAGTCTTTTCTGTCGAATTCGAAAATGATGTCATATCGAAATACATTAAATTCATGTCAAATTTAAAATTTTCTAACGTTTTTAATTTTGTCAATATACGATATTAAATTAACGCCGAATATAATAAAATAATTATTTTTTTCATTAATTTACCCATCTTTCACATTTTTAATATAGGAAGAAACTCCTTTGAGTTACTTCATGCCATAATAATGGAACGCCCACTTAATTTTGCAGTAATATTGGTTTTTATGATGAGGTGTTGCTACTCGACTATTATACATAGAATTAAATATTATTAAGTATATATAATATAATTAAAATTTTCAATTTTATATTAGATAAAATATACATTATAACAAAAATGATTTTTCTTCAACTTATCTATCATTTCTATGATATTTCTCATTTTTCTTTCTTCAATCAAATAATTTTTTTTCTTTCTCTTTTTACTTTGTGCTTACACATCAACATAAGAGTAGAATGGGATAAAATTAAAGAAAATAAATAAATAAACATTATATAAACAAAAATGAAGCCAAACAATTCATTATATATAAATTGTCCGTACAAATATTCTAAGGTATTGTCTTTTCTATTATGATTTATGAACTTTTTACTTAAATGACTCTAATTCACGTAGTTAATCACCTTAATTAGTCTTTAGGTTAATCATTTGTGCTAATCATAGATTAATCATGGTTTTATATTGGTCAACTTAGTTAATAACTTTTGCAGAGGTTGCTCAGATAAACATGTACTCGACCATGTCATTATGGTGCAGATTTATCTTATTAGGGCCAAGTACAACTAGGCATAGGAGGCTAAAATGTCCTTTCACATATATGATACAATAGCCCCTAGGATAGGTATGTCTATAGTTAAGTCTTAAGCTTGTCACTATGGTGTCAACCTCTAGTGTCACACAATTACGGAAAGAAAATTTGTGTTTCTTTGGTTGTGTAACCCTTATGGATATAATACTTCTTTAGTCTCGAGAAACGTAATGACAAAGAAGTTGTAATAATGAAGTGTCAAGTCTAACTATATGTGAGAGATGAAAAGTTGTTAGGTGACAAAGGAAATGAGACGACGCTTAAAAGGTGAAGAATCGTGACCTGACCCTTACATTTGAAGAGATCTAAGGGTTGAGATAAAGGGTTCGAAACAAGAGCTTGTGAACATGTTGCTATAAATAAAGGGTTCATTTGTCCCAATTGAGCATCCTGGTTGTTGAGAGTTTCCTCTACTACCGATATCATTTAAGAGAAGTTCATTATCTTAGCATCGTTTAGTAAGAGGCATGTCTCATAATGGTTCCAACATGAGTTTTGGTGATGGGACGAGTAGTGATAGTAGTTAGGCTTTATCATCCTCAAGGCACGCCATCATCAAGGGATTGAAAGGTAATTCGAGAAGTAATCATAAGGAATCGGGAAGATCCTCTTATGGAGATTGCCAAAGACAAGTTGTCTATGAAGAAAGGTTATATGTGGGTAGAACCTTTAGTTATGAAGTATTTTTCTAAGTTTAGGTGATCGAAACTACTAAATTCTTGGGTGAGTAGTATATATAAATATGTTTTAGAGTGAAAAGGTAGAGGATACAATATCCTTATGGAGGGTATGTGTTAACGGAAATTGGCAAACGTACCAGATTGTTCCAAGTAATATAATTGGTAAAACCTAATATCGTTCTTCCCAAGAGACTCGAAGGCATTATCGTTCGTGCAAATTGAAATCGTAAGACTTGTAAAGAAAAAGTGATTGGTTTGAATGCAAGAAACAACAATAAACATGCAAATGCGATTGATTCAATTGACGAGAAAAAGACTATAGATGAATGGAGTTGTTGGGGTTTACAATTTCATCTTATCCATTCTCTCTTATCTACTCCTCTTATTTAATTTTCTTTGTTATCTAATTGTCATGCAAACTTTCTTAGTCTACCCTTAACCTGATCCCTCGGCGAAAAGAGCCTATTACTAATTACTGGCTTGCTATCCCTAGCCTCCCCTAGTAATTAATAATGCATTATAAACAGAACCAAAAACAATTGATCGTCCTACCCCCTATCCCTAGGTGATATTGCTTAATCAAGGAATTTCCCCCAGTTCATAACAGTACCGTACGTTCCCGTATCAATAGAGACAAACAATAATTATCGAATGAGTTAAACGATAAAAGCTTTAAGCGCAGAAGAGAAACCCAACAATTGATAATCAAAGCATACGACAAGCATATAAATAAATAAGAGTTTCAATAAAAGTGAGTTTCAAAAGATTACATTGTTCCCCAACAACAAAAGGGTTTAGCTCACCATTGTCAAGGTGAAACTAGATGAAAAATAATGGAAGAATGGAAAAACAAACCCTAGATTGGATAAAAAGAAGCCTAAGAATCCAAGAGATCTTCTCCAAGGAGTGAAAATTAGGTCTGGCCGCCCTCTTCTGTCAAAAGAATACATCTCAAGTTGCAATAGGGCTATTTATAGCTGAGGAGCGTCACAGAAATCAAGCCTAAGCCCAGCAGACAATCGTCCGACGCCACACTTATGCCGCCTGGCAGTTTCCCCTTAATCGCGCCACCTCCTGGCGGTGAATTGCGCCACCCGACGGTTTGCCTCTGTATCGCCTAGCGGTTTGCCTCTGCATTGCCTGGGCGCGAGACAGTGGCTCCCCCTCGCATTTTGCCGCCCAATGTTGGATTTTGGGCGTTGGGCGGTTCCTAGACTCTTCTTTCTTCAATTTTCTTCATCTTTCTTGAGTCTAAGACCTTCTATCTTCAATCTCATTCTTCATCTTTATAAAAAATGTTGCAAAACAATGCAAAACAAGCATAATATCGCTAAAAACAACTTTTGACTCTCAACTGACTCAACTAATGCGTTTTGCTTGATTCTAAGCTCATGCTAAGCCTTATAGTGTGTATTTTGCTCTCAAATGAAGCATGAAAATAACTGTTTTTCAACAGTTATCACAACCCCAAACTTAGAATTTTGCTTGTCCTCAAGCAAACAAAACAAAACTTGGCCTTCCAATTTTCATCCAATAATTCAACATTCATGAAATTCATGACACGAACTACTCAATTTTAGATTTTCAGTGAAGTCCGATCAAAATGCATGCATATTTTCAATTCAATTCAATTCACATGATCACATATTCCTCAACAGATGTTACACTTTATGAATGACCAATCCACTAAGCAAAAATGTAAGCATGAAATTCATCAATTTCTCACTAAGCAAGTGTTTCACTCAATCACTCAAGTGTTTAAGGTGACACTCCAACTCTCTATTATTCACAAGTTACATGAAACAAAATTGTGATTCATCTCAAACAATCAACATCTTCACATGCAAATGCCATCATAAGGACTTTTCTAAGGCTTGTATTGAGGCTAGGCTAACAAGAAAAATTGGTTTTTCTGGAATGCAAAATTCTTGAGTTAAGAGAGCTACAAAGATGTTCAAAATCTAAGCACAACTCTCTTCCTTACCATTCTCACTTATTCCCAGCTTCTTCCCTTTTCTTTTAATTTTACATTGAGCTCGTCTTCATGCTTTTCTCTTTTGTTTTCTTTTTCTCATGCATTTTTCTTTTTCCATATTGGAGCTCAATGCTTTTTCAATTTCCCCCACATAACCCCAAACTTGAACCTTGTCAACATTTAAGCTCAACCCAATTCAAGGTAAAGAATTTCAAATCAAGGGTTTACAGCATGTTTCAGGCTAAGGTTCAAAAAGGGTATAATATTTGAAGCACTTTGGTTGAAAAATTTGGCTAGAGAAGGGTTTTCAAAAATGGCCTTGATCATATGACATTCACATGCAATTCAATCAATCATCAAGATTAAGGCAATATCATTCATGTTTTTCCAGTGAACAATACATACAACAATGAAAACTCTGGAGCTCAATACCTTTCACCACATGCTTTCTCACACACATCAATCATTCATACACCCTACTTAGCATCATAACCACAATCATAATTCATCACACATCCGTCCACATTGCTAGTGAACTTTGTCACTTAAATATCAACATGCAACACCACTCAATTATCATTCACATCACATAATCATCAAATAGACTTATCATGCATGTCATTTAGTCAAACGTTGTCAGAAAAGTTTTCAAGCCAAGCATAAACACTGAAAATAAAAATTCAACCTATTCTACGAATTCAAAATGAAAAGGTGAAAGAAAGAACCTAGGTTGCCTCCTAGTAGCACTTGTTTAACGTCACGAGCCTGACCCAAACCTGTTCTAGCACTCATCATCAAGTGCCTCCCAATACCCTTCAGTAGGTGTACTGCCTGTGATCTTCAGTAACTTTGAAGAAAATTAGCATCCCCCAGTAGATGCCACCCAAAATTTGTTCAAAAACCCTAAAATTACATGCCCACAATAAAAAAAAAATAAATGTTTTAATATAAAAAATGTGTTCTCCAGCAAATCAAATCTTCTTCATGTTAGGGTCTCCATCATCCCAACTCCTCAACTGTCTTTTCTCCACTCTTCGAATTGCTGTGGAGTATGGCCTTCTGATCTCGACCATTCCTTCCTCTTTAAGCTTCTTGTCGACAATCCACTTCCTGTTTTTGTATCTTACTGACATGCCATGCAGTAATGGTGTGTCCTCTGAGTGGGTTGACTTTCCTTTGTCTATCTTTTCCTCAAGTGTCTGCAAAATATTACAACTATTAAGATTATCAATACCTGTGGTGTTCTCCTCTTTTGCAGCTTCACTTCTGGCCCTTTTATATCTGAATCTTCTTCTTATTCTCATTTTTTTGTCTTCAAATCCACTATAAGTTAGCTCTTGGTCTTGATCTTTTAACAGCATTCTCCCGTCATGGACATGTATCACCATCTTAGAAGTCCTCATGAAAGGTCTTCCCAAGATTAATGGAATTCTTCCCTCATTTGCCATGTCCACTACTAGAAAATCAATCAAGAACTCCAACTCCTCAATTTGAACAATTGCATTTTCCACCATACCAATTGGCTTCTTAATAGACCCATCCGCAACTGTCAGGGTAGTATTAGCTGGTTTTAATTTTAGCCCTCCAATTTTTTTGAAATCACTAAAGGGCATCAAATTAACACTTGCTCCTGAATCGATCATGGCTCTTCCTATATCCACATTATTAATAACACAAGGAAGAGTCAAATTCCCTAAATCCTTCAATTTTGGTGGATGGTCCTTCTTTCTCGGCTTAACAACCCTTTTTTTATCTTCTTCATCATCAAGATCAATTACCTCTCCAAGATAGTACTTGATCCTTTTATCATAATCTGGAATTTGCGGGAGTACTAAAGGAGTAACAGCCACTTGATTAAAAATTTCTCTGAATGGCTCTTGAAGACTTTCTTTCTCTTTTCCGTTCTCCTCTTCTTTTTCTTTATCTTTACTGCTTTTTTGCTCTTTAAATTCGTCAACACTCATCATCCCTTCATCTTCTTCCTCGCTGCTCTCAATTTCAATTATTTCCCTTTATGTCTTCCTTTTACTTCTTGTCAGAAAAAATTTGCACTCCTCGTTAGGGTTAACATCAGTGTTAGCCCTAAACTGATTCTTCTCGATGGCCTCTACCCTTTTAGACAACTGCCCAATCTGTGTCTCCAAAGTTCTGAAGCTGGCTTGGTCACTAGCTTGTTGAGACTCATAAACTTTCAAGAATCTATCAAATCTGTCATTTAAGCTTGTAACAGTCTCTATCATGCTGCTCATCTGCTACCATAAAGGTGATGGTTGTTGCTGCCGGAAGTTTCCTCCTTGACCAGAAGAAGTATTCTGATTTTGTCCAATACTTGGGTGGTTATTCCAACCTTTGCTAGAATTTCCTTGGTTGGCATTAGCTTGCCTGTACTAGAATTGATTTCCCATGCAGTTAACTTCCTATTGCATTTCTTCAGTGAACGCACATTGACCATTAATATGGTCACCACCACATAAATCGCAAAGTTGTTGAGTCTGAGAGATATTCCTTATTCCCTTTGAAAGTTCAGAAATGACCTTTGTTAACTTGTCCAATTTTTGAGTAAGGAGATGATTTTGCGCAGCCATAGCATCATCAGCAGGGAGCTGCAAGAGTCCTCCTTTCTGTATGCCCCTCTCACTTTGTGTTACTTCATTCATAGTCATTTCTTCAATCAATTCGTACGCCTCATCTTCAGTCTTTCTGTTTATACTGCCTCCAGCTGAGGCATCTAACATCATCTTTGACTGAGTGTGTAGCCCTCCAAGGAAAGCAAGTAAATATGAGGTCTTGTCAAACCCATGGACTGGGGTTTTCCTCAACAGGCCTTTAAATTTGTCCCAAGCTTGTCCAAGAGTTTCTTCCATTCCTTGCTTGAAATGAAGAAATTTCCAGCTTCCCTTGATTGATCTTCGTTTGCGGAAAGAATTTAGTGACAAATTGTTTTGACACTGCCTCCCAAGTTCTGAATGTACCTTCTGGGAATGAATGCAACCAATCTTTAGCATTTCCTCCAAGAGAGAAAGGAAACAAGCTAAGTTTGACCCTGTCATCCGAAACTTCTTCATCTTGACGATATTGCAAATTTCACCAAAGATGGTCAAATGATTATAGGGATTTTCATTTGACAACCCGTGAAATTGGTTGCTCTGAACTAACTGGATGAGTGCAGGGTTCATCACCATATTTGTTGCATTGTCTGCCGGTATGGCTATGCTGTTGAAGTGCAAAGGACCCACTGTGTTGGATGAGTCCCCTAGTGTGCGTCTTGGAGGAGGTTGGTTCGCCATCTCCTCAATGTCTTGTGCAGAAGTCTCTAGTGAAAATTGCAAAAGTTTTTCAGGAGAGGGAGAATTTTCACGTGAAGGACGTCTGATTCTCCTTCCCCTCCTATTTGATAACCCTTCTAAAAGAGGTTGTTGGTTCTTTTTGCTTATAGTGTGTATTGTTTTCTGCATACACAGAAACAAAAACACTAAAAGCACTTTTACAGAAAAATAAAACAAAGAAAAACAAAACAAAATATAAACAATAACCAATCCACAAAATCGTGACCCTAACCCCCAAATTCCCAGTTTCAGAAACCCTAATTTCAAACCCTAAATTATGACCATCAATAACCATAAATCACAAAGAATAAAGACAGAAGAAAACCTCAAAATCCCAAGGTCGCAAGCCACACGCGATTTCCCTTCATAGTGAACCGTCGCACCTGCCATCAAAAAAACGTCCCTGCATCGCAAGTCGAACCAGAGAGAAAAAAGAAGAAGAGAGCCACCTCCTTGCACCGCGAAACAAAAATCGAGAGAAGGAAAAGAAAGGTACCTCCCTTAGCAACATCTCTGCACACAAAACTGAGAAACCCCACGAGATTGATTTCTTTTTCTAGAGAGAACCAAAACATTGGGGACTCAATTAGGGTTCTCTAAGTCTCAAATTAAAGAATAAATTAAATACAAATAAAATGAATTAAATTAAATAACAATTTCAGAAAAAAAATTAAATACAAATTCCACGTAATAAAATCAACCACGTCATCTACGTCACATCAACACATCTTAATATTATGTTTGTCTGAAAGGACCTTTTTATTACACATTTTAAAAAATTAGGACCCAATTGAGACAACTTAAATCGTGAGGTCAAGTTGAGATTTTAGTACAAATACAAGGACCATCGGAGGGTTTTAACCTTTTTTTATTCAATTGCACATTTGAGTACCTTTCGATGAGTTCACCATGAGTGTTCTTCGTTTTCTTAATATTGTGCTAACAAAACTTCATATGAATAGTTGGGGTTGTCTCCAGGCATTTAGGTTGATATACTTGTCACCTTCACTTGAGTCTTTTTTTCATTTTTATCTTACTCAGCCGATGACTCCCATCACGTGGTTGTCTTTGGTGAGTAAGCCAGGTACATGCTTACTTAGTGCATACTTTTAATCATTCAAGAAGTTTAAGAATGATTTTTTAAGGTGGTAGTGAACCCTACTGGTTAGTCACAATTCTATAATGAAAATAATAGGTCATAATTCCCCTTTTACTGCTTATCCTTGGGTTGAGGTCTTCTTCTTTTATGATTGAGCCACTACACTTGCTCGCTTGACATTGTTATTGTAAGAACCCACAAATTTTCATTTTAAAACATAAATAGAATTTTTGAAACAGATCCTCACTCATTTTGCATAAACACTTTATCTCTGTAGAAGCAAACCCTTTTTCTGAGCTCTGCCTTCTCTCTAAAATTCTTCATCACTGAGTTGTTTGTTCAACAAGTCGTGAGCTCCGAAATTAACCGATCAAAATCTGTTTTCTTCAACGGGTAAGTGTCTTCCCCTTTTCCCGTGCATTTGGAAGCTGCGATCATGCAATAGAACTGGTGCATATAGTCTTCTTGTGTTTTCCCTCAATCTTTAACCAAATTTAGGTTCTAAGAAATTGTTCTCTATCATCAATTGATGAATTTCTAGGTATTTCTAAGTTTCTCACGATTCAAGAGGCTAGTTGAATCATCTTTGAGCTGGGCTGCTAATTAAAGGAAGCTTAGGTTTCTTTTTGGTTTGTGGAAATTTTCGTGTAGGTGAGTTGGGGACTGCTGCAATATCGTAAAATAATGTATGTGTAGATTTTGTCTTAGGATATGTTGCTATTTGAACTGAAATTGTGTGTTAGAACTTGCGTTGATTGATGAGTGACCTATGAAACTGCAAAACTTTGATGAGGAACTGGTATGAACAGATTGTATGATGTTAAATTGAATAGTTGCATATTGTGAATTATGTTAGGTAGGTTGCTAGATCACAAATTTAGTTGGTTATGGTGTTTTAGGTCAAAAGAGAGGAAGTGATAAGATATTGATTTTTAGCCTTAAGGGTCCTGAACGTATTTGGGCAATTTGGCCAGCTTGGATGAGTAAATTATAACTTGTTAGGACTATAAAATTGGTTAAAATGAGGTTCTAAATGGTAGAAGTGGAGTTGAGTCCTTAGGTTGAGGAAAACTAATGTTTTGAGTGAGTTTAGAGGAAGTGAGAGGGTGTTTTTGAGTAACTGAGGTCTAAGATGTAAGTGGGCAGTGCAGACAGTTTGATTGAGTCATTTGAGACTTGTTAGAAGTGCTAAATTTGCTAAAAACACATTCTAAGTGGTAAATTCAATTTTAGACCTCTAGGTTGATGAAGTTGGGTTTTTTTTAAAGTGTCAAAAGTGGTTTGATACACCTAGTCTTGGATCTAGTGACCAAATGGATATTAGTTTTAACTTACAAACATGTTTTCCCATCAATACAAATGTGTAAAGAACCTCTTTAGTCATTAGAATAGGGTTCAAGTGCATAAAAGATAATTTTAGTAGTTGTTGTCAACTGATATGGCGCTTGGGCGCCCTTCAACGCGCTGTTTCACATTAATTGTGGCGCCTGGGCGCCCTTTTCTGCTGTTGTTTTTGTTTTTGATAGTTTGTGAGATTCCGGATGCCCGTTTTGGACGTTCTTTAGGTCGTTCTGGGGGATTTTGACCCTTCCGGAGCCATTGGTGAGGGTCTCCAAGCTGTTTGAATTACTTAAGTATTGGTAATTAAAGGTTATAAAGAAACTTGTGTTAACAAGTGATGTTTCGGTGAAAGTATGTAATGTCTAAGTAAGTATGAGTTATTTTTATGACATGACTAAGGAGTGTCTTGTATGTGAACATGTATATAGCTTGTGTGGTTGGGAAAGAATACGATTGTGAATTTTGGTTCAAATGTATGTGAATTGGGAAAGGAACAAAACATGATTTTCTAGTGTGTGGATGATGGTAATTTCAGAATCTCTTGGTGAGATTCATAGTGTTTAAAATGAATGTAGAGGCTTCCATATGGGGGATTATCCTTAACACTCTAACGATCTTTCATTCTCACTTAGAGAGGATTGACGTGTGTGGTGAGAGTAGTGGGAGATCCTAGGGTAGGCGCTATCACTGGAGGTCTATTCCGCGGTAACAGACTAACCTTGTGTGTGGTCGGGTGAAACCCCTCGACAATGGCTTTGCAAAGCAGTAGAGGCCACCACAAGTGCACAACCCGCCCCAGCTCTACATCCATTCTAAGTTTGAACGAGTCTAGAGGTCACAACATGATAGGATACTGGATTTGGAGAATTGTATGAATATAATTTCTATGTTTATAATATCTGATGACTTGCATGCTTGTAAATGTGAATGTTGGTGGTCATATTAGATAAATTTTGGTATGATTGGTTGTTTATAGAAACCTAGCTTACCCTTGCATTTTGTGTGTTGTATGTGTTTGCCTTCTTCCTTGCGATGATCATCCAATCCTTTGGATGTGAGCAGTAGCTGATGATGTGCCACTAGAGCAAGCATTGGAGACTGATGAAGACCCAACTCCGAGTTCTTAGGACTTCTACTAGTCCAGTTTAGATAGCTTCTTTATTTTGAGAAACTTCTAGCTTTCATTTCAACATGATCTGTATTTTGGAAATACTTTCTAGACATCCTTAGATCTTCAGTTACTATGTATTTTGGAAAACCCTTAGATTATATTTAAGTTTAAATTTCCTATGTGTTTTGGATAACTGTACTCCTAAACACTGTCTATGCTACTCTAACTGCTGTTACATATTATAATAGTGAATCCTATTATATTATATGTCGTATGATATTTTGGGATGTCACAGTTATTACTAAGTCGTGGGAATAAGATGCATACTCGTGATGTAACACTCTGGAGTTGTCTTCTGGTCACCACGGACCATGATGATGTCTCCTAATGATGTTGGAAACTTCATGACTAGGTGGAGAATGGATGCAACTACACGTAATAAGTTGAGTGAAGGTCAACCCATCAAATTTTTGTATGACATGTTTGCATTTATCACCAGATATTGAATAAGTATCATCTTCGTAAGGTCTCCTTCTCCAAAGGTTATATGCATATTAATATATATAACCCTTCGTGCTTATCCTCTTTATAGAAAATATGAATATGGGTTCGTCATATGGGGTCATCGCTTCTTCCATTAGTTGCAGCTTTTGGTATGTCTTCCAGTAGAGAGTATATATATCGAACTTCCTTGGTCCATGAGAATCTTCTTAACAAAGATTTTCTCAATTTCCACAGTAATGACCATGGGATCATCGGGTCAACACCTTGGAAGTCAACAATTGTGAAGGAAAGTTCCTCTCCTCACGCTGGGTTGGGTCTTCCTTCTTTTCCTCTTTGTCTCAATCCTTTGGACTTCCTCTTTAGTCATCATACCTCTAATAGTCAACACACAAACATCCTTCATAATCGCACCTTAAAAACCACTTGAGGTGGTAAGCTTGGATGAGTTCCTCAACCTTTTCCTTGAGTGTGGTGCACTCGTTTGTTGTATGGTCGTAATTGCGGTAGTATCTATAATGTTTCTTGATGTTGACATTCGACAATGTTTGGAATTTTTTAGGCGGTGGTATGAGATCTGCCTGCAACACTTCCTTTAACAAACGAGATTTATGAGCGGTTAAAGGTGTGTACAGTAAGAACGGGGTATACATGGGCTCTCTCTAGCAAAACTCGATTTTCTGTATTGAATCTCAATCAGGTCTTTTCTTATCAATCACATGGCTTTAATCTTATTTTTATACTCTTTCATTTCCTCTAGCTGCATAAACTTAGCAACCACTATCTCAATTAATTCGTTCGCAAAAGGTCCCAACTTCAGCGTCGTGATCATGTAGTGCAAAATATCTTCGAGATCCATGTTCTTGATCTTCAATGCCACTTTGTTGAACTTTTCAATAAAGGTTCACAGAGATTCCCCATTTTCTTGCCTCACATTGAGAAGTTTTAGGGAAGTGAGACGATGGTGGCAAACTAGTGTTGAACTCATCGTAAAGCATGATATCAAGGTGTCAAAACAATTAATGGAGTAAGGAGGTAAGTGGGTAAACCACTCTAGGACAAGTCTTTTCAAGGTTGTGGGAAAGACTTTGCACATAACATCATCGTTAGTTGACTACAGACTAACTTAAGTGATATATATGGTAATGTGTTCGTCAAGGTCGGTGCTACCGTCATATCGATATAATCTTAAGGTCTTCCATTGCTTAGGGAGTGAGGTACCTGTGATACCATCGAAAAAGGGGATTTGAAAATTTCCTCCTAGTGTCGAAGATGAGATGCAACTTTCTACGATGACTTCGGGGATTACTCAGCCTGACATTGTCTTACCTTAATTCATCTATCTCTTCAGCAATTTTCTTCTTGAACTCAGCAAAGTCTTGCTATATTTGCATTTGTGTCTCAACCATCGCAATTATGTCAGTCGAGGAGGGTCCTGAACCTGCTTCCTTCGCTTCATCCATCCTTCTTCTAGTGGACACCATATTACTCTTATATTCATAAAATATATGACAATTGTTCTTACAGAGTTGGATATACTTTACACTCTAAACTTCAATTTCAAGATACTTGTTCTCTCCATGGGTACTTATCCTCTCTTAGTCGAACGGGAGTTGTACTTACAAAAGATGTTTCAACATTTAAGTCAGTTTAATATGTCAAATGATAATATAATAATTAATAAACATAATAATATACTGTGTACTTACTATTTATATTATTATTTATAGACTTTTTACCTAAATGTTTTTTATCCATATACTTGATTATCTTGATTAGATTTTTAGTAAACCATTTATACTAATCATATCTTAATCATAATTTTATATTAGCTTAATTAGAAGTTTTCCTCACTAACATGTAGTTGATCATGTCTTTATGGTACATCATCTGAGTACATCTAAGCATGCCGTGATATCATGCACCATAATGCATCTATTATATCTTTTATTTTATTTTTATTTTTTAGAGTGTAGGTATTGGTATGAGATGATAAAGGTAAGCATAAAGATTGCGTTGAAAGAGCTTGCTCAATCATCATGGGTGATGCAACCGATGGTGATGATCCTTGCTACAATATTTCAAATCACCGTTGACCTACACTTCGTCTTCATCATGTTTCTTTGTAACATAGGGACAATAATGATGGAATATATACAATGATTTTTTTTAATATTCACATTTTACAAAAATGTACGCATAAAGAGCTGTTTGTAAATTATTATTTAAATACTAGAAAATTATATAAAGTTATCCTTTAGATCTTTACTGTACCAATTGGTACTCAAGATCACTAATATAGGAGAATTTTAACGTTATTTTTTCTTAAATAATAATTATTGAAAAAAATATAACTACGATTAATTTTTTTAATAATATTTTGCTATTCAAACCATCATTAAAATTTAAGAATTTTATTGACGATAATGGTCAATTCAAATACTTATCTTAGTTCTTTTAGTATTCAAACTCATTGCCTATATCATTTTTTCAATCGAGTCATTTCTTTCTTATAGAATCAAGCTAACCTTATAATCATCAGTAAATGGCATGTTATTACGGAAGTTTTTATTATGAATGTGTAAAATGTACTGGATAATTTATTCGTATTATTGTATAGTATAAACTTAATTGGACTCGATAATTGTGTATATTATTTAGTTTAAATGTTATTCTTTTTTTTTTTTGTGAAATGTAAAACAAATACGGGGGATTCTGTTAAAAAACAACTTTTTTTATAACTTCCAGATTGACTTTCACAACTTCTACAAATATATGTTGTCTTAATAATTGAAAGACGCAGGTTGAAGTGTTATTTAGAACATTCAATAGATAAAATTTGATTATGTTATGTGACAAATTATATGATAGCTACATACTCAACCGACCTATATCAAATTATGAAAGTCAACCCTGATATTCTAAGTTAAGTTTCGTATTATCTGTTATTTTATTTTATGGTTGTAAATATATATTATAAATATTTCTCACATGTCACAATTTGGAACTTGTTCTTCTTCATATGTCACTTTAACTATGCATTATATATGTATTTAATTAGATCACTTTCTTACTTGAACACGGCTCTAATTTATATTGTTCTAATTTCATGACTTAATACTTTTAATTTTAATAATTTGAATTAAAAGTGAGTCCATACCTTCCTATTATTCTACAGAATTGATCTAGCATTTTTTTATGAAGTTACGAGAACAAGTTATTTTGTGCTTGTGACAGTTGGAAAAAGAGCTTCCCATATCAAAAGAAAGTTTCGGTTAACTAAATAATTTAAAAACAAAATTTGAAAGAGTGAAAATAAAATAAAAATTATATATGAAAAGAGAAAATCCATGTGCTCATTAACTAATTAATTATCTATCAACTCATACAATAAGGATTAAAAAATTTTAATAACAGTTACTCTCATTTAATATTTTATTTTCATGTCAAATTAATGTTAACATAAGAGGGTTTATGCAACGACATGAAATTCGGTTTAGACTCATTCTAAACTTTTTAAATTGACATATCTTAGTGTTAATGTATTAAATGACGTTAATTGCTATCTATTATCAGTGATTTTGGATGTTGGTATTTTTATTCTTTTCGATAATGGATGTTTGTTTCACTTAGGGTTGAAGTTCTCCGACATCCATTTTTTATTTCAACGTTAATTTGACATTTTCGACTAAAATATCAAAGTCTGAAATGTTGTTAAAGGTCAAAAATATCATATGTTAAAACTCGTTTTTGTAGTAATGAAAGTATCTAGTGAGAATGCTTAAATATTTTAGAAGATGAATTTTTTTTGTTAATTAAATTTAAATTGACAATTCAAACTATGTAATTATAAATTTAATACATATTTCTTCTTTTTGTATATGTAACTATAAATAAACAAAGGAAGATATAAATGTTTTCTTTCCTAATAGTTTTAAATGTCATGAAGTACAATTTAGAATAATTCGATGTAATTCACTTTTTGCTAATGAGAAAATCACCTTTTTGTTTTCTTCTCTACATAATTCCTCTTGTGTGTATGATGTGCTTTGTTTGACTTTACACGTAATAAAGTGGTATCTAGATCAAAGTTGTGAATAGGGCTTGAATGTGCGTGAAGAGCAAGCATTGAGGTTGAAGCATTGTTGTGAATGTGCTTTCATGGATGATGAAGGTTTAAAACATGGAAGCCTTAAGGGTTATGATGATTGATGTGTAAAGATGGGTGAAATTTTTGGTTTTCAAGAAGTTGATGATGTTGTGAAGAATGAGTTTGAAGAAACCCCTAAGAATGTTGCAGAAGAGATAAAGGTTGTGTTTAAAGAAAACACGAGGTTGGATTGTAAAACAAGGGGGTTGATACATCAATATGTGTTGACAAAACTTTTAGAAGATATCAATGACTATTACATCAAAGGAAGTGTGAGACATTATGGAAAATGTATACAAACATTATGGAAAATGTATACAAACATTATTGAAATATAAAAAAATGTGAAGTTACAATCATTAAGCAGATATTATGATTATTTTTTTTTCATGATAGGACAATAAACTATTGCACAATATTTTAATAGACTTCGAATGTTAACCAAATTCATGAGGGATACAATGAACCAGTAAATGACTGCAAGATTGTAGTGAAGGTGCTCAGAATATTAATTCCTTAGTTTGATCACGTTGCAGTTGTAATTGAAGAATATAAGAACCTTGAAGGTATGTCTATTGAGGAATTACAAAACTCATTAGAAGCGCACGAGCAGCGTTGTTGATCATGCTTCCCAAACAAAAACCAATCCACAAAAGAACAAGGGACATGGTGGTAAAAGATCAAGAGGAAGATCAAAATAGGGCAGAGGTGGAGGCAGAAAAAGAGGCTTTGCAGATCAATCAAATGATGGTACTGGTAGAACGAAAATTCATAGGCAGAAATGGAAAGAATTTTGATAAAAAGAAGGTGCAAGAATAAGTGGAAAGAATTTTGATAAAAAGAAGCTGCAGTGTTTTAATTGTGATAAGTTTGGATACTACTCCTATGAGTGTTGGCAAGGTAATACTTTGAATAAGAAATGCAAGAAGGATTATGAGGCACACTTGGTATAGGATGAGAGAGCTCGATTCAAACCAGGTGTTATTAATGGTGGCCACAAACAGTGATGAAGATGGTTATTTTCGGTATCTTGATACCGGTTGTTTCGAACCATATGACTAGAAATAGAGATTGGCTAATAGATCTTGATCTAAGTGTCAAGAGCAGTGTGAGGTTTGCAAATACCAACACCATTTCAACAAAAGGAATTGGTAAAGTGTTGATTACAAAAATAAATGAAATAACAAATTAAATGCATGATGAGTTGTATGTCCTTTAATGAAGAATAATTTGTTGAGCTTTGGGCTATTACTTGAAAAAGGTTGCATTATCACAATGTAGTAGACTCATATTAAGGTGTATGACTCCAAGTAGCGATTGTTACTTAAGGCACCCATAAATAAAAAAAGGAACGTTCAAAATTAGTTTTGATGCTATTGTAATTCAATGTTTGTCTACTATCAATGTTGAAAAAGGGAGTTAGTTATGCCATTGTAGGTTTAAACACCTAAATTTTAAGAGTTTAAGTCTCTTAAGTAGTGGAAAAATGGTGCAAGGCTTGATATCAATACATTATCCACAAAAGATATGTGAAGGTTGTGTAGGGGAAAATTACAAATAGTGTTACATATCATGTGTCAATTCGTGTGTTCTTTTTTAATTTTGTTTATTTTATTGTTATTTTTTTAATTTTTTTCAAAACTTTTTATTGTCCCCACCTCAGGTCTCGTGGTGTGACACGTGGTATTGTCAATGCAATGCAATAGGACAATGTCACGTATGAGTGTTAATGTCAAGTGTTATTGTCTTGTATTCAAATTAGGTCCTATATATGTGTGTTTGATTCAATTTTGTCTTCTTCTTTTTTTAAAAAATGGAACAACATTGTCTATCTTTTAATTGAGACTAAATATATTATTTATACAAATGTTATAGTGATATTTATATTAAAATTTATTATTTTTGTAAATGTTATTAATTAATTCAATCCTATAAAAAATCAAAGATCAGTAATACATTTGTTTTAAATACTTACTTTTTTAAAATCATTTATCATTAATTAGTTTTAGTGTTATAAAAGAATATTGACTAAAAAATATAAATTAATAATCTACAATGATTATATATGTTAAAAAGTTATTTTTAATAAAAATATTAATATAAAATTTATTTCATAATAAATTTGATTTCAATTTGTAAAGGGATAATATTTCTCCATTTTGAAAAGAAAAAGGGACTGAATTAAAGAGACATATAAAGAAACTAAATCAAATACAATACAATGAGATTTTTCACTAATACAATGACATTGTCAATATCACGTGTCACACCATGAAACTTCACAAGTAGACACAACAATTTTTGAAACAAATATTTAAGAATTAAAAAAAAAACCATGAATTGTTACATGACATGATGTTAATGTCGTTTGTATTTTTCTTTTAAAATCACCTAATTGAGGCAATTTTGCAAAACTTGAGACACAGTTGAAAGAAAATGCTAACTGAAGACCAATTTGAAACTTTCCAATCAAAGTAGAAACCAAACAAGTAATTAAGTCATATAATATATATATATATATATATATATATATATAAGCAAAAAATGAGACTTTACAAATCAACCAAATGATGGTACTGATAGAAGGACAATTCGTAGGGAGAAGTGGAAAGAATTTTGAAAAAAGGTGCAAGAGGAAGTGAAAAAAAAATTGATAAAAAGAAGGTGTAGTGGTATAATTGTGATAAATTTGTATACTACTCCTATGAGTGTTGGCAAGGTAGTAATTTGAATAAGAAATGCAAGAAGGATAATGAGGCACACTTGGTGTAGGATGAGAGAGCTCGATTCAGACCAGATGTTATTGATGATGAGCACAAACAGTGATGAAGATGGTTATTTTTGGTATCTTGTTGTTCGAACCATCTGACTAGAAATAGAGATTGGTTGATAGATCTTGATCTAAGTGTCAAGAGTAGTGTGAGGTTTGCAAATAACAACACCATTTCAACAAAAGGAATTGGTAAAGTGTTTATTATAAGAAAAGATGAAAAAACAAATTAAATGCATGATGAGTTGTATGTCCTTTAATGAAGAATAATTTGTTGAGGTTTGGGCTATTACTTGAAAAAGGTTGAACTATCACAATGTAGTAGAATGAAATTGAGGTGTATGACTCCATATAGTGATTGTTACTTAAACCACCCTTATAAAAAAAATTGAACCTTCAAAATTAGTTTTGATGCTATTGTAATTCAATGTTTTTCTACTATCAATGTTGAAAAAGTGAGCTAGTTGTGGTATTTTAGACACTTAAATTTTAAGAGTTTAAGTCTCTTAAGTAGTGGAAAAATGGTGCAAGGCTTGTTATTAATTAGGGATGAGTAACGGGTGGGTCAGGTACGGATAGTGTCTACCTGCAACCCGATCTGCCGGATAAAAATGTATCCACTATCCGAACTGTTACCAGCTGGATATCTACATAAAAAAATCCTCAGATTTTTTTCAACCTGTGGATATCCGTTGGATACCCATTTTCAACTCACGAATATTTAAAAAAAATTATTTTTAAGTTTTTAAATGAGATCCAAATTAAATTGCAAAAACAAATACAAATATACAAATTCAATGGATAAGTAAATAAAAATTAAAACATAAATTCAAATTAATACAGATTAACAGTAAAACATATATCCAAATACAAGTAAATTTAAAACATAAATTTAAAAACATATATCAAAATAACATTCCAAGATTTATGTTTCTTCTCCGATATCTTCATTTTTACCACTTAATTCCTGAAACAAATAAATATAAATAAAGTCATCCATCAATGATAAATAGACACTATTAATAAAATTAGATGAAAATATTATAAACAAAACTACTAACAACATCATCAATTATCTCCTCTAGTATTCTATTAAGTTTCATGTTATCCAGTTTCAATTTTGAAGAACCTAAAAAAGGAAAATAAATTCATTTGTCATAGCCAATCATTTAAATGAATATAAATATGTTAAATTCAATTTTAACATACGAGTTAATCCTAAACAGATTTATGAACTAATCATCGGATAATATTTGCATCTGCTTCAAAAAGTGAAAAATGTGAATCATTAGAGTTAAATTATATTCCAAATTCTTAAATAGTACAAGTATTTTTAAGCATCACTTTCACGCTGTGAAGCACTCTACCACATTGGACTAACAATAAAACTTCTAATGTTAATTAATGCCAAGATATAAGTGACAAATTCAAGTTTAATGATAATTTAAACCAAAACCATTTAAGAAAGAATAATCTTTAATGATGTTCGCTAAGATATAAGTGACAAATTCAAGTTTTGATGGAAGCAACTTCTGTCTTCAAGAAGAAACGGCTTCACGGACCAGAATGTGGCAGCGGAATGGTTTTCTGGTTGATGGAAACTGGTGCACACCAAGTGTTTGTGGAAATGTATGGTGCGGTTTTGGTGGAGTGTAGGTAGATTCTCTAACACAGACGGCCTTCCAAGGGGGAAGGAAGCTAGATGATAAGTGTGCGAATAAGGCACAAGTTAATGAACTCGAAGAAGAAGTGGTTGGTTGTAATCCAACAACATAACACTAATTTCATTCAAGTTCATTGTTTGGAAAATCTGCACACAACTTGTTTGCTGAAATGCCCAAGTGCAGTCTGGTTTGGAACAAAATTCCATCCTTACTATCAATACATTATCCATAAAAGATCGATGAAGGTTGTGTAGTGGAAACACTACAAATGGCGTTAAATGTCATGTGTCAATTCGTGTTTTTATTGTTAATTTTGTTTTTTTTTTAATTTTTTTAATTTTGGATTTTGTTTTATTATGCACACGACAGGTCTCATGGTGTGACTCGTGGTATTGTCAATGCCATATGGTAGCACAATGTCACGTGTAATTATCAAGTCAAGTGTAATTCTTTTTTTTTAATTTTTAAAAAAATGGAACAATATTATCTCTCTTTTAATTGAGACTAAATCTATTATTTATATAAATGTTATAGTGATATTAATATTAAAACTTATTATTTTTGTAAACATTATTAATTAATTTTAATCTTATAAAAAATCATAGATTAATAATATATTAGTTTTAAATACTTACTCTTTTTTGTAAAAATATTTATCATTAATTAGTTTTAGTGTTATAAAAGAATATGGACTACCAAATCATGGATTAATAATATACAATGATTACAAATGTTAAAAAGTCATTTTTAATAAAAATATCATTATAACATTTATACCATGATAAATTTGATTTCAATTTGTAAAGGAATAATATTGCTCCATTTTGAAAAAAAAAAAGACCGAATTAAAGCGACATATATAGAAACTAAATTAAATATAATACACTAACACTTTTGATAAAAAGAAGGTGCAATGCTATAATTGTGATAAATTTGAATGCTACTCCTATGAGTGTTGGCAATGTTAGAAGTGAGTTTTAGGCCTAACTCAACCCCACAAAACCGGTTTGTAAGGTGAGGTCTGCACCCCACTTATATATTATAAATTGGCCTTATCTCTAGTCGATGTGGGACTTCCAACACACCCCCCTCACGCCGAGGTATATACATCTCGAGCGTGAGACTAGATATTAATGGGTGGTCCGATAACGGCCCAATAGCGGATGGAACAATATGCCCAACAAATATCGCTAGGATAGGCTCTAACCATAGCTCTGATACCATGTTAGAAGTGGGTTTTAGGCCTAACTCAACCCCACAAAACCGGCTTGTAAGGTGAGGTCTGCACGCCACTTATATATTATAAATTGGCCTTATCTCTAGTCGATGTGGGACTTCCAACAGACAATGTAATAATTTGAATAAGAAATGCAAGAAGGATTTTGAGGCACACTTGGTGCAGGATGAGAGAGCTCGATTCAGACCAGGTGTTATTGATGGTGACCACAAAGAGTGATGAAGATGGTTCTTTTCAATATCTTGATACCGGTTGTTTGAACCATATGACTAGAAATAGAGATTGACTGATAGATCTTGATCTAAGTGTCAAGAGCAGTGTGAGGTTTGCAAATAACAACACCATTTCAACAAAAGGAATTGGTAAAGTGTTGCTTACAAGAAAAGATGAAAAAACAAATTAAATGCATGATGAGTTGTATGTCCTTTAATGAAGAATAATTTGTTGATCTTTGGACCATTACTTGAAAAAGGTTGCATTATCACAATGTAGTAAAATCATATTGAGATGTATGACTCCACGTAGCGATTGTTACTTAAAGCACCCTTATAAAAAAAATGGTACCTTCAAGATTAGTTTTGATGCTATTGTAATTCAATGTTTGTCTACTATCAATGTTGAAAAAGAGAGCTAGGTATGACATTGTAGGTTTAGACACTTAAATTTTAAGAGTTTAAGGCTCATGGGAAAATGGTGTAAGGCTTGCTATCAATACATTATCCACAAAAGTTACATGAAGATTGTGTAGTGGGAAAACTACAAATGGCATTACATGTCATGTGTCAATTCGTGTTCTTTTTTTAATTTTTAATTTTTGCAAAACTATTTATTTTCCTCGTGTTAGGTAGGGATGACAAAAAAATCCACGCATGCGGATATCCGCGGATAAATTCCGTGATGGATAGTTGGTATCCGCAAATATTTACTATCTACGGGTTGCGGGTTACGGGTAGCGGGTATTTTAATACCCGCTTATAAACGGGTCAGGTACAGGTATTACACTACCCGACCTACGAGTATCTGTTACCCGCTAAAAAATTAAAATTACATTTTCACTAGTAAAAAATTGCCTTTTTACAGCACACATTATGCCACGGTTCACCAGAAACCGCAGCATAATGCTGCGCGGTGGCAGTTCTGTAAATAAATTGAACTTATATGCCGCGGTTCCCCACATAACCGCGGCATATAACCAAGTCAACCAACCCCTTTGACTCCACGTCAGGCAAAAATATTTAATGACAGGGGAATAGGCCGCGGTTCTCTGTCCAACCGCGGCCTATTCCCCCTGTCAATTTATTGCAGATGCTGACATTCCCCATCAGTCAGCACCTGCAATAAATTGACAGGGGAATAGGCCGCGGTTGGACAGAGAACCGCGGCCTATTCCCCTGTCAATTTATTGCAGGTGCTGACTAATGGGGAATGTCAGCAGGTGGCAGGGGGAATAGGCCGCGGTTGGTCAGAGAACCGCGGCCTATTCCCCTGTCAATTTATTGCAGGTGCTGACTGATGGGGAATGTCAGCAGGTGGCAGGGGGAATAGGCCGCGGTTGGTCAGAGAACTGCGGCCTATTCCCCCTGCTACCTGCTGACATTCCCCAAAAAGCAGTTGTGAGGCAGTTAAGGGAAGTCTGAACGTTGGGGCAATAGGCCGCGGTTGGCCAGAGAACCGCGGCCTATTCCCTGGTCAAAGTAAATTTTAAAATTTTCAGAGTATATGCCGCGGTTGGGCGCTGAACCGCGGCATATAACCTAAAAAAATTTCAAAAATGCCATTTTGTTTTATTTTTTTAAAATGAATAGGTCGCGGTTGTGTGTAGAACCGCGGCCTATTCCCCCTTTATGCCGCTGTTAAGTGTAAAACCGCGGCAGATTCTCTTTCTGGTGGTTAAAAAAAACTTTGAACAGTTTTCTTCTTCCACGCGATTTTCAGAAAACAGAAACGAAACCCACCGCTGCGAAACTCAAACGTGATTTTCTCCGTCTGAACTCTTCTTCTCCGTCCATTATCGTCTCCGTCCGCCTCCCGAATTGTCATCGTCGCCGTCGGACCAGTGCCCCTTCTTCTCCGCGACAAGTGTCAATCGGACCAGTGCTTCTCTGCCACGCCCCTTCTTCTCCGCCGCGCCAAAACCAGGTATTGCACTAAACTGGTTTGATTTTAATATATGCTTGATTGCTTGCTTGTGATCAAATGTTCTTGGAATTGATTTGCATTGGTTTGAGTTCAATGAATAGAATAGGATATAGTTGAAGTTGGATTTGTCACTTGTTGAATAGCTATTCCTATCGTAATTAGAAATTTAGAGATTGTAATCAAGATCAAGATGATAGCTTCCACACATTACAAAAAAATTATATGAGGATGATTTTTTTTTTCAAAAGTAAATTACTATATTAAAATATAAGTATAACGCGTTACATAAAATATTAGTGTAGAGATTTAAAAAAATAAATTTAAAACTTTATTGTTAAGTTATTTATTTTTTGAAATATTAAAACTTAAGTTATTTATGTGTGATTGAATGTTTGATTTGGTAATTTGAATGATTATTAATTGTATGATATTGTATGACTGAATTGAATGTATAATTAAATTGATAATTTATATAAAAAAATTGTATAATTGTAATTTTGTAAAATTTAGGAATGGATCGAAATTGGATTAATTTACCACGTATTAGCGCTGAGTACGAGAGAGGTGTAGAGGAATTTATACAATTTGCGCAACGTAATGAGGGGAGAAGTGACGATGAAGTGAAGTTTAGATGTCCTTGTGTGAACTGTTTGAATGGGAGAAAGTTGAACGCAACTCAAATTAGAGAACATCTTATCTGTGATGGTTTCCTAAGATGTTATACAACATGGATATGGCACGACGAAGAAATACACTTTCCGATTGACTCGCAAACTGAAAATGTTACAAATTCCACCATGGAAGAAGATCAACCGGATGAAGACAAATTAGAGGACATGATCCGCGATGTTGGCGCAGAAAATTTTGCCAAAGCTCATGTGTATGAGACGATGTCGACTGATGCCGAAACACCTTTGTATGTCAGTTCAACTAAGTTCACACGTTTGTCAGCCGTGTTAAGGCTCATGAATTTGAAGGCGAGCAATGGATGGACTGATAAGAGCTTTACAGAATTGTTGACGTTGTTGAATGAAATGCTGCCAGATGGAAATACACTGCCCACTCGTAATTATTATGCGAAGAAAATTCTTTGTCCAATGGGTATGGAGTATAAAAGGATACATGCTTGTCCGAATGACTGCATTTTATATAGGAAAGAGTTTGAATTTTTGACAAAGTGTCCAAAATGTGGCTTATCACGATACAAGTCAAAAAACAATAGTGAAGATGATGGTCAGATTGAAAAAAATGGATCTGCTTTGAAAGTAGTTTGGTACCTACCAATAGTTCCCATACTTAAGCGTTTGTTTGCGAATCCCAAAGATGCTAAAAACCTTAGATGTCATGCAGATGAGAGAAAAATTGACGAGCTGCTTCATCATCCAGCTGATTCACAGCAATGGAAAAATGTTGATCGACAATTCCCCGAATTTGGTAAAGAGTATAGAAATCTTAGGCTTGGTTTAGCCACTGATGGAATGAACCCATTTGGTAATCTGAGTACCAATCACAGTTGTTGGCCAGTTATATTGATAATTTACAACTTATCTCCTGCATTGTGCATGAAGAGGAAGTACATGATACTAATACAACTTTATTATGTTTATTTCAGGTGACTTTTGACATTCCAAATGTCGCAACACTTAGAAATAAGTGTTTGTCAACTGTTGCTGAAAACTTCAGAAACTTTAAAAGTAAGTTGACAACAAGATACATCTTTGGACACCTTAAACATAAGTCTCCATGTAGTACATATAAGTCCATTGATGAGGAGACTTGGCGGCTTTTTAAAGATAGTCGAATGACAAAGGAATGGCAGGTTAGTATAGTTGATATTATTCAATTCCTCATTAACAAAAATATATCATATGAACTAATTAATTCATGTGTGTGTGACAGGCAATTAGAAGCAAAGCACAAAGAACAAGTGCTCATAACAAAAACCCCCACCTATTATCTCGTGGTGGGTATAGGAAGCTTGAGGAGAAACTCCTCAAGCAAAAGGCAGATGCTAGACCACCATCTCAGGGTGGTAGCCCTCCTCAGCCTCCTTCTCCACCGTCTAGACATGAGAAATGGAAGTTGGCCCGTATGCGACCATCGGACACCTACTCTTCCGACACTGCACGAGAGATTTATGAAAGAATTGTAAGTTATCACTGTTCCTAAAATAATAAGTATTCTCATTATACATACTACATTAAACTATTTTAAGAATAATGGTGTTTTGTAATGTTACAGGACGCCTTGGTTGAGCAGAGCTCCCAAGGCCAATTCACTCTAGAGGGTCGCCAGGATATTCTTGCTGCTGCGATTGGACGACCTGAGCACCCTGGACGTGTACGTGCTGCAGGTTCTGGAGTAGGAATTAAAGATTATTTTGGGAGCTCTTCTCGTCAGCGTTCATATTCATACAGCGATACACAATGGATGACAGAAGAGATCGCAAAAAAGGTCCGAGAAGACCTTAGAGAGGAGATCAGGGCCGAGGTTAGATCAGAGATGAGGGCTGAATTCCAAAGCATGTTCCAGCAGCAGTTTTAGAACATGTGCGCGGTGCCATCTCCTATAGAGGAACATGTTATCCCTGCCCCCCCCCCCCCCCCACAGGTAAACCTAATAAACATTTATGTGCAATTATTTCTATCTTTTGTATAATCTAACATTTACTCTAACAGGGAGAAGCGGGAAAGGAAGTTGTTCCGCATCAGCCATCCCAGAGTTTAGGACAGCGACTGTATGTCATGGTATGCAACTATTAGAGGATGAGGTGAAGGTCTCAGTGGATGAAATGATCATACCAGATGCCATGGTTCCTCTGTCCACGGAAGAGATTTTCACTGTGGAACAAGCATATAAGTCGTTTATCAGTTGGCCTAAATTTTTGGTTAAACCAGTTTCTGACCCCTCGGTATCAAATTCTTCTTTACACTTCTCAATTTTAAAGGTTTTTAATGCTCTATATTACTTATCTTATCTTTTCATGTAACAACAGACGCAGGCACAGAAGAAGATTCCTCTATCTGAGGATGATCCTCTTGCTTCATTGCATCCACTTGTTGACATCCTTGATGAACATCCTTTGGAGGTTGAGTACGATGCTAATGTATTTGGGAGAGGCTCTGAGGTCCCAATATACCTTCATAGCCAAGATGTCTGTGAGCTTGCGTCGGGAACACAAGAGTTGAATATTTCAATTATTCAGCTATGGATCATGTAAGTCTATGAGCAATTATTTATATATAAAATTGATTTATATATCAAGTATCCTTATATCAAAGTTAATTTTTGATTTCAGGCATATGTTTAGGGTCAGTAACAAGTTGGGGCGTTTAGATGATTATTGATTCGTTGATCCCCAATTAATTCATGAATCAAATGATTTTGAGCAGATCAACATGAATCTGATAAGAAGTTTTGCAAGCCGCAAGAAAATATACTTGTTGCCTTATATATCCGGGTAAGTGAACTTTGTTAACATAATAAAGTTCCATATGTGATTTTAATATTTAATAGTTACGTTATTATGAATTTCAGGCGCCATTGGCAACTTCTTGTTATGTCTATGCAAGACAAAACTGCTTTGTGGTTTTGTTCATTGCACAGGCCTCCTCCCCCACAACTCAAACAAGCAATTGATTGGTAAGAACATCAATGTTTGGACTTTCTTTGTTATATAAATGAATGCTAAAACCTTTTTTTATAAACAGTTCTATTCCAGCAACTATGATGATGGGTGGGAGATCAATTGCTAACAGTAGAAAGATTACTTGGATTTCTCTCAAGGTTTGACATATGCTAAAGCCATACTTTGTTATACTTGTTTTATTTTAATGTTATTCACTAACTATTATCAACTATGATGATATATTGTAGTGTAACAGACAAAATGGGTCATATGAGTGCGGATACTATGTAATGTATTGGATGACCCATATTGTTCGTTCTCACATCACAAGTCACTGGGAAACGGTAATATTTAACTTTAACAAATTTTGATTTTTTTCCCAAATGTTGAATTCATATACACTAATTAATATGAATTGTCTTTTGCAGAGATTCAAGACTACTACACCAGTTCCTGAGAAGCCACTACTATTCATTAGGAAGGCTGCTGCGAAGTCTATAATTAGATTATACAATAGCTCTTAGATTTAAACATTGCATTTGATTAGATTGTATTTTCTTAGACTCTGTACTTTATTTGATGTTGAAATACATTTGAATATGTGTTTGTTATGTTGAAATTGAATTTGTGTACATGTTTTTATATGCAGGTCTGTTTTTGTGGTAGTGGATATCACAAAAACAGACCTGCAATTTTAAAAAACTGCAGGGGAATATGTCGCGGTTGTGACCTTAACCGCGGCATATACTTTTTCGTTTTAATTTTTTTTTTTAAAAAAGAGACATATGGCCGCGGTTCTTGCACTAACCGCGGCCTATAGCGGACAACTTTTTTTTTTAAAAAAAAAAAGGATTTAGGCAGCGGGTCCTTGGACAACCGCGGCAGATTACGGAACTTATATACCGCGGTTTTAACCGCGGCCTAAAGTCTCTGACTTACTACCGCGGCTGAATATGCCGCGGTTCGTAAACCGCGACCTATAGTTAAAAATAACCGCGATAAAATCCCCTCGCTGCACTAGTGTTTTATCATTCTTAGGTTTAAATTAATGAAAAAAAGTCAAATATGAAAGTTTTTATAATCTCAATTATTTTAGAATCAAAGTTTTAGAATAAAATTTAACGTTTAGAAAAATCTATTTTGAAATGAATACATTTTGAAAAATGTATTTTAAAGTTAATGAGAGATGATGCAATAAATATGTTTAGAATGTAGAAATAATCATATTCAGGTCCAACGATTTTAGGAATAAAAGAACCACATTATATAAACTAAAACATACCCTGAACTGCAAAAACCATCTAATGTATGTAAACTTTGAATATATCTTTTACTATTATTTTATATTAATTTGAATTTATTTTTAAATTTTATTTACTTATCGTTAACTTTATTTGAATATATGTTTTAAATATTATTTGTAATTTTTTGTGCAATTTAATTGGATTTCATTTAAAAGTTTATAAAATAATATTTTCTAAAATATTTGTGGGTTGAAAATGGGTATTCAACGAGTATTCGCGGATTGAAAAAAATCAACAGATTTTTTTTATGTAGATATCCAACGGATAACAGGTCGGATAACAGGTACAATTTTATCTGGCGGGTCGAGTTGCAGGTAGACGCTATTCGTGTCCAACCAGGCCCTTTGTCATTCCTAGTGTAAGGTCTCGTAGTGTGATACGTGGTATTGTCAATGTCATGTGGTAGGACAATGTCAAGTGTTATTGTCTTGTGGGAGCTACTCTCTCCACCACCCCAACTACTCCCTATACCTCCCCAAATTTTTTTTAATTACAAAACTGTCCGTTTTACTTTAATTCTCAAAGTAGTCCCACCTCCCCAACTCTCATTTTCACTTTTACAATAGTCGCACCTCCCAACTCTCCATATCTGTTTGTTCCTAACGAGTGGAAACCACTAAACTCAACGAAGAGGAGAAAACGTAAATAAAAGAAGTTGTTTGAATGAGTGTACCCATGGAAGTAACGGTTGTGGGGTTAACCAAAACCCACACAAAACTATTATCTCGTACCACCACCACTTTAGGCAAATGGAGACGCAACTCAACGCGACGAGTCGGAGCAGCGGCTTCCACTCGAAGAGACAGTCTCCGGTCGGCGCGACGCAGCGGAGGCTTGTGAGGCACACGTGTGTGGCGAGGAAGAGGAGGATGGAGAGATTGGAGACAACGGAAGATGCCGCAACGCCGACGAGGCCGCGGCGGAGTCGCGTGACGAGAAGGTAGTTGAAGGGGAAGTGGAGGAGGATTCCAACCAGGGACACTAAGGTGACTAGGTGGGTGATGCCCTACGTGCGAAGGTAAATGCGGATTGGATGGAGAAAGGAGTGGGTGGGGAGGTCGTGGAGGGAAAAGATGAGGTAGGTGTGTGCCGTGCGGGTGATGTGTTAGGGTCCTGGTGCAAAGTTAGAAGGATGTTTAGATGTTGAGCCACTTTTAGGTCTCCTAATGTCCATCAATGTTCAGGTCAAGTCTCAAACGGATGTGCACATCTATTTGCTCTTGAATGAATCAAATGTTGACATCCATTTATATTCACGTCAAGGACAAAAAAGAGAAAGGGGAGGTGGAGGAGGAAGGTGTGGAGGTGCAGGGAGTAACTGCCTTGTCTTGTATTCAAATTAGGCCCTATACATGTCTTGTTGATTTAATTTAGTCTTTTTTTTTAAAATGGAACAATATTGTTTCTCTTTTAATTGAGACTAAATTTATTATTTATACAAATGTTATAGTGATATTTATATTAAAATTTATTATTTTAGTAAATGTTAATAATTAATTTTAGTCTTATAAAAAATCATAGATTATTAATATATTAGTTTTAAATACATTTTTTTAAAACATTTATCATTAATTAGTTTATGTTAGAAAAGGATATGGACTAACAAAACATGGATTAATAATATAAAATGCTTATATATGTTAAAAAGTCATTTTTAATAAAAATAATAATAAAGGTTAAAAGCTCTTTTTGGTCCCAATTTTGGTTGGGAAAATTCGTTTTGGTTCCTGTGTTGATTTTGTGTTTAATTTGGTCCCAAAGAACGAATTTAATGTTCAATTTGGTCCTTTCAGTAACTCCGTTAAAATTCTTAACGACAACTTGTCCAGATGTGCAATTGCTAAGTGAGGTGTCATTTCTTTGCTGATTGGGAGTCCTTTTTAGCCGTTAGAATTTTTTAAATCGAATTTCTTAATCAGGGTTTTTATTTTGGGAATAAATTGAAGATGATGGATTCTAAATTAGGGTTTTTATTTCCCAATCTTCTTCCCAGTTTTACTACAATTTTGAAGGATGGCAACCTGAGATAGAAGCATCTATCTCAAGCTTTCAACAATCCCACCTTCCCAAGAAAATGATAAACTCACAAAAGTGTAAAGAGTAAGAGAGATGAAGAAACGGGAAACCCTAAAAAAAAGCATCTTTATCAATGGGCTAAGCCGAAATTCCAGCCTCACATCTTCAGGATTTCTGGGTTTTTTGCAGGTACCATTGCGAGGAGACGAACTCGCAAGGTTGAACAGCGGCTCAATTTAGGGTTCTATGGAAATTGGGATTTTCTGATTTATGGGTTTGCAGGTGATGAAGATGAATGTGCGAGATGATGGAGGTTCTGCTTGTGCCGCTATGCAGATTTCTCTGATCAAGATGCGATGTAGATGGAGGTTGCAAGGCTAACGGCGGAGCTTCTTGAAGATGGCCATGGAAGATTCTCTATCGCGATGAAGATGGTGAGGGCACAATTTTGGTGGCGCTTTATGAAGGACAACGGCGATGCTAGGTGGCTGATGGCAAGGTGGGTAAGGTTTTGCCCAGTAGTGGTGGAGGTTGTAGGGGAAGAAGAAGAAGAACGAGGAGGCTGTTAAGATCCAATGAAGAAGAAAACTATGAACCAGTGAAAAAGATATAAAAAAAATCAAAATAACTTTAAATGCCACTTACCACTCCATGTCACCCAATAAATGACACCTCACTCAGCAGTTGCACATCTGGACACGTTGCCGTTAAGAATTTTAACGGAATTACTGAAAAGGACCAAATTGAACATTAAATTCGTTCTTTGGGACCAAATTGAACACAAAATCAACACAGGGACCAAAACGAATTTTTCCAACCAAAATTGAGACCAAAAAGAGCTTTTAACCTAATAATAAATTTGATTTCAATTTGTAAAGGGATAATATTGCTTCATTTTGAAAAACAAAAAGGAATCGAGTTAAAGAGACATATATAGAAACTAAATTGAATACAATATAATGAAACTTTTCACGAATACAATACAATTACATTATCAATGTAACGCGTCATACCATAAAACATAACCAGTAGGCAACAATTTTTTAAAAAATAAAATTTAATAAAAGTTACGAATTGACACATGGCATGTTGTTGATGTCATTTGTACTTTTCTTTTAAAAGGACCTAATTGAGGCAATTTTGAAAAACTTGAGACACAGTTGAAATTAAAAGCTAAGTGAGTTGAAATTAAAAGCTAAGTGAGGATCAATTTAAAACTTTTCCATCAAAGTAGAAACCAAACCAATAATTAAATCATATTATATATATATATATATATATATATATATATATATATAACTTATTTAACATTAAATATGACAAAAAGACAATTAGTTAAATTGTTATATTTTGTTGCACTCTCAATGTAGTGAAGATATTCTATATGACATTCCTAATTAACAATATCAATTGAAATATTATCATTACGTATCTTAATTCTTAGAAACATCCTTAAGGGTGTGTTCACTTGGAAGAGATGATTTTGGGAGAGTGAGTGGATGAATTTGAGGGTAAAATTTTGTTGTTTATTTGAGTAGATTTGGAGGTAATTGGGAGTGGATTTGAAAGTAAAGTTTCTGAAAATTAGTGTAGAATTTGTCCGATGTGACAAATAAAAAATATTATTTAATTGGTAGAAATTGAAGATTACCAAAATGTCCTTAGTTATAAAAGTAATATAAAATGATAATTGTTAATGTTATATATAATTGTAAAATTTTTATAAGTAAAAAAAATAAAAATTATTTTTTAAAATGTAAAAAAATGATAATTTAGTAAATTGATATAATAATAATAATAATTATTAATATTATTATTATAATAATTATTATTATTAATATTATTAGTGTTATTATTATTATTAATATTTATTATTATTATTATTATTATTTTTAATTCATCTTTTATAAATACATTACGTGTGCTGTATGAGGGTGTAAAAATGAGAATGGATGATACATCCTGCAAATCTGCATAGGTGAGAGAGGATGAGAAAAATTGTTTCTCTCGTAAATCCGTGCTTCCGATCACTCGCAGATCGTTTAAAGTAAACACGCAATTCATCACAAATCCATCTTCGAAAATTAACTATAAGAGTATCTTCCATCAAAGTGATCTTCCATCAAAGTGAACACGACGTAAAGCATAATAGAATGTTAAATAATATCTTCTTGAAGACACATTAATATTAAGTATGCTCCTCTAGAGGCTAACACTTATTATTAAGCTAATGTAGCTTGATAAGCGTTTAGATTACTTAATTTGTATGAAATTGATATATTTTTTAGTAAATCAAACATCTTATGCTTAGAAATACAAAATGTGTTAATGAAAAATAACTGCTTGTGATTTGAATGAAATTTGTGTAAAAATGTAACACTTTTTTTAAGAATAGGAGAACTCACATACTTAAGCGTTAGAACTAGCATTGAGAACAGAAAGACAGTTTGTGAAGATTTAAAAAGTAATATTAACAACAAAATGCCAGAAAAAAAACATTGAGCCATGGAGAAAACTCTTAAAAGAAGAAACCTAAAATTCATCACATCTGAATGACTGGAGTGTCAAGATAAGGAGTTGAGATTATAATAAACTCCAAGAGAAAATCTCAATATTGAGTAACAAAGCAGAAGGCTAGAGCCATAAGAAAACCTTGCATAACTGAATATCTCTTTTTAAACTTGATCTTTCACCACTTTACCATGTGAGGTTAGGGCTCAAGTACAGTAAATATAAAACTCTCAAGAAGTTTTTGTCCTCAAGTTCAAACACTTACTTAGCTATATATGAACTATTATTATTTATATAATCATTTTATATTGTTATTTTTTTATGGAAATAATGTTAAAAACTTATTCAATGTTTAGGAATATATTTGTAAAGAGGAATGAATCAAAATAGAATGGATGACACGTTAATTATGTTATGAACATGGTGTGAATTTCATAATCACTTGAAAATAGACATTGTTTAGATGATTATGTAACTACCTTAGAGGCTAAGGTTTAGTCAAATATTATAATTTCATTCTCAAATAACTAGAAAGCTATCTAAAAATTTCAGAAGTTCATGAATACAATAAGATCTATGAATAATGAAAGTCAATTGTTTAAAAAATTAAGGATTACAAGTCAACTCTTTAACCCTGTTATATTAAAGTAGGAAAAACAAAGTCAATAAACTAAACCGGGAATGCAAAATTTAAAAAAAATGATAAAAGGTTGTAATTAAATTAATCATATTTCATCTCGATAAAAAATAAAAGTCCTTCAAATTAAATTGGATTTGTTTCTAAAGAGGGTAGAAGAATGAATATATATATATATATATATATATATATTTGTATGTATATATATATATTAACACCTACCAAGGCCTAATGTACATAAAACGAATTTGTTTTCTATTTTTTTTATGAAATAAAAATTAGTTAAAATATTTTATAACTAAATAAATCTAACGTATAACGTATGTAAAATGGTATATTTATATATGTTCTTTGCTAAAATAATCTCAAAAAGTATTTGAGTAGTTTTAATTTTAAAATACTGTTTCTACCAATAACAATGATTATAAAAATTGTTAATAATATTTTACAAGAAATACATGTAAATTTAAAATAATATGATGTAAATGGGGAGAAGTTTATATTTCTCAGCATAGTTATATCTTTATTTAAAAAATTAAGATTAATGTACAATTTTTTTCATAATTCAAAAGTAATTAACTTTATTTGTATCCCTAAATTGGAAGCAAAATCTGAATTGGTTTTCCAAAATAAAGAAAAGTATACTTTGATTATTTCTCAAATATTTTAAAAATGTATTTTTAATATTTGGAGTCAAATAATATTAATGAAAATAATGACGTGACTTTTGAAAGTGGACCCTGTTAAATATTAATAACATCATCTCATTGCTTTTGTCATCATGTCCTAACTAATAACTAACACTTTTTTTTTTTTAAAATTTGAGTTATACAATTTAAGTGGAAAAACATATATATTCAAAGTTTTAGGAAGTAAAATTTAATTTCATCTTTAAAAGCTATTCGTTTTGACTTTCGAATAAGGATGTATATTAATCCAATTCCTATACAAAGTGATCCTTACGAAATTAATCTTTGTTTAACTGACGATAGTTTAACCAAAACATTTGAATCCTATACCGATTTCAATAGTATATTTTTGGATATGGAGAGATAGAGTTCCAAATGAATGCAAACTAATTTGTAACTTTTTTTTTATATATATAAATTAAGATTACATTTAAATGATTTCCAATAAGACGCATTCATTAGATAAAACAACCTAATAGAATTAGTCATTAGATAAAACAACGCGATTATATTTTTCTTTTTACAAAGAGATTAAATTAATAACTTTTTTGCATTTTGACTATATATACAAATAGATTAAATTAATATTTTTTTTTTCTAAAATCAAGCAATCGATATTATACTTTATTTCTTATCTACTCCCCTTCATTTGTTTATTTATTTTAGCCGTTTTTTTATTTTTTTTCTCTCAACTAAATATACTGTGTTTGGCTAAGTTTTTCGGATGTAGGCTTTTTATTTCATAAAATAATTACTTCTAGTTTTTAATTTTATTTTAAGTATTTATTGATACATTTTGTGTTAGATTTATCCATTTGTGGGATATGGTGAAAAATTGCTAACACAGAATAAAGAGAGATTCGTAAGATTTTATTAATATTTAAATCTTTTAATATGAAAATAATAATTGAAAAATAATATTAAAATAGTGAAAAAAAAATTATTAATAGATAAATTGATTAAGATCATTTTGATGTGGCCATTAGTAACATTAAATTAGACTATATATATATATATATATATATATATATATATATATATATTTAAAAATATTAAACTAGACTTTATAAATGTAAAACTTCAATATAAAATCTTAAATTTTCATTTAGATAAAAGTAACTTAATTAAAATTTGAGAATGAAAAAATGTTTAAGCTTATATTTGAAAAATAAAAACTAAAATTTAAGGGAAACTTTATATGATTTAATAATGAGAAATAAAATTGAACATAATTTTCAAAATAATATCAGTGAAATTAATGAGTTTTTTATAAAATTGTTTTACAATCGAATAATAATTTGGTACATAATTTGTTTTCCCTAACTTTTCATAACTTGATTGTTTTTCATAGTTGTTGTTTTGTCTGTACGTTAATATCAGTGAGTTTTTTCTGCAGAAAAAAACATCACCGAGAGAGTTTTGTTTGGTTGGGCAATGTTCAATAATGAGTTTTTGCAATGAGGAGAGAATCCCGAGGAGAAGATTCAACTAGAACAGAACTTGTCTCTCTTACTGTTACTGTTAATGTCATTAGAAAGTCGAAATTCCTTTTCCCACGCGCTCCAAAGTGCAGTAGAATCATCAGCAGCTTCTGTCACTCTCAGTGTCCCTGTCTGTGGGGTCCCCTCCCCACTTTGCTCTTCCCCATTTTATCAAATCTAACTCTGAATCACTTTCAAATCCGCAAGATGAAAGAGAGTGAATGCCAATGACGTTATTTTGATATAAAAAGGGGTGTGCTGTTGCTGTTGGCATGTATAATAGTAGAAAACCAAGGCCTTTGTGTTCCTGTGGTTTCTGTTGTGTGGACTTTTATTGAGTGCGAAAAAGACAAAGTGCCACCCCTCTCTCCTTTTCCCACTTTTTTTCTGCCTTCTGGGTCTTTTGATCATCCATCAAAATCTCTTTTTTTAGTGAGTGGGCAAGTTTCATTTGGCTTCTTTCTCATGGAGTGTAATGAATTTGTGTATGGTGAAATTCTTTGATTCCACAGTCAAAAGTAGAAGTGGTAAGTATCATCATCAGCATATGGGTTGTCTTGTCAGTTACTGCTAGAATGCCATGACCCTTTGGTTGCTAGAAAATGAATCAGCAAGAAATATAGGATTTTGGTTTATGGGTTGGTTGATCTATTCTGAATTTCTGACTGAGCAAATTGTATCATACTAGAATTTGATTCTTCATTCATAGAGTTGACTTCTTGCTTTTCCTTCCCCAGAAAATTGAACAATTTCCCAGTAATTAAACAGACTTGGTGGTCAAAATCTTGACAAAGCTTTTTGCTGTGGTGTTACAGGATGTGCGTTCTTGTGTGTTAAGCTGTTTTGAAGCCTCGTTCTTAGTTTGGGCAATTTCTTCTAAAAGCAGTGTCTCCTTGGAGTATGGCTTCAATTTGCTTCAAAATGGCACAAAAAATGGAGATAGTGAGCACTTGTGGCCGTCATTGATTTTGACAGCACGGCTCTAAACACATACTTTCTCATAGTTTTGTGTTGGAGGAGCCAAGCTATGGTTATTTTCATGCTCCTTAGTACAACAGGGCCGCCGATCAAAAGAAGAGCAGGTTTGAGAATTAAGCAAGCGGGTAGAGGTTCATACCGAGGAAGCTAGGTGTGTGTTTGAAGTTGCTATTGGGTTTTCTTTAGTGTTCCTTCTTTGTTTTGCATAGTCCTGGAAAGTTGAACAGATGGAAGCCACTTCCATAACGTCGTTGTTGAAGGGCTTTTGTGATCACACACGATGGAAATATGCTGTTTTTTGGAAGCTTAACCACCATTTTCCTATGTAAGTTTCTTTGTTTCATTGAGTTACTTGTGTTTTTGTGCCATATGACACGTTTTGGAAGGAATAGATTTGTTATCCGTTTTCTTATTATCTACAAGCTTCTTTTGACCCATGAAATGTTTGTTGAGAAGCACGATATAATCTCAAGAGCCTAAAGGTCAATAACCCTTTGATCTAACTGAAACTTAACAACATTACTGTATCAGTTACTAATTAAGCAAAGATTAATCTGTTATAAAAACTTATATTTAACATAAATGAGTAAACTCAATGTCCACCATCCCATTTAGTGTGTTACTTATCACTTGAAAGTGGTTTATTGGTATGTTGAATGAAATTATATGTTTGCTGTTTAGAATTTGAGATCTTGTGTATATAACACAAAAACTCCGTATGTTTTAGGAATTTGACCTGGGAAAATGGTTACCAGAAAGGAAATGAGGATGAGGAAAGTATGTGGGATGAGGTCAATTTCAAATCCCCAGATGAGTTATATTCTTCAAGAGGTGAAAGTACTGATTATTCAGTTCGACTTCTCATGATTGAAATGTCCCATCGCAAATACAATTTGGGAGAAGGGTAACAACTTTTGTTTTGTTGTTCTTTATGTCTAAACTTTGTTGTGAATTGCTCCATCTGATACAAGGTAATTTTCATTTTAGGAAACTAGAAAAGAGAAAAACATCAAGTTCATTTTCTAATTTTATGCTTGTCTTGTTCTGGAAACTTTGCTACTTGAAATGAGAACGAATGGTGATTTACTTCTTTAATTTCCTCAATTTATTCTTGTATATATTCACACAAGCAGTGTGCTCTCAAATATATGAAAATCATGTATGCTTTATATTTAGAAAATTCTGAATGTTTCTAGTGGTTCTGCATGTCACTTATCTTGTGTTTTGAGATCCATAAAGATTGCTAAATTAAGTAAAGTATTCTTGTGTACCACAAGGTATTTGTGCTATGATCTTTAAAGATGATGCAAACTGAATAAGTTGATTTTACATTATTCTTTCAGGGTTGTTGGTAAAGTAGCTCTTGCCAGGGATCATTTTTGGGTTTCCTGTGAGGATATTCTTACACCTAAATTTGACACTGATTTAATCACAGAGGTGAGATTCTGTACTTACAATTTCCATTTAGAAGTAAAATTAATTAATCATGCTTCTTTGAAATACTTAATAACAGCAATTTTCTACGTCTCTAGTGTCCTGATGAGTGGCTTCTTCAAATTGCATGTGGCATCAAGGTATTGTGCCTTACCTTTTATATATTTTGTTTGTACTACAAATAAGATTTTGATTTTGATTTCTACTTTCTGGTATAACATAAAACTTTCTGCTTGTGGCATAACCAGTGTGCTAATGACTAGAAAAATCAGCTTATATTAGGCTTGCCTCAAAATGATATTTATGCACTAAATGGGGCAATTCAAGCAAATCTTGAGTTGATAATTTTAATTTCTTTTGCAGACTATTGTGCTTGTACCGGTTCTTCCACTAGGGGTTTTGCAGTTTGGTTCATTTGAAGAGGTACGTATATATAGTATTTGAATCCTGACCCAGACAGGCTATGGCTTTTACAATTAAAATGGTACCCTAATGCATGCATATTTATTAATCTTGTCTACAAATTCTGACAATCTTGTCCCCGACCATAAATTTTGGATTTATGTTTTGAAAAAAGATCTTGAATTTTGTATCTGATTCCTCCTTTAAAGTGGTGAACTTTAGATGATAAAATATTTTGAGCTATAACAGTGGATTTTGGTCTATTTCACCCATTTTGCATATCTGCTATGGCTCCTTTTGAGGTGTTTCCTTCTGCACCCTGTAAATTTCTTTGGCGCCTTTCATTCATTCTAAATTTGTTTTTTCGTAAGGTATTTTTTATGTGAGGAATTTAAGTAAGGAGTCCGGAGTTCCATGTTGAGTAAAGATGATTAGGTGAGCAACATATAAAGAGAAAGATGCACGAACCTAATATCTTAAGGTTTTTAGTCTGAAGTACTCATGGCTTGGAACTTATCTGGATCCATTTCTTATATTTATTGAAGAACCCAACTTTTTGAATTCTAGAAAGCCCATTCTAGAATAAATGGAAGGTGATCTAATTCTTATTGGGGTGTAGAGGATCAAATCCCTCATTCAGGTTTTATATGTTTGTATCGTTTTCGTTTTAACATACAGTGGAAGTTTAGGTACAAGAATTGGTTTGTTATTAGTTTTGTTACAACTTTTAGACATGCCAGAGCATGTGTAGTTTTGTTACAAATTTTAGCTTTATGTTTTATATGATTACATGATGTTTTCTTGTACTGTCAAAATTTTAGGTTGCTGAAGACCTGGAATTCGTTACCACTGTGAAGGGTAAGCTCCAATCCGTTGATAGCATGGAAGCAAATATTACCCCTTTGAACATGGGAACTGATTATCAAGATTGGTCGGACCTAATGCATAATTTGATGAATAGCTTGGACGAATCATCTTCTGTTACTAAAACTATATGGAAAAGTGAAGTTTCAACCAGTACTGCTTCGAACAGTGCAAATGGTTCAACAAGGCTGAACCCAACAATGCTATCATTTATTCAAGATGACTGTTCTGTGTCAAGACAAAATCTACTAAAATCTCTGAAAAGAGAAAATGTCAATGAGATAGGTTCCTCTTCATTTGATATGTCAACTGTTCCTAGACATATTAGTAAGATGGAGACAAAACCAAATCACATGGAAGCAGAGATGTGGTCCTGGTCGGTTTTTGAAGAGATGTCAAACGGATTAGACTCTTTGTCTGTTAAAAATATGACAGAGAAACAGTTTGGTGGCACTGAAAGTGGTTACTATGATGCTAAGAATATCAATGACTTCACTTTTCCCTCAGAGTCAGAATTGCACAAAGCACTTGGATCAGTTGCATACTCTGTTGGTGAAGCATACCATACCTCATGTCTGATAACCAATAAAAAAGAGAGTGATCATATTAAAGGTTTTGAGTTTCCCGAAGATCTTGATCCTGAATATCTTTTAGATGCTGTTGTTGGCAATTTATGTAGTGCTGCAGATGATACTTCTAGTATTTCAAACAGTATCAGATCTTTTACAACTTTGCCAACAGAGATTAGTGGTTCCATTCCAAAAAATTATTCAGAAGAAAGCTACACTTTGATTGTGGATAATTCAGATGTGAAGAATGATCTTGTGCCTGCAGTTTCCTTCAAGAGAAAATATGAATTTTCCAATCATTTTACATCATCTTTTGATGGAAATGGAAGCTTATTGATTGATGAGGTGCCTCAGGAAAAGGAAGATATTCATATGCTTCCAATCAATGGACCAAAGCTCTCTAGCACAAACAAGAAAAGAACAAGAGTTGTTAACAACCAAAAGGCAAGGCCAAGAGATAGACAGCTTATCATGGACAGAATGAAGGAGTTGAGAGAACTCGTCCCAGATGGTGGAAGGGTAAGCTTTTGTGTTTCAGGAAAAAGCTAATTATTTGATTTCCCTTTTGTACTCAGTGAAATTTTTAACATCGGTCTTATGGTATGCAGTGTAGCATTGACAACCTCTTGGAACGGACCATAAAGCACATGCTCTACTTGAGAAAGATAACAAGTCAGGCCGAGAAACTGAAACGATTTGCCAATCGGACGGTAAGGCTTGATTTGGAAACTTTTGTCTGTTTTCACCTATAACTACTTTTGGCTTGCAATCCATTGTGTTTGTATGCCCCACAAAATCTTCATATTTATCCTTTTAGACATTTGATAATGGGTGACATGACAAGAAAAAGATTTGTAAAGAGAAAGTGTATGAAGGTTGCATTTGGAATACCTTATACAAAACCACCTTTTTAATGGCAAAGATTTGCTTCAAGCATTTGGAATAACTTACATAAGTTCGTGTCTAGGTTGGTGAGAGCAAAAGACAGAAAATGAACGGTAGCCACCCAGGAAGGAGCTGTGCATTTGACTTTGAAAGTGAACTAGCATGGCCTATAGTCATAGAAGATCTGGAATGCACAGGGCACATGCTCATTGAGGTATGCTGTTTCCTCTCCATGCTCACTTAGCTCTCAAAAACAAACAATAGCATACAAAGTTTACATCAATTGAACTCATGTACCACTTTTTGTAACAGATGATATGCAATGAGCATGGCCTTTTTTTGGAGATTGCTCAGGTGATCCGAAAGCTAGATGTTACCATCTTGAAAGGGATCTTGGAAAATCGTTCTAGCGACAGCTGGGCTTGTTTCATTGTTGAGGTAGCCAAATATGTTCCTGAAACTTGTTTTCTGATGCTGATCATATTATTTTGTACCATTTATTCCTGATAAGCATTTGAAAAGGTGCTAAAATTTTTGGTGTTCAGTTTGGGAATGATCCAAACTCTTGTTCGCTTACCTTCAAAACTATGTGTATATACATTAAAATTCTCTCTAGAAACTCAGTTTTGTATTGCAAATTCAGTTTGCAATCTTAAATTCAGCAAAAACATGCAGTTTATGCACAAACTAAATTAGTTTATAGCAAAGTATACTAAGGTATGTTTCCCTTGACAAGCACAGGTTCCTAGAGGTTTTCACAGAATGGATGTTCTATGTCCATTACTGCATCTTCTGCAGCTGAGGAGAAACCCTATCTCATACAAAAGCTGACCCTGCAAACCAGTTTTCAGTTTCAAATGGCAACTCCTATTTGAAGAAGTAACTATAATATTGAAGAGGGACCTGTGTAAAGTGTTCATCCCCTCTTAGTGCACTTGCTACATTTTGTGTTGATGATAAGCTACTACCCAAATACCTATATATATGTATACAAAAGATATTTTATTAGGGTGCTATTGGCTGCTGAAGAATATTTCTAGCACCTTGCTTTGAACTCATATCTGGTGCGGCACATAATTATGACCTAGAAAAGTAGAGCATTGAAACTATGAGAGTGCACGTGAATGCTATGTATTTAGTTGCTGTGGCTCAAATAATATTGCTACCTTTCCAAAAAGAGGCTACATAAAAGTGCTTAATGTAAATGAAATAGTGAGTTTTTAAACCTTGGTGTTCAAACTCAAAGTTGAATGAAGTTCAAAAGGCATAATAATATGTATCTGCTTTTAACATGCAACAGAAAACTTTAGCATGATACTAAAAGGAACCGTATAATGTTATGTTTTAACCAAATTTAATGAAGTTGTATGCAGATCAATTTCATTCTGAATCTCAGTTACATGAAATATTTTAGGGTGTTTATTCCGCGTCCAGTCACAGACTTCCGGAAAATTAAAAATTTAATACTATCTTGAAATCATATAATTTATTACTAACTTCATTCAAGTTTTAAATTCCATGTATTATGTCAAATTAAAATATTAATAATTAAAATAAAATTTCAATATCATTTTAGATTATAATTTCAATTAATCTAATTTAAAATTTAATATCTGATATCATAAAAGCATTTCCACAAGTACGTTATTCTCTTTATTTTGTGTATATAATATTTACTCGAGTTTATAATATTTTGTGTGTATATAATATTTACTCGAGTTTAAAAATAACGAAATTTGATTTTATTTTAATATTAAAAGGTTTTAAAATAAATAGTTTTGTTAAGAATATGTTTCATTATTTTAAAACACATTATTTTTTTAAAAATTATTATTATTTATTTCTTTTTAAGAGTTTTTCTCATATGTTTATGAGTTTAAAAATTAGAAACCGCAATCATAACGAAGAGATATTTAAATCTGACTTATTGGTTTCTTCAATAGAATAAATTGGTCTTTTAATATTTCTTTGGTTAGTTTCGTTTTTTCTTGCTCGTAGTCCTTTTTGTGTAAGATCTAGAAAAATACGAGTATTATAAATAAGTTAATATTGAAACTTTCGTGTTTTTGTTTGGTAATTAATGTTCTTGTATACATATTTATTAAGATATATTTATTATGTTATTTTCTTTGATTATATTTATATTTATGCCTAGAGGTAAAATGATCATTTTACATTTTATTAATTAAGAGCAGAAATTGAAATAGGGGAATGTAGAAAGAAAAAAATGTAAATTAAATAATATGAAAATTAAATAAAAGGATATTATGTGAATCTTTTAGAAGATTTAATTGTTGTTATTTTAAAAAATAGTTGAAAGAAAATAGGAGATATATAATATTGGTAGGCATAGAGATTTAGATATTATTATTAGAAAAATCATTATTAGATATTTTAGATATTTTAAAAGATATTATGAGATATTGTTAATTAAAAAAATCTTGAGATATTATTATATATAATTAGATATTATGGCTAATAATAAAATATAATGCATTTTATAGGGACTTATCATAATCAATTATAAGAGAAATATTAAGATAGAATACATTATCTAAGGACTTATCAGAATTAATTAAGTTAAAGATAAATTTATTTTATCTTATTTATATCTTTTATTTTAGTTGGTTGTTATTACTTCTTATGAGCTTTTATTATAAATAAAGTACCAGGTCTACACATAAGTATATTAGACACCTCCTATAGAAACTCTGGCCATTAGGAAAATAAGATAGAAACTTTGAAAGTGAGAGGAAACGAAAGAGAGTGAATGGGAGAGTGCAACTTTGTTATTCATTCTTGATATTTTTGCATGGAGATCTTTGCTTTGATACATGTTTATATGATTATTGTAATACCCATGAAAAATATCTATTTTAATAAATAGTAGTAAGTTTTAGCATTATTATTAGTAATAATAATGAATAGAAAATATAATTAAGGTTAAAAAATTTTAAATTTATGATAGAAAATTATAATAATTTCAGAATGGGGGATTTAAAATTTTGAAAAATTATTTTAGAAGTTTTTGTGAAAAAAAAAATAATAAATAAATAAATAAATAGTAAAAAGTGAATAGTGAATAGTAAAAAGTAAATAGTAAAAAGTGAATAATAAAAAGTGAATAGTAAAAACGAAAAAAAAAATAAATATATAAATCAATCAAATATTCTAAAAGAATAAAAATTCTTAAGTATTAAGGAAAGTTTGGTAAGTGGTGGTTGAGATTAAGATGTTAATTTAATAAAATAATATTAAAAAATTAGTAAATAGTAAATTTTTTTTTTACTATAAATAGCCAAGGAGGGAAGAATGATTCCACACAAGAAATAAGAGATAAAGAGAGAAAGTGAGAGAAGGAAAGAATTTAGAAGAAAGTTTTAGAAGAGTAGAGGTTCTGGAAGGTTTTCGGGGGAACAACTTTGGAGTGAGAAACTAAGTCAGGAAAAGAGGTAAGGGGAGCTAACATTTCTATGTTTTAAGTTAATACTATTGTACTACTATTCATGTTTTGAATTATTATATGTGCCTATGTGTTGGTTATATAACTGTTCAAGTATTAAATTTATGTGTTATTATTGATGTAAAACTATGTTGTTGTTTTGAATCTTTGAATAAGAAATTTGTTAAGAACAAGTTGAGGAACACTTTGGCTAAGGAAAGACCAGGTTCTTAAGTTGTCCATTGTGATGCACCTCTCTTTCCTGGAAGTCTACTCGATGTGTTTTTAACTAATCCTTATTAAACAGATTATATTCTGCTGATTTTATTTTTGTAAAATACTCAACTATTTGGAGAAGTGTGGTTATGATTGAGTTACTAGTAAGGTGAATCTGTTTCAAGAACTATTAGGTAGAGTGTTAAGTGTTAAGTGAAATTATAGTGTTTGGGCAAAGTAGAGGAAGTAAGGGGAGCTAACCTTTTTAAGTTTTTATATTATAAAATATATTTTATATAACTATTTATGTCTTGAAATTTTGTGCAATTATTGTTAATAAAAAATCTATGTGCTTGTTGTATAACTATTTAAATTTTTGTGATAATTTTATATACTGTTGATTTGAATCTGTGAATAAGAAATTTGTTAATAACATGTTGAGGAACACTTTGGCTAAGGAAAGACTAGATTCTTAAGTTGTCCATTGTGACGCACCTCTCTTTCCTGGAAGTCTACTCGATGTGTTTTTAACCAAATTCTTATCAGACAGATTATATACTGTTAAATTATTTTGTGTTATATTCAAATAATATAATTTCTGTGATGGAGGTGTATTGTGATATTATATATAAACTTAATATTTTTGCTGTCTATGATGAAATTATGATTGATAGCTGTATCGTATTTACTAATTTAAAGTTTTCTGATGTCTATGAATGAACCAGAATTATATCACTTATTTTGAATGTATTTTTAGACTTAATTTAAGTTAATGTATGTTGAGTTCTTTGAGTTTAATAGATAATCCTTATTGATTCTCTAGTTATATCATTGGGATGATTTATATTTATCTCGGTAGTTAAAAAGGATATTTTTCTTTTTGGCCTATGTAAGGCGATAGGTGGATTCGAGTCTTGTTACTTTTCCTCTTTTAAGAGGGTACAGATATCTCGCCAAGGGTTTCTGGTGTGCTTGGTGAATGAATGTTACTCACCAATGTTTTGAGTATTGTGCTTGGTGAATGGATGTTACTCACCAATGTTTTGAGTATTGTGCTTGGTGAATGGATGTTACTCACCAATGTTTTTACTCGTAAGCCCTTGAAGAACTAGGGAGATATGTCCAATGCGGTGTGCGTAGGATGGCTCTTATTCGCGGTTCATATGAGGGACTGGTTTTGGTATATACTTAACAAATGTGTAAAAAACCGAGATAAATCCAAAAGTTACGTGTGAGATGAGAAGTGAGTAGAGTTTGATGAAAAATGAGTAGAGTCTAATGAGAAATGAGTAGTGTCTGAAGTATACTTGAAGATAGTAGGTTTACGTTAATAATATTATTAAACATTTAAAGTGTGTAAATAAGTTTATCTGTAACTTATGCTTTTCTGTATTCGGTTAGCTCACCTTACTTGTGTGTCTACGATGATCGTATAACTCATACGGGAGTAGATGATATTTCAGGTAAAACTGAAGACATTTAGTGCGAGGATGCGCTGGGAAACAATCTTGGGGGCTTTTAAATATGTACTTTAAATTGTGAAATGTTGTGATTTATGAATTTAAACTACTTTTAAAATTTCAGGTTGTAATCCAATAACTACTCTTGGAAACTTTGACGTTCTCATTGTATAATATTAATAAATGTGTGGTTTTAAATGTATTAGTATAATTTGGAAAATTTTCTGTGACACTCCTGGAAGGGGTGTTACAATTATGATTATCTGTTGTTATTGTCGGGCAATTTGTGTATTCATGATGATAGAGTTTCTATCATGTTTGTATTGGGTTTTTCCTATGAAAGTATGTATGTTTTTCTTAGGTTATACCATGATAATATGTATTGATTGTAAGGAAGGACAAAGTGATGGGTGTCGCAGCCCATGCAAAATTTAATGTGCAATTAAGAATGCAGTATAACTAGGAAGTGACTCCTAGGTCGTCTCTCAAGGACCAACTGCGGATTAGAATCAGGTCTAACACGAAGTGGGGGGCGTTGTGAGGTTTTGTGACTGCAGATGAATTAAATTAAAAACACGGATGCAAACAGAGATGCAAATACAGATGTAAAAACTAGTTCAAAGATAGAATGAAAACGGCCGGTCATTAACTCAATCACTATGCTTCCAATCACATATTAACAACAAGTACACACTACTCTAATCCAAATCCAACACGAATCACCCAACTAAGCGAAGGCTAATTCGGTTTTCAAAATTGCAAACTAAGTGAATGCAAAGCTCAAATCCAATCAGTTTTATACTATACAGTCTTATAAACTATGCGAAGATTAAACACCAATTAGGAAACTAAGCGTATACCCAATCGCAAGCACACAACAGATTAAATATTCAGAGTAGCAGCATGGCAAATAAAGTGCAAGGGTCTCATGGAAACACTGTAATATTGTTAACGACCAACCCGACTAACTCAAGCTAAATGACAGTTAAATCAACACAATCAAAAATACTAGACAACATTAAAATAAATGAAAATGCTAAACCCAACATTACATAGACAATTATCTAGCACAATTAAAATTATTAAAATGCAACACTAAATTAAAGAGATCAAAGACAATTCAACCTACTATGTAAATTAATTTAAAACAAAAGAAATTAACAAACATGAATTTTTTCCTACTATTCACGTGACTTAGGTACCTAGTAAGAGAAGTTGAAAATTCAAATGGCCTAAAACCCTTTTGGCCGTGACATTTCCCATTTCATTCATTCTCCAAGAAATATGTTTTTCCAATTAAAAAAAAAAAAGAATCCCACACATGAAAGTTGATTGCACCAGCCGTGACACTCCCTTCACCAACATGGACATTTGCAAAGATAAATGCACACCTAAACTTAATTGAAATGAAATGAAATTCTTCTCTCAACACATCACCACCGTACACCTACTCTCTTCTCTTATCTAATCAACTCTTCATTCTTAAAGAAATAAAGGAAAAAAAAAAACTACACCTATTGTTGCAACGTCCCATCACTTCTATTCCCACCTAACCTACTCTTCAATTCAACAAAGTAAAAGAAAAGCTAAAGAAATGCTAACCATCATTCACTCACGGTACTTTCGCAGTCAATGAAAATAAAGAAATCATCACTTCCAAGCATCTTTTCATTCAAGCAAAGAAAGATTACAAGGCTTCAATCAGAAGTGCATTAAAAAAAACAAAATGAAAAAGGCAAGAATGAATGTAGCAAATAGCAATTAATGTGAGCCTTCATTCATCCCATTGATAAGACTGTTCAAAGCAAAGCTAGAAGAAACCTCAAGCAAAATTGCGGATGGAACTACATTCTCTTCATCCAAAATCAAAGTGTGTAAACATTGTTTCAAGAAAAGAGAAAATATTCAAAACCAAGAAAGAAAACACGTTCCAGCTCCTTCAAAAAAACACTCCAACAGAATCAATTTTTCAGAGTGTGTGACGGCTGCTAGCTCCCATCCCTAGGGTCATGCGTTATCTTTTAAGGATGGGTGGGGTCCACTCAAAAATAAAAGAAAACCTGATAACGGTTGAAAAAAAGTTATTTTCATATGCTAATTTGGACTAAATTACGCCCTTTATTTCTTAGAATGAGCTTGAAATCAAACAAAACTCAATAAATGAGTCAGCCGAGGGTCAAAAGCTGTTTTTAGCGATTTTATGCTTGTTTTGCAGCAAAATTGACAGAAGTGAAGATTGGGAATAAAGATGAAGGTCATAGACTCGAGAAAAGAGAGAAAATCAAAGAAAAGAAGAGTCTAGGCACCGCCCGACGGTAAAACGGGAGGAGAAGATACCAGTTTTGGGCGTCGGGCGGCAGACCCTTGCCGCCGGGCGATTTTGCGGCATGAGGGAAATCGCCGGGCGGTGGTGCAATTCAAGGTCCACCGCCGGGCGGCAAAGTGTGATGTCGGGCGGTGGTCAGCTGAGCTTGGGCCTATTTTTCTGCTGCGCTTCTCCCTTATAAATAGCCCTGTTACGAATTTCAATTGATTCTTTTGACAGAGGAGGGCGGCCAGACCCACTTTGCACTCTTTGGAGAGGATCTCTTGGATGCTTAGGCTCCTTTTCGTCTTTTCTAGGGTTTGCTTTCCATATCTTCCATTATTTTCATCTTGGTTCACCATGACTATGGTGAACTAAACCCTTTTTGTTGTTGGGGGAACAATGTAATCTTTTGATACTCTCGATTATTGAAACTCTTGTTTGAATTATATGTGTCTCGTATGCGTTTATTATCAATTGTTGGAGTCTCATACTGCACTTAATGCCTTTATCGTTTAACTCATTCGGTAATTGTTGTGTGACTTTATTGATACGGGGACATACAGTAATGACATGAACTGGTGAGATTTTTCCTTGGTTAAGCAATACCGCCTAGGGATAGGGGAGTAAGACGACCAATTGTATTTGCTTCTGTTTGTAATGTGTTGCTGGTTACTAGGAGAGGTTAGGGATAACAAGCCGGTAATTAGTAATAGGCCCTTTTCGTCGAGGGATCGGGTTAAGGGAAGGCCAAGAAAGTTTGCAAGCAATTAGATAATAACGCCGTTTAAACAAGAGGAGTAAATAAAAGAGAGAGGATTAGATGAAATTGTAAACCCCAACAACTCCATTCATCCATTGCCCAAATCTCGTCAATTGAATCACATTGCATATTTATTTTCTGTTATTGCATCCACCACAATTATTGAATTTTTCTCCGCAAGTCTTACGATTTTAATTCACGCAAACAATAAGGCCTTTCGAGTCTCACGGGAAGAACGATAATGGGATTTACCATTTTTATTACTTGATAGGCTGCTAGCTCCCATCCCTAGGGCCATGTGTTTCTTTTAAGTATGGGTGGGGTCCACCCAAAAATAAAAGGAAACCCTATGTGTCCTACAATTTGGGCCCATCAACATTTTTCCAAAATTGGCCCAAGATGCAAAGAGTTTGTCTAAAAAGTTTTAAACAACTAAATTACAATACAATTAATTTTAACATGTCTAATGGGAGAGTCTTGAATTAATTTGTCTCCATCCCAATGCTCCAAAATATATCTCCAAAATTTTCCCTGCAATTAAAAATGCAAATAATTAGCTCAGAAAATTCAAATTAATTAAAATTAGAATTTCCTGTCAAATTAAGCATAATTAGCAGAAACGGAAAAATACCGGACAATTAAGCATAATTCCCTAATTAATTCTAGCACAATAAACTAAGTGAAATCAATAAAATATCGACTCATCACAAAGGCATGTTGTTTGGGGGTTTTACCATACAAATATATGTTGTAAAGAGTGGTACGATGATCATATGCATTATGTTGGGTTTGTTTGGGTTGTAATTTGTATAATGATAGGTTTTTGATGATTCAAGTGATGTAATGTATGTATTAGGATTTTTCATAAGGGTAGATGAGGTTTGAATGCATGCATGATGTACTGAGTATGTTCTCTCATGATCTAGGGTTGATATATGTGGGTTTTGAACACTTAAGTTTTGTCCAAGATGTGGTTTGATTCGACAATAATCGATTATGTGCGCGTTGGTTTGCGTTTTGTCTCAGGAATAATTGATTCTCTTGGACGACAATCGATTATCCTTTCATATGTGATGAATATGGAAATTTTTTGTGTTAGAACCACTGGAATAATCAATTATCATAAGTGATAATCAATTATCACAGTGTATTTTGTGTAATTGTGAACTTTTCAGGAATTATCGATTATCACTTATGATAATCGATTATACAGTGCATTTTTTTTTTCAAAATGACGAATTTGATGAAGAATGAATGTGAATAAAGCTTGAGGAGTTGTAGAATGTGATGATAATCAAAGAATGGGATTAATGGCTATGTTTAGTGTCAATTTTGACTTTTGAATTGGTGATGAAGCAAGAGTGGAAGATGGAATGCGCAAGAGTGTGTGTGGTTAATGAGCATGCGACATGGGAGATTAGTCTACTTATTGTACCTAGTAAATCCTAAGAGTATCTACGGATAGGTGTACCTAGTTAAAAAAATGACGAATTTGATGAAGAATGAATGTGAACAAAGCTTGAGGAGTTGTAGAATGTTATGATAATCAAAGAATGAGATTAGTGACTATGTTTAGGGTCAGTTTTGACTTTTGAATTAGTAATGGAGTCTGAGTGGAAGATGGAATGCACAAGAGTGTGTGTGGTTAATGAGCATGAGGCATGAGAGATTAGTCTACTTGCTATACCTAGTAAATCCTAAGACTATATACAGATAGGTGCCCTTTGACATTGGTTGTTGAAAAGGGAAGGATATTCCCTTTGGCCTTGATTGTTGAACAAGGGATGACTCTGCATTGGTTGTTGAAAAGAGAGTGATGTTCTCTTTGGTAAATGGCTGTAAAAAAGAGAATTATGTTCGAGTGTTTTAATCTTCTTTGGTTGGGGGATAAATGTTTTGCCTTGTGTGATAGGGGAATAAGTCCAAAGCTAGAAGAAGGATGAATCGAGTATGCTTGTTGGGGGAGGCTACAGGTGGGCCTGCAAGGGAGGCTACAGGTGGGTGAGTGTAACATCCCAATAATTATAGTATTAAACTATAATATAGTTATTACATTCTTGATATGATAGAACAGTCATAGAAACGAGGAATAAAAGTTTTCCTCAATATACAAACCATCACTCAATATTTAAACTTAATACATTCCAAACTTAGAACGATTGAAATAGGGATCTCGTCCATAAGAGCTAAACACTAGCCAATCCTCCATCTAACACATGTTTCACCGACGTCTCACCACTTTCTGCTCACACCCACCGGATGATCATCGCCGAGAGAAAACACACAACACAACCATAACAACCAAACAACAGATAAAGCAAGGGTAAGCTATTGTAACAAAGTAATATGATATATTTAGATTAATAACATAATATCTAACTTATAAATCAAATCTCTTAATAATACAATAAACACACCATGATCATCATAAACTCAACCCAATCAAATAATCGTATGAATATCGGACTCTAAAAAAATATTCTACGCTTGTAGGTACTTTACTCAGATACATCATATCCTACTCTGTCCCCCAAAGTGGATCTTCAGATATGGATGCACTTACTTGCTAGCTCAATTATCTTATCGTACTCTGTCCCCCCAAACTGGATCTTCGGATATGGGTGCACCTTCTTGCTAGCTCAATTATCATATCCTATTTTGTCCCCCAAAGTGGATCTTCGGATATAAATACAACCACTGAAGCTACATCCTTCCTACTCTGTCCAACTTCTCAAGATGGATCTTCGGTAAGGATTTCCCACTCTTTACCACACTCTCATTACGCTCAAATACATAAATTTCACATCCAACATAATATAATACATTCAACACAAAAAGTAAGGTAAGCTACCATAAAAAAATATAGTTTTAATATAAACGTTCTGGGAAACTAAGAAGTTGAATCTGGCAAAGCCGGTTAGACATCTTCTTATCCTTCCAGATAGATGTAATAGAAAAAGGATATACACTCAATAATTCATACAAACATCATAAAGTCCATCCATCCCCAAAAATCATACAAATTGAATATATCACAAAATAATTTAACTGCTCATAATCTATTTGATAAGAATTAGTTAAAAACACATCGAGTAGACTTCTAGGAAAGAGAGGTGCGTCACAACGGACAACTTAAGTATCAGGTCTTTCCTTAGCCAAAGTATTCCTCAACGTGTTAGTAACAAATTTCTTATTCACAAATTCAAAACTACAACATATAATATTATCACAAAAATTCAAATTGTTATACAACAAGCACATATGTTTTTCATTAACAGTAATTGTACAAAATTTCAAGACAAATAATTAAAAAAATATTTTATAATATAAAAACTTAGAAAGGTCAGCTCCCCTTACCTCTATTTCAGACTCAATTTCTTGCTCCGAATTTGTTCCCCCGAAAACCTTCCAGAACCTCTACTCTTCTAAAATTTTCTTCCTACTCTTTCTTCTCAAGATTTCTCACTTGATTCTTTCTCTCTTTGTGCAAAATAAGCTCTCCTTCCATGGCTATTTCTAGTCCAAACATTTTACTATATAAATCACTTTTTTAATATTATTTATTATTTTAATATTATTTTGTTAAAATATTATCTTATAAAAATAATTTTTTAATGTTTCATTACCAAAAGTTGCTCCCATTAATTTCCACTTGTGAAAGTTGTTTGTCTTTTGTAATCATTATTATTATTATTATTATATTTTTTTTTTATTATTATTTTATAAAAATAATTTTTTTTATGTTCCGTTACCCAAAAGTTGCTCCCCTTAATCTCCACTTGTGAAAGTTGTTTGTCTTTTGTAATTATTATTAATTTTTTTTTCATTTTTACTATTCACTTTTTACTATTCATTAAAATTATTATAATAATGCTAAAATTTACTATTATTTATTAAAATAGACATTTTTCATGGGTCTTACAGTGAGGTAGGGTACTAAAGTGTGACTGAGTTTTGTCATGATGGAGTTCATGGTTTGGTGATGCTCATGGTGTTATTCATGATTGGGATAATCATGATGGTGATGTATCTATGATGATGATCATGATATTGAAGATGCTCCGGGTTATGTTATGTTGATAACGGTGTTATTGTAATAATTATAGTAAGTAGTTAGCATAGGTGCTAATGAGTGGATGGACCAAGAGTTTATGTGTGAGATGTTAGTGATGACATCAAGGATTAGAGATCAAGGATCGAGGATCAAAGTTCGATGATCGAGGATCGAGGAGATAATTCTTATGATTGAATTGTTTATGTTAGAGGATTAAGAATCCTATTGTTCTTACTATTATGTATGTGGTGTTTGATTATTGTTGATATAATTAGTATGTTTATATCTTGTTATTATGATTGTTTTATTGGTAGCTTACCCTATACGTGATCGTACAAATGTTCTAAAGACATGATAGATTCGTGAGATGACGGGAAAATATTTGGGTTTCTTTAAAAAGTTCTTTTGGTATAGACTTTTGCAATAATGTAATTGTAGTTGTTTTATTTCCTTAGTCATTTTAATTACTTTTGGAATAATGTAATTAGATAAGGCTTTTGGAACTATTATGTTTTGAATAAAGTATGCATGCTTAAAAGTTAAGGTTTTTTAAAAATACATTTTCGCGTTATAAAAAAGTTTAAAAATATTCGGTTCTTTCTAAACTCATGGCATCCCAGAATTTGGGGCATTACATTTTGCATGTTTAGTTTGAGTCTTCTATAAGACTCCTTGCGAATCAGTAGTTCTAACGGTATACCTGATAACGGTTGAAAAACCGTTATTTTCATATGTTAATTTGGACTAAATTACACCTTTTATTGCTTAGAATGAGCTTGAAATCTAACAAAACTCAATAAATGAGTCAGTCGAGAGTCAAAAGCCGTTTTTAGCGATTCTATGCTTGTTGTGCATTGTTTTGCAGCAAAATTGATAGAAGTGAAGATTGGGAATAAAGGTGAAGGTCATAGACTCAAGAAAAGCGACAAAATAAAAGAAAAGAAGAATTTAGGCACCGCCCGGCGGTAGACCCCTGGCGTCGGGCGGTTAAACGGGAGGAAAAGACACCAGCATTGGGCACCGGGCGGCAGACCCCTGATGCCGGGCGGTTTTGCGGCACGAAGGAAACCGTCGGGCGGTAGACCCCTACCGCCGGGCGGGGGTGCGATTCAAGGTCCACCGCCGGGGGTAAAGTGTGATGTCGGGCAGTGGTCAGCTGGGCTTGGGCCTATTTTTCTGCTGCGCTTCTCACCTATAAATAGCCCTATTACGAATTTCAATTCATTCTTTTGACAGAGGAGGGCGGCCAGACCTACTTGGCACTCTTTGGAGAGGTTCTCTTGGATGCTTAGGCTCCTTTTCATCTTTTCTAGGGTTTGCTTTCCATATCTTCCATTATTTTCATCTTGGTTCACCATGACTATGGTGAACTAAACCCTTTTTGTTGTTTGGGGAACAATGTAATCTTTTAATACTCTTGTTTATTGAAACTCTTGTTTGAATTATATGTGTCTCGTATGCGTTTATTATCAATTGTTGGAGTCTCATACTGCACTTAATGCCTTTATCGTTTAACTCATTCGGTAATTGTTGTGTGACTTTATTGATACGGGGACATACAGTAATGACATGAACTGGTGAGATTTTTCCTTGGTTAAGCAATACCGCCTAGGGATAGGGGAGTAAGACGACCAATTGTATTTGCTTCTGTTTGTAATGCGTTGCTAGTTGCTAGGGGAGGCTAGGGATAGCAAGCCGGTAATTAGTAATAGCCCTTTTCGCCGAGGGATCGGGTTTAGGGGAGGCCAAGAAAGTTTGCATGCAATTAGATAATAAAGTTATTTAAACAAGAGGAGTAAATAAAAGAGAGAGGATTAGATGAAATTGTAAACCCCCAACAACTCCATTCATCCATTGCCTAATTCTTGTCAATTGAATCACACATTGCATATTTATTTTTTGTCATTGCATCCACACAATTATTGAGTTTTTCTCCACAAGTCTTACGATTTTGATTCACACAAACGATAAGGCCTTTCGAGTCTCATGGGAAGAACGATAATGGGTTTTACCATTTTTATTACTTGATACGATTTGGTACACTCGCCAATCCGCTAACAATACCTTGATCCTGTTTCTATGGTTTGTAGGAGCATATACGACTTTTGCATGTTTGGGGCTTTTGGCTTTCTAGAGCGGTTTGATCATCTATCAGGTAAGGGAAGTTAATATTTGCTTTAATTTTCGTATGAGAAGTATGGATTTTTGTTTGATAGGTAATAAAATTTATGTTTGGTTGAATATGATATTAATTGAATTGCTTATTGAGTGACGTTGTATATTGATGAGTGAACAATTGTCTATTGATGAATATTTCGGTGTACGCTTGTGATTAGATAATGGTGTGAACTTTGGATGTTGTTGTTTTGATGTTCCATAGGTACAAATCTAATGTAGAGTTGAAAGTAGGAAATAGAGAGTCTTATTGGACTAGTTTTTAGTCTAAATTGAGGTTTAGAAAGGTGAATTTTTAGAGGACGAACTTTGGTGTGATAATTGATGCTTGGGATCTGTTTCAGGGTCATTTTAAACTTGTATAGAACCTTAGTTAACCAAAAATGGATGATGTTGAATTGAAGAGTAGTGATTTGGTAAGAGTGGTAGGCTAGTTTGGTGCTAAATAGGGGTTTTGATATGCGAGATTTTAAGAGAAGGGTTGGATGGAGAATCCTGAGATTTAAAGTATGTTTTTAGGCTATTTAAGACTTGTTTAGAGGTTGAGTTTACTAAATGGTGATGAGGAATGAGAAGGATTGAACTATGAGCTTTAGAATGGTGTTTTTTAATTTAAGTGAGTTAGAAATTCATGGAAAAACAAGACTAATAGAGTATAAGTTGAGTCGTAAACAATTGGATGAGTTAAATTAAGGTTTGGAATAACAAATGAGAGTTGTAAGTACATGTAAAGGTGTGAGAGCTAGAAAATTTGAGGTTGAGGGGTGCAAATTCTACAGAATTAATGTTTTGTAGCATTTTGCAGACTAGTAGGGCGATTACAGGCTCGCTGGCCAAGTAATAGAGAGAAGTGGCAGTGTGTTTCAGAGGCTAGGTGAGACATCTTGTTGGGCTGGGGAAGCTCTCTGTTTGCACTCTCCCTAAATGAGCAGGTTAGTGTTGGGCGCCAAGGTTCACTCACTGGGCGCCTTGTTCATTTTATGAGTTTTGTGTTCTTTTCTCTTATTTTCTTATGAATGATAATTACATTGATACTTTAAGGTGTGCTTGGTATATTATTTGTAATGTTTGGATGGGTTATGAAAGAGATCGTGCTTGAATTAAAGTGTGGTTTGAAAAGAATTTCTAGGGTGAAATTCTTGATGGAAATTTCAAGTTGAGTGATGTATTGGTGTAGGGACTCGACCTTGGAAGTTATCCTGATGTTCCAATAATCACTCCATCTTAAATAGAAAAGGAGATTATGTGGTAAGGAGTAACAAGAAATCTTAGTCTATGGTCTGATGTTCTTTGTCTATAGGTGGTAAACATACTAGCTTATGTGGTAGCTTAGGGTGGGTTAGCTGTTCCACCACTACAAGTGCAAAAGCTTACCATAGTCTGACATCAATACATATATTCAGATTTGGAAATGAGTTGATGTTTCATAACTGCATAGATGAGTTTCTTTTATAATATTAGTTTACCCTTCTTGCGTTGTTGTTTGTTTGTGTTTGTTTTCTCTTTTGCAAGTATCACTTTAAATGGTATGAACTTAGGGGATATCTTTCGAGTTGATTCAGTGCAGAGTCACGTGAAGAGCAACGTAATTAAGTTTTCATTAATTAGGTGTAACACTTTTTTTTTAGAAATATCTAAGATTTTCTTGTTAGTTAACATATTTGTAATATTTTATTTTAATAATTTTATACTATTAAAATGAAATGTTATATGAGTTGATGTATAAAAACTTTATAAAAAAAATTAAAAACATTATTTTTTTTCTTAGTGTCTTTACATTTAATACTTAGATCTTAACTGAACGTATTCAATACTTTTTATGCTCAATGCTTTTTAACTTTTAATTTTTCTAACTTTATATTAGTTAAACAATATATCTGCCAAGAAACAACTTTTTTTATATATTTTCAAAAATCATCATCGGAGTACAAAAACATTTATTCTAAAATTCATCAATGTAGAACTAGTCCAACTAGAACAACCAACCCTTTTATAGAAATATGTTTTTCTTTGTTTTATATTGTAATATATAGTCTTTTCAGTTAATAGCATCTGAAAAACTGTAGTTTGATAGTTATAGTACTTAGAACTGAGTATCTCATCCATTATATATATATATATATATAATATTGAATTTTATAAAGAAGCGTCCTATCCATTGTGCAGGGTTCTTATTTTATATGCTGATAAAAAAAAAAGTCATGTTTCTTGGAGATTTTCTTCGTAAGAAGATCGTGATACCAATCGTATCAATCCAAAGTAATATTATTAAGAATAACAATATAACGCGTTTATTGTGTATGTTCAATCATTTCTCTTTCGTGATAACTTGTCACAAGTGTTTGGATATATTTATTCTTATGAATATACGACAACTGCGTTTTCAGTACAAAACTGATTTTGTTGTAATCACGACTGAATTTCGTTGCCATATTGAATCTCTTTGTGTGATTGGAGATCCTATTTTTTTAAGAGAACGTTTTTAATTTGATTCTTGAAGATCTTCCCAAAAATATCTGTTGCATTTGATTAAGAGCAAAATCAACGACTAAAATTGATATTGTTAACATTGAAGAAGTTGAGGATTTAATTCTTATAAGAAGAAAGAATGAAGTTCCCACTCAACCATAGGCTATAGTTTCACATACTTCGTCTTCTCCATCTCAAACCTGTTTTCTACATTCAGGTACCTCCTTTCATGTCACAAATTCCACTTAAAATATAAACATACAACTACTTGAAGGAACTCAATCACAATTTTGTTCCCAACGGACAAGACCTTCCCATAAATTGTTTTTGTTCCACATCTTCTCTTCTTTTAATCTAACTATATATTTGTTCCGGTTTGTGAGGTCCAAGTTAAATTTTTTTATATAATTTATCTTTTGACTCCAAACTTAGATCACAATTTGATCCTTAATTTTCTTTGCATCATTCAATCTAATCGCGTATCACCTGCAGAAGATACTCTAATATCTAATTTAGTGTTTGTCTAAATAATTTGACAATAAATGCATATTAAAAGTAATCAACTGCCTCAAAATTAAACCTATATTTATAAACTTTCATGATGGGCTTTTTTGATTAGGTTTGGTCCAATTACTGGTCGGTTCGGTTCACTGGTTAGTTTGTTGCTGGATGGATGGTCGACCATTCGGTCCATGGCTGACCAGGCGGTCATATAGTTCACAAACGCCCCAAGTCCAAGCACATTTTCCATTTAAAGAGGTGCGTAGGGGTTCGTTATTGATTGGTAAGAGACTATGCCTGTAGCGATAGGACAGGCTACTTCACGTTGTTTGTTCAGGGGCAATTACTCACGTGGGTAGTTATCGTGGTGGTTACAAGAAAATGTAACTGATGTGAGTGGAACACTTGTATCCTCGGAATTCGTGCATCAGTTTGAAATGAAAGGTTGCATGTTATGGACCGTCAGATCAAGTTGATTTCAAAAGCTAAGATTCGTCTGCAAAAATTGTTTTTTCGACTATAAATAGGGAATGGGGTCGCTGTCATTTTCACACCTGTCCTTTTTTTGTTCTTTGCTACCGAGCGTTTCATCCCTTTCTCCATTCTATGGTAATAATGTCGACCATGGTGCTTTCTTCGTTTGAGCAGTCTATCATGAGGGAAGCCCGACAAGGTAACTGGTTAATCATGTTGATCGCCTCTAATTTTGTTGGGGTCATAATGGACTTTGCCCAAGTAGTCACCTTCTTGGGGTGCTCAGTCCATTAGAAGGAAAACTTAGACCGACCATTATTAGTATAGAATTTGACTAGGTGGCCTATAATATTGCAACTTTAATGAAGTTCTTCTTGAACCCTTTATACGAAGTATTAAATAAGGTGAATAACGTCCAGTCCTTCTCTGAAACAAGACACACCCAAGACTTATAAGGGTATGGCCGAGTGCGGAAAAAAAAAATACAAGAACAATGCAGGTGCCGGCATCAAGTCAAAGGCCTTGTACATGGCGACAAACATCATGAAGTTGGGTAGAGGCTATATTCAACTCTCGTAAAACGCCCATATGAAAGTTAGAAAAGGGAAGCCGAATGTACGCATTGCGAAAAAAATAGAATACACGTAGAAAAAATGAATGCATAACTTTCCTTTCCATGGCAGGCACGCTAGGCCCTTTTGAAAACTGCAATCGTGGTGTCCTCTTGCTGCTTTTTTCCAAAAGGCACACATCTCTTCTATATGCAAGAATTTTGTTGCTTCCTCCTACAACTCGTCCATTGTCTTCGATGCCTAGCGCATCGGCTATCCACAAACGCTTCAACCTTCAACGTCGTTGATAAGTTGTTCAGGATGAACTCCTAACTAACATCCCTATATCGGTACGTGAAGTCTTTTAAGGACTCATCCTTCCCTTGCTTGGTGCTTATTAGTGCAAGGTGTGTTAAACTTTGTACTCGGTTGGAAGCATATTATTTGTCAAAGAAAGAACGGATGGTGGTGAAGTAGTAATCCGTGTTAGGAGGCAAGGTATTAAACCATGCTAGTTGTTCTCCCTTCAACGACAGGGAAAACACTCGGCACCATCTAGAGTCACTCAATGAATAAAACACCATGGTGTTCACGAAGGAGCGAAGGTGCTCATTCGGATCAGTTGATCCATTATACTTTTCAAACAGTGGGGGTGTTGACTTCTCTGACATTGGTGCTCACGACAATCGTGGTGACAGGTAATAGGCCCTCAGTCTGTACCGTTTGAATGAAGAGGGTTGTCTTGATCATTGCACTACTAAACTCCTGACCGGTCTTGCTCATCTCTAACCAATCCTACTTGATCTGTCCACCTGATTGTTCTCCTTTGATGGGGTAGGAATGAATGACACCTAATGTTGGCCCGATTGCTCCCGTAGACTGACAACATCCTGCATCTATTTCTGCATCTCTCTAATCAGTTTCATAAAGTCTTGCCAGTCCCTTATGTTTCTTGTGGTCAACATTGTGTACTTTCTTTTGTCCTCAGACTCCATGTGAGTGCCAAAATGTTTTGATTTATAAGGTCGAGATTATGTCTTCTTACACAATTTATCTTCTGACTCCAAGCTTAAGTCATAGTCTAGTCCTTAATTTTTCTTGCATCGTTCGGTCTGATCAGGTGTCAGTTACAGAAGACACTCTAAAACTCAAGTCAATGTTTGTCTAGACAATTTGACAATAAATGCATAGTAAAAGCAAGCAACTACGTGAGTATTAAATCTATATTTATAGACTTTCATAATGAACTTCTGATTATGATTGACCTAATTATGATTCATACACCAATAATCTGACTTAAGATTAACCTAATTACTCTTGACCGTTAAACTTATTTGTAGTCTAACCGTTAGACAATTATTAAGTAATACTTAATTCTTAACGGTTTTTTTACATGTTCCTTCAATTAAAACAAAAGACAGAAACAAACTAGTGTGAACACGTTTGTGCTAGATAACATTGTATTGAGGTTTTTATTAACCATTGTTTTATCAAATATCAGGAATCCAGTAAAATTCTTCTTTGCGGATATGATGGTCCTAATAACCTATATCACTTTCAAGTCTTTAGTCTATGCCTCAATTTTCTAGTTTTAGTAATCCTGGTATTAATACTACTATTTACTATAATTATACTCCTAGAAATGTTTTTACGTGAAAATCTAGTAATATTCTATTATTATCTATGTTAATACTTCAGAGTGGCCTTTCAGTTAAATGTCAAGAAATGTTTCCTTAATGGGTGTCTTTATAAAGCGGTTAACAAATTCAACTTCTCTATTTTGTCGAACTTTCCTTGAGGATGTTATCTATGTTCTGAAACAAGTTCCTCAAATGTTTGGATGGAGGGACTGAAAACTACCTAATACAATTAGATTTTTAAAACATTAAATGTAATCTTTCTTCATTCATATATTCTTGTCAAATAGCCATGGGTTTGGGATGACGAAGTATGCCCTCAATCCAATGGCACTCGTGTTACGACAGGAAAGAAATATATAAAGGACCTTCTCGCCAAGACCAAGATACTTGAATCAAAGCCCATTTTAATGTACAAAGAACCTACAAAGTTAATATTTTAATCATTAAACAAAAGTAGTAGTAAAAAAATATTAAAATGAGAATTGCGGAAGAATTCCACCACTAAACAATATATACACAAACAAAATATTAAAGTGATGCAACATAAATATTTCGAACCAACTTAAGCAAAAAAAGAATTAGCTGAAACGAGTACACCAATGTTAGCATTAAGGATCCAACAATACAAAGTTTTAGATTCACACGGATAGGGGGAATGAAAAGAAGGATGAGCACAGCAACCCAACTGGCTTGGGTGATTTTTGAACAAATCTACTTTCCACTAATAAAACGAGGACTGGTCAGTAACCTATCAAAACTGTACGACCACCATGTTGCTAATGGACAAATGAAGTTAATCGGTTTTATCGACCAGCAGCAGTGTATGCCACCAGCCACAGGCAACATTTCTTGGTCGGCAACCAGCAATAGAAACTTGACCAGGAATGTTTCTGTCAGCAGAATCTCCCAAACCAAGCTGTCCCAGGTAGGTAATAATAAGAAATCAACGCTAGCACCAATATTACTAAATATTTAAGAGTTACCAAAGATATTGGGAATACCTGACCATATTTGTTCCATCCCCAAGTGAATAGGTGACCATCAGCTTCAATATGATAAACAGGAAACAATGAGTATGTATGAAACATGACATGACTTAATCAGTGACGAGAAAACTTTAATTTTAAGAGAATTTACACAACTATATTCTCTCGTGAATAAATAAAATGGTCTTTCTCAAACAAACTTGAAGACTTGAAAAATTGCCCTGGTTGAGATCTCAGATGATAACACTAACCAGCCTCGTCGAAGGATGTGTATGGTTCCGCAGATGAAATGATCATGAGATTATTGGTTCTAAGCATATGGTAATGGTGGCATACCTGTCAGCACAGCACTGTGACGAGCCCCACAAGAAACAATACTAGAATTCCTATTCTCAAAACGGGATGCATCCAACTGTCTAGGTGAAGTCTAAACAAGGAAAAACAAATACGCAAGTTAATTCTCAGCTATTATGAAATACCGTTTTCTATCATTAACAATCTCAAAGATTATGAATATTATGGAAAACCAAAATATCAGTTAGACTTGACACAACATAACTACATATACAGCCATCGACTGTGTAAGATAGTGGGGATTCATAAGATATCATTTTTAATGATAGAACTGCATCATCATCATGCAGAGAGGTAATAATATATATATATATATATATATATATATATATATATATATATATATATATATATATATATATATGTTCCTTATAAAACACATTAGAGATGAGAATGTGCCAACCTTCCTTAATCATGTTGCTAATTTGGAGCCATACATTCACTTACGTTGCTCCAATTTTCAACCAAATTCCCAATCCCACTTGCATTAGATCTCCCGATCTGTTTACTTTGCTGTCAAACCTAATGAAAATCTCGAACTTGATTCGTCAGAAAGGTGGAGTCGGTGCATTTGGTGCTTCGAGTAGATATACATAAACGTTTCAGAGCTTAAGTTGTAACAGGAAGGCCATGGTTTCATGAAAACCCGAATAGTTGGAGACTTGTACTATATCTTTTATCATTGTTACATCACGCCTAAATAAATTATAATGCATTGACTTGAAATTTTTTAGGCTTGGTGTAGTTATTCTAATAGAATTTGTTTAAGTCATATGCCCTTGGGTAACATTATATTTTAAGGAAATTACAACAAGTTAATAATTGAGGATAATTAAAGGAGATTATTGTCTCAAGGAAAAACACATAAATTTAGTGACCTCAGTTGTGATGTCTACAGAAAATGTTGTTCCTTGAGATTTCTTTCTAATGGTCTGCCAAGAATCTATCTTGCGAACATATTTTTTTATGGTTAAAAATCTACAGGGATATAAACCCTATTAGACAGTTCTCTAGAGCTAGCAGTGACATTTTCTTACATTATATGGGGAAATAATTTCAAACTTAATTTGGTCCAAAAACATATATGCAAGTGTGACGGATGAATCACAATTTCCGCCGTCAATTTGAAATTATTTTATTTCACATTAGTAAATTAACATTCTAGTTTATAGTCTATGAAGCATGAAGACGAGCATTTCCTTCGGACCCTTGACACAGCTGATTGGGTGTTCCCTATGTCGCTGCACGAACTCTCTAGGACTTCTTGTTACACCTAATTGCATGGCATGAAGCTCCACCACAACAGAACAAAATAACAATGGCAGGAATGACCATCGCATCAAATTCTCCATTAAAGAGCACAACTTGTGGGGGCACCTAGACACACAAGCACTCTGGTTGCTGGTCAAATACACAAGCACACCATGAACTAGTCTTCCATTCATGAGATGCATGCTATGAGCAACAGCAAGCAAGACTCTCTTATCTCTCCACATTTCGTACTGGACGGTTTGGATTTTGGTATTGCAGATATTATTTTTCAAGGCTATCGTCTACATTGTGTCATATTCTGTATTCTTTGTGAATACTTGTATGGATACATCAGATATGTAGCATGTTTAATATCTGTGTATCCTATAAATCATTACGAGACAAACATTTTAAAATGAAGTAAATTATGCTGTCACAAAAATAGCTTTGATGATTACATTATTTATGTAAGTAGTAATCCAAGAGAATTAAGTAATGATGGTTTTGAAACCCTATTAAGGTAACAACAATAAGCAATCCCTTTTCTACCAGGTGGAGTAGGCTACAGTGTGAAACTGGGAATCATGTTTATTGACAATCCCCACTATCTCCAAATCATAAGATACCCTCCTTCCGAGCCACTCCCATTGTAGCTCCCATATGTCTACTTCAACATGATCAGGCTACCTAAACTGAGATTCTGTCATTCTTTTGCAAGTGCTATTCCAAATTTGTTTTCGTATCACATTCACTCCTATTCTAATGTTGTCTCTTCTACCAATATCCATGGCAACATTATCAACTCTCATATTTAGTTTATTGTTCCAATCTTATGTTACCATCTGAGAAGTTTAATATATTATTGCAGCTATCATAAATAGTGCTGTAAAACATTAAGCTAAAACTGATTTTTATGTTCACATTACAAGTTCTTGATCAGAACACCATCCACAGTCAGTAAAGAGATATATAGATACTGCTTGTGGTTGATTAGGAAATATAATGGCCCATGTAAACATAGCAGATTTGGTTAAGGTTGGGTCATAAAAGTCATTAGTTAGTCTTTATGTGGCTAAAGGGTGAGAAATCTCCAGCCATTAGCTTGTTCAAGAAGAGGAAAGGCCCCCAGCTTAAGATAGTAGGTGACTGGAGCTTTAAAGGGTTTGGTGTAGCACCGAAACTACTAGATGATGGTAGAATGTGACTTGTTGACACCCCAACTTTTATGTAGATAAATTCAATTAGGTACAACTTGCAGGCTATTTTACGTATAACGAGCATTCTTTATGAATGGTGTTGGAAAAGGAAGTACTTTGACAAATTAATTCCGTCTATGAAACTTATTCTCTATTTATTAAGTTGATTGTATTTTCAAAGATACTGGATTCATATTTAATTATTTTTCCTGAGTGACTCGTGCTGCTATATATTCTTATCAGACTTCGGAGGTTTCAACTTGGGTTTGTCGGGACTTGTTTTGCCAATATATATTATCCAACTTGTCTTATGATGGTTAGTGTGTTCCTGTTGACATATAATAAAATGTAGATTGGCCTATTATGGCTGGATTAAGGATTTTGAAAGAAAATTTATTTGCATCTACATGTACAAAACAAGTAATTTAGGTATTATGAAACTTTATACTTTGGAAACCTTCCTGTTTATAAATGAAAGGATTGCTAGATTGAATAGGAATTCGCCTGTGCATCAATCAGGTACCTTTAGTTACCAGAAGTAATCTACAAAGCAATTTTTAAAATAAAGGCATCAAACGCAACTATCTTTAGTTACTAATGTCAGTTTCTCTACATAATCGTAAGTTAATGTTAACATGCGTCCAGTCTAGCAACCTTATCAAAAAGCACTTCAGTTTGTTCAATATGGAGACAAAGTGATCTCAGAATTAAGGAAAACATACCTCAGGCTGGTCACTACCGGTACCCAACTGTCCAAACTGATTCCCACCAAATGCATAAATTTGACCAGTTATAGTAACACACAATGTATGCCAAAGCCCAGCAGCAATTTTTTTGACTCTGGTTCCCAAAAATGAAGGAACTAAAGTTGGTCTAAGCTGATCAGCATTATTCCCTTGTCCACACTTCAGAAAATTTACGTGCAACGAAGTTAAGAGATTTAGGATAAGACCCTTGCATGCTTTATAAATATAATAAAAAATTTAAAAAAAAAAAATCAGATATGCCACTTATGCTTTACAAAAGTACTAAAATTTAATATGGATTCCTCCCTTTGGCTATTTTTTATTGACTAGAAGCATGGTTACCAAACCCACAAGTGAACTAACAATGCAAAAATTTGAATCAAACAGTGTTTATGTTATTAGTCTGAATTAGTAAAAATGCACAATTAGCTTAACATACACAAATATCTTGAAAAACGATACTCAAACTTTTCAAATTAAAAATTGCACAATTATCTATCCATATCCATACCGGGAAGACTACCATACCTATATTCATACAACAAAATCTTGCCATTTATTTCTATTTATTGAATATATCTAACACCTACACTTAATTCTCTCTAATATTCTAGATTTTGTCAAGAGACCAAGTATTTATCATATATCCTTTGACCAAAGGAGTAACAGAGTACTATGTCCCCCTTACAATTAGTTTGTTTAATATTAAAATTTCATCACACATACACACACAAAAACTCGAACAAGAATAGATAAGCCTTGGATACTTATTCCATTAATAACTGGTATAGAATAACTTCAGAATTACGACATTTTCTAGACAATTAACGTATCAATATCCATAAGATCTATATATACTAAAAATTCATACATAAATCATTTTATAGCTCACATTTATTAAGTTACACAACAAAATAAAGTATACTCAAAAAATAGTCAATTTTTAATGAGAGCGTCAAATTCAATAATTGAATAAAAAAAAATTAAATGCCCACAATTGCTTTGACAGAGTAAAATTAACAATATTGGGAGTAAATGAATCTACAAAATATATACACACGCATATGGAAAAAGATTGAATAACTTATAAAACAAACAAATTATAAATTATATTGTGGGAGAGGAGTGGGGGCGGTGCAGGAGTAAAGAAAAAATAACTAAACCAATTATTAAGTATGTAATTTTACACTTGTCATTCATTACTTTTTTAAGCAAATGTTAGACTTTAAAATGATGTTCATTTGCTCACGAAATATAAAATATAATTTAAATTCTTTCAACCAATTCCGCTATGCATACATCCTCTTGGATCCTTAGTCATCCCATATTACAAGTTAAACCTTACCAATAATTCGAAACCTCATGTCCATCACTATATGAATTCTTTTGTCATTTATCACTATATACGAATGCTAATGCAACAACTTGCTAGGACCATGGGAAAAAAGGTGATTTAGTCAACACAGCTAGAATATTGATTACTAAGGGGGTAAATGAGTTAACTAAATATGAGGATGTAGAGTTTGGTTCTAGTTTGTATCATTTGCAAAATTGAGCATTAGCTCTCCAATTGATTGTTCTTTTCATCCTATACAGCCAAATTTCTTTCCTTTACCATTTCCAATTAAGCTTGTTCGTAACACATTACTTCCAAATAAGAACCCATCGTTAGCACTCAATATATGTTGGAGTGTCGTAGGGTCTCAGGAATACAGCATATAAAAACGTGAGTGTTTCCAACATTGCAACCTCAATGTTATACTTAGCAACAAAAAAATAAAATTCTTCTCATCCAGGCATAAGATGAACATGAAAAATATTAAAATATTCCAACAGCAGGCTCACCTGACCATACAGACCCCAGCCAAAAGTAAGAAGGGCTCCAGTATCTACAAAAGAAAGTTACTAGAAATTGTGACTTCTTCTGAATCACTAACTGAAACATTCATCTCATTTAAACACGTAGCACAGTAAATGAATATATAAACATTTTGTTATTGATTAAAATTCTTAAATTGAATTTATCCTTTGTAGTATAATGCTGTTAAATTTTTTTAAACATTTGATGACGCATTTGCAAGGCTACAAGTTCAAAGAAGTGCTTACTCGTTATCACAACACTATGCCGACCTCCACAAGCAATCTCCATCACAAAGCTTCCAAGAATATTTGACCCTTGAGCTCCAGCACCACTTGCTTGATGAAAAGTCGATGATTTATCCTTCCCAGATGCAGATTCAATACAAGGTACAAGATGAGGGGATGGCACCATCTTTACTCGAGAACCCAATCCTAGCTGCCCTTCACCTCCATAGCCCCAACCCCAGACCTGTCCCACATCTGAAAACTTCGGTAAAAATATCATGCATCAGGTGTCTTGCTTTACATCAAAACCTTCCATATCTTCATACTTCATTGAACCTACAAAACTACATAATGTGACCACCAGAGCCAACTATCCCTAGAATCTGTCATTATAGCACACTATGCATACACACAAAGTGAATTACCTGACAGTGCCAAGGTATGCCTCCCACCAACTGCTACAGAAGTAATTTTCACTTCATTGCCAAGGGTCACAAGAGAAGGAGAGACAGTAAAGAATTCATCGCCAGATGCTTGACTCTCAGAGTCCTGTCTAGTGAAGGAGATCTTCCTTCGCTTTACAACTTCATCTCCTGATTTCTTGTCATGATGAGAATCTGATCCACTGCTTGTATTGGAGCTTTGAGGGCTTCCTGTTTAATGTCTGAAATTCCATTAGCTCCCTGAAATGAAATAAAAACAAAAAAAAAAACAAAAAAAAAAACATTCTTTTTGTTAAAATATTTTTATAGTTTGCAAAACTGATGATTAGCACCTTGCTCGGCTATTAATGAACTTTGTTTCCCAGTGGTATCTTTTTGAAGGCTTCCCATAGTGATGAAATCAGTAATGACTTTCCCAGAAGGCACACATTCTTTCCAGCCCCAGGCGTACACTTCACCTATATCTGTACGCAAAGCAGTATACTCTTTAGCAAAGCAGTAGTGTTATCTATTGGCCATGGCTGTGCAGGGTAACGTATGAAGTGACTAGTTGTCCTTTAGCATACTCTAATAATCAAGTTAACCATATATGCCAAGTTGACCAAGTCAAAATAATTAAGTTGATATATGTTACTCCCAGTTAGTATCATATTTTTAAGAGAATGCAATCTACTCCTTGTAGGTTTTCTTCCTTTCCCATATAATCCCTCTATTATCCTTTATACAATTTGTACTGTTCAGAAAAATCCAACACAAGCAAAATACGGCTTAAATAAGTTTTAGTCTATCATTACATGGTTGACCAAGCATGACCCATTTTCATTGTTGCCTAAAACACAATTATCACACTTGACTGCTAACTTAAAGTGGACTTTCTTTAATTAAAAATTTATATGGTCACACTGTAAGAAAAAAAGCAGAAGAGAATCTAATTATGCATTGAATTTTTCAACCATATTCCATCTACATCATTCGAGACATAGCATTCCTTGTATGTTAAACTTTGTCTTCATAACGTACATCTGCTATGGTAATCTCATTTAAATTTCAGTTTCGAACAGATCTCATCTAAGGGGGAAAAAAATCTTTTCAAGATTGAGATGCATATGTTAATATGATTATTGGGTAAGTCAACTAAACCTTGTGATAAAGGCCGCAGATTTCTGCTAAAAATGCTACTTAAATTTTTTCTAAATGTTAAAAATATGTTTGCAATGATAATGTATTTATGAAATTACTTCTATTAATCAATAGCTAATGCAAGTAAACCATATAGTCACTATTTCTTAACTTTATCTCTGCCTACAAATTTTCTCTCACTATGATCGTTCAAATAGTTATCATAAATCCATTAAGATAGTTTAAAACTTCAAACATTCACTCACTTTTATTTTATTATATTCTTAAAATCCTCTCTTACATACATTTCTTTTGCATCTTGTGATTGTTAATTGTTAAAACATACCTCAATTCCTTTAAAAGGAATGTCAATCAATTGAAGCACTTACACAAAATAGCATTATAATTTGTAAACGACCAACTTCAAAGGTTTAATTTATAATGCAGTTTCTCAGAATATTCAAAAACGAATTTTGGATAAAAAAGTTACATCAGGTTCAGTAAGGAGGCTTCTGGCTACCTAATGTACCGGCCCCCTTAATTATTAGTAATCTATTCTTCAAGTATGAAAGTGAATAACGAGAAACCAGACATTGAAATAAAAGAGTAGTGAGAAAAAAGTTTGAAAAACAAAAATATTTTCCACTTCTCTCAACGAAAAAAATTACTAGGACTTATGTATATAGTATGTATGTGTTATATATATATATATATATATATATATATATATATATATATATATATATATTCGATTTCTCAACATTATACAAGAGTATGCTGTTACTTTCCCATTAATTGAAAGTCTAGATGTCTGCTTATTTAAGAAAATAAATAAAAAAACTATATAGTCAATCAGCCAGATGAACAATGTCAATATCTATGTAATAAATTATCAATTAATCAATACAATGCACACAAAGATTTACTGCAGCCAAAAGAGTTGACACATTTTTTCTTTTGTGCACAAGAATCCAATAATAAGCATTAAAATGTTCTTGAGTTTATGGTGCAATCAGCTTAAACAATCTAACTAAAGATCGTGGTGACTCGCTGACAGAAGAACAGGGGTAGACACAAAAGCTTTTTTTTTCTAATTTATTTATAAAATTTTAACGCCACCAACCATATTAAGTCATAGGAAATTAAAATCTAGCAAGCACTGAATCATCTCCAAACAAACACTAACTCAAGATCGGACAAAAAACATTACCAGTGACTGTAGCACAATGAGCCCAACCAGCAGCAGCCTTCACCACTGAAGCCTCGGTGGGAAGCTGAAAAGGCCCTGGAATCTCCTTCAGAAAGCACATGCATCCAGAACATGTTGCAAAATCAATTCCAACTACAAATTCAACCAAAACCAAGCCCCATATTAGAACACTAACTGCATTACCCCATGCTTCCCCGAAGTCAAGTAGATCTGGCTTTCATCATCCGAAGAACCCCACGTCACGAGCTTCCCTTTCTCTGCAAAATCACAAAACAAATCCGCATATTTCACAAAAACGAAAAACAAAAGAGGCTTTCCAGATTTTAACCGATGATTTGGGATTAAGAAAGAAAAAACAGTTCGAAGATCTTCTACTAACGATTTCAGATCTATAAAATCTTCAACGTTGTTTAACGTTTCAATATGAATTTGGTCAAAATAAAGTCAATGGACTGAGTAATCTACCTGAAATGGCTATGGCGAATCCGCAACCACCACCGCAAACGTCCTTCCACGAATCTCCTGCAAGTGAAGGATCGGTGAGAGGAACCGGCACCGGAGACAGTATCGGAGATTTTTCCAGCGAGGATCCAGGAAGGTATCCCCACATGTACACCATTTTCTCAGCGCACTCTTCCTCCTCAACCACCACCTTCGCTTCCTCCGCAGCTTCGTTTTCGCCCATGGCGAGAAAAGTCCGATCCAGGAAGCAAGAAGACGAAGGTCCAAAACGCAGAAGAAATTCCCCTGACCTCTTCTAAATAAGAAGAACGAAACGAAACGACGACAACGCTGCGTTTGTTGAAGCCAAAACCCTGAGACTGAGAAAATAGAGGAGTTTAAACTTGGAAGACAGCGTATCAATTACAAGGTAATAGGGCGCGCCACGTCGGATGATGACGTGGAGATTGGAACACGTGGCTCGATCAGGACCGCAGCTGCGGATTGCATAGTCTAAGACCCTGGTATGGTGTAGAAATTTCTGGAAAACGGATAGGACCACTGCGTCGCTTTCGAGGTGCATGATATAGTGACGCGTGTCTCGTTGCCTATTAATATTTGTATTTTATAGCTGATCAAGTAATGATATTTTTTGAAATGATCAGTGTCTAAATATTAATTAATTAACGAAATACGTTTAAGTGACATTTAGGAATGTTCCAGAAGTTATTTGAAAAGAACAAAAGCAGGGTAGTAGGTAGGTTGGACCTAATAATGCACGGACAGGAAACATGCACGTATATCTTTCATGCGCCAAAAATCTCTCTATTTTTTTGGGTACCAAAATTATATGAGCATGATTGTTTTCCCACATCTTATTGTTAAGTTTACAATAAACCTTTACTTTTATATAATTAAGGGTAAAATATGTTTTTAGTCCCTATACTTTGGAACAATTTTGGTTTTAGTCCTTTTTTTAAATTAAAGTATAATTTAGTCTTTCAACTTTAGAAAAATCTGGTTTTAGTCTTTTTTACCAAATTTTTTTAACTTTATTTGTTGTTTCAAGCGCGTTTCATTATAGTATTTGAATTGTTTAAACTGTTTAACACATTTTTGCTTCAAAAAATCGCCCCAAAGTATAGGGACTAAAAACATATTTAACCCTATAATTAAAATTTATAATAAAAATATAATTATAATATAATTATGTATACATATTTAAATTTATAGTGAAACCACCTCCATCAATTCATGTAGGAAACCACTTCTATACAGAAAAACACAATCGTTGCTATAAAGGATTTGGAGATGCAGGTCGGTCAAATAGCTCAACAATTGAAGAAATGTCTTTCAAAAGTTTTGAGACTAATACTAAAGTTAACCCCAAAAAAGAATGGAATGCTATTATGAGTATGAATGAAGAGAGAGAAAAGGAAAAATAAAAAGGGAGAGAATAAAAATGAGTTGAGAGAGGAAAAAATAGGAGGAACAGACAAAAGAAAAAATTGAGTTGAGAGAAAAGAAAGAAGAAGAGGAAAAAAGTGAGAGTGAGGAGAGAGAAAAAGAGAAAGAGGAGAAAAGAAAAGGAGAAGAGGTTGAGAGAAAAAAGAAGAAAAACAAAAAACAAAAAAATTGAAAAAAAAATGAGAAAAATCATATTGAGGAATGTTCCACAAGAGGAAAAAAGATGCAATGAGGGTGCCTTAATGAGATCTCCAAAGAATTGGGGATAAAAATTCTTGTAACAGAGGTATTGCAACAAATCCCTAAATATGCCAAGTTCTTGAAAAAACTCCTCAAAAAGGAGAAATATCTAAAGGAGGAGATAACTAAAATACAGGGGGATTGTAGTGTGATCTTGAGAAAAGCCCTTCCTCTTAAAGTTGAAGATCCAGGAAGCTTCATTATCCCTTGCACTATTGGGAACCACAAAATAGGAAAAGCCTTAATTGACTTGGGATCCAATATCAACTTAATGCCCTTAAGTGTTCTTAAAAAGATTGGTGACCTGGAAGTTAAGCTGGCAAGGATGTCCCTTCTTATGGCAGATGGATCCCCCAAAAGGCCCTATGGCGTGGTGGAAGATGTGTTGGTACAAATCAACAACCTGAGATTCCTAGTGGACTTTGTGGTGCTAAAGATGGAGGAAAATGTGGAGATCCCTATTATTCTTGGAAGGTCTATAGGACTAAGAATAGGAGGTGATTTTCAATGCCTTCAATACTGGACAGCAAATCCAAGTAAAGAAAACTAGTCCCAAAGCTGTCAAGCCAAGCAAAAAAGGTAAAAGGTGTTTTCTATCACAGGTAAAGGATGAAGAAAAAGATAACATAGAAGCATGTGCTCACCAAAATCCTCTGAAGGAACATGAAGGGCTGAGATCAGGCTTGCCTGTGCAGTTCAACAAAAAGCTTTGGGTTGTTAAATAACTCAGAGTTGATGGCCTTATAGAGATTGAATCTCCAACTTCAAGGAGAACCAAAAAGGTGAACAAGAAGCTGCTAAAGACCAGTTGGTATGCTGAAGGAAAGGATGACACCAAAATTAAAGATGTAACATGAACTTATTGGGTCAAGCTAGTGAAGTTAAAGAAGTGTTTGTTGGGAGGCAACCCAGTTTTTATTTTTATTTTTTGTGTGGTGTGATTTTTGTTTTGCATCTATGACAACATCTACTGAAGGATGCTTAGAGGATTCAAATATCAGCATCTACTGATGGATGCTGAGAAAGACTGGGTCAAGCTAGTGACGCTAAAGAAGCGCTTGTTGGGAGGCAACCCGGTTTTCTGCACTTTTCTTTTTAATTTTAATTTTTTTATTGTGCTATGCTTGAATGAACTGAACTGCTTTGATTCAAATGTGATTATTTTTGTGATGAGTATTGCTTTACGAGATTCTGGTGTTTGATTGATGTTGAGATGATGCATGATGTGATATAAGTGATGGCTCACAATGTGTTAAATAGGTGCTTGAGATAAAGTTTCATTAAGATACTGAGCGAGATGTTTTTCTGAATTCTAGGACTTGTGAGTTTACCTGTGAGAGTTTTGGGCTTCAAAGTTGTTTTTAAATAATTGCTATTACTTTAAAAGCATGAATATTTTGCCCAAATTTTTTGTGATTGAACTACTTGCTTGCAGTTTTCATATGATCAAGGTCATCTTTTGTTATCCCTTATTCTTTTAGCCTTCACAAAAATTTTTGCCCACTAAAAAGAGAACAATTTGTTCTAACTTTGAACCTTGAGCCTGATGCATGTTTTGAAAAACCTTTTTGAGTTAAGTTGAGAACATTTGATGAGGTACTTATAAAGGTTTAAGTTTGGGGTTGCTAACTAACAACCCACTTCTTTGAGCAGTAAGCAATTGAAAACCAAAAGCAAGAGAAAGGAAAAAGAAAAGAAAAGAAAAATAAAAGAGAAAACAAAAGGCTCACTACAAGGGAAAGCTGGGAAAAAGAAAGAAAGCTTGTGCTTAAAGGATAAATTTATAAATGTCTCTCTTAACTCAAGGAATTTTGTTGACCAGAAAAACCAATTTCCTTTTTAGCCCAGCCAAGATATAAGCCATGAAAAGCCCTTGTGATGACAACCTGCTTGTGAGTATGTTTGATTGGGGTTAAATGAAACGCAAAATTAATTTGTTTGACATTGTGACAGTAGAGTGAAACACCTCACTATACATCAGTGAGCTGAGTGATGGGTGTCGCGGCCCATACAAATTTGATTGCATATTAAAAATGCAGTATAGACTAGGAAGTGACTCCTAGGTCGTCTCTCAAGGACCAAACTGTGGTTCGAAAATTAGGTCGAACACATAGTGGGGGGTTTTGACAGTGTTTGAGATGATAATTAAGCTTAATTAAAATGCATGAAAATTAAACACAACTAAACAGAACAGACATCTCAAGGAAGCAAGTAATGTCGCTAATGACCAACCCAATTAACTTAAGCTAACATGACAGTAAAATTAACACAATCGGACAAACTAGACAATATTAAAGTAAAAGAAAATACTGAAATTAAACATTCAATGTTGAAATGCGTGAACAATAAAGTTAAATGCAAATGTAACAAGTAAACTAAAAAAAAAAAAATTAAGAAAAACAATTCGGAAAAGCTCTAAAAAAAAATTTGTGTTAACAGTATTAAGCAAAGCTAAATAATATTCAATGTAAATAATATAGAACGTTCTAGATACAAGCTTAAAAGGAGAAATGCTAGGAAAATATTATTTAATGCTAGAAAATTACAATATTAAATTAAAAAGAGAAATGTTCATTTTAACAACTTCAACACACATTCTTAAAACAGTAAATTAAAAACACAACATTGAAAATGAAATCTAGAACAAGGCTACTAAAGTAAATGAATTTAGCATGTGACACTCCAAAATGACAGTGAATCAGCGTGTGCATATCTCCCAGCAAAATGAATGTCACCAAATTCAATAAAGAAATATATTTCTCATGCACGTTTTTGCTAGAAAAATAAATGCACCGCGTTTTGTAAAATAAAATTTAAATATGCTGATCAAGAAAAATCGCCCTTGAGCCATGACCTTCAGCTACCAATGACTGTGTGCTTCTCAATTTCCATCATCCAGGACTGCAATAGTATTGCTGCACCACCTCCTTCAAATAACGTCACCCTCCATATCTCTCTGTGCTCTCCCCACCTAGAATATGCTCTCCAGAATATATCGTGATATTTTCTTCAAGGCGGCTGGTAGCTTTAATGAAGCAATCTCCAGGTGTGCCCTACTGCTGCCAACGTGTTAATTTTTTTCAAGGTGCTGGACCTCCCAATTCTTCAAGCACACACCCCAAGCTGCTGGATATAATTGGACGTTGTAGCCCTTTTTTATTGAGCCCGTGAGTGCCTCTTTGTTTTTTTAGCAAGCCCATTAGCCTTTTTTAATTCCTCCCAGCCTAATAAAATGATGCCCTTCACCAAAGAATGAAAAGTAGGGGGAATCACATGTGTGTGTGTGTATGCTTCTTTTGATGTAGCGTGTCATTCATTCCAGCTGGAATGTCGTGCTCATGGGCTGCCTTCTTTCTTACTTGCAGCCCCTTTTCAATTGAAGTTGGACCTCCCAATGCTGATGCAACTCAATATGGGCCGTGATATATGTATGTTGGAGCTGCTGCCTTCAAATGCCGCTCTCTTTGCTAGCCGTAACACCACACATTTTTTCTAAGTGGAACAATGAAAATGTGCCTTGCATGAACTTTCAATTTTCTACTTCAAACCTGGACCATGGCATTGTGGCTGCAGCAAAAATTGATGTCCGTGGCAGCTGCTTGGGTGTGGAGGCCAATATCACTTTCTGCACCTCCTTTTTTACTGAATCAGCATCCCACTTTTCTTTAATCTCAAATGTGCCCTCAAATATTAATTTCCCAAGGCCTTGCTAGATGCTCTCCAAGCCCAAATAAAAATGAAATGCAAGTGGGTGGTGGCTTGCACCTCATTTAACTTCCAAATGTCCCAAACTGTATTTCCAAAATTTTCCCTGAAAATAATAATGCAAATAATTAGCTCAGAAAATTCAAATTAATTAAAATTAGAATTTCCGGTCAAATTAAGCATAATTAGGAAAAACGGGAAAATACCGGACAATTAAACACAATTCCCTGATTAATTCTAGCACAATAAACTAAGTGAAATTTATAAAATATCGACTCATCACTGAGTGAAACACTTTTGAGTGCTTGAGTGAAACACTTTCCTTGGTGAGGAGTAATTCTTTGAATTTCTGAGTGCATCTTTACTTGGTTGATTGATCATTCTTAAGGACAACATCTGTTGAAAATGTATGAGCATCCCATTGACTTTGATTGAGTTGAGGCATCTACATATCTTGACTGAGATCTTTATGCTAAATTAATAAAAGTAATTTCTTATCTTGAAGGAAAAGTTTTCGAAAAAGGTTGAGTCATTGTAGTGATTGTTCTGAAGAGTTGAGTTACATTCTGTTTGCTTGAGGACAAGCAAAGTTCTAAGTTTGGGATTGTGATAACGGTTTAAAACACCGTTATTTGTGATGTGATTTTGATACTAAAAGCACCATTTTTCACTTAGAAACTTGCTTGGACTCATGCGTTCTCATTAAGTTGTGTGAATTAGAGAGTTGAGGTTGATTTCATTGATTTTATGACTAATTCCCTTTGTCTCGGCAAAAATTGAGGTAATACTGGAAGCAGAGATGAAAAGCCAAGAAGATGAAGCTCAGAAAGGCGTAAAAAGGAACCTGAAGGAGGGAAAACACGAAGCCTGGGCGTTCAGAAGCGAAGTTTGAGCATGCAGAATCAACGTCTGCCGCTCGGGCAGTGGCCCTGGTCGCTCGGGCGGTGGGGCCTCGTGGCTTGGGCGGCCAAATTGAAGGCCCGAGCCTTACATGAAGTTCTCTCACCACCCGGGCGGTCTCCCAGGACGCCTGAGCGTCGACTTTCGTGGATTGGGCCCTGTTTCTGCTCTGTTTCAACTCTATTGGATCGGGCCCTGTTTTTGCACGTTTCTAACCTTATTTAAAGGACCCTAGGGCTCTAGGTTTTGTATCCTTGGCAGAGAAGAGCATAACAATACTCTCTTTTCCCAATTCTAAGGCTTTCATTCTCATTCTTTCTTCCATTGTTCATAGAGTTCCCCCATGTTTATGGGGAACTAATTTCCAATTGTTGTTGGGGGATGATGTAACCTTGTAAACTCTCATGTATTTGAATTTATTCTTAATTCCATATGATTTTTCATTAGTTGTTAGAGTAATTCATCTATTTCAATGCTTGTTGTGTTTAACTCATACATTAGCATGATTTCTGAATTGCATGAGTGTCGGGAGGTTCCTTACAATTCAGGTTCTTGTTGAATTTCTCCTAAGGCTTATATTTCTCAGGGATGAGGGTATGAGTCTTGGTCGTCTTAACCTCTTGTTCTTCACATCTTTTACCAAGAATGCTAGGAATTTTATGAACTGGTAATTAGGGACAGGCTTATTCACTGAGGGATCGAGTTTAGGTAATTTAGTGAGAGAAGTTGGCATTAATGCATAAAGAAGAATTCTTATATACATGAGAGGGAACTTGGTGAAATCTAACCTCATCAACATATCCATCTTATATAAATCAACCTCCGTTCATCTTTGTGCTCCTTTGCCATTGATCAATTGCATTTTTATTTTATTTATTATTTTTTACATCCAAACCCAATGATCTCCTTTTATTTTTAAGTCTTAATTAATCTTGTTATTGTTAACTGAATTGCAAGTGTACCATATCGTTTCAAGTAATAAAAATGGTAAATCCCATTATCGTTCTTCCCATGAGACTCGAAAGGCCTTATCGTTCGTATGAATCAAAATCGTAAGACTTGTGAAAAAAAAATTAATTGTTGTGGTGAATGCAAAGACATAAAATAAACATGCAATGAGTGATTTAGTTGACAAGAAAAGAGTATAAATAAATGAAGTTGTTGGGGGTTTACAATTTCATCTATTCCTCTCTCTCTTATTTACTCCTCTTGTTTATATTGCCTTATTATCTAATTGTTATGAAAACTTTCTTGGCCTCCCCTTAACCCGATCCCTCGGCGAAAAGGGCCTATTACTAATTATCGACTTGCTATCCCTAGCCTCCCCTAGCAACTAGCAACGCATTACAAACAGAAGAAAAAACAATTGGTCGTCCTACCCCCCTGTCCCTAGGTGGTATTGCTTAACCAAGGAATTACTCACCAGTTCGTGACATTACTGTATGTTCCCTTATCAATAAAGGCAAATAACAGTTACCGAATGAGTTAAACGATAAAAGCTTTAAGCACAGTATGAGAATCCAACAATTGATAATAAACGCATATGAAAATCATATAATTTAAACAAGAGTTTCAATAAAAGAGAGTATCAAAAGATTACATTGTTCCCCCCAACAACAAAAGGGTTTAGTTCACCATTGTCATGGTGAACCAAGATGAAAATAATGAAGATATGGAAAGCAAACCCTAGAAAAGATAAAAAGGAGTCTAAGCATCCAAGAGATCCTCTCTAGAGAGTGAAAAGTAGGTCTGGCCGCCCTCTTCTATCAAAAGAATGAGAATGAAATCGCACTAGGGCTATTTATAGCTGAGGAGCGCAACAGAAAACAGGCCCGATCCCAACAGGCAACCGCCCGGCGTCACACTTATGCCGCTCGGCAGTTTGCCTCTTATCGCAAAACTGCCAGGCGTCGCTGCCTTGGTGCCAACTCCTTGCATTTGGCCGCTCAGCGGTGCAATTCTGCCACTGGGCAGTTTCTAGACTCTTCTTTTCTTGATTTTCTTCCTCTATCTTGAGTCTAAGGCCTTTATCTTCACCTCCATTCTTCACTTCCATCAAAATTGCTGCAAAACGATGCAAAACAAGCATAATATCGCTAAAAACAGCTTTTGACTCTCGACTGACTCATTTATTGAGTTTTGTTTGATTTCAAGCTCATTCTAAGCAGTAAAGGGAGTAATTTGGTCGAAAATAGCACATGAAAATAACGGTTTTTCAACCGTTATCAGTTATCACACAACTGTTCAACGCCGATAGTCCTCTAGGATTCGATACTTGGTCTTACCATTTTATATTACTTGTGCAACTCGGTACTGTTAACACTCTGGCAAGTGTACCAGATCGTATCAAGTAATATTAAAATGGTAAGTCCGAATATCGTCTCCCAAAGGACTCTTAGGCCTATATGTTCGTGTGATGTCTTGAAATCGTAAGACTTGATTAAACACCAATTTGAGCTTTAAATGCAAAACGGAAAATAAACATGCATGCAAAGGTGGATCGATTGACAGTTGAGCGATATGGATGAATGATGTTGTTGGGGTTTACGGTTTCATCCTACTCCACTCTCAAATATCTACTATTCTTACTAAATTCTACTTTGTTATCAATGTTCATGCTACTTTCTAATTTACCTTAATCCCAATTTCTTGGTGAAAAGAGCCTACTCCTAATTACTAGTTTACTATGTCTAGTCTCCCTAGCAATTATTCATGCATTACATTTGCACAGAAGCTTTAGGCAATTGATCCTCTTATTCCTATGTCTAGGTAATATTGCTATCAAGAGAAATCCCTTATGTCTAGACCTAACTATATGTGTCCATATAGAAAGTATAAAAAATTATGCATTTGAATAATGTCTTAAACAAAGCATGAAATATAACGGAGGAAAAACTCAAACAATTGATAAACAAAGCATATGAATAAAGTAAGAATTTCAATATAAGAGAGTTTCAAATAGGATTACATTGTTCCTCAACAACAAAGGAGTTTTGTTCACCATAATCATGGTGAAACTAGATTAATTGAATGGAAAGAATGAAAAAGATAACCCTAGAATTAAAATATTGGAGCTTCCGCCTCCAAAATCCGCCTCGGAGGGGTGAAGAGAGTGTTTCTGCGTCCTTTCTGCCCAAAGATACCCCTTCTGGTTCGTCTAGGTCTATATATAGCACACAAAATAACAGAATTTTGGCCCAGACCCAATAATACACCGCCCGACAGTGGTTTTCACCGCCCGGCGGTAACTGCAGCACTCACAATGGCCCCCCAGCGGTGGCGTTCAGGCGCGAAATAGTGAACTTCATCAGCAGCACCACCGCTCAGCGGTACAAACCCACCACTCAACGCTAGCGGATTTTTCAACACTTCTTTTTTCTGCACTCTGGTTGACTTTTCTGCATTCTGTTTGACTTTTCTGCACTGCAATTCTTTGATAATTCAACATTCTTTCAAATCATTCCAGTAACCTTCAAAATTAAGATAATTTAGTGATAAAATCATAAAACATATCCTTAACTTTCTTATTCATAAAACTAAAGCAATATCATGAGTTCAAGCAAGTTTCTAAGTCAAAAAGGGAGCATTAAGTATAAAAATAACGATTTTTCAACCGTTATCACAATGCCAAACTTAGAACTTTTCTTGTCCTCAAGCAAACAAGATGAAACTTAGTCTTCCACCAATCATCACAATGGTTCAATCACATTCAAAAGCTCTTTCTTTCATGATAAGTAATCAATCAAATAAGCTCATTAATAGAATTTAGTCAAGATGTGCACATGTTTTGATTCAAATTACTCATCATGGTGTTCACACAATCACATAATCTTCCAACAGATGCAATTCTCATGAATGATCAATTAGCTAAACATAGATGCAATCATAGATTCATGGAATTCTTCCTCACCAAATAAAGTGTTTCACTCAAGCACTCAAAAGTATATAACTCAAGAACTCAAAAATGTTTCACTCAAAGGTGTATAAAGGCCACTCCTTCCCTCTACTATCTACATGTCACATAGAACAAATTGCCTTTCATTTACCATAATCAAACATACTCACACACACATGTCATCACAAGGACTTTTTCCAGGCTTATAATGTGGCTTGGGATAACAAGAAAATTGGTTTTTTCGAGATCACAAAACCCTTAAGTTAAAAGAGTTATCTATACATTCGTAATTCAAGCACAAACTCTCTTTAACCAATCAATCTCATTCCCAACTTTCCCCTTCTTTCATTGAGCTTATCTATCTTTTTCATTCTATCTTTTCTATCTTTTTCATACTTTGCTAAATACCTTAGCTCAATGCTTTCTCTTTCTTTTTCAACTTTCCCAACAACCCCAAACTTGAACCTTTATCAATACCATGCAATAATTCTCAACTTAACTCAAGGTAAAGATTTGTTTCACAAGGGTTTTCATCCTGTTTAAGGCTTAGGTTCAAAAAGGGTAAAACACATTGTGCTCTTTTTAATTGGGACGAAAATTTTTGCATTGGCTAAGAAAGGATTTAATAAAAAATGGCCTTAATCATATGACACATGCATACAATTCAGTCAATCATATAAAATTGGGCAAAATTATTCATGCTTTCAAGTAGATAGCGAATATATCAATAAGAACTCTAGAGCTCAAAACCTTACTCATAGGCTCAATCACTATTCCAGATATTCTAGATAAACATCCAGCTTAGCATCATAATCACAATCACAACATCAGCATGAATCTGTTCACATACTTGTGAGCAACCACCTGTATACAAGCATATAAAGCACAATCTCAACATCATCAATATCAAGCATTATTGATGGGTGTCGTAACCCATACAAATTTGATTGCATATTAAGAAATGCAGTATAGACTAGGAAGTGACTCCTAGGTCGTCTCTCAAGGACCAAATGTGGTTCGAGTCTTAGGTCTAACATGAAGTGGGGGGGGTTGTGAAAGGTTTTTGCAAGGAAAATTAAATTAAATTAAAACTTAAAATTAAAAGCAACCAAACATACTTGAAAACATTGAAATAAATGGACAAAGCATGAAGACCGAACAGTCCTATAGGTGACCGAACAATTCTACATTGAGACCGAACAATTTCTAAAAGAAGTGAAAAGATTAGAGATGCAGGAAGATAAAAAGACCGAACAAAATAAATAGCATAGGAAATGGAAAAAGTAAACAGAACAGAAAACACTAAAATAAAATATTCAATACGGCGTGAACAAATTGTAATGCATAAAATAAATAAGTAAAGACATTCAATGCTTAATTATTTGGACCAATTATGATGCAACAGTTAAGCTATAAACTAAAGACTCATTGCATTAAAGAAAGGAAAAAAATAAAAATAAAAACAAAATAAAAAAAAGGAATGAATAACCTTAGAATGCGTAACAGTACTAAATGCATATCATATATAAACTATAAAAAAAAACCGTGGGCTCCATTTTTCTAAGAAAAGTTGCAACACCTTTATTCTTAAAAACCAAAGGGACCCGCTGCTTCCAAATAGAAATTGTAAATGGCTGCAGCAGTGTGTAATCAACATCACCGTTCCACTCTTTTTCTAAAATTAAATGCCTCCCAAATCTCTCTTCAGCGTGAATGCTTCTTCTCATAAATCAAAATGAAGGCTGAATGAAATAAATCCTCTGCACCACACCTAACTCCATCCTATCAACTTTTTCATTCTAAAAATAAATAAAAGAAATTGCTAGCTCCAACAATCAGCTGCCACACGTCCCATCATTCAACCTAATCTACCCTTTAATTCATGAAATGAAATTGAAGAAAAACTAACAATTTCATCACCGTACTGCACCAATTCTAAAAATTCTACCATAATGAAATTAGCATGCTACTTTTCTAAAGCAAGCCGAGACCTGTGCTGCAATAAAAATTCTTTTCAAGCATATGAACAACAAAACTAAAACCCCTTTTTCTAGCTTCCATTGCAAAGCAACGTGACTACATTTTAAAATAAAGCTTCAATATAAGAATGCATGAAATTAAATAGAAAGACAAAAATTACATTCAGCAATATGAAAGTAAGATGGTGCTCTTCATTCCCATTCACCCAAAATCTAGCACCGTGAACATTCTTCAAAGGAAAAAGAAGATTCAGCAAAAACGTTCTTAGCCAAAGCCCTCAATTCTGCCGAGAAAAAAAAATGAGAGTGACGGCTGGTTAGCTAATGGCCTTCAAGTGCCTGCCAAAATTAGGGTGGGGTCCACCCATTATAAAACCCTAGGGCCATGTCACCACTTTTTTTTACTATTGGGCTTAGTCTAACCTAACAAAAATTAGCCCAAAATTACAAAACTTAATTTAAAAAGCCTAATCTACTAAATTAAAAATTTGACTACACTAAAATTAATTTGTAGAAATTCTTCAATTGCTTGTGCTCTTCCAAGAGTCTCCCAGTGCAATTCCAAAATTTCCCTGAAAATGAATATAGGAATAATTAAGCTCAAATAATTCAAATTAATTTAAATATGAATTAGTGGTCTAATTAAGCCCAAATGGTGAAAATGACACAATAACTAAGAATTAAGCGCAAATCATCAACAAAATTTGGCGCAAGAAACTAAGTTAATGGTATAAAATATTGATTCATCAAAATAGACCACACTTAGTCTTTTGCACTCCTGGGCAAAATGAAGACGCAAAACAGGGAATAGTTCAACGGACATCAGGGAATTGACACAGACTCAGCAAACAGACAACAAAGACTAACAGGGATAGAAACAGAGTTGCACAGTTCTTAAGAAGTCTGGACAATGAAAAGGAGGTGGACAGAATCCCACACAGAGTCAGAGAAAGCAAATACTCATGAAATCATCCAAGCAGTTCAAAGCATGACAAAATCATCAATCAGCTCAAGAGAAGAATCAAAAGTAACAAAACCTCACAGATGCACACTATCAGTGTTTCTCTCAAGTGTCTAGGGTAAACAGTGTCAACTCAATGCACTCAAGAAAGCAAGCAACAAACAGTCTTGGCAAGCCTCTAATATCAACACTCAAAACATATATGCATGTTCAAATCAAAAGGTCTTTTATGGATGTAACGGGGTCAAGGAAAAAGGAGGATAAATATGGATGAGAAGCTACAAACCAAAAGGAATAGAGGAGCAATGGGGAACAAGTGAAACACAATCAAATCACACCCAAACCTCTAATTCCATCCTCTTCCTGACTCCTTTATTCACAATTTTTTATTTTTTTCTCATTTTTCTGTATTTTTTTTCTTTCTTTTTTTTTCATCTTGTCTCTTTTCTTTTCTCTCTTTTCATAACACAACTCTAAGAGACATATACATAACATATTTACAAAACAAAACAAGAAGAGGAGCCAACTAACCAATTCATCTGAATCTCCCAATAGACCACACTTATTCCCAGAACCATTCCAAAGCTCCAAAATTCCCTAAGGTTAAGGTAATCATGGTTTTTCAGTTAGGGCAAGTGTATTATGAGTTTCAAAACAAAGAAATGGGGAAAATATAGGCTCAAAGGGGCTATCAAAGGATCACAACAAGGTAGGCTCATTTGGCTAGAGAGGCTCAACAACAAAACTGCCTTTATCACTTTCAAACATGCATATCAATCAAGAACTATCAACAAGAGTCAAGCCAAGGCATATGTGCAAGCAATCAAGAGACATATCACACACAAGAAAGATCATCAAGTGACTCAAATCTCACACAGGGTATTTCTGTCACAATCAAATCAACTCTCAAACATCATGATCATCTTCCAAGCAAAGAAAAGCAAGGATTTCAAGCAATCAGAGTATCAATGCAGTGAAAGAAAGCTGAACACCTAATCACAGTCCAGAATTCAAGAAAAACAGGTAAAACTGTACACAAGACACAACAAAAGCTACCTAGAAAACAAAAAATTTAACGCAGAAAACATAAACTAACAAAGAAAAATTCGATTCTCCCCCAATAGACCCACTTAAACTACACAGTGTCCTCAATGTGTCACAAACATCATATCAGAAATCAGAACAGTTAACAGATCATGGACAAGTGCAATAAAAGTGGGAAAGGGAGGAGAAGGGAAAAGGAAACTCCCCTGATCATGGTGGCAATTGCCAATTTTGGACTTTCAGGGAGATCTCTTCCACCACAGGATTCAGCAAAGAAGTCTTGAGGAGGAATTTCTTCATCCTCCAAATTTGATCAAGCAGGGAGATGTCCTCCACAGCTGGATCAAAGAAGCAGTGATTGTTGATGAGCAGGTTTAGCTGGTGCTTATTAATCTTCAAACTGTCGTGTATACTGGCACTCGTGTCTTCCACCATGGGTGTGTGTTCATCAAATCCATATGTACCTCCTGCAACATGGTTAGTGCAATGTGGTTCCAAAGATATAACATGCAGGGGTATAACACCCAATCCCAGTGTAAGAGGCTGAACCTCAGATATACCCTCAGAACATGAATCAATTTCAAAAATAGAAACAATATCAATCACAGGTTCAGATTCATGTTCAGTGCATGGAGAACAAACATTCAGATGTGATAACACAAAGTAGTTCTCATCATGCAAAGAGGGGGATTGAAAATCATGCTCATCAACAATACAATCACCAACATACCCATCATCAACATAATCATCAACAACAGAATCTATCTCAGGTATGTTTACCTCCACTTCCCTGAAGATTGGTAGAGTGGTGGAAGGTGAAAGTGGTCTACCTATCTCAAAAGTGTTGCTCATATCTGCCTGGTCTTCCAATTCTTCATCAGTCTCCTCAGGTGTAGGAGTGGGGACATAGGAGGGTAGGGAAGTAGATGGCGCAGTAGTAAGCTCATGACTCTGCTCCTCATCTCCTATGTGGATGGCATCAACATCATCTGGAAGCTGAACAGCCTGAAATGGTGATTCCTCTAAAACATAAGACTGTTCCTCAGTGAGCTGAGTGGCCATCTGCCCCATATGATCAGTCAAACTCTGAATAGAAGCTCTGGTCTCTTGCTGGAACTGAATGTTCTGCATGGCTATATGCCTTAGTAACTCCTTCAATGTAGACTCAGAAGTAGTGGAAGGATGAGGAGTTGCTTGGGCAGGCTCATGAAACTGCGGCTGTTGTGGTTCCTTAACAGGTGGAGAAGGCATAGAAGGAGTCTGGAATGATGGTTCCTGATATTGATGCTCTGAAGTACCATACCATCCCAAGTTAGGATTCGTCCACCCAGGATCGTCGCTATAACCATACCGCATAGGGGAGAATTTATCAAGAAACTGATGCTCAAGATCTTCCCAACTGGTGACGGATCCTGGAATAAGACAACAACACCAATCCCTTGCCGCTCCATGTAATGAGTACTCAAATGCCCTAACGAACATATCCTCATCCGGGACATCTGGAGGTTTCATTGAAGAGCAGATGGTGTAGAATTCCTCCAAATGTCTATATGGGCATTCACCTGCAAAACCATGAAACTTAGGCAGCAAATCTATCAGTCCAGTGTTGAAAACACAACGAATATCCTCCTTATCAATTGGAAACGACTCCCTAGGAGCACTCTCATGAGATGGAGGAGGAACCGTTCTGTTCTCAACATAGAAATCAGCAGAGTATATATGAGAAGCAATATCAGAGTAACAAGCAGGAGGAGAATCATAGACACAAGCAGAATTAGAATTACTCACATAGCCAAAATAGGTAGACAGGAGAAAGAGTCGCAACCCATACAAATTTGATTGCATATTAAGAAATGCAGTATAGTGCTAGGAAGTGACTCCTAGGTCGTCTCTCAAGGACCAATTTTGCGGTTCGAGTTTCGAGTCTAACAGAAAGTGGGGGGGTTTGAAAGTGTTTTGAGAATGTAATGACGAAATTAAAAATAAAAATTAAACACAACCGAATTTGATTTAAAACATTAAAGTGCATGAAAATATTAAACTGAACAATGCAACAGACAAATATCCAAACATAGTTAAAGTTATTAAAAAAAAACTTTAAAACATGTAAATGTAAAATGCAGCAGACAAATAAGCAAATGCATCAATTAAAAATTAAATTGCTAATTTAAATAAAAGAAACATCACGTGGCAGCCATGTGCCTTTCTATTTGAAAAATAAACCAAAATTGAAAAGTAAACCAAGATAACTTGTGCAGGCCGTAGCTTTCTTCCTCCCATGAAATCAAAAGAAATGCTAATAAAAAAACTAACAACGTAACAACACCTACCACATCTCACCTAATAATATCTATTCAACTCTTCATTTTTCCATAAAATAAAAGAAAAGAAAGCTACACCTACAACTACCCAACGTCCCATCCTATCTACAAACAAAGTAAAGCTAGCTATTCAATTTCTAGTTGAATCTGTATGCTTATCCCATTCCAACAATCACCGTCTGCACCTTTTTTTTAAATGAAAGCTCTTGCTATTAAATGGAAATAAAATGACCATTGTGTGTGTGGCACCCCTAAGCAATTGAAATGAACGTCTAATCACCGTTTGCAACTACTAAAAGGAAATAAAAATTCTGGATGCAAATCTAAAGGAAATCAAAATAAAATGACTACATGCTAGATGAAATCAACGTGAATGAAAAAAAACCCAATCAAAAAGAAAAGTGTGCCTTTATTATTCATCCTATTGTAACATGAAAATAATCAAGCTCCTCTCAAATATATTCAAAGAAAAACCTAAAAGCATATGTCGGCTGGTACCATTTCATTGAAAAAAAACTTAAGAGAAAAAAAAATTCTCCATAAAAAATGTTCAAGGCCAAAAGAAAATCCCAAGAGTAAGTGTGGCGGCCGTTTTCCATTTTTCATTCCTCCAAGCAACTTCAAAGAAAGCTAAAATAAAAAAAAAAAAATGTATAGCCCCTGCTGGACGTTTCAGCTCCTGCACAAAAATAAGAGAAAAGAAAATTGCTTCTCCCCTTCAACCATAGTCACCGAATGAATACATGTTTTCAGCAAAAATAGTGAAAAGAGAAAATGTTTCAAGCCTCTAAATCTGCCGAGAGCAATGAATTGCAATGTGTGGTTCAACTTCAAACGTTCTAGCACTTAAAAAAATGATGAATATGCCGAGAGTGAGAGCCCCCCAAAATTGGGTGACGGCTGCCCAAATTAAAAGCTATCTCCAAACGTGTGCCCTACTGCTGCCCATGTGCTGCATTCCTTTTTTTTTCCAATTGAAATTTCCGTCTACACCTCCAAGCTACTGTGTGCACATCCATTTTTAATTACCCTTTTGCTTCCCCAAAAGAGAACCTGGACCGTGGCATATTCCATCCTTCAAATAAGCTTCTCTTTTTTTTTATAAATGTGTTGAACGTGATATTTAATGTAGCCTATGTGTCGTTTTGCTTCTTCCATGGGCGTGGCAGTTGTTGGATGCAACTCCTCTCCCATTAAATCAACATCTTTCATTTGAAAAATGGAATCAGCACATCCGTGAGCTACTCAAGCTGAACTTTCTTCTCTCTTTTTTTTTTATTCTTTTCTTTTCTTTTTAACAAAATAAAATCAAAATATTCTAAACCTAATTTAATTTTTTTGTCTCCTCCAAATGTCCCAAATTGTGTTTCCAAAATTTTCCCTGAAAATAATAATACAAATAATTAGCTCAAAAGATTCAAATTAATTAAAATTAGAATTTCCAGTCAAATTAAGCATAATGAGGAAAAACGGGAAAATACCGGACAATTAAGCACAATTCCCTTATTAATTCTAGCACAATAAACTAAGTGAAATCAATAAAATATCGACTCATCAAAATAGACCACACTTAGTCTTTTGCACTCCTGGGCAAAACCAAGACGAAAACCAGGGAACAACTCAGACATCAGGAAGATGACACAGACTCATCATACAGAAAACAAAGACTCACAAGGACAGACACAGAGTTGCACAGTTCTTAAGAAGTCTGGACAATGAAAAGGAGGTGGACAGAATCCCACACAGAGTCAGAGAAAGCAAATACTCATGAAATCATCCAAGCAATTCAAGACATGGAAAAATGATCAATCAGGTCAAGAGGTGAATCAAAAGCAACAGAACCTCACAGATACACTATTAGTGTTTCTCTCAAGTGTCTAAGGTAAACAATGTCAACTCAATGCACTCAAGAAAGCAAACACAAACAGGCTTGGCAAGCCTCTAATATCAACATTCAAAAACATATGCATGTTCAAATCAAAAGGTCTTTTATGGATGTAATGGGGCCAAGGAAAAGGGAGGATATGATATGGATGAGAAGCTACAAACCAAAAGAAATAGAGGAGCAATGGGGAACAAGTGAAATCACAGTTAAATAACACCCAAACCCTCTAATTTAATCCTCTTCTTGACTCCATTATTCACACAATTTTTTTTTTCATTTTTCTCTATATTTTTTATTTTTTATTTTTTTCTTCATCTTGTCTCTTTTCTTTTCTCTCTATTTTGGACATAACTCTAAGAGACAAGATACACCATATTTACAAAACAAAAGCAAGAAGAGGAACCACCTAGCCAATTCATCTGAATCCCCAGGGAGACCACACTTGTTCCCAAAACATTTCCAAAGCTCCAAAATTCCCTAAGGTTAAGGTAATCATGGTTTTTCACTTAGGGCTAGTGTATCAGCTTCAAAACAAAGAAATGGGGAAAGTATAGGCTCAAAAGGGGTTATCAAGGGATCACAACAAGGTGGGCTCATCTGGCTAGAGAGGCTCAACAACAAAACTGCCTTTATCACTTCCAAACATGCATATCAATCAAGAATCATGAACAGAGTCAAGCCAAGGCAAATGTGCAAGCAGTCAAGAGACATATCACACACAAGAAAGAATATAAAGTGGCTCAAATCTCACACAAGGTAATTTCTGTCACAATCAACCATCCTCTCAAACATCATAATCATCTTCCAATCAGAGAAAAACATGGATTTCAAACCAATCAGAGTATCAATGAAATGAAAGACACCATCTACAACCTAAACAAAGTCCAGAAATCAAGAGAAAGATGCAAAACTGTACACAAGACAAAACAAAAACTACCTAGAAAACAAAAAAAAAAAATTTAACGCAGAAAACATAAACTAATCAAAGAAAATCAGAGTCTGCCCCAATAGACCACACTTAAACTACACAATGTCCTCAATGTGTCACAATCATCAAATCAGAAATCAAAACAGTTAACAGATCATGGACAAGTGCAATAAAAGTGGGAAAGGGAGGAGAAGGGAAAAGGAAACTCCCCTGATCATGGTGGCAGTTGCCAATTTTGGACTTTCAGGGAGATCTCTTCCACCACAGGATTCAGCAAAAAAGTCTTGAGAAGGAATTGCTTCAGTCTCCAAATTTGATCAAGCAGGGAGATGTCCTCCACAACTGGATCCAAGAAGTAGTGACTGTTGATGAGCAGGTTCAACTGGTGCACATTGATCTTCAAACTGTCGTGTAAACTGGCACCCTTGTCTTCCACCGTGGGTGTGTGTTGGTCAAATTCATTTGTACCTCCTGCAACATGGATAGTGCAATATGGTTCCACAGAAATAACATGCAGGGGTATAACACCCAATCCCGGTGTAAGAGGCTGAACCTCTGATATACCCTCAGAACATGCAGTGGTATTGATGTACTTGGTTGGACACTATATCTGATGCAGTGGTTTGATATTGATATTTTTGCATGATGGGTATTGCTTGATGATGCTTTGATATTGATGAAGTTGAGATTGCACAATATGTTGATATACAGGTGGTGGTTCACAAGTTGTGTGAACAAATGCATTGTGGTTTTGTGATTGTGATTATGAGGTTAAGCAGGGTATTTGATTGAATGATTGGAATAAGCTTGTGTGAGGTTTTTGAGCTCCAGAGTTCTTATTGATATATTTTCTATCTACTGGAAGCATAAATGATTTTGCCTGAGTTTCTGTGATTGATTGAATTACGTGTATGTGTCACATGATCAAGGCCATTTTTTATAAGCCCTTTTCTAAGCCAAAAATTTCGTCCCACATGAAAAAGAACATCTTATGTTCTACCCTTTTTGAACCTAAGCCTTAAACAGGATGAAAACCCTTGCTATGAAAATCCTTGCCTTGAGTTAGGTTGAGAAATATTTTTGGGATATTGTTAAAGGTTTAAGTTTGGGGTTGTTGGGAGAATTGAAAAAGAAAAAGAAAAGTTAGGCATTGAGCTTATGAGTTGAAAAGAAAATGCATGAAAAAAGATGAAAAGATAGAAAAAGAAAAAGCATGAAAAGAAAAGCTCAATGTGAAGAAAAGGGAAAGTTGAGAATGAGTGAGATTGGTAAAAAGAGAGTTTGTGCTTGAACTATGAATGTATAATAACTCTCTTAACTCAAGGGTTTTGTGATCTAGAAAAACCAATTTTCCTTGTTAGCCCAACCACATTATAAGCCTTGAAAAGTCCTTGTGATGACATGTGTATGTGATGATGTTTTGATTGTGGCAAATGAAAGGCAATTTTGTTCTATGTGACATATAGATAGTAGAGGGAAGGAGTGACCTCTTGAAACACCTGTGTGATTGAGTGAAACACTTTATCTGGTGAGGAATGATTCCATGAATTCATGATTACATTTATGCTTAGCTAACTGATCATTCATGAGAATAACATCTGTTGGATATTATGTGATTATGTGAACACCACAATGAGTTAATTGAATCAAAGCATGTTCACATCTTGACTAAATTTTATTGATGAGTTTATTTGAGTGATTACCTATCTTGAAAGAAAGAGCTATTGAATGTGATTGACGCATTGTGTTGATTTGTGGAAGACTAAATTTCATCTTGTTTGCTTGAGGACAAGCAATCAAGTTTGGGGTTGTGATAACGGTTCAAAAACATTTATTTTCATACTTAATTTTGATCCCTTTTGACTTAGAAACTTGCTTGGAATCATGATTTTTCTTTAGTTTTGCGAATAAAAGAGTTGAGGACATGTTTTATGATTTTTTCGCTAAATTCCCTTGATTTTGTTGGTTTTTGGAATGATTTGAAAGAATGGTTGAATTATCAAATGGTTGGAGTGCAAAAAAGTCAAACAAAATGCAGAAAAGTCAACCAGTCAACAAGAAAAGTCAACCAGTTGCCAGAATGCTGAAAAGTTGACCAAAGGCAGTTAACCAGAGCCCAACGGTGAAATTGAGCGCCGGGCAGTGGCACGGCTTGAGGGAAACCGCCTGGCGGTGAAATTAGGCACCGGAAGGTTGTCAGATGGGCCTGGACCTGTTTTATGTTATTTTTTATGATCTGTTTGGGCTTGGGCTTGTTTTATGCCATTTTTATGCCCGATTTAAAGGCCAGAACGTCTTAGAGTTTTTATCTTTTGATGGCTTAGGCACATAAACACACTTTTCACCCCTTTGGGGTAGATTTGGAGATGGTGACAGCTCTCCTTTTCTCCTTTTTAGGGTTTGTATCTCTTTCATTCCATTATTCAGCTAGTTTCTCCATGACGATGGAGAACTAATCTTATTTGTTGCTGGGGAAAGATGTAACCTCTAAACTCTCATATATCGAATCTCTTATTTATTTATATGCTTGTCATATGCTTTGATTATCAATTGTTGGGTTCTCATCTGCGCTTAAAGCTTTTATCGTTTAACTCATTCGATAACTGTTGTTTGTCTCTACTGATACAGGAACGTACAGTAATGTCATGAACTGGTGAGAAATTCCTTGATTAATGAAATACCACCTAGGGATAGGGAGGTAGGATGATCAATTGTTTTTGCTTCTGTTCGGTAATGCATTTCTAGTTACTAGGGGAGGCTAGGGATAGCAAGCCGGTAATTAGTAATAGGCTCTTTTCGCCGAGGGATCGGGCTAAGGGTAGGCCAAGAAAGTTTGCATAACAATATGATAATAATGCAATCTAATAAGAATAGTAGATTTATGAGAGTGATTGGGTGAAATCTGAATCCTAGCAACAAATCCATCTCATATTATCAACATCATCCATACACTTTTGTGTTTAACCTCAATTGATCAAATTGCATTCATGTTTATTTTTTCCGCACTTTACATTCACAAACCCTAAAAATATTTTGTTCTTATAGTCTTGATTGGTTAAGCAAAAGCACAACAGTTTAGTGCCGTGAGTCTCTTGGGAAAACGATACTTGGACTTACCATTTATTATTACTTGATACGATCTGGTATGCTTGCCAGTTTTTGTCAACAATACCAAAGTCCAAAAGAAGTAGTTCCCTTAAGGTATTTTAAGATTCTTTTGACAGCAGTCAGATGAGATTCTTTAGGATTTGCTTGATACCTAGCACACACACATACACTTTGCATAATATCTGGTCTACTAGCAGTTAAGTAAAGTAAGGATCCTATCATGCCTCAAAACATAGTTTTATTTACTCCTTTTCCAGATTCATCCTTATCTAAATAGCATGAAGTACCCATAGGTGTACTAGCTTCTTTGCACGTATCCATACCAAATTTGTTAAGAATTTCTCTACAATATTTGGTTTGGGAGATAAATGTACCTCCATTCATTTGCTTTATTTGTAGTCCTAAGAAGAAATTCAGCTCACCCATCATAGACATCTCAAACTCACCTTGCATTATTTTTGCAAATTCTTGACACAAAGAGTCATCAGTTGACCCAAATATAATATCATCTACATAAACTTGCACAATTAAGATGTGTTTACCTAATTTTTTAATGAATAAGGTTGAATAAACCTTTCCTCTGGAAAAATCATTATCAATTAAGAAGGTACTAAGTCTTTCATACCAAGACCTAGGTTCCTGTTTAAGACCATACAGGGCCTTTTTCAACTTATACACATGATCAGGAAATTTGAAATCCTCAAAACTAGGAGGTTGACTAACATATACCTCTTCTTTTATAAATCCATTTAAAAATGCACTTTTCACATCCATTTGATACAATTTAAATTTCATCAAAGATGCATATGCAAGTAATAATCTAATTGCTTCTAACCTGGCTACCGGTGCATATGTTTCATCATAGACTATACCTTCCTCTTGACAGTAGCCCTTTGCAATAAGTCTTGCTTTGTTCTTTGTGATGTTTCCATCCTCATCAAGCTTGTTTCTAAACACCCATTTGGTTCCTATAACTTGATAATTATCTTGCTTCGGAATAAGTTCCCAGACTTTATTCCTTTCAAATTGGTTTAGCTCTTCTTGCATAGCAACGCACCATTTATCATCTTGAAGAGCTTCCTTTATACTCTTGGGTTCTATCTAAGACACAAAAGCTATAGTTAGACAAAAATTATTAAGATTATGTCTAGTAGTTACCCCTTTTGAAATGTCTCCAATGATGTTGTCCAAGGATAGTCCTCTTGGTTGTTGATAGCTTTTAGAATCAACAGCTTGAGGTGTTTCTTGAAGTTCTGGAGGATAGTTCTCATTTAGATACATCTCTTCAAGAGCTTCCCTTAAATAATCCTCGTCACCTGCAATGGGTTTATTTGACTCAAGAGGGTTTACCTCAAGGTCCACAATCTCATCAAAGTGTTAGCAAAATGGTGAAGATGAAGGTTTGATGATGCCCAAATCAAGTCAAAATTTATCAAGATTCATGAAGATCCTTTGAAGACTATTTTTTGTTATGAAAAGCTTTTGTAATAATTGTATTTTATTGTCTAGGACTTAGATTTTCATTGGTTTTGATTCCATATACTTTCATTCATTGTAATTACTGTTAAGAGTAAAAATTGTACTGTTTTAATCGATTAAAACTAGTATTAATCGATTAAAACAAGTAAAAGCTGAAAACTCAACTTTTGCTGTTTTAATAGATTAAAATTCATTTTAATCTATTAGCTAATCGATTAAAATTCATTTTAATCTATTAGCTAATCGATTAAAACTCATTTTAATAGATTAAAAGTGACCGTTGGAGGTTTCAGATTTGAAAAACTAGCCGTTGTACTCATTTTAATCGATTAATACTTATATTAATCGATTAAATGCGTTAAAAATGGTCAGTTTCAAAAAATGGAAGAGCACTGGCTTGAGTCTATAAATTGGCTCATTGTTTCTACCAGAAAAAACTCTTCCCTTGTGCTAAAACACCCAGAACTCTTTGAGAAGTGTTTGTTCTTGCTCAGCTAAGGAAACTCTTGTCTGTGGTGCTGGTACATTGCTACTACAGTGACGGAGGAATAGCTGGTTCATCCTTGGTGTGTCTAAGGAGGTGTTTGGAAGAGGATCATCCTTTGTGAAGTATTCGGAGGAGGTGTTTCATCCTTAGTGAAGTATTCGGAGGAGGTGTCTCATCCTTTGTGAAGATTCAAAGGAGGTGCAGGTTCATCTCTTGTGGCATCAAGAGAGGTGGTTTCTAAACTTTTACAAATTGTTTCTTTGTGATTGTATTTGTAATTTTTTTGTGCTTAGTGAACTGTTTATCTCGGTTTGAGATAAGCGACTGGATGTAGGATTGGTAAGATCCGAACCAGTATAAAAATCATCTATGCAAATTTCTCTCAACCTTACTCTTTTATTTATAATTATTATTTGTGTAGTAAGATAAATTGAGAAGAAATTAAAAGGCACACGTTTGAGTTAAAAATCCTCTTGGTTTGTTATTCCACGCTAACAATTCCGCTGCAGCCATTCTAACACAAAGACAACATGCATTGATTCTTCAATTATCAAAGTTCTTCTGTTAAATACTCTATATGCTTTACTAGTTAAAGAATATCCTAGAAAATTACTTCATCAGACTTTGCATCAAATTTTCCAAGATTATCTTTTCCATTATTGAATACAAAGCATTTGCAACCAAATATTTTCAAATGAGATACATTTGGTTTTCTACCATTTAACAGTTCATAAGGAGTTAATTTTAGAATTGGCCTAATAAGCATCCTATTCAACACATAGCAAGCAGTACTAACTGCATCAACCCAAAAATATTTTGGCACATTTGATTCATTCATAAGTGTTCTAGCTAATTCTTCTAGTGATCTATTTTTCCTTTCAACAACACCGTTTTGTTGGGGAGTTCTAGGAGCTGAAAAATTATGTGCAATGCCATTTTCTTCATAAAATTTTTCAAAAGATTCATTTTCAAATTCACCACCGTGATCACTTCTCAATGTTTTGATTTTCAAATCTTTTTCATTTTGAATATGTTTTACAAAAGATTTAAAGGCTTTGAAGGCTTCACTTTTCAAAGTTAAGAAGAAATTCCAAGTGAATCTAGTGTAATCATCAACAATTACAAGAGCATAGTAATTTCCACCAAAACTTTTAATTCTAGATGGACCAAATAAGTCTATATGCAAAAGTTCCAAAGGTTTTGATGTTGAAATCATGCTTTTGGATGAAAAAGAAGATTTGGTTTGTTTACCTTTTTGACATGCAGTACATAATTTGTCTTTCTCAAATTTTATTTTAGGCAAACTAATTACAAGATCCTTAGAAACTAACTTATTCAAATGTTGCATATGAATATGTGCAGCCCTTTTATGCCATAGCCAAGGATTTTCATCTTTAGCAACTAAGCATGTTATACTATGACTAGATGCACTTTCAATATCAATCAGATATAACACCTTGCAAAGCAATATCAGCAGATTCTTTAAAGTAAACGGTGCATTTATCACTTTCAAAAGTTACCTTGAGACCTTTGCACATAATTGACTTATGCTTAAGAGGTTATGCTTGAGGCCTTCAACGTATAAGACATCTCTTATAGTTAATGTGTTTCCTCCTCCAATGTCTTCGGTACCCATGATTTTACCTTTGTTATTGTCCCCATAAGTCACAAATCCTTGCTTTTTCTTCTTAAGGGAGATGAACTTTTTCTTGTCACCGGTCATGTGTCTTGAGCAACCACTGTCAAGATACCACAATGACTTCTTTGACTTAGTAGGTTCCTACAAAACAAATTAGCAAGAATTTTAGGTCCCCAATATCATTATGGGTCCTTGGGGTTAGTTCATGCAAGTATATATCATTTTACTACTTTAATCCATGCATATTTACCGTTTGGAACACCAAAATGTTTAATGTTGCATTTGTTTGATGTGTGTCCATGTTTCATACAGTAAAAACAACAAACATTACTTACTTTATTTTTAATAAAAGTTCCTTTTTCAACCCAAACTCAACGAGTTCTTCTTACTTTGGACTTATTATTTTGATGCTTGTTTCTATTTTTATCATAGCTTCTATTGAGGTTTGTCATAGCATGTGAACTAGTTTTGGTTGCCTTTGCAAGTAAGTTTTCAAGTATGTCAATATCAAACATATGACTTTTACAAGATAGGCATTCAACAGGTACAATAGTAGCATTTGCATCAACCAATTTTGTTTCTAGAGTACTAACTTTGTTTCTTAAAACAACTTCATCATCAAGCAATTTATCATATTTCAATTTCAATTCATTGTGCTCTTTCTTAAGCTTTTTATGAGCAACATCATGTTTTTCAAATTCATTCATTAATTCAAAGAAATCCTTTTGCAAGTCTAATTCACTAGATTCAAAGCTGGAATCACTTACTTGACTTCTAGTATCTTCTGAGTCAGCCATTAGACCAATTGATGGGTGTCGCGGCCCATACAAATTTGATTGCATATGAGAAATGCAGTATAGCTAGGGAATGATCCCTAGGCCGTCTCTCAAGGACCAAACTTTGGTTCGAGAGTTAGGTCAGACACGAAGTTGGGGGGTTGTGAAGAGTTCTTGCAAGGAAAATTAAATTAAAATAAAACTGGAAATTATCACCACCAAACATACTAGACAACATTAAAATAAATGAAAATGCTAAGCCCAACACTAGAGAAAAAGAACCGAGCAACATCATCAAAAGTACATCAAGTAAAGAAAATGCATCTGTAAAACTAAGCTAAAGAAAACGAACCTAGTAAGCAAGTATGTGCAGAATTTCAAGTCTAAATTACAATACCTAAGTAGAATGAAATTATTAAATCAAAATGAGAACGACAATTCATCTCGTAACACGTGCATGTGGAACAAAATTAAAAGGAGGCGTGACATGAATTCATTAAAATGAAAGCAATAAACATGAAGTAAAAGCAACGTGTATACTAATGGAATTAACCAAACTTGCATAATGATAGCTATTATAATTTAAAAACGCTAATCAAAGCAGTAACGTAAAACTCAATTCCAAACTTAAATGTATTCTACATATGTATTAATAATTTATTATTCCTTCTCGGTCCACGCTAATACAATAATAAAAAGAAAACCCTTTTTTTTAAATTTTATTCCAACACACCATATGCCACCAGGAAAAATATTAAATGTGCCGTGACAATTTGAAGCATATGTGCAAATGAAAATGCAAACCGTGTAGCTCCTTCTCCCAGACGTGAATCAATTGCGTGCACCTAAAATGAAGAAAATGGATGTGCTTCCCAAGAAAAACTTTCAAAGCAAAAGTAAAAAAAAATGGAATGTGGCGGCTGCCTTCTTCAATCACCCTGCACTACTAGCTTTCTAATTGAAAATGTAAGAAGGAAAAAAAAAATAAATTGCAACTTCTTCATTTCATCCATAATCCATAAGAGTCCACATTGGTTTTCAAGAAAGAAATGCTATGTAAAAAAATGTTAAAGCCAAAAGTCTTCTCCCTGCTAGCCAAAGTTGCCGAGAATCAACTTGCTGCCAAATGAAAAGTATCAGAATTTTCCGTGACAACACACAGCTCTCCTAATTGAATACTCTACCTAATATTCATTCTCCCATGCATTGCTGGACATTATGAGAATTTTCCATGGGTTGTGGGTTGCATAATTTTTGCAAGTTGCTGCACTCTTTCCTCAACGTGTGCACCCCTTTGCTGGACATGTGTATGGCCGGTGCACACCTTTCTCCAATAAAATGAATGCTAGGCCCATTTGCTTTTGGACCGTGGCAGCCAACTAAGAATCAATGCTCCATATAATGTTGGACGTCTAATTTGTTTAAGGGCCCCGCTGCCCATTTCAATTCAAAGAAATATGTTAGACGTCACTCCACTTTGAATCCAACCCGTGTGGATTAGCACTTCCAGGATTTTGAAATCAACATGTTTCATTTTAAAATGAAATCAGCACATCCGTGTGAGCCTCCTTCATGTGCTACCCTTTAATTTTATTTTTCAGCCCAATGAAATTCATTTAACCTCCAATGTCCTATATTGTATTTTCAAAATTTTCCCTGAAAATAATAATGCAATTAATTAGCTCAAAAAATCCAAATTAAGTAAAATTAGAATTTCCGGTCAAATTAAGCATAATTATGAAAAACGGAAAAATACCGGACATATAAGCAGAATTCCCTGATTAATTATAGTACAATAAGCTAAGTGAAATCAATAAAATATCGACTCATCAAAATAGACCACACTTAGTCTTTTGCACTCCTGGGCAAAATCAAGACACAATTCAGGGAATAGTTCAACAGACATCAGGGAATTGACAGACTCAACACACAGAAAACAAAGACTCACAAGGACAGACACAGAGTTGCACAGTTCTCAAGAAATCTGGGCAAAGAACGGAAGTAGGCAGTATTCAACACAGAATCAGAGCAAAACAGATACTCATGAAGTCATCCAAGCAATTCGAAAAATGGCAAAATGATCAATCAGCTTAAGAGGTGAATCAAAAGCAATAGAGCCTCACAGATGCACTATTAGTGTTTCTCTCAAGTGTCTAGGGTAAGCAATGTCAACTCAATGCACTCAAGAAAGCAAACACAAACAGACTTAACAAGCCTCTAATATCAACACTCAAAACATATGCATGTTCAAATCAAAAGGTCTTTTATGGATGTAATGGGGCCAAGGACAAGGAAGTATATAATATGGATATAAGCTACAAACCAAAAGGAATAGAGGAGCAATGGGGGAACAAGTGTAAACACATTCAAATCACACCCAAAACCCTCTAATTCGATCCTCTTCTTGACTCCATATTCACACAATTTTATTTTATTTTTTTTACATTTTTTTTCTGTATTTTTTTTTTTTATCTTGTCTCTTTTTCTTTTCTCTCTTTTCAGAACACAACTCTAAGAGACAAGATAACACAACATATATACAAAAACAAACAAGAAGAGGAACCAACTAACCAATTCATCATAATCTCCCAGGAGACCACACTTATTCCCAAAACACTTCCAAAGCTCCAAAATTCCCTAAGGTTAAGATAATCATGGTTTTTCACTTAGGGCTAGTGTATGAGATTCAAAACAAAGAATGGGGAATATAAAGGCTCAAATATCAAAGGATCACAACAAGGTAGGCTCATCTGGCTAGAGAGGCTCAACAACAAAACTGCCTTTATCACTTCCAAACATGCATATCAATCAAGAATCATCAAAAAGAGTCAAGCCAAGGCATATGTGCAAGCAATCAAGAGACATATCACACAAGAAAGAACATGAAGTGGCTCAAATCTCACATAGGGTATTTCTGTCACAATCAATCACCCTCTCAAACATCATAATCATCTTCCAATCAGAGAAAAACATGGATTTCAAACCAATCAGAGTATCAATGAAATGAAAGACACCATCTACAACCTAAACAAAGTCCAGAAATCAAGAGAAAGATGCAAAACTGTACACAAGACAAAACAAAAACTACCTAGAAAACAAAAAAAAAAAATTAACACAGAAAACATAAACTAATCAAAGAAAATCAGAGTCTCCCCAATAGACCACACTTAAACTACACAGTGTCCTCAATGTGTCACAATCATCAAATCAGAAATCAGAACAGTTAACATATCATGGACAAGTGCAATAAAAGTGGGAAAGGGAGGAGAAGGGAAAAGGAAACTCCCCTGATCATGGTGGCAGTTGCCAATTTTGGACTTTCAGGGAGATCTCTTCCACTACAGGATTCAGCAAAGAAGTCTTGAGGAGGAATTGCTTCAGTCTCCAAATTTGATCAAGCAAGGAGATGTCCTCCACAACTGGATCCAAGAAGTAGTGACTGTTGATGAGCAGGTTCAGCTGGTGCACGTTGATCTTCAAACTGTTGTGTAAACTGGCACCCTTGTCTTCCACCGTGGGTGTGTGTTGGTCAAATTCATTTGTACCTCCTGCAACATGGTTAGTGCAATATGGTTCCACAAAAATAACATGCAGGGGTATAACACCCAATCCCGGTGTAAGAGGCTGAACCTCTGATATACCCTCAGAACATGCATCAATTTCAGAAATAGAAACAATATCAATCACAGGTTCAGATTCATGTTCAGTGTATGGAGAACAAACATTCAGACGTGATAACACAAAGTGGTTCTCATCATGCGAAGAGGGAGAACTAAAAACATGCTCATCAACAATACAATCATCAATAACATACCTATCAACAAAATGATCATCAACAACAGAATCAATCTCAGGTATGCTTACCTCCACTTCCCTAGATGTGGTTAAAGTGGTGGAAGATGAAAGTGGTCTACCTATCTCGAAGGTGTTGCTCATATCTGCCTGGTCCTCTGATTCTTCATTAGTCTCCTCAAATGCAAGAGTGGGGACATAGGAGGGTGGGGAAGTAGATGGTGCAATAGTAGGCTCAAGACTCTGCTCCTCATCCCCTATGCGGATGACACTGACATCATCAAGAATTGGAACAGTCTGAAATGGTGATCCCTCTAAAAATTGAGACTGTTCCTCAATGGCCTACCTGGCTATCTTCCCCCACAACTCATTCAATGTTGGCTCAGAAGAAGTAGAAGATTTGGCAGGTGCCTTCTGCTGTTGTTGTTGCCTCTGATTTTTCTGCTGTGGCTGCCTATTGTTGTAGATGTTTGTAGCATAAGCTTGAGGCTCATCATGAGAAACAGGGTGCTCCAAAGAAGGACAAGCATCCGTAGAGTGGTCACTGGAAAGACATATAGCACACAGCCATGCAATAGATGCAGATGGAGTAGCTGGTCTCTGGTTGGATGCCAACTGTGTCACCAAACTCTCAAGAGAATCAAGTTTGCTTTCCAATTTCCTACCAACAGCTGATAAAGAATGGACAGGCTCATGAAACTGTAGTTGTTGTGGTTCCTGAACAGTTGGAGGCATACAAGGAGTCTGGAATGATGGTTCCTGATATTTATGCTGTGAAGTACCATACCATCCCAACTTAGGATTAGTCCACCCAAGATCGTCGCTGTAACCATACCGCACAGGGGAGAATTTGTCAAGAAACTGATGCTCAAGCTCTTCCCAACTGGTGACGGATCCTGGACTAATACAACAACACCAATCCCTTGCCGCTCCATGTAATGAGTACTCAAATGCCCTTAAGAACATGTCCTCATCCGAGACATCTAGAGGTTTCATCAAAGAGCATAATGTGTAGAACTCCTCCAAATGTCTATGTGGGCATTCACCTGCAAGACCATGAAACTTAGGCAGCAAATGTATCAGTCCAGTGTTGAAAACACAACGAATATCCTCCTCATCAAGTGGAAACGGCTCCCTAGGAGCACTCTCATGAGATGAAGGAGGAATCATATTGTTCTCAACACACAAATCAGCAGGAGAATCATAATCAGAGTAACAAGCAGGGAAAACAGTATCCACATAACCAAAATAGGTAGACATGTAGAAAGAAGGGGAAAAGAAAAATGTGCAACTAAAGCTACCTAAATGCAACACACAATGACGAACACACAAAACAGAACATCACACTCACAACACAAGACAAAACACAACACAACAAAAGACCTAAAACCGAACCGTTGGTCCTCGGCAACGGCGCCAAAATTTGATGGGTGTCGCAGCCCATACAAATTTGATTGCATATGAGAAATGCAGTATAGCTAGGGAATGATCCCTAGGTCGTCTCTCAAGGACCAAACTTTGGTTCGAGAGTTAGGTCAGACACGAAGTTGGGGGGGTTGTGAAGAGTTCTTGCAAGGAAAATTAAATTAAAATAAAACTGGAAATTATCACCACCAAACATACTAGACAACATTAAAATAAATGAAAATGCTAAGCCCAACACTAGAGAAAAAGAACTGAGCAACATCATCAAAAGTACATCAAGTAAAGAAAATGCATCTGTAAAACTAAGCTAAAGAAAACGAACCTAGTAAGCAAGTATGTGCAGAATTTCAAGTCTAAATTACAATACCTAAGTAGAATGAAATTATTAAATCAAAATGAGAGTGACAATTCATCTCGTAACACGTGCATGTGGAACAAAATTAAAAGGAGGCGTGACATGAATTCATTAAAATGAAAGCAATAAACATGAAGTAAAAGCAACGTGTATACTAATGGAATTAACCAAACTTGCATAATGATAGCTAATATAATTTAAAAACGTTAACCAAAGCAGTAACGTAAAACTCAATTCCAAACTTAAATGTATTCTACATATGTATTAATAATTTATTATTCCTTCTCGGTCCACGCTAATACAATAATAAAAAGAAAACCCTTTTTTTTTAATTCTATTCCAACACACCATATGCCACCAGGAAAAATATTAAATGTGCCGTGACAATTTGAAGCATATGTGCAAATGAAAATGCAAACCGTGTAGCTCCTTCTCCCAGACGTGAATCAATTGTGTGCACCTAAAACGAAGAAAATGGATGTGCTTCCCAAGAAAAACTTTCAAAGCAAAAGTAAAAAAAAATGGAATGTGGCGGCTGCCTTCTTCAATCACCCTGCACTACTAGCTTTCTAATTGAAAATGTAAGAAGGAAAAAAAAAAATAAATTGCAACTTCTTCATTTCATCCATAATCCATAAGAGTCAACATTGGTTTTCAAGAAAGAAATGCTATGTAAAAAAATGTTAAAGCCAAAAGTCTTCTCCCTGCTAGCCAAAGTTGCCGAGAATCAACTTGCTGCCAAATGAAAAGTATCAGAGTAAGTGGCGGCTAGTCCGTGACAGCACACAGCTCTCCTAATTGAATACCCTACCTAATATTCATTCTCCCATGCATTGCTGTACATTATGAGAATTGTCCATGGGCTGTGGGTTGCATAATCTTTGCAAGTTGCTGCACTCTTTCCTCAACGTGTGCACCCCTTTGCTGGACATGTGTGTGGCCGGTGCACACCTTTCTCCAATAAAATGAATGCTAGGTCCATTTGCTTTTGGACCGTGACAGCCAACTAAGAATCAATGCTCCATATAATGTTGGACGTCTAATTTGTTTAAGGGCCCCGCTGCCCATTTCAATTCAAAGAAATATGCTAGACATCACTCCACTTTGAATCCAACCCGTGTGGATTAGCACTTCCAGGATTTTGAAATCAACATGTTTCATTTTAAAATGAAATCAGCACATCCGTGTGAGCCTCCTTCATGTGCTACCCTTTAATTTTATTTTTCAGCCCAATGAAATTCATTTAACCTCCAATGTCCTAAATTGTATTTTCAAAGTTTTCCCTGAAAATAATAATGCAATTAATTAGCTCAGAAAATCCAAATTAACTAAAATTAGAATTTCCGGTCAAATTAAGCATAATTATGAAAAACGGGAAAATACCGGACATATAAGCAGAATTCCCTGATTAATTCTAGTACAATAAGCTAAGTGAAATAAATAAAATATCGACTCATCACTGTCGCAACCGAAAAATCGCGACGGGACGACGACGATCCAAAAAAGGAAACTGTTTTGAAAAAGAGATTTTGGAGTCGCCACCATAGTTTATCCTGGAAAACTATGGAAAAAACCATAAAGAAAGGACATGGTCCACGAAAACCGGATTCTAAGTCCGGGAGTCGGTTACGTGTGGGGAAGGTGTTAGCACCCCACAACGCCTGCCCTAAGGCAGTACCTTTAATCAAATACGTGAATAAAATGTGGTTTGCAAAATGTTTAACTTTCCCCAAAAAAAAATAAAAATAAAAATCAAGACAAAATATATTTTTTAATTTTTGTGCCCGACAAGGATTGACCTTGCTCCTACGTATTCTCATTTAGAATGAGAAATCAGGGTTACGTAGTTCTTTCTGAAAATTTGTTTGTTGTTTGAAGATGTTTTTAGTTTTTGAAGATTTCATAAAAGGGTGAACAGGTCTTAGCGCGAGGCTGATGCGAATGATCGCACACACACTTAAACCTTTAAAATATTTTGTTATTTTTAATGGAGAAAAGGTTTTAGCGCGAGGCTGATGCGAATGATCGCACACACGCTTAAACCTTTAAAATATTTTGTTATTTTAAGAAGAGGAAAACGGTCTTAGCGCGAGGCTGATGCGAATGATCGTACACACGCTTAAACCTTTAAAATATTTTTATTATTTTTAATGGAGAAAAGGTTTTAGCGCGAGGCTGATGCGAATGATCGCACACACGCTTAAACCTTTAAAATATTTTGTTATTTTAAAAAAGGGAAAAAAGATCTTAGCGCGAGGCTGATGCGAATGATCGCACACACGCTTAAACCTTTAAAATATTTTGTTATTTTAAAAAAAGGGAAAAATGTCTTAGCGCGAGGCTGATGCGAATGATCGCACACACGCTTAAACCTTTAAAATATTTTGTTTATTTTTTGTAAAAGAAATTTTATTTTTATATTTATATTTTTATTTTTATTAACAAATGAATATAACAACACAAAATATTAAAACAAATAATAAAGCTAAATAAAAACAAAACAAATGAATAAATAAAAAAAATCACAGTCCAAGCCCAATAAGAATAGGGGTGTAGATATAAACCAGGGGTGCAACATAAAATTTTGATCTGGGCCCAAAGGCAGGGGTGCAGCTGTGAAGATTGGGGGGTGCCACTCGAAATCTTGGTCTGGGCCAAAAGACAGGGGTGTATGGCCGAGAATGGGGTGCAACCTGAGATAGCCTGTCCAGGCCCAATCTTCCTCTCCAACCTTACAATCTGTCAGGGGTGCAGCAGCAAAGGTAGAGATGGCGTATAGTAGTTGCTGGCTCAGGCCTTTTTACGTTCTGGTTTGTAGAAGCAAAGTGGGGGTATAAAACGTGAGTGAGGGGTGCAGGGTAGAAGAGCCAACCCATCAACCAGGCCCAAGGCCACTTGACCCATCAGAAATTCACTAGGGGTTCACAGACTTGTCCTCATTTCTCCATTTCATCCAATGCCGTAAACCTTGGTCTCTTCCTCTGGTCAGAAGAATCCAGAAAGACCCATCCCCACTGTTCACAGCCAGGACCCAGATTTCGACCACCAGGAACCGAGGTCTACAGCGTTGCCGATGACAACACTGCTGCCGGATCCCTCGCCGACCACGACGCCAGACACCTGCTGCTTCCTCTCTTTCACGCGGGGTTCTATCTTCTCTAGAGACGATCACTGTCGCTGCTCACGGCCACGACTAGCTTTTACCAGTGAAGTTGTTCGTCGTCGCCTCCACCGAAACGGCCACTACTCATCGCCTGACGCAGCGGCGATCATGGATCGGATTCTCCCCGCTTCTCTTCTCGTGCGAGATTCTCCTGCTGGTGAACAACACCGCTGCCGCCATGCCAGGGCTACCGTATTCGCCGCAGCTACCACTGGCCACAGCGTCGCAATGATGCTCGTTGCCGGAGCCACCAAGCCGAGGCCGTCGTTCACCGTCGAGCTCCCCTCTCCGCCGTCGTACCACTGCTGCTGCCTCCATCGAATTCGCGACGCCACCAGGGTAGTCACCGCAGCCGTCACCGTGAGGGTTCTCCCTTTTCTTTCTCTCGCGCGAGCGACGCCGACCGTTCACCTCGCAGGTTTTCGCTGCCCCCGAACCAGGGTCGCCGATCCCCGTCGAGTCTTCCTCTCCCACCATCGCTCCGTCGCCACCGTCGAACCAGCCGCACCAAACTCTCTCTTCTTCATCTCGTGACTGTCGAAACAACAAAGAAATTGGAGTGATTTGAGGGAATGGAAAAGCGGACCGGAGATTGACTCGATGGCGTAGTTTGGCTGAGAACGAGGAGCGGAGGCGGATCTTGCGCCGCGTCGCCGCCACTGTCTTTGGCGTAGTGTCGCTGCCATTGGCGCATCTGGTCATCTCCCACGGCCACCACCGGGCTTGCAATTGGAAACAACACCAGGAACCACCATTGATGCAGCCACCGAGCCTATTACTTCATTTCCCCTTTCAATCTTGGTTTTCTTGTTGGTTGTTCTTCACTGATTTGAATTTGATTTTGTATGGAATTGATTGACGAATCAGTGTGTGGGAGAAAGGTAATGAAGGTATCTTTTGCTTGAGGTGTTGTTTGATTTTCTTTCCATGGTTGTTGATTCGGATGATGATGGAAAATGAAGATGGGGAATATGGATTATCGGTGATGATAGAGAATGGAGGTGATGATTTTTTGATGGAGGACGAATTCAGTTGGAGGTGTGTGTTGTGTAGTGGTTTTTCTCTGTTTTTGGGTTGAGAGGGGTGCTTTGAGATTATCTCGTGAATGTGGCGAGTGGCAGGTGTTTTGTTTCAGAAATTGAGGTGTTGATGGAGGAATTGAATGGAGAAGGATAATTAGAGTGGGTGTGATGGATGATGAGGCATGGTGTGCGTATGGTTCGGTGACAGAGTAGGTGGTAAGTATGTTGATGAATCTGTTGGAGGTGATCAATTGGGTGAGGATGAGAAAATCTGGTTGGTTGATGTGGTTAGGATCGGTCATGAGGTAGTGGTGGATTGGAGTCCTGTATGTGATGGAGGATGAGGTGTGGTAATGGATGAATCATGGATGGTGAAGGTGATCACTCTAGACTCTGTAAAAAACCGAATCTGTTTTGTGGTGAAAAAGAAAATGTGGTTTTCTCCTGGAGAATCCATTCTGTTACGCCAGCTGCCAACAAACTTTTTTTCTTCTCTTTTTTCTTTTTCATTTTTCTTTTCTTTTTTTTCTTTCTTTCTTTTCGTTTTTTTTTCTTTCTTTTTTTTTTTCTTTTTCAATTAAATCCAATAATAAAGACTAAATCAAATACTAAATAGTAAAACGAAAATTAAAAATAATAAAATAAAATTAAAATAAAATAAATAAGACAAAAATAAAAACTAGTCCTATTATAGTCACCCGGACGAAATTGGGTGTTGACAGCTGCCCCTCTTTACTTAGATTTTACTGGATAATATGAAAATTTGATATTTTCGTATTATTTGAGTAAAGCTAAGTAAAGATAGAAACACTAATTTCGTCTGGGTTTCAAAAGAGAAAGAGGAAACAAATGAAACAATTCATGACCAAATGACCATTGCCAAGCAGAGGGCCGATAACAGAAAACTAAAACCTGGATTTGACCATTGCCTCGCAGCGGGCCAAACTCACATAACAGAAATTTAAATCCGACCATTGCCAAGCAGAGGGCCGATAACAGAAAATTAAAACCTGGACTTGACCATTGCCTCGCAGAGGGCCAAGCTCACAGAACAGAAATTTAAATCCGACCATTGCCAAGCAGAGGGCCGATAACAGAAAATTAAAACCTGGACTTGACCATTGCCTCGCAGAGGGCCAAGCTCACAGAACAGAAATTTAAATCCGACCATTGCCAAGCAGAGGGCCGATAACAGAAAATTAAAACCTGGACTTGACCATTGCCTCGCAGAGGGCCAAGCTCACAGAACAGAAATTTAAATCCGACCATTGCCAAGCAGAGGGCCGTTAACAGAAAATTAAAACCTGAGCGTGGGGTGCCAGGCGAGCTGGGCTTTGGGTGCCAGACAAAACTGGGCTTTTGAAATTTTGAAAACTGCCAGATGAAACTGGGCTTTTGAAATTTTGAAAACTGCCAGATGAAACTGGACTTTTGAAATTTTGAAAACTTCCAGATGAAACTGGACTTTTGAAATTTTGAAAACTGCCAGATGAAACTGGACTTATGGGCTAATATGGAAATTGGGCTTAGGGGCCAGTGTGGAAACTGGGCTTGGTGGGCCAGTGTGGAAACTGGGCTTAAGAGCCAGTGTAAAAACTGGGCTTATGGGCCAGGTGAAACTGGGCTTATGGGCCAATATGGAAATTGGGCTTGGTGGGCCAGTGTGGAAACTGGGCTTAAGGGCCAGTGTAAAAACTGGGCTTATGGGCCAGGTGAAACTGGGCTTATGGGCCAATATGGAAATTGGGCTTGGTGGGCCAGTGTGGAAACTGGGCTTAAGGGCCAGTGTAAAAACTGGGCTTATGGGCCAGGTGAAACTGGGCTTATGGGCCAATATGGAAATTGGGCTTGGTGGGCCAGTGTGGAAACTGGGCTTAAGGGCCAGTGTAAAAACTGGGCTTATGGGCCAGGTGAAACTGGGCTTATGGGCCAATATGGAAATTGGGCTTGGTGGGCCAGTGTGGAAACTGGGCTTAAGGGCCAGTGTAAAAACTGGGCTTATGGGATTTTGAAAACGCTAGATGAAAATGGGCTTATGAAATTTGAAATTTGCCAGATGAGACTGGGCTTATGAGCCAATATGGAAATTGGGCTTGGTGGGCCAGTGTGGAAACTGGGCTTAAGGGCCAGTGTAAAAACTGGGCTTATGGGATTTTGAAAACGCTAGATGAAAATGGGCTTATGAAATTTGAAATTTGCCAGATGAGACTGGGCTTATGAGCCAATATGGAAATTGGGCTTGGTGGGCCAGTGTGGAAACTGGGCTTAAGGGATTTTGAAATGGCCAGATGAAACTGGGCTTATGAAATTTTGAAATCGCCAGATGAAACTGGGCTTATGAAATTTTGAAATGGCCAGATGAAACTGGGCTTATGAAATTTTGAAATGGCCAGATGAAACTGGGCTTATGAAATTTTGTGAAATGTTTTGCAATGTTGATAGAAATTTGATTTTTGAAACAATATGACTTGAAAGAGAAAATCTGAATGTTATTCTTTTTGTATTTCTGAAGGAAAAGGATTTGATAACCATTCATATGAATGAAAAGGGTTTCGATCCGAAAAACCTCTTTTTATGAATTGATGAAAAATATTTGCTTTTTTCTTTGCTTGAGTCAGTCATCTCACTTGCAATTATCAAACTGGTCTTATTTTCAAGATTTTGTGAATCTGAGTAATGTCATACATCCAAGGTCTAAACTTTGAGTTTATTACATTTGACTTTTCTTCCGAGACATCAATGCACACATGCTTGAATTTATTGGCAAGAGAATGGTTGGAGACATTTAGAAGGGTTTGGAGAAGACTAGGACAACCACACAGGAACATCATCCCTCATGCACTCCTCAATGGAGATGTGATATATGAAATTCAAGGGGAAATGAGACATCCAAAAGCTGCCCCAGTTTGGTGTTTGGGAAAATGGACATGGGGTTTGGATTTATGAAAATCAGGATGAAAAATTCCAGTGAGATTCATAAAGTTGCCCTGGTCTTGTGTTTAGGAAAATGAATTGGGATTTGGTTCCATGAAAATTAGGGTGACACAAAATCAAGGGAGACTTGCAAAGTTGTCCCGGTCATGGGATTATGGATTGATGAAAATTTTGTGTGAGACTCACAAAGCTGCTCCAGTTTTTGCAAAGGGTTGATGAATTTCAGGGCGAAGACGCGTGGTGATATTCACCCAGCTGCCCCAGTTTTTTTTCTTTTGGCAAGGGTTTGGAAGAGGTGGTGGGCATGAAAAGGATGACCCCAATTGGTTTGATTCCCTTTTTGTGTGCTTCTGGCTAGATGGTAGGATGATCCCCTCTTCCCGAGTCGAGACATTATTTTTCTCTTTTTTTCATCATTTTTTTTAATCAATTTTTTACGACACATTGAAAGTCATTTTATCGCAAAGTTAAGCTTTATGAAAATTTTAGCAAACATTATCCAATCTGCGTGGACTTTATTAAGCTTGTAACGTGGCTAAGGGCTACAAGGTATTGAAGAAAAGGATATAAAGGCCCAAATGAATATTTGTTGGTTATATTTTTTTGAAACAAGGGTTATCATCTAGACATTGCATCAACTATTTGACTTTTTGAGCACTTTGTTTTTTCTTCCTTTTGTTCAACATCACCTTGTGATTTTTTGTTGTTCTTTTTGTTTTTCTTTTGTGATTTTATTCACTCTTCTTGATGAATTCTCTTCGTTTGATCATTGAGTGCTCTTTATTTAGACACTGAGTTGACTCCTACCTGATGACAACCCTTGCTTGGGGATTTTTTTTTTTGAAAAAAAGAATTTATTTTTGGCTCAAATGGGGTGACAATGGATATATTTTTGTTTTTTAGATAAAGACAAGAAGGCCACACATCATTTTGAACTCAGATTGCTTTATTTTCAAAAAATTAATTTTGCAACTAGATGACCTCAACATGAGTCGTTTTTTTTTCCTAGACCGCCCTTTCGGGTTTTCAATCTAGTGGACTTATTCTTTTTTTTTTTTGTTTTTTTTTTTTGAAATTTTTTTTTTGTTCTTTTGTTTGCCTCAATGGATTCAGGGATCACCCAACTGGCACAAGCGAGAAAATTTTGGCCAGACCAACCTGCCCCAGTATGAAGGTTTATTTTGTTACTTGGGGCAATGACAGTGTTTGTTGGGGAAAATCCTATATTTTGGCAAAGTGAAGGGTGAATGTTTTCAAGCAACACGCGTACCAACATCTTTGGAAAAACGTCAAGTTGTTATTTTTATCAAACATTGGACCTCGGAAAAGTCTGACACTACAACTTTTATTTTTCATTTATCAATTTTTCGTCTTTGCTATTTTTGAAAAAAACAAGAGTTTGACGATTTGCAAGAAAGATGAATGACTCAAGATTGCTTTCATTTTTTTGTTTTTTCAATTTTTTTTTCACAATACCCTTTCAGGACTCGATTTCCAGCACTACTTGGAGAAACCCTTTAGAGAAAGTCCGCATTTAAAGTCATGGATGACGGCGCGATATCATTGAACACAGATCTCTTGGCAAGATACTTCACAACATCAAATTCACTTGTACGATGACTTATGCTTTCTTATGTGGTTCTAGAGCCCGCATCATTGTTTCATGGCATCTGCAAGGATATTCTCAAGCCTTGCCTCCGTGCTTGGTTGACTTCCTTTAAACTTTAACAATTCTGAATCGATCAAAACTTGTCTTTGCGATTGACAACAGGCACTTTTGGCGTAATGATCGATAGCCCCTTCATGGTAAATACCTTTCGTATCATGAGTCTTGAAGTATTGAGGGTCTAAAGGCTTCATGTAACAATTAGATACAAGGCCTTTTTGAAGCAGACTTGGAAGCAACGTTGCTTAAGTCATATGTATAGAAATGAAGCTCGCGGCCTTTTCTCTTGATCAATCATTTTCCTGCCCAACGGCTTAGTGAGAAGTTGAGTTTGAATCAAATATCCCATTTGTCTTGCAATTGTTTTAAGTGAAGGGTAGGCCAGCGGGATTTGAGCGATAGGAGGTGATTAAACCCTTTGCTTTCTTCTCTTCGCAAGCTTAAACCCGACTTGTTCATATTTGCTATCATGGTATGACCTTGCGTGACCGTTCCAATCCTCTCACTAACTTTAATTCTTTCTTCAAGTATCCTCAGTTCTACAAAGTTTAAGGAACACTGCTCACCATGGTCTCATAGAAGGATGATCGCATAGTATTTAGGAATGTGTCAACCATCTCATTATCACTCATAAGAGGCTTTCCTCGAGCAATATTCTTTCCACCTTTGGGCATGCTCTTTGAATGATTTTGACTCTTTCATCAAGCTCTGCAGTTACAGTCTATCAAGTGCGACATCCATGTTATATTTGTACTGCCTCAAGAAAGCATCCACCAGATCCTTCCAAGACTAGATGCGCGGATATTCAAGATGATTGCCCCAGTTTAGTGGCATGCCGGCCAATCCACCTTGGAAGAAATGCATTAACAACTTTTCATCACATGCATGAACGACCATTTTCTTTCAACATCATGAAGTGGCTCTTGAGACAAGTGGTCTTGCTATATTTCTTGAATTCAGGCAATTTAAGCTTTGAAGGTATCACAATATCTGGGACTAAGCAAGCCTTGCAACCTTCTCAAGCTCAGCGCTTCTTTCACCTTCTATGTTTGTTAGCCTTCTTCAGAATTTCAAATTTACCACTGTCAACCTCAATATCTACTGGTGTAACGACCTGAGGGAAAGATTTCACCTCAGGTTACTTTGTCATTATCCTGCTCACAACGCTTGATTGAATCACTTTTGTGGGGACCATGAAAGTGGTTGCCCCAAGCTTGTTTTTCACTTCAACTTCGTTATCTTCAGCCTTTCGAGTGTGAACTTGCCCCAAGTATACTCCTGAGGGTGAAGAGTAATTCAGGGGAAGACCATGTAAGAGAAATTTTGGATCTTTCGAACTCTGTGTTGAGGTTGTAGTGGGCACGAGTCTCCAAGGTTTTTCAAAGCATTCAGGACCTCTAGGGTTTGGCTCATTTTCCCTTTCAATTATTGAATAACAACCTTCATTCCTTCATTCGTGAACTTCTCATCAGTTCTCCAAGATTTAGTAACTGGTTCAAGTCCTTTAGGGTATCTTGGATTTTTTTTTTTTTGAAATTTTATTAGATGAAACAAATTAAGAAGAGAATAAAAATGAAGACAATGAAAAGACAATTATTCTAGTCAGAAATTATAAAGCTGTGAAAAGATTGCCCCGGTATAATTTGGAAATTAACACGAAACAGAGTCAATAGAGTGGCTCATCATTCAGAAGTTCCCAAGATGTGAGTCATAAGAAATCCTGGTCAGCTATCTCGGACCTTGGCCATCACCTTCTTCATTTCTTTGATCGGCTCTTGCAGCAATTGAAGAAAGTTTCCATCCCCTTAAGTAGGTTAAATATCGACAATGCAAATTTAGTATCAGCCAATAGCTTAGGGATGTCTTCCATGACTTCATTGGCAAGGGAAGCTAGTTGTGAGAGACTTCACTTTCAATTCACCCATGTTCAACCCTATGCTCACTTACATCTGAACCATCAATTCTTGATGTCCTCTTTATAGCTTGATGCTAACATTCTTTCTTCAATTTTGCCACTGCTGCTTTCACCTCCTGCTTAGCATTATGAACTTGTTTCTCGCAGTTTAGGTAAGGAGAAATTAACTTGAATGACAGCTTGATTGTCTTAACCCTCTTCTTGATCAATTTGGCTAAGGGAATCTTTCACTAATAGTCCACGATCTCGGGCATCTCTCCAAGTGAACAACATTGCCCCAAGTATTTCTAGCATGAAGCATTTCGGTAAAGATCTCTTCCTCAGAAGATCTGCAATGTGGTAAGAGATGCAGGTGTTGGCGACCCTCTCATAGGATACCCAAACTGTTTTTTTGTTTTGTTTTTTTTTTTTTGACACACATTCAAAATGGATACCCATGAGGGGGACATTAAGGTAATTTCTTCAATTGTGTATGATACACGATCTTTGTTGCCAAGAAAGAGGTCAATCCAACTTTTCCTCCTCTGAGCCTGTACAAAGTTGCACCCATTCATTTGTCCTTTTCATCTTTGGTTTACATTGCAGTAGTTCACCTAGGGAACATGTAGTATTCAAGGCTCCCTTACTCATGCGAGAGATGGATGATACGTACGACACCAGTAAACAACATAATCTCCTCTTTGTCTTTGGCTTATAGCACTGATTAAGGGCCTCATAAACTTCAGCCCGAACAACCATGACTGGATTCTTAGAGCAAACTTTGTATCTCATAAATGCATCCATGACGGCGCAGTCGACCAACTCCTTGGTATTAGGAAAAAGAATGACACCACAGTGGATAAGAGCTATTACTTTTACGAAGGCTTCCCACTTTTCCTCTTCTATCAAACAATGCAAGAACAACTCTAGGTAATCCCGAGGAAAGCTCATTGCTTTACCCTTAAGTATGAATTTTCTTTCCAACTTCATAGGGGGAACTTTCATTATCCTTGCTAGCTGCAAATCAGGTATATACTGCCCAAAGTGGTATGAAGTGTTTCCCTTGAGGAATACATATAAGGTATCCTCAAATTCTTCTATTGTTGGCATCAACTAGAAATGGGTCATAGTGTTGGGCTAAAACAATAATTGTTGTTGTCTGGACTCCCACCCATTTCTGAATGCACTTTTCAAGGTCATCTTTTTCATATCCCTCAAGAGATTGATACTGCCCCCCTTGACTTCAATGTGTATGCTTTTCTTCAAAAAAGTTTAAACTTGAATGCCCCTTGACTCAAAATCCCATGTTAATTTCCATTTTTACCGTAATCACAACTTTATAATTTCTTGACTAGAACTCACAAAATTTTGACAAGACCATAAAAACATGAGCAACAAAGAAAGAATGCAGTAATATGTATGAGGTGCTTGATTTTATTAAACAAAAGTGAGGGTTATAAGGATACACACATCTCCCTTTGTGCCCTAATAAAGGTCCAACGCTTCAGATTCAAGGTCGAGTATATGCAATCTCACAAGGATGATTCCCTGAACCTAAAGGTCAATGGTCACTAGAGCTATGGCCCCCTTCATAGCATCTCCACAACAGTCGAATAATCAACTAGGTGTGAAAATACAAATGAAGAGAACAGACTCTAGCTGGAGTTCTCACGATAGCCAAACAGGAAGTACATCCCAGAGTGACACCGCTACACAACTCCTCTAATTCTAAACTGCACTCAGACCCGGGTATAGGGCCCCACTCAATAGATGCATACTGTGTGTGTGTGAAGGGAGAATGCAATGCACCCAAACCCTCACCTGCAAAACAACCAGAAAAGTTCCCAGGCAGATATAGACATGTTTTCTAGCCTAGGATTCAATATCCAACAATTATTTCAAACACAAAGAACAAGCAGCAGAACTCGCATGCAATTATTCTAAATATCAAACATAGACAAAGAAAAAGGGAAGAAAAACCTAAGGCAAAACCACATTGAATTCGCGCATATAATTAAACGGCCTAACTCTCGAAGTCCCCAGTGGAGTCGCCATCTGTCGCAACCGAAAAATCGCGACGGGACGACGACGATCCAAAAAAGGAAACTGTTTTGAAAAAGAGATTTTGGAGTCGCCACCATAGTTTATCCTGGAAAACTATGGAAAAAACCATAAAGAAAGGACATGGTCCACGAAAACCGGATTCTAAGTCCGGGAGTCGGTTACGTGTGGGGAAGGTGTTAGCACCCCACAACGCCTGCCCTAAGGCAGTACCTTTAATCAAATACGTGAATAAAATGTGGTTTGCAAAATGTTTAACTTTCCCCAAAAAAAATAAAAAATAAAAATCAAGACAAAATATATTTTTTAATTTTTGTGCCCGACAAGGATTGACCTTGCTCCTACGTATTCTCATTTAGAATGAGAAATCAGGGTTACGTAGTTCTTTCTGAAAATTTGTTTGTTGTTTGAAGATGTTTTTAGTTTTTGAAGATTTCATAAAAGGGTGAACAGGTCTTAGCGCGAGGCTGATGCGAATGATCGCACACACACTTAAACCTTTAAAATATTTTGTTATTTTTAATGGAGAAAAGGTTTTAGCGCGAGGCTGATGCGAATGATCGCACACACGCTTAAACCTTTAAAATATTTTGTTATTTTAAGAAGAGGAAAACGGTCTTAGCGCGAGGCTGATGCGAATGATCGTACACACGCTTAAACCTTTAAAATATTTTTATTATTTTTAATGGAGAAAAGGTTTTAGCGCGAGGCTGATGCGAATGATCGCACACACGCTTAAACCTTTAAAATATTTTGTTATTTTAAAAAAGGGAAAAAAGATCTTAGCGCGAGGCTGATGCGAATGATCGCACACACGCTTAAACCTTTAAAATATTTTGTTATTTTAAAAAAAGGGAAAAATGTCTTAGCGCGAGGCTGATGCGAATGATCGCACACACGCTTAAACCTTTAAAATATTTTGTTTATTTTTTGTAAAAGAAATTTTATTTTTATATTTATATTTTTATTTTTATTAACAAATGAATATAACAACACAAAATATTAAAACAAATAATAAAGCTAAATAAAAACAAAACAAATGAATAAATAAAAAAAATCACAGTCCAAGCCCAATAAGAATAGGGGTGTAGATATAAACCAGGGGTGCAACATAAAATTTTGATCTGGGCCCAAAGGCAGGGGTGCAGCTGTGAAGATTGGGGGGTGCCACTCGAAATCTTGGTCTGGGCCAAAAGACAGGGGTGTATGGCCGAGAATGGGGTGCAACCTGAGATAGCCTGTCCAGGCCCAATCTTCCTCTCCAACCTTACAATCTGTCAGGGGTGCAGCAGCAAAGGTAGAGATGGCGTATAGTAGTTGCTGGCTCAGGCCTTTTTACGTTCTGGTTTGTAGAAGCAAAGTGGGGGTATAAAACGTGAGTGAGGGGTGCAGGGTAGAAGAGCCAACCCATCAACCAGGCCCAAGGCCACTTGACCCATCAGAAATTCACTAGGGGTTCACAGACTTGTCCTCATTTCTCCATTTCATCCAATGCCGTAAACCTTGGTCTCTTCCTCTGGTCAGAAGAATCCAGAAAGACCCATCCCCACTGTTCACAGCCAGGACCCAGATTTCGACCACCAGGAACCGAGGTCTACAGCGTTGCCGATGACAACACTGCTGCCGGATCCCTCGCCGACCACGACGCCAGACACCTGCTGCTTCCTCTCTTTCACGCGGGGTTCTATCTTCTCTAGAGACGATCACTGTCGCTGCTCACGGCCACGACTAGCTTTTACCAGTGAAGTTGTTCGTCGTCGCCTCCACCGAAACGGCCACTACTCATCGCCTGACGCAGCGGCGATCATGGATCGGATTCTCCCCGCTTCTCTTCTCGTGCGAGATTCTCCTGCTGGTGAACAACACCGCTGCCGCCATGCCAGGGCTACCGTATTCGCCGCAGCTACCACTGGCCACAGCGTCGCAATGATGCTCGTTGCCGGAGCCACCAAGCCGAGGCCGTCGTTCACCGTCGAGCTCCCCTCTCCGCCGTCGTACCACTGCTGCTGCCTCCATCGAATTCGCGACGCCACCAGGGTAGTCACCGCAGCCGTCACCGTGAGGGTTCTCCCTTTTCTTTCTCTCGCGCGAGCGACGCCGACCGTTCACCTCGCAGGTTTTCGCTGCCCCCGAACCAGGGTCGCCGATCCCCGTCGAGTCTTCCTCTCCCACCATCGCTCCGTCGCCACCGTCGAACCAGCCGCACCAAACTCTCTCTTCTTCATCTCGTGACTGTCGAAACAACAAAGAAATTGGAGTGATTTGAGGGAATGGAAAAGCGGACCGGAGATTGACTCGATGGCGTAGTTTGGCTGAGAACGAGGAGCGGAGGCGGATCTTGCGCCGCGTCGCCGCCACTGTCTTTGGCGTAGTGTCGCTGCCATTGGCGCATCTGGTCATCTCCCACGGCCACCACCGGGCTTGCAATTGGAAACAACACCAGGAACCACCATTGATGCAGCCACCGAGCCTATTACTTCATTTCCCCTTTCAATCTTGGTTTTCTTGTTGGTTGTTCTTCACTGATTTGAATTTGATTTTGTATGGAATTGATTGACGAATCAGTGTGTGGGAGAAAGGTAATGAAGGTATCTTTTGCTTGAGGTGTTGTTTGATTTTCTTTCCATGGTTGTTGATTCGGATGATGATGGAAAATGAAGATGGGGAATATGGATTATCGGTGATGATAGAGAATGGAGGTGATGATTTTTTGATGGAGGACGAATTCAGTTGGAGGTGTGTGTTGTGTAGTGGTTTTTCTCTGTTTTTGGGTTGAGAGGGGTGCTTTGAGATTATCTCGTGAATGTGGCGAGTGGCAGGTGTTTTGTTTCAGAAATTGAGGTGTTGATGGAGGAATTGAATGGAGAAGGATAATTAGAGTGGGTGTGATGGATGATGAGGCATGGTGTGCGTATGGTTCGGTGACAGAGTAGGTGGTAAGTATGTTGATGAATCTGTTGGAGGTGATCAATTGGGTGAGGATGAGAAAATCTGGTTGGTTGATGTGGTTAGGATCGGTCATGAGGTAGTGGTGGATTGGAGTCCTGTATGTGATGGAGGATGAGGTGTGGTAATGGATGAATCATGGATGGTGAAGGTGATCACTCTAGACTCTGTAAAAAACCGAATCTGTTTTGTGGTGAAAAAGAAAATGTGGTTTTCTCCTGGAGAATCCATTCTGTTACGCCAGCTGCCAACAAACTTTTTTTCTTCTCTTTTTTCTTTTTCATTTTTCTTTTCTTTTTTTTCTTTCTTTCTTTTCGTTTTTTTTTCTTTCTTTTTTTTTTTCTTTTTCAATTAAATCCAATAATAAAGACTAAATCAAATACTAAATAGTAAAACGAAAATTAAAAATAATAAAATAAAATTAAAATAAAATAAATAAGACAAAAATAAAAACTAGTCCTATTATAGTCACCCGGACGAAATTGGGTGTTGACAATCACCAATATTGGCTTCTTCATCTGAATCACTTGAGCATGTTGAGCTGGAAGCATTGTCCTCCCAAGCTATGTAAGCTTTCTTTTTCTTTTGAAATTTTCTTTCCATCTTGTTTTCAATTTTCTTGTTCTTTGGATACTCAGTTTTCATGTGTCCTCTTTCTCCACATCCATAGCACTTTACACTTGAAGGAGATTCTTGATTTTCTCTCCTTTCTTTACGAAATTTGTCCTTTCCTTTTGCCTTCATAAACTTGGCAAATTTCTTTATCATGAGGCTCATGTTCTCCTCATCATCAGAATCATCATCTTCAAAAGTTTTAGAATTCTTTCCTTTAGAGATCTCGGACTTGAAGGCTAGTGTCTTTCTTTTGCCTTGATCTTCTTCAGCAGTCAATCTCTTCAACACAAGCTCGTGCTCACGAAGCTTTCCAAACAGAATTGGCATCGTCATTTGAGAGAGATTTTGTGACTCGAGATGGTAGTCACCTTTGGTTGCCAAGACCTGTCCAATGATTTTAGAATTTTAACATTTAATTCATCCATATCAAAGGTCTTACCCAACCCAGTCAAGTGCTTCACTATGTGGGTGAAGCGTTTATGGACATCAGAAATTGTTTCTCCAGGTTGCATTCTAAACATCTCATACTCCTGAATGAGAGTGTTCTTCCTTGCACGTTTCACGTCCTCTGTTCCTTCATGTGTGACTCTGAGGACTTCCCACATTTCCTATGTTGTCTTACAGACTGAAATTCTATAGAATTCATCAAGTACAATAGCAGATGAAATAATATTGTAAGCTTTAATATCAAACTGAGCTCGTCTATTTTCTTCAGCATTCCAATTAAAATATGGTTTTTCTACCTCTACACCATTAACTGTGCTTTTAGGAATAAAAGGACCATTTTGTACAGCTTCCCAGATGCCTCTGTCAACAGAACCCATAAAAATTTCCATTCTAACTTTCCAGAAAGCATAGTTATCACCAGTAAACAGTGGTGGTCTGTTAATAGAAGCACCTTCGGCATATACAAGGTTTTGATTGTGACTGGCCATTTTCGCAATTTTTGAAAGACTATCAAAGCAAGCTCTGATACCAATTGTTGGAAAAATCGGTATCGTTATGAGATAGAGTATAACGCAGCGGAATAAAACTTAGGGTAGGCGGAAAGCGTGTTCAGTCACTTTTTAAATTAAAATGGTCAGTTTTTGGAAATAAATTCTCTAAGAGAAAATTTGTCGAACAGTTGATGTGCAAATAAAATTAAAGAGTGTAGGGAGTATAAAATGACACGAGTAATTTTTATACTGGTTCGATTCAACAGAATCTACGTCCAGTTAATCACTTTTGTTAATCACTATAAAAAGTGATTAACAGTTTCACCAATAAAAGGGTTTTACAGATTACAACAGTAATGAATAAATGGTAAGATTGAACCTTGCTTCGACGAACGATCCGGAAGAAGAACACTCTGCCAACTCGAAAAGAACCACTCTGGCAATCGACCAACGATTCGTGAGCTTCTCCTATTCACGAGACCAGGCAGAGCACCTTGCTAACTCGAAGAGAGCTTGCTCCGACTATCGACACACGACACGCGAGCCTCTCCTGTTCACGAGACCAAGCAAGGGAACTTTGAACATTCTTCTGAGAACTTCCTCTGACAAACAGTATTATGCTAAGCCTTAGTTCAAAAATGTTGCTTCTGAACTTCTCAGAAAACCAATATATAGCCAACTACTCTGAATATCAATGGTCAAGTCCCAACTGCCACAAATAATCGATTATTGTAAGTGATAATCGATTATTCAAGTCCGTTACAGGTTTTTCAAAAAAGTGATAATCGATTATTCCTAAATGACTTGTGATAATCGATTATTGCTTTTCCATAATCGATTATTGCAGTTAAAAATGCAATTTTTACAAAGTTTACAAGGCTTTTCCTACTACATTTAATCTCTACAAATTGCTTTTAAATAAATCTAACATCCTGTTCAATTAGAGCTTCTTGCAGCATCATCAAAACAATTGTCTTCAAGTTTTACCAATACTCCTTATTGGTAACAGTTTCCATGTTTCAATCATAGGAACTTTAATCTCCAATTTCTTGCAGATTTCCATAAAGCACTTAAATTTCTTTTCCTTCCTATGATACTTCTTTAGATGCGGAACGGGTTTTTCATATGATCTTTTCTTTCTTCCTCTCTTCCTTTTTTTCTTACTCTCCTTCTCTCTTAAGTTTCTCTTTTTCTTTTCTCTTACTTTCTTCTTTATTTTCACACATTTTCTATTTTTTTCTTTTCTCTCAACCACTTCCTTTTCTTTCTCATCATCTTCTTCTTCCTCACTCAACCTTTCTGTTTCTATCTCCTCTATCTCTATCTTTTCCTCATCAACAACCTTATCACTTTCAGAGACAGTGGCTTGGCATTCCTCCCTAGGGTTAACTTCAGTATTAACCCTAGAATCTAAATTCTCATTTAAGTGACAAATCTACATTTCCATCACTTTGAATGCCGCTTCCCAGTTTTTGTGATCGGAGATGAAATTTTGCACAATTTGTTCAAACATCTCCTCCAACATGTTGATTTTCTCATTCAAAGTAAATACCTATTGCCATAGTTGTTGATCGTCCTCCAACGTTTCTGTTGGTAAAGAGGGTTGTGCAAATTGGCCAAATTGAATTTGATCCATGCTTGAGTGAGGTTCCTGATGAGTCAATATTTTATTAACTGCAGTTAGTTTATTGTACCGAATTTAATCAGGGAATTGTGCTTAAATGTCCAGTATTTTTCTGTTTTCGCTAATTGTGCTTAATTTGACCAAAAATAATTAATTTGAATATTCTGAGCTAATTATTTACAATTTTTTCTCTAAATGAAATGACCACTGCTTCACCTACTAAGAAACGTTTTAAAGCAAAACTCTAAAAAAAAAGGGTGACGGCTGGATCTAGCTACCAAGCACCGTCTCCATTTTCTTAAATAGAAATTGAATCAACACTTTTTTTTTTGAATAAAAATAAGCAAAGAAATGGAATATGTCTCCATGAGAAAAAGAGCAAATTAACAATTAATGCGGCTGGAATTAAAATAATAAAAAAAATGCAAAGGTACTGGAATATATTGAATTGCAACAAGCTTTTGGACTATATATAAATCTAAAAGTGTTGGCCGTAACATCACTTCCATCAATCACCGAAAACCTTGCTTCTCAGAGAAAATTGGTGCAGTGCTTGTAAACTAAATACGACACACAAATTTCTCTTTTTAATTGAAACCAAAATTAAATTCCTTCCAACCCAAGGACGTGACCCATGTGGTCTTTTCCAATTGAAAGAAATGAACTCATATACCTCTGGATGAAATCCCGTGTTCTTCACCCAAAAATAATAAATGCACCGTGCTCTCCAAATGTAATACATCAACGTGCTGCTAGAATAAACTTTCCCATTGAATCAACTTTTATCTCAAATCAGAGAAAAATGTGTGCTTCTTCCATGGTCATCAAATTATAAGCATAAAAAAAAAACATTCCCAAAACCGAGGGTGGCAGCTGGAATAAAAGAGATACATAAAGAAAGCAAAGAAAAAAATACATCACCATACATCATGTGCCATTTCTCTAGAATTCTGCCGAGAATAAAAAATCCCCCAAAAGTGTGTGGCAGTTCTTTCTTTCTTTTAAAATACCGAGAGTGTCAATCCTTCAATGTGACGGCTGCTTCCTAAGAAAACATTTTCTAGCTGAATGTTCCCAGATCAGAATGACGGCTGGATTCCCCCTTTTCCTTGGACCAAGTGTCCTCCTTTTAGGATGGGTGGGATCCACCCTAAGAAAATGAAACCCTAGAGTTAGGCCATGTGTCTTAGAATTTTTGGACACCTCATAATTTTAATGGCCCAATGTGCAAAAGTTGTCTAAAAAGTTTAAATTATTAAAATTACAATACAACTAAAATTAAAATGTCTAATTGTTGAGTCTTGAATTTATTTTGTCTCCTTCCCAATGCTCCAAAATATATCTCCAAAATTTCCCTACAGTTAATAATGCAAATAATTAGCTCAGAATATTCAAATTAATTAAAATTAGAATTTCCGATCAAATTAAGTACTATTAGGAAAAACGGGAAAATATTGGACAATTAAGCATAATTCACTGATTAATCCTAGCACAATAAACTAAGTAAAGTCGAGAAAATATTGATTCATCAAAATAGGCCACACTTAGTCTTTTGCACTCCTGGGCAAAACCAGGACGAAAATCAGGGAATAGTTCAACGAACATGAGGGAATTGACACAGACTCAACACATAGAAAACAAAGACTGACAAGGAAAGAAACAAGCAGAATTACAGTCCTCAAGAACTCTGGACAAGGGAAAGTAGTAGACAGTATCCAACACAGAATCAAGGAAAGCAGATACTCAGAGAAATCATCCAAGCAATTCCAAGCATGGCAAAATAATCAATCAGTTCAAGAGATGAATCAAAAGCAACAGAACCTCACAGATGCACACTATCAGTGTTTCTCTCAAGTGTCTAGGATAAACAATGTCAACTCAATGCACTCAAGAAAGCAAACACGAACAGACTTGGCAAGCCTCTAATATCAACACTCAAAACATATATGCATGTTCAAATCAAAAGGTCTTTTATGGATGTAGTGGGGTCAAGGATAAGGGAGGATAAATATGGATGAGAAGCTACAAACCAAAAGAAATAGAGGAGCAATGGGGAACAAGTGTAAACACAGTCAAATCACACCCAAACCCTCTAATTCAATCCTCTTCTTGACTCCATTATTCACACAACATTTTTTTTTTAATTTTCTCAATTTTCTGTATTTTTTCCCCATCTTGTCTCTTTTCTTTTCTCTCTATTTAGGACACAACTCTAAGAGATAAGATACACAATATATTTACAAAAATAAAAGCAAGAAAAGGAACCAACTAGCCAATTTTCTGAATCTCCCAAGAGACCACACTTATTCCCAAAACAATTCCAAAGCTCCAAAATTCCCTAAGGTTAAGGTAATCATGGTTTTTCACTTAGGGCTAATGTATGAGCTTCAAAACAAAGATTGGGGAAAGTAAAGGCTCAAAGGGGCTATTAAAGGATCACAACAAGGTAGGCTTATTTGGCTAGAGAGGCTCAACAACAAAACTGCCTTTATCACTTTCAAACATGCATATCAATCAAGAATCATCAAAAAGAGTCAAGCCAAGGCATATGTGCAAGCAATCAAGAGACATATCACACACAAGAAAGAATATCAAGTGGCTCAAATCTCACACAGGGTATTTGTTACAATCAATCACCCTCTCAAACATCATAATCATCTTTCCAAGCAAGGAAAAGCAAGGATTTCAAGCTAATTAGAGTATCAATAGAGTGAAAGACATGTCTACAATCTAAACCAAGTCCAAAAACTAAAAGAAACTTGCAAAACTGTACACAAGACAAAGCAAAAAATGCCTAGAAAACAAAAAATTTAACGCAGAAAACATAAACTAATCAAAGAAAATAGAAATCTCCCCCAATAGACAACACTTAAACTACACAATGTCCTCAATGTGTCACAATCATCATATCAGAATTCAGAACAATCTACAGATCAAGGACAAGTGCAATAAAAGTGGGAAAGGGAGGAGAAGGGAAAGAAGAAAACTCCCCTGATCATGGTGGCAGTTGCCAATGTTGGACTATCAGGGAGATCTCTTCCACCATCAGAGTCAGCAAAGAAGTGTTGAGGAAGAATTGTTTCAGTCTCCAAATTTGATCAAGCAGGGAGATGTCCTCCACAGTTGGATCTAAGAAGTAGTGATTGTTGATGAGCAGGTTCAGCTGGTGCCTATTAATCTTCAAACTGTTGTGTATACCGACACCTTTGTCTTCCACCGTGGGTGTGTTTTGATCAAATTCATATATACCTCCTGCAACATGGTTAGTGCAATGTGGTTCTAAAGAAATGATATGCAGATGTATAACACCCAATCCAAGTGTAAGAGGCTGACCCTCAGATCTACCCTCAGAACATGAATCAATCTCAAATGTAGAAAGAATATCAACTACAGGCTCAGATTCATGTTCAGTGCATGGAGAACAAACATTCAGATGTGATAACAAAAAGTGGTTCTCATCATGCAGAGAGAGAATTAAAAACATGATCATCAACAATACAATCATCTACATACCTAGCATCAGCATAATCATCAACAATAGAATCAATCACATGTATGTTTACCTTCACTTCCCTGAAAGTTGGTAGAGTGGTGGAAGGTGAAGCTGGTCTACCTATCTCAAAAGTGTTGCTCATATCTACCTGGTCCTCCAAATCTTCATCAGTTTCCTCAAGTGCAAGAGTAGGGGCATAGGAGGATGGGAAAGTAGATGACGTAGTAGTAAGCTCATGACTCTGCTCCCCATCTCCTATGTGGATGGCATCAACATCATCTGGAAGCTGAACAACCTGAAATGGTGATTCCTCTGAAACATAAGGTTGTTCCTCAGTGAGCTGAGTGGCCGTCTACCCCATCTGGTTGCTCAAACTCTGAATGAAAGCTTTGATCTCCTGCTGAAACTCCATGTTCTCTCGGTGGAACTGAATGTTCAGAATAGTCATTTGCTCCAACAACTCCTTCAATGTAGGCTCAAAAGTAGTAGAAGGATGAGGAGTTGCTTGGGCAGGCTCTTGAAACTGCAGCTGTTGTGGTTCCTGGATAGGTGGAGGCATACAAGCATTCTGGAATGGTGGTTCTTGATATTGATGCTGTGAAGGGTGAAATCTTTCCAAAAACATATGCTTAAGATCTTCCCAATTGGTCTTCAATTCAGGAGGAAGATAATAAAGTCATTCCCATGCTGCTTGTTTTACTGAATGCAGAAATGCCTTTAAGAAAATGCGATCATCTGGGTCATGAGGAGGTTTCATTTCAGAGCAAATGCGTTGGAACCTCTGCAAATGTCCATGTGGGCATTCACCTGTAGAACCATAAAACCTAGACAGCAAATCTATCAGTCCAGAGGTGAGAACGCAATGAACATCATCCTCATTATGTGTAACAGGCTCCCAAAGAGCACTCTCAAGAATGGGAGGATGAGTCATATTGTTCTCAACATAAAAATCAGCAGAATATGCATGAGAAGCAATATCAGAGTCAGATGCAGAAGGAGAATCAAAATCATAGGCAGAATAAGCATTACTCACACAACCAAAATAGGTAGACATGTAGAAGGGGGTAAGAAGAATGCAATGAAAATATGCAACTAAAGCTACCTAAATGCAACACACAATGACGAACACACAAAACAGAACATCACACTCACAACACAAGACAAGACACAACACACACTAACATAACAAAGACCTAAAACCGAACCGTTGGTCCTCGGCAACGACGTCAAAATTTTGATGGGTGTCGCGACCCACACAAATTTGATTGCATATAAGAAATGCAGTACAGCTAGGAATTGACTCCTAGGTCGTCTCTCAAGGACCAAATGTGGTTCGAGTCTAGGTCTAACACGAAGTGGGGGGAGGTTTTTGAAAGTGTTTGAGATGATAATTAAACTAAATTAAAACACGAAAATTAAACATAACCAAACAGAATTGAAAGCATTGCAATAAATGTGGAAAACAATAAAAGTCGAACATAATAGACATCATGGTGAACGAAACAATAAACTGAACAATGCAACAGATAAAAATTCAAACATAATTAAAATTAATTAAAATACAACGCTTAAGTAAAAATGAAATGCATATTTGGAAATTAAGTTGCTAAATCAAATAAAAAAAAGAAAACATCCTTGAACTTCTTCTCTCGAAGACGTGGTAGCTATGTGGTTTCTCAACATGAAATGAAATTCACTTTTTTTCTCTAAATGAAATGACCACTGCTTCACCTACTAAGAAACGTTCTAAAGCAAAACTCTAAAACAAAAGGTGACGGCTGGATCTAGCTACCAAGCACCGTCTCCATTTTCTTAAATAGAAATTGAATCAGCACTTTTTTTTTTTGGAATAAAAATAAGCAAAGAAATACAATGTCTCCATGAGAAAAAGAGCAAATTAACAATTAATGCGGCTGGAATTAAAATAATAGAAAAAATGCAAAGGTGCTGGAATATATTGAATTGTAACAAGCTTTTGGACTATATATAAATCTAAAAGTGTTGGCCGTAACATCACTTCCATCAATCACCGAAAACCTTGCTTCTCAGAGAAAATTGGTGCAGTGCTTGTAAAGTAAATATGTATCACACATTTCTCTTTTTAATTGAAACCAAAATTAAATTCCTTCCAACCCAAGGACGTGACCCATGTGGTCTTTTCCAATTGAAAGAAATTAACTCATATACCTCTGAATGAAATCCCATGTTCTTCACCAAAAAGTAATAAATGGACCGTGCTCTCCAAATGTAATACATCAACATTCTGCTGGAATAAGCTTTCCCATTGAATCAACTTTTATCTCAAATCAGATAAAAATGTGTGCTTCTTCCATGGTCATCAAATTATAAGCATAAAAAAAAAGAAACATTCCCAAAACCGAGGGTGGCAGCTGGAATAAAAGAGATACATAAAGAAAGCAAAGAAAAAAAAACATCACCATACATCATGTGCAATTTCTCTATAATTCTGCCGAGAATAAAAAATCCCCCAAAAGTGTGTGGCAGTTCTTTCTTTCTTTTAAAATACCGAGAGAGTCAATCCTTCAATGTGACAGCTGCTTCCTAAGAAAACATTTTCCAAAATATATCTCCAAAATTTCCCTGCAGTTAATAATGCAAATAATTAGGTCAGAATATTCAAATTAATTAAAATTAGAATTTCTGATCAAATTAAGCACTATTAGGAAAAACGGGAAAATATCGGACAATTAAGCACAATTCTCTGATTAATCCTAGCACAATAAACTAAGTAAAGTCGAGAAAATATTGATTCATCATTGAGTCTTCTCTTAGTTGATGAAACTGCATGGTGTAAATTTGATTTGATGTTAACATTGCATTCTCTTAGTTCGCTTTTATGAAAACATGATTAACCTTTTCTTAGTTGGTTAACTGTGTTGGATTAGAGGTTTGAGTCGCTACTTTATTTTGTCGATCTGTGATAGGAAGCATTGTATTGAAGTTAATGACCAACCGTTTCCATTCTGTCTTGGAAACCGTTTTTAAATCTGTGTTTAATTATCAGTTTGCGTCTGTGTTTTGATTTTGTTTATCTGCATTCACAAACTTTTCACAAACCCCCCCACTTCGTGTTTGACCTAATTCTTGAACCACATTTGGTCCTTGAGAGACGATTTAGGAGTCATTTCTTAGCTATACTACATTTCTAATTGCACATTAAATTTTGCATGGGGTGCGACACCCATCAAAATTTTGGCGCCGTTGCCGGGGACCAATGGTTCGGTTTTAGGTCTTTTGTTGTGTTAGTATGTGTTGTGTTTTGTCTTGTGTTGTGAGTGTGATGTTTTGTTTTGTGTGTTCGTCATTGTGTGTTGCATTTAGGTAGCTTTAGTTGCATATTTTCATTGCATTCTTCTTTCCTCCCTTCTTTTTCATGTCTACCTATTTTGGTTATGTGGATACTGTTTCTTCTGCCTGTGCCTATGATTATGATTCTCCTGTTGATTTCTGTGTTGAGAACAGTAAGGTTCCTCCTTCATCTCATGATAGTGCTCCTAGGAATCCGTTTCCACTTGATGAGGAGGATATTCCTTGTGTTTTCAACACTGGACTGATACATTTGTTGCCCAGGTTTCATGGTTTTGTAGGTGAATGCCCACGTAGACATTTGGAGGAGTTCTACACATTATGCTCTTTAGTGAAACCTCTTAATGTCCCTGATGATCACATATTTTTAAGGGCATTTCCGCATTCATTACAAGAAGCAGCAAGGGATTTGTTGTATTGTGTTCCTCTAGGATCCATCACTTCTTGGGAAGATCTTAAGCATCTGTTTTTGGAAAGATTCTGCCCTACTCAGCATCATTTTGATTCATATAGCAACGATTCTGGGTGGAATGATCCATACCTGGGATGGTATGGTACTTCACAACATCAATATCAAGAACTAGCATTACAGAATGCTTGTATGCCTCCACCAGTCCAGGAACCACATCAACTACAGTTTCATGAGCCTGACCAGTCTTCATCAACTTCTGGTAGGAAGTTGGAAAGCAAGCTTGATTCTCTTTTGAGTTTGGTGAAACATTTGGCATCCAACCAGAAACCAGCACCTCCATCTGCATCTGTTGCACGATTGTGTGCTATATGTCCTTCCAATGACCACTATACAGATACTTGTCCTTCTTTGTAGCACCCTGTTGCTCATGGTGAGCCTCATGCTTATTGATAACGGTTGAAAACCCGTTATTTTCATATGTCATTTTAGACCAAATTACTCCCTTTACTGCTTAGAACGAGCTTAGAATCAAGCAAAACACATAAAATGAGTCAGTAGAGAGTCAAAAGCTGTTTTTATCAATATTATGCTTGTTTTGCATTGTTTTGCAGCATTTTTGATGAAGGTGAAGAATGGAGTTGAAGGTGAAGGTCTTAGACTCAAGATAGAGGAAGAAAAATGAAGAAAAGAAGAGTCTAGGAACTGCCCAGCGGTAAATTTCACCGCTGGGCGACCAAATACGAGGAGAAGGCACTGCTTGACAGCCAGGCGTGGACGCCAGGCGAATTTACGATTAGAGGCAAACTGCTAGGCGGTGGACCCCTGCCGCCGGGCGATGGCGCGATTTAGGAGAAACCGCTGGGCGACATAAGTGTGACGCCGGGCGGTTGTCTGCTGGGCTTGGGCCTATTTTCTGTGACGCTCCTCAGCTATAAATAGCCCTATTGCGATTTCACTATCATTCTTTTGATAGAAGAGGGCGGCCAGACCTAATTTTCACTCCTTGGAGAAGATCTCTTGGATGCTTAGGCTCCTTTTTATCCTATCTAGGGTTTGTCTTTCCATTCTTCCATTATGTTTCATCTAGGTTCACCATGACAATGGTGAACTAAACCTTTTTATTGTTGGGGGGAAACAATGTAATCTTTTGAAACTCTCTTTTATTGAAACTCTTGTTTATTTATATGCTTGTCATATGCTTTGATTATCAATTGTTGGGTTCTCATCTGCGCTTAAAGCTTTTATCGTTTAACTCATTTGATAACTTTTGTTTGTCTCTATTGATAAGGGAACGTACAATACTGTCATGAACTGGTGAGTAATTCCTTGATTAAGCAATACCACCTAGGGATAGAGGGTAGGATGATCAATTGTTTTTGCTTCTGTGCAGTAATGCGTTGCTAGTTACTAGGGGAGGCTAGGGATAGCAAGCCAGTAATTAGTAATAGGCTCTTTTCGCCAAGGGATCGAGTTAAGGGTAGGCCAAGAAAGTTTGCATAACAATTAGATAATAAAGCAATTTAAACAAGAGGAGTAAATAAGAGAGAGCAGATAAGATGAAATTGTAAACCCCCAACAACTCCATTCATCCATAATCTTTTTCTCGTCAACTAAATCAAACGTATTGCATGTTTATTTTGTGTTTTTGCATTCCCACCAATTAATTTTCTTTAGAAGTCTTACGATTTCAATTCGTACGAACGATAAGGCCTTTCGAGTCTTTTGGTAAGAAATATATTAGGTTTTACCGATTATATTACTTGGAACGATCTGGTACACTTGCCAGGGAGTCAACAAGTTTTTGGCGCCGTTCCGGAGGCTCGAGGTTTAACTTTTTCAAGTAGTGTAAATTGATTGAAATTGACTTGATTTTATGTTTATTTTTATTTTTGTTTTACTAAATGTTCTCTAGGGTTTTGTGCCTAATGTTTGTAGAATTCAGTTTAGACAAGAATTTGATTATATGGGCACTCAATTCTACCAAAATAATTTCAATCACTGGTGGGAACCTCACTCATATATGGATCAAAGTCAATTTGGGCAAGCTGCTGAGCAACAAATTAGACCAATTAAGAAAAATACAGAGTCTGATGAACTACTTCAGAGGATTATGAATTTGGAAATGTACCACAAAGGCATAGAGGAGACTGAAAAAAAATGATGAATTCTTGCCACAAGGCGTGTATACAAGATTTTATTCTCATAGAAGCATGGAGGAAAGGCAACAATATCAGTGGCAGCATCAATACTCCTCACCAATAGAAATGTGGGAGTATGATCAACAACTTTGCCAACAGATAGCTGATGTGACGGAACAAGTCAAAACCTGTAATGAAAAGTTTGACAAGTTTCTGGAGAGGTGTAACCCCAAGAACTATGAAGTTACCTACAAGAATTTGGAGACACAAATTGATGATGACAAGATAAAGAGAGAGGTGAAAAAGATAGAAGAGATAGAAACAGAAAAGGTTGTTGCTGAGGAGAAGATAGATGAAGAAAAGATAGAAGAAGAGGTTGTAAAATTGAAAGAGAGGGAGTATGAAAAACCCTTGCCCTATCCAAAGACATATTCTAGGAGGGAAAAAGAAAAACAATTGGAGCGTTTTATGGAGATTCACAAGAAATTGGAAATAACCATACCATTCTCGGAGGCACTTCAACAAATGCCATCAGATGCGAAATTTTTGAAAGAACTTCTCATGAAAGAAAGGAAGTATATTGAGAAGGAAACTATTGACATGCAAGGAAATTGCAGTGCAGTCATACAAAGGTCATTACCTCCTAAATTACAAGATCTAGGGAACTTTATCATTCAAGTGGTTGAAAGAAAAAAGAAAAATAGAAAATGTGCAAAAATAAAGAAGAAAATAAAAAGAAAGAAAAAGAGAAAGTTGAGGGGAGAGAGTGAGAAAAAGAGGAAGAGAGGAAAGAAGAGAAGATAATATGAAAAGCCCCTTCCTCATCAAAAGAAAAATCATAGGAAGGAAAAGAAAGTCAAGTGCTTTATGGAGATCTTCAAGAAATTGGAGATTAAAGTTCCTATGGTTGAAACATGGAAACATGTGCTTGGTGTTCTCAACTTTATGAAGAAATTTAGCAAGAAGAAGAAAAAGAAAAGAATATCAAGCAAAGAGAATTAACACCTACTGAGTGGTGTTTTTATTTTTCTGTTTTTTATTTTTCTATTTTTATTTTTCTGTTTTTATTTTTCTGTTATTATATTTTTGTTTTTATTTTTTGTTTTTATTTTTTTGTTTTTATTTTTCTGTTTATAAAAAAAAATTTAAAAAAAAACGAAAATTAAAAATAAAATAATATTTTTACTGTTTTTATTTTTTGGGCTAATTCTGTGCTCTAGTGCAGTGTTCTTTAGTATGTGTAGGATAAAATTTGTACTAGGAGCATAAGATCATCAGGAGGCAGATAAGGAAGGAGAATTGGTTCACCAACACCCTGATGTGAAAAGTGACAAACCCAAACCTGGCGCACCAAGTGAAATTCACGAATAAGTTATGGGTTGTCAAGACTATTAAAGCAGACAGAGCTTTTAAAGTTGGTGATATGGAGAATATTAACACCTACTGATGGGTGTTTGAGTTTTACCGGGACAGGCTTGTGACGTTAAACAAGCGCTATTGAGAGGTGACCCAGGTTTTATCTTTATTTTTCCTTTGTACTTTTGATTTTTAGTATAGGAACATTTTATTTTTGTGTCCGTGCTTGGCTTGTACATTAATTCTGATGGTGGTTCCCTTTTATAATGCATGACGAGTTATTCAATGATGATTGAATGTGGTTGATGACTGAGAATGTGTGTGTGCTAATATCCAGGTGAATGGTTCACTAACTATATGAACAGATGTATAGTGGTTTATGATTGTGATTGTGATGCTAAGCAGGATTAATGAATGTGTGTGAGAAAGCATGTTGTGTGAGGTATTGAGCTCCAGAGTTTTACTGTTTTATGAACTTATTCACAGGAAAGCATGAATGATATTGCCTAAGTCTTGATGATTGATTGAATTGCATGTATATGTCATATGATCAAGGGCATTTTTGGAAGCCCTTACTTAGCGAAATTTTTACCCAAAGTCCTTGAAATTTTATACCCTTTTTGAACCTTGGCCCTAAACAGAATGAAAACCCTTATGCTGAAACTATTTACTTTGAATTGGGTTAATGACTGTAAGTACATTCAAGGTTCAAGTTTGGGGTTGTGGGGAAAGTTTGAATGGAAAAAATAAAGGCATTGAGCTCAAGTGTTGAGAATGAAAAATACATGAGAAAAAGAAAAATCATGAAAGATAAGCTCAATGTAAAAATAAAAGAAAAAGGGAAGAAGTTGGGGACAAGTGAGATTGGTTAAGAAAGAGAGTTGAACTTCAACCTTGAATGATAAATGAGCTCTCTTGATTCAAAGATTTTGTGATCCAGAAAAACCAATTTTTCTTGATAGCCCAACCTCATTACAAGCCTTGAAAAAGTCCTTTTGATGGCATTTGGATGTAATGATTTTGATTGCTTGAGATGAACGACAATTTTATTTCATGTGACTTGTGAATGATGAAGAATTGGAGTGCCACCCTAAACACTTGAGTAATTGAGTGAAACACTTGCTTGGTGAGAATTTCTAAATTTCATGATTGCATCTTTGCTTAGTGGATTAGTCATTCATAATATGAAACATCTGTTGAGGAATGTGTGAGATAACTGTATTGAAAGCATGCATGCATCTTGACTTGATTACCACTGATGATCTGAAATTGAGTAGTTCTCATCCTGTACTTTAGGATTGTTGAACCATCGGATAAAATTGTAGAAAGCCAAGTTTTGTTTTGTTTGCTTGAGGACAAGCAAATTTCTAAGTATGGGGTTGTGATAACGGTTGAAAAACCGTTATTTTCGTATGCTATTTTAGACCAAATTACTCCCTTTACTGCTTAGAATGAGCTTGGAATCAAACAAAACTCAATAAATGAGTCAGTCAAGAGTCAAAAGCTATTTTTAGCGATATTATGCTTGTTTTGCATTGTTTTGTAGCAATTTTGATGGAAGTGAAGAATGAAGTTGAAGATGAAGGCCTTAGACTCAAGGCAGAGGAAGAAAACCAAGAAAAGAAGAGTCTAGGAACCGCCCAGCGGCAGAAATACACCGCTGGGCGGCTAAATGCGAGGAGATGGCACCCTGGCGGGGACGCCTGACGGTTTTGCGATTAGAGGCAAACCGCCGGGCGGTGGCGCGATAAGAGGCAAACCGCCGGGCGGAATAAGTGCGACGCCGGGCGGTTGCCTGCTGGGCTTGGGCCTGTTTTCTGTGACGCTCCTCAGCTATAAATAACCCTATTGCGGTCCTTCTCATTCTTTTGACAGAAGAGGGCGGCCAGACCTAATTTTCACTCTCGGGAGAGGATCTCTTGGATGCTTAGGCTCCTTTTCATCTTATCTAGGGTTTGCTCTTCCATTCTTCCATTATTTTCATCTTGGTTCACCATGACAATGGTGAACTAAACCCTTTTGTTGTTGGGGGAAACAATGTAATCTTTTGAAACTCTCTTTTATTGAAACTCTTGTTTATTTATATGATTTTCATATGCTTTGATTATCAATTGTTGGGTTCTCATCCGCGCTTAGAGCTTTTTCATAGGGAGGTAGGACGATCAATTGGTTTTGCTTTTGTTCGGTAATGCATTGCTAGTTCCTAGGGGAGGCTAGGGATAGAAAGCCGGTAATTAGTAATAGGCTCTTTTCGCCGAGGGATCGGGCTAAGGGTAGGCAAAGAAAGTTTTCATAATAATTAGATAACAAAGCAATTTAAACAAGAGGAGTAGATAAGAGAGAGCGAATAAGATGAAATTGTAAACTCCCAACAACTCCATTCATCCATAGTCTTTTTCGTCAACTGAATCAACGCATTGCATGTTTATTTTGTGTTTTTCCACCCAATTAATTTTTCTTTACAAGTATTACGATTTTAATTCACACGAACGATAAGGCCTTTCGAGTCTCTTGGGAAGAACGATATCGGGTTTTACCGATTATATTACTTGGAACGATCTGGTACGCTTGCTGTTAGCGGAATGACAAGTGTACCATATCGTATCAAGTAATAAAAATGGTAAAACCCATTATCGTTCTTCCCATGAGATTCGGAAGGCCTTATCGTTCGCGTGAATCAAAATCGTAAGACTTGTGAAGGAAAATTAATTAATTGTGGTTGTGTGATTCAATTGACAAGATTTAGGCAATAGATGAATGGAGTTGTTGGGGGTTTACAATTTCATCTAATCCGCTCTCTCTTATTTACTCCTCTTGTTTAAATAACATTATTATCTAATTGGATGCAAACTTTCTTGGCCTCCCCTTAACCTGATCTCTCGGCGAAAAGGGCCTATTACTAATTACCAGCTTGTTATCCCTAGCCTCCCCTAGCAACTAGCAATGCATTACAAACAAAAGCAAATACAATTGGTCGTCCTACTCCCCTATCCCTAGTGGTTTTGCTTAACCAAGGAAATTCTCACCATTTCGTGACATTATTGTACGTCCCCGTATCAATAAAGTTAAAAATCAATTACCGAATGAGTTAAACAATAAAGGCATTAAGCATAGTATGAGAATCCAACAATTGATAATAAACGCATATGAAGATCATATAATTCAAACAAGCGTTTCAATAAAAGAGAGTATCAAAAGATTACATTGTTCCCCCAACAACAAAAAGGGTTTAGTTCACCATAGTCATGGTGAACCAAGATGAAAATAATGGAAGAAATGGAAAACAAACCCTAGAAAATATGAAAAGGAGCCTAAGCATCCAAGAGATCATATCCAGAGAGTGAAAAATAGGTGTGGCCGCCCTCATCTGTCAAAAGAATGAGTTGGAATTCGTAACAGGGGTATTTATGGGTGAGGAGCACAACAGAAAAATAGGCCCAAGCCCAGCTGACCACCGCCCGGCGTCACACTTTGCCGCCCGGCGGTTTCCCTTGTGCCACAAAACCGCCCGGCGTCAGGGGTCTGCCGCCCGGTGTCCTTTGCTGGTGTCGTCTCCTCCCGTTTGACCGCCCGGCGCCAGGGGTCTACCGCCGGGCGGAACCTAAACTCTTCTTTTCTTAAATTTTCTTCGTTTTTCTTGAGTCTATGACCTTCATCTACATTCCCAATCTTCACTTCTATCAAATTTGCTGCAAAACAATGCAAAACAAGCATAATATTGCTAAAAACAACTTTTGACTCTCGACTGACTCATTTATTGAGTTTTGCTTGATTCTAAGCTCATTTTAAGCAGTAAAGGGTGTAATTTAGTCCAAAATAGCATATGAAAATAACGGTTTTTCAGCTGTTATCACAACCCCAAACTTAGAAATTTGCTTGTCCTCAAGCAAAACAAAACAAAACAAAAAAACAAAACAAAGCTTGACTTTCCACCCTTTCATCCAATGATTCAACATTTCTAAAGTACATGAGAAAACTTACTCAATTTCTGATAATCAGTGAACTCAAATCAAGATGCATGCTTGTTCTCAACTTAATTTAGCTCATGCTTTCCTCAACAGATGCTACACAGTATGAATGATCGGTCCACTAAACAAAAATGCAATAATGAACTTTAGAAGTTCTCACCAAGCAAGTGTTTTACTCAATCACTCAAGTGTTTAGGGTAGCACTCCACTCTTTATTGCTCACAAGTCACATGAAATAAAATTGTCATTCATCTTAAACAATCAACATCTTTCCATGCAAATGCCATAAAAAGGACTTTTCCAAGGCTAGTAATGAGGTCGGGCTATCAAGAAAAATTGGTTTTTCTGTATCACAAAATTCTTGAGTCAAAAGAACTATTTTATCAATGAAAAGGTTCAAGTTTAAACTCTCTCTTTGTCACCAATTTCACTCAGTCCCAACTTCTTCCCTTTTTCTTTTTCATTGAGCTCATCTTAATGCTTTTATTCTTTTCTCTTCTTTTTTTCTACTCATGTATTTTGCTTTTCAACATTTGAGCTCAATGCTTTCCTTTTGCCTTTCCATTTTCCCCATGCAACCCCAAACTTGAACCTTTTCATTCCATACAATTATTCTCAACCCAGCTCAAGATAAATAATTTCAAATCAAAGGGTTTCATCCTGTTTCAGGTTAAGGTTCAAAAAGTATATAATCTTTAAAGCATTTTGGGTGAAAATTTGGCTAGAAAAGGGTTTTCAAACATGGCCTTGATAATTTGACATTCACATAAAAATCAATTAATCATCAAGATTAAGGCAATAAAATTTATGCTTCACTGTGAACAATACATACAACAATAAAAACTCTGGGGCTCAATACCTCTCACAACATGCTTTCTGACGCACAATCATTCATACATCCTGCTTAGCATCATGACCACAATCATACTTCATCACACATCTGTTTCACAGGATGTTAACATGCAACACAACTCAATAATCATTCACATCAGATCATCATCAAATAGACTCATCATGCAAAGTAGTTAGTCAAATATCTTCAGAAAGAGTATTCAAGTCAAGCCTCCACACTGAAAAATAAAATTCAACCTATTCTAAAAATTTAAAATGCAAAAGTGAAAGAAGAAATTCTAGGTTGCCTCCTAGTAGCGCTTGTTTAACGTCGCGAGCCTGACCCAAACCTGTTTAGCATTTGTCAGTAAATGCCAGCCGTCTAACACCCTTCAGTAGGTGTACCTTCCGGGTATCCTTCAGTAGATACCAAAAATTAGCATTCCTCAATAGATGCTACCCAAGAATTGTTCCAAATTTTACATGTTAAAAAGAAAAACTAAACAAAACAAAAAAATAAAAATTGTCTTATAGTACAAAATGTTCTTCTCAGCAATCAACTCTTCTTTTTCACACTGGAATCTTCATCATCCCACCTTCTCAGCTTTTGTCTTTCTACTTGGCGAACAGCAGGGGAATATGGCCTTCTAATTTCCATCATTCCTTCCTCTTCGAGCTTCCTGTTGACAATCCATTTCCTGTTTTTGTGTCTAACAGCTACACCCCGCGGAAATAGTTTGTCCTTTAAGTGAGGTGACTTTCCTTTATCTTTCTTTTCCTTCTCATGTGCCTGCAAAATATTGCAACTGTTAAGGATCATTACCTGTGGTATTTTCTTCTCTGCCAGCTTCTCTTCTAGCCTTTTTATGTCTCGATCTGTTTATTATTCTCCTTCTTTCTCCTTCAGATCCCCTATAGGCTAACACTTGGTCGTGATTTCTTAACACTATTTTCCCATCATAAACACTTATCATCATCTGAGAAGTCATCATAAACGGTCTTCCCAAAATTAATTGAATTCTTCCATCATTTACCATATCCACTACCATGAAATCAACCAAGAATTCCAACTCTTCAATTCGAACAATTACGTCTTCCACCATACCCAAAGGTTTTTTTATGGATCCATCTGCAACTGTCAAGGAAGTGTATGCTGGTTTTAATTTTAGCTCTCTAATCTTCTTGAAGTCACTGAAGGACATTAAATTAACACTAGATCCTGAATCGATCATAGCTCTTCCTATATCCACATCATTGATCACACAAGGAAGAGTCAAACTTCCTAAATCCTTCAATTTTTGTGGATGGTCTTTCTTCCTTGGTTTAACGATTCGTGCTTGATCTTCTTCCTCCTCATCAAGATCAGCTATCTTGTGAGGACGGTATTCAGTCGGTTTATCATCTTTAGGCACTTGTGGAAACGCTCCAGGCATAATAGTCACCCGATTAAAATTTTCTCATAATAACTAATAAGGACTCTTCAGTTTCCTTTCCTTTTTCTCTTCTTCTTCACATTTCTTCTGCTTATTGCACTTATTCTTACAAACCATCTCTTCCTCTTCATCTTCACTGCTCCCAATTTCAATTATTTCTTCTACTGACTTCCTTTTATTTCTCGTCATCACCACTTTGCACTCATCCTTGGGGTTAACCTCAGTGTTATCCCGAAATTGGTTCTTTTCTGCGGTGTCAACTCTTTTTGACAGCTGCCCAATTTGTGTCTCAAGTGCTCTAAAACTAGCTTGGTCACTTGCTTGTTGAGACTCATAGACTTTCAGAAATTTGTCAAACCGGTCATGTAATTCTCTGACGGTCTCTGTCAAGCTGTTTACCTACTGCCATAAAGGTGACGGTTGCTGCTACCGGAAGCCTCCTACTTGCCCAGAAGAAGTATTCTGATTCTGTCCAACGCTGGGTGGTTCTTCCAACCTTGGCTAGAATTGCCTTGGTTAGAACTACCCTGCTTAAACGGGAATTGATTCCACATGTAGTTGACATCCTGCTGCATTTCTTCAGGAAAAGCACATTGACCATTGATGTGGTCACCACCGCATAAGTTGCAAAGTTGTTGAGTTTTAGAAATATTTCTTAACCCTGTTGGAAGTTCAGAAATGACCTTTGTCAGTTTGTCCAATTTTTGGTTAAGAAGATGATTTTGCGCAGGCATTGCATCATTAGCAGGAAGATGCAAAATTCCTCCTTTCTGTGTGCCCCTCTCACTTTGGGAAGCTTCATTCAGAGCCATGTCTTCAATCAAGTCATAGGATTCATTCTCAGTCTTTCTTCTGATATCTCCTTGAGCAGCAGCATTCAACATCATCTTTGAGTGTATGTTCAAACCTCCAATGAATATGAGTAAGTAAGTCGTCTTATCAAACCCATGGATTGGGGTTTTTCTCAACAAGCCTTTAAATCTGCCCCATGCATGCCCAAGAGTTTCTTCCATTTCTTGTCTAAAAGACGAGATTTCCAGCTTCCCTTGATTGATCTTCGATTGTGGAAATAATTTAGTTACAAACCGTCTTGCTCAAAGAGAACGGGAATAGGCTAAGTCTAATCCTCTCATTTGAGACTCCGGCCATCTTAACAGTATTGCAAATTTCGCCAAACATAGTTAAATGTTTGTAGGGATTCTCACTCGACAATCCGTGAAACTGGTTGCTATGGACCAACTGAATAAGTGCAGGGCTCATCACCAAATTCATTGCATTGTCCGCAGGAATGACTATGCTGTTGAAATTCAAGGGACCCACAGTGTTAGCTGAGACCCCCAATGTACGTCTCGGAGGAGGAGGTTGTTCCGCCATCTCCTCTAAGTCCTGTGCAAAAGTTTGCAAAAGTGGTTCAGGAGAAGGAAAGTTTTCACGTTCAGAATGATTAACTCTCCTCCCTCTCCTGTCTGGTAGCCCCTCGAGAAGAGGTTGCTGATCTTTTCTGCTTCTAGTGTGTACTCCTTCCTCCATACATAAGAGAAAATACCCCTAAAAGAACTTTTACACAAAAATAAAATAAAACAAAACAAAAGAAAAAATAAAAACAAATAATTACAAACAAGTCAAATTCAGTCAATTCACACTACTGAATAAGTCAAACCTCGAGTCCCCGGCAACGCCGCCAAAAACTTATTAGCGGATTGGCAAGTGTACCAAATCGTATCAAGTAATAAAAATGGTAAAACCCATTATCGTTCTTCCCATGAGACTCGAAAGGCCTTATCGTTCGCGTGAATCAAAATCGTAGGACTTGCGAAGAAAAATTCAATAATTGTGGTTGATGCAATGACAGAAAATAAATATGCAATGTGTGATTCAATTGACAAGATTTAGGCAATGGATGAATGGAGTTGTTGGGGGTTTACAATTTCATCTAATCCTCTCTCTTTTATTTACTCCTCTTGTTTAAATAGCTTTATTATCTAATTGCATTCAAAGTTTCTCGGCCTCCCCTTAACCCGATCCCTCGGCGAAAAGGGCCTATTACTAATTACCGGCTTGGTATCCCTAGCCTCCCCTAGCAACTAGCAACGCATTACAAACAGAAGCAAATTCAATTGGTCATCCTACTCCCCTATCCCTAGGTGGTATTGCTTAACCAAGGAAAATCTCACCATTTCGTGCCATTATTTTACGTCCCCGTATCAATAAAGTAAAAGATCAATTACCGAATGAGTTAAACGACAAAGGCATTAAGCACAGTATGAGAATCCAACAATTGATAATAAACGCATATGAAAAACATATAATTCAAACAAGAGTTTCAATAAACAAGAGTATCAAAAGATTACATTGTTCCCCCAACAACAAAAAGGGTTTAGTTCACCATAGTCATGGTGAACCAAGATGAAAATAATGGAAGATATGGAAAGCAAACCCTAGAAAAGACGAAAAGGAGCCTAAGCATCCAAGAGATCCTCTCCAAAGAGTGCAAAGTAGGTCTGGCCGCCCTCCTCTGTCAAAGAATGAATTGGAATTCATAACAGGGCTATTTATAGGTGAGAAGCGCAGCAGAAAAATAGGCCCAAGCCCAGCTGACCACCGTCCGGTGTCAGACTTTGCCACCTGGCGGTGGACCTTAAATCGCACCACCGCCCGGCAGTAGGGGTCTACCTCCCGGCGGTTTCCCTCGTGCCGCAAAACCGCCCGGCGTCTGGGGTCTACCGCCCGACGCCCAATGCTGGTGTCTTCTCCTCCCTTTTGACCGCCCGACGCCAGGGGTCTACCGCCGGGCGGTACCTAGACTCTTCTCTTCTTTGATTTTCTCGCTTTTCTTGAGTCTATGACCTTCATCTTTATTCCCAATATTCACTTCTGTCAATTTTAATTCAAAACAATGTAAAACAAGCATAAAATCGCTAAAAACAGCTTTTGCCTCTCGACTGACTCTTTTATTGAGTTTTGTTGGATTTCAAGCTCATGCTAAGTAATAAAGGGCGTAATTTAGTCCAAATTAGCATATGAAAATAACTGTTTTTCAACCGTTATCAGGGGAAGAATGTAATATTTTGAAACTCTCTTTTATTGAAACTCTTGTTTAATTATATGATTGTCATATGCTTTGTTTATCGATTGTTGGGTTTCTCTTCTGCGCTTAAAGCTTTTATCATTTAACTCATTCGATAACTGTTGTTTGTCTTTACTGATACGGAAATGTACGGTACTGTCACAAACTGGGGGAAATTCCTTGATCAATGAAATACCACCTAGGGATAGGGAGGTAGGACAGTCAATTGTTTTTGCTTCTGCGCGGTAATGCATTGCTAGTTGCTAGGGAGGCTAGGGATAGCAAGCCGGTAATTAGTAATAGGCTCTTTTCACCAAGGGATCGGGCTAAGGGTAGGCCAAGAAAGTTTGCATAACAATATGATAATAAAGCAAATTAAACAAGAGGAGTAGATAAGAGAGGGCGGATAAAGATGAAATTGTAAACCCCCAGCAACTCCACTCATCCATATTCTTTTCGTCAATTGAATCAACCTCATTGCATGTTTATTTTCTGCTCTTGCATCCACAACAATTAATTGATTCCTTTACAAGTCTTATTATTTTGATTCACACGAACGATAAGGCCGTGAGTAGTTTGGGAGAGAACGATATCGGGTTCTACCGATTTTATTACTTGAAACGATCTGGTACACTTGCCAGTGAGTCAACACTTATCATTTTCCATGAGATGCATTCAAAAGAAAGCTCCCCCGAAGAAGAGGCTGCAACAACGTGTGCTGTGTGCTTAAAAAAAGTGGCGGCAGCAGCTCCTTCTTCATTTAACCTAAGTCAAAGAACATCAACATGGTTTCCAAAAAGAAAATGTGAAAAGAAAATTGTTCCCAGCCAAGTCTAACGTTCCAGCCTATGAAAAAATTAAAATGGAAAACCTCTTTTCATTCAACCCATGGAAAACCAATGTGAATCACATTTATCCTCCCTAGAAACGTTTACAAGCTTCCACAAAATGTGTGACGACTGCTAGCTTCAATCCCTAGGGCCATGTGTCATCTTTTTAAGGATGGGTGGGGTCCACCCAAAAATAAAAGGAAACCCTAGGTCAAGTGTCCTACAATTTTGGGCCCAACAACATCTTTCCAAAATTGGCCCAAGATGCAAAGAATTTTTCTAAAAAGTTTTAAACAACTAAATTACAATACAATTAATTTTAAAATGTCTAATTGGAGAGTCTTGAATTATTTGACGGCACTCCAAATGTCCCAAATTGTATTTCCAAAATTTTCCCTGAAAATAATAATGCAAATAATTAGCTCAGAAAATTCAAATTAATTAAAATTAGAATTTCCAGTCAAATTAAGCACAATTAGTAAAAACGGGAAAATACCGGACAATTAAGCACAATGACCTGATTAATTCTAGCACCTTAAACTAAGTGAAATCAATAAAATATCGACTCATCATTCCCTATTGCTCCTCTATTTCTTTTGGTTTGTAGCTTCTCATCCATATTATATCCTCCCTTGTCCTTGGCCCCATTACATCCATAAAAGACCTTTTGATTTGAACATGCATATGTGTTTGAATGTTGATATTAGAGGCTTGCCAAGTTTGTTTGTGCCTGCTTTCATGGTGCATTGAGTTGACTCTGTGTACCCTAGACACTTGAGAGAAACACTGATAGTGTGCATCCGTGAGATTCTGTTATTTTTGATTCACCTCTTGAGCTGATTGATCATTTTACCATGTCTTGAACTGCTTGGATGACTTCATGAGTATTCGCTTTCCTTGATTCTATGTTGGATATTGTCCACTTCTTTTCTTTGTCCAGATTTCTTGAGGATTGTGTAATTTTGTTTGTTTCTGTCCTTGTGAGTCTTTGTTTTCTGTCTGCTGAGTCTGTGTCATACCCTGATGTCCTCTGAACTGTTCCCTGATTAGCGTCTAGATTTTGCCCAGTAGTGCAAAAGACTAAGTGTGGTCTATTTTGATGAGTCAATATTTTATTAACTACACTTAGTTTATTGTACCAAATTTAATCAGGGAATTGTGCTTAAATATCCAGTATTTTCCCGTTTTCGCTAATTGTGCTTAATTTGACCAGAAATTCTAATTTTAATTAATTTGAATATTCTGAGCTAATTATTTGCATTTTTAATTGCAGGGAAAATTTTGGAGATATATTTTGGAGCATTGGGATGGAGACAAATTAATTCAAGACTCTTCAATTAGACATTTTTAAATTAATTGTATTATAATTTAGTTGTCTAAAACTATTTACACAAACTCTTTGCATCTTGGGCCAATTTTGGAAAAATGTTGTTGGGCCCAAAAATGTAGGACACTTGACCTAGGGTCTCCTTTCATTTTTGGGTGGACCACACCCTAATTTTTCAAGACACCTCACGGCCTAGGGATTAGAAAAAGGGGGCTGCTGCCACACACTTCAGATTTTTGGGGAGAAATGGAACAACACTTGGACTTTGGTTGAATGAAAGGAGCCGACACCTTCATTTTTCTTTGCTAGGCAATGTTTATGTTTTTTTTTTATTATTTATGGGATGAAGAGCTACCGCCACAGATTTTTTTAACTTTCACTTGGCTAGAACGTTTTCTTTTTTTCTTGAAAAAAACCATGTTTATTGATAACAGTTGAAAAACCGTTATTTTCATTATTTTAGACCAAATTACTCCCTTTACTGCTTAGAATGAGCTTGGAATCAAACAAAACTCAATAAATGAGTCAGTTGAGAGTCAAAAGCTGTTTTTAGCGATATTATGCTTGTTTTGCATTGTTTTGTAGCAATTTTGATGGAAGTGAAGAATGGAGTTGAAGATGAAGGCCTTAGACTCAAGACAGAGGAAGAAAATCAAGAAAAGAAGAGTCTAAGAACTGCCCAGCGGCAGAAATACACCGTTGGGCGGCCAAATGCGATGGGATGGCACCCTGGCAGGGACGCCTGGCGGTTTTGCGATAAGAGGCAAACCGTCGGGCGGTGGACCCCTGACGCCGGGCAGTAGCATGATAAGAGGCAAACCATCGGGCGGCATAAGTGTGATGCCGGGCGGTTGCCTGCTGGGCTTGGGCCTGTTTTTTGTGATGCTCCTCAGCTATAAATAGCCCTAGTACGATTCCCTTCTCATTCTTTTGACAGAAGAGGGCGGCCAAACCTAATTTCCATTCTCTGGAGAAGATCTCTTGGATGCTTAGGCTCCTTTTCATCCTATCTAGGGTTTGCTCTTCCATTATTTTCATCTTGGTTCACCATGACAATGGTGAACTAAACCCTTTTGTTGTTGGGGGAAACAATGTAATCTTTTGAAACTCTCTTTTATTGAAACTCTTATTTATTTATATGAATTTCATATGCTTTGATTATCAGTTGTTGGGTTCTCATATGCGCTTAAAGCTTTTATCGTTTAAATCATTTGATAACTGTTGTTTGTCTCTATTGATACGAGAACGTACAGTAATGTCATGAACTAGTGAGAAATTCCTTGATCAATGAAATACCACCTAGGGAGAGGGAGGTAGGACGATCAATTGTTTTGGCTTCTGTTCGGTAATGCATTGCTAGTTGCTAGGGGAGGCTAGGGATAGCAAGCCGGTAATTAGTAATAGGCTCTTTTCACCGAGGAATCGGGCTAAGGGTAGGCCAAGAAAGTTTGCATGACAATGAGATAACAAAGCAATTTAAACAAGAGGAGTAGATAAGAGAGAGCGGATAAGATGAAATTGTAAACCCCCAACAACTACATTCATCCATAGTCTTTTTCGTCAACTGAGTCAACACATTGCATGTTTATTTTGTGTTCTTGCATCCACAATAATTAATTTTTCTCTACAAGTCTTACGATTTTAATTCACACGAACGATAGGGCCTTTCGAGTCTCTCGGGAAGAACGATATCAGGTTTTACCGATTATATTACTTGAAACGATCTGGTACGCTTGCCAGGGAGTCAACAAGTTTTTGGCGCCGCTGCCGGGGACTCGAGGTTGAACTTTTTCAAGTAGTGTGAATTGACTGAATTTGACTTGTTTGTAATTATTCGTTTTTCCTATTTTGTTTGTTTTGTTTTGTTTTCTGTAAAAGTGCTTTTAGGGTTTGTTTCTTGTGTATGCAGGAAGCAATACATACTAGAAGCAGAAAAGACCAGCAACCTCTTTTAGAAGGACTCTCGGACAGGAGAAGGAGGAAAGTTAGACATCCTACAAGGGAAAAATTTCCTTCTCCTGAGGAACTTTTGCACTCTTCTTTTGAGGCACAGGATATAGAGGAGATGGCAGACCAACCTCCTCCAAGACGCACACTGGGGACTTAGCAAACACAGTGGGTCCTTTGAACTTCAACAGCATAGCTATACCAGCTGACAATACAACCAACATGGTGATGAGTCCTGCACTCATCCAGTTAATTCAGAACAACCAATTTCACGGGTTGTCAAATGAGAATCCATATAAGCATTTGACAATCTTTGGTGAAATTTGCAATACTGTCAGAATGACTGGAGTTTCAGATGATAGGGTCAGACTCAGTTTGTTTCCTTTCTCTCTGAAAGGAAACGCTAAAGATTGGTTGTATTCATTCCCAGAAGGTACTTTTCAAACTTGGGATGCTTTGGCAAGACAGTTTGTTACCAAATTCTTTCCACGGACCAAGATCAATCAGGGGAAGCTGGAAATCTCTTCATTCAAGCAAGGAATGGAAGAAACTCTCGGACAGGCTTGGGACAGATTTAAAGGCCTGTTGAGGAAAACTCCAGTCCGTGGATTTGATAAGACCTCATATTTACTTGCTTTCCTTGGAGGGCTAAATACTCAGTCTAAGATGATGTTGGATGCTTCAGCTCGGGGCAGTATAAATAGAAAGACTGAAGATGAGGCTTACGAATTGATTGAAGAGATGGCTCTGAATGAAGTATCTCAAAGTGAGAGGGGAGTACATAAAGGAGGACTCTTGCATCTCCCTGCTAACGATGCGATGGCTGCACAAAATCATCTCCTTAACCAAAAATTGAACAAGCTAACAAAGGTCCTTTCTGAAATTCCAACAGGGTTAAGGAATATTTATCAGACTCAACAACTTTGCGATTTGTGCGGTGGTGACCACATCAATGGTCAATGTGCTTTTACTGAAGAAATGCAGTAGGAGGTGAACTACATGGGGAATCAATTCCAGTACAAGAAAGGTAATTTTAACCAAGGCAATTCCAGCCAAGGTTGGAAGAACCACCCCAGTAGTGGACAGAATCAGAATGCTTCTTCTGGGCAAGGAGGAAACTTCCGACAACAACAACACTCACCATTATGGCAGCAGGTTAGCAGCTTAACAGAGACGGTCAAAGAATTAAATGACCGATTTGATAATTTTTGAAAGTCTATGAGTCTCAACAAGCTAGTGATCAAGCTAGCTTTAGATCATTAGAAACACAGATTGGGCAGCTGTCAAAAAGGGTTGAAACCACCGAGAAGAATCAGTTCCGGCCTAACACTGATGTTAACCCCAGAGATGAATGCAAAGTTGTTATGACAAGAAGTAAAAGGAAGCCAGTAGAGGAAATAATTGAAATTGGGAGCAGTGAAGATGAGGAGATGAGTTGTAATGATAAATTTATTGAGCAGAAGTGTTGCGAAGATGAAAGAGAAGAAAAAGAAAGAGAACAGAAGAGTCACCGAGAGCTATTCCGAGAAATCTTTAATAGGGTAACCGTTAGTCCTGGAGCATTTCCACAACTTCTTGAGTATGACAAGAGGATCAAATACTATCTTGGAGAGGTAATTGATCTTGATGATGAAGAAGATCATGAACGGTTGGTGAAGCCTAGAAAGAAGAATCATCCACAGAAAATGAATGATTAAGGGAATTTGACTCTCCCTTGCGTGATCAATGATGTGAATATAGGGAGAGCCATGATTGATTCAGGATCAAGTGTTAATTTGATGCCCTTTAGTGATTTCAAGAAGATTGGAGGGTTAAAATTAAAACCAACCAACACTACTGATAACGGTTGAATAACCGTTATTTTCATGTGCTATTTTAGACCAAATTACTACCTTTACTGCTTAGAATGAACTTGAAGTCAAACAAAACTCAATAAATGAGTCATTCGAGAGTCAAAAGCTGTTTTTAGCGATATTATGCTTGTTTTGCATTGTTTTGGAGCAATTTTGATGGAAGTAAAGAATGAAGGTGAAGATGAAGGCCTTAGACTCAAGATAGAGGAAGAAAATCAAGAAAAGAAGAGTCTAGAAACTGCCCAGCGGCAGAATTGCACCAATGGGCGGCCAAATGCGAGGAGTTTGCACCAAGGCAGCGACGCCTGGCGATTTTGCGGTAAGAGGCAAACCGCCGGGCGGTGGACCCCTGACGCCGGGCAGTTTTGCAGCAAAGAGGCAAACCGCCAAACGGCATAAGTGTGACGCCCTTGCCTATTGGGTTCGGGCCTGTTTTCTGCTACACTCTTCAGCTATAAATAGCCCTAGTGCGATTTCACTCTCATTCTTTTGACAGAGGAGGGCAGCCAGACGTACTTTTCACTCTCTAGAGAGGATCTCTTGGATGCTTAGGCTCCTTTTCATCTTTTCTAGGGTTTGCTTTCCATATCTTCCATTATTTTCATCTTGGTTCACCATGACAATGGTGAACTAAACCCTTTTGTTGTTGGGGGAACAATGCAATCTTTTGATAATCTCTTTTATTGAAACTGTTGTTTGAATTATATGATTTTCATATGCATTTATTATCAATTGTTGGATTCTCATACTGTGCTTAAAGCTTTTATCGTTTAACTCATTCGGTAACTGATATTTGCCTTTATTGATACGGGGACGTACAATAATGTCACAAAATGGTGAGAATTTCCTTGGTTAAGCAATACCACCTAGGGATAGGGGGGTAGGACGACCAATTGTTTTTGCTTCTGTTTGTAATGCTTTGCTAGTTGCTAGGGGAGGCTAGGGATAGCAAGCCGGTAATTAGTAATAGGCCCTTTTCGCCGAGGGATCGGGTTAAGGGGAGGCCAAGAAAGTTTGCATGCAATTAGATAATAAGGCTATTTAAACAAGAGGAGTAAATAACAGAGAGTGGATTAGATGAAATTGTAAACCCCCAACAACTCCATTTATTCATACTCTTTTCTCGTCAATTGAATCACTCATTGCATGTTTATTTTTCTATCTTTGCATTCACCACAACAAATAATTTTTCTTTCACAAGTCTTACGATTTTGATTCATACGAATGATAAGGCCTTTCGAGTCTCATGGGAAGAACGATAATGGGTTTTACCATTTTTATTACTTGAAACGATATGGTACACTTGCCATCACGTAACAAGTTTTTGGCGTCGATGCCGGGGACTCGAGGTTTGACTTATTTAGTAGTGTGAATTGACTGAATTTGACTTGTTTGTAATTATTTGTCTATACTTTTATTTTTATTGTGTTTTATTTTATTTTTCTATAAAAGTGATTTTAGGGGTATTTTTCTTGTCTATGCAGGAAGGGATACACACTAGAAGCAGGAAAGATCAGCAACCTCTTCTCGAGGGATTACCAGACAGGAGAGGGAGGAAAGTTATACATTCTGCACGTGAAAACTTTCCTTCTCTTGTAGCAATCTTGCAATCTTCACCAGAATCTTCTGCACAAGGTAGAGAGGAGATAGCGGACCAACCTCCTCCAAGATGTACACTAGGGGACTCAACAAACACTGTGGGTCCTTTGAATTTCAACAGCATTGTCATTCCTGCAGACAATACCACAAATTTGGTGATGAGCCTGACGCTCATCCAATTAGTTCAAAGCAACCAGTTCAACGGATTGTCAAATGAGAATCCCTATAAACACTTGACTATCTTTGGCAAAATCTGCAATACTATTAAGATGGTCGGAGTCTCGGATGAGAGGGTCAGACTTAGCTTATTCCCTTTTTCTTTGGGAGGAAGTGCCAAAGATTGGTTGCACTCATTTGCTGAAGGGACGTTCAGAAACTGGGATGCTTTGGCGAGACAGTTCGTCACCAGATTTTTTCCGCAAACCAAGATTCATCAAGGGAAGCTCGAAATCTCCTCATTCAAGCAAGGGATGGAGGAAACTCTCAGACAGGCCTGGGACATATTTAAAGGTCTATTGAGAAAAACTCCAGTCCACGGATTTGACAAGACTTCTTATTTGCTCACTTTTCTTGGAGGGTTGAATACTCAGTCTAAAATGATGTTGGATGCCTCGGCTGGAGGCAGTATTAATAGGAAGACTGAAGATGAAGCCTATGATTTGATTGAGGAGATGGCCCTGAATGAAGTTTCTCAAAAGCGAGAGAGACGCACAGAAAGGAGGAATATTGCATCTTCCTGCTAATGATGCAATGGCTGCGTAGAATTGGACAAGCTAACAAAGGTCCTTTCTGAACTTCCAACAGGGTTAAGAAATATTTCTTAAACTCAACAACTTTGTGACTTATGCGGTGGTGACCACATCAATGGTCAATGTGTTTTTCCTGAAGAAATGCAGCAGGATGTCAACTACATAGGGAATCAATTTCCGTTTAAGTAGGGAAATTTTAACCAAGGCAATTATAGCCAAGGTTGGAAGAACCACCCCAGCATTGGACAAAATCAGAATACTTCTTCTGGGCAAGTAGGAGGCTTTCGGCAGCAGCAACCGTCACCTCTGTGGCAGCAAGTGAGTAATTTGACTGAGTCTGTCAGGACCTTAAGTAACCGATTTGATGACTTCTTCAAAAAATATGAGCAGCAGTTGAATAGCACTCAGGCCAGTTTTAAATCACTGGAGTCACAGATTGGGCAGCTGGCAACAAGAATAGAAATTACGGAGAAGAACCAGTTTAGGGCCAACATCGAGGTTAACCCTAAGAGAGAATGCCAAGTTATTACGAGCCAGGATGGTTGGGAAGTAGACAGTGAACCATTCCATTTGGTGGATAGTGAAGAGGAAGAAATGTTGATGGTTGAATTCTTTGAAACCATGAGCAGTGAAGATGAAGAAGATGAAAATTATAATGAAGAAGAGGTTGGTGCAGGAAAAGAGGAAATTGGAACTAGAAGCAATCATAATGAGGGATTTAGAGAAATTTTCAATCGAATGACTGTGGTACCTTTAGGAAATCAGTAGTTCCCTCCCTACTCAGAAAGGATTAAAATCAACCTTGATGATAAAGTTGAGCTTACTGATGAAAAAAAGGATCTTGTTTTTCAACCACATAAGAGTAATTATCCTCCTAAGGCTAAAGATCTGGGGTGCTTAACATTGTCATGTACTCTGAATGATTTAGATGTGGAAGCTATGATAGATTCTGGATATAGTATCAATTTAATACCCACGAAACTTTTGAAGGAAATCAGTGGGCTTGTGTTGAAACCATCTGACTTGACTATAGCAATGGCAGATGGTTCTACAAAAGTGCTAGTGGGAATGGTGGAAAATGTTGTTGTGCAAGCAAATCAGCTTGAGTTCTTAGCAGATTTCATTGTCTTGGATATGAAAACTGAGGAAGAGTACCCTGTGATTTTGGGGCGACTGATGGGCGTCACGGCCCACACAAATTTGATTGCAATTTAAGAAATGCAGTATAGCTAGGGAATGACCCCTAGGTCGTCTCTCAAGGACCAAATGTGGTTCGAGTCTTAGGTCTAACACGCAGGGGGGGTTTTGAAAGTGTTTTGAGAATGCAATGACGAAATTAAAAATAAAAATTATACACAACCGAATTTGATTTAAAAAATTAAAGTGCATGAAAATATTAAACTGAACAATGCAAGAGACAAATATCTAAACACAATTAAAACAATTAAAATGCAATACTAAATTAAGAAGATGAAAAACAACTCAAACATTTAATATAAACTATTCTAAAGCAAAACAATTAAAAAAAACATAAATTCTTTCTACCTATCTCACGTGACCAAGTGTCCAAACAAAAGAAGTTGAAAATGAAAATGCTTAAAAAAAAAATTCTCTGGCCGTGACATAACATCAATCCAAAGAAAATGAGTTTTTTTTTTTTAAATGGAAATAAAACACTTGCTTCAACCATGACGTGTGCATACTCCAGCAAAGTGAAATCAAGTTTCTTCAATCTAAAATAAAAAAATAAATGCACCATTTTGAATCAGCGCATCTCCCTTCTTTTCTTAAAGCAAAGTTTTCAAATGAAAAATAATCATCAACGTGCTTTTAAAAAAAAATTAAAATAACTCCCCTAAAAAGTGAAATTGAAAGCTTGTAAAATTAATTCTCATCCATTTAGTTGAAATTAGAGTTGAAATTAGAGTTGAAATTGATTGAAATTAGCACTTATGGGACTCAATTCATGCCACATTTCAACTTTAAATAGGCCACATTTATAGAAATTAACAGGTCATCCTCCCAGCTGTGCAAAAAGGTTAATCTCGTTAACTAAATTTAACGGCAGGGCTTAATTAATTAAATTAGCACTTATAAGGATTCAATTGGGAATTCTAATAAGACGTGAATCAAAATGGGAAAACCTCCCAAAAATAGGGACAACTAAATAATTTAAACCTAAAATTAATTCTCATCCATCACGTCTCTGCACATCATTCCCCTCTAATCACTTCTTTTGTCAAAGAAAAAAAATTAAATGCTCTTCTCACAAGTAAATGACACCGGACCCCACCGTTCATGCAAGGAAGCTTAGAAAAAAAAAATCTTAGTAAATTGCAAAAGGAATAAGCACCGCACACCTATTCTATCTAATCCATTTCTAAAAGAGAATAAAAGAAAAGCTTGCTACGTCCCATTAACTCTTCTTAATCTACTTTTCATGTAATCAAAGCTAAGGAAATGCCACACACCCTTGCAACAGAACGAGAGCTCCTAAAGCAAATTGTAAATGTATTTTAACATTAAATCAATGCATCACGTGGAATCAAACGAAGATAGGAAAATTCAATCACAAGCGTTGGACCGAAAATAAATAAAGAAAGAGTAAAGGTGTTCCTTTCCATTTATCCAATACCAATCACAGTAAACATCATGTTTGAAGAACAAGCTCCGTAAAAAATTGCTCACAGCCCTCCAAAGTGAATCTGCCGAGAGAATAAAAATGAAAATGACGGTTGCTGCCACCCCTCCTAGGACCGTGTGTCTTAAAATATAGGGTGGGGTCCACCCAAAAACCTTAGGGTAGGACATGTGTCACCAAAATTTGGGCCCCAACATATTTTTAATGGTCCAATGTGCAAAGGTTGTGTAAAAAAACTAGACTTTTAAATTACACATTGATTAATTCCAAACTACTAAATTAAAATATAACTAATTCTAAATTTTCCATGCAGAGAGTCTTGAATTTATTTTTTCTCCTCCAAATGTCCTAAATTGTATTTCCAAAATTTTCCCTGAAAATAATAATGCAAATAATTAGCTCAAAATATTCAAATCAATTAAAATTAGAAATTTCGGTCAAATTAAGCACTATTAACAGAAACGGGAAAATACCGGACAATTAAGCACAATTCCCTGTTTAATTCTAGCACAATAAACTAAGTGAAATCAATAAAATATCGACTCATCAAAATAGACCACACTTAGTCTTTTGCACTCCTGGGAAAAATCAAGACACAAAACAAGGAACAGTTCAATGGACATCTGGGAATTGACACAGACCCAGAAGACAGACAACAAAGACTAACAGGGATAGAAATAAACAGAATTACACAATTCTCAAGAAATCTGGACGATGAAAGGAAGTAGACAGTATCCCACACAGAGTTAGAGAAAACAGATACTCAGAGAAATCATCCAAGCAATTCCAAGCATGGCAAAATAATCAATCAATTCAAGAGGTGAATCAAAAGAAACAAAACCTCACAAATACCCTATCAGTGTTTCTCTCAAGTGTCTAGGGTAAACAATTTCAATTGAATGCACTCAGGAAAGCAAACACAAACAGACTTGACAAGCCTCTACTATCAACACTCAAAATCATATGCATGTTCAAATCAAAAGGTCTTTTCCTGGTTGTAATGGGGCCAAGGAAAAGGGAGGATAAATATGGGTGAGAAGCTACAAACCGAAGGAAATAAAGGAGCAATGGGGAACAAGTGAAAACACAGTATACTCACATCCAAAACCTCTAATTCCATCCTCTTCTTGACTCCTTTATTCATTTTTTTTTCATTTTTCTGTATATATATTTTTTTCCATCTTGTCTCTTTTCTTTTCTCTCTTTTCAGAGCACAACTCTAAGAGACAAGATACACAACATATTTACAAAACAAAACAAGAAGAGGAACCAATTAGCCAATTTTCTGAATCTCCCAATAGACCACACTTATTCCCAAAACAATTCCAAAGCTCCAAAATTCCCTAAGGTTAAGGTAATCATGGTTTTTCACATAGGGCTAGTGTATGAGCTTCAAAACAAAGAAATGGGGAAAGTAAAGGCTCAAAGGGGGCTATCGAAGGATCACAACAAGGTAGGCTCATCTGGCTAGAGAGGCTCGACAACAAAACTGCCTTTGTCACTTCCAAACATGCATATCAATCAAGAATCATCAACAGAGTCAAGCCAAGACAAATGTGCAAGCAGTCAAGAGACATATCACACGCAAGCAAGAATATCAAGTGGCTCAATTTTCACACAGGTCATTTCTGTCACAATCAATCACCCTCTCAAACATCATAATCATCTTCCCAAGCAAAGAAAAGCAAGAATTCAGACTAATCAGAGTAACAATAAACTGAAAGACAAGTCTACAACCTAAACAAAGTCCAAAAATCAAGAGAAACATGTAAAACTGTACAAAAGACACAACAAAAAGTACATAGAAAACAAAAAATTTAATGCAGAAAAGATAAACTAATCAAAGAAAAATCAGAGTCTCCCCCAATAGACCACACTTAAACTACACAGTGTCCTCAATGTGTCACAAGCATAAGATCAGTAATTATAATAGTCAACAGATCAAGGACAAGTGCAATTCAAGTGGGAAAAAGGGGAAGAAGGGAAAGAAGAAAACTCCCTTGATCATGGTGGCAGTTGCCAATTTTGGACTTTCAGGGAGATCTCTTCCACCATCGGATTCAGCAAGGAAGTCTTGAGGAAGAACTGCTTCATCCTCCATATTTGATCGAGCAGGGAGATGTCCTCCACAGCTGGATCTAAGAAGCAATAATTGTTGATGAGCAGGTTCAGCTGGTGCCTATTAATCTTCAAACTGTCGGCACCTTTGTCTTCCACCATGGGTGTGTGTTGGTCAAATTCATGCGTACCTCCTGCAACATGGTTAGTGCACTGTGGCTCTATAGAAATAACATGCAGAGGTAAAACACCCAATCTTGGTGTAATAAGCTGACCCTAAATATACCCTTAGAACATGAATCAATCTCAAATGTAGAAACAATATCAACAGCAAGCTCAGATTCATGTTCAGTGCATGGAGAACAAACATTTAGATGTGATAGCAAAAGGTGGTTCTCATCATGCAAGGAGGGAGAATTAAAAGCATGCTCATCAACAATATAATCATCAACATACCTATCATCAACATAATCATCAACAACAGAATCAATCAAAGGTATGTTTACCTCCACTTCCCTGAAGATTGGTAGAGTGGTGAAAGGTGAAGTTGGTCTACCTATCTCAAAAGATTTGCTAATATCTGTTTGGTCCTCCAATTCTTCATCAGTCTCCTCAGGTGCAAGAGTAGGGACATAGGAGGGTGGGGAAGTAGATGGCGCAGTAGTAAGCTCATGACTCTACTCCCCATCTCCTATGTGGATGACACCAACATCGTCTGGAAGCTGAACAACCTGAAATGGGGATTCCTTTGAAACATGAGACTGTTCCTCAGTGAGTTGAGTTGTCATCTGCCCCAACTGATTGCTCAAACTCTGAAATGAAGCTATAAATTCCTGCTGAAACTCCTGAAACTACATAATCTAATCTCAGGTTTCCTGTTGAAACTGCATATTTTGAGCAGTCATCTGTCTCAACAACTCCTTCAATTTAGGCTCAGAAGCAGTGGGAGGATGAGGAGTTGCTTGGGCAGGCCCATGAAACTGCAGTTGTTGTGGTTCCTGGACAGGTGGAGAAGGCATACAAGAATTCGGAAATGATTGATATTGTTGTGGAGCATCATACCATTATCAACAATCTAACACCAGTGATTTAGCTAAACCAGTGCTTCCATTATCAACAATCTAACACCAGTGATTTTTCCTTTGTTATTGTTCCCATATGTCACTAATCCTTGATTCTTTTTCTGAAAATTTAAGAACCTTTTATTATCACCCGTCATAAGTCTTGACCTTCCACTATCTAGATGCCACATAGACTTCTTGAACTTTGAAGGTTCTTGGCTTGTACTGTCATCACTATTAGCCATCAAACATATGTTGGCTTCTTCATCGGGATCACTTGAACTAGTTGAGCTTGAGTCATTATCTAAAATAAAATAAAAATAAACATATAAAAAGTGAAATAAAAACGTTTAACATTGTCATGTCACATGATCACATATTTTAAACCTTGACAACTTATTGAATATTGGCTAAAGTGGACATTACAACGTTAGCGTTTTAAACACCATCAACAAAAAGGACCAAATTGAACTATTTTTACAAAAGATGTCAAAAAAATACGATGACCACTTTGAAAAAAATAACAACTAATTCCTTTTCAATTCACCTATATCCATACGTCAAGGTTTCAAAGTGACGATTATATGCATTATATGCAATCTTATGCATTATATCTCCACTATACTTAGGTAGGCTTGCTATACTTCAATCAAAATTATTCTTACCATAAGACTGGTACCTGGATAATGTTGTGTAATTCAATTTCAAGAGAAATTATGATAAAACATTGTACAAGGTCGACACATACTCTTAGCTTTTGTAGAACATTATAAAAAGCTGACCCGTACAATAATCTATTTCGAATAGTAATAAACATCAAATGCTCGCATTTTCATTGTAGTGCATAAATGACGAATAACAAGGGGAGAAACATACCCTTAGCTTTTGTAAAAGAAAGGAAAGACATCTCTCCCTTAGCTCTGCAGCATCCCTTTTGGAAAGTCCTATCCCTGGTAAAGTTTAGCAACCGTCAATAAACATAAATGTCTATGCAAAATTCTAGATTTTCTGCTGAGTTTTTCGGTGCAGTCCTCTGCTGAGCATTAAAATACATTGATGTTAGTGCTTTAAAAAACTTTTTAATATATTTAGAGACATCAAAATCAGTGCCCAGCGGTAAATTTTGAAGCACAACAGAGGAACAATACAGAAAAACCCAGAAGAGAGAATCCAAATTCAAAATTCTACAATATGTGTTTGAATGGTGTTTCTGCTTTAGGAATTTTGGGAGCTCACAAATGAAGCTTTGTGCAATAGAAAAACAATAGTTTAATACACAGTTCTATTCCTTAAACAATATTCGTTTATGACACAAGACAATAATATAAAGGCTTAAATCCACATTTTACTATTCAGTAATTATCATTTTACAAATTTGAACTCCCAAGTATTACTTTTGCTCATTTTACCATTAAGTTTTTCAATTTACACAGTTACCTCTAAAGTTTTTTTTCCACACTTTATTATATCATGCTTTCCACATTTTACCAACATGTTGATAACAAAACGTCATTTTGCAAAAAATAAAATGGTATGATGCCATATTACTAGAAAAAAAACTTGAGTGGTAATATTTGCAAAATGATGATAGTTGAGGGTTAAAATGTAGCACTACCCTAACACCCTGATAACTACCACTACCACCACAACAGTCATAACAAATATTAAATTTTTTATTAATTTTAGAACTTTTAGTTACAATATTGTAGAACTCTCAGCAAAAAATAGATCTGGAAACATAATAAAAGAATCAAGCCCAAAAATTGAACTTCATTTCTTTATGCAACCCAAATAAAAGATTCTGATAGCAAAATTATTAACACATTCCAACCCCCGGAACAAACTAAAGCCCCAAGTGGCAAAGAGCCAATATTCTCAACTTGCACATTTCCCTTGTTTGGCCTTTTACCCAGGACATATAATAGGTAACTGATGTAAGATTAAAAAAAAGATATTATATAAAAAATAAGGGAAGTAGAATAAACAAACAGATCATACCTAGACTTAAGCCATCAAGCAAAACCAGAAATACTCCATGAAGAAGTGCATGCTCTGGTCCTAAGCTTGTTTCCATTGTAATGAAAAAGTCAACCCAAGAAATGAGATCTCTCACTGTAAGCATTCTTCCTGGATGCAAGTTATTGAACCACTGACATGCATGGGAACAATAAAGAGCAAGTGAATAATAATATATAATGGATCAAAGAATACATGACTCAGGGAAATTTTTGTCTCTTATTAAACTTCTAATTTTTAGCTTCTCCAAACATAAGATTCACTGTGCCATTTCTTTTAAGGGAAAGAAGTCTAAAGAATCCATGGCAATTAGTACCTTAATTAACAAAATCACCAAAAGCATGCAAGAGTCAACAATTTATGACTAATTGCAAACCTATTCATAACATACCTCAAAAAACCTTATCATAGCATCAACAATTAGTGAGAGTCTTTCTTGATATTCAGGACATAAGCTGCCAGTAACTTTAAACTTTAGAAATTCTGGAAAAAAAAAAAAAACAAACAGATAAGTATGTAATAGAGTCAAATCATCTAAACACTGAAGGTCATACTAAAATATGGAAAATTACAGGTACCTTTTCAGAGCAATGCCTTGAAGCTCGTCTAGATCATTAACAGGGGGAACCCATATCTCTGTAAATCGATTGCGTAGTGCTGGAGATAACTCCTTCTTCCCATAATCACCGCCGGGATTCATTGTTGCAAGAACAAAAAAATTTGAATGTGCAGTAACCTTCTCAAGATCGGTCCCTCCTTTTTCAGCCAAAGACTGCAAACACAAATAAAAGTTAAATAAAATAAAAGTAGCATGTTTGAGTGTGGCAATACAGATATTGAACTTACTAGCATCCTTTCTGGTTCCAACACACTATTCAATCTCTCAAGTACACTATCATCAGCCAATGATATTTCATCCACATGAAAAAGGTCACCATCTCTCATTGCTTCTACGAGAGGACCATCCTGCCACACAAATATGCTCTGCCACTTTTGATGCAAGCCATTGAGATCACACTTAATTTGCTCAAGATCCTTAAGTTCTTCTCTGCTGATATCCAAACAAACTTGACCTTCTTTACATTTCCTTATCATAACACTCAGCAGATCAAGAGTTGAAGAAGCATCATTGATGTCAGAAGACTGTAGCACAAAATGACAAATCAGAATTCGCTTGATCTCAATAGCATTGATTCAGATAGAAGGGAAAAGGAAAGAATCATGGTGCATATAGAAAAGCTGCTTAAATGCAGCAAAAGCTAAGCAAAAGATATATACATAGAACTGAAATAAAAATTCTTTGTTTAATCCTAAGAAGATAAAAAAAGAACACTCACAAGCTCCATATGAAAGTATGTACAAGTCTTTAGTTTCTTCAACTTTTCAATTATCTCTTTATACCCAGAAATTAATGCAGATCTCTCTCGTATAGGACGGAATCCCTGCAAAAAAATTTCTAATAAAACCTTCAGCTAATAATAGAAATATGTATTTCGGGTTGAAGTCCTTACAAGAATTACTAAAGGAAAAGGCATGAGAAAACCCACCCCAATAAAATCAGATGTTTCTGTATATTGATGGCAATTCAAGGTGCGTAATTTTAACTGCAAACAAGCACTTAATAACTAGCACACGGTAGTCTTTCCTCCACCTGTTTCTCCAACAAGCAGTACAGGCTCACGTATATAGCAGCGTTCCACGAGGAAGTACAGCCTCTGCATACCTTTGGTCAAGAGTACACTGCATAAAAAAACAATTAGAGGCATTGAACCTAAGATTTTGGACCAAAAGGGAAAGACAACAACAAGCTCATACCTTTCTAGACCATCTGAACCTCCAAAGCCAACTAACAAATTGGAAGAGTTGTCTCTACATGATATCTGAAATACAGTTAAAAAAGTAGAGATAAAATTTAATTTCCAACCTCCCTCTCTATCCTTTAGGTATTGAAAAAGGCAACAACATGTACTAATCTCAGCGGCAAAAATAATATTCAAACCAACACCCAACAACTCAATCCTGAAAGACAGATGATACAGCATCAACAAATCCAATGTATTATAATACTATCATATATTATAAATGCAGCACTTTCGTTTGAACCTAAATATTATAATATTATAAACGAAAGTGCTGATTTAAGACCAGATTATATGATTTATTATATATGCGTAGGTACAAACAACAGTTCTGAATTCAAGTCCAGATTATATGATTTGTTATCAATAACACAGAAATTTGCATATGATGGAAAATATGAAAATAGATGGAGTCAAATTTGACGGAACATCATAACAATCAGCTTGAAGCAATTTTAATCCAAGATATAATTTACATAATAACTTTTCAGTGCTAAGTCAAGGAAAGCATATACATATTTTCCTTCAAGTTCACATACTATGAAATAGTGAAAGAGATGAGGGGAAATCTCTCTTGTGTTAAATACACACATAGGGTTCTCTATTTATAATAGAAGAAATGTGGACTAAGTCCAAAATACAAATAAGAAATATAAACAAACTAAATAAAAAATATGAACAAACTAACTAAAGATAAGAGATAAGTATAAACTAAATATAACATCTCTAACACTCCCTCTCAAGCTGGAGCATACAGATTGTATGGACCAAGCTTGGAATAAATAAACTCAATTTGAAACATATGATCTGTCTTCAAGAGTGTGCGACAAACAGATGCGCAATCACATGTCGACAAACAACTAAAAGCAATTTATGGACAGTGGTGGACAACTGTGAAACTTCAAATAGCACCATGAAACTTCAAGTGGGGTGACTTTGACAAAATAGCACCATCAAGTAAGGATGAGGCTTGCATCAAAACTACAGGGATTGCCATTACTAACTGATGGGGCCTGTAGTGGCTAAAAGCGACAAAACTACAGGGAATGTCATCACTCACTGATGGGTTCTGTAGTGGCTAGAAGCAACAAAACTACAGGGAATGCCATCACTCACTGATGGGTTCTGTAGTGGCTAAAAGCAACAAAACTACTGGGAATGTCATCACTCACTGATGGGTTCTGTAGTGGCTAAAAGCAACAAAACTACATGGAATGTCATCATTCACTGATGGGTTCTGTAGTGGCTAAAAGCAACAAAATTGCAAGGACTGCCATCATTGACTAGTGGAGTCTGCCTAACTTGGTTCATACTCCCCCTCACGACGAACGGCGGAAATGACAGCGCGCCGATGACAGACCGTGAAAGTGGAAGATCATAATGAGCTCTTATTCATCAAAGCACCCAAAAATCCAAAAACAAAGGGTTGGTCATAATTTTAGTGTTGAAATTTCTTGGTGTTAACCACTAACTGTCCTTGAAGACCTTTCAGAAAATATAAGATAGCGGAAGCAATAGAGGTAGGACTGGCAATAGATTGTGACAGCAGTGACTGATTGCAGTGGCAGCACAAGCAGCGGATGGCAAGAAGGTCCAATCGGTGCAACACGAGAAAAGGGAATTAGAACCCATTCGTGGAGGCATACACCAGAACGCAGATACGAGAGGAAGATTCTACAATGCGAAAGTGTGCGGCGAGAAGACGAAGATACTGAAGACAATGACGATGGCAGCAATGGCTGCTTTGGAGGGTCATACTGGAGAGAGGAAGCTCTGGTGAGAAGACTGGCAGTGGTGCAGTGTGATTCCGACACCGGAACAGCGACACGTGAACAGTACGCGTTCGAAATCTGTCGGAGAAAGACGGCGCGTGGAGGCGCGTTGAGCGGAGACGATGGCTGGAGACGGTGGCCGGAGACGGTGCCAGCGACGGTGGCCGGTGACGGACGGCGGCAAAGGATGATTACCGACGACGAGTAGCGGTGATGCACAGTGGAGGCAGTGGCCTTTCTTGGCTGAAGCATAATGACATAGGTTGAAAGACTTTTAGTAGGGGCTGCCGGCGACCATGGCGGACGGCCGCCGGGAGACAGCGAAGACAATGGCTAAAGAATCAGAGAACCTTGCTCTGATACCATGTGAAATACTGAAAGAGATGAGGGGAAATCTCCCTTGTGTTAAATACACACATAGGGTTCTCTATTTATAATAGAAGAAATATGGGCTAAGCCCAAAATACAAATAAGAAATATAAACAAACTAAATAAGAAATATAAACAAACTAACTAAAGATAAGAGATAAATATAAACTAAATATAATATCTCTAACACATACTAATTACAAAGTGATAAGATCCACATTTAAAAGTATAAAGGCGCACAAAAAAACCAGGACAGCACAATAGTAAAGAGCAACTATTATATACTCCGTAATCACAGATGAGCTTAAAACACTAAAAGAAAGAACAATACCTTTTCATACAAACTTTTTATATTCAGTTTAACCCGAAAGTACTTTTCCAGAATTTCTTGAACGACAGACTTCTCATCCTCGTCCCGTAGCCTTTCTGCCAAAAGATAATAGCCATCTTTGGCCAAATCTTCATTAGAGTTACCAAATCTCTGGGTACGATCAGCCCATCGAAACAAATCTCGAGGTGTGATAAATCCATGTTTGCCAGCAAAGACCCGGCTACTCTGTCTGTGCAATCGAAGATCCTTCATCACTTCAACCATTTTTTCAGCATGACCTACATAGATTTTACATCTATCCTCCAGTATTTTGCTGAGCTTGTTGTCTGGAATTTCACCAACATGAATCTCAACAAAACGATTACGAAATGCCCGGGACAACATTTTGCGGCCACCATATAGTGTAGGCGGATTTTGAGTAGCAAAAAGCATAAAGTTTGGATGAGCTTGAATTCTTTCTTGCAGCTCAGGAACAAAAAGCTCTCTGTTATCATCAAGCAATCGATTAAATGCCTCTAACACATCAGATGGAGCCAAATTAAGCTCGTCAAGTACAATCCAGTGACCATTTCTTACAGCTTTAACCAAAACACCTTCATTAAAAACAAGCTTTCCAGTAGTGTCAGTTATATAAGAACCAAGATACTCCTGCAAATCAGTATGTTCATGATTGTTGATTCTTACAAAATCATGACCAGGTATTGCAGCAAGATACCAAACAAGGCTAGTTTTCCCACTGGATGTGGGACCTTGTAAGAGGATGGGATATCTCATTAGAACTGCACGCGCCAAATTGCCAAGATGCTCTTGTACATATTTAGTTTGAACATAGTTCCCTGAAGATCCATCAGATATGGACTTCTCTAAATAGCGGGAAAGATGTACAAGTGGAGGCATATGACCTCCTAACAGAAGAGATGATATTTTTTTCCTCATAATTTCAGCACTAGATCCATCCAACAAAGAGACAAAAAACATATTAAACCCATCATATAATGTCTTTTGCAATCCAAATTTTCTTTCTGCCTTCTGCATATACTCCAGAGCACGATAAAGAGACCTTAAACTGTACTGAGGTTTCTGGTTGGCACCATCTTGCAACCTCTCTTTAGATTACTTTTTTGCTTTTTTATAGAAAGTGTGAAATAGTGAAAGAGATGAGGAGAAATCTCCCTTATGTTAAATACACACATAGAGTTCTCTATTTATAATAGAAGAAATATGGGCTAAGCCCAAATACAAATGAATATGTAAGTATAAAATAAAATAAAATAAGGACAATGTTTCCCTTATAAACATATAGGGACTACGTTTCCCTAATAAACATATAGGGACTATGTTTCCCTAATTAACATAAACACAATCTAAACTAAATATAATATCTCTAACACTCCCTTGAGCATACAGATTGTATGGACCAAGCTTGGAATAAATAAACTCAATTTGAAATATATGATCTGTCTTCAAGATTGTGCGGCAAACAGATGCACAATCACACGTCGACGAACAACTAACAGCAATTTATGAACAGTAGTAGACAACTGCGAAACTTCAAATAGCACCATGAAACTTCAAGTGGGATGACTTTGACAAAGGAGAACAATGACAAACTCCAGGAATTGGATTGCTATCAAGTAAGGATGGGGCTTGCATCAAAACTACGGGATTGCCATCACTGACTGATGGGGCCTATAGTAGCTAAAAGCGACAAAACTACAGGGAATGCCATCACTGACTGATGGGGCCTATAGTGGCTAAAAGCGACAAAACTACATGGAATGTCATCACTGACTGATGGGGCCTGTAGTGGCTAAAAGCGACAAAACTATAGGGAATGCCATCACTGACTGATGGGGCCTGTAGTGGCTAAAAGCGACAAAACTACAGGGAATGTCATCACTGACTGATGGGGCCTGTAGTGGCTAGAAGCGACAAAACTGCAAGGACTGCCATCATTGACTAGTGGAGTCTGAAAGCCTAAAACCTGGCTGGAAACATACTCCCCCTCACGACAAACGGCGGAAATGACGGCGCGTCAATAATAAATCGTGAAAGTGGAAGATCATAATGAGCTCTAATTCATCAAAGCACCCAAAAACAAATATGACAGATTTGACAAAGGGTTGGTGAAATTGTTTCAACCCATAATTTTAGTGTTGAAATTTCTTGGTGTTAACCACTGACACTCCTTGAAGACCTTTCAGAATAGAGAAGATAGCGGAAGCAGTAGAGGTAGGACTAGGTGTTGGTGCATCGGTGGCACAAGTGGCGGAGACGGTGGCCAGAGACGACGGTCGGAGACAGTGGCCGGAGATGGTGCCGACGGCGGTGGTCGGAGACAGTGGCCAGAGACAGTGGCCGGCAGTGGCGGATGACCGGCGACGGTGGCCGGAGACGACGGCTAGAGACGGTGGCCGGAGACAGTGGACAACTGGCAGGTGGCGGCTGGTGGCGAGCGGCAACGGGCAGTGGCGGCCAGCAACACCGGACAGATGCGAGAGAGAAACTAGAGATTGCCCAGGTTGAAAAGTAGGTTTGGCAGCCCTCTTCTGTCAAAAGAATTGAATAGGAAATCGTAACAGGGCTATTTATAACTGAGGAGCGCAACAGAAAACAGGCCCAAGCCCATCTGACAACCGCCCGGCGTCACACTTTGCCGCCCGGCAGTTCACCCTAAATCGTGCCACCGCCCGGCGGTAGGGGTCTACCGCCCGGCGGTTTCCCTTGTGCTGCAAAACCGCTCGGCATTAGCGGTCTGCTGCCCGGCGTCCTCTGCTGGTGTCTTGTCCTCCCGTCGGACCGCCTGGCGTCAGGGGTCTGCCGCCTGGCGGTTCCTAGACTCTTCTTTTCTTCAATTTTTCTTCATTTCCCTTGAGTCTAAGACCTTCTTTTTCGTCCCCAATCTTCACTTTCCTCAGATTTGCTGCAAAACAAGCATAATATCACTAAAAACAGCTTTTGACTCTCAACTGACTCATTTATTGAGTTTTACTTGATTCTAAGCTCATTCTAAGCAGTAAAGGGTGTAATTTAGTCCAAAATAGCATATGAAAATAACGGTTTTTCAACCGTTATCACAACCCCAAACTTAGAAATTTGCTTGTCCTCAAGCAAAACAAAACAAAACAAAACTTGGCTTTCTACACTTTCATCCAATGATTCAACATTCCTAAAGTACATGATGAGACTTACTCTATTTCAAATCATCAGTGAGATCAAATCAAGATGCATGCATGTTCTCTCCTGAATTTAGCTCACACTTTCCTTGACAAATGTCACATATTATGAATGATCATTCCACTAAGCAAAAATGCAATCATGAAATTTAGAAGTTCTCACCAAGCAAGTGTTTCACTCAATCACTCAAGTGTTTAGGGTAGCACTCCACTCTTTATTATTCACAAGTTACATGAAATAAAATTGCCTTTCATCTCAAACAATCAAAATCATCACATGTAAATGTCATCAAAAGGACTTTTCCAAGGCTTGTAATGAGGATGGGCTATCAAGAAAAATTGGTTTTTCTAGATCACAAAATCTTTGAATCAAGAGAGCTCATTTATCATTCAAGGTTCAAGTTTAACTCTCTTTCTTAACCAATCTCACTTGTCCTCAACTTCTTCCCTTTTTCTTTTATTTTTACATTGAGCTCACCTTTCATGATTTTTCTTTTTCTCATGTATTTTTTTTTATTCTCAAAACTTGAGCTTAATGCTTTTCTTTTGCCATTCAAACTTTCCCCACAACCCCAAACTTGAACCTTGAATATACTTACAGTCATTAACCCAATTCAAAGTAAATAAATTCAACACAAGGGTTTTCATTCTGTTTAGGGCCAAGGTTTAAAAAGGGTATAAAATTTCAAGCACTTTGGGTAAAATTTGGCTAAAGGGCTTTCAACAATGGCCTTGATCATATGACATATACATGCAATTCAATCAATCATCAAGACTTAGGCAATATCATTCATGCTTTCCTGTGAATAAATTCATATAACAATAAAACTCTGAAGCTCAATACCTCACACAACATGCTTTCTCACACACATTCATTCATACACCCTGCTCAGCATCAAGACCACAATCATAATTCATCACACGTCTGTTTCACAGGATATCAACATGCAATACAACTCAATAATCATTCACATCAGATCATCATTAAACAGACTCCTCATGCAATTCATTTAGTCAAACATCATCAGAAAGGTCTTCAAGCCAAGCAGACACACTAAATTAAAATTTAACCTATTCTAAAATTTAAAGTGCAAGAGTAAAGTAGAAAATCTAGGTTGCCTCCTAGTAGCGCTTGTTTAACGTCACGAGCCTAACCCAAACCTGTTTAGCACTTGTCAGTAAGTGCAATCCTTTCAACACCCTTCAGTAGGTGTACCTTCCGGGTATCCTTCAGTAGATACCAAAAGCTAGCATCCCTCAGTAGATGCTACCCAAAAATTGTTCAAAAATTTTAAAATTTACATGTTCAAAAGAAAAATAAAATAAAAATTGTCTTAAAATACAAAATGTGCTTTTCAACAATCAACTCTTCTTCTTCACATTGAATTCTTCATCATCCCACCACCTCAACTTTTGTCTGTCTACTTTTGGAATGACAGTGAAATATGGCCTTCTAATTTCAACCATTCCTTCCTCTCCGATCTTCCTGTTGACAATCCATTTTCTGTTTTTGTATCTAACAGCCACACCTCGCAGAAATAGTTTGTCCTTTGAGTGAGGTGACTCTCATTTATCTATCTTTTCCTCCTCATGTGCCTGCAAAATAGTACAACTATTAAGATGATCATTACCTGTGGTAGTTTCTTCTTTTCCTGCTTCTCTTCTAGCCCTTTTATATCTGGATCTTTTTATTATTCTCTTGTCTCTCCTTCAGATCCATTATAGGCTAACACTTGGTCTTGATCTCTCAACACTATTCTCCCGTCATAGACACGTATCATCATCTGAGAGGTCCTCATGAACGGTCTTCCTAAAATTAATGGAATTATTCCATCATTTACCATAGCCACTACTATGAAATCAAAAAGAACTCAAACTCCTCAATTCGAACAATTGCGTCTTCCACCATACCAACAGGTTTTTTATAGATCCATCTGCAACTGTCAGGGTAGTGTGAGCTGGTTTTAATTTTAACCCTCTAATCTTCTTGAAATCACTGAAGGGCATCAAATTAACACTTGATCCTGAATCGATCATGGCTCTTCCTATATCCACATTATTGATCACACAAGGAAGAGTTAAGTTCCCTAGATCCTTCACTTTTTGTGGATGGTCTTTCTTCCTTGGTTTGACAAACCGTGCCTGATCTTCCTCTTCTTCATCAAGATCAATTATCTCTTTCAGACCGTACTTGATCCTCTTATCATACTCAGGAACTCGTGGAATTGTTCTGGGAATAACAGTCACCCGATTAAAGATTTCTCAGAACGGTTTTTGGTGACTCTCCTATTCCCTTTCCTTTTTCTCTTCTTTCTCTTCACAATTCTTCTGCTCATTACATTTATTATTACGAATCATCTCCTCCTCTTCATCTTCACTGCTCCCAATTTCGATTATTTCTTCTATTGCCTTCCTTTTACTTCTTGTCATCACAACTTTGCACTCATCTTTTGGGTTAACCTCAGTGTTAGCCCGAAACTGGTTCTTCTCTGTGGTGTCAACCCTTTTTGACAGTTGCCCAATCTGTGTCTCCAATGCTCTAAAACTAGCTTGGTCACTCGCTTGTTGAGAATCATTGACTTTCATAAATTTATCAAATCGGTCAGTTAGTTCTCTGACAGTCTCCGTCAAACTGCTGACCTGCTGCCATAAAAGTGAAGGTTGTTGCTGCCGGAAGCCTCCTACTTGCCCAGAAGAATTATTCTGATTCTGTCTAATGCTGGGGTGGTTCTTCCAACCTTGGCTAGAATTGCCTTGGTTAAAATTACCCTGCTTGAACGAGAATTGATTCCCTATGTAGTTGACATCCTGCTGCATTTCTTCAGGAAAAACACATTTACCATTGATGTGGTCACCACCGCATAAGTCGCAAAGTTGTTGAGTCTGAGAAATATTTCTTAACCCTGTTCGAAGTTCAGAAAGGACCTTTGTTAGCTTGTCCAATTTTTGGTTAAGAAGATGATTTTGCGCGGCCATTGCGTCATTAGCAGGAAGATGCAAAAGTCCTCCTTTCTGTGCGCCCCTCTCACTTTGGGAAACTTCATTTAGGGCCATCTCCTCGATCAAATCATAGGCTTCATCTTTAGTCTTCCTATTTATATTGCCTCCAGCTGAGGCATCCAACATCATCTTAGACTGAGTATTCAGACCTCCAAGAAAAGCTAGCAAGAAGTTTTATCAAACCCATGGATTGAGGTCTTCCTTAACAGGCCTTTAAATCTGTCCCAAGCCTGTCCGAGAGTTTCTTCCATTCCTTGCTTGAAAGAAGAGATTTCGAGCTTCCCTTGATGAATCTTGGTCTGCGGAAAGAATCTGGTGACAAACTGTCTTGCCAAAGTATCCTAGTTTCTGAACGTCCCTTCAGCAAATGAGTGTAACCAATCTTTGGTGTTTCCTCCCAAAGAAAATGAGAATAAGCTAAGTCTGACCCTCTCATCTGAGACTCCGGCCATCTTAACAGTATTGCAGATTTCACCAAAGATAGTCAAATGTTTCTAGGGGATCTCATTTGACAACCCGTGAAACTGGTTGCTCTGGACTAACTGGATGAGTGCAGGGCTCATCACCAAATTTGTGGCATTGTCCACTGGAATGACTATGCTGTTGAAATTCAAGGGACCCACAGTGTTTGCTGAGTCCCCTAGTGTGCGTCTTGGAGGAGGTTGGTCCGCCATCTCCTGTCTACCTTGTGCAGAAAATTCTGGTGAAGATTGCAAGATTGTTTTAGGAGAAGGAAAGTTTGCACGTGCAGAATGTATTACTTTCATCCCTCTCCTGTCTGGTAATCCCTCGAGAAGAGGTTGCTGATCTTTCCTGCTTCTAGTGTGTATTCCTTCCTGCATACACAAGAAAAATACCCCTAAAAACACTTTTACAGAAAAATAAAATAAAATAAAACAAAATAAAAATAAAAGTATACACAAATAATTACAAACAAGTCAAATTCAGTCAATTCACACTACTTAATAAGTTAAACCTCGAGTCCTCGGCAACGACGCCAAAATCTTGTTAATGGGATAGTAAGTGTATCATATCGTTTCAAGTAATATATATGGTATAACCCATTATCGTTCTTCCCATGAGACTCGAAAGCCTTATCGTTCATGTGAATCAAAATCGTAAGACTTGTGAAAGAAAAATTAATAATTGTCGTGGATGCAAGAGCAGAAAATAAACATGCAATGAGTGATTCAGTTGAGGAGAAAAGAGTATGAATGAATGGAGTTGTTGGGGGTTTACAATTTCATCTAATCCGCTCTCTCTTATTTACTCCTTTTGTTTAAATTGCTTTATTATCTAATTGTTATGCAAACTTTCTTGGTCTCCCCTTAACCCGATCCCTCGGCGAAAAGGGCCTATTACTAATTACCGGCTTGCTATCCCTAGCCTCCCCTAGCAACTAGCAATGCATTACAAACAGAAGAAGAAACAATTGGTCGTCCTACCCCCCTATCCCTAGGTGGTATTGCTTAACCAAGGAATTACTCACCAGTTCATGACATTATTGTACGTCCCCGTATCAATAAAGGCAAATAACAATTACCGAATGAGTTAAACGATAAAAGCTTTAAGCACAGATGAGAACCCAACAATTGATAATAAACGCATATGAAAAGATCATATAATTAAACAAGAGTTTCAATAAAATAGAGTATCAAAAGATTACATTGTTCCCCCAACAACAAAAGGGTTTAGTTCACCATTGTCATGGTGAACCAAGATGAAAATAATGGAAGGTATGGAAAACAAACTCTATATAAGATGAAAAGGAGCCTAAGAATCCAAAAGATCCTCTCCAGAGAGTGAAAAGTAGGTCTGGCCGCCCTCTTCTGTCAAAAGAATTGAATAGGAAATTTTAACAGGGCTATTTATAACTGAGGAGCGCAACAAAAAACAGGCCCAAGCCCATCTGACAACCGCCCAGCGTCACACTTTGCCGCCCGACGGTTCACCCTAAATCGCGCCACCGCCCGGCGGTAGGGGTCTACCGCCCGGCGGTTTCCCTTGTGCCGCAAAACCGCCCGGCGTCAGCGGTCTGCCGCCAGGCGTCCTTTGCTGGTGTCTTTTCCTCCCGTCGGACCGCCCGGCGTCTGGGGTCTGCCGCCGAGCGGTTCCTAGACTCTTCTTTTCTTTAATTTTTCTTCATTCTCCTTGAGTCTAAGACCTTCTTTTTCGTCCCCAATCTTCACTTTCCTCAAATTTGCTGCAAAACAATGCAAAACAAGCATAATATCGCTAAAAACAGCTTTTGACTCTCAACTAACTCATTTATTGAGTTTTACTTGATTCTAAGCTCATTCTAAGCAGTAAAGGGTGTAATTTAGTCCAAAATAGCATATGAAAATAACGGTTTTTCAACCGTTATCATGCGCTAAACGAAATTTGTCTACAAGGAAGGCCAAATTCTACAGATTTTGACAACCCAACACCCCAAAATTCGTTCTAGACCTTTTTACTAATTTCTAACCTTCCTAGATTGATCTATATGATGAATTACACTTGTTTGAATGACCCTAAGTTCTCCTAACATTAATTTCTAATAGTTATGCGTTAAGTTATGATCTAAAACTTCAATTTCAATTACTTAAGGACTCAATTTCTAATTTACCACTTGAAAGTTGTTTCTGCCCATTGTGGTGTTTCTAATAAGTCACAAATGACTTAACTAAGTGACTCTAATAGCCTAATTCAGACCCTAACCCCTAACTCACAAAATCACTACTCTACTTCCCTAAATTTTGACTCTACCAGTATAAGGAACTTAACTGTTTGCCTAATAATCTGCATAACTTGAACTCACAACTCCCAACATACAATTCCCACATCATACACATGTCCATACCAGTCCCTAATTCATATAATCCAAAATCACATAGTTCATAGCACATAAAACACACATTCAAGTATATATATTCATCAGTTCAGTTCAAACAGTTACAACAGAGACTACACATGCATTAACTTGATACTTTTAAACAACATCAACATAACAAAATTACTTCCTACCAACAAGAAAAATCAAACCTAGCTTCCCTTACCTGGAAATCCTAAAGTGCAACTCAAGGTTTGTCTCAACAGTTCCTCACACTTCAAGAGCTCACCCAAACCCTAATGACCACAAAGTAGTGATCAAAGACAACTCTTAGAGCTGAAATTTAAATTAAATTGAAGAGGATGACACAAAAGACACATGCAATCAATCACATTACATGTCTTAGGTCTCCTAATACGAAGAAAGGGGGAAAACAGCTTACCCTATGAAATCGAAAATGTGATCGGTGCAACTCGAAGCCTTTGACGTCAAGATCGTCTAGGCGTTTGCGGAATGAAGATCCTGTGGTTCAATTGAGGAAGAATCTAGAGAGAAGAACAAAGGTTTTGAAAGAGCAAGGGTTAGAGAGATAGCTGTTTTAGTAAAAATGAGATAGACACATTCTAAAACTATCTACTAGATCTGCTGTTGTGTTTTAATTTTCTAAAAACTTAATTTTTTTATTACTTTAATATTATTAAAATCTTAAGATTTTAATTATAGATTATTACAACTATTCATAAACATAATAAAATTATAAATTATATATATCTACAATTATCATAGTCTATTATATTCTTAAGATATTATGTTATAAATCTCTCCATATTATTACGATATACTAATTAATTATCTTATATCTTCAAGAAATAATATTTTATTATATTCATATCTTCAAGAAATAATATTTTATTATATTCATGTAATATAATATTTTTAAATATATTTATTTACTGATGAACTAGGAAGCTTAATAATAACACATATCCTTAGTATTAAATATCATGGGAGACTATATATTTATTTGTGATTTAATAAACAATAAGCTTATAATGATATTATATTAAAAATTAAATTTCAGTTATTCATTCATATTCGACTTAAAATATCATTATTTATTTGTAATAAAAAAGACTTATAAGTTAATATTAGACTATCAATAACTCTTTTTTCTTTTAAGATCCTAGTTTCATATTCAATCACTAGTTTTATGAAATGTTTTAAACATGTATATTTTATTATAATTAATATTTTAATAATATATGGAACTGTTTAGAAAGTGCAATATAATTTTTATATAATTTCTAAAGAATGTATAAATTTTTTTAGTATAACTAGATTTATTGACCATTGAGTCACCACTAATTTAGAGTTCAAACTTTCGTTACATTAACTCATACATGCGTCACATGATTGTTATATTTTATAGTTATACCATCCATTTTAATTTTTAATTTATTAGTGAAATTAATTAATTTCACAATTTATCTTTTTGTTTTTTTTTCTGTATGTAATTAATACCTAAATTTATAATGCTCCCTGTAGCATCGAAGTTTAAGTTTAAGCAACACAAAAAAAACCAAATAAAGCAATTCTGTATGAAATTAACTTTAAAATTATAAAAAGAAGTTTATAAGACATATAATAACCATTGAAATATAAGTTCCCAGTTCAGACAAACCAAGTTGGTCCAGAGATTTTTTTGATTAATTTTATTTTGGTTAAAAAAAATTAAACCCCCATCCACTGTTATGATTTGTCCGGTGATGTATGAAGCAGCTGGAAGGCAAAGGAAAGCAACAATGGCTGATATGTCCTTAGGTTGTCCAATGCGACCAGCTGGTGATAGAGACACCAAAGCCTCCACTTGTGATGGCAAAAAAATAAAAGAAATGTTCTAGCTAGGACAAGGCAAATCTAGAAACAAATCAAGCCATAAGTTCATGGATGAAGATTGTGGAATTTGGTGGTGGTGAAAGGTGTTGATAGTTCATGGTTTTGATGAGTTTATGGTGATGGAAGGTGTGTTTTGTAGTTTTTTAAGAGAGGTTGGGCAACTCTTGGAGGAAGATGGCTAGAGGAGGCCACTTGGGTTGCTCTAGCCTAGGGTGACCTTAAAAGAGTAATATGGCACAAAAATGACAGCACAACTTTACTCTAAATCAAAGGTGATTACATGATGGAGAGCACCACTATTTATAGGCTAAGGTGTCTCAAAATGGGCTGAAACTTTAACCTAAAAGAGCCACCTTGGTTGTCTTGGAGAGCAAGGAGAAATCCTCTCCAATAGGAGGGAGACAAGTGGCAAAAATCCTCTCAAATGATAGTGACATGTGACCACTACCTATAGAAAAACTCTTCATTCCTAGAGTGACACATGGCCACTAACTAGGAGGAAAACTCTCCAATGGGAAGCTTCCACATGTCTAGGACGAAATTCTTCTCCCTTGTTCTCAAAGCTTAGCCAAAATGTTGATCCCTTGGTCAACACACCCATTTTGGAGGTTCAAGCATAGTCAACTTTGGGCCTTGACCCTTTGTTGACTTGTTTGGTGAAAATCCTATTCTACTTGGCCCAAAATACAAGGCCCAATTGAAATCCTACACTACTAGGCCCATAATACCAAACCCAAATAAAATCTAGACTACTTGGCCAAAATACAGAGCCCAAAAAAAATCTAGACTACTTGGCCCAAAATACAAGGCCCAAAATTATTCTAACTCTACTAAATCTTCATTATGGCTTAAGATGGCCCAAGAGAAAGAGTCTAGGCCCATCTTCCATAGATGTCTCCACCACTTCATTAATGTGCTAGGTCATGGCAAGGGGTATGCCATCATTCTCTCCCTCTTGAAAAGGATTTCCCCTCAAATCTTCTTGTTCTTTTATGACAAAAGCCTTTTTCTTATTATTGGTTAATTTATGTATCTTTGCACCAGGATCAAAGATCCATATGCAAGTGTCATCAAACTCAAAACCAATAATCTTATGAGCCAATAACATGTATCTAGATGAATGATTTAAATAAAACCTTATGCTAATTTTAAAAGAACTTACTTGAAAGCTTTGAAGGTCTACTCCACAAAATTGTTTGTGTTTACTTTGAGTTAATTCTATCCTAAAAGGTAACATCAACTCAAAGTTTGATTTGGAAAAATTTTAGGAGATAAAAATAGTGGGAGGTGAAAAAGAAGTTGAAATTTCAAAAGTAAGAAATGGAGTAATGAAAGATGTTTGGATGAATTGAGAAAAGTTCAAGGATTGGAAAACTCCCCTCATCATCTTAGTCTCAACCTTAATTGTTGGAGTGGTAGGGTGTTTTAGTAACTCTTCCTCTTCTTCTTTTATCTCAATCTCTTCTTTTTCTCCCTTTTCTTTCTCATTCCTTTCTTTTATATTTTTCTCCTCATACTCTCTTCTTCTTTCCTCCTCCTTTTTCTCTCTTATTACTTGATCTTCTCTCTCTTTTTGTTCTTTCTCTCTTTTCTCATGCTCCTCTTTCTCCCTTTGTTCTTTCTTCCATCTTTTGTCTTCCTCTCTTCTTTTATCTTCCTTAAATCCTTTTGTACTTTTTCTTGTTTTTCATTAAGAATACTAAGCTCTTCTTCCAACTTAGCAAGATACTCTTCTCTTTCAATTCTTTCTTTTTCTTTGAGAAGGGTTTCTTGCCTTTGCCAAATTTTCAGTGACTTTAGCTCTTTTGCTAAATTTTTCAAAGTGGGTTTACAACTTTACTAGAGTCACTTCCAATTTCATAGGAATTAGTCTTAGACATCCTTAAAGGTTTTCAAAAATATGCCATGCAACAAACAAAATACTTAAATTTCAAAGAAAGTTCCTTAAGAGACTGAAGGAGGCAAAAGACACCCAAGTTCACTTCCAGGAAAGGGAGGTGAATCACAATGGATTTCTTAAATACCAAGCCTTTCCTAGCCAAAGTTTACCTTAGGCACTCTTGAACCAAATTTCTCAAAGGAAACTAAAGTTGAAATTAAAGTTGACACACACTAAGTTATCATAATTAAAGAAAACAATTAAACTAGTTATGCGGCCTAATGATTAAGTTAGAAGAACTTTGGTTCCTCCAACCAACCAACTAAAAACGAAATTTACTAACAAATAAAGGTTCTTGTTAAGAGATGGGATTGGGCACCAAAGGCTCCCCCAAGACACCTAACAAGGCCATGAGTTACAAGAGAAAGAAAAAAAACAAAGAAAGATTACAAAGCCAAAAATTACAACCAAATTAAAGCTACCTCCCAAGGTGTTTCTCTCCTCTCTTTTGGCTACCACTCTAGACTTCAAGCTCCCTTTGGGTCTCCACCACCTAGAAGGCTACCTCTAAGATATTGGATCACCTCACAAAGAGAACCTACACCACACAAAGTAACAAAAGCCAAAATTGTGCAAGAAGAAACAAGGGATAAAAGCAATAAAAAGGTCCAAAAACAAGAAAGGCTTTGCTAAAGGAATTTAATTATGACAAAACTAAGAAATCCAAGAAGACAAGCAAGAAATTAAAGGTTAAGAAAGAAAGGTTAGCACTCAAAAGAAATCCTAATGAAAGGTGCTAGAATAGATTCACAAAACAAAAACTACTAGAAGAAAAGTGAGTGGTTCTTGTCTTTTGGCAACTTTGAGCAAATGGGGCACTAAGGCCACTCTTTTAACATCATAGCCAAGGCTTTTAGCCACTGGAAAGTGAAGATAAAAACCCAAAAAAGTGAGAAAAACACGTTCCAAAACAGATTGCACAAAAACAATGGTAGTGGTCTAAGCACACAATATTTTTCAGCACTTTTTAGGCTTTCTTTTGGTACTCTTTTGAGGCCTTTTGCTTAAAAGCTTTTAGCACTTCTTTTTCCACTTTTTTTAAGGTGCAAAATAAGACCACCACACACTTGGAATAGAGGTGATTTATGGGTTTTAAAAGTCACAAAGACAAGAAACACAAAATCGAAGAGAATCCTACTAGAATAAAAAAATGGAGTTGAAAACTAGAAACATCAATAGGGAATTTTTTTTAAGAGCATGCCAATGATCTAATGGCAAGTATGAACCCAAAACATCAAAGATAAGACCCTCAAATAGTTGTATATGGTGCAGTTTTGCAAACTATGTTATATTTTTTTTTTGATGATTTTTCAAAGTTACTAGAGAAAATTGACAAGAAAAGAACTACACATGACTCTAGACAAACATGGATGGATTAAAAAATAAAAATGACTCAATCAATGAAATTCACCAAATATAAATCAATAAAAGACCCAAAAAAACAGTAAGGAATGACTCAAAAAAGAAAAGGCACAAAATAGTAGCCAAAACTAACAAAACATAACTTGGAAAACGCTAATGACAGCATTCTGGCAGCACTGACCTTTGCTCAGTGTTTTACTCATAACTTTCCCTACAGAAGTCCAAATGAATTGATGTTTTTTTTTTGTTTGAAACTAGACTCAAAGGGCTTTCTTTTGAGTATTTTTCTGTATTTTTTGGACAACTAAGCTAGATGCAGTTTAAGTTTCAAAATCGTCCCAGTTTACTGCCAGAAAAACAAAATGATAGATGGAAGAAGAAAACACAACAAGACAAGTAAGGAAAACAATAAACAAGGAAATAACAAAGGATCAAAACCAAGAAGCTTAGCTCTTTTAAGAACCAAGGCTCTTGATACCAAATGATGGCAATGCTCTAGCTAGGACAAGCCAAATCTAGAAACAAATCAAGTCATAAGTTCATGGATGAAGATTGCGGAATTTGGTGGTGGTGAAAGGTGTTGATAGTTCATGGTTTTGATGAGTTGTATGGTGATGGAAGGTGTGTTTGGCAGTTCTCTAAGAGAGGTTGGGCCAACTCTTGGAGGAAGGTGGCTAGAGGAGGCCACTTGGGTTGCTCTAGCCTAGGGTGACCTTAAAAGAGTAGTATGGCACAAAAATGGCAGCACAACTTTACTCTAAATCAAAGGTGATTACATGATGGAGAACACCTCTATTTATAGGCTAAGGTGTCTCAAAATGGGCTGAAACTTTAACCTAAAAGAGCCACCTTGGTTGTCTTGGAGAGCAAGGAGAAATCCTCTTCTATAGGAGGGAGACAAGTGGCAAAAATCCTCTCAAATGGGAGAGTGACATGTGGCCACTACCTATAGAAAAACTCTCCATTCTTAGAGTGACACATGGCCACTAACTAGGAGGAAAACTCTCCAATGGGAAGCTTCCACATGTCTAGGACGAAATTCTTCTCCCTTGTTCTCCAAGCTTAGCCAAAATGTTGACCCCTTGGTCAACACACCTATTTTGGAGGTCCAAGTATAGTCAACTTTGGGCCTTGACCCTTTGTCTCCACCACTTCATTAATATGTTAGGTCATGGCAAGGGGTATGCCATCAACTTGCTTATCCATATCAGCAGTTTCCTATGACAACAACAATACATGTTTTGAGTTTGAAATCCAGCCCACTTTAATAAAATTTTCATTAATATGATTTTTTGATAAATTTTTATAAAGTTTCTCATTCATTAATGAATGTTCTAATTCTTCGATTATTCGTTTTATAAATCATACATGTCCATTTAGTTTTATTTTAAAAAATGTAGCATGCATGCATACCATGAGAGAATCCAAAAGTTGAGTCTTAACAGGTCCAGATGCCACAGCATTTGCACGAATATTATCCTTTGCCCATTCCAATGCTATGTTCTTTGTGTTGATTCAAAGCTCCTGAATAAATTTATAGATGCATCTTGATTACCTTCTGCAACTCCAATTTCTCAAGGTATACCATCTAATTACAGGGATATATAAAGACATGGAAACGTACCTTTGGAGGCTGCATAAGCAGTACAAAGAGGAAAAGCTTTCAGACCTGCAATAGAGGATATGAATACTATGTTGCCGTACCCAGATGCTTTCAGAAGTGGGTGTGCTAGTTGACATAGATGGAAACACGCCTCAAAATTTGTACCCATTATTATCTGCTACTTCTGCAGTATAATCTAAATGGCTCTTAGTTGAAACTGTTCCTGCGTTGTTTATCTGTACAAAACAATTCACCAAGTCTAGTCAATGTAACCATATATCATGTAATGTAGAAACCTTATGATGGAACGAAAAATTGATTTTATATTTTGGATCTATAAGATAAAAACTCAAGAAAAGATCTAAATAAAATTCTAGAAAAATCTTATCTTTAAGAATTTTATGATAAAGTATAAAAATATTTAGAAAGTACTAAACTATAAGATTTTTAGATAAGTTCATATAATGTTTAGAACAATAGAAATGTTTTAGAAACTTTTAGAGAATGAATTATAACCCTTAAATTAATGTTGTAATGACAAGATCCTAATCATTGATTGAGAATGTGCCATCAATATAAATATGGGTGATATATTTGTAATGGGATCATATGTAATCAAGTCAAAAATTAGAAGCACTCAATATTACAACAAACATTTTCCTTTCTCGAAATCTTTTAACTTCTTCCAATTTTTAAACACTTCCTTCATGCCTTTAAAGTTTCATCTCAACAAAGCGGTATGAGAGTCATAAGATCTTCATAGAAATGACAAATATCGGAGTTCCCTTTCAAGTCCTGATGCTTACCAAGAGAAACTATGACAATTGGAACTTAAGGATGATAACTCTCCTTTGTGCATATGATGTGTAGGACGTGGTCGAGAAGAACCACACTGAGACAGAGAATGTAAACTATTAAAATCTGTTTTATTTTTTTCAGAATCATAGCTTTTTATTAGTTATATTTTTTCATTATTTAACATATTATAATTATTGTGAATAATGGGTATATTCCTGAACCAAAGGTATTTAGTTGTTGATAACGGTTTAAAAACCATTATTTTTATACTTGAATTTGATATCAAAACACACCCTTTATGACTTAGAATGAGCTCGAAATCATGCCAAACACCTTAGTTAGGTTACAAGAGAGTCAAAGGTGATTTTTTAGAGATATTATGCTTGGTTTTACATTGTTTTGACAGGGTTTGATGAGAATTGAATGATGGTAAGTGAAGAAGGAAGGACTTGGACTTACGAAAGGGTGAGAAAAGATGCAAAGGAAGAGTCACGACCACCGCTCAGTGCCAATTCCAGCGCTGAGCGCCAGCTTCGTGAAGATGCCACTGTCTAATGCTTGAGCGACGACGCTGTGGGGAGAAAAGAAGAATCGCCCACCGTTGAGTGCAAAACTAGCGCTGAGCGTTGGCCTTTGCAGATTGAGCCACTATCTGACGCTTGGGCGAGACCGCTGAGCGTTCTACGATACTGTTGCCCACCGCTGAGCGGTGAAACCAGCTTTGAGCGCTGAACTTATGGGCCTGGGCCAAAATTATGTTATTTGTCTGTATTATAAATAGACCCAGTGCGACCCAGAGAGATATATTTTGGCAGACAAAGACGTCAGAACAACTTCTACACTCCTTGGAGGCGGCTTTTGGATGCTAAGGCTCCAATTTACCAATTCTAGGGTTTATTCTTTCATTCCTTCCATTAAATCCATATAGTTTCACCATGTCAACGGTGAACTAAACCCTTTGTTGTTGGGGAATAATGTAATCCTTTTGAAACTCTCTTATATTGAATTATTTCATTCATATGCTTTTATTATCAATAGTTTGGGTTTTCTTTTCTGTACTATAAAACTTGCATCATTTAACTCATTCGGTGTCATGATCTTTGATTTTGTTGATACGGGGATGTACGGGGAGATCTAGAACTGAAAAGAATTCTCTTGATTATGAAATATTACCTAGGGATAGGAATAGGACGGTCAATTGCTTTAAGCTTCTATGATTACTGCATTAGTAATTACTAGGGAGACTAGGGATAGTAAACTAGTAATTATGGTAATAGGCTCTTTTCGCCGAGGGATCGGGTTTAGAGTAATTTAGAAAGTTGCATGAACATTGATAATAAAGCAGAATTTAATAAGAAAAGTAGATATAAGAGGGTGGATTAGGATGAAATTTTAAACCCCAATAACTCCATTCATTCATATCTTTATTTGCCAATTGATCACGTTTGCATTTGCATGTTTAAGTTTGGTTTTTGCATTACAACTACAAATTATTCTTCTTTCAAGTCTTATGCGATAAATTCACAGGAACGTCTAGGCCACTAAGTCCCTTGGGAAACGATATCTGGACTTACTGTTCTATTATTACTTGATACGATCTCGTACACTTGCCAGGGTCTTAATAAGTTTTTGGCGCCGTTGTCAGGGACTCGTGGTTTAACTTTTCTATTAGTGTGATTTTGATTAAATTTGACTTGACTTTTGTTTTTGTTTTATTTTTATTTTTTTATATAAAAGTGCTTTTAAGGTTTTTATTTCTTGTGTATGCAGGAAGCAATTCACACCAGAAGCAAGAAAAATCAACCTCTTCTCGAAGGATTCAGTGACAGGAGGGGGAGGAAAGTCAGAAGACCATCTCGTGAATTGTTCCCCTCTCCTGAAAGACTTGTACAATCTTCACCAGAGGTTTCTACTCTTGCAGACACATCAAATGTTGTTGGCCTGCTACACTTCAATAGTATTGCCATGCCAAGGGACAACACAATAAATATGGTGATGAACCCTACGTTAATTCATCTGATGCAGAGCAACCAGTTTCATGAGTTGTCGAATGAGAATCCATATGATTATCTCACCAGTTTTAACGAGATATGTAACACAGTGAGGATGAATGGAGTATCAGATGACAGGATAAAACTTAGCTTGTTTCCTTTTTCACTGGGAGGCAATGCTAAGTTATGGCTAAATTCCTTCCCAGAAGGAAGTTTTACTACGTGGGAGACTGTGGCATCTAAATTCTTGAGTAAATACTTTCTGTAGTCAAAAGTCACTCAAGGAAAGTTGGAGATCTCTTCATTCAGACAGGGTATGAAGGAAACCCTAGGGCAGGCATGAGAGAGATTCAAAGGATTGATGAGGAAGACGCCTGTTCATGGGTTTGACAAGACAACTTTGGTTCTTGCATTCCTTGGAGGTCTGAATACACAGTCTAAGATGATGTTAGACGTTTCAGCTGGAGGTGATATTAAAAGAAAGACTGAGGATGAGGCCTATGATCTGATTGAAAGCATGGCTGCAAATGAGCAGGAGACCCATAGTGAGAGGGGCGCAGCAGTCCAGAAGAGGGTAGTTCTCCATCTACCTACTGAAGATGCATTGTTAGCTCAGAATAAGCTCCTCACTCAGCACATTGATAATTTGTCAAAGATTCTTTCCCAACTTCCAAAGGAGATTAGGAATGTGTCTCAAGCTCAACAACTTTGTGATTTTTGTGGTGGTGACCATATTAATGGTCAATGTGCCGTCCCTGATGAGACACAAGAAAAGGCTAATTTTATGGGTAATCAGTTCCAATATAGATAGGGTAATTTCAACAAATGCAACTATAGCCAAGGTTGGAAGAATCATCCTAGTATTGGACAGAGTCAGAGTAACCCATCTGGGCAGACAAAGGCCTTTTCAACAATAGACCACAACAACCACCCTTATGGCAACAGGTGGCTAGTTTTTCGGATCATTTTAGAAGCCTAGATGATAAATTTGATAAATTCTTGAAGGTGTATGACTCACACTTTAAGAGTCATGAGGCTAATTTCAGAACTCTAGAGATGCAAATTGGCCAACTATCAAAAAGGGTGGAAGTCCAGAAAAGAACCAATTTAGGGCTAATACTGATGTTAACCCTGAGGAGGAATGTAAAGTTGTGGTGAGCAGGAGTGAGAGAAGAGCAGAAAAAGAAATTATTGAGATAGACAATAGTGAGGAGGAAGAAGAGGAGGTGAGAGAAGAAAAAAATATTATTGAGCTAGAGAGTAGTGAGGATGAAGAAGAGGATAGGAGAGAAAAAAATTGTGAAAAAGAGGAAGATAGAGAAAAAAAGAGAAGAGAAAGTCATTGTGGGCAATTTAGAGACATTTTTAATCAGATGACTATTATGCCTTTAATTGAAGTACTCCACCAGGTTCCAGTTTACTCCAAGCAAATAAAATACTATCTTGGAGAGGTTATATGATGGCAACCCCTTTAGGGACTGATGGGTGTCGCACCCCATGCAAATTAATTAATGTGCATAAAGAATGCAATATAGACTAGGAAGTGACTCCTAGGTCGTCTCTCAAGGACCAAACTGTGGTTCAGGAATTAGGTCAAACACGTAGTGTGGGAGTTTGTGAAAGGTTTGTAAATGTGGATGAATTAAATTAAAACTAGATGCAAACAAAAATGAAAACAGAAATATAAACATAAGTGTAAAAACAGAATCTAATGCAGAATAAAAACGGTTGATCATTAACTCAATTACTATGCTTCAATCACAGATTAACGACAAGTACCCACTACTCTAATCCAAATCCAACACGAATCACCCAACTAAGCGAAGGCTAATTCGGTCTTCAGAATTGTAAACTAAGCGAATGCAATGCACAAATTCAATCAGTTTTGCACTGTTACAGTCTAATCAACTAAGCGAAGATTTAACACCGATTAGGCAACTAAGCATATAGCTAATCGCAGGCACAAAACAGATTAAATATTGAGCCAAATCAGAGCAGCAGCATGGCAATTAAAGTGAAGAGTCTCATGAATAAACTACTCTAACCTCTAATGCAGCACAACTAACTGACTAAGCGAAGGTTAGTCATGCTATCCTAATCGCGAACTAAGCGAACGCAATACACCTATTCCATCCAATGTGTTCTATACAGATCGATCAACTAAGCGAAGATGCAATCACTAATTGGGCAACTAAGCGTATACCCATTGTAAGAACACAATCAGATTTCATAGAATGTCAGGCAGAGCAGAATAAACACAAGTACGGTCTGTAAATCTCAAGGAAACAAAGTAATATCGTTAACGACCAACCAACTAACCTAAGCTAACATCGCAATTAAATTATCAACCGAACAAAATAGACAGCATTTAAGTGAACGGAAACAATAAACCAATACATTTAAAACGCAATACAACTGGAATAAAATGAAATAAAAAGTGCGTGAATCCAATTCAATGCAACGAGTTAGCTAAACAACAAATGAAATTCATCATGGAATCAACACTTAAAATAAAATGCGTCAATAGTGAAATGAAATAAATGAGCTAGTTGCTTTAATTAATGCAGTCCAATATCTAGAACATTTAAAAGCCTCTCAGTTGAATATGGAAAAAGATTGAAAGTAAAACTTAGTGATGCAAACCATGTGCGCTTATTCTCTCATTAAATCACCGTTTGTAGCACTTCTTTCAAAAACTAAAAATTGCTCCTAAAATCCATCACCACTTATGCTAAAGAAAAAATAAAGTTGCATCAGTGCTTCTTCATTAAGGACGTGGCATCAGGCGTGTACTCTAGCCCATGTCCGTGATACCTCCAGTTGCTTCAGGTCTGTGAGCTTACATTGTGGCAGTTGTGTCGTACTGCTTCTAGCTCCCCAAATGAGAGTGGCGGCTTCAGCTCTTAAAATTAAGCGTGAATGACCTATTCCCTCTGCTGGATGTGGACGTGGTGCTCATGGGCCGTGCTGCCCATTTCTCTCCAACTTAAAGAATCAACATGCTGCACCTCTAAAGCTCAAGTCAGTCAACAATTGGTCTTCCTTTGGGCCGTAACATACTTCCTGGATGCAACAATCTGTTGGGTCATTGCAGCTCTTCTCTTGCTGCCAGCTGCTGGTCCGTGTATGGGCTGCAACCTGCTGCAGCGTTTGTTGTGGATCGTGGAGTGTGTAGTGCTAGACGCGTGATGGGTTGTCCGTGAGTTGTCGCTTGAAGCTTCCTTTCACTTACGTGTTTCTACAGTTATTGGGCCAAGTTGCTTACTTTTCCAAGCTTGACGTGGACCTCATTCCAAGCTGCTGGTTACACCCCTTTCTGCCATGATGGACCTCCTTGCAGCTACTGGATGTAATCTGGGCCGTGGAGAGCTGGATGGTTGTTGCTGTAGATGGCTGCAACCTGCTGGATGGTGCTGGGCCGTGACCATGAAGCTGCTGGGTTTCTTTTCTTCTGCTGCACGTGAGCACCCCTTTAGGAGGCGGCTGAACCACTTCTTCTTTGCTTCCAGCACATCATTTTTTAAAACCCAAATTGAATGACTATGCGACTTCTTTTAAGCCTGCCGGACGCACCACTTTCATACTGAATCAGCAGCCCACTTTTCTTTAATCACAAATGTGTCCTCAAATATTAATTTCCCAAGGGTCTTGCTAGATACTAAGTCCAAATAAAAAATGAAATGCAAGTGGGTGGTGGTTCCACGACATTTAATCTCCAACTGTCTCAAATTGTATTTCCAAAATTTTCCCTACAATTAATAATGCAAATAATTAGCTCGGAATATTCAAATTAAGCACAATTAGCAAAAACAGGAAAATACCGGACATTTAAGCACAATTCCCTAATTAATTATAGCACAATAAACTAAGTGAAGTCATGAAAATATTGACTCATGAGGGACTTTCCATCCAAAGAAGTACCAACTTCACACTAAGACCAAGAAAGGGAAGTTGAATACAAGCTTAATCTTTTCTTTCTACGCCTTAGCATGTTCTTTTAAAAACTAAATATTTTGTCATTACTTTGTAGGTTGTTAATAAAGATGGAAACCATGTGCAAGGCATCATAGAAAGCTCATCAAGATAAGAAAGCAAAGTAGAAAGGAACTTACACATGAAGTTGGCCCAACCAAAACTTATTAGCGCTTAGCCATTCAAGAAAACCTTTTTCTTCATTGCAACACGTGCTCCGCATGGAAGTCATGACCAGCTGGACAACTTCATCTACAAGCTTCCTTTAAGTTCATCACGTTTTTAATAAGCAAATACATTAGCCATTCTATAAAAGCTTTCTCCATCTATAAAAGAGAAGCTTCATTCCTTGTAATGGTAACTTGATTTTGAGTAATGAAATTTTGTTGAATTATCAGCCATTCTCTCATGTTCACCTCTGTACCTTGTTATCTTGCACCTCCTCTAGCTTTTTTCCCTTTTGGAAGGCTATCTGAGCTAGAAATCTACTAAACATTCATCCAAACACCACAAAACATTTCCATAAACACCTTTAGTGAAATTCGGACTTCATCTTCTTCATCAATCCGCTGCTCATCTCTGCGTCCTGGAGCACTTCCTTGTGTGTCATGGAGTTGCTTCCATCATTTGGCATCAAGAGCCAACTGTTTCATCCCACGCATTAAGAGCTAGGTGCTATTTTCTTTTGAATTCTCATCCTATCATGTACTGTTCCATTATGTTTTTGCGTTAAATTTTTTTTTCTCATCCTTACTTCTGTTTGTTTTTCTGTTTCTGTGAATGTTTGATACGTTTCACTATTCCATAGCAATTATTCATCATTTTAATTAGTGCTTTTGAGTTGTTTGAGTTCAATTCCAACTTTCACTTTAATTTCGTTTTGTCTTTTGTCATGTGTAACTTTGTTGTTTTATCACTATCACTTATTTTTATTCTATTTCTACCATTTTCTTCTGTCTTTCTATGTGAACGAATGTCGTGATAGCTCATCTTTGATCGTATAAGCACTAAGACTTTGTCTAGCTTGGATCAGCGGAGCTTATGCAGTGATCACATGGTTCTCTGTTTTATAACTCTACATCAACGACGTTTCTGGTTTAATGTGGCAAAATCTGTTTCAACCAGATTTCATGATTTTCAAGATTGAAACTAGTTTTTTTTATGCTTTTACATCAGTTTTAAGTGTTACGATTCCAGATTTATCAATAATTCTCAGAAAGCATAGTGCAGTTGAGTAAATTCTGGTTTCAGTCATTGTTTTGAACGTTGACACTGCAATTCATTTTGTTCTCTGTTGTGCAAATTTTTCAGCCACATTCCATTGTAGCAGTACAGTTTTCTTGCTGTTTCACCACATCAGATTTTTGATTTTGCAAACTTGGATTGGCAAAAGCTGGGATTTACCTTCTAAACGATTTCCATTAATTAATCACGTCTAAAAGCATTCAGAGAAAGCAATTATAGCCCTGCAATCCAATTTTGAAAAGCACAATTCAGAAAAACATATAAACCTATTGTTCATTGAAGCATTTTGTCAAACACTTGTGCATTTATATCAAACAATTTGCAGCACAGATTTCGGCCACTGCTTTTGAAATTTTATTGCTTTTATAATCTGTTCTAGACCCTATCCTAGGTTCCTTTTGAGTGCTAGCTTTTTCTTCCAGCCCAAAATTCATTAGAATTCAACTTTGCTTGACTTCCACCATGTGCTGTTATCTTTTTCTGCATTAAAAACTGGTGCATTATATTGCTGTCTCACTCACGGTTTTTGTGATTTCTTGATGGGTTTGAACATTACATTGGTGGAATTCTAGCATACAGCTGAATCTTATCAAAGGGGTAGCATCTTAAGAAGTGGAGGTCTTGCTAACTGGACTTCAAGTGGACTTCAAGAGGGATTCAAGTGGGTTGTCCAGCCACCTTTTTCAGCAGAAATACAACATTCCAAATTTCCATTTCAGCATTTATTTTGCTTTTACAACCACACTTGGCTTTGTTTACATAGTTCTATATTTCATTGTAATATTTGCCTTTCTATCACGGAACCTTTGTAGTAAATTGCTCTTTGCTTTTGAAACTTGAGTTACTTGGGAAAATGCTTATCAAGCAATTCCAAGTGCTCCATTAAACATTGTAATAGTCTAGTTGTGCATCTTAGTGTGGAAGTGTGTCAAGTGGCTCCAAGTGTCATTTGCACTTTCACATAGGGTCGTTGTCTTTTTTCCATTCATTTCATATTTCCTTTAATTTTGCTTGTTGATTATTTGTGTTCTACGTCTCTGTGATAGCTAGCTGCACTACCATATAGACAAAACTTCGTTTACTAGGTGCATCTCATACTTACATTCAAAAAGGTTTTGAAAGACTTCTATCTAGAAACTTAGGTAAGAAACGTCAGGAGACACTCTGGCTAAGGAAGGACAAGGTTTCTATGCTTGTCTATTGTGACTCACCTCTCCTTCCTGGGAGCTATTAAGTTTCTTCACCTCTAGAATCTTTATAGAAGTCATTCACCAAAAACAAGAAAATCCTCTTTTCAAAAGTTTTGATTCATACTTGTGCAAGGCTTTCAAATCTTTGTGAAAACACTTTCTCTACTTCACAAGCATGAGTCACTATAGTGTTCAAGGAAACATCAATCAAGATCAGGAGAACATAGAGTTGAGAGAAGAACTCAATAGAACTAAGGCTGAGTTGCATGAACTAAGGCAAATGGTCATTAATCTTACTCTCAATCAAAGAGGGCACACAAAAGGAGATTACTCTCATAGGCAAAACCATGAACATGATGATCATTCACAACATAGTGATCACCATAGTTACCAACCTTATAATCACTATCAATGCCCTCCTAGGCGTCATCATAACCATAGAGACCATAATGTGGAACCTAAGCTTGACCTTCCCCCTTTCTATGGAAGAGATAATGTTGAAGAATAATTTGAGTGGGAGATGAAGGTTGAACAGATTTTTGAGTGTTACCACATTGATGATAGGAGGAGAGTATCCTTAGCCACTTTAACCTTTCAAGGTGCAGCCCTCTATTGGTGGACTTCCATCGTAAAAGATCAAAAGATGCATGACGACTACACCATCCAATTATGGAATGAGTTGAAAGCAGCCTTACACAAAAGACATGTCCCGATCTATTATGCTAGAGATGTTATGGACAAGCTCCATCGACTTCAACAAAGAAACATGAGTGTTGAGGAATACAGGCAAAAGTTGAAATTACTCATGTTAAGAGCTGGGATAAAAGAAGAGGAGAGATTCACCATAGCTAGGTTTCAGAGTGGATTAAACTATGATATTAGAGATAAGGTAGAACTCTTACCTTACTTAGATCTAAATGACTTTGTCCAGCTATGTGTGAGAGTGGAAGAACAACTTAGAAGAAAAGCTTCCACTAAAAGGACTTACCTTACCACCTCCGAGTATAGGAAAGATCATAAGAGGGAGGGTAGTCCAATGAGGTATGAAAAACCTCAAGACAATGAAAAACAAAACGAAAAAGAGAAAGTGAAAGGTAAAGAAAAAGAGAGAGAGCGAGAACGAAATACCCCTCACAAAGAGTCTTTAAAAGAAACAAGGGGTAGATAGATGTTTTAAGTGTGGAGAGAGAGGTCATTATTCTTATGAGTGTCCTCACAAAAGGTCTACCTATCTCTTGGACCAACAAAGTGAAAATGAAGATTCTTCTAGTGACTCGGATACTTCCATATCTGAGGAAGAAGCCTTACCTTGTGAAGGTGAGTTATTGTTGGTCAGAAGACTTCTTGGAAGTCAAACCAAGGAGCTAGAACAATCCCAAAGAGAGAACCTATTCAGAACAAGATGCAAAATCTTTGCCAACATGTGGTTCCTCTTCCAATTGTTGTAGTTCTAGAGTGGTACACAAATTGGCCTTACCTACTATTCCTCATCCCAAGCCTTATAAACTTCATTGGATCACAGAGGATTAAGAAAGAGTAGTCAACACACAAGTAATCATACCAATATCCATTGGCAAATATGAAGAAGATGTTTTATGTGATGTTGTTCCAATGGATGTTGGGCATGTATTACTTGGTAGGCCATGGCAATATGATCATAGTTCCACTCATAATGGCTATACCAACAAAATAACTTTCCTCCATAAAGGAAATAAAATAACATTGATTCCTCTTACACCTGAACAAGTGAAAGAGGATGAGATAAAAATCAAAGAAAAACTTCAAAAAGAAAAACATGAAAGAAGGCTAGAAAAACAACCTTCTCAAGAAAACAAGAAGGAGACCAAGGTATGCATGTTATTAACTCCTTCATTAGCAAGTAAATACCTTGACTATTCTTCTTCTAAAAAAACATCGCTTTGTTTCTACATTTCATCATAGGGAATGTTCCAAACAAAGTGACAACAAAAAGGCCAAGACTTCTTCTCCTAAAACTTTTGTCAAAAAGACTTCATTTCATATTCTTCTCTTTGTATATATCTCATTCATCATACTCATTTTTGCTATTTTTTGTAGATATATCTTTGACCCAGGTGGAAGATAAGCACCAAAGTTGTACTTCTCCTTTCTTCCCCATTTGAGGACAAATCGTTTTTAAAGAGGGAGGGAATGATGGCAACCCCTTTAGGGACTTTCCATCCAAAGAAGTACCAACTTCACACTAAGACCAAGAAAGGGAAGTTGAATACAAGCTTAATCTTTTCTTTCTAAAGTCTTGGCATGTTCTTTTAAAAACTAAATATTTTGTCATTACTTTGTAGGTTGTTAATAAAGATGGAAACCATGTGCAAGGCATCATAGAAAGCTCATCAAGATAAGAAAGCAAATTAGAAAGGAACTTAAACATGAAGATGAGCCCAACCAAAACTTATCAGCGCTTAGCCATTCAAGACAACCTTTTTCTTCATTGCAACATGTGCTCCGCATGGAAGTCATGACCAGCTGCACAACTTCCTCTACAAGCTTCCTTTAAGTTCATCATGTTTTTAATAAGCAAATATATTAGCTTGCATTGCACGACTCACAAAGCTTTCTCCATCTATAAAAGAGAAGCTTCACTCCTTGTAATGGTAACTTGATTTTGAGTAATGAAATGTTGTTGAATTATCAGTCATTCTCTCAAGTTCACCTCTGTGCCTTGTTATCTTGCACCTCCTCTAGCTCATTTCTCTTTTGGAAGACTGTCTGAGCTAGAAATCTACTAAACATTCATCCAAACACCACAAAACATTTCCACAAACACCTTCAGTGCAATTTGGACTTCATCTTCTTCATCAATCCGCCTAAGATGAAAAACAGGACTTTCTTGTGTGTCATGGAGCTGCTTCCATCATTATAGATCTTGAAGAAGAAGCTGAAAAACAGGACGTTTGTACACGGCCTATGAAGAGAAAACATCCGCCTAAGATGAAAGATCCAGGAAGTCTTACTCTTCCATGCATTATTGAATATGTGGATGTAGGGAGAACTATTCTAGATTCTAGGTCTAGTATTAATATGATGCCTTTATTTTTTCTAAAGAAAATTGGAGGGCTAACATTGAAACCATCTAATCTTTCTGTGATGGTGGCGGATGGGTCTTCTAAGAGACTTGTTAGTGTGGTGGAAGATGTGGTTATTCGTATTGAGCATCTTGAATTTGTGGTCGATTTTGTAGTCATGGATATGGAGACTAATGAGAGGATTCCATTGAGTTTTGGAAGGCCTTTTATGAACACTGCAAAAGTGATTATGAGTGTCGATGACAAAACAATTATGCTGAGGGACCAAGAAAACAAGTTGATATATATGGTTCTAAAGAAAAGCTCACACGAATACAAAAGAGGGCCAAATATAGAGTTTTAAGGGGAGAAACTACAATTGGAGGATCTGAAGGTACTAACAATAATAATTGTAATATTTTGCAGGTACCTAAAGATGAAGATATTGATAAAGGAAGCATAATCCACTTGGAGGACACACCATTCCAACCTGGTTCAAAGGTAAAATACAAGAAGAAGGAGTGGATGGTGAAGAGGCATATAAAGACTGGAGAGGTAGAAATTGAAGATGTATACTCCAGAAGAGTCAAAAGGGTGGATAGAAGGAAATTGATGAGTTGGTGTGATGAAGACATCAACATCGATGCGAAGACATGAGCTTTACTGGGTCAAGCTAATGACATTAAAAGAGCGCTTACTAGGAGGCACCCTAGTTGATCCAAGAACAATATCTTTGTAATTCAAATTTTAAATCTTGGTGATGTAATTATGAACAATTTTTAAATTTCTGCATATTGGGTAGCTTCTACTGAGGGAAGCTAATTATTTATGTATCTACTGAAGGATACAGGTAAGTATACCTACTGAGGGGTGTTGGATAACACTTACTGACAAGTGCTAGAAAGGTTTGGGTCAGGCTCGTGACGTTAAACAAGCACTACCTGGGAGGCAACCCAATTAATTCTTATTTTCATTTTAAACTCTGTTTTAGTTGCATGTTGGGATTTGAGTGTTGCATGAGAGTAGGGAAGTGCATAAAATGGAAAATTGAGAGTTGAAAGTCAGTGCTACAGGTTACAAAAACGTGAAAAGAAGCAAAAAAAGGGGGGAAAAATTTTTAACACCCACCGCTCAGCAGTAACCTAGCGCTGAGCGGTGGCGTCGCAGACTGCAATATGGGAGTTTTAAATGGCTCAGCATTGGAGGCCCATCTGCACTGTTTAAACACCCCTTAGGGCTCACCACGCGTTCTCTGCAGACCTAAACACCTTGCTTTCACTCTGAAGAGCTTTTCAAATTGTTTTCCTCTACTTTTACCATCACCCACTCACTAAAACTCCATAGTTCATCATTTTTCCACCATTCCTTTGTCAAAGTTTGGGGTTGTTGGTGAGAATATTGCATTAGGAAGCATTTATCATCATTCAAAGGGCATTTGCAAGCATCTAAAGTATCTCCACTCAAGTAAGTCATGCAATATCATTCTTAGGGTTTCTAGAATTGAGATTTGATGAAGAACATGTGTAGAAACATGAAAAATTAGGGCTTTTGATTTCTATGCATAATTTGATGAAATAGAAACGTTTTGAACCGATTGAATTGCATGATTTTGGTCTGGAACTAAGCAATCTGTTATTGGGTGGAGATTAGAGGGGTTTAGGCTTGGGTTTGAAAATTTCCCGTTGCCACCACTGAGCGGTCAGTTGACGCTGAGCGGTGGGCGACAAATTTTGTTTTTTTTTGCCTTATTTTGAAGATGCAGGTGGCGCTGAGGGGCCCTGTTTTGCCCTCAGCGCTAGACAGTGGTTGAATGACATATGTTTGATGGTTTGCTAACCTTTAATGGTGAATTTCTTTGGTCTTTTGAATTATATTTGATGTAGGAATGACATCATCATCTTCAAAAAGAGTAAAGACCGTGGGGAACAGGAGGAAGGAGCCAAAGAGGCCACAAAAATTTTATTCTCATAGATTCCTCTCTAGGAAGCATGAACAACACTTCCTAATTGTTCAAGAAAGGCGCTTGCTAATGGAGAGGAAAGCTATATGGATCACAGACTTGGCTCCTCAGTTTGGTGCAAAGTTAGAAAGCAAAAACTGGGAGAAGCTGGCCACGTACCCTGCACCGGCCAACATTGAAGTGGCAAAGGAGTTTTATACTAATGCTTTGTTCAGAGGAGTGAACATGGACAGGTATACCAGTTATATTCGGGGGCAGATCATTAGATATAACCCTGAAACTATTAACAGTTTCTTGGGTATTGTGTGGGTTGGTGAGTAGTGTCATATGTACTGAATGTGAGGGAGTGTTCAGACTATGAGGACATTGAGAGGGTGCTTTGTGTACTGATAACTGTTGAAAAACAATTATTTTAATGCTTCATTTGAGATCAAAATACACCCTTTAAGGCTTAGATTGAGCTTAGAATCAAGCAAAACACGTAAGTTGAGTCAGTTGAGAGTCAAAAGTTGTTTTTAGAGATATTATGCTTGTTTTGCAGCATTTTTTATGAAGATGAAGAATGAGATTGAAGATGGAAGGTCTTACACTCAAGAAAGAAGAAGAAACATGAAAAAAATAAGAGTCTAGGAACCGCCCAGCGCCAAAATCAAATGTTTGGCGGCCAAATGAGAGGGGCAGCCACTGTCTGGCGCCCAGGTGGTGCAGCTAGGTGATTTTGCGATTAGAGGCAAATCGTAGGGCGGCGTAAATCGCTGCCGGGTGGTGGCGCGATTAAGGGGAAACCGCCGTGCGCCAAAAGTGTGGCGCCGGGCGATTGTTTGCTGGGCTTGGGCCTAAATTCTGTCACGCTCCTCAGCTATAAATAGCCCTAGTGCGAGTTTAGATTCATTGTTTTGACAGAGAGGGGCGGCCAGACCTAATTTTCACTCCTTGGAGAAGACCTCTTGGATGCTTAGGTTCCTTTTTATCCAATCTAGGGTTTGCTTTTCCATTCTTCCATCATTTTTCATCTAGTTTCACCATGACAATGGTGAACTAAACCCTTTTGTTGTTGGGGAACAATGTAATCTTTTGAAACTCTCTTTTATTGAAACTCTTATTTATTTATATGCTTGTCGTATGCTTTGATTATGAATTGTTGGGTTCTCATCTGCGCTTAATGCTTTTATCGTTTAACTCATTTGATGATTGTTGTTTGTCTTTATTGATACGGGAACGTACGGTACTTTCATGAACTGGTGAGAAATTCCTTGATTAAGCAATACCACCTAGGGATAGGGGGTAGGATGATCAATTGTTTTTGCTTCCGTTTATAATGCATTATTAATTACTAGGGGAGGCTAGTGATAACAAGCCAGTAATTAGTAATAGGCTCTTTTCGCCGAGGGATCGGGTTAAGGGTAGACTAAGAAAATTTGCATGACAATTAGATAATAAAGCGAATTAAATAAGAGGAGTATATAAGAGAGAGTGGATAAGATTAAATTGTAAACCCCAACAACTCCATTCATCCATAGTCTTTTTCTCGTCAATTGAATCAATCGCATTTGCATGTTTACTTGTTGTTTCTTGCATCCAAACCAATCACTTTTTCTTTACAAGTCTTACGATTTCATTTTGCACGAACGATAAGGCCTTCGAGTCCTTTGGGAAGAACAATATTGGGTTTACCAATTATATTACTTGAAACAATCTGGTATGCTTGCAAGTTTTGTTAACACGTACCTAGAGGGCATTTCCATAGGAATCTAAATGGTGTGCCTATCAACATCAAAAGAGCTGACCTGACACCCCTGGCTAAACATTGGATGGCATTTGCTCATGCCAACGCCCAGCCTTGTTCCCATGTTTCTGATATCACTGTTCACAGGATCATGTTCATCTATTGTATGCTGAGAAACATGAATGTGAACATTGGTGAGGTCATCGCTAATGAAATTCAGAGTTGCGCTGCTACTGTAAGCAGCATAACACATTGGGTCATCCTTCTCTTATTACGCACTTGTGCCATCAGGCTGGGGTAGATACTTCTATTCCACCATTTGAGAGGCCTAGGAAGGCCATAGATGCAGCTTTTTACAAGCAGTTTTGTGGAGGAGATGAGGCATCTAGACCAGTGCTTCGGAGATGCCCTAGAAGAGGAGAAACTCAGCAGGATGAGCCAGCACAGCACGCAGAGCCCTTCCAGATAAGAGACATGTACATGTCTATGATGGAGGCTAGATTGGAGGCTATCTGTAGAGGGCAGGTGGCCACAACTGAGATGATAGTAGGCTTGTACGACACACAACCGATGCACAGGTGGACTATTGACGAGTTCCATAGTGCTATGGCATGGCCCCAGGAGTAGGCACAGGGGAGTGGATCTAGAGTAGCTGAAGCTCCAGTCATGGATGATGATGATGAGGATGATGACTTTGAGGATGCAGAGGCTGGAGATGAGGAGGATTCTGATGACAACATGAGCTGATATGGCATTGTTAACTGTATGGCAAGTGTACCATATCGTTTCAAGTAATAAAAATGGCAAAACCCATTATCGTTCTTCCCATGAGACTCGAAAGGCCTTATTGTTCGTATGAATAAAAAATCGTAAGACTTGTGAAAGAAAAATTAATTGTTGTGGTGAATGCAAAGAACTGAAAATAAACATGCAATGAGTGATTCAGTTGACGAGAAAAAAGTATGAATAAATGGAGTTGTTGGGGGTTTACAATTTCATCTAATCCGCTCTCTCTTATTTACTCCTCTTGTTTAAATTGCGTTATTAACTAATTGTTATGCAAACTTTCTTCGCCTCCCCTTAACCCGATCCCTCAGCGAAAAGGGCCTATTACTAAAAACTGCTTGTTATCCCTAGCCTCCCCTAGTAACTAGCAACGCATTACAAACAGAAGCAAAAATAATTGGTCGTCCTACCACCCTCGCAAGGTGGTATTGCTTAACCAAGGAATTACTCACCAGTTCGTGACATTACTGTACGTTCCCTATCAATAAAGGCAAATAACAGTTACTGAATGAGTTAAACGATAAAAGCTTTAAGCACAGAATGAGAATCCAACAATTGATAATAAACGCATACGAAAATCATATAATTAAACAAGAGTTTCAATAAAATAGAGTATCAAAAGATTACATTGTTCCCCCAACAACAAAAGGGTTTAGTTCACCATTGTCATGGTGAACCAAGATGAAAATAATGGAAGAAATGGAAAAGAAACCCTAGAAAAGATGAAAAGGAGCCTAAGCATCCAAGAGATCCTCTCCAGAGAGTGAAAAGTAGGTCTGGCCGCCCTCTTCTGTCAAAAGAATGAATTTGAAATCGCAACAGGACTATTTATAACTGAGGAGCGCAACAGAAAACAGGCCCAAGCCCATCTGACAACCGCCCGGCGTCACACTTTGCCGCCCGGCGGTTCACCCTAAATCGCGCCACCGCCCGGCGGTTTCCCGTGTGCCGCAAAACCGCCCGGCGTCAGGTGCTGCTGTCTTCTCCTCCGGTCAGACCGCCCGGCGCCAGGGGTTTACCGCCGGGCGATTCCTAGACTCTTCTTTTCTTCAATTTTCTTCATTTTTCTTGAGTCTAAGACCTTCTTCTTCGTCCCCAATCTTCACTTTCCTTAGATTTGCTGCAAAACAAGCATAATATCGCTAAAAACAGCTTTTGACTCTCTACTGACTCATTTATTGAGTTTTACTTGATTCTAAGCTCATTGTAAGCAATAAAGGGTGTAATTTAGTCCAAAATAGCATATGAAAATAACGGTTTTTCAACCGTTATCAAGCATCTACTGATGGATGCCAATTGTAGTAGAACAGGGGTTTATTTTTCTTTTTCCTTTGTAATTTGAACTTTTAGAATTGGTTGAATTCTGTTGAGTAGTGTAGGAATGTTTGCACTTGCCTGAACACCTTTTCTGATGGTGGTTTGACTTGTTTTATTGCATGATGAGTTTGCTTGATGATGCTTGATGTGGATGACGATTGAGACTGTTTTACATGCATATATCCAGGTGAATTGTTCACAAGTTGTGTGAACCGATGCATGATGAGGTTATGATTGTGATTATGATGCTATGCAGGGTGTATGATTGATATTTAAAGTGAGCATAGTGTGAGATTTTGAGCTCCAGAGTGCTTGATTGATATATTTTCTATTCACTTGAGAGCATTAATGATTTTGCCTGAGTCTTTTTGATTGATTAAATTACATGTTTGCGTCATATGATTAAGGCCATTTTTGAAAGCCCTTACATAGCCAAATTTTCGTCCCAAAGTGAAGAGAATCATGTGTTCTACCCTTTTTGAACCTAAGCCTGAAACACTTTGAAAACCCTGTTGAGAAAAATCTTTACCTTGAGTTGAGTTGAGAATAACTGTATGGTATTGATAAAGGTTCAAGTTTGGGGTTGTTGGGAGAATTAAAAGGCAAAAGAAAAGCATTGAGCTAATGTGTTAAATGAAAAAGCATGAGAATAGAAAAGAAAAGAAAGAAAAAGCATGAAAGATAAGCTCGATGCAAAAGCAAAAGAAAAATAAGGAAAAGTTGGGACGAGTGAAATTGGTAAAAGAGAGTTTGTGCTTGAACCATGATTGTGTGAATAACTCTCTTAACTCAATGATTTTGTGATCCGGAAAACCAGTATTCCTTGTTAGCCCAACCTCATTATAAGCCTTGAAAAGACCTTGTGATGACATTTATGTGTAAGAATGTTGATTGTGACAAATGAAGGGCAATTTTGTTTTATGTGACATGTGAATAGTAGAAGGAAGGAGTGACCTCCTGAGACACTTGAGTGATTGAGTGAAACACTTTGCCTAGTAAGGATTTCTGAAATTCATGATTACACCTGTGCTTAGTTAACTGATCATTCATGAAAATATCATCTGTTGGAGATTATATGAGTATGTGAACATTATGTAATTAAGGATGAATTGAAGCATGCATGCATCTTGATTGGATTCCACTGAAGAGTTTAATTGAGTAATTACTTGTTGTTAAAGAATGAGTTTTGAATGTGTTGAACCATTTTGATGATAGGTAGAAGGCTAAGTTGTGATTTGTTTGCTTGAGGACAAGCAAAGTTCTAAGTTTGGGGTTGTGATAATGATCTAAAAACGGTTATTTTTATACTTGAATTTGATATAAAAACACACCCTTTATGACTTAGAATGAGCTTGAAATCATGCAAAACACCTGAGGGGAGAAAATAAGAATCGCCCACCGTTGAGCGGCAAAACCAGTGCTGAGCGCTGACCTTTGTAGATTGAGCCACTGTCTGACGCCTGGGAGAGACCGCTGAGCGTCCTGCGATACTGTTGCCCACCACTGAGCGGTGAAACCAGCGCTGAGCGCTGAACTTATGAGCCTGGGCCAAAATTTTGTTATTTTTCTGTATTATAAATAGACCTAGTGCGACCTAGAGAGATATCTTTTGGCAGACAGAGACGTGAGAACAACTTCTACACTTCTTGGAGGCGGCTTTTGGATGTTGAGGATCCAATTTACCAATTCTAGGGTTTATTCTTTCATTCCTTCCATTAAATCCATATAGTTTCACCATGTCAATGGTGAACTAAACCCTTTGTTGTTGGTGAATAATGTAATCCATTTGAAACTCTCTTATATTGAAATTCTTATTTCATTCATATGCTTTTATTATCAATAATTTGGGTTTTCTTTTCTGTACTAAAGCTTGCATCGTTTAACTCATTCGGTGTCACGATCTTTGATTTTGTCGATAGGCTAGGGATAGGAATATGACGGTCAATTGCTTTAAGGTTCTGTGCTTAATGCATTAGTAATTACTAGGGAGACTAGGGATAGTAAACTAGTAATTATGGTAATAGGCTCTTTTCGCCGAGGGATTGGGTTTAGAGTAATTTGGAAAGTTGCATGAACATTGATAATAAGGCGGAATTTAATAAGAAAAGTATATATAAGAGGGTGTATTTGGATGAAATTGTAAACCCCAACAACTCCATTCATTCATATCTTTATTTGCCAATTGATCACGATTGCCTTTGCATGTTTAAGTTCGGTTTTTGCATTACAACTACAAATTATTCTTCTTTCAAGTCTTATGCGATCAATTCACACGAACGTCTAGGCCACTGAGTCCCTTGGGAAACAATATTTGGACTTACTGTTCTATTATTACTTGATACGATCTGGTACACTTGTCAAGGTCTTAACAGTTGTCTAGGAGATATTATTATGCTTCCTAATATAGCTTCCTAGCCTTGTATATATGAATTATATTCTCAACATAATAATAATATAAGATTCTATACAAAATTGTGAGATGGCATTAGAGCTGTCAAATTCTGGCAACGGCTTATGACTTAGCACACCAAAACCCTAGACGACAACCTTCATTGTTATCGCATACAAAACCCTAGACGATAGCCTTCATTGTTGTTGTGTTTTTGTAGTGCAACCTTTATTGCTGTTGTATTTTTTGCAGTGTTCTTTGTTAGTTGTAACAAGTAAATCCCTTATCCTTGGTTTATAGTTGTATGGACATGGCAGACCAACATGTTCAAGTGGTCAATATTGGATCACAGAACAATCAGAAAGAACTGCAGAACCTCAACACTGCCTACGGATTGAATGTGAAGAATTATTTGAATGAGCCGAGCTTGTTCGCAGAACTTTGAAAGGAAAAGGGAAAGCTAACCACTTGACTGAAGATGCTTCTAAAGAAGAAGATCCCAAATTTACAAAATGGGATGAAGAGGACTCTATGATCATGGCATGGCTATGGAATTCCATGATCCTAGAAATCACTAATACTTGCATGTTTCTCAATTCTGCCAAGGAAATTCAGAATGCCATGGAGAAAACATACTCCAAAGCTAAAGATGTTGCTCAAATATATGATACGAAGGTCAAAACTGTTTCTACAAAACATGGTAAATGTTGAGATTGTTGACAACAAAATATCTATATCACTCTGGTTTTTTATGATGACAACACATTTTTCATAACACAAGTATTGTTGATGTGTTACATGTTCTATTGCTTATTGATTGATATCTTGTTGAACATGTTTTTATGTTTATCTTGATATGTGAATGCACATTTATTGAACTTGTATATGTTACATCATATCTGGTTGCATTACACATTGATGAGTCAATATTTTCTTGACTTCACTTGGTTTATTGTGCTATAATTAATAAGGGAATTTGCTTAAATATCCGGTATTTTCTCGTTTTTCCTAATTATGCTTAATTTGATCAGAAATTCTTATTTTAATTAATTTGAATATCTGAGACTAATTATTTGCATTATTAATTATAGGAAAAGTATTGGTTAATATTTTGGAACTTAAAAAGGAATGCCACATCAATTATATTTCAAGTTAAAGTGAGAAGAGGTGTGAATTTCATATTTGGGGTGCACATGGAGATGGACTTGAATATTGAGCACAATGAATTAATTGAAGGTGTGCTAGCTACCACCTTTGGAACTTACTATTGGCACACAAGGTTATATTCTTGATTGCTATTGGAAAATGGCAGCAACAATTTGAGAAAAAAATATATATAAAACGTTATCAAGCTGCTGCAAGCACGTGAGGGTACCCTTTCCGTTTTTGAAGAAGGGAGCAACATGTCTCAGCCCATACTTTGAAATAGTTTTTGGCTTCATGTATTGAATAAAAAGGCTGCACCCGAGAGAAGAAAGAGCAGCGTGGAAGTCCAACGTGCAAAGGCTGCAATCAACATGTTTCTTCATCCAGAAAGGGCAATGTCCATATGTATTTTTTCCAGCAAAGCACGGTGAACACGAGCCTACACAACAACGCAGTCCAGCTGCCACTCAAGCACACACCGGCCCATGAGCAATTAAGTGAGCAGCTGCAACTCATTCATCTCCTTCTCATGCAAGAAGCTTCCAGCTAGCAGGGAAGAGAAAACCCACGCTTCAGCACCTCTTAACACAACTTCAGCATGGCCCAAGTAATAGCAGCCGCGAGATGATTGATTCATTTTTCTTCATGAAAGCAATGCACACAGCAGCAGCTCACAGCCCATACTTCTTGAAGGAGTTTCCATCCAGCTTTAGAAAGTAGCATTCACGGCCCACATGGACTGATTCATTGTTGGAAAAAAAGCAGGTTGGGTCATTCATTTTCTTCATACCACAAGGCGCATGATCAGCAGCACATCACGGGTTGATTAAATGGCTTAGTGAAGCAGCCCACATTAAAGAGCATCCAAGCGGTCCAGCAGCTTAGGCAATTGCATCCAACGTCCAACAACTCTCACACATCCAAAAGCAATAGGAGGTTCTTGGAGAAATTAAAAGGCATAAGGCCCAACAACAACCTTCACAGACAACACACGCACACAACAACTCACGTCCAAAACTTCAAGCTATCTTCCAACAACACATGTCTAGGAGCACATATGGGTAGCACGTAGCAATGCAAGGGCCCATTGCAAGGAAAATTCCACGGTCCAACAGCAAAGCATGAAAAAGCAAAATATTAGGTAAAGAAAGGAGCCGCCACGGAGAAGAATGTTTTGGCTTTAAAGAATGTAGCGTGAAAAGGGATTTTTCTGATTTCAGAGATGGAGGGTTATGGTTGAAAGAGAGAGAGCACACGGAGAAAAGTAGATGCAGGGACATGAATAGAGAGCTCCAACGATTTATTACTTTTTTTACTTTCTTGCTTAAATCGAAAAGAGGGCTGATTGAACATTTGCTAATGCTTTAACCCATTTCTATTATTTAACAATTGCTAATATCTTTATTGTTCACGCCTCCTTTTATTTTTTTCTTTCAATAGCATTAATATAGTTGCTTAGCCACCATTACACATGACATTTATTTTTTCTCGCAGAAGCAGTTCACGTTTTGGAAGCAGCCTAGTAAATTTATTTTAGATTATTGTTCACGCATTTCATTTTAAGTGTTGAATCCTTGATGAATTTTACTTTTTTGTATTAGTTTATCGTTGCAATTTTTCTAGCATTAAATGATGATTTATCCGTGGAATTCAAGTTATTTACGAAAGTTGGAATGACATTTTATTTATGCTGTTTGGTGCTCCAAGACACAATATGATGCAATTTCTTCTTCGTTCAGTTTATTTTTTTCCGTTCACTATGTTGTCCATTATGTTCGGTTTATTGTTTTCCGTTTACTGTGTTGTCTGTTCTGTTCGATTGTGTTAATTTAATTGTGATGTTAGTTTAGGTTAGTTGGTTGGTCGTTAACAAAATTACGTTGTTTCCTTGAGATTTATTGGACTGTTCTTGTGCTTATTCTACTCTGCCTGACATTCTGTGAAATCTGTCTGTGTTCTTGCAACGGGTATACGCTTAGTTGCCTAGTTGGTGATTGTATCTTCGCTTAGTTGATCAATCTGTATATAACACATTGGATGGAATAGGTGTGTTGCGTTAGCTTAGTTCGTGATTATGATAGCATGATTGACCTTCGCTTAGTTGGTTAGTTGTGCTGGATTAGAGGTTAGAGTAGTTTATTCATGAGACCCTTGCACTTTAATTGTCATACTACTGCTCTGATTTAGCTCAATATTTAATCTGTTGTGTGCCTGCGATTAGGTATACGCTTAGTTTCCTAATCGGTGTTTAATCTTCACTTAGTTGATTAGACTGCATGGTGGATGACTGATTGGATTTAAGCATTGCATTCGCTTAGTTTACTATTCTGAAGACCGAATTAGCCTTCGCTTAGTTGGGTGATTTGTGTTGGATTTGGATTAGAGTAGTGTGTACTTGTCGTTAATATGTGATTGGAAGCATAATAATTGAGTTAATGACCAACCGTTTTTATTCTGTATTTGATTCTGTTTTGCATTTTTGTTTGCATCTGTGTTTTAATTTAGTTTATCTGCATTCACAAAACCTTTCAACAACCCCCCCCACTTCGTGTTTGACCTGATTCTCGAACCACAGTTTGGTCCTTGAGAGATGACCTAGGAGTCACTTCCTAGTCTATACTGCATTCTTTATGCACATAAATTTGCATGGGGTGTGACACCCATCACAGATGTTTTGAAAGAAGAAAACTACATGCACTTTTACGAACTTACATTGTGTGGCATATCTGCAAGCTGTAAGTCGACTTCATTATGGAGGAAGTCTAATTAAGCTCGAGACTATGCACAAATTTTCAGAATAGTGCTACATGAGATTTTACATGAAAAGAATTTCAAAGTGAACTATTGTGTCGAAGTCGACTGTGTGCGCCACGCATTCGACTGTATTAGTTGCTTGATTTGAAATTCTGTTATGCTCATGAACAGTAACGACTATATTTTTAAAAGTTAGTTGAGCTTTGAATGTTTGTCAACTGTATTGAACGAGGAATTAACTTGTTTGACTGAATTGCTACTATTTTGACTTAACTCTTATAGCTGTTTTAATACAATCGACTGTATTAGAAGCGTGTTCGACTGCAAGAGCGTCTGTTTTATAGAAATCTATAAATAGACAAGACCTGAGTTGTTTCAAAGAACTTTAGAGAACTTTTGGAAATCTAACATTTTCATATTTTATGTCAGATTGTTTCTTTGAAGATTTGAGCTCTAAGAACTCATCAAGAAGACGGTTGTGATCTTTCTTTGAAGAGTTTCTGAAGGAGAATTGTGTCGCTCTTATTGCTTGAACAAAATCTGCACAATTGAGGTGTTTCTAAGTTGATCAAGATTGTTGTTGGCATCCGTGGTGATTGTTGAATGATCTGTTGTGACTACAGGGGTTGGACTCGTGGAGTCTGATACACTTTGAGGATTGTTCAAAGTAGGTTGCAGAATCCAGGAGAGGGGATATCTTGCTGCAAGTCTTGCTGTGTGGTTTGCCTATATTTTGGTTAGAGGGTTAGAGAGGTGTTTTATATTTTTGACGTGGAGGTCTCAATAAAAGCCTTGTTGTAAAAACCTTGACCATTATAGTGCATTTGCTTCCTGGTACTAGAAGGACACTATATGTAGGCATTGAGGTCAAACCGGTATAAAAACCTGTGTTTGAATTCTCTATCCTTGCTCTTTTACATTCAGTCGACTTTACAATTCACGTAGTCTACTTCGATTTTCCACTTCACTTACTTTTCTATTACATGCGATTGAAGAAAGTTTGTAAAGTTTTGTACTTTGAATCAAATATTGCGAAAAGACTCTGTGATGGGCTGTCGCAACCCACACAAATTTGATTGCATATGAGAAATGCAGTATAGCTAGGAAGTGACTCCTAGGTCGTCTCTCAAGGACCAAACTGTGGTTCAAGAATTAGGTCAAACACAAAGTGGGGGGTTGTTGAAAGGTTTTGTGAATGCAGATGAATTAAATTAAAACACAGATGCAAACAGAAATGGAAATAGAAATGTAAACTAAATGTGAAAACGGAATGTGAAAGCGGTTGGTCATTAACTCAATCACTATGCTTTCAATCACAGATTAACGACAAGTACACACTACTCTAATCCAAATCCGACACGAATCAGCCAACTAAGCGAAGGCTAATTCGGTCTTCAAAATCGCAAACTAAGGGAATGCAATGCACAATTCTAATCAGTCATGCACCATACAGTATAATCAACTAAGCGAAGATTAAACACCGAGTAGGCAACTAAGCGTATACCTAATCGCAAGCACATATCAGATTAAATATTGAGCAGAATCATAGTAGCAGTATGACAATTAAAGTGCAAGAATCTCATGGAAACAAAGTAATATCACTAATGACCAACCCGACTAACCTAAGCTAACATGACAACTAAATTATCAAAATCGAACAAAACAGAGAATATAGTGAATGAAAACAATACACTGAACAATACAATCGATAAATATTCAAACACAATTGAAGCTATAAAAATGCAACACTTAAGCTTAAACATTAAATGATATTCATAACGGAATCAACAATTTAAAAGAAAAAACTTAATCAGTAAAATAAAATAAAATTACTATGTTGCTTCCCTCGTGCTAGACGCAACCCGTGCACCAAACATCAATTGAATCAAATCGTGCACAAGCGAAGCAAAATACTAAATTATAGAATATCTAAATGAACGTCACTGCAGCTGAACTCAAGCTTAATAAATAAATAAATAAATAAAGAAAAACACAAAGAAAATGAAAAGGAAATCAGCATGCTTTTCTAGAAGAAAATTAAAGGTGCTTCTTCGTTCTAAAAGAAAATATAAGATACTTCTCTCAAAAGAATTCAGCTATGTGCTTCCAATTTAATCACCGTTCCACTACTTCTAAATAAAAAAAAATATATGAGATGTGCTTCAGCCAGGTCGTCAGTTGTTGCTGGAGTCTAAAGGAATTAAGGAACCAATGCCCAAAAGAAATGCTAGCCACAACGTGATTTTCTCCCATTCATTCCATGTCTCCCAAGACGCATAAAGCCAAAAAAAAAAACAAAAGAGGATGTGGCGGCTGGATTAAATTAAATGAAGAAATGCATGAACTGAAAGGCAAGCAGCGTAATGAAGCAAACAACAATAAAAAGTGCTTTTCTTTTCTTCATCCCATCATAGCATAACTTTCAAAACAAAGTTCAAAATCCATGCGGTGGCAGCAAGAAGTAAATGAGTCAGCACTTAAAGAAAAGAAAATAAAAATAATTGCTTCCATTCATCCAATACCCCTCACGGAGAATATGTTCAAAACTTCTCCGGAATAATGTTCCAGCACCAAACCTCTTCAAAAAAATATGGCTGCCCTTTTCAATCACAAATGCCGAGAGTGAGAGAGCTCCAACCAAGTGACGACTGGTAGCTTTTCTAAGAGGCCATGTGTCATAAAATTGGGGTGGGGTCCACCCTAAAAAAGTAAAACCCTAGGGTGCCAAGTGTCCTACAATTTTGGGTCCCTCATAATTTTTTTAACAATGGCCCAATGTGCAAAAGTTTGTCCAAAAAGTTTAAACAATTAAAACTACAATATAACTAAAATTTAAAATGTCTAATTTGAGAGTCTTGAATTTATTTTGTCTCCTTCCCAATGCTCCAAATTGTATCTCCAAAATTTTCCCTACAATTAATAATGCAAATAATTAGCTCAGAATATTCAAATGAATGAAAATAAGAATTTTTGATCAAATTAAGCACAATTAGTGAAAATGGGGAAATACAGGACATTTAAGCATAATTCCCTGATTAATTATATTATAATAAACTAAGTGAAGTCAAGAAAATATTGACTCATCACTCTGATTTTGAAAACTCACCAATTCACCCCCTCTCCCCTTCTTGGTGTTAAAATGAAGCCTACTGTTTACCAACAGCAACAAGACTATTACGGAGTATGTCAATCGACATAAATCCCTATGGATGGAATTATACCATTGCAAAGCCAAGTGCTCAGATGATTCTGCAATGCCCAAAGAGTATATTGAGCAAGATAGAATCTATGTTTTCTTGGTGGGGCTAAACTCTGATTTTAATCAAGTGAGAGTCCAGATCCTTAGTAAAGAAAAAATTGCAAGTACTAATGAAGTAGTAGCTATGGTCAGAAGTGAAGAAAGTAGAAGGGGAGTAATGCTAGAAGCTACAACCATGGAAAATTTAGCCATGATAGCTGTTGGAAGCTACATGGAAAGCCTCGCCACACTCGTGATAAATGTGTGAAGTTGCATGGAAAGACACCTAGTAGAGATTGGGGATCCCAACACCGTGACAAGAAGTGGGGAAAAAAAGGGAGACAACACTAGAAAGGGTGGACAAGCACATATAAATGCTGCAACCAATGAAGAAAACATAGGAGGAGTGCTTCCACTTGACTAGGATAAGGTAGAGCAGATGAGATCATTCCTCACCAAGTTGGATAAGTCACCAGGTAGTTGTTCTTTAGCACATTCAGGTACGTTTGGCGAGTTACTTTCTTTTGGACTTGAGCCTCAGATAAAAACGCTTACACATATTGGATACTAGATTCTAGGGCTACCGATCACATGAAACTCCTACCTAAAAATTTCTCGTCTTACACCCCTTGCCCAACAACAAGAATATATCCACAGTCAATGGCTCTCTAATGACTGCATCTGGTCAAGGAGCAATTTAAATAAGCCCATCTATAACCCTTAAAAATTTCCTTCATATTCCTAAATTGTCTATCAGTTTAGTTTCCTTAAAAAGACTCATACAAAATCTATAATGTAATGCTATTTTTTATGACAATGTTTGTATTTTACAAAACAAGTACTCAAGGAGGACGATTGGACATGCTAGAGAATGGAATAACTTGTATTACTTGGACCATCCAAATCTGCCACCAGACCTGGAAAATAACACCTCTTTTTTCTTTGATTCAATAAAAACCAGCAAGGAAAAGGTCTCCCTACATCACTATTGCCTTGGACATCCTTCCTTTAGGGTCATAATATTGTTATTCCCTTCCCTTCTTAGCAAATTAGATGTGGCAAGTCTCAATTGTGATGTGTGTGAACTTGCTAAGCACAAACATGTTCCTTTTCCAATTAGTAATAATAAGAGCAGTTTTCCCTTTTATTTAATTCATACAGATGTGTGGGGTCCCTCAATTGTCCCAAATGCTTTTGGTGTCTGTTGTTTTCTTACCTTTATAGATAATTATACTCGTGTCACATGGGTTTTCTTACTAAAATAAAAATCTGAAGTCAGCTATGTGGTTCAATGTTTTTTCTCCATGGTAAAAAATCAATTTGGTATTAGCATTAAGAGGATTAGATCCGATAATGCCAAAGATTGCTTTAATCATGGGCTTATTTTCTTTTGTCAAAAGGAAGGCATCATTCATAAGTCATCTTGTGCCAAAAAACCTAAACAAAATGGGATTGCTGAGAGGAAAAATGGGCACCTTCTAGACCAAACGTGAGCCCTTCTTTTTCAACATAAGGTTCCTAAAATGTTTTGTGGGAAGACTGTTCTCACTACCTATTATCTAATTAATAGACTACCTTATAGTATTCTAGCTTCCAAAAGCCCTATGGAGGTTTTGTCCTCTTTTTATCCTAATGTGTCCACATCTAACCACCTTATTCCAAGAATATTTGGGTGTGTTTCTTTTGTCCATGTGCACAGTAGTGATAAAGGTAAACTTCATCCTAGAGCCTTAAAATGTGTTTTCATAGGATACTCGTCAACACAAAAAGGATATAAATGTTATCACCCACCATCCAAAAAATTGTGTCCAAAGCTGTCACCTTTTTTGAACACCAAAGTTACTCCCACCAAGATTATCTTTAGGGAGAGACTACAAGAAATGAAGATGATCTTCTTATGCTCGCTGACTTAATTTTAGGATCACAAAAAAAGACTATGTTGGGGCAAATCGGCAAGTGTACCAAGTCGCACAAGTAATATAAAATGGTAAGACCAAGTATCGTATCCCAGAGGACTCTCGACGCTGAATAGTTGTGTGAAAACAAGATTAATTAAGACTTAAAATAACGAAGATCATGGATTTGTGGTGCAGAAGTAATAAAGAAAATAAATTGCAATTGATCAATGGCAAAAAAGCACAAAGATGAACGAAGGTTGATTTATATGACATGGTTATGTTGTTGGGGTTAGACTTCACCAAGTTCCCTCTCATGTATATAAGAATTCTTCTTTATTCATTAATGCTAACGTCCCTCACGAAGACACTTAAACCCGATCCCTCAGTCAATAAGTCTGTCCCTAATTACCAGTTCATGCAATTCCCAGCATTCCTGGTAAAAAGATATGAAGATCAAGAGGTTAAGACAACTAAGACTCATACCCTCATCCCTGAGCAATATAACCCTTAGGAGTAATTCAACAAGGACCTGAATTGAAAGGAACCTACCGGCACTCATGCAATTCACAGATAATGCTATTGTATAAGCAAGAATAAAGCAGATGAATTACTGTAACAAATAATGAAATAAAGCATATGGAATTAAGAAAAAATTCAAATACATGAGAGTTCACAAGGTTACATCATTCCCCAACAACAAATAGAAATTAGTTCCCCATAGACATAGGGGAACCTATGAATAATGGAAGAAAAGAAAGAAGAATAGAAGACTAAGAATTGGCTACGAGTGTATTATAGGCTCTCTTCTACCAGGGATGCAAAACCTAGAGCCCCAGGGTCCTTTAAATAGTGCCAGAAGTGTCCCAAAGTGCGGCCCGATCCACAAGAATCAAATCTGAGTAGAATCAGGGCCCGATCCACGTGAAATCACGCTCAAGCGTCGCAGGGAGTGATGAGTCGATATTTTATTGATTTCACTTAGTTTATTATGCTAGAATTAATCAGGGAATTGTGCTTAATTGTCCGATATTTTCCCGTTTATCCTAATTATGCTTAATTTGACCGGAAATTCTAATTTTAATTAATTTGAATTTTCTGAACTAATTATTTGCATTATTATTTTCAGGGAAAATTTTGGAAACACAATTTGGGACATTTGGAGGACACCAAATAAATTCAAGACTCTCCATTTAGACATTTTAAATTTTAGTTATATTGTAATTTTATTGTTTAAACTTTTTGGACAAGCTTGTGCACATTGGGCCAAATTTTGACAAAAATATGAGAGACCAAAATTGTAGGACACATGGCACCTAGGGTTTTGGGGTGGACCCCACCCTAATTTTTAGGACATATGGTCCTAGAAAACTGGCAGCCGTCAATTTTGAGAGCTGGCTCTCGGCTGAAAAGGCCTTTTTGGAAGAGCACATTTTATCTTTGAACATGTCCACGGTTATGGATTATGGATGAATGAAAGTAGTTTTTTTTTTTTCCATTTCTTTAATTTTGTGCAGAGGGCTGGAACATTCCTTCCTAATTTCTTGGTGATTTTTATTTCCTTTTCTTCAAGAAAGTGCTGATTGAATAATTTGATATTAGTGTGATGTCCTAGCTTGGGTTGCACACGTGATTCAGTAGGTTGGGTGTTGATTCCGAAATCTTTTACCAAATTTCTTTTCCTAATCACGGTGCATTTCATTTCTGTTGTTTTAATCTGCGTTTCTTTGATTGGAAAAGCAAGAAAAAAAGCACACTTTATGTTTATCTGGGAACGTGGTTTAGGAAGGGCTGGAACGTCCCTTTGGATTTTTATTATTCTGCCACCACTTGTTTTTTTCTTTTACTTAACTTTCGTTAAATGTTACTTTGGAGAAATGGGAAATGAGTCCAACTGCAACTTGTTTTTCTTACTTTAACTTTGAATGTTTTTTTTTACGGAACCTTTGAAGATTTCGTTGGTTTTCATGGCTTGAAGGAATGTTGATTCAAGTTGCTGGAATATTTTACTTTCTATGCATTTCCTTGCTTTAAAAAAAAGTGGTGCTTGATATTGGGTGCAGGCCGCAAGCGATGATATTTGTTTTTGGAAGAAGCTATGTTCATTTATTTTGTTTTGAAAAGAAAATGTAGGTGACGTTTTGGAGAGAATGAAAGGAAGTGGTCATTAATTCTGTTTTATTTTTTTTTTTTGCAATTGAAACGCATTTGTCATCTTTAATTGAATGAAGAAAGGCTTATTCATTTAGTGGTGCAGAGACGGTGCAGTTAATTTGATTCTAGCTGGGAGATAAAACCGGTGCCACTTTTACTTTTCTTTGAGAATGAAGAGCAGCTGATTCAATTTGGTTTCAACAATTAAATTAATTTTCAATCAATGTCATTTGGAGAAAAGAGAGGAACGGTGATGTTGATGGAAGCTGCTGCATATGCTGTTTGGGATTTCCTTTCTTTTAAGCAAGCACACAGCTGAATTTACTTTACGGTTAATTTCATTCAAGCACACAGCTGAATTTAGTTTTTACGGTTATGATCTCATTCAAGCACACAACTGAATTTACTTTTTGCATTTAGACGGAGACATATTCAATTTTGCTTTCAATTCCAAGTTTCACCTTAATTAGATTCATTAAAGCTTTTGCATTTTAAATTAATTATAGGCGTTTTTCTTGAATGCATTTTCATTTCTTTAGTTTAATTATTTCATTTTTATATTATTTTACTATTTAGACACTTTAGTATTTAATGTTTTATTCTAGTATTTTTCATTTTTTGTTTTAAAATAATTTACATTACATGTTTAAGTGTTTTTCATCTTTTTAATTTAGTGATGCATATTAATAATTTTAATTATACTAGATATTTGTGTTTGCTATTTGTGTTTGCTGCAATGTTGGGTTTAGCATTTTGTTTTACTTTGATGTTTTCTAGCTTACACAGTTGAGTTTAATGTCCATTCATTTTAATTTAGTTATTCGTATTCACAAAAACACTTTTCAAACCCCCCCCCCCTTTTCGTGTTAGACTTGACTCTGAACAGCAGTTGGTCCTTGAGAGACGACCTAGGGGTCATTCCCTAGCACTATACTGCATTTCTAAATTGCAATCAAATTTGTATGGGCTGCGACACCCATCAAATTTTAGCACCGTTGCCGGGGACCAACGGTTCGGTTTTAGGTCTTTTGTTGTGTTAGTGTGTGTTGTGTTTTGTGTGTTCGTCATTGTGTATTGCATTTAGGTAGCTTTAGTTGCATATTTTCATTGCATTCTTCTTTTCCCCCTTCTTTCCCATGTCTACCTATTTTGGCTATGTGAGTAATTCTAATTCTGCTTGTGTCTATGATTCTCCTCCTGCTTGTTACTCTGATATTGCTTCTCATATATACTCTGCTGATTTCTATGTTGAGAACAGAACGGTTCCTCCTCCATCTCATGAGAGTGCTCCTAGGGAGCCGTTTCCAATTGATAAGGAGGATATTCGTTGTGTTTTCAACACTGGATTGATAGATTTGCTGCCTAGGTTTCATGGTTTTGCAGGTGAATGCCCATATAGACATTTGGAGGAGTTCTACACCATATGCTCTTCAATGAAACCTCCAGATGTCCCGGATGAGGACATGTTCTTAAGGGCATTTGAGTACTCATTACATGGAGCGACAAGGGATTGGTGTTGTTGTATTACTCCTGGATCCGTCACCTGTTGGGAAGATCTTGAGCATGAGTTTCTTGACAAATTCTCCCCTGTGCGGTATGGTCATAGCAACGATCCTGGGTGGACTGACCCTAGCTTGGGATGGTATGATGCTCCACAGCAATATCAACCATTTCCGAATTCTTGTATACCTTCTCTACCTGTCCAGGAACCACAGTAGTTGCAGTTTCATGGGCCTGCCCAAACAACTCCTCATCCTCTCACTACTTATGAGCCTACATTGAAGGAGTTACTGGAGCAGATGACTATTCTGAACATTCAGTTTCGGCGAGAGAACATGGAGTTTCAGTAGGAGACCAGTGCTTCCATTCAGAGTTTGACTGATCAGATGGGGCAGATGGCCACTCAACTCACTGAGGAACAGTCTTATGTTTCAGAGGAATCACTATTTCAGACTGTTCAGCTTTCAGATGATGTTGGTGCCAGCCACATAGGAGATGGGGAGCAGAGTCATGAGCTTACTATTGTGCCACCTACTTTCTCACCCTCCTATGTCCCTACTCTTGCACGTGCGGAGACTGATGAAGATTTGGAGGACCAGGCAGGTATATGCAGTAATTTTGAGTCAGGTAGACCACTTTCACCTTCCACCACTCTACCAACATTCAGGGAAGTGGAGGTAAACATACCTATGATTGATTCCGTTGTTGATGATTATGTTGTTGATAGGTATGTTGATGTTGATGATATTGATGAGCATGCTTTTGATTTTCACTCTTTGCATGATGAGAAACAACTTTTGCCATCTTGTCTGAATGTTTATTCTCCATGCACTGAACATGAATCTGAGCCTGTAGTTGATATTGTTTCTATATTTGAGATTGATTCATGTTCTGAGGGTAGATCTGAGGGTCAGCCTCTTACACTAGGATTGGGTGTTATACCTCTGCATATCATTTCTTTGGAACCACATTGCACTAACCATGTTGCAGAAGGTACATATGAATTTGATCAACACACACCCATGGTGGAAGACAAAGGTGTCGGTATACACAACAGTTTGAAGATCAATAGGCATCAGCTGAACCTGCTCATCAACAATCACTGCTTCTTAGATCCAGCTCTGGAGGACATCTCCCTGCTTGATCAAATTTGGAGGATGAAGCAGTTCTTCCTTAACACGTCCTTGCTGAATCCGGTGGTGGAAGACATCTCCCTGAAAGTCCAAAATTGGCAACTGCCACCATGATCAAGGGAGTTTCCTCTTTTCCCTTCTCCCCCGTTCCCGCTTTTATTGCACTTGTCCATGATCTGTTGATTGTTCTGATTTCTGATCTTATGCTTGTGACACATTGAGGACATTGTGTAGTTTAAGTGTGGTCTATTGGGGGAGACTCTGATCTGTCTTTGATTAGTTTATGTTTTCCGTGTTAAATTTTTCGTTTTCTAGGTAGTTTTTGTCTTGTTTTGTGTACAGTTTTACATGTTTTCTCTTGATTTCTGGACTTGGTTTAGGTTGTAGACTTGTCTTTCATTTCATTGATACTCTGATTCGGTTGAAATCCTTGCTTTTCTTTGATTGGAGGATGATCATGATGTTTGAGAGGGTGATTGATTGTGATAGAAATACCCTGTGTGAGATTTGAGACACTTTATGTTCTTTCTTGTGTGATATGTCTCTTGATTGCTTGCGCATATGCCTTGGCTTGACTCTTTTTGCTGATTCTTTATTGATATGCATGTTTGAAAATGATAAAGGCAATTTTGTTGTTGAGCCTCTCTAGCCAAATGAGCTTACCCTGTTTTGATCCTTTGATAGCCCCTTTGAGCCTATACTTTCCTCATTTCTTTGTTTTGAAGCTCATACACTAGCCTTAAGTGAAAAACCATGATTACCTTTACCTTAGGGAATTTTGGAGCTTTGGAATTGTTTTGGGAATAAGTGTGGTCTCCCTGGGGATTCAGATGAATTGACTAGTTGGTTCCTTTTCTTGCTTTTGTTTTTGAGAATATGTTGTATATATCTTGCCTTTTAGAGTTGTGTTCTGAAAAGAGAGAAAAGAAAAGAGACAAGATGGAAAAAAAAAGAAGGAAAAAAAAACAAATACAGGAAAATGAAAAAAATAAAAAAAATTGTGTGAATAATGGAGTCAAGAAGAGGATTGAATTAGAGGGTTTGGGTGTTATTTAACTGTGATTTCACTTTTTCCCTATTGCTCCTCTATTTCTTTTGGTTTGTAGCTTCTCATCCATATTATATCCTCCCTTACCCTTGGCCCCATTACATCCATAAACGACCTTTTGATTTGAACATGCATATGTTTTTTAGTGTTGATATTAGAGGCTTGCCAAGTCTGTTGTGTTTGCTTTCTTGAGTGCATTGAGTTCACACTGTTTACCCTAGACACTTGAGAGAAACACTGATAGAGTGCATCTGAGAGCTTCTGTCACTTTTGATTCACCTCTTGAACTGATTGATTATTTTGCCATGCTTTGAACTCATCAGGGAGCTCGCCCAAGAGTGAATCAAGGCTTCTGTAAGGCTTGGGCGCCAGTTTTGGATGCCCAAGCTTCGAGCGTCCGTCGCTCCGGCGTCGGGTCCGTCGCCTGGGGGACCAGCGTCGTTTTCCAGCTCGTTTTTTCACGTTCCTGTCTCCTAGGCTTCGCTTGGGCTTCGGGCTTTCTCCCTTCTTGTTGCCTTTTTGACCCCTTTTGAGCTCCATCTTCATGGCTTTTCACTTCTTCTTCCATTATTGCTTCAATATCTGTCAAAACAAGGGGAAATTGTTATAAAACAGTTAAAATCAACCTCAACTCTCTTATGCATACAATTAATTGAAAATATATGAGGTCAAGCAAGTTTTTAAGTAGAAAGGGTGCTTTTAGTATCAAAATCACATAGCAAATAACGGTATTTTAATCTGTTATCAGAACCCCAAACTTAGAACTTTGCTTGTCCTCAAGCAAACAAACTGCAACTCAACTTTTCAGAACAATCACTACAATGACTCAACCTTTTTTTCAAAACTTTTTCAAGACAAGAATTCTCTTTTATCAAGTCCAGCATAAGATCTCAGTCAAGATGTGCGGATGTTTCCATGCATTTAACAAGTATTATCCTTAAGAATGATCAATCAACCAAGCAGAGATGCAATTAGAAATTCAGAGAACTATTCCTCACCAGGGAAAGTGTGTCACTCAAGCACTCAAAAATATATCACTCAAGCATTCAAAAGTGTCTCACTCAACTCACAGGTGTATGGTGTGGTGTTTCTCTCTGTTGTTACAATGTCACACAAATTAATTTTGCCTGTCATTTAACCACAATCAAACATACTCACAAGCAGGTTGTCGTCACAAGGGCTTTTTTATGGCTTTGTAACTTGGCAGGGCTAAGAAGGAATTTGGTTTTTCTGGTCAGCAAAGTTCCTTGAGTTAAGAGAGACATTTGTGAATTCTTCTTTCAAGAACAACTCTCTTATCCTTTTCCCAGCCTTCCCTTGCATTGAGCTCTTTCTTTTTCTTCTTTGACTTTTTCTTTTCTCACTTTTTCTTTTCTTTTGCCTTTTTCTTGCTTCTTCTTTTGATTGCTCATTGCCTAAAGAGGTGGTTTGTGTCCTGGTAACTCCAAACTTGAACCTTTATCAGTACCTAATAAAATGTTCTCAACTTAACTCAAGGTAAAGATTTTTCAAAAAGGTTTTTCAAGACATGCGTAAGGCTCAAGGTTCAAAGGTTAGAACAAATTGTTCTCTTTCCAATGGGCAAAAATATTTTGAACGCCTAAAGAATAAGGGATATCAAAAGATGGCCTTGATCATGTGGAACCTGCAGGCAAGTAGTTTAATCACAGAAAATTTGGGCAAAATCATTCATGACTCTAGAGTAACAACAATTATTTAAGAACAACTCTAGATCTCAAAACTCACACAGGTAAACTCACAAGTTCTCAAGTTCAGAAAAACAACCTGCTCAATATTTTAATCAAACTCTATCTCAAGCACCTGTCTCACAAATTTATCATGCATCATCTCAACCTCAATCAAACACTAGAATCTCATAAAGCAAAACTTATCACAAAAAACAGGCACAGTTGAATCAAAGCAGTTTAGTTCATTCAAGCAGAGCACAATAAAAATAAATTAAAATGAAATAGACAAAAATAAAAACTAAAACAAAAATAAAAATTGAAAGTTCAGAGAACTGGGTTGCCTCCCAGCAAGCGCTTCTTTAACGTCACTAGCTTGACCCAATAGGCTCATCATAGCATCCGTCAGTAGATGTTGTTAGTAACATCCATCAGTAGATGTTTAATCACATAACATCCATTAGTAGATGTTAATTTTTCTTGTCTTCATTAGTATCCCTCAGTAGACACCAATCTTTCTCATCTTCATTGGCATCCATCAGTAGATGCCTAATCACCTAACATCCATCAGTAGATGTCTAGTCACCATCCTCTTCCAGAGCAGCATCCATCAGTAGATGCTCTCTCAAACTCTTCCAGCATCCATCAGTAGATGCAAATTTTTCTCATCAACATCCTTTAGTAGATGTTAATCTTTCTCTTCTTCATCAGCATCCATCAGTAGTCGTTGTCAGTACTGCCATCAGAAGCAGCGCATAACCTTAAAAAAAACTCAAACACACAAAAACAAAAACCAATCCAAACCACACAAATAATAAAATAAAAAAAATAAAAAAAAATAAAAAAAATAAAATATAACAAAACAAAATAAAATAAAATAAAACGAAATCAAACCAACTAAAATAAAATAAAATAAAATAAAATCAAATCAAATCAAATTAAATCAAATAAGATAAAAATAAAATAGAATAAAATAAAATAAAATAAAACAAAATAAAAGATAAAAAATTCAGGAACTGGGTTCAAGATATTTTTTTAATTTTGTTGAATTTTTTAGGAATTTAATATACACAAGAACCTGCTGCAGTGTCCTAATCATAGGAACCTTAATCTCCAATTTCTTGAAGATTTCCATGAAACGCTCAAACTGTTTTTCCTTTTTCTTCCGATAATCCTTCTCTGAGTGAGGAAGGGGTTTTTGATATGATTCTTTCCTTTTGCTTTCATTCTTCCCCTCTCTCTTTTTCTCCTTGGGACACTCCTTAGGGCACAAAGGACTTTTCTCAATTTTTTTCTCTTCTCTCTCAACCCCTTCTTTTTCTTCCTCTACATCATTCTCTTTTTTACTCAAAAATTGTTTATCTTCTCTCTCATCTTCTTCCTTTTCTACCTCTTTCTTTTTCTCACTCAAACCTTCTTCTTCTTTTCTCTCTATTTTTATCTCTTCCTCTTTCTCTTCTTCTTCTTGCTCCTCATCACTCAAACTCTCTTCTTCTTTTCCCTCTATTTTTCTCTCATCCTTTCTTTTTTCTTCTTTTTCTCCTTCCTCATTTGGAGCTTTGTCGCTTTCAATGACAACATCTTTGCATTCCTTATCAGGCCTCTCGTTTTTTGTGATCTCATTCAGCATCTGACTTAGGACCTTGCACTGATCCCCAAAATTGTCATGAGGCCTGAATATTTTTCCGAAATGAGAGTCTCTTCAAGCTTTGTAGTGTTGGAGAGTCTCTTCAAGCTTTGTAGTGTTGTCAACTTGTGGTGGACTAGTGAATAATCCTCCAGCCTGCCCATATTGACTTTGGTTTATGCTTGGGTAAGGTTCCCACCAGTAGTTGGAATCCTCCTGGTAGAACTGCATCCTGTTAGATCATATTGTGAGGCCTGCACAAGAATACTAGAGAGAGATTGTTAATGATAAAATAAAATAAAAATTTAGGGTTCTTTTTTATTTTAAAAAAATAATATAAAAATAAAAATGGAAAATTAAAATATATGGAATAAAATAAAATAAAGTAAAGTAAAAATCAATCAAGAATCACACAAATAGAATAGCTTAAACCGTGAGTACCCGGCAACGACGCCAAAAACTTGTTGGGGCAAATCGGCAAGTGAAATGAGTCGCACAAGTAATATAAAATGGTAAGACCAAGTATCATATCACAGAGGACTCTCGGCGCTGAATAGTTGTGTGAAAACAAGATTAATTAAGAGTTAAAATAACGAAGATCATGGATTTGTGGTGCAGAAATAATAAAGAAAATAAATTGCAATTGATCAATGGCAAAAGAGCACAAAGATGAACAAAGGTTGATTTATATGAGATGGTTATGTTGTTGGGTTTAGACTTCACTAAGTTCCCTCTCATGTATATAAGAATTCTTCTTTATTCATTAATGCTAATGTCCCTCACGAAGACACTTATACTCGATCCCTCGGTCAATAAGCTTGTCCCTAATTACCAGTTCATGGAATTCCTAGCATTCCTAGTAAAAAGATGTGAAGATCAAGAGGTTAAGACGACTAAGACTCATACCCTCATCCCTGAGCAATATAACCCTTAGGAGTAATTCAACAAGGACCTGAATTGAAAGGAACCTCCCGACACTCATGCAACTCACAGATAATGTTATTGTATAAGCAAGAATAAAGCAGATGAATTACTCTAACAAATAATGAAATAAAGCATATGGAATTAAGAACAAATTCAAATACATGAGAGTTCACAAGGTTACATTATTCCCCAACAACAAATAGAAATTAGTTCCCCATAGACATGGGGGAACCTATGAATAATGGAAGAAAAGAAAGAAAAATGGAAGACTAAGAATTGGCTAGGAGTGTATTGTAGGCTCTCTTCTGCCAGGGATACAAAACCTAGAGCCCCAGGGTCCTTTAAATAGTGCTAGAACTGTCTCAAAGTGCGGCCCGGTCCAAAAGAATCAAATCAGAGCAGAATTAGGGCCCGATCCACATGAAATCACGCTCAAGCGTCGCAAGGAGCTCGCCCAAGCGTCAATCAAGGCTTTTGTAAGGCTTGGGCGCCAGTTTTGGACGCCCAAGCTTCGAGCATCCGTCGGGTCCGTCGCCCTGGCAACTAACGGTGATTTCCAGCTCACTATTTTTGCGTTTCTCTCGCCTGAGCTTCGAGTTTTCTCCCTTCTTGATGCCTTTTTGACCCCTTTTGAGCTCCATCTTCATGGCTTTTCACTTCTTCATCCATTGTTGCTTCAATCTCTGTCAAAACAAGGGGAAATTGTTATAAAACAGTTAAAGTCAACCTCAACTCTCTTATTCACACAATTAACTGATATATATGAGTTCAAGCAAGTTTCTAAGTAGAAAGGGTGCTTTTAGTATCAAAATCACATAGCAAATAACAGTATTTTAATCTGTTATCAGACTAAAAGCGTAACAGCTGAGTAGGAACCCACTCAAGATGCAACTAATGTAAGATTTGGGAAAAAATTGGTTTATACAAGGAAGACAAAGGCCATTCTAAAATTTGTCCATGTCTAACAATCCAACCCAACATTACATAAGGTAACTAACCCTAATCTTTTAATCTCCATTGAATCAAGCTCTGATTTTTCAGAATTTGCAAGAACCCGAATCTAGTTCAGCACCACTTTATGAAGACCTAGATATTCCAATTGCCCTTAGGAAAGAGACTACGAATTGTTCCACCAAGTTGTTATACCCTCTAGCCAATTACATATCCTTTAAAAAATTCTCACTTACCCATAAAGCATTCCTCACAAGCCTAAACACCACAACCACACCTACCTTTTTATTTGAGGCAATGTGTGATAAAAAAATCGAAACAAGTCATGGATGTGTAAATGTAAGCATTAGAAAATAATAGCACTTGGGATTTGGTTGCTCTCCCAAATGAAAAAAAAACAACAGGGTGGAAGTGGGTATATACTATAAAATACAAGGTTGATGGGTTCATTGAGAGGTACAAAGCAAGGTTAGTAGTTAAGGCATTCATCCAAACCTATGGAGTGGATTACATGGAAACCTTTTCTCCAGTTGCAAAAATGAAAGCAGTTAGAGTGATATTAACCCTAACAGATAATTATGGTTGGAACTTGCAACAATTTGATGTTAAAAATGTCTTCTTTATTGGAGAAATTGAAGAGGAGATTTACATGGAATAACCCCCTAGATATAATGGAAAAACAATTGTTAACATTGTTTGCAAGTTAAAAAAGTTTCTATGGGTTGAAACAATCACCACGAGCATGGTTTAGGGGGTTTACTAAAGTTATGATAGGTTTAGGCTTTAAACAAAGTCAAGAAGACCACACTCTGTTCATTAAACACTCTAAGTCAAAGGGAGTAACTATGTTAGAATTAATATTTGTTTTTTTATTAGTTATATTTTTCCTTATTAAATAAATTATAATTATTGTGAATAATGGGGATATTCCTGAATCATGGGAATCTGGTTGTGTAAGAGTTATTATTATGCTTCCTAAAATAGCTTCCTAGCATTGTATATATGAATTGTATTCTTAGCATAATAATATAAGATTTTACCCTAAATTGTGAGATAAACAATATTTCTCAAGCTCAAAAGGAGAGTTTAAAAAACTCAAGAAAGAGAAACAAGAAAACTCTCTGCCTAATGTATCAAGAATGAGACGAAAATACTTTTAAGAAGATTTTTGGAATCAATTCAGCCAGAGAAACATGACTCAAACTTAAGATCTCTTATATAAAAGAATCGATTAAGTAAAAAAGGTATGTATTCAAACTTTTAAAAACGTTGTTTAACGTCGGTTATTTTGGACTTTTAACGTCTTCTTCACAACCGACGTCAATACCGGTGACGTTAAAGGGACGTCAAACATCCATATAACAGACGTCTATACAGACGTCAGTTAGTGCCATGTCTGACGTCACTAAACGTCGGTGCAGGCGTAAACCGACGACTAAAGGCAATATATAGACGTCAGAGCAAGCAATAACCGACGTCTAAGAGCACATAAAGACTGCGAACATGTCACTAACCGCGTCACTATAGACGTCGGTGTATGCATTAACTGACGTCTAATATAGTCGTTGTGTTTTAGTGAAGTTTTGTTCCTGTCTTTGGATAGCCCAGTAGCAACTTTTTCTTTGCTAGTTTCCCCCAGAAAAAAGCTTGCGTCTTTTGAATTTCTCATGACATTTCAACCCAAAACCAAACCTAGGTTCTTGCTTAGTTCCATTTACAACCGCAGGAGGGAAAAATTACGGTGAAACGATAACTAGGCAACGACCTAGGGTCGTTTTTTTGGGTCGAAACGCCACGAGAAATCTAAAAGACACCGCTTTTTCTGGGAGGCAGCTAGCAAAGGAAGAATGTGGTACTGTGTTACCCCAAGAGAGGAACAAAACTGCACTAAAACACAACACAAGGAAAACAAATTTTAATCAGTTGAACCAACAGACTAATATAATCGGTCTAAACAAAGTTTAAACGGTTTAAATAAGAAAACACGCACCTAGAATGAAATGCTGCAAGAGAGAAAAAGGAGAGGAGGAAGACGATGATGTTATCAGAAACTGGAATGCAATGGCGCAAGAGAGAAAAAGGAGAGGAGGAAGACAATTAAATGAGGCGAAACTGCGAGTCTGCAAGGCGAAACTGCAATGCCGCGAAACTCCTCCGAGTCTACGGTTTATTTAACATGAAATTGAGCGTCGGTTGCTACAGAAACTGACATCTATAGTAAGCTAGACATCAGTTATATTACTAATATGACGTCCAAGAAAACTTTTAATCTGCCTATTAGACGTCGGACACAACGGTCGCCGACGTCTACGGCGCTGATCGGATTAAAGTTTCATTTCCTATTAGGGAAGTAGACGATGGTTGTCCTGGGTGCCGATGTCTATAACATTTTAGACGTCGACGCTCCTTTACCGGACGTCGAAGTGCCTGCGAGTTTGGTGAATATCATTAATTATAGTCACATAGACGTCGCACCCCCAGAAGGCCGACGTCTATGTTACAGAAATTGACTGTCTTCCCACCTTCCGGACATTATAGACGTCAGTTTTTGACTACGTGACGTCTAAGCGCCTGGGAATCAGGTGAAGAACATTAATTGCAGCCAGGTAGACGTCAGCCCCCCATCACAACCGACGTCGATGGGGGCAGGAAAGGCTGTCTTCTCGCCTACCTTAGGCCCTTGGACGTCGGTTTAGGGCAGAGTAGACGTCTACTATATCATAGACGTCGTTTGCTATAAAAACCGACATTGTGTTTACCAACGTATTTACTGTAATGGCACCGTCCGCTAATATACGTCGGGCTACCATCCAACCGATGTCTTATGGGTAACGTTAAACAGCGTTTTTCACAAGTGTTAATAACCTAATTACAAATATTTAATTAACTTAATTTTAGAAGAATAATTTAGTTTCTATGATTTCTTACCATACCGAAGTATTCTTCCCTTACCTAATTACAAGTGAGTTTGTAATTGATCTACCCGGATAACTCATATATTGTCCAACAAAGTTTTAAGATACTTAAGTTAAAATCTTAAATTTTGATAAGAAATTAATATGAACAGGAGGATCATATACCAGAATGTAAAGTTTTCCCTGGAAAATGAATCCAACATTTTCCATCAAATCTTTACGTTGGTCTTGAGATAGTGCATCGCACACTGACCCTGTTATGTGAAGTCCTTTGTTATTCCATTCTTCCAAACAACGATCGATATCTTGTTTAGAGCCGTCAAAATGGGTCAAAAGGCCAACCCGGTCAGTCACGGGTTCGGGCTGGGTTGGGTTTGAAAAATACAACCCACTTATATGCAGGTCAGATTTCAACCTGGCTCATTTAGACCCGGTTCATGCGGGTTGAACCCGTGGTGAGCCGGGTTGGCCCACCAACCCACGTACCTAATTTTATATTTTTAATTTATTATTTTATTCATGAAACCCTAAAAAATAAAATACTCTCTTCACTCACTGTGTATACCAAAAAAGTAACCTCTGCTCTCACAAATCACTCTCACGGTACTTGCTCTCATTTGACGGTGCTCTCACTCTCACTTCACTAAAATTATTCAAGGAGCAGGTAAAACACCCTTCCTTTTTTCTTCTCTTTTCTCCACATTTTTGTTTTCTCACTTCTCTTTCTTTTTGTTTTAAAAAACCGTAAAATGACAAAAATAGGGGTTTCAAATTTGTTTTTTTGTTGTGGGAGATTTGAAGACATAGAATGATTTTTTTCCTGTTATGACATGCTTGTATCAGAGTTTGTTCATTTTATTTAAACAATTTGAGTATACATGATATGTTTGAATTTGGGAAATTAAGTTACAAATTAAACTATTAATTTTTTGTTGATGTTATTGAGTACTGGTTCTCTTTTTATATCTTTGAATTTGGATTATATTGTACTTTTTATTATTATTTTGAATTGTCTTTAACATAATATTTTGGGAGTGAAATTTATTTAAATTTAAATTACAAAAAGTTTGTATTTTTTTTATTTAAAAAAACGTAATTAAATGAGCTAGTGAGTCAACCCGTTTACCCACCAACCCGTGGTGGGTCGGGCTGGGTTCAAGTTTTTCTGGCTCGCTAATAAATGAGTCGGGTTGGGTTGACTCACTAAGTGACCAACCCGTGGTAGACCGAGCCGGATCAGACCGGGTTATCCATTTTGACAGCTCTAATCTTGTTGTTTACGGGCACATACATGCACAGCTGCCCCAAATTCTGCTAACTCTTCTGCAGTTGCCTTCCTAAATCACAATTGAACAAAAATATAATAGCAAGAATAAAACAGAAATTATATTCACAAGAAAGTAACTAGAAGAACATTTGAGAATGGAACAAACCCTATGCCACGGGTTCCTCCAGTAACTAGAGCTGTCATGCCATGGAGTGACCATCTCTTGTCTTTGAAACAACTCAACTTTCTTTCTGCCATTTTCACTGCTTATACAGAATGTAGATAGATAGATAGATAATGTGTTTAAATGAGTGGAAGAAATACAACAATTCTTAAATACACACAGAAACTCCGATTGATTGTGATAGGTATTATGGAAACTTCGATTTTGTAAAAGTATGATAAAACTAGATTCAATTTTTTTGGAAATTTAAATATTCTACAATACGTACAAATAAAAAAGTTGAATATATATATATATAGGATAATCTATTTTCTTCTTAAAATTTTGGTTAGATTGATACTAATATCTTATATATGAATTGAATTCGTTCATAATTTCCATGGCCTCTTTCTAATAATTCAGCTAGATTTGTCACCTAATTTTGAAGAAAAAAAACATAAGTTAAATTATTTTATTCGTCTATATTTTTTAGAAAAGTCTCAAATCATATTTTTTAGAAAAGTCTCAAATAATTTTTTTTTAAAAAAATCTTAAATCAGTTGTTTAAAAAGGTACTTAAATCCTTTTTTTTTTTAAATCTTAAATATTTTTTTATGTGATTCAATTTAGTTATATTATACTTTTTAAAATAGAAGTCAAATTAAGAAAAAAAATTAATTAAAGATTTTTTTTCATAAAAATTGGAAGGAATGAAATAATTTAAAAGAAAATATGCAGAGTGGTACCAGGATATCTGAAATATTAATTTTCGTGAAAGCTAAAGACTGTTTGGTTGTGTTCATGGACCATCACGTGGAACAAGAACGCTGCGATGCAATGAATGAGGTTTTCTATCGTGACCTGAGCAATTTTGTGGTGGAGAATTGAGTTTCTTTGCAGTTCGTATACCAAATCGGTTTATTGCAATGGCGTGCGAACCGACGATAGAGGATGATTCTTTTCAAATACACGTTTCTATAAATTAAAACTAATTTAATGTCTAATTCAATATGTAAAAACTTTCAATTTCGTTTTTTCTTAATTTTTTTTTTAATTTATGCATAACGTAGTCTAATCTTGGAGAAGTTTATTTATTTGGTTCTTATTTTAAGGTTTGATATCTATTTTGGTTATTCAGTTTGTAAGGTGTGTTTAAAGTTGTTTTCTTTTTTTTAAAAGTTTGGTATCTGTTTATATTTTGTAAAAAAGGATGACGTTAATCCTTTTTTCTTATGACGTCTATTGTTGATGTGGCACTATGAAGTCATTTGAAACTAATGAGAAGATGTCACATGATAGATCCATTTCCACCCAAAGTTAGGGTTTTACAATTGTAGTATGGACAAGGGATTTCTCTGCGTCGTCATGAGAACTGGAGGTTCTACCACGAATGGCCATGGAAGTGTGATTCAGGTATTCACAACAGCAGAGCGGTTGCTGCGCAAAGGAGAACACCATGGCACTACGATTCGGTCCTCGCGTTGTAAATGAGTTTCTGGTTCTATTTTAGATGCAGGTTGATGGTGGCACTTGCGAGGAGAATGAGTTTCGTGCATTTGTAGGTTGCACGAGAATGATGAACTCGCGAGCAAGAAGATGCGATTTAGGTTTTCTGTTTCTGGACTTTTGTGTTTGTTTTGTAGGTAGCAGAGATTGGTGGAGGGGCTCACGGTGTGGTTGGCATGGTGATTCTCGCAGAGGACAAAGTCGTGATGCTAGTTTTTAAAACCTGATAGAGTTTCACGATTAAGGTTTATAACAGCCGACGCTTGCAAGGCGGCAACGCTCGCAAACTAGGGTTCATGGCGGCGGCGTGATTGTGTTGCTTTGCTATGTGATTTAAGAGTTCAAAAATTGGAAAATTTTTTGAGTTTCGTTGTGTCTGAATTGTGAGGAAGAACATGGTGTTGATGGTGTCCTCACGGTGGCCTGAAAGGTGTTTTAGATTTTCCACATTTTAACCCTAAATGTAATTAACACCTCATATGACCTTACATTGTCAGGTCAAGTTTTTGCCAGAAAACAAACCTGTGAACAGGTTTTGCAAAATATAAGATGTTACCAAGTATTAAATCTTATTTTAATTTTTCTTCTAAAACGTGTTTCTAATCAAATAAACCATATTCATGCTTTTACGCTTTTTTTTTACTTCTTCTCTTTTTCTTCTATCATACTTGTCATAAAAATACTTTTCTTTTTCTGTTACAACTTCTCCAATTATTTCCTTTTCAAAGTTCTCATTGTTTTTTATTTTATTTCTTATTATTTTCCAGAAAAATAAACTCCCGTATAGAATCTAATAAGCTGTATATACTTGATTAGAATTTAATTTGTATTAAGTGGATTTTTCATTATAATATCTTTCAATTCCTTTTTTTTATCGTATTATGTGAACATTTCGATGTTTCACTAGTTTTTCAAGATGAAAAACATTTGTTCTTTTAACTAGTTTATGCATTGGCATGAATTTTGGTTTGTTTGATGACGTTTCTTTTAGTTTTTAACTTTTGGTACAATTTCTCCCTTCTTCTTTTTTTATTGTTTGGAAAGTAAGTATCGGTCAAGTGAGAGAAATAATCTTGAATTATACGTGACTTATTGATTCTAATTCGTGGAAGTTTATAAACAATTTCCCATATACGCAAAATTATCATCTACAATATAAAACGACATTTATAATGTGCTTTCCACGCTTATAGTAAGCAACGCCTATAATTAAAATCTTTTTTGGTTCACAGCTTTTCCCTTTATTTTCCATTTTTTTTTTTTGAAATTAGAATAAATATCTAGATCTCATGTTACAGGCGGATATTGAAACGTGGAGTGGGGCTAAACATTGGTGGCAAAACAACAAAATTTAGCAACAAAAGAAGCAAACTAAACCAATATATATACTCGTTTGATGTTAACCTGAAATTGATAAACACTGATCATAATGGAAATAGATAACACTTTAAATATTGTACTTTAAACAATGTCAATAATGATTAGTTTTGGAGCATCTGACCAACCAATGATGACGTAGAGATTTGTCTTTGGGGTAGTTATTAATTTTATTTCATACTGGTAATAATTTTTTACTTAAGAGATTAGATTATGTAACCCCCATCTGCGGTTATAATTTGTCCAGTGATGTATGAAGCAGCTGGAAGGCAAAGGAAAGCAACTATTGCTGATATGTCCTTAGGTTCTCCTATACGACCAGCTGGTGTTTGAGATATCATAGCTCCAACAATTTTATTTCCTCCATCAATAGATTCCTGTAACAATAGCAATGTCATAGTAATTAATCATAATTAGGCAGATTATAGTATTTATAAATATAAATAAAGAATATTCATTAAATCTATATCAATTATTGATTTCTTTTATTGGAAGGAGTTAAGCAGAAAATCTGAGTGCTAAGAGAAATTTCGCTAACCAATTTTTGGGAATTTATATAAGCTTAATATAACACATCTTACGTACCGTTATAGAATCCAGAAGTTCGGTCTTAGTAAATCCAGGTGCTACAGAATTTGCACGAATATTATCCTTTGCCCATTCCAATGCTACGTTCTTGGTGAATTGATTCATAGCTCCTAAATTATATTTATATACATATATTGATTATCTTCTGAAACTCTCTTTTTCTTTTAAGTTTAAAGGATTTAAAGATAGAGAAAAAATACCTTTAGAAGATGCATAGACAGAACTAAAAGGCAAAGCTTTAAGACCTGTAATGGAGGATATGAATACTATGCTCCCATATCCAGATGCTTTGAGAAGAGGATGCGCTAGTTGACATAGGTGGAAACTAGACTCAAAATTAGTTCCCATTATTCTACTTACATCTTCTCCAGTATAATCTAACAAGTTCTTAGGTTTAGTTGTTCCAGCATTATTTATCTACAGAAAACCATTTACCATGTAATTCTAGCTAGGGAAATTGAAACCAGAAAAATAAAAAGAGAATTGAGGTACCATATATCATGAAATTTACAAGACCAAAAGTGGAGCCTTGAATAAATTGAAAGAGATGTTAATATAAATTATTTTCATGCCTTTAAACATGTGTTAACACTACAATCAATTATGCAGTCAGAACTTTATCAAATGAATAATTATCATGGTATATGTTTTGCATATTGTGCAGACACACAGTGGTATAAAATTGTAAGAGGGTGATACCAGAATGTTGAGTTTTCCGTCAAAGATGGAAGCAACATTTTTTATTAAATTTTGACGTTGGTCAGGGGACAGTACATCACATGGCGACCCTGTTATACGAAATCCTTTTCTTTTCCATTCTTCTAAGCATTTATCAACGTCTTGCTGATTACGAGAACATATATGCACAGATGCTCCAAATTCTGCCAATTCTTCTGCTATGGCGTATCTAATTGGCAACAGAATAAAAAATTGAACAAGTAGTAACAGAGAAATCAATGCTAAATAAGAAGGTAGAAGATATTATAGAAGTGAACAAACCCTATTCCTCGGGTGCCTCCTGTGACTAGCGCAGTCATTCCCTGCAGTGACCATTTTTGGTCTTTGATGCAGCTCAACTTTGTTTCTGCCATTTCTCTGCTTTACTAGTTTGTGATATCCTTCAAACACAAAAAATAAGTTTTGATTGATCTGCTTGTCAAATTGAGGGATATTGTTTTAGTTTTTTCTTTTCCGGAAATAATTCCAACAGTTTTAGTGGTTCTCGAATGGGAAAGAGAAATTTTGTCTCTAGATTCATAGGAATTGAAAATATCTATGAAAAATTGTCTTATGTTATCACAGAAAGAAATTACAAAGGGGGAGATGCTAATATGACTGCTACAAAAGCTCAAAAGGTGTAATAGTCGGTAAGTTTTTTAATTTAGGATTCCTATGAGTCTGGATATGTCTTTTTTTCGATTGTAATATGCTGCATAGTTTTGTGCTTTTTTTTAAATCATCTTTGAATCTATTTCTTTATTTCTTATAAAGATATGGAATATTTCACTTGTCCTTTTATGTGAGTTTGGGTTAAATTACCATTTTAGTAACATAATCTCTATTACTTAGTCATATATTGCTTATGGATTTTAGGCAAGTACAAATGTAAATGTTCATCAAGATTTATTGGATGTTAAACTTTGGCAGGTAAGTAAATTCTTTTGCTTCATCATATTGAATAGAGTACTTATTTGGAACATGACTGTTATGAATTTCCTCTTATTTTTAGGTGCACACTCTTTTTAAAGGATGGGAGAAAATTACTGCTAGTGCAGACATTCCAATGTTGGTTTTGGGGACTTTAATTCAGTTCCAAGAAGGTCTGATTACTTTCTGGTTATATTATTTGTTTCTTCTGCAAGGATCTTTTATTAGTCTCAATAATTTGTTTCTTAAGGTTATATTCTTATTTTTTTTGTAGTGCTCCTCATGCACTTCTTGCAATAGGAAAGGTAGACCCATCCCATCCAGATTTAACTGTTGACCCACTTAATATATTGCGTCCTTAGAACAAGTTGGTTCATCAGTTGCCACTGGTAATGTATTGAAGAATTGTTTATATATTATGTATTTTCCCCAAAATGGTGGTTCCTGATTTTAGTTGTTTTTTTTATTAGGGATTTATATCAATTTTAGGTCAGTGCTTATTCATCCTTTGCAAGAACAATTAGTCTTGGATTTGAGTAGCATAAACGAAAACTAGACAATGTAACAAACAAATTGACAAATTTGTGGTATGATATGATAGTTCATTTTCTGGATCAATTTTGTTGATGTGATTTAATGATGTGTTAATGAAACTGTTAATGAATTTTTGTGGTAAGGTGAAAACATGGCCAAATTCTTTTGCATGTTGTACAGGACAAGAACTTTAGTTCCACACCAAAGCGTGAAAAGAACCTAAAAAGCATTGGTATGCTCATTAACATCACCAACTTTCTCTGAATTGATTATCTCATTTATTTATGCTTCAATGAATTAGGTATGATTAATAAACAGAGGATGCCAGCTGGGTTGGAGCATGCTAAGAAAACTGCAAATATTGAAGGAGATAGACAGTAAGTTACTGGTCTTTTTTGTTAATTTACCTGTATGCAGTCCTGTGCATATATTCATGATCTTTGTTCACTGTTGGTCCTTTGTCTGTTCAACAATCAAATATCCCATCCTAACCGAACTTGTAAGTTGTTTTAATCATTTGATTTAAATATTTGGTTATTTCATTATTGTTTGTTGTGATAAGTGATATATGTTTTGGTTCTATTATTTAAGATATGATTGTGGAGTCATCATGTTAAAAGTTATGGAAATTTGGGATGGAGAGGACAGATACAAGGACAAGAGCATGCTAAACTAAATGAATGTAAGTATGAATTTCATTGTTAGCAATATTTCATGATGTTGTTAATTATATCTAAAGTAAAATATATTTTGTTTCAGGAGGAGCTGCGTGAAATTAGAAAGAATTATGTAAAGGATTGGATCCTTGACATCGAGAACATTAGAATATTGGAAGCGCTAGCTTTATATGGATTGTTGTAGGATTGAATAGATATGCAAAAGTTTTATATGTATTTAGATCAACAATGATATATGTATATATGTATACATATTATATTGTAATATGTACAGATTTATAAGAACAATGATATATATACAAATTGTTATTTAAATTACATACGATTTATAGGCAATGAATATTATATCCAATGTTTAGTTATTTATGTTATTTGTGTATTATTTATAAACTGAAGCGCGATATTAATAATTCCTTTTAATAAACGCAATAGTTGTCCAATTAAAGTTAATGATTGCTTCCTATATGCAAGTTTGGGTGCCCAAACATGATTCATCACACCCAAACAACAAAAACAAGACAAAAGACTTCAAACTTTGCAAAAAATTTGAAAATTCACAGAGTGGTCCCCTATGTACAAAAAACTGGCTCCTGCAGTACAACTTTTTGTACAAATCTTCATTTTTGTGCGCGTAAACGTTTACAGTGTTCTTGTAATCTATTACAATGTCCAAAAAGCCCTAAACTTTATTACTAATTCATAATTTGGAAGGTCTTTGAGTCTAGATTCCAACAAAACAAGAATCAACTCATTTGGAGTTCGGTGGAGAAAGTTATGGGCAAAACAACCAGCAAAGGTCAGAGTTAGCAGGAATATATAAAGCGTGAACTTGAAGGAATCAACTGTACCTGCTGAGATGTCCAAAAATTGCAAATTAATAGTCATTGGAAAGGGTTTTGAGTCTAGTTTCGAATAAAAAAAGAATCACATCATTTGGAGGTCGGTAGGAAAAGTTATAATTAAAATAGTCAGCAAAAGTCAAAGTTGTACTGCAGGAGCCAAAAAATTTGACAATTCACATAGTGGTCCCCTATGTACAAAAAAATGGCTCCTACAGTAACACTTTATGTACAAAACCCCAATTTTGTGCGCATAAACGTTTACACACCTCCTGTAAACGTTTACCAATGTATTTTTTAATGCACTTGATTCAGGACTTCAACCAACTACTTGTAATCAACATAATTGCTTCCTATATGCAAGTTTGGGTGCCCAAACATGATTCATCACACCCAAGACACACCCAAACAACAAAAACAAGACAAAACACTTCAAACTTTGCAAAAAATTTGACAATTCACAGAGTGGTCCCCTATGTACAAAAAACTGGCTACTGCAGTACAACTTTTTGTACAAATCTTCATTTTTTGTGCGCGTAAACGTTTACAGTGTTCTTGTAATCGATTACAATGTCCAAAACGCCCTAAACTTGATTACCAATGCATAATTTGAATGGTCTTTGAGTCTAGATTCCAACAAAACAAGAATCAACTCATTTGGAGTTCGGTGGAGAAAGTTATGGGCAAAACAACCAGCAAAGGTCAGAGTTAGCAGGAATATATAAAGCGTGAACTTGAAGGAATCAACTGTACCTGCTGAGATGTCCAAAAATTGCAAATTAATAGTCATTGGAAAGGGTTTTGAGTCTAGTTTCGAATAAAAAAAGAATCACATCATTTGGAGGTCGGTAGGAAAAGTTATAATTAAAATAGTCAGCAAAAGTCAAAGTTGTACTGCAGGAGCCAAAAAATTTGACAATTCACATAGTGGTCCCCTATGTACAAAAAAATGGCTCCTACAGTAACACTTTATGTACAAAACCCCAATTTTGTGCGCATAAACGTTTACACACCTCCTGTAAACGTTTACCAATGTATTTTTTAATGCACTTGATTCAGGACTTCAACCAACTACTTGTAATCAACATAATTGCTTCCTATATGCAAGTTTGGGTGCCCAAACATGATTCATCACACCCAAGACACACCCAAACAACAAAAACAAGACAAAACACTTCAAACTTTGCAAAAAATTTGACAATTCACAGAGTGGTCCCCTATGTACAAAAAACTGGCTACTGCAGTACAACTTTTTGTACAAATCTTCATTTTTTGTGCGCGTAAACGTTTACAGTGTTCTTGTAATCGATTACAATGTCCAAAACGCCCTAAACTTGATTACCAATGCATAATTTGAATGGTCTTTGAGTCTAGATTCCAACAAAACAAGAATCAACTCATTTGGAGTTCGGTGGAGAAAGTTATGGGCAAAACAACCAGCAAAGGTCAGAGTTAGCAGGAATATATAAAGCGTGAACTTGAAGGAATCAACTGTACCTGCTGAGATGTCCAAAAATTGCAAATTAATAGTCATTGGAAAGGGTTTTGAGTCTAGTTTCGAATAAAAAAAGAATCACATCATTTGGAGGTCGGTAGGAAAAGTTATAATTAAAATAGTCAGCAAAAGTCAAAGTTGTACTACAGGAGCCAAAAATGGAGATTTGTACAGAAAGTTATACTGCAGGAACCAGTATTGTGTACATAGGGGACCACTCTGTGAATTGTCAAATTTTTTCCAAAGTTTGAAGTGTTTTATCCTGGTTTTGTTGTTTAGGTGTGTCTTGGGTATGATGAATCACGTTTGGATACCCCAACTTGCATATAAGAAGCAATTATGTTGACTACAACTAGTTGGTTGAAGTCCTGAAACAAGTGCACTAAAAAATGCACTGGTAAACGTTTTCAGCAGGTGTGTAAACGTTTACGCGCCCAAAATTGGGGTTTTGTACATAAAGTTGTACTGTAGGAGCCATTGTTTTGTGCATAGGGGACCACTATGTGATTTGTCAATTTTTTGGCTCCTCTAGTACAACTTTGACCTTTGCTGGCTATTTTAGTGATAACTTTTCCTACCGACCTCCAAATGATGTGATTCTTTTTTTATTAGAAACTAGACTCAAAAACCTTTCCAATGACTATTAATTTGCAATTTTTGGACATCTCAGTAGGTACAGTTTATTCCTTCAAGTTCACGCTTTATATATTCCTGCCAACTCTGACCTTTGTTGGTTGTTTTGCCCATAGCTTTCTTCACCGAACTCCAAATGAGTTGATTCTTGTTTTGTTGGAATCTAGACTCAAATACCTTCAAAATTAGGCATTGGTAATAAAGTTTAGGGCTTTTTGGACATTGTAATCGATTACAAGAACACTGTAATTGTTTACGCGCGCAAAAATGAAGATTTGTACAAAAAGTTGTACTGTAGGAGCCAATTTTTTGTACATAGGGGACCACTTTGTGAATTGTCAAATTTTTTGTAAAGTTTGAAGTGTTTTGTCTTGTTTTTGTTGTTTAGGTGTGTCTTGGGTGTGATTACTCACGTTTGGGCACCCCAACTTCCATATAGGAAGCAATTATGTTGATTACAAGTAGTTGGTTGAAGTCCTGAATCAAGTGCACTAAAAAATACATTGGTAAACGTTTACAGGAGGTGTGTAAACATTTACGCGCACAAAATTGGGGTTTTGTACATAAAGTTGTACTGTTGGAGCCATTTTTTTGTACATAGGGGACCACTATGTGAATTGTCAAATTTTTTGGCTCCTGCAGTACAACTTTCACTTTTGCTGACTATTTTAATGATAACTTTTCCTACCGACCTCCAAATGATGTGATTCTTTTTTTATTAGAAACTAGACTCAAAAACCTTACCAATGACTATTAATTTGCAATTTTTGGACATCTCAGTAGGTACAGTTTATTCCTTCAAGTTCACGCTTTATATATTCCTGCCAACTCTGACCTTTGCTGGTTGTTTTGCCCATAGCTTTCTCCACCGAACTCCAAATGAGTTGATTCTTGTTTTGTTGGAATCTAGACTCAAATACCTTCCAAATTAGGCATTGGTAATAAAGTTTAGGGCTATTTGGACATTGTAATCGATTACAAGATGTAAACGTTTACGTGCGCAAAAATGAAGATTTGTACAAAAAGTTGTACTGCAGCAGCCAATTTTTTGTACATAGGGGATCACTTTGTGAATTGTCAAATTTTTTTGCAAAGTTTGAAGTGTTTTGTCTTTTTTTTGTTTTTTAGGTGTGTCTTGGGTGAGATTAATCACGTTTGGGCACCCCAACTTCCATATATGAAGCAATTATGTTGATTACAAGTAGTTGGTTGAAGTTCTCAATCAAGTGCACTAAAAAATGCATTGGTAAACGTTTACAGGAGGTGTGTAAACGTTTACGCGCATAAAATAGCGGTTTTGTACATAAAGTTGTACTGTAGGAGCCATTTTTTTGTACATAGGGGACCACTATGTGAATTGTCAAATTTTTTGGCTCCTGTAGTACAACTTTGACTTTTGCTGACTATTTTAATGATAACTTTTCCTACCGACCTCCAAATGATGTAATTCTTTTTTTATTAGAAACTAGACTCAAAACCCTTTCCAATGACTATTAATTTGCAATTTTTGGACATCTCAGTAGGTGCAGTTTATTTCTTCAAGTTCACGCTTTATATATTCCTACCAACTCTGACCTTTGCTGGTTGTTTTGCCCATAACTTTCTCCACCGAACTCCAAATGAGTTGATTCTTGTTTTGTTGGAATCTAGACTCAAAGACCTTTCAAATTATGCATTGGTAATCAAGTTTAGGGCTTTTTGGACATTGTAATAGATTACAAGAACACTGTAAATGTTTACACGCACAAAAATGAATATTTGTACAAAAAGTTGTACTGCAGGAGTCAGTTTTTTTTACATAGGGGACCACTCTTTGAATTGTCAATTTTTTTGCAAAGTTTGAAGTTTTTTGTCCTGTTTTTGCTTTTTGGGTGTGTCTTGGGTGTGATGAATCACGTTTGGGCACCCGAACTTGTGTATAGGAAGTAATTATGTTGACTACAACGAGTTTGTTCAAGTCCTGTACATAATGGACAAAACACAGGCGTAAACGTTTACCAGCTCATTGTAAACGTTTACCACACCCTTTTTCACTGCACTTCACCCAGAACTTCATCCCACCACTTTCACTCAACATAAGACCTTCCTCCAAGGAATTTAGGGTCCTCAAAATCAGTTCTCCACCCCCAACACACAACCTAAACCCAAAATCATCACAAACAACTTTCTTTTCCAATGAACCAGGTTAATGTAATCAACAAATTATGTTGCCCATGTCCGCATGCATTGTTTCTTCCGTATATTAAGTACAACATCAACAACAATATCTGTCAAGTGTAATTTTTAACAAGTGCATCGTAAAATTATTTCCCAATATCAATCACACAACTCATTCCATTAACTTCAATACCATGTCAAAAAATTAAAGTTTAATGTAACATTCATTACAAATTGAAATTACTAAACAAATCTTTCAAGAAACCAACATCTCTCAACATAAACGAATGTTTAAAATCTGTGAAGATATCTCTAGGTCACACATCACACATATTTTATTCTTAAAGTTCCAGTAAAAGGACTTTTAAGAGCTCTGCTCTTGAACCGCATTCGTGAACCTTCTTGACATAAGTCTTCAATGCGCATTAGTGGACATCGCTCTAGATGAAATGCCTTCCGGGGAAATGCCTCCCGGGGAGAAGGAAGGATCTTCACGTCCCACACTCGGTCCACGTTCCTCCGCAACTACATCAACCACATCAACCGCAAATGTTCAAAACCCTAAAACAAATACTACTGCGAAATTCAAACAAAAGGGGCAATACAAAAATAGACCATTTCAAAACAAAATGATGATGGCGCTTACCTTCGTTGAAGAACTTGCCATTTCCAAACCAAGAGATGACACAACCACACCAAGATCGAACAAAGGAGAAACCAACACCAAGGGCAAGCACAACGATGGCGAACACGGCAAGGACGTCGAACAAGGGAACCAAGACGATATCGTCGGCGATGGGCAAGAACGACGGCCACAAACAAACCGGAAAGAGGCAACCACACTGAAATGCACAAATGAAGAATGAAAACGTTTCTCTCAAACTAAAAATGCCAAAGGACAAAACCGGAAATCAGATTTTCAAATTTGATCCAAACTTTTGAACTAATTTTGACATTTTTTTAAAAAGAAAAAGTTCAACCAATCGCACGCTGCCACGTCATAGTGTCAAATTGGTGTTAAAACTAATGGTGTCAAAATATCGGGACGCTTAAACACCTCTCACTTTCGTACTCGATGTTATGGTTATTGAAATTTATGTAATTTCATACATCTTTGAGACATGAGTATAAATACAAAGGTAAGCAAATGCACTATAATGGTTGGGTTTTTACAACAAGGAATTTATAGAAGACCACTACGTCAAAAATATAAATCTCCTTGATGGGCTGTCGCAACCCATACAAATTCGATTGCATTTTAGAAATGCAGTATAGCTAGGAAGTGACTCCTAGGTCATCTCTCAAGGACCAAATGTGGTTCAAGAATTAGGTCAGAGACGAAGTGGGGGGGGGGGGGGGTTGAAAGTGTTTTTGGGGATTAGAAATGAACTAAATTAAAACTGGAAATTAAATACAATCAAATATAACTAAAAACATTGAAATAAATGAACAAGGTATGAAGACCGAACGGTCCTACAGATGACCGAACGGTTTCTAAAACAAGTGAGGAAATTGGAAAACAATTAATAATCAAAACAAATGCATGCAGCTGGTATAGAAGAAATATATCACCATTTCAAAGCAAGCAAAGAAAATGAGTGTGTGCCCATGACATCCGATCAGCTCATCGCTGTGCACTCTCCATCACTCAAGATATTAAATCACGTGAATCCATCTAATGAATGCAAAGGAAATAAACATGCTCATCACCACAAATCTGCCAAGTCGTGGCCCACAACATAAAATTGTGTGCTTCTATTCTCCAATTAAAGCAAAATAATAACCTTTCTAAGAGTTTCAAACAACAGCGTGGGTGATGTTGTGAACATTCTTCGTTCTCATGAAATTAAAAATTGCTATTAAAATAGGTGGATCTATAAACATGACAGCACCCACCAACTCCCATTCAACCTCAAAATTAACTTAGTAGCATTGAATGCCTTGACTCCCAACCACCACCGAGATATACAGCTACTAGATGAAACATCACGCTACTAACCAAATGAAAAAGTTGCTAAGGGAAGGCTCCCCTTTTACCAAGATGCGTCAATGCTGCAGCTTGTTCCATAACAAAAGTTAAATGTAAGAAAAGATTGAATGCACCATGTGTACTTCTCTCCCATCAAATCAATATTTTTATTTTCGAAGAAATAAAAGAAGTGAAATGCTACTCCTAATGCTGCCAACGTCCCATCACTTCTATTCCCACCTAATTTACTATTCAATTCAACAAAGTAAAAGAAAAACTACACCCTTGCAGCAGGAACGTGAATTACTCCTAATCAAATTGAAAATGTTTCTTTCAAAATGAAGTCAATACATCACCGTGCTTTTGTTTTAAAAAAAATAAAATCCTATGTGGTTGGCAGCTGCACCTCCAAAAGTAAATCATCCATGTGCTTGTTAATAAAAGAAAATGAACAGTGTTGATTGAAATCAATCCCCATCCAAAGGCCTGCACCGTTTTCAATAAATAAAAAGCTCAAAAGGAAAGTATTCCAGCCGTGCATAAATGAAAACGAGGAAAGAAGAATTTATGCATTCTTTTTTCATTCAAACAATGTAACAGCTCTTGCAAAAAAAAAAAAGGAAAGTGGGCTCATCACACACATCCCACTTCCAGCCCTTGCTTACATAAACATTCAATAAAACAAAAAAATAAAATGAAGAATGGTGGCTGCAATGGTGACTCAGCGGAAGTTTTCTTTCAAAAGGAAAAGTGAAGGCAATTGTAAATTCCTTCCAACCGTAACCACACTCTTCTATCTAATCACCAATTTAGTCATTGAAAACTTAAAAAGGATATTGCACCACGAGCACAAAGATTAGGAAAAAGGGCAAGAGATTGTGATTCTCCCATCATCCAAAATCCAGCAGGGTAAACATTGTATTGCTATATGAAAAAAACGTTCAAGACCACTTAAAATCTGCCGAGAACCTCCTCCAAAAGTGACGCTGCCCCGCCTTTAGGCCAAGTGTTTGTGTCTCTTAAATTAGGGTAGGGTCCACCCAACCCTAGGGTGATAAGTGTCATCAATTTACAATTGGGCTTAAGCTATTCTACCAAAATTAGCCCACAATACAAAGAAGTTGCCTAAAAAGTTTAAACAATTAAACTTACAATGTAACTAAATTTAAAATGTCAAAATTGAGAGTCTTGAATTTATTTGGTGTCCTTCCCAATGCTCCAAAATATATCTCCAAAATTTTCCCTGCAATTAAAATTGCAAATAATTAGCTCAAAATATTCAAATTAATTAAAATTAGAATTTCCGGTCAAATTAAGCACAATTAGCAAATACGAGAAAATACCGGACATTTAAGCACAATTCCCTGATTAAATTCGGTACAATAAACTAAGTGAAGTCAAGAAAATATCGACTCATCACTCCTCTCTTAGCCTTAACCAAAATATAGGCAGTAAACACAGCAAGACTTGCAGCAAGATGTCCGCTCTCCTGCAATCTGCCAAACACTACTTTGAACAATCCTCAAAGTGAACCAAACTCCATGTGTCTATCCCCTGTAATCACAACAGGTCCAATACAGCAACTCCACGTATGCTAAACATGTTGGAAAAACAGGTAAGGTTCGTTTTTACACAAGAGGGGTGGTGAATTGGTGTTATTTCAAAAACAAAATCTTTTCGCAATCTTTTATCAAAAGTACAAAGCTTTTTAAACTTTCTTGAAATGCAAGTAATGAAAATTTATATGCATCGGAAAAACGTAGTTGACTGCGTAAAAAGTAAAGTCGACTTGAATTAAAGAGTGCAGGGATAAAGAAAATCAAACACTGGTTTTTATACCAGTTCGGCCAACAATGCCTACATCCAGTGTCCTTCCAACCTAGGAAGAAAATGCACTATAATAGTTGCGGTTTTTACAACAAGAAATTTATAGAAGACCTCACGTCAAAAATATAAATCTCCTCTCTGACCCAAAACCAAAATATAGCTGCAATAACCAAAACTAGACTTGCAGCAAGAATCCCCTCTTCTGCAATCTGAACACCACGTCGAACAATCCTCAACATGAAACCCCTGTATCACAACAGGTCCAATTCCAGCAGTCTTCAGAGGATGCCAAGCCTCAACAAATGCAGCAGTCTTCAAAGGATGCCAAACCTTTAGTGATCAACCCAAAAGCACCTTCTTTGTGCAGTATTTAATCAGACAATGAGTGCGCAAGCTATCTCCCTTTGAATCTCCCTCAAGAAAGATCACCACCGTCTTCTTGGAGAATTCTTGGAGTTGTTATCACAGAGAATTCAATATGAAAGAAGAATGAAGGTGTTAGATTATCAAAAGTCTCTGAACAACTCGTGTTCAACCAATTTATAGTTTTCTGTCTATCAGATTGTTTCTTAGTCGAATAGGCTACTAATTCAGTCGACTGTATTATTGCAGTTATAACAGACAATCAACATAGTAGCTTAATACAGTTGACCAAGTTATCAATGCTTAACTAACTTCTAAAAATATAGCCATTGAAGCGCAATAGCATAACAGAATTCCAAATCATATAAAAAACACAGTCGAATGTAAATCAGACAAAGTCCACTGATACATGTAAAAACATTTTGAAATTCTTTTCAACTCAAAACATCACAGAGCACTAATTCTCAAAATCTGTACAAAGATTTTAGCATAGTCGAATCCATTAATAATGTAGTCGACTGTACTATAACTTTATCACATAGTTATAAGTTCATGAAAGTGCTTGTGGTTTTTCACTTTAAAAAATGTGCAGTAAAACATATGTGATAAAGCATTTCACATTGCACATAAGCATGTAAGCACGTTCCACAAAAAATATATCAAACAATCAACATAGGAACATACAACACAATACATCAGGCATGTTCAACAGATATAACAATCAGTACAACATAAGAACATGTAATGCAACAACATGTGTACTGTTATTATGCAAAGTGTTGTCATCATAAAAAACTAGAGTGATATAGAGTTTGTTTTGTCAAAAATCTCAATAATCTCCCCTTTGTTTTATGATGCACAACCATGATTAGTAACTCAACCATGTTTGCACAGTTCAATACAAAACAGAGTAATAACATATAGCAAAAGATTTAACACAGTTCAATTACTCTGCATTTAAGCCAGTAGCAGCACAATATCAAGCAGATGAAGTATGAGACAGAATAACTATTCTCCCCTTTTCACAAAGCTTTCATAATTTTTCTCATACTCTCATATTTCTCTCCCCCTTTGTGTATTAACAAAAAAGGAATGCTCTAGATATATATATGCTGATATGAAAACAGAGATGCATCAGAAAGATATGCAAAGAATAAAATATAATGATGCTCTCACAATCACAATTTAATCACATAACAATGTTAACTCCCCCTGAAATGCAGGCATGTGATGTAAAATGTGTTAAGAGTGATACCCCCTATCATTATGCATAGGTAATAAAATCAAATCAGATGTGTGACACCCGGGCACTGACGAGGGCGGGGAGTGATCGCCGGTGCAGGGGGCACAGACAAGGAGCGACTCCTGGCAGGCTTCCAGTGGAAGGGGCACATGGACGAATCGAACATACACCGAAATGAGAGGGATCTGGAGACTGTATAGGTATGGGACTATACAGTTGAAGGATAGCTTAAAGGAATTGATTTGGCTACTCATATCACCAAAATGCATTTACTTTTCGGTAGCCTAACCCATAAGAAGTCCATGGTTAAGCGTGCTTAGCCTGGAGAAATTCTGGGATGGGTGACCTTCCGGGAAGCAGGCTTCCAGTGGAAGGGGCCGGAAAGTCTCGTGGTGATGTGTGGGGGCAATCAAGTTTAACACATAGTTATATCAAAGACAAGATATCAAACAATTTAGATATGCAATGATACAAACTTCAACAATCTCACAATATTATCTCAATTAAGATATTTGCAACAGATAATAGTAGAGATAATAACAGATATATAGGATTTAAGCAATCAGTAAGCATAGTTGACTTCACTCAAATCACAGTCGAATATATCATTTTACACTACTATCATTTAGCATTCCTAGTTCATTTCGGATTGTAAAAAATCTTTCTTTGTTTAGAGGTTTTGTAAAGATATCAGCTCATTGATGTAAAGTATCAACATACTCAATTTTGATCTCACCTTTATTTATGTGATCTCGTATGAAATGATGTCTTATTTCAATGTGCTTCGTTTTTCGAATGTAAAATAGGATTCTTTGTTAAGTTTATAGCACTAGTACTGTCACATTTCAAAGGGATGTTATCTAACTTAATGCCATAATCCTCTAATTGACTCTTTCCAAAGAGACTGTGCACAACAGCTTCCAACTGCTATGTACTCAACTTTTGTGGTAGATAAAGCCACACATGCTTATTTCTTTGAATGCCAAGAAATCAATGATTATCCAAGTAAGTGACATGTGCCACTGGTGCTTTTTCTGTCTAGTTTGCAACCTCCAAAATTAGAATCACTATAACCATTTAGAAAAATGTTTGTGCCATTTGGATACTGATGAGTCGATATTTTATTGATTTCACTTAGCTTATTGTACCAAATTTAATCAGGGAATTGTGCTTAAATGTCCGGTATTTTTCTGTTTCTGTTAATTGTGCTTAATTTGACCGAAAATTCTTATTTTAATTAATTTAAATTATTTGCATTATTAATTATAGAGAAAATTTTGGAAATACAATTTGGGACGTTTGGTGGTTAAATGAAAAAATGACAATTAGACCCAAAGGTGAAGGTTTATTCAAGATGTGTAGCACAAGGATTTATTTTGGAGAATGCACTTAGATTTTCCCTCAAAGTTGCCATACGTCCATGCATATAACATATTTCAGCTGCAGCCCATGTGCAATGGAATATGCCACGACCCATATGGATTAATTGAAAAGCTGAAATTACTGGCCTGCATGTGCAACAAAAGAAAGCAAAAGGGCATGCTACATTAAATTGAAGGGGAGGTGTGACAGCATTTAAAAAAAAAAAGAGCGGGGCCCATGAGGAAGTCCAGCTGCCACCCTAGGGCAAGGACATTTGCTTGAAGGGCAAAGGCTGTAGCAACCAGCCGGACTCAACTCTTTTACTTGGCTTTTCTTTCAACATTTTTATGGGGAACTTGGCTGGAACGAGTTTTGGTTTTTGGAGAGCCGACACACACATTAAGCAACTCACTTTTACTCTATAGGAAAAAGGAGACACGGTGCTTTATTTTCCTGCATTCATTTTCCTATTGGAGAGGAGACGTGATTTTAGTTTGGAGAAGAAATGTAGCTCACGGTTTATGAGTTGAATGAAAAGCCACTACCTTGCTTTTAGTTTTCTTGGCTGAAATGTTTTTAGGGAGCTACTATGCTTGGCTGGAATGGGGGTTAGCTTTAGGATGCATTTTATTTTATTTTTTTTGCTTGAGAGATTAAAGGCTTGGAGAGCTGCAGCCGCAAGGAAGGAGAGAGCTTTCGTTTTTATTTGAATGAGAAGAAGCGTGATGGTGATTTCTGCAGCTGGTGTCATTTTCATGTTGCTTCTCTTGGAGATTTCGGTGGGCACACGTGATTCACTTTTTTTTGGAGCATTCAATTTCCTTTAAAAAAAATGGAGACAGTGGTTTATTATGCAAGGCACATATTTATTTTTATTTGTCCGTGATTAATTTTCTTTAGTTAATTGTTTTAATGTTTTATTTGTTAACTAAGTTTTCTTTCTTTTATTTCAAGCTGCTTAGTGAATTTAATGTTTTATTTTAAGCATTGCATTTAAATATCACGTCACAAGTTTTTTTAGTATGTGTGGCATTTTAATTAATTTACATATCTTGTTTTAGAATTGTTCAATGTAGCATTTTCACTCTGTTTAATGCTCCCAATGATGTTCGGATGTTTTTAATTTTTATTTTTAATTTCATCAGTTGTATTCACAAACAAAACATTTTCACAAAACCTCCCTACTTCGTGTTAGACTTGATTCTGAACCACAAAATTGGTCCTTGAGAGACAACCTAAGAGTCACTTCCTAGTTTATACTGCATTTCTAAGTTGCAATCAAATTTGTGTGGGTTGCGACAGCCCATCAGATACCATAGTCCAAGGCCTTTGGTACCTTTGAGGTACTTTAAAATTCTTTTTACAGTTGTAAGATGTGATTCTTTAGGTGCAGATTAAAACCTAGCACAGAGACAAATACTATGCATTATGTCAGGCCTACTAGCAGTAAGATAAAGTAGTGATCCAATCATACCTCGATACATTTTTTTATCAACATTTTTTTCGACCTCATCTAGATCCAAGTAACAATTAGTTGCCATGGGAGTAGCAACATCTTTGAAGTCTAGCATTTTGAATCTTTTCAGCAAATCATTATAGTATTTGGATTGATGAATAAAGATACCATCCTTAGTTTGCTTGACTTGTAGACCAAGGAAGTATGTTAATTCTCCCATCATGGACATTTCAAATTATTCCTACATAATTTTTGAAAATTCTTTGCATAGCACAGGGTTAGTTGAACCAAAAATAATGTCATCAACAAAAATTTGCACATACAGTTTATCCTTATTTGAGCTTTTTATGAATAAGGTAGAGTCAACTTTTCCTCTTGAGAATCCTTTCTTTATGAGAAACTTACTTAACCTTTCATACCATGATCTTGGTGCTTGCTTTAATCCATATAAAGCTTTCCTCAGTTTGCAAACATGATCAGGGTATTCAAAGTCTTCAAATCCATGTGGTTGTTCAACATAGACTTCTTCCTTGATGTATCCGTTTAGAAAGGCGCTCTTCACATCCATTTGATATAACTCGAATTTCATTGTGGATGCAATAGCTAGAAGTATTTTGGTTGCTTCTAACCTGGCTACAGGAGCATATGTCTCGTCATAGTTGATTCCTTCTTCTTGACAGTAGCCTTTAGCAATTAGCCTTGCCTTATTCTTTATGATTTCACCTGAATTATCCATTTTGTTACGGAAAACCCACTTTGTACCAATAACTTGTAGCTTAGGTCTTCTAGGTACGAGCTACCATACATTCTTTCTTATGAATTGATTCAACTCCTCTTGCATTGCCAACATCCAATTTTCATCATTTAATGCCTCTTCAACTTTCTTAGGCTCAATTTTGGACACAAAGGCAACGTTCATGCAGAATTGGTTCAGTTGTCTTCTTGTAGAAACCCCTATTGAGATATCACCAATAACTTTGTCAGTAGAAACATTTCTTGGTACCTTCCATGCTTTAATCGACTCTACTCTAGGAGATTCGACTTGCTCAATTTCATCTTCTTTCTCAATGACTTCTTTAGGAGTTTCTTCATCAATTCAGTTTCTATCTTCTTCAGCCACGTCTCTGACTTGTTCAGAATAATTTGGAGCCATCATGAATTCATCAAATGCCACATGAATGGATTCCTCAACATTCATAGTTCTTTTGTTATACACTCGGTAAGCCTTGTTGTTTAAGGAATATCCTATGAAAATTGCTTCATTGGCTTTAGAGTTGAATTTCCCAAGATTTTCTTTACCGTTATTCAATACAAAACATTTGCTTCCAAAGATTCTCAAATGCGAAATATTTGGCTTTCTTCCTCTTAGCAGCTCATAAGGTTTCAGCTTCAATATAGACCTGATGATTGTTCTGTTTAGTACATAGCATGCAGTGCTTACAGCATCTGCCCAGAAATATTTGGCATGTCCCTGTCATTTAGCATAGACCTTGCCAATTCCTAAAGAGCCTTGTTTTTCCTTTCTACAACCCCATTTTGCTGTGGAGTCTTGGGTGCTCAGAAGTTATGCACAATTCCCATTTCAGCTAAATAGTCATCAAATTCTTTGTTTTGAAATTCACCACCATGATCACTTCTGATAGCCTTGATCTTGAGATCTATTTCGTTTTGAACAGCAGCAGCAAATCGTTTGAAAAACTTTAAGTGTATCATTTTTGGCTGCAATGAAATAGGTCCATGTATACCTTGAATAGTCATCAACAATGACTACCCCGTATGAATTTCCTCCAAGACTCTTTATTTTGGATGGTCCAAATAGATCCATGTGAAGTAATTGCAGAGGTTTCTTGGTTGACATTTCACGCTTACTCTTGAAAGGTTGTTTGGTTAACTTCCCTTTTTGGCAAGCATCACATAACCTGTTAGTTTTAAACCGAATCTTGGGTAAACCACTTACTAGTTTCTTGGAGACGAGCTTGTTAAGTTGATTCATACTGATGTGAGCAAGTCTCTTGTGCCATAGCCAAGCATCTTCTTCTTTAGTCATCAGGCATACAACAGATTGAAATGTGTTATCTGTGAAGTCGATTAAGTAGATGTTGTTCACCCTTTTTCCCATAAGCAGTAACTCATTTGTTGTCCCATTGTTGATTAGACAATATTTGGGTTCGAAAGTGATCTTTAATCCTTTGTCACATAGCTGACTGATGCTAAGAAAATTGTGTTTTAACCCTTCAACAAGAAAGACATTCTTAATTTCATAAGATAAAGGAGTTTTTATTTTACCTATACCGATGATTCTTCCTTTGTTGTTATCACCATACGTGACATGACCAGCGGCTTTATATGAAATATCTGAGAACTTTGTAGGATCTCCAGTCATATGTCTGAACACCCGTTGTCGAGAATGTAGAACTTTTGAGCTGTAGTTTCAGATCAGGTTTGATAATTCTGGATCTTGCTATAATATTCAATTCTTCTTTATTCTTGACCTTCTTGGAATCAACAGGATAATCTTGATTCTTCATCTTTTTCAAGAACTTTGTAAATTTGTTGTCCAACAAGATTGATTTCTGCATTTGTGAACATGATTCTTCATCTCGAGCTGCCTTGCATTCCAAGTTTCCTGTTTCAAAGGTTTCATAGAAACCATTAGTTACAAACTTTAACTTCAAATTACAAGGTGTAGATGCAAAATCAATTTTGAAATAATAAGTTCTTTTTGAATGCAAAACAGAAGTCATCCCCAAGTTTTTTAGTCGAATGAGATAAAAACAGATTCGACTAAATTTTCAAATATCTTATGAAAACCAGCTCTTGTGCCAATTGTTGGAAAACAAGTAGGCTTTGGTTTTACATCAAGCGCGAGGGTGAATTGGTATTTTTTCAAAAACAAAATATTTACGCAATCTTTTATCAAAAGTACAAAGCTTTTTAAACTTTCTTGAAATGCAAGTAATGAAAATTTATATGCAGCGGAAAAACATAGTTGACTACGTAAAAAGTAAAGGCGACTGAAATTAAAGAGTGCAGGGATAGAGAAAATCAAACATTGGTTTTTATACTGGTTCAGCCAACTATGCCTACATCCAGTGTCCTTCCAACCCAGGAAGCAAATGCACTATAATGGTTGCGGTTTTTACAACAAAGAATTTATAGAAGACCTCACGTCAAAAATATAAATCTCCTCTCTAACCCAAAACCAAAGTATAGCTGCAATAACCAAAACCAGGCTTGCAGCAAGAATCCCCACTTCTACAATCTGAACACCACGTCGAACAATCCTCAACATGAAACCCCTGTATCACAACAGGTTTAATTCCAGTAGTCTTCACAGGATGCCAAGCCTCAACAAATGCAGCAGTCTTCAAAGAAAGCCAAGCCTTTAGTGATCAACCCAGAAGCACTTTCTTTGTGTAGTATTTGATCAGACAATGAGTGTTCAAGCTATCTCCCTTTGAATCTCCCTCAAGAAAGATCACCACCGTCTTCTTGGAGAAATCTCTGAGCTGTTATCACAGAGAATTTAATCGGAAACAAGAACGAAAGTGTTAGATTATCAAAAGTCTCTGAACAACCCGTGTTCAGCCAATTTATAGTTTTCTATCTATCAGATTGTTTCTCAGTCGAATAGGCTACTAATTTAGTCGACTGTATTATTACAGTTATAACAGACAGTCAACGTAGTAGCTCTCAGTCAACCAAAATCAACATACATTTAATACACTTGACCAAGTCATCAATGTTTAACTAATTTTTAAAAATATAGCCCTTGGAGCGCAATAGCATAACAGAATTCCAAATCAGATAAAAAACACAGTCGAATGTAAACTAGACAAAGTCGACTGACACATGTAAAAACACTTTGAAATTCTTTTCAACTCAAAACATCACAGAGCACTTATTTTCAAAATCTGTACAAAGATTTTAGCATAGTCGAATCCATTAATAATATAGTCGATTGTACTATAAATTTGTCACACAGTTATAAGTTGATGAAAGTGCTTGTGGTTTTTCACTTTAGAAAATGTGTAGTAAAACATATGTGATAAAGCATTTCACATTGCACATAAGCATGTAAGCATGTTCGACAAAAAATATATCAAACAATCAACATAGGAGTATACAACACAATACATCAAGCATGTTCAGCAGATATAACAAGCAATACAGCATAAAAACATGTAATGCAACAACATGTGTACTGTTATTAAGAAAAATGTTGTCATCATCAAAAGCTAGAGTGATAGAAAGTTTGTGTTATCAACAATCTCAACAAAACATAATCTTGATCAAACTAAAAACACCTTCAATGTGCAGAATGTGATCAGGCAATGTGTGCGCAGTCAGTCTCCCTTTGAATCTCTTTCAAGAAAGATCATCACTGTCTTCTTGGAGAATTTTTGGAGCTCTAATAACCAAAGATATCAATCTGAAACAGAAATGAAAATGTGAGATCACCAAAAGTCTCTTAATAACTTCGTGTTCAGTCAATTTATAGATTTCTGTTTAACAGATATTCTCTGAGTCGAATAAGCTACTAATTCAGTCGACTGAGTTATGACAATTATAACAGTTCAGTCAAACTGGTAGCATTCAATCAACCAAAATAAAAACTCATTTAATACAGTTGACCTACTATTCAATGCTCAACTAACTTTTGAAAATATAGCCGTTACAATGCAAGAGCATAACAAAATTTCAAAACAAACAACTAATACAGTCGAATATGTAGCGCACATAGTCGACTTCGACATGTAAGAACATTTTGAAATTCTTTTCTTCTCAAAATCTCACAAAGCACTGATTCTCAAAATATGTACAAATATTTTAGTATAGTCGAATCAATTAATAATGGAGGCGAATGTACTGCAACTTTGTCACACAGTTATAAGTTCATAAAAGTGCTTGTGGTTTTCATGCTTTAAAACATGTGCAATTGATAACGGTCTAAGAACCGTTATTTTTATACTTGAAATTGATATCAAAACACACCCTTTATGACTTAGAATGAGCTTGAAATCATGAAAATTGCTTTAGTTAAGTTACAAGAGAGTCAAAGGTGGTTTCACTTATGTTTGGTTTTACATTGTTTTGAGAGAATTAAATGAGAATTGGGTGATGGAAAGTGAAGTAGGAAGGATTTAGACTCAAGAAAAGATGAAAAAAGGTGCAAAGGAAGAATCGTAGCCACCGCTCAGTGCCAGTTTCAGCGCTGAGCGCCAGCTTTGGAGAGGAAGTCACTGCCTGACGCTTAAGCGCCAACGTTGAGGGGAAAAGTAAGAGTCGCGCACACCACTGAGCGTTGGCCTTCTCAGAGACAACATTGCCAGACGCCTGGGCGTGGACGCTGAGCGTCCCACTTGAGTGTCGCACCTACCGCTGAGCGGTGTACTTATGGGCTTGAGCCAAAATTCTATTATTTTTCTGAGTTATAAATAGAATCACTGTGACCCTTATGGGAATCTTTTGGCAGAGAAAGACGGCAGAACACTCTCTACACTCCTTGGAGGTGGCTTTTGGATGCGAAAGCTAAGCGCCAACTCCCATCTTTCTTCTTCATGAGGATGACCGGGCTGGAAAACGAATTTGTGTTGTAGCGTATGATCCCAGCCTTCAACATATCCTCTACCTATTTTTCAATATCACCTTTCAAAATGTGAGGATAACGGTATGGCCTCACATTTATAGGGTCTACACCCGCTTTCAACTTTATTCGGTGCTATATGTGACGTGTTGGAGGCAACCCGTGCACATCTTGGAAAAAGCGATAGTGGGTTTGCAGCAGCTTTTCCAGTTAAGCCTGTTGCTCGCCTATCACATCTGTTTCCCACTCATCATCTTCAGCTGCCTCTATTGTACTTAAACCCCACACCAAGGCTCCTGACTTAGCATCCCCCAGCTTCCATAAAGATCTCGATTTCACCAACTATCGTGATAGGGCTGGATCCCCCTTGATCATGATCTTTTTATCTCCCACATTGTACTCCATTGTCATACTACCCCAATTCGTTCGAACTTCTCCCAATTTAGCCAACCATGCAACCCCTAGAATAACGTCGACGTTCCCCAACTCAAAAACGTGGAATTCTTCCTCCACATCCACCTCCTCCAGTCGAATAATCACCCATTCACAGCGTCCTTGTGTAATCCGCCGACACCCGTTGCCCAAACTCACTGGGTATAGTACAGTATCGATCAACTACAAGCCCAGCTCCTCCGTGGTCCTCTTACTATTATAGTTGTGGCTTGCTTTGCTGTCTATGAGAACCACTACCCTTTGTTCACCAATTATCCCCGTCAACTTCAAGATTCTCAGGTTGGTCCAGCCTTCTACCGAACATGCAGACAACTCCATAACTTTTTCCTCCTGGTCGCCGTTTACCTCGCCCTCTTCCCCGTCGTCTTCGTCCTCTACCAGCAATAAAACCCGTAAACTCCTTTCGGCACACCGATGGCCTGGTGTAAATGGGCTGCCACATCGAAAACAACACCCCTCCTCCTTTCTCTTGAGAAACTCGAGGTAGGGTAAATTTCGTACCATTCGGCCTCGACCTTCGCCCCTAATCGCAGCGCTCCCCCTTTCTACCGTGTCTCCGCCACTCCTTCTCTTCTCACGGGTCCTTCACCCTCTGTTCTTCCAAACTGGTTCGTCGTTGGTTTAGTCGGTTCCGATCACGTCACGCTACCCATTGATCGCGCACCGAATGGGTTTATCTTGAACCCACCAGCATGGCTTCTCTGCGCTTTCATCATTGCATTTTCAATGTCACGCGCGATTCTCATCGCCTCCATCAACTCCGATGGGCTTTGGATCCGCACCTGACCCTTCACATCCTCACGTAATCCGGCTAAGAAGTAGCCCAACACCGGTTCCTCTGGAATCCCCTTCGTCTGACCCATCAAGACTTCAAACTAACGAACCAATCCCTCGACTGTCCCTTCCTGACGTAGAGTAACCAGTCACTCGAATACGGTTCCCTAAATCCACCACCGAAGTGATTAATCATGGCCTCTTTCAACCCGTCCCACGTTCGGTTTCTTGCTTTCTCTTTCCAGAAAGTGAACCAGTACGCCACGCTACCCTCCATGCTCACGTAGGCGATCTCCACCTTTTCTTCATCGTTCGTCACCCTTTGTATATCGAAGAACCTTTATGCCCGGTTGAGCCAACTGAGTGACTCGTCTCTGTCGAAGGTAGGTAACTCTACCCTCTTCCTCCAAGGTTTTTGCTCTCCACTTCTTTCGCCGCTTCCACCGCCTCTGGTCTCCCCATTCCCTCTGTGCCGGTTATCATTCACGGAGCTATCATCCAAACTGCTCTTCGTTTGATTGCCCTATTTTTCCATAATTTTCATAATTTGTTGTAAATCTCGACGTACCGCCGCAGACTCCAACTTCATTCCCTCCACCGTTATCTCAATCGCTTCTAATCTTGCCTCCGTCGCCTTCTCCATCTCTCTGCCACTATGCCCGCAAACTTTGGATCCAGCAGGTCGGACCAAATTGATAGGTTTCTGATAAAGAAACCTAAAACTTTTCCCAACTTTCACACACAAACAACTCACAAACTATGTATAACCTCTGCTGTTTATTATTCACCCAAGAAAAGAATACAAGAATGAAGCAATAAGGGAGCCTAATCTCCCCCAACACGACAAAACAGTCTGTTCATAACACTCGAATGGCAAAAAGTGCACTCTAATCCCCAGCTCAACTATTTATACAAATGTATTTACAAATATATTCCTTCCCTTCATAACTGTTAACACAGTTAGGCTAACTCCCACTAACTGTTCACTAAGAGTTCACTAACATCTCTTCCTCCTTACATACACTCTCAATTTCCTATCATAACAACTCTAGATGAAACAAATGAGTCTTTTATTACTGATGAGCTTCAAAATCACAGGTTAGAGTTAGATGACGGAGAGCACAAACAAAAGACTAATACCACTTGTAAAGTCTCTAAGTTCGAGAATTCTGATGCTTTGAAATTGGTTCAAACTAAGAAAAGAGATGGGATGCAAGGAAATCAGAATTACCCAAGACATGTGTGCACGTTGTTGACAACAAGTTTAATGGGCATCCTAAGATTGTCACAAACTTTGCTGCATCAAACATAAGTGAAAGTCAAAACAACACAGCACGGTCCTCTTTTCACCAATCGTTTTCTCCTTGTCCTCCCTTCTCACAACACAATCAGGATGATTACCATTCATTTCTTCATATGTCCTTCACGTTTTCAAGTCTTGTTGTCTCTACCTTGCTGCAAAATCTTACTGCCCATGCTACAGCAAGTTTTGCTGCTACATTTTGGCCCTATGCAAATTCAGAAACTTCCGCACATTCTCCCGTGTGCACTCCTCCTAGTGTGACAGCAATTACAGCAGCCACATCTTCTCCTCCTCATGGATTTACCTTTTCATAAGTGTTTTCTTATATTTGTAAGTTTATTATCTCCCAAGTCATTTTCAATTTTGTTTTTCTTACACACTTACCGTGAAATGAATATCAAAACACTGAAATTGATATTACAGAGTATTGCATATTGCTGCTTCAAGCATTACCTCAAGCTTCATTAACTGGAGTATATGAATGCCTCCATGAAGGATCAATGGAAAAATTCAGTAAACTGAACTCTAAAATTGTTACATTGGCAAAAGTTATTTTATTTATATGCTACATGATTTTATAGGTTTCTGCAACGGCCTGAAACTGATCCAGCAACAGTGAGAAAAATTAGAGAGGCCATTGACACTCAAACTGACGTCACTGTGCAACTCATTAATTATACAAAGAGTGTTAAGCTTATTACCTTTCTTCAATAACCTAATTTGATTTAGATTGTTTTAGTGTTGGTATTACCTGAATAATTCGTATGAAAGTATATGATGAAAAGTTCTCTGGATATTCAATGTCACCCTATATTCTCTTTATTAAAAAGAACCAGGAAAGGAAAAATATTTCAATATTTTCACATATAACTATGCTTTCATATCATGAATCCTTCTTAGAGTCTTATAATGAAAATCACTATTTAATAACTAGAAATTAAATATGGTTGCTAATTGTTCTGCTCGATTCAGGTAAACAGTTCTGGAACTTGTTTCATTTGCAACCTATGCGTGATCAGAAGGTACAATTTACAATGTCCTGCAATATAACTTTTGTTTTCGTAGTTAATCATGTCCCATTTACCAAATCTTCGAGCAGAAACAATTTTTTACTTGTTTCTGTGTTGAACAGGGAGAGGTACAGTACTTTATTGGAGTTCAACTTGATGGTATTCAACATGTGGAGCCTCTTCAAAACCGCATTGCAGAAAATACTGCAAAAGAGGGAGAACAATTGGTTTGGTTTCTATCCAAGTGCTTTATTCGTTTAAAATATATTGAAATCTCCAATTTTCTGTTGGGTTCTCGACATGATTATATATCCAAATAGAGGCTTTTAGTTTGAAAGTCTACAAAATAAAAGCCTATGGTTCCTTCATTTTGACCAAAGAGAGTTTTGTGTATAATTTTTTGGTATTATATGTAATAGTAAGAAACTTTGTTCATTTTATTGTGCTTTGTACTTTCAAAGTTATAACAAATTTATTTGGCATCCATCCTCAAGTAAAGGAAACTGCTGAAAATGTTGATGATGCATTGAGAGAACTTCCAGATGTTAATTTGGTAACGTGTCCTAATCATCAGTATCCTTTGAAAAGCTCTTGCATTCAATTTTTCTCATAATGTTTTGATTATCTTCAGAAACCAGAAGATTTATGGATGAATCATTCAAAAGTGGTTCACCCGAAACCACATAGGAGGGATGAAGCTGCTTGGAAAGCTATTCAGAAGGTATATATATTACTTATGTATTTGAAATTATGCCATATTTTCTGGTATTTCTTGCTATTGCTATTGACTACTGAAAAATTTAGGAAGTACCAGTATAAATTATGACTCTAAACAACTAACATTGACACAGGTGACGAAAATTTCACCTTTTTTCTTTTGAAATCATATATATATATATATATATATATATATATATATATATATATATATATATATATATATATATATATATATATATTTTAACAGAGGTCCTTCTCTGCCTACATTGTTATATTCAAAATTTTCCTAGTCACTTTTATTATCTCATGTAAGTTACATTTTGCAAATTGATTATGTGATCGTGTGCAGATCCTAGAAAGTGGGGAGCAGATTGGCTTGAATCATTTTAGGCCAGTTAAACCTTTGGGATCAGGAGATACTGGCAGGTTTTTTTCTTGATTCTCTTTTTGACTTCCCAATATTTGAAACGTGCATGAACAATTTCATGAGTCTTACGTTAGTTGCTTACTGAAACATGTTGTAACTAAATGACTGTGATGATCTATCTGGAACTTGATGCATTGCTCCAGATGTTGAATGGACTCAACGGAAGATGAGATCAAGAACCACGAGAAGCAACAACGGATATCGTGCGGAAGGTTGATTCAGTGATGAAATGAGATAGAAACGGTGATGGTTATTGGACGGAGGTAAGCCTAAGGTGAATAGTGCTAGCTCAGACAGTCTTCTAGAGGAAGAAAGCTAGATGGAGATTTGGAAAGGCAATGAGAGTGACTTTAGCAGAGAGTTTCCCATGCTGGACAGCCATCAACAGCAGAAGAAAATTAATTCTCAAATATATCCAAAGTAATATACACGGCTGCCATGGTGGGTTTTATAAGAGAACCCCTGGCTGTAAGCATGGTTGCTATGATCCGTAAAGAGTGGATCTATTGCCACGTAGCACCCCATGTGTAACAAATGAAGGCCTTCTAGAAAGGCTCATGTAAAATGTGCTAAAAAAACAAAGCAACACGTGATCTGGTGCTGATTGAAGAAGGAGCTTGCTGTGGGTGTGCTTAGCAAAGAATGGTGGTGTAGCTAGCAACTTGAATAATCATGTGGACAAATTTGACCCTTCTCTTGGTGTCAATTTATTCAAGCTTTTATTGGACTTTCCATGCTTCTAGTGATGGGTCCATGATGGGCTTGGACCCAAGTCATCATCTCCTCCCCTTTAGAAAGGATTTGTCCTCAAATCTGATGGTTTGTCTGAGGACTTATTCTTGATAGCTTCACAAGATTTCCTCCTGGGTCAAAGATTAATCTGCAATAAGCATCAAACATAGCTCTAATTAGTTGTATTTGACCTAATAAGATATATAGTGGAATGTGATTGGAAGAAGGTTTCTTAACTTTGAAATTTTCAATTTTACTATGACAAAGAAACCTTGCTTCTTTTGAACTTTTGTTTTTTCCTTGAATTAGTGGTATCCATAAAGGTGACCATGACTCAAGTTATGAATTGCCATGTGTTAAAAGTTCTAAATTTTGAAAATATGGTATGGCAAATTCTTGGAAAGAAAAGTGAGATTTTGGAATTTCAAAAATAAATGGAGAAAAGTGAAAAGATAGAAAACCTCCCTTTAATAGTTTTGATTCCATTGTGGTTGGAGGAGATATTACTATTAGTTTCTTTTGTTCACTGTCTTCCACTTCTTTTCTTTCAATTTCTTCTTTGTCTTTTCTTTCTTTTTCTTTTATTCTCTCTTCCTCTTTTCTTCTCTCTTCTTCTTTCTCCTCTTCCTCTCTTTTTCTTCTCTCTTCTTTTATCTCTTCCTCTCTTTTTCTTCACTCTATTTCTATTCATCCCTTTCCTTGTTAACGCGCATTTGTGCTTGATCCTCCGCTACTTGTGTTGATGAAAGAGGATGAAGTACAAATTTCTTCTCATGATGGTGCACAATTATGGTATTGGTAAGACCATTGTGAATTGTTTTATAATCAAATTGCCATGCTCTTCCCAATAACACATGACAAGTTTCCATTGGAACTACATCACACAAAACGATGTTTTTAAAGTTGCCAATGGAAATTGTTATTGTGACTTGATCCTTGACTGTGACATTCCCATCCTTATTGATCCAATGTATTTTATAAGATTTGGGATGGGGTTGCAACACAAGATTTAATTTTTCAACCAATCTAGCGCTACAACAGTTAGAGCACGAACCACTATCAACAATGAGAGAACAAGTGTTATTTTGAATTTGACATCTTGTGTGAAAGAGAGTTTCTCTTTGAGATAGATGTTCTTCACTGGATTGGTTGTAAAATACTTTTTTAGTCATGAGAAGTTTCCCTTCACAAGGATAGACTTCTTCAGTAGTGGATTTTTCTTGATCACTTTCATGCTCACTACTTGAAGATTCACTACTATAACTGTCAATGCCCCTCAAGATGATAGTTCTTTTGGTGGGACATTGTGCAGCTATATGTCCTTTTCCCAGACACTTAAAACATTTGATCTCACTGGTCCGAGTGTGTGAAGATGACTCTTGTTTGGGCTTTTCATTTATCTTGGCTAAAGGTTTAAATGGCTCCTTTTCTTTTTCTTTTTCAACAATAGGGTAAACTTGAACTCTTTTGGAAGAGGATTTTCTCAAGTTTTGTTGTTCTACCTTAATACACATTTGAACAAGATAATTCAAATCTCTATAAGGTAGTAGTTCAACCCTATCTCGAATATCAAAATTAAGCCCACTTAAAAACCTAGCCAAGGTAATTTCTGAAGCCTCTATTATTCCTGCCCTCATCATGTAAAGCTCCATCTTTTGTCGATATTCCTCAACAGACATTGACTTTTGTTGTAACCTTTGGAGCTTATCCATGAGTTCTCTGTTGTAATAGGAGGGAATGTGTCTCCTCCTAAGGGCAGTTTTGAGATCATTCCAATAATGAATTGGAGGATCTTGGTGTCTAAGTCTCTCTTGGACTAAGGCAGTCCACCAATACATTGCATACCCTTGAAAGCTTAGGGTAGTGATAACGGTTGAAAAATCGTTATTTTCATATGCTATTTTAGACCAAATTACTCCCTTTACTGCTTAGAATAAGCTTAGAATCAAGCAAAACTCAATAAAAGAGTCAGTCGAGAGTCAAAAGCTGTTTTTAGCGATATTATGCTTGTTTTGCATTGTTTTGCAGCAATTCTGATGGAAGTGAAGAATGGAGGAAGAGATGAAGGTCTTAGACTCAGGACAAAGGAAGAAAATCAAGAAAATGAGAGTCTAGGAACCGCCCGGCGGCAAAAATGCATCACCGGGCGGCCTGATGCGAGGAGTGGCACCCTAGCGGTGACGCCTGGGGGATTTGCGGTTTTGCGGCAAGAGGAAAACCACCGGGCGGCATAAGTGTGACACCGGGCGGTGGTCTGTTGGGCTTGGACCTGTTTTCTAATACGCTCCTCAGCTATAAATAGCCCTGCTACGACTTCATTCTCATTCTTTTGACAAGAGAGGGCGGCCAGACCTACTTTTCACTCTCTGGAGAGGATCTCTTGGATGCTTAGGCTCCTTTTCATCTTTTCTAGGGTTTGCTCTTCCATTCTTTCATTATTTTCATCTTGGTTCACCATGACAATGGTGAACTAAACCCTTTTGTTGTTGGGGGAACAATGTAATCTTTTGAAACTCTCTTTTATTGAAACTCTTGTTTAATTATATGCTTTGTTTATCGATTGTTGGGTTTCTCTTTTGCGCTTAAAGCTTTTATCGTTTAACTCATTCGATAACTGTTGTTTGTCTTTATTGATACGGGAATGTACGGTACTGTCATGAACTGGGGGAAATTCCTTGATCAATGAAATACCACCTAGAGATAGGGAGGTAGGACGGTCAATTGTTTTTGCTTCTGTTCAGTAATGCATTGCTAGTTATTAGGGGAGGCTAGGGATAGCAAGTCGGTAATTAGTAATAGGCTCTTTTCGCCGAGGGATCGGGCTAAGGGTAGGCCAAGAACGATTGCATAACAATCAGATAATAAAGCAAATTAAACAAGAGGAGTAGATAAGAGAGGGCGGATAAGATGAAATTGTAAACCCCCAACAACTCCACTCATCCATACTCTTTTTCATCAATTGAATCAACCTCATTGCATGTTTATTTTTTGCTCTTGCATCCACAACAATTAATTTTATTTCTTTACAAGTCTTATTATTTTAATTCACACGAACGATAAGGCCGTGAGTCCTTTGGGAGAGAACGATATCGGGATCTACCGATTTTATTACTTGAAACGATCTGGTACGACTGCCAGGGAGTCAACAGGTAGCTAAAGAGACTTTCCTTTCTTCACTTACTTGGTGGCAAGCAAACAATTGCTCCACCTTCATCTCCCAATCAAGATAGGCCTCAACATTATCCTTTCCATAGAAATGAGGCAACACAACATTGACTTCCTTAGGAGGTGGAGAGGTATTTTGAGTATCCCGCCTATGTCTTCGTGAAGAAGACTGTTGGTGGTAATACTCTTCCACATTTAAAGGTATTCCTCCAAATTGGGAATTGTCACTTTGATTGCCTCTAGTCCTCTCTCGACTTTGGTGATGTTCTTCTCTCATCAACCTTAACTCATCTTGGATCATGGCATTTTGAAGCTCCCTATTGACTTTTTCTTGACTTATTTTCCTCTCAATTTCATTGAGTTGGTTGACTAGAGTTTGGAGGGTGAGTTGCTCTTTTTTATTTTCACAATCACTAATTCTAGGTGAGTGTCGTCTTGACATTGTGATGAACTTAAATGTTTTCTTGAAATAAAGACTAAATTTTTCACTTAAAAGCAATATTCCAAGTAAGAGAGGTGAACCTAAAAAGGTTGCTTAAGTACCAAGTCTTGCCTTGCCAAATATGCTTCTAGCTACTTACTAGAATCTTTAAGTCAAAATTACTTTTAAATCCACCAAAAATCTCAAAGACAACAAGCAAACAAAGAAATAAAAGCCTAGACTCTAAGGCGGACTCTAAGAATTTCCTAGACGCTTTTGAAAAGAAGTAAAAGTGTGAGGTCTCCTAGGTGAGGCTTGGAACTTTAGAACCAAGACACACTCACGTCTACCAATTGTAATTTTCCAATTAAAGTCAAATGTTACAAGTGATGGAAGAACACTTGAGAATTCTTCCAAATCACCTGTTTGATGAAATGACTCAAAGAAAACAAAATTATTGAGTTTTCTGCTTTTGCTGTCATGGGGTATAGCGAGATTGTAGGGATGAGTAGCTTTTTAATATTTGTTTGCAGTGTAATATGACTGTAAATGCATATGGAAAATGATCCCAGCTCTTGCCAATCCCAAATACTCAATTCAAAACTCCACTCAAGTTAAATGGCATAGCAAGCTGAATGCACTTGTTATGTTGGCTGGAAATTTTTTTGACAACAACAAGAATGCTATGATATACTATATTTATGGTTTCCAACAAGTTTAAATGATGATAAATTTGATGTGCAACTAGTAATGCAGCCAAGAAACAGCCTACAACAAAATTTCACTATGTCACTTCCAAGAAAATCTGACCATATGAACAGTGAATACTAATTTTGATTCACTTAATACATGTGTTTAATCAACAAAAACAGTAGGAACCAACTGTATTAAGATGATGACTGCACTCGTTGAGAAATTCAATCAAAATGAGGAAGTGGCATGATGATTTTGTGCATTGTTGGAAGAATGACCAAAAAAATAGTTTAGACACATTTTAAATGGTCAAATAAAGTTTTCCATATGTATTCAATGCACAAAACACAACAAATGCTCAAATTCACCACTTGAGTTGCCAAATTATGCAGAAGTCTTTAAGATGCAGCACGGTCAAGCAAGTTTTAGTGGAGGCAAAGTGAAACAGACCAGCAATTGAGAAAATCAAGGAATCCTAAATCAATATCTAGCTTGAGGAAATCAGGCTAGTGAATTTTATAGATCCTAATTTATATGCAATGAAGTATAGCACGGTGCCAAGCCATGACAAAACCATGAGAGCATATCTAGATTTGAGATTGCTTTTCTTTTAACTTTTGCAAATCTGTGATGACTAACTTGTTTGAAGATGTTTATATCATCATAACACAAATTAATACAAGGTATGCAATCAAATGAACTGGATCAAACCACTGCATATGACACGAAAATTTTGCACACAGAGTTTTCAAAAACTAACGCTGTAGTAGAGACTTGCTGCTGGGAAAAAATGTTTAGCACTGCTTTTTACTCAAATGATCAAAGCTGGATGAATCTCCATTGCTTTTATGATCAACATAGAGTTAGCTATTGCTCCACAAGTAAAATTTAAAGAAAACAATGCTGCTGAACAGAGTCAATAAACTGATCTGACAAATTCAAAACGACAACAATGTTGCACATGATTAAGACAACTGGAAATTAATTCAAAGCTAGGATGAGACTTAAAACAATATAAGTGATGGGTTATCGCAGCCCATGCAAATTTGATTGCATATAAGAAATGCAGTATAGTGCTAGGAAGTGACTCCTAGGTCGTCTCTCAAGGACCAATTTTGCGGTTCAGAATCAAGTCTAACACGAAAGGGGGGGGTTTTGAAAAGTGTTTTTGTGACTTCAAATAACTAAATTAAAATGAATGGACATTAAACTCAACTGTGTAAGTTAGAAAACATCAAGGTAAAATAAAGTGCTAACCCAACATTTCAACAAACAATTATCCAAACACAATTAAAACTATTAAAATGCAACACTAAATTAAGTGGATGAAAAACAACTCAACCTACTAATTAAACTAAGTGAAAACAAGAGAAATTAACAAGCCTATTTTACTTCTAGTAAATTAAGTGACCCAATATGCAATTAACAAATAAATTAAAAGTCCAAATGGCCTAAGGAAACCTCTTGGCCGTGAGTCATGTTTCAACAAGTCAAACTTCAATTTCCACCTTCAATAAGCCACCAAAATGTGTTGACTTCTTGTCCCATGTGCACCATTCTTCAAGGAAATAAGCATGTGCCTTAAACACACAATAAAACCATGTTTTCCTCCCTTCCCATGCAGCAAAAACGTGATTGTACACACCAAGGCACAAAAAAGGTGAACTACCAAGTGGAAATGCCAAAAAAATGCTTCAAACCAAAGGTTAAATGTAAGATACTTTGGGTGCTCCAACCAAGATGCCATGTAAGCAAAGTCAAAGGAAATTAAACACCAAAAACCTCCATTCTCAAGAGTGATTCTCGGCAGCAACAAGGAGAAGACAAAAACCAAAAAAGGAAATCTTCTTTCTATGAAAATTGTCTCATATTGTGCTTGTCCAAATGGGGAAAAAAATTAAATGCACCCTTTTCTCTCACTTCCAACCTCAATTTCGGTTTTCTTTCTTCTCAACCACCATCCAAAGCTTTCTTCTCTTCACATTACCAAGAATGAACCCCAAGAAACCAAAGTTTAAGTTGCAAATGAACACAAGAACAACAACACAAACTTCTACTCATCAATCCACTTCTAACACTAACTTTTCTTCAACTTTCTTTGCAAAAACGAAAATGAAACCTAAACCATCAACTCCAGCTCTTTCCAGCCACTATAACAACACAAAAATATGGTCCATTCCTTGTTTCAAACATCAAAAACGAAAACCAAGAAGAAAGAGCCCAAACCACAACACCCACACATCAAGTTAAGCTCTATTCAACCCAAAACTCATATAGAACTCCATTTTTATCATCCAACCAAATAAAATGCAAAGAAAAACGTGAGGAACAGCAGTAAAGGAGAGGAAAAACGAAAATATAAAGTCACTCAAACCCAACAATCACCATTGAAATGCAAAGAAAAGCTTAAAAGCTCAAGCTTCAAACATAAAAAAAACAAGCAAATGGAAGAAGGAATGAAAGGATTTTCACCACCAATGAGTTAAGACAGCCAAGATTAAAGCAAGAGAAGAATAAAATCTGCAACTTTCTTCATTCAAATAGCCAAAACCGAAAACCGCATGGCAAGCTCCAAGAGAGAGTCTTCATACATGAAAACCTAGAAGAAAAATGAAGCAAAAATGTAAGCTATGGAAGTGTTGGTGTGTGTCTCGGTTTTTCCACCCCATATGACCAAGATTTTTAATTTTGGTGGGGTCCACACACTACAAGTCAGCCCTAAAGGGATGCCACATGGCCCCCACAATTAGTTTTTACAAAAATGCCCCTAAAGGGGTCCAAAACACCTAATTCTAATTAAGGGCTTCTAGAAAACGAAATTACAACTTAATTAAAATGGAAGTGACTAAATGTTGAGTCTTGAATGATCACGTTACCATCCCTAATGCTCCAAATGATGTTTCCCAAAATTTCCCTGCAACCAAAATACACTTAATCAGCTCAGAAAACCCAAATTAGCACAATTACGAATTTCCGACCAAATTAAGCAGAATTCGGAAAACGGGGAAATAACAGACAATTAAACACAATTCCCTGGTTTATTTAAGTGCAATAAACTAAATATAGTTCAAGAAATAACCACTCATCAATAAGGCACCGATTAAAATGACAAGACTAACTTCTACTGATTGTGAATGAATCAAGCATTCACTTACACAGAAAAATAGAAAGGGAACTCAATCAAATAGTACACATGAAGCAATGATAGCGCAGAATTTGAATGACATTTTGGAATCAAAAGAATGGACTTATCTGGAGCGTGAATCAGCCAACCATGGCTCTGAATACCACATGATGCATTGCTCCAGATGTTGAATGGACTTAGTGGAAGATGAGATCAAGAACCACGAGAAGCAACAATGGATACCGTGCGGAAGGTTGATTCAGTGATGAAATGAGCTGGAAATGGTGATGGTTATTGGACGGAGGTAAGCCTAAGGTGAATGGTGCTAGCTCAGACAGTCTTCTAGAGGAAGAAAGCTAGATGGAGATTTGGAAAGGCAATGAGAGTGACTTTGGCAGAGAGTTTCCCGTGCTGGACAACCATCAACAACAGAAGAAAATTAATTCTCAAATATATCCAAAGTAATATACACGACTACCATGGTTGGTTTTATACGAGAACCCCCTGGGCTGTAAGCATGGTTGCTATGATCCGTAAAGAGTGGATCTATTGCCACGTAGCACCCCATGTGTAACAAATGAAGGCCTTCTAGAAAGGCTTATGTAAAATGTGCTAAAAGAAACAAAGCAACACATGATCTGGTGCTGATTGAAGAAGGAGCTTGCTGTAGGTGTGCTTAGCAAAGAGTGGTGGTGTAGCTAGCAACTTAGATAATCATGTGGACAGATTTTCCCCTTCTCTTGGTGTCAATTTATTCAAGCTTTTATTGGACTTTCCATGCTTCTAGTGATGGGCCCATGATTGGCTTGGACCCAAGTCATCAGAACTAGTCCGTAGTTTAGCTGAAAAAATCTTGGAATACTGAAACCATGATTAGAGTTTCTTCATTTATTTGAGTGATGCGAAGTTTTTATATGTTCATTATTTTTTCCAATCAGGCTCTAGGGACCATATTTTCACATCAACTATTATTGGATTTCAGTGTCTATCTGGTGGAGCTAGGTGAAACTGGCCAATATTTTGCCATAAATGCTATGGAGAAGGGTATTATGCTCAATCGTAACAAGGTACAACGTTAAATTATTTGATACTTTTTTTGTTTTAAGGTGTCACCTCCTACCTTCAACAGTTTTAGAAATGTTTATTTGGAAATTGTTCAGTACTAATTATTTAGACTGTATTATGGAATTGAATTTTAAGCAGGGATATGATAATAGCACAAATAAATCGAACATTTAAAAAAAAAACGTCACTTCAAGTATAAAAGTGAGCTTCTTTTATACCTATACTGATTCCAGCAGGTATAAAAGTGAATTTTTTTTAAGAAGAGACGACTTTTTTATACCTGATCCCAGAATACCAGGTGTAAATATCAACCTTTCATACCTGTTACATACAGAACCGGTGTAAAAAGTTAAATTTTTTATATCAGCTCTAGAATCCATATAAAAAAACGAAAACTTTCTATACCCCTGCTTCTATCACGAAAACCGGTATAAAAAGCCTTTTTTAACCGGTGTAGAAAACCTTTTTTGACATAGCATATATTTTTAACCTTATTTAATTTGGGGAAGTTACTTAAAACTTTTGAATTGTATAATCATGCAGTCCAAAATCTTTTTGAATCATGCTATCTGGACTCTATTCAAGGGTGTTGCTCTCTCCACCACCCCAAGTGCTCCTGCACCTCTCCACTATTTTCATTTATTCCAAAAATACTCTACACCTTCCCACTATTTTCTATTATTCCAAAAATACCTTATACCTTCGCAGTATCCTCAACAATTTTTCTCTTTCTTTCTCTGCATTAATGGAGCATTTAAATGGCTTAGATTTGAACTTGTGATTTATTGCAAAATGTAAAATTCAAAGGAAACTTCAATATAAACCCTAAAATGAGAAGAAGAAGAAGAAGAATTAAGAAATATGAGGAAAGAATACGTTATCCTTAAGCTTATGAACGATCCTCAAACGAAGCCTGTCAAAGTTGTCATCGTCCTTCATTACATTATGTTTTAACTTACCGACATGTTTGACTCAAATAAATTGAATAAAGTATTTAATTTATTAGATAAATAATATAAAAATATTATTAAATACTTAAAATATAAAAGAAAAGTTATTTGTTAAAGATTTGGAATTTATTTAGTTCTTTCCTCATTATAAAATTAGTATATAATAATAATATATTATTATTATTTACTATTAATATTATTATGTTTATTATTTTGTATTTGCATCTAACTTTTAAGTTTATAAAATGAAAGTGGTAGAAGCACTAGTATTGACGTTTCCTTTGAATTTTATGTTTTGCAATATATCACAAGTTCAAATCTCAGCTATGTGAATGCTCCATTAATGGAGAGAGAGAAAGAGAAAGATTGTTGAGGATAATGGGGAGGTGTAGGATATTTTAGAAATAAAAGAAAATAGTGGGAAGATATAGAGTTCTTTTGGAATAAAATAAAATAGTGAGGAGGTGTAGGAACACTTGTGGGGGTGGAGGGAGCAACACCTATAACACCCCAAAGTTTTGAGATGTCACGCTGCAAATTTTTTCAAAACCTTTTCTATAAAACATTCAAATCGAATGTGGAATCAAATCATAATTGTAACCTTCGTTTGAAAATCTTACAATATCACTTTTACGTATATATACCAAACTGGAAAAATTTTAAATAATAGAAAGAAAATAATAAATCCCCGAACATAACATCCCAACTCTCGTCAGCTACTTAGATCCGATCTTATCTGCAAACCATCTTCTCTCTCCCACTTTCACCCATTTTCATGTCACCCATCATCATCATCATTCTAAATTTACCATGCACACCAACAACCATACAGATTGCAACATATAACAAAGAATATCATACAATGCCAAACCCTACACAAACAAGGTAATTCTAGTCACTCCCCCTACCTGGACTCGTATGATTTTTGTTTCCAAGATCACCAAGAAAGCTTCACAACGTCACAAATGGTCCTCCCATATTTTATGCCTCGTTCTCGGCTCTATTTTCTCCTATAAAATGTCTTTTCTCTCCCTTATCTTTCTAATTTTCGTTTTTTCCTCTCAGGGTAGCAAAATGCCAACCCCTTTTTAATCTTATCCTTTTTATCCTCCTCTATTCTATCTAAAACCATTAAGATATGCTCTCTTATTCTCTCTTAACTACTTTTTAAAATATCATCAACCATCAAATCTTATCCTTTTTATCCTCCTCTATTCTATCTCTAATAATGATTTTCTCTAATAATAATATTTCTTTTAATCTTTAAACCCACTAGTATCTTTTATTTTCATTTAACTAATATTTAAAATAATAAAAAATAAATCTTCTAAAAGATTTACATAATATTATTTTATTTAATATCTAGATTAATTAATTTGCATACTTTTTCTTTTTACACCCTCTCTTAATTAATTTCTACACTAATTAAATAGAGGTAAAGGACCCCTTTGCCCCTAGGCAAAAATATATAAAAATAAAGAAATAACATAACAATTATGTTCTAACAAAAAATATAAACTCAAGAATACTAATCTCCAAACAAAAATCCAAAGTCTCAAATATTTTTAAAACTCCTATTTTCCCGGATCTTACATTCACCCCTTCACAAAAGAATTTTTGTTCCCGAAAATTGCACTCACAAGAAAGCATACACCATGCAAAACTTCAAATGTTTTCCCAAAAATTACATTAATTTTCATAATAAATAATAATTTTAATTTTTTAACGAATAAAAAAAACACCACAATAAACTCAATGTATTCTAAATAAAAACAACAATAAACAAAGATACACGGCTAAAACTACACGAGCTCACTCCCCAAGGCCCTAAATTTTTTAGATGCCACCGTGCAATTTTTTTCAAATTCTTTCTATAAAACATTCAAATCGAATGCGGAATCAAATCATAACTATAACCATTGTTTGGAAATCTTAGAATATCACTTTTACATATATATACCAAACTGGAAAATTTTAAATAATATAAAGTAAATAATAAATCTCCGAAAATAACATTCCAACTCTCATCAGCTACTCATAACAATATTATATTAAAATTTAAATATTAAATTTTAAATATATAAATATTAAAATATAAATTCATTTTAAATTAAATATCTATAAAATATTAATTCTCGACCATAATTTCCTGTCTTACTCCGTTTTACTTAATTATCCAATCAAAATTAATAGTATATTTAAATTTATCTCTTGGATCAAAGTTCAGATACGTTTTTTTCTTACTCAAACCATAAAGTCATGGTTGTAATTTTTTATACCAATTTTAAAATTGTGCACAATCTTTACTTTCCATTAATAAATAATTAACTATTTTTTTTAGTTTGTAAATCATTCTCAGAAACATTTGTAACTTAAAAAAGAAAAAGTAAAAACTTTTGCATATAATTACAAGTACTATTATATAATTACATATTAAAAGCATTTAATTTATAATAAATTAGAAGTTAATTACATTTTTTATTTCAAATGAATATTTTTCTCTAAAAAAAACCTATAGATTGGTCTTAGTCTATAGGACTTTTATAGCTATTTTAGTTTTTGTGAATTTTTTTTCTGGAACACTTTTTTATTATATGGATTTTTCTAGTTACAATCCACGTGAGTCAAATTGACGGGTTTAATAAGTAGACAATCAATTTCACCAATGCATATATCTAAACATGACACAACGGACGATTCATTCTGTACTAAGAAAAAATATATGAAAACTCAGTGGAGAACCCAAATCAAAGATAGCTTTATATAAAAAAAAATAAAAAAATTTAATTACTTTTAAAGACAGTTACCGATACAGAGATAGTTTTTTTATACATCAATGTAGCTTTGAGCCATAACACTCTGCATAAACATCTTAACCAATAAATTTTCAAATTTCTTGAATATCTTCCCCTACCTTTAATTTGCACGCACACAGACAACAACATAACACGAAACCAGTTCCCATTGCTTATTTTCTTTTTTGGTTCCAAAATTTTTCTATGTTTTTCATACTTTTTAATAAAAGTCTGGGTCTTTAACTTACAGGCAGATATTAAAAGGAGACAAGAGTGGGCTAAACAATCAGTGTCAACACAATGATTAATATTTAGCAAAAAGAAAAACACAATATATATATATATAAAGTATTGTACATTAAACTATATACTGGAAATTCATAAAAAAAACACTTAAAAAAAAGGAAACACCGTAAATATTGTACTTTAAACAATGCGAATAATAAGTTTTGGAGCTTCTGACCAACCAGGATGACGTAGAGATTTGTCTTTGGGGCAGTTATTAATTTTATTTTATATCGGTAATAATCTTTTGCATAACAGATTACATTATGTAACCCCCATCTGCAGTTATAATTTGTCCAGTGATGTATGAAGCAGCTGGAAGGCAAAGGAAAGCAACTATTGCTGATATGTCCTTAGGTTCTCCTATACGACCAGCTGGTGTTTGAGATATCATATCTTCAAACATTTTATTCCCTTCATCAACAAATTCCTGTAGCAAAAGCAATACACAAAAATATTGGGCATGGTTGCTATAAGATGGAAAAGTATATAGTATTTATAAATATAAATAAAGAATATTTATTAAGTTTATATCAATCATTAATAGGCTTTTTGGAATCAGTTACACAGAAGAAAAATGTGAGTGCTTAGAGAAATTTCACCGGAAATAATAATATTTTCTGCTAAGATTGGTTACCGATTGATAAAACTAATACATACTTCGCACCAATTTTCAGGAATGTATAAGCTTAATATAACACAGCATACATACGGCTACAGAATCTGTAAGTGCAGTCTTAACAAGTCCAGGTGCTACAGAATTTGCACGAATATTATCCTTTGCCCATTCCAATGCCACGTTCTTGGTGAATTGATTCATAGCTCCTGAATTATGTTTATATATAGATATTGATTATCCTCTGAAACTCCAATTTGCTTTTAAATTAAAAGGACTCAAAGATAGGAAAAGATACCTTTAGAGGAAGCATAGACAGAACATAAGGGAAAAGCTTTAAGACCTCCAATGGAGGATATGAATACTATGCTACAATATCCAGATGCCTTGAGAAGTGGATGTGCTAGTTGACATAGGTGGAAACTAGACTCAAAATTAGTTCCCATTATTCTACTAACATCTTCTCCAGTATAATCTACGATGTTCTTAGGTGTAGTTATTCCAGCATTGTTTATCTACAGAAAACCATTTACCGTGTAATTCTAGCTAGGGGAAATTGAAACCAGAACAAGAAAAAGAGAATTGAGGTACTGTCATGAAATTTACAAGACTGAGACAGTGGAGCAATGAATAAATTGAAATAAATTTTAATATAAATTATTTTCATCCTATCCAATATGTTGGATAAACTTAAATCTGAGAAATTATTAATAATTGCTTCTATACCAAAGTTTTCCAATTAGAAATATTATTCTCCTGTTACCATCAATTATGCAGTCAGAACTTTCTCAAATGAATAATGGTATGTGTTTTGCATATTGTGCAGACACACAGTGGTATAAAATTGTAAGAGGGTGATACCAGAATGTTGAGTTTTCCGTCAAAGATGGAAGCAACATTTTTTATTAAATTTTGACGTTGGTCAGGGGACAGTACATCACATGGCGACCCTGTTATACGAAATCCTTTTCTTTTCCATTCTTCTAAGCATTTATCAACGTCTTGCTGATTACGAGAACATATATGCACAGATGCTCCAAATTCTGCCAATTCTTCTGCTATGGCGTATCTAATTGGCAACAGAATAAAAAATTGAACAAGTAGTAACAGAGAAATCAATGCTAAATAAGAAGGTAGAAGATATTATAGAAATGAACAAACCCTATTCCTCGGGTGCCTCCTGTAACTAGCGCAGTCATTCCCTGCAGTGACCATTTTTGGTCTTTGATGCAGCTCAACTTTGTTTCTGCCATTTCTCTGCTTTACTAGTTTGTGAGATATTGTTTTAGTTTTCTCTTTTCCAGAAATAATTATAGTGTGAAAACGGGTGAGATGCTAAAATGAGTATCACAAAAGCTCAAAACTCAGTCCGTCAGTTTCCTTAGTTTGATCTGTCAACATCATGTTTTGTTGGCCGTTACTACCACCATTCATTCGGATGTACAACTCGTCTATTATAACCTAATCAACATTTTCCCTGGTATTACAATAGTTTAACGAAAATGTTTCTTTAACACCTTTATTTGACACAGTGAAGTGTCAAATTTCTATTGATTTTTTTCTTTTAAATGGAAATGAGGCTTTAAAAACTCACAAGGATAGAATAGAAATTCTGAGGATATGAATTTTCATTTGGTGGTTTCGTTTGCTTCTCTTTCACTTTGGTTCTGAAGCTTCTTGTCTCCGATCACTCTTTCCACCGGTAGAAATTCTGAGGATATGAATTTTCATTTGGTGGTTTTGTTTGCTTCTCTTTCACTTTGGTTCTGAAGCTTCTTGTCTCCGATCACTCTTTCCACCGGTTGCTTCATCTCTCCAATCATTTGCTATCTCCATTGCACCGTTTGTGTCATCTGAACCGAAAAAAAGCTATCTTTCGCAAGATAAGCTCTATTTCGCGTATCCCCTATTTGGGTGGCTTGGGCATTGTGTGTGTGTTCTTCATTTCGTCCCTTTTTTGCATTGTATGGGTTCTCTTTCTGTATCATTTCGTCCCCTTCTCGCATTGTTCTCTTGGGCGTTATTTAGTCATTTTGTGTTTTGTCAACCCTAAGCAACCATTGATATTTGGGCTCTTTCGCGTTTTCATTTTTTGTGCAGTTGCAATGGCTTCCGGAATCCCAAAGGTAAGTTAAAGTTTTGGTCTTTTATTTAGTCGCATTTTTTTGTTTAGTAATAACAATTTTTTCGTTATCTTTTGTAGTGGAGGGTCCGTACTAGAAGCACGACTTGGTAACATTGAGAACCGATAAGCACGAGTTGGAAACATTGAGAACCGACTGCAGCAACCTCCCACCCCATTTTATCATTTCACTTCATAGTTTTAATTTGGTCTTTACATGTATTTGCTTTCATTTGGAACTTGTATGCATTATTGGAATATTGTATTGTTTTTATTACTTCAATTGAGTATCGAAATTTCATAGTTTTGTTATAAATCTTGTTTGAATGTTTTGCGTGTTATATTTCACATATATACAACCAACTACAAATGGAGGAACTAATTAACAGTCAATGAACACTGATATTGAACTGTGGTCCACTGTGGTCCCCCATGTTATAACTGGTGGCTCCTTCACTTCAAAAGGATGTCTAAATTCTTGTTCTGACTCGCGTAAACGATTACGAGCTGCTTGTAATCGATTACAAAGCATAATTTCCCAGCATACACAGAACAACTTCACTTGACTCAAGGTTCTCAACATGGGTGGTTCCCCCTACATCATGGGGGACCCAGAACATTAGGTTCAAGCCTCTCCTCACTCCAGAACCAAAAAATACAATTTAAACCATTGGATTTGGTTAAAAACACACTGTGGTCCCCCATGTTATAATTGGTGGCTCCTTTAGTTCAACAGGATGTCCAAATTCGTGTTCAGACTCGCGTAAACGATTACGAGCTGTTTGTAATCGATTACAAAGCACAATTTCACAGCTTACACAGAACAACTTCACTTGACTCAAGGTTCCCAACATGGGTGGTCCCCCCTACATCATGGGGGACCTAGAACATTAGGTTCAAGCCTCTCCTCACTCCAGAACCAAAAAATACAATTTAAACCATTGGATTTGGTTAAAAACACACTGTGGTCCCCCATGTTATAACTGGTGGCTCCTTCAGTTCAACAGGATGCCAAATTCTTGTTCAGACCCGCGTAAACGATTACGAGCTGCTTGTAATCGATTACAAAGCACAATTTCACAACAGAGGTACCAGAACTGAATTTGTGGTCCCCTGTGTTTTAACAGGTGGCTCCTTCTGTTAAACAGGTTGTCCATAACCTCAGTAAGAGTCGCGTAATCGTTTACAGGGCCATTGTAAACGATTACATTGCACACTTTACCACCATTATCTTCACCAATTCAGCTATATTCATCAAATCACAACCACTAATTCATTTTTTTTCACAAACATTATCACTTGGAAATCAAATTATAAAGCACTTCAATAAAGGACACATTAAATTTGCAATTATAAATTACATAAATGTGTTCAACCAAACATGGATGTTCTATATATTAAACCAAATAGGTTTAATTACAGCATCTTTTTCTTGTCCTAAGACTTAAGTCTAATACAATAATTTCTCATTTTTCTTTCTAACTACTACATTTGCAGTGTATGGTGTCCTAAGTGCTTGACTCTTAAAACGCCTTCTTGAACCAATCCTAACATACGTCTCCAACTGTGATTTGTTGTTGGACATTCCACCCGGTGCATTTGGCGACATTGCACCTTCTTCATTGTTGCACATTCCACCCGCTTCCTCGTTCGACATTCCACCAGGTGAAACAAATGCATTGTTACCGTTCGTTGAGAGTGCAAACATACATATTTGAAAATGAATGACGAACAGTCAACTGCCCAAAGAAAATAACTCAAATGAAAACACCAAAACAAATAACAATAACCCATAACGTGTGGAAGAAACGACAAGAACCCCAATACCCAAACCTAAAACCCAATACCCAAACCTACAACGGGAGAAGGCATTTACCTTGGTCCAACGAAGGTCCATTCCGGAACTTCCCATTTCAGCAAAACTGAGACAACGGGAGATGCAATAAGAAGAAACCGGACAACACGAAAACGCCGGTAAGATTGGAACCAAAATGTGAGAGAGGACGAAGGGAGAAGACAAAGGGAGAGGAGGAAATGTGTGAGAGAACGAAATTTGTCACACAAAACTAATTAAACTGGCCAAGGGTAGAATTGGAACCAAAATTGTCTGAAACCCTTTTCATTTTGCATGCCAAAATTTTTAAAAAAAAAACAATAAAAACTAGCCAATTAAACGTTGACACCTGGCAATGTCAAATGTTTGTCAAAAATTGGGTGTCAAAATAACGGCACCCATAGTTTAATTTTATGTACTTTCATAGATATGAGGACATAAATATAATGCAAAAAAATAATATTTTCAATTAATTAATTTTACCTCAAGTCCCTAATGATCGTGTCATAAAATGTTTGTGAAATTAGTATTAATTTTAAAATTAGTAGAGATATTTAAAAGACTTTGTATTATGGAAAGCTTTCCCAATCTCTTTATATATATATATATATATATATAAATATATATATATATATATATATATATATATATATATATATATATATTAATTTCAAAAAATTTAAATATGACAATCTTCTTTTTGGTTTAAAACATCGTTTAGTTCTTATTTTAAAAATTTTAATTAAGTTTTTAAATTTTAACTAGTCTCAACTGAATATTATATTTTAAAATATGATGTAATTTGATTAGTTTTATTAGTAATTTAATAATTATGTTGACATGTGTCATTTATCAATTTATGATATTTTTTATTTTTTTAAAACAAAATTTTTATATGATTAATGAGGTTCTTGCTATATGGAAAAGTCAGTATGATATGATATTTACAGTCTCATATGTCACTGTTATAAAAAAGTTATGTTTGTTATTTTATCGTAATTCAATCCCATTTTTTCTTAAAAATCTGGAGTAATTTATTTTTTTTGGAAATTGAAACTAAATTTAATTTTTATATAATATTATTTTTTAAATTGATATTTTTATTATATATTTAACAATATTAATTTTATTAAAATTTATATTTTATATTAAATTTTATTTTAAATATTTATTCACCCATAATTTTACACTCATTCCCTCACATGATAAGATCCTCCATTAAACTCTATTTAACTTTAGATAAATCTTATAATGATATTTTTCTTAAAATTGATATTTTTATTAAATATTTGTAACAATATTATTAGTTTATTTAAATTTATATTTTATATTAAAATTTATTTAAAAATTGTATTAAAATTTTAATTATATTTAAATTATTATAAAATTGTTTTAAAATTTAAAATTTGAATTTATAAAATTTTTATTTTAATCCAACTCTAATATTAAATTTGTATAAAATTTATTGGTATATATATATATATATATATATATATATAAATATGTATATATATATATATATATATATAAATATGTATATATATATAAATATATATATATATATATATATATTTAAAATAGAATTTAATGTAATTAAAAATATTTAATAAATATTTAAATTTGATTTCAATTTAAAAAATAATAAAATTACTCTATTTAAACAAAAAAATGAGATTGAATTTAAACAAAATAAAAAATAAAAAGACTATATTTATATTTTTCACATTACACTTATTTCAACAGTAACATATAACATTCTCATTATCTCATGTTACACTTTTTTAAAAAAGCATATCCATATATAATAATTATATCACATATAAATGTGTGACAACTAAATAATTCAAATATAATTTATAAACTAAAATTAATATAAAATAACGAAGAAGAGAAAAGGGTAAAAGAATTATTTTAAAACTTAAAGAATAATTTATTTAAAACTTAATGAAATAAGTATAATTGAGATTAACAAATATAAGAGAAGTCAAACAGACAATAGTATAAAAATTATAAACATAAATTATCAATTTTAATATTACTTATAGTTACTTTAATGGATGAATTTTTGTAGTCCATATATTAGAAAGTTTTAAAAGTAATATAATAAGTTATATTCTATGTGATGGCAACCCCTTTTAGGGACTTTCTATCCAAAGAAGTATCAACTACGACTAAGACTAAAGCAAGGGAAGTAGAATAAAGATTTCCAAACCTCTTTCCTATCTAAGTCTTAGATAGATTCTCTTTAACTAAATATCTTTACTTTGTTTTGTAGGTCATTAATAAAGGCTGTCAAGACCTTAGAAGAGGAACCACACAAAGGGAAGCAAAGGAGACAAATGACAACTTGGTTTAGGTAGCGCTCAGCGGTGCACATCCTACCGCTTAGCACCATCGCGTTAGCCTCTCTATTTTGCAACACGTGGAAAACGCCTCCCATGTGAAACTTGTCTAGCTTGGAGTGCACACTTCTTTCAAGTCAGCACGTTTTAAATGTAAACATTGGCTAGCTTGCAGTGCACGATTGATAGCTCTTCTTAGTCTATAAAAAGAGAGCTTCATCACTTGTAAACATAACTTGAGTTGAGTAATGAAATGCTGCTGAATTCTCCACCCATTCTCTCAAGTTCAAACTTTGCATTGCTTTAGCTTTGCCTCCTCTAGCTTCTTTCCCCTTTAAAAAGCCTTCTGAGCTAGAATTCCTTCCCACACCATATCAAATCACGTCCAAACATTTCCACACAACCTAGTGTCCACCTGCATCTTCATTCATCCAAGGAGTCAATTTCTTCTTGAAGATAGAAGTCGCTCCCATCATTTGGCATCAAGAGCCAGTCGAATCTGCGTCATTCATCATGAGCTAAGTGCTCTTCCTTTCAATTTTTCTTTCTACCATGTTGTTCTCAAACATGTCACTGTTCCATTGCATTTTGTTTTTAATTTTGTGTTTGGAGTGAATGTTTGTGTTCGTTCACTATGTTGGAAAATAGGTAGGCTTCGTTTTTACACCAAGAGGGGGGTTGGTGAATTAGTGATGTTTCAAAATCAAAATCTTTTCGCAATCTTTTATCAAAAGTATAAACCTTTTGAACTTTCTTGAAATGCAAGTAATGAAAATTTATATGCATTGGAAAAACGTAGTTGACTGCGTAACAGATAAATTCGACTGAAATTAAAGAGTGCAGGGATAGAGAAAATCAAACACCGGTTTTTATACTGGTTCGGCTAACAATGCCTACATCTAGTGTCCTTCTAACCCAGGAAGCAAATGCACTATAATGGTTGTGGTTTTTACAACAAGGAATCTATAGAAGACCTCATGTCAAAAATATAAATCTCCTCTCTAACCCAAAACCAAAATATAGCTGCAATAACCCAAAACCAGACTTGTAGCCCCTCTTCTGCAATCTGAACCACGTCGAACAATCCTGAACCTGAAACCACTGTATCATAACAGGTCCAATTCCAGCAGTCTTCATAGGATGCCAAGCTTCGTAAAACGCAACAGTCTTCATAAGATGCCAAGCCTTCAAAGATCAACTCAGAAGCACCTTCTTTGTGCGGAATATGGTCAAGCAATGAGTGTGCAAGCTCTCTCCCTTTCAATCTCTCTTAAGAAAGATCAGCATCGTCTTCATGGAGAATTCTTGGAGCTGTTAAGATAGAGAATTCAATTTGAACAAGAATGAAAATTTTAGATCATCAAAAGTCTCTGAACAATTCGTGTTCAGCCAATTTATAGTTTTCAGTCAGTCAGATTGTTTCTCAGTCGAATGACTTACTAATTCAGTCGACCATATTATTACAGTTATAACAGACAGTCAACATAGTGGCTCTCAGTCAACAAAAACAACACACATTCAATACAGTTGACCAAGTCATTAATGCTTAACTAACTTTTAAAAATATAGCTGTTGGAGCGCAAAACATTAACAGAATTCCAAAACAGATCAGAGATACAACCGAATGTACATAGAAAAAAGTCGACTGACTCAAGTAAAAACACTTTGAAATTCTTTTGAACTCAAAACATCACTTAACATTGATTCACAAAATCTGTACAATGGTTTTAGCATAGTCGAATCCATTAGCAATGTAGTCGACTCTTGTTAAGCCCCTGACAAGTGTACCAGATCGTTATCAAGTAATATATAAACGGTAAGTCCGAGTATCGTCTCCCAAAGGACTCTAAGGCCTTATCTTTCATGTAAATTGATCTTATAAGACTTGAAAAGAATTGATTTTAAGTGTTTAATGCAAAGAACGAAAATAAACATGCAAGTGAATCAATTGGCAAAGAAAATATATGAATGAATGGAGTTGTTGGGGTTTACTATTTCATCTTATCCGCCCTCTTATATATACTTTTCTTATTTAATTTGCTTTATTATCTAATTGTCATGCAAACTTTCTTTGCCTACCCTACACCCCATCTCTCGGCAAAAAGAGCCTATCATTAACTACTAGTTTACTATCTCTAGTATCCCTGAGTAATTAGTAATGCATATATCACATAAGCAAAATACAATTGATCGTCCTACCCCTATCTCTAGGTAGTATTTCTTAATCAAGGAATTCCCTATCAGTTCATGACTTCCCCGTAAGTCTTCGTATCGACAAAGGAAAATATCTTCTTACCGAATGAGTTAAACGATAAAAGCATTGAGCATAGATAAGAAACCCAACAATTGATAATATAAGCATATGAATAAAATAAGAATTTCAATATAAGAGAGTTTCAAAAGATTACATTGTTCCCAACAATAAAGGGTTTAGTTCACCATGGACATGGTGAAACTGGATGGAATTAAATGAAAGAATGGAAGAGTAAACCCTATATTTGATAAATTGGAGCCTAAGCATCCAAGAAACCGCCTCCAAGGAGTGTAAAACTGCTTTGGACGTCTCTGCCTGCCAAAAGATTACAAACCTTAGAATTTTCTGGCCTTTAAATAGGGCATAAAAAAAATATAAAACAAGTCCAAGCCTAAACAGATCATAAAAATAGCAGAAAACAGGTCCAAGCCCGCATCCTCAGCGCTCAACGCTAAAAAACGGCGCTCAGCGATTAGCCTCACTAGCGCTCAGCGCCTAAAACTGCCGTTCAGTGCTCTGGTCAACATTCTGGTCAACTGGTTGACTTTTCTGGTTAATTGGTTGACTTTTCTGCATTTTATTTGACTTTTCTGCACTGCAACCCTTGATACTTCAACCCTTCTTCCAAATCATTCCAAAAACCTACAAAATTAAGGGAATTTATTGATAAAATCATAAAACATGTCCTCAACTCTCTTATTCACAAAACTAAAGAAAAATCATGATTCCAAGCAAGTTTTTAAGTCAACAAGGGTGCATTTGATTTCAAAATTAAGGATAAAAATAACGGTCTTTCAACCGTTATCACAACCCCAAACTTGAAACTTTGCTTGTCCTAAGCAAACAAGATGAAACTTAGTCTTCCACAAATCATAACAATGGTCCAACACAATCCAAAACTTTTTTTCTTTCAAGACAAGTAATCACTCAAATCAACTCATCAATAGAATTTAGTCAAGATGTGCACATGCTTTGATTCAAATTACTCATCGTGGTGTTCACACAATCACATAATCTTTTAACATATGCTATTCTCATGAATGATCAATTAGCTAAGCATAGATATAATCATGAAGTCATGGAATCATTCCTCACCATATACTCAAGCACTCAAAAGTGTTTCACTCAAAGGTGTTTAAAGGCCACTCCTTCCCTCTACTATCTACATGTCACATAGAACAAAGTTGCCTTTCATTTGCCACAATCAAACATCATCACATACACATGTCATGACAAGGACTTTTCAAGGCTTATAATGTGGTTGGGCTAATAAGGAAAATTGGTTTTTCTAGATCACAAAACCCTTGAGTTAAGAGAGTTATTTATTCAATCATAGTTCAAGCACAAACTCTCTTTTTTACCAATCTCACTCAATCCCAACTTTCCCTTTTCTTCACATTGAGCTTTTCTTTTCATGCTTTACTTTTTCTATCTCTTTCATCTTTTCTCACGCATTTTCTTTTCAACACATAAGCTCAATGCTAACTTTTATTTTCTTTTTCAATTCTCCCAACAACCCCAAACTTGAACCTTTAACAATACCACAAAATATTTCTCAACCTAACTTAAGGTAAAGATTTTCACACAAGGGTTTTCATCCTGTTTAAGGCTTAGGTTCCAAAAGGGTAGAACATAAGATGTCCTTTTTCATGTGGAACGAAAATTTCATTTGGCTAGCAAAGGGGCTTATAAAAAACGACCTTGATCATTGTTGGGGCAAATCGGCAAGTATACCAAATCACACAAGTAATATAAGATGGTAAGACCAAGTATCGTATCCTAGAGGACTCTCGGCGCTGAACAGTTGTGTGAAAACAGGATTAATTTAGACTTAAATATAAAAGAGATCATGGATTTGTATTGCAAAATAATAAAATAAAACAAAATAAATTTGATCAATGGAAAAAGAGCACAAAGATTAATGGAGGGTGATTAATATGAGATGAGTATGTTGTTGGGGGTTAGATTTCACCAAGTTTCCTCTCATGTATATAGGAATTCTTCTTTATTCATTAATGCCAACGTTCCTTACTAAAACACTTAAACCCATTCCCTCGGTAAATAATGTCTGTCCTTAATTACCAGTTCATACGATTCATAGCATTCCTGGTAAAAAGATGTGAAGATCAAGAGGTTAAGACGACTAAGACTCATACCCTCATCCCTGAGCAATATAACCCTTAGGAGTAATTCAACAAGGACCTGAATTATAAGGAACCTCCCGGCACTCATGCAACTCACAAATAATTCTATTGTATAAGCAAGAATAAAGTAGATGAATTACTCTAACAAATAATGAAATAAAACATATAGAATTAAGAATCAATTCAAATACATGAGAGTTTACAAGGTTACATCATTCCCCAACAACAAATAGAAATTAGTTCCCCATAGACATGAGGGAACCCTATGAACAATGAAAGAAAGAAAGAGAGAATGGAAGACTAAGAATTTGCTAGGAGTGTATTGCTACGCTCTCTTCTGCCAGGGATGCAAAACATAGAGCCCTAGGGTAATTTAAATAGTGTCAGACGCGTCCCAAAGTGCGGCCTGGTCCAAAAGAATCAAATCAGAGCAGAATCAGGGCCCCAGGGAGCTCGCCCAAGCGTGAATTGAGGGTCATGTGAGGCTTGGGCGCCAGTTTTGGACTCCTAGGCTTCGGGTGTCCGTCGCCCGGGCGACCACGTCGTTTTCAGCTTCGTTGTTTCGCGTTTTTGTCACCCGGGCTTCGGGTTTCCTCCCTTCTTGGTGCCTTTTTGACCCCTTTTGAGCTCCATCTTCATGGCTTTTCACTTCTTCCTGTATTGCTTCAATCTCTGTTAAAACAGGGGGAATTTGTTAGAAAACTGTTAAAATCAACCTCAACTCTCTTATTTACACAATTTACTGAAAACTCGTGAGTTCAAGCAAGTTTCTAAGTGAAAAAGGGTAATTATAGTATCAAAATCATATAGCAAATAACGGTATTTTCATCCGTTATCAATCATATGACACATACATGCAATTCAATCAATCACAGAAACTCAGGCAAAATCATTCATGCTTTCAAGTAGATAGCAAATATATCAATAAAAACTCTGGAGCTCAATAACCTCACACAAGCTTCTTCCAATCATTCAATCACATACCCTACTTAGGCTCATAATCACAATCACAAAATCACAATGCATCTGTTCAAGCAACTTGTGAACCACCACCTGTACATCAACATATTGTGCACATTCTCAACATCATCAATATCAAAGCATCATCAAGCAATACCCATCATGCAAAAATATCAATATCAAATCACTGCATCAGATATAGTGTCCAACCAAGTACATCAATCCTACACTACTAAACAGAAAGAAATAGATACAAAAACAAAAGATAGAAAATCCTGTTCTAGTGTAGATAGCATCCATCAGTAAATGCTATCTCATCTCCTTTTTCAAAGTTGTCACCCTCAACATGTTCCTCCATAGATGAAACTTCAGCTGCTCCAACTCTGATTCCTTCCTCTTGTTCCCCACAGTCTTGATCCTCTTTCTTGATAAGGAGGCCAACCCTGCATCAAGTATAATTCACAAAACCGCAAGAAATCTCATTAAGTGTTAGTAAAACACAAAAGTTCTTCAAAGGAATGTGGAGGAATAACCCCAAATAGTTGTGCTCTCACAAAACCCCAAACTTAGATGTTCAAAATTGATAAAAATTGGGTTTTCAAGAGAGAAAATGATGGAAAAGCTTTCGAAGAGTGTTTGAAAGTGAAAGAAAGTTTAGGGCTTGATGGGTGTCGCACCCATGCAAAATTTAATGTGCATAAAGAATGTAGTATAGACTAGGAAGTGACTCCTAGGTCGTATCTCAAGGACCAAATGTGGTTCGAGAATTAAGTCAGACACAAAGTGGGAGGGTTATGAAAGGTTTGTGAATGCGGATGAATAAAATCAAAACACTGACGCAAAAAGAAATGCAAACACAGATCTAAAAGCGGTTTCAAAGACAGACTGGAGACGGTTGGTCATTAACTTAATTCCAATGATTCCTATCACAGATCAACAAAATAAAGCAGCGACTCAAACCTCTAATCCAACACAATAAACCAACTAAGCAAAGGCTAATCATGTTTTCATAAAAGTGAACTAAGAGAACACAATGTTAACATCAAATCCAATTTACACCATGCAGTTTCATCAACTAAGTGAAGACTTAACACCAACTGGGCAACTAAGTGTATACCCAATTGCAAGTGCAAATACAGATTTCACATTAACCAAGTCAGAGTGGCAAACACATACAGTCCATAAATCTCAGGGAAACATTATAATATCGCTAATGACCAACTCAGTTAACCTAACCTAACATCAAAACTAAATTAACACAATGGAATAAAGCAGACAACATAGTGAACAAAATTAGTAAATAAAACATTTAAAATGGCATGTAGCTGGAATAAAAGAAATATGCAACACTTAACTAACACAAGAAAGGCACAATACAACGGAAGTAAACTTTCAACCTCAACTTGCGTGCGACAACCAATTGAAATCAGATGTGCAAGTCAAACTAATCCACCACCGTGAGCTCTTCTTCAAGTAGAAAATATTGTGCAATAAAAATCTCTCTCCAGCCAAGTGAAATTAACGTACAACTATCTCCAATAACGAAGTGCCGCCTCAAAAATTAAAATAACAAAAGTACCATTTAAACCAAACCAATTAAATGCAAGGAAAAAGGGATTGAATTAACATGTTCTTGCAAGAAGAATAAAAGCACGGTGTTCTCATTGTTGATAACGGTTGAAAAACTGTTATTTTCATGTGCTATTTTAGACCAAATTACTCCCTTTACTGCTTAGAATGAGCTTGAAATCAAACAAAACTCAATAAATGAGTCAGTCGAGAGTCAAAAGCTGTTTTTAGCGATATTATGCTTGTTTTGCATTGTTTTGCAGCAATTTTGATGAAAGTAAAGAATGGAGGTGAAGATGAAGGCCTTAGACTCAAGATAGAGGAAGAAAATCAAGAAAAGAGGAGTCTAGAAACCGCCCAGCGGCAGAATTGCACCGTTGGGCAGTCAAATGCGAGGAGTTTGCACCAAGGCAGCGACGCCTGGCGGTTTTGCAGTACGAGGCAAACCGCCGGGCGGGGGACCCCTCACGTCGGGCGGTTTTGCGGCAATGAGGCAAACCGCTGGGTGGCATAAGTTTGACGTCGGGCGGTTGCCTGTTGGGCTCGGGCCTGTTTTTTGTTGCGCTCTTCAGCTATAAATAACCCTAGTGCGACTTCAATCTCATTCTTTGGACGGAGGAGGGCGGCCAGACCTACTTTTCACTCTTTGGAGAGGATCTCTTGGATGCTTAGGCTCCTTTTCATCTTTTCTAGGGTTTGCTTTCCATATCTTCCATTATTTTCATCTTGGTTCACCATGACAATGGTGAACTAAACCCTTTTGTTGTTGGGGGAACAATGTAATCTTTTGATACTCTCTTTTATTGAAACTCTTGTTTGAATTATATGATTTTCATATGCGTCTATTATCAATTGTTAGATTCTCATACTGTGCTTAATACCTTTATCGTTTAACTCATTCGGTAATTGATATTTGCCTTTATTGATACGGGGACGTACAGTAATGTCACGAAATGGTGAGAATTTCCTTGGTTAAGCAATACCACCTAGGGATAGGGGGTTAGGATGATCAATTGTATTTGCTTCTGTTTGTAATGCGTTGCTAGTTTCTAGGAGAGGCTAGGGATAGCAAGCCGGTAATTAGTAATAGGCCATTTTCGCCGAGGGATCGGGTTAAGGGAAGGCCAAGAAAGTTTGCATGGAATTAGATAATAATGCAATTTAAACAAGAGGAGTAAATAAGAGAGAGCAGATTAGATGAAATTGTAAACCCCCAACAACTCCGTTTATTTTCTGTCTTTGCATTCACCACAACAATTAATTTTTCTTTCACAAGTCTTACGATTTTAATTCATACGAACGATAAGGCCTTTCGAGTCTCATGGGAAGAACGATAATGGGTTTTACCATTTTTATTACTTGATACAATATGGTACACTTGCCATTCTGTCAACAAGTTTTTGGTGCCGCTGCCGGGGACTCGAGGTTTGACTTATTTAGTAGTGTGAATTGACTGAATTTGACTTGTTTGTAATTATTTGTCTATACTTTTATTTTTTATTTTGTTTTATTTTATTTTTCTATAAAAGTGCTTTTCGGGGTATTTTTCTTGTGTATCCAGGAAGGGATACACATTAGAAGCAGGAAAGATCAACAACCTCTTCTCGAGGGATTACCAGACAGGAGAGGGAGGAAAGTTATACAGTCTGCAAGTGAAAACTTTCGTTCTCCTGTAGCAATCTTGCAATCTTCACCAGAATCTTCTGCACAAGGTAGAGAGGAGATGGCGGACCAACCTCCTCCAAGACGTATACTTGGGGACTCAGCAAACACTATGGGTCCTTTGAATTTCAACAACATTGCCATCTCTGCAGACAATACTACAAATTTGGTGATGAGCTCGGTGCTCATCCAATTAGTTCAGAGCAACCAGTTCAACGGATTGTCAAATGAGAATCCCTACAAACATTTGACTATCTTTGGCGAAATCTGCAATACTGTTAAGATGGCCAGAGTCTCGGATGAGAGGGTCAGACTTAGCCTATTCCCTTTTTCTTTGGGAGAAAGTGCCAAAGGTTGGTTGCACTCATTTGCTGAAGGGACGTTCAGAAACTGGGATGCTTTGGCGAGACAGTTCGTCACCAGATTTTTTCCGTAAACCAAGATTCATCAAGGGAAGCTCGAAATATCATCATTCAAGCAAGGGATGGAGGAAACTCTCAGACAGGCTTGTGACAGATTCAAAGGCCTGTTGAGAAAAACTCCAGTCCACGGATTTGACAAGACCTCTTATTTGCTCACTTTTCTTGGAGGGCTGAATACTCAGTCTAAAATGATGTTGGATGCCTCGGTTGGAGGCAGTATTAATAGGAAGACTGAAGACGAAGCCTATGATTTGATTGAGGAGATGGCCCTGAATGAAGTTTCCCAAAGTGAGAGAGGCGCACAGAAAGGAGGAATATTGCATCTTCCTGCTAATGATGCAATGGCTGCGCATAATCATCTTCTTAACCAAAAATTGGACAAGCTAACAAAGGTCCTTTCTGAACTTCCAATAGGGTTAAGAAATATTTCTGAAACTCAACAACTTTGCAACTTATGCGGTGGTGACCACATCAATGGTCAATGTGCTTTTCCTGAAGAAATGCAGCAGGATGTCAACTACATGGGGAATCAATTCCCGTTTAAGCAGGGTAATTTTAACCAAGGCAATTCTAGCCAAAGTTGGAAGAACCACCCCAGCATTGGACATAATCATAATACTTCTTCTGGGCAAGTAGGAGGCTTCCGGCAGCAGCAACCGTCACCTTTATGGCAGCAGGTGAACAACTTGATGGAGACCGTTAGAGAATTAAATGACCGATTTTGATAAATTTCTGAAAGTCTATGAGTCTCAACAAGCGAGTGACCAAGCTAGTTTTATTTCACTGGAGACACAAATTGGGCAGCTGTCAAAAAGAGTTGACACCGCAAAAAAGAACCAGTTTCGGGCTAACACTGAGCTTAACCCCAAGAATGAGTGCAAAGTGGTGATGACGAGAAATAAAAGGAAGCCAGTAGAAGAAATAATTGAAATTGGGAGCAGTGAAGATGAAGAGGAAGAGAAGATTGGTAATAATAAGTGTAATAAGCAGAAGAAATGTGAAGAAGAAGAGAAAAGGGAAAGGAAACTGAAGAGTCCTTATGAGTTATTCCGAGAAATTTTTAATCGGGTGACTATTATGCTTGGAGCGTTTCCACAAGTGCCTGAAGATGATAAACTGACTGAATACCGTCTTCGCAAGATAGCTGATCTTGATGAGGAGGAAGAAGATCAGGCACGAATTGTTAAACCAAGGAAGAAAGACCATCCACAAAAATTGAAGGATTTAGGAAGTTTGACTCTTCCTTGTGTGATCAATGATGTGGATATAGGGAGAGCTATGATCGATTCAGGGTCTAGTGTTAATTTAATGTCCTTCAGTGACTTCAAGAAGATTAAAGGGTTAAAATTAAAACCAGCATACACTACCTTAACAGTTGCAGATGGATAAATAAAAAAACCTTTGGGTATGGTGGAAGACGTAATTGTTTGAATTGAAGAGTTGGAATTCTTGGTTGATTTCATAGTAGTGGATATGGTAAATGATGGAAGAATTCCATTAATTCTGGGAAGACCGTTTATGAGAACCTCTCAAATGATGATACGTGTTTATGACTGGAAAATAGTGTTAAGAGATCAAGACCAAGTGTTAGCCTATAGTGGATCTGAAGGAGAAAGGAAGAGAATAATAAACAGATCTAGACATAAAAAGGCTAGAAGAGAAGCAGGCAAAGAAGAAACTACCACAGGTAACGATCATTGATGTGTGAGTAAAATGTAATTGCATTCATATCTTAGTTTAGATTATTTGCATACATAATTGCATTGATTGAAGGATTTAGTCATGCATTATCTCTGTTTTGGATGATAAATTGGGATTTTGTGTTTTTTCTTGTAGATTGGTGATTCTAAGTGCCAAAATCATAATTTGGGAAGAATTGATGTCTAAGATGAAGAGATGAAAACAGAGAGTTCAACAACCTAGCTGTGGATAATTCCATGACCTATGGATTTTGCTCCAAAATGCAGATGCAAAACAGAGAGTTCAACAACTGAGCTGTGGAAGTTTCCACGACCTGTGGAGTTAGCTCAAGAAAATAGAAGACAAAACAGAGAGCTTCACAAGTGAGTTGTGTTTTCTACCACAACCTGTGGATTCACATCAGGAATGGCAGAATTGAAACAGAGAAGAGCATAGGCAGAGTGGGGATTTTTCCATTGGCTGTGAAAGTTTCCAGGAGCAGTTATTGAGCAGTTATTGATCTCTTTTTGACTGAGTTAAAGAGATTAAATTAAATAGAAATTGAAGGAAGTTATGGAGAGGGGGTAACCACTCTCCTAAAATCAAGGAATTAGTGGAAAAGATGGGGGGAATTTGAAAAACATGGGATGGAGACATAAAAGAAGGACATTCACGGACAGACAACTTCTTCTTCTTCTCCTTCTTCTTCTGCTTCTTTTTTATTTTCTTTTGTTTTCCCTTACATTATGCAGAACTAATTTTCCATTTGTTAGGGGATTGATTTAGTGCTTGTGATTATACTTTCTGAACCTTTTCAATTGATGTTTGCTTAATTCTAATTATCCTTGTGTTATATTTATGATTTAATGTTTATTCTATGAGTAGTTTCACAATTGGGAAATTGGTAATTGCTTGCGTTTATAAATAGAACAGATTAGATGTTGTCACAATTGGGAAATTGGGCACAACTAGTTAGTTTGAAATTGAGATAAAAATTGTTCTTCATGATCTTATTGACTTTGTAACTGGCCTAAGGGATTGGGGGTTCAAATTCAATGGATAAGTTTGGCTATCTAAGGGATTAGGGGTAAACAAGCTCATAAGAAACTCATGTGGATGATTATAACTAACACATCGATTGAAAAGGGGAGGAAATTATAAGAAGAGGTATGAAATCAATTCTCTAACATTTTTTATATCAATTGAATTTCCATTACTTGTTTATGTTCATCATTCTACTTGATATTTTTGTCACTCAAAATTACGTAAATTAGTAATCTAGTACTCAACTCACTCAATCCCTGAGGACGATATTTTATTACTACAATAACGATTGGTACACTTGCCAAACGTTCATCAAGTTTTTGGCGCCGCTGCCGGAGATTGAATTTTAGTTGATATTAGTGATCTAATTGGCTTAAGATTTGAGTTGTATATATTATTTTTTTTAAGTTGTTTATGCGAGGTACTGTTGCTCCGGAAGATTTACTTTTTGATTCAGAAATTGAACGCACAGCCAGAAGCAACAGAAGTAGTGCAAGAAGAAGAAAGAGAGAAAGAAGAAAGGAACAAAGACGAATTGAGCAAGAAGAGGAGACATCAACAATGGGAGAAGAACAACCTGCAAGAAAGACTCTTCGTGATTATTCTATGCGAAATCCTAATTATTATCAAGGGAGCATTGTGAGACCTCCTATTCAAGCCAATAATTTCGAAATCAAGCCTGCCTTGTTACAAGTCATTCAACAAAATCAATTTGGAGGTGCAGTTTCAGAAGATCCTAATTCTCACTTGGAGAATTTTCTGGCAATCTGTGATACCTTGAAGATTAATGGAGTTTCAGATGATGCAATTCGATTGAGGCTTTTTCCCTTTTCTCTACGGGATAAAGCGAAAACTGACTTCAATCACAACCTCAAGGAAGTATTTCTACATGGGAGGAGATGGCTACAAAATTTGTAACAAAATACTTTCGTCCTTCCAAGTCAGCTAAAATGAGAAATGAGATCACCACCTTTGTGCAACAAGAAAATGAATCCTTATATGAGGCATGGGAACAATACAAGGAGCTAATGAGGAAGTGTCCGCATCATGCTCTACCAGAGTGGTTGCAAGTGCAAATTTTCTATAATGGTCTTTCACCCTCTTTTAAGGCAATTTTAGATGCAGCACTTGGAGGATCATTCAATTTGAAAACACCAGAGGAAGCTTTGGAGACTCTAGAATTAATGGCGAACAACACAGTGAATATGCAGTTTGACCGTCAAAATAGAAAAGCTGGAGTGTTGGAGGTTAATACTTTGGATGCTATCTTAGCCCAAAACAAGTTGTTAACACAGCAAATCACTGATTTGACTTAGAAGCTGGGAAATATGCAAGCAAATAATGTGAATACAAGATCTCCAGGGTGTGATTTCTGTGGAGGAATGCATGGGAATGGTGAATGCCAGGCTACTCACCAAGAGGCACAAGTTAATGCAGTGGGACAACAACAGAATCAATTTTCTACCAACCTTAATGCAAATTGGAGGCCCCAACAAACTAGACCTTGGAGTAATCCAATCTAACCCACCAAGGCCTCCATATCAATATCAAGCTCAACCCAACAATCAAGGAAACGAGATGTATACGTTGGAAAATGCACTAGAGAAGCTAACTATGCAAACTTCTACCTTTGTGGAGCAGACATCAAATTTCATGAATGAGACAAGGACAAACTTCAAGAACCAGGAAGCTTCAATCAGAAATTTGGAGAACCAGATTGGTCAGCTTTCAAGACAACTCTCAGAGAGATCTCCTGGCACATTCCCTAGTGACACAATACCAAACCCAAGGGAACAATGCAAAGCAATTCAATTGAGGAGTGGAAGAGTATTAGAGAGTGAAAAAAGGAGTGAGATGGAGAGAGAGAAAAAAAAGAGTTGATGACATAGTAGAAGAGAGTAATGAAAAAGAAGTTGAGAGAAAATATGAGGAGAAAAATGAGGGAGAAAAAAATCAAGAGAGTGAGAAAAAGATGCGTGAGTATGTCCCTACAATTCCATTCCCTCAAAGGTTGAAGAAGCAAGAACAAGCCAAGCAATTTGCAAGATTTCTTGATGTTTTTAAGAAGCTCCACATTAATATTCCATTTGCTGAAGCATTGGAGCAAATGCCCAGTTATGCTAAATTCATGAAAGACTTGCTGTCAAAGAAAAGGAAGCTCCAAGAAGATGAAACAATTATGCTCACAGAGGAATGCAGTGCAATAATTCAACAAAAATTACCTCCCAAGTTGAAGGACCCAGGAAGCTTCGTCATTCCATGTGAGATTGGAAATATAACGGTGGGTAAAGCATTGTGTGACCTTGGAGCAAGTATCAATTTGATGCCTTTGTCAATTTTTAAAAGGCTGGGAATTGGAGAAGTAAAGCCCACTATGATAACTCTACAGTTAGCAGACCGATCAATAACTTATCCTTATGGAATTGTGGAAGATGTTCTAGTGAAGGTGGATAAACTTATTTTCCAAGCTGATTTCGTGGTGCTTGACATGGAAAAAGATGCTAAAGTCCCAATCATATTGGGAAGACCATTCTTAGCCAAGGAAGAGCATTGATAGATGTGGAACAAGGACAGTTGATGTTAAGAGTGGCAGATGAAAAAGTCACATTTTCTATGAGTGAAGCAGTGAAGCACAAACATGACAAAGAAGACTGTTTCAGGGCTAAAATAATTGAGTCTCTTGTGTTGCAGGAGATAGATTTCCATGTAAAGAAGAATCCATTAGAGAGAGCTCTACTGTCGGGAATGGAAGCCAAGGAGTTGAAAAGAGAAATTAATGATGAAGAGGTGGTGAAGTGTGCTCATCAATTAGAAGTGCTACAACCAATATTCAATTCCACAAGAGGAGTAGAAGATTTACACAAGAGTGAAGGCGGAGGAGAAGAAACGTCCAAGGTAGAATTGAAACAACTCCCTTCTCACCTGAAATACAAGTTCCTTGATGAGAAAAAGCTTAAACCAGTAATTGTGAGCAATGAACTTTCCTCCACTGAAGAAGATAAACTCTTAAGGGTGTTGAGGGAGTATAAATCTGCCATTGGGTGGACAATTGATGATTTGCAAGGTATTAGTCCTACTGTGTGCATGCATAAAATTTATTTAGAAGAGGATTTCAAACCTGTGCGTCAACCACAAAGGAGGCTTAACCCAACTATGAAGGAAGTGGTATGGAAAGAAGTCATTAAATTGCTAGATGCGGGAATCATCTACCCAATTTCTGATAGTGAGTGGGTGAGTCCCGTTCATGTTGTACCCAAGAAAGGAGAAATGACAGTGGTGACAAATGAAAACATTGAACTCATTCCTACAAGAAAAGTCATAGGGTGGCGGATGTGCATAGATTACCGAAGATTGAATCAAGCCACAAGAAAGGACCATTTTCCACTTCCATTCATAGATCAAATGCTGGAAAAATTGGCAGGGCATGCATATTACTGCTTTCTAGATGGGTACTCTGGCTACAACCAAATAGCAGTAGCTCCTGAAGATCAAGAAAAGACGGCATTTACATGTCCTTATGGGGTCTTTGCCTATAGGAGAATGCCATTCGGTCTCTGCAATGCGCCTGCAACATTTCAAAGGTGTATGTTTTCCATCTTTTCTTATTTGATTGAAAATTGCATTGAGATCTTCATGGATGACTTTTCTGTATTTGGCTCTTCATTTGATTCTTGCTTAGCTAATTTAACCTTAGTGTTAAAAAGATGCCAAGAAACTAATCTAGTGCTAAATTGGGAAAAATGCCATTTTATGGTGAGAGAAGGTATTGTTCTTGGTCATCACATCTTTGCTAAAGGAATTGAGATTGATAAAGCAAAGGTGGAAGTAATAGAACAATTACCTCCTTCAGTGAATGTAAAAGGGGTAAGAAGTTTCCTAGGTCATGCAGGATTTTATAGGCAGTTTATCAAAGACTTTTCTAAGATAGTAAAGCCTATGACTAATCTTCTTGAAAAAGAAACCCCTTTTGTGTTTGATGATGCATGCATGCAAGCATTTTTAACTATAAAAGAAAAACTTGTTTCTGCTCCTATAATTGCAGCACCTAATTAGTCTTTACCATTTGAGTTGATGTGTGATGCGAGTGATTATGCTGTGGGTGCTGTATTAGGACAAAGAAAAGAAAAAGTGTTTCATGTGATATATTATGCTAGTCGTGTGTTAAATGAAGCTCAAAAGAATTATGCCACGACTGAAAAAGAATTGCTTGCAGTTGATTTTGCATTTGATAAATTTCGATCTTATCTTGTTGGGTCAAAGGTCACTGTTTACACTGATCATGGTGCTTTGAGATATCTATTTGCTAAGCAGGATGCCAAGCCACGATTAATACGTTGGATTCTCTTATTACAAGAGTTTGACTTGGAGATCCGAGATAAGCAGGGGAAGCAAAATTTGGTGGCAGATCACCTTTCGAGATTGAAGTTTGATGAAGGGAATCGAGATATCAAGCCTATTGCAGAGGAGTTTCCAGATGAGAAGTTAATGGCCATTACTTCCTTGCCATGGTTTGTAGATTTTGCTAATTTTAAAGCAGGGGGTATAATTCCAAATGATCTCACTTTTCAGCAAAAGAAAAAGTTTTTGCATGATGCCAAATGCTATTTTTGGGATGATCCTTTGTTGTTCAAAAGATGCGGAGATGGTATGATCAGGAGATGTGTTCCAGAAAATGAATTTGAAAACATCCTTTGGCATTATCATGGGTCGGATTATGGCGGACATTTTTCAGTTGAGAGAACAGCTTCTAAAGTTTTACAAAGTGGCTTTTATTGGCCTACCCTTTTTAAAGATGCCCATATTTTTGTGAAACACTGTGATAGATGTCAAAGAGTTGGCAATATTTCCAAGAAAAATGAGATGCCCATGAACAACATACTTGAAGTGGAGATTTTTTATGTTTGGGGAATAGATTTTATGGGGCCCTTTCCACGCTCTTTCTCAAACCAATACATTTTGGTTGTTGTGGATTATGTATCAAAGTGGGTAGAGGCTGCTGCGTTACCAACAAATGATGCCAAGGTGGTGGTTTCCTTCATTAAGAAACAAATTTTTTCCAGATTTGGGGTACCAAGAGCAATCATTAGTGATGGGGGCTTACATTTCCATAACAAGCAATTTGCATCACTTTTACAAAATAACTACCCCTTATCATCCCCAAACCAGTGGGCAAGTGGAAATTTCTAATAGGGAGTTGAAAAGAATTTTGGAAAAAATTGTAAGCTCATCTAGGAAAGATTGGTCAAGGAAACTAGATGATGTACTTTGGGCTTATCGAACAGCTTTTAAAACTCCAATTGGAATGTCACCATATCACTTGGTGTATGGAAAATCTTGTCATTTACCGGTGGAACTTGAGCATAAAGCATTTTGGGCCATTAAATTGCTAAATTTTGATTTGAAGACTGCAGGTGAGAAAAGGCTGCTTCAGTTGGATGAGCTAGATGAATTTAGATTGCAAGCTTATGAGAATGCCCAGATTTTCAAGGAAAGGACAAAAAAATGGCATGATAAAAAAATTGTGCTGAGAGAGTTTACCCCAGGGCAACAAGTTCTATTGTATATTCCAGACTTAAATTATTCCCTGGAAAACTCAAATCTAGGTGGTCAGGTCCATTTGTGGTTCAAAAAGTTCTTCCCTTTGGAACAATTGAAATCTCTGACCTTCATGCTGAGAGGAGCTTTAAAGTAAATGGTGAAAGGTTAAAGTTGTATTTGGGGGGGGGGGATTATGAAAAAAATAGGTCTACTGTTTCATTCACAGCATCAAATGGTGCGGCCAAAACTGGAGGTCCTTAAGTTCTTCTTGTTTTTTTAAAAAAATAAATAAAAATAAAAATAAAAAAAAAATAAAAAAACAAAAAAAAAACTGAAGAAGAAGTGAAGAAAGGGGCTGAAGATAATGTACCTCATTCGAACCCATCTGCAAAAAAAATTGAGAAACCCTAAATTTTGTAGGATTTTCCTCCAGCCAAATTCCGGCAGCACATCCGCCACCGGCAAGATGACGCGCCAACGCCGTCAACCACCGCAGCCGACCGTGCCTACAATGCGACGACCCACTATGCCACCGCGACGCTCAATGCGGAAGAAGACGATAGCACCGCAGCGCCCTGGTGGACCTCCGTCGGTCGTCGTTCTCGACTCCACCGATCAGCGGACACCATCTCCGCCACCACTCCATTCAGTGCCGCCACCATCACGTTCGCCACCGCCTCCATCCCGTTCGCCATTGCTAGCATCCCGTTCACCATCGTCGCCACTCCGGTTGCCATCACCACCACTCCGCTCTGATCATCAACGTTCCGCGGCGGACTCCCATGACCCAAACCACCGAAATGCATCCTCGTCTTCCACTCTGAATTCCACTCCACTGCCGCAACAAACTTCGCAATCCGCTTCGCTGCTGCAATAGACCACCGCTGCTACTGAATCTGGGCGCCCTAATACAGTGCCACCAGTCGCAGAGCAACGTCCAAGGAAAAGGGCTCGTACCTCCGCCAATTCCAATGGCATCACTTTTCAAAATACAGAACAGCGGAAGAGGTACGCCACATTACTCAAGCGGGTGATTGTGCCTACGCGTTATTGTGATGAAAATACACTGAGCACTTTAGGCATGTCGGATGAATTAAATTGAATGCTTGAGAATATTGGCTGGAGTTCTTTTGTCACTTTGAAATACCCTGCTTACGAGAAAATCACAAGGGAATTCTTGAGTTCTGTGGAAGCAGAGATATTGCAGGGAAAGGATTGTGAAGAAGGGCTGATAGCATTTAGGTTGCATAATGTGTCTTATAGACTCACTTTAGCTGACTTCAATGCAATCTTTGGTTTCCCAACTGGAGGTGAAAGGAACTATCCTAGAAGTTTTAATGCTTGGTCTTTTTGGTATCAATTGTCTGAATCAAGCTCTTTTGTCTCATCTGATTCTAAGGAGGCTAATATCCAACACCCCTGTTTTAGATATGCCCACCGCCTCATGGCTCATACACTATTTGCTAGGGGTGATAGTCATTCTGCGGTTCGAAAATCAGAATTATTATTCTTGTGGGGTATGGTTAACGATGTTCCATTGGACTCCGGAGCTTGGTTGGCAAGGCAGTTTCTCAAGGTAGGAAAAACATCATATGGGCAAATAGCAATTGGTGGACTGATCACCATTATTGCTTTGCATCTCAACATTTCTTTGGAGAATGACAAGGCAATCTCAAGAAATTCCCGAGTTGATTTGGAAATGTTAATCCATAATGAGATGCTGGTGAAAAGGGAAGATCACTATTGCTTAGTCATAAGTGCTATCATAGGCTTGCAACCTCAACGTCTTCCAAATCCAGAGTTCACATCAGTGCGGGGTAAAAATAGATGGACCTTCTCTGATTCTCAATGCCACAATCCCCCTCATCATGATCCAGAACCGTCATCTCACATACCTTCAGTTCCTCGGCCTTCTACGGCTGACACTCTTGCTCATATCCAACAGTCCCTTACTGAACTCAAAGCACAACAACTCCTACATTATCAAGAGTTCATCCAATTTAGGGACAATCAAATTCTTCATCAGCAGAAGGTGGAACAACTCTTACAAGAAGTTCTCACCAAGCTCAACTCTAGTCATCACTAATCTTGTGAGTTCTAACCCCCTGTACTTTTTTACTTTCCATACATTGGGGACTTTGTAAATATGTAGGCTTAGGGTGTTTATATGCATGACATCTTACAGTTTTCGCATTTGCATGTTGCATCTAATGTTTAACTGGAAATGTATCATCTTAGCTCTGAGTTCTATGTTTGAACAATGATATTTTCTAAGCACATGGTGAATATATTTTTGATTGCTTGTTGGGAAACTTCACACACTACACAGTGAGATTTGACACTATGACACTTAAGGGAGATAACTTTTGAGATGTACAATTTTTAGGTTTCTATGGTGACACTCACTGCACTTAGTTACTGGAGAATTGTCTGTCAAAAAAAAAAGAAAAGAAAAAAATAAAATTTAAAAATATATATATATATATATATTGAGTGAATAAATTGTCAAATGAATAAATTGACACCCCTTTGAGACTGTATGTTACTGGGGAAGAGACACTCCTTTGAGACTGAGTGTGGCAAGTAATTGAGTGGAAGATCCATGCTTAGTTGGCAGGTAAGTGTCTTCTAAGTGAGAAACCTAATAGAAACTAAAATGCCAAATATTATCTGCCTTAATGTCTAGTGTCATACCTCAACTAAATAATTGCACTTAGGGTCCCAATAAGTTGATCGTCATGCTGAAAACATTGTGAAATGTGTGCTTGAGGAATATCATTGTTTGAACTAAACTTGAGATGAGAGGGTATGTTTCCATTTATATTCATCCATCATTCTGTGTTAGTTGAATTCTCCTTGCTTGAGGACAAGCAAACGTCATCTTAACAGCTGTACTATTTTGCAGGCACGTGAGGAGGAAAAGACGGATAAAGGAAAGTCACTTCACTTAAAGGACAAACTATTTCTGCGGGGTGTAGCTGTTAGATACAAAAACAGGAAGCTCGAAGAGGAAGGAATGATGGAAATTAGAAGGCCATATTCCCCTGCTGTTCGCCAAGTAGACAGACAAAAGCTGAGACGGTGGGATGATGAAGACTCCAGTGTGAAGAAGAAAAGTTGATTGCTGAATAACACTTTTTGTATTTTAAGACAATTTTTATTTTATCTTTTGTTGAACTTGTTTATTTTTGGAATATTTGTGAACAATTTTTGGATAGCATCTAGTGAGGGATGCTAACTTTTGGTATCTACTGAAGGATACCTGGAAGGTACGCCTACTGAAGGGTGTTGGATGGCTGACATTTATTGACAAATGCTAAACAGGTTTAGGTCAGGCTCACGATGTTAAACAAGCGCTACTAGGAGGCAACCTAGATTTTCTTCTTTACCCTTGCACTTGAAATTTTTGAATTTTAATTTTAGTGTGTATGCTTGGCTTGAAGACCTTTCTGATGATGTTTTGACTAAATGAATTGCATAATGAGTTTGTTTAATGATGATCTGATGTGAATGAATTATGATTGTAGTCTTGATGCTAAGCATGGTGTATGAATGAATGTGTGTGAGAAAGCATGTTGTGTGAGGTATTGAGCTCCAGAGTTTTTATTGCTCTATGAAATTATTCACAGGAAAGCATGCATGATATTTCCTAAATCTTGATGATTGATTGAATTGCATGTACATGTCATATGATAAAGGCCATTTTTGAAAACCCTTACTTAGCGAAATTTTACCCAAAGTGCTTGAAATTTTATACCCTTTTTGAACCTTGGCCCTAAACAGAATGAAAACCCTTGTGCTGAAATTATTTACTTTGAATTGGGTTAATGACTGTAATTATATTCAAGGTTCAAGTTTGGGGTTGTGGGGAAAGTTTGAATGACAAAAAGAAAGGCATTGAGCTCAAGTGTTGAAAAAGAAAAATATACATGAGAAAGAGGAAAAATCATGAAAGATGAGCTCAATGTAAAAATAAAAGAAAAATGGAAGAAGTTGGGAACAAATGAGATTGGTTGAGAAAGAGAGTTAAACTTGAACCTTGAATGATGAATAAGCTCTCTTGATTCAAAGCTTTTGTGATCCAGAAAAACCAATTTTTCTTGATAGCCCAGCCTCATTACAATCCTTGGAAAAGTCCTTTTGATGACATTTGCATGTGATGATTTTGATTGTTTGAGATGAAAGGCAATTTTATTTCATGTTACTTGTGAATGATTTAGAGTTGGAGTGTTACCCTAAACACTTGAGTGATTGAGTGAAACACTTGCTTGGTGAGAGCTTCTAAGTTTCAGGATTGCATCTTTGTTTAGTGGATTGATCATTCATAATATGAAACATCTGTTGAGGAATGTGTGAGATAACTGAATTGAAAGCCTGAATCTTGATTTGATCATCACTGAAGATCTGAAATTGAATAGTTCTCATCATGTACTTTAGGAATGTCGACTCATTGGATGAAAGTGTAGAGAGCAAAGTTTTGTTCTATCTTTAGTTTTTTTTTGTTTTGCTTGAGGACAAGCAAATTTCTAAGTTTGCGGTTGTGATAACGGTTGAAAAACCGTTATTTTCATGTGCTATTTTAGACCAAATTACTCCCTTTACTGCTTAGAATGAGCTTGAAATCAAACAAAACTCAATAAATGAGTCAGTCGAGAGTCAAAAGCTATTTTTAGCAATATTATGCTTGTTTTGCATTGTTTTGCACCAATTTTGATGAAAGTAAAGAATGGAGGTGAAGATGAAGGCCTTAGACTCAAGATAGAGGAAGAAAATCAAGAAAAGAGGAGTCTAGAAACCGCCCAGCAGCAGAATTGCACCGCTAGGCGGTCAAATGCGAGGAGTTTGCACCAAGGCAGCGACGCCTGGCGGTTTTGCAGTACGAGGCAAACCACTGGGCGGTGGACCCCTGACGTTGGGCGGTTTTGGGGCAATGAGGCAAACCGTCGGGCGGCATAAGTTTGACGCCGGGCGGTTGCCTGTTGAGCTCGGGGCTGCTTCAGCTATAAATAGCCCCAGTGCGACTTCAATCTCATTCTTTTGACGGAGGAGGGCGGCCAAACCTACTTTTCACTCTCTAGAGAGGATCTCTTGGATGTTTAGGCTCCTTTTCATCTTTTCTAGGGTTTGCTTTCCATATCTTCCATTATTTTCATCTTGGTTCACCATGACAATGGTGAACTGAACCCTTTTGTTGTTGGGGGAACAATGTAATCTTTTGATACTCTCTTTTATTGAAACTCTTGTTTGAATTATATGATTTTCATATGCGTCTATTATCAATTATTGGATTCTCAAACTGTGCTTAATGCCTTTATCGTTTAACTCATTCGGTAATTGATATTTGCCTTTATTGATACGGGGACGTACAATAATGTCACGAAATGGTGAGAATTTCCTTGGTTAAGCAATACCACCTAGGGATAGGGGGGTAGGACGATCAATTGTATTTGCTTCTGTTTGTAATGCGTTGCTAGTTGCTAGGGGAGGCTAGGGATAACAAGCCGGTAATTAGTAATAGGCCATTTTCGCCGAGGGATCAGGTTAAGGGGAGGCCAAGAAAGTTTGCATGCAATTAGATAATAATGCAATTTAAACAAGAGGAGTAAATAAGAGAGAGCGGATTAGATGAAATTGTAAACCCCCAACAACTCCATTTATTCATACTCTTTTCTCGTCAATTGAATCACTCATTGCATGTTTATTTTCTGTCTTTGCATTCACCACAACAATTAATTTTTCTTTCACAAGTCTTACGATTTTAATTCATACGAACGATAAGGCCTTTCGAGTCTCATGGGAAGAACGATAATAGGTTTTACCATTTTTATTACTTGATACGATATGGTACACTTGCCATTCCACTAACAATTGTCAAGGCCAAATTAATTACATCATTTCTCTGCCATTTCACCTATGCTTGGACGTTACATCCTGGATGAAGCCCGTGTGCAATCTTCCCAATTAAAAATGAATACGTGCCGCCTAGGACTTTTTGGTTTACACAGATTTAGTGATATTTATAACTCTACGGTTTAAACATTAATTAGGTTTTATAATTTCCCTTGTATGTAACCAAATTAATGGAAATTTTACACAAAAGGACATTACCAATTTCAAGGGAAAAAACTCTTGACAGGTCCGGTTAACAGATTCATTCCTAGATCAAGCACACCTTGAGATATTTCAACTCACCCAATTCTCTAAGTATTAATAAGTGAAATTGAGAAAGGGAAAGCAAACCTAGAGTGAAGCAATGAGATTTCTTGCACGTGAAAGATGAGGAAGAAGGGAACGTTGGTAAGTGGGACTTCTTGTCCGCGGAGAACGACTAAGACGACAAGCAAGAGCCTGCTTTTAGGAACTTGTCAAATTTCTCATTTAGGTCTCTGGTAACTTCTGTCAAATTAGTAATGTAACGCCCCGGCAACTTACAGGGACTGTTGACTGCCCCCACACATCAACACGAGGCTTTCCAATGTGCTTTGTCATCACTCACACACTTTCCGAGAAAACATCCCAGAAGGTCACCCATCCCAAATTACTCCATCCAAGTACGGTGTGGTTCGAGGATGAACCAGAGCGGAAGCTGGTGGGCATGTGACGCCCGGGCACTGACAAGGGCGGGAAGTGTGGCTCCTGGCAGGCTTCGAGTGGAAGGGGTACATGGACGAATCGAACATACACCAGAATGAGAGGGATCTAGAGACTGTATAGGTATGAGACTATATAGTTGAAGGATAGCTTAAAGGAATTGATTTGGCTACTCATATCAACAAATGCATTTGTTTTTCGGTACCCTAACCCATAAGAACTCCATGGTTAAGCGTGCTTAGCCTGGAGTAATTTGGGATGGGTGACATTCTGGGAAGTTTTTCCGGAAAGTGTGTAAGTTATGACAAAGCACACTGGAAAGCCTCATGAATGGTGAAGGTTGTTGCGGCTTGAAGCCTCCTGTTTGCCCTGATGGGTTGTTCTGTTGTTGTCCAATACTCGAATGATTTTTCCAACCTTGTTTGAAATTGTGTTGATAAGTATTTTGGAACTGATTTCCCATGTAATTGGCTTCCTGTTGCAACCCTTTAGGCAAAGCACATTGACCATTGATATGGTCACCACCACAAAAATCACACAGCTGTTGTGTTTGAGAGACATTACTAATAGGAAGTTGTGAAAGTATCTTTTTCAACTTATCAAGCTTTTGATTCAGAAGATGATTTTGAGCTACCATGGCCTCATTTGCAACTCTCCTCTTTTGTGTAAGTGTGCCCCTTTCACTGAACGTTTCTTGCTCATTAACCACCATCTTCTCTATCAAGTCATAGGCTTCATTTTCAGTCTTTTGTTTGATATCACCTCTAGCTGAGGCATCCAACACCATTTTAGACTGAGTGTTTAAACCCCCAAGGTATGCAAGAACCAAGGTGGTCTTGTCAAAACCATGGGTTGGTGTCTTTCTTAGCAAGCCCTTGAATCTCTCCCATGCTTGACCTAATGTTTCTTCCATGCCCTGCTTAAATGATGAAATCTCCACCTTTCCCTGAGTGACTTTAGACTGCGGAAAATATTTAGTGACAAACTTTGCAGCCATAGTCTCCCAATTCGTGAACGTCCCTTCAGGAAAAGAATTAAGCCACGTCTTAGCATTGCCTCCCAATGAGAATGGAAACAAGATAAGCTTTACTCTTTCATCTGTAACACCTGTCATCTTTATTGTATTGCAGATTTCACCAAACGTTGTGAAATGATCATATGGGTTTTCATTTGACAAATCGTGAAACTGGTTGCTTTGCACTAGGTGTATAAGAGCTGGATTCATCACCATGTTGGTATTCTGATCCGCAGGCATGGCTATGCTATTGAAGTGGAATGGGCCAACCACATTAGATTGGTCTACAAGAGTACGTCTTGGAGCAGGTCTTTCTGCCATCTCCTCCGCTCCTCGGATTGGTGAAAGTGAAAGTAATCTGTTAGGGGAAAGCAATAGATCCCTACAGGAACGTCTGGCTCGCTTTCTTGCTTCTAGTATGTCTAGTCTCCTGCTGCATGCACAAGAAACACAAACCCTAGTAGCACTTTTATATAAAAAAATAAAAACAAAAAGTATATACAAAATATTTACAATCAAGTCAAATTTAATCAGTTTACACTACTCAAAAAGTTAAACCATGAGTCCCTGGCAACGGCGCCAAAAACTTGTTAAAGCCCTGGCAAGGGTACCTGATCGCATCAAGTAATAATAAATGGTAAGTCCAAGTATCGTTTTCCCAAGAGACTCAAAGGCCTAATCTTTCATGTAAACTAATCGCTTAAGACTTGAGAAGAGAATTAAAGTTAAGTTTGGAATGCAAAGAACAAAAACTAAACATGCAAATGCAATTGATTCAATTGGCAAGGAAAAACTATGAATGAATGTTGTTGGAGTTTACAATTTCATCTTATCCACTCTCATCTATCTACTCTCCTTATTTAATTCACTTGTTTATCTAATTGCATGCAAACTTTCTTGGTCTACCCTTAACCCAATTCCTTGCGAAAAGAGCCTATTATTAATTACCCGCTTGCTATCCCTAGCCTCCCCTAGTAACTGATAATAATGCATAGCAAACGAAAGCAAAATACAATTGATTGTCCTACCCCTATCCCTACGCGGTATTAACATAATCAAGAAATTTTCCACCAGTTCATGACATTACCATACGTTCCCGTATCAGTAAGGACAAACAAATTTTACTGAATGAGTTAAACAATAAAAGCATTAAGCATAGATGAGAACCCAACAATTGATAAACAAGTATATGACAACCATATGGAATAAATAAGAATTTAAATAAATGAGTTTCAAAAGATTACATTGTTCCCCAACAACAAAGGGTTTAGTTCACCATGGTCATGGTGAAATTAGATGAATATAATGAAAAGAACGAAAAAACAAACCCTAGATTGGATAAAAAGGAGCCTAAGCATTCAAGAAATCTTCTCCAAGGAGTGTAAGGTAGGTCTGGACGTCTCCCTCTGCCAAAGAATATGTTTTCATGTAGCATTAGGGCTATATATAAGCCAAAAAGATAACAGAGAGATTACAAAATCTGTAGTATAAAAACTGACAACCGCCCAGGTGCCAAAGTGCCCCGCTCAGCGGTTTCCCCTATGCTATTTTGACCGCTCAGCGGTCAGTTTTGCCGCTAAGCGGTTTCCCTCTAATCGCTCTAAGCGCTTAGCGGTTTCCCCTATGTCGTTTTCTCTTTCTTTCATGGGTCTAAGTCCTCCTTACTTCACTTCCATCTTCAATTCACCTTAAAACCCTGCAAAACAATGTAAAAACAAGCATAATATCTCTAAAACCAACTTTTGACTCTCCTATGACTCAACTAAGTGTTTTCTTGCTTTGAAGCTCATTCTAAGCCATAAAGGGTGTGATTTAGTATCAAAATTAAGTATGAAAATAACGGTTTTTGAACCGTTATCAGTCGCACCCCATGCAAAATTTAATGTGCATAAAGAATGCAGTATAGACTAGGAAGTGACTCCTAGGTCGTCTCTCAAGGACCAAATCTGATTCGAGAATTAGGTCAGACACGAAGTGGGGGGGTGTTAGTCAAAGGTGTGTGAATAAGGATGAATTAAATCAAAACATTGACGCAAACAGAAATCCAAACACATATCTAAAAACGGTTTCAAAGACAGACTGGAGACAGTTGGTCATTAACTTAATTACAATGCTTCCTATCACAGATCAAAAAAATAAAGCAGCGACTCAAACCTCTAATCCAACACAATTAACCAACTAAACAAAGGCTAATCATGTTTTCATAAAAGCGAACTAAGAGAACGCAATGTTAACATCAAATCCAATTTACACCATGCAGTTTCATCAACTAAGTGAAGACTCAACATAAACTGGGCAACTAAGTGTATACCCAATTGCAAGTGCAAATACACATTTCGCATTAACCAAGTCAGAGTGACAAACACATACAGTCCAGAAATCTCAGGAAACATTATAATATCGCTAATGACCAACTCAGTTAAGCTAAGCTAACATCAAAACTAAATTAACACAATCGAACAAAGCAGACAACATAGTGAACAAAATCAGTAAATAAAACATTTAAAACGGCATGTAGCTGGAATAAAAGAAATATGCAACACTTAACTAACACAAGAAAGGCACAATACAGCGTAAATAAACTTTCAAGCTCAACTTGCGTGCGACAACCAATTAAAATCAGCATGTGCAAGTCAAACTAATCCACCACCGTGAGCTCTTCTTCAAATAGAATATATTGTGCAATAAAAATCTCTCTCCAGCCAAGTGAAATTAACGTACAACTATCTCCAATAACGAAGTGCCGCCTCAAAAGTTAAAATAACAAAAGCAGAATTTAAACCAAACCAATCAAATGCAAGGAAAAGCGATTGAATTAACATGTTCTTGCAAGAAGAATAAAAGCACGGTGTTCTCATTGTCAAGGCCAAATTAATTGCATCATGTCTCTGCCATTTCTCCTATGCTTGGACGTGACATCCTAGATGAAGCCTGTGTGCAATCTTGCCAATTAAAAATGAATACATGCTGCCTAGAATAAATTGAAGCACCAAGGCCGTGCTATCACTTCCTCCATCAACACATCAAATTTCTTCTCTATACCTCACCTTCGTACAACACACCTACTGCCGCCTACCACCTCTTCATTCTAAGAAAATAAAGGAAAAAAATATTGCAGCTGCTGAGAGTGTCCCATCCCCTAAACTTTCACCTAATCCTCTTCAATCTCACAGACAAATTCGGTGCAGCTAGCAAAGGAAATCAGCCACCTTTACACTAATTAAAAGAAAATTGCAATGTACTCTACAGATGTGACCACTCCTCAATCATCAATTGAATTTAAATCTTCAAAGTATTAAATCACGGAACATGCATTCAATGAAAAAAAACATAAAAGTTATCCCATCATTTGAATCCTATCAAAGCAGTAAAATGAAATCCTAAAGTTCATCACCGTGCAGCTGCTCCAAAGAAATAAATCAATTTGCTACTGGAATAAATCAACGTGTTGCTTGAATGTGCTTTCCCATTGAATCAGCTTTTATATCAAATCAAAGAAAGAAAAAAAATGTGTGCTTCTTCCAAAGTCATCCAAAATCCATCACGGTCAACATTTGCTTCAAGATAAAAATGCTCTCCTCCAATCTGCCGAGAGGGAGCTCTCCTGTTGAAGTGTCGGCTGCCAAAAGATAAAGGCAAGTGTTGTGTCTGAAAAATGAGAGGGTGGGGTCCATCCTAAAACCCTAAAGTTGCCAAGTGTCCTCCTACTAATTGGGCCCAACATCTAATTCCAAAAATTGGCCCACATTGTAAAAGTTTGTCTAAAAAGTTTTAAACAACTAAATTACAATACAATTAATTTTAAAATGTCCATGTAGAGAGTCTTTAATTATTTGACAGCACTCCGAATGTCCCAAATATATCTCCAAAATTTTCCCTACAATTAAAAATGCAAATAAATAGGTCAAAGTATTAAAATTAATTAAAATTAGAATTTTGGGTCAAATTAAGCACAATTAGCAGAAACGGGAAAATACCAGACAATTAAGCACAATTCCCTGATTAATTGTAGCACAATAAACTAAGTGAAATCAATAAAATATTGACTCATAGGGGCTCTAATAGAGAGTGCTTGGGCGAGCCCTAAGGGGTAGAAAAATCAAATAATGGGCCAAAAGAACAAAGCCCTCTTTTGAAACGCATAAACCCCTCAGGGACGCCACCGCCCGGCGGTGGGGCGGTTTACACCCCTTTTTTTTTCTTTAAAACCGTTTCAACCCTTTCTCCTTCAAATTCAACTTTTAAAACTTAATTTTTATGCAATTCCCAATCACTTGACTCACATATGCAACTAGAACAAAATTAAAACATGCAAAAATAAATCAATCAACTGGGTTGCCTCCCAGGTAGCGCTTGTTTAACGTCACGAGTCTGACCCAAACCTTTCTAACACCCATCAGTAAGTGCAATCCTTACCAACACCCATCAATAGGTGTACCCTCCTGTATCCTTCAATAGATACATATCTATCAAATTAGCACCCATTAGTAGATGCTAATCTTTCTCATCTTCATCAGCATTCATCAGTAAATGTTGTCAATGACACCCATCAGTAGATGCCTAATCATCGTCCTCTTTCATAGCACCATCCATCAAGTACATGTTGTAGAAGCATCCATCAGTAGATGCTATCATTGTTAGCAAACAGGTAGGCTTCGTTTTACACCAAGAGGGAGGGGGGAGGGTGAATTAGTGTTAGTTCAAAAACAAAATCTTTTCACAATCTTTATACAAAAGTATAAAGCTTTTTTATCTTTCTTGAAATGCAAGCAATGGAATTTTTTTTGCATCGGAAAAACGCAGTTGACTGCTAAACAAATAAAGTTGTCTGGAAATAAAGAGTGCAGGGATAGAGAAAATCAAACACTGGTTTTTATACTGGTTCGGCCAACAATGCCTACATCTAGTGTCCTTCCAACCCAGGAAGCAAATGCACTATAATGGTTGCGGTTTTTACAACAAGGAATTTATAGAAGCACCACGCAAAAATATAAATCTCCTCTCTAACCCAAAACCAAAATATAGTTGCACACAAAAAACCAGAATTGCAGCAAGCATCCCCTCTTCTGCAATCTGAACCTACGTCGAACAATCCTCAACGTGTAACCAGCACTCTTCACAGGATGCAAGCCTGTCATAGCAGACTTCACAAGTTGCCAAGCCTTCAATCAAACGCAGCAGTCTTCACAGGATGCCAAGCCTTCAAGATCAAATAAGAAGCACCTTATTTGTGTAGATAATGATCAAGCAGTCAGCGCAATTGACTCCTCCCTTTGAATCTCTTTCAAGAAAGATCACCACCATCTTCTTGGAGAATTCTTGGAGCTTCTAAAATAGAGAATTCAATCTGAAACAGGAAAATGAAAATGTTAGATTATCAAAAGTCACAGAACAACTTGTCTTTTGTCTATTTATAGTTTTCTGTTATATCATATTGCTTCTCAGTCGAATAGCCTACTAATTTAGTCGACTGTATTAAAACAGTTATAACAGACAGTCAACAAGAATCAACACACTTTTATTACAGTTGACCAAGTAATACAAGCTCAACTAACTTTTGAAAAATATAGCCGTTGGAGCATGTAGGCTTAACAGAATTCCAAACAGATCTGTAATACATTCGCATATGCAATCTACAATGTCGACTAACACATTGAAAAACACTTTGAAACTTTTTTCAACTCAAAATCTCACAAAGCACAGGTTCACAAAATCTGTACAAAGATTTTAGCATAGTCGAATCCATTATGAGTGTATTCGACTGGACTAGAACTTTGTCACGAGAAATATAAGTTCATAAAGGTGCTTGTGATCTTTTTCTTCCAGAAATGTGTTGTAATAAAAAACACTTTATTTCACATTTCAATACAAGCATGTTCCACAAATATAACACATAATTAATCATAGGAACATACATAGTAGCACATCAAAACATGTTCAGCAGATATGACAAATAATTCAGAACAAGAACATGTTATACTGTAATATGTGTACTGTTATTAAGCATTGTGTTGTCATCATCAAAAACTAGTTTGATATAGAGTTTGTGTTGTCAACAATCTCAATAATCTCCCCCTTTTTTGATGATGCACAACCGTGATTAATAACTCAACCATGTTTGTACAGTTCAACATATGACAGAGTAAAAATATATCAGAAACACTTAAAGCAATTCAGTTACTCTGCATATACACCAAAAATATCAAGCAGATGAAGTATGAGTAAATTCTCCCCCTTTCAAAAGCATTTATGCATGCTCTCATACTCACACATGTATCTCTCCCCCTTTATGCATTAACAAAAAAGGAATGCTTCAGATATTTATGCATATTTGAAAAGATAGAGATGCATCAGAAAAACATGCAGTTTTTAAAATACAATGATGCTCTCAGAATCACAAGTTCATCACAAAACAATATAAACTCGCCCTGAAATGTAGGTGTGTGATGAAACAATGTGTAAAATAATGATACTCTCCCTGTCATTATGCATGAGTTTCAAAATCAATTTAAATGCACAATGCAGAAAATCACAGATTTAATCAACAGTTTCAGCACAAGTTTGTATCAAAGTCACAATATCAAACCACACACACACACACACACACATACATACATACATATATATATATATATATATATATATATATATATATATATATATATATATATATATATATATATATATATATATATATGCAATGATACAAACATCAACAATTTCACAATATTATCTCAATTCAGATATTGAAACAGATAAAGAGCAGAGATAATAGCATATTATAAATGATTCAAGCAAACAGTAAGGATAGAATCAACTTCCAGAATTGGAATTGTTAACCCATTTAACGCAGTTGGATGCTTTAAATCATCAGTCGAATGCATTGCTTTTGCGAATGTTGATTTCCAATTGAGGATGTCCAAAGCAATGACCTTCCTGCAAAACCTTCCAACAACCTTTTCTAGATCAAGCATAGTGGTTAAGCAAGAATTAAATCATATCATATCAGAAGTCAATATGTAAAGATGCATGACAGATTAAGCATAGTTGACTTCAAACAGAGCATAGTCGAATCAATCATCCAGTTAAGTAATTGGATTGATTCAAAAGACTAATTTCATTTCCTTGAATTAAAGATATTACATTGGTGGAATGGAAACAAGGAAATCAAAACAAAACAACAAATATGGCTTTATATGCCATTATACAAAATGAAAATTATAGTCTAGGACACAGCACACAACTTGGATAAATAGGACGCTATTCTGATTCAGATGACTCTACATCAGTGGTTTCTTCACTAATATCGTCTACATCCCTTCTCTCAGATTCTTCAGATGATGATGAAATTTCAATATAATGTTTGAACAGAATGTCCATCTTTTCCTGTAGAGAGAATTGTTGAAGTTGTTTATCCTTTTAGATGTCCTCTTGAACCTGTCATTTACCCGAATTTCAAACTCTGAATTCAGTGATCCAAGCTCTTCATCACTGTCTTGATTCACAGCTGACACTTTTTCTTTCTAGAGGTCATTTTCCTCACTGAATACCCATCCTTGAGGAGTTTTCTTCATTCCAATACAAGTTAGAGTAGCCTTTCCAATCATGTTTTCTCTGCCACATGTTTGTTTCTTCTCATTAGTGAAGTTAACACCATAATGTTCCAGGACTTTACTTATGAATACACCATATGCCTTTCCAATCATGTTTTCTCTGCCACATGTTTGTTTCTTCTCATCAGTGAAGTTAACACCATAATGTTCCAGGACTTTGCTTATGAATACACCATATGGAAGTCTGTGTCATTCGCCTGTTCCTACTTCTAGGATGTGTTCTTTAAAAACAACAACCCAATTTGTTTGTATCCTGTATTGAATAGCATATAGTAAGTAAACATCCACAAGAGTAAGTTTTGTGATGTTGTATCTTCCTGGCAGAAGTATATGTCCTATGATGAAGGCAACAACTTTTTCTTCCTTATCAAGCCATTTGAATAAGAACCCTTTCTCCTTTCTATATCTTCCTCGATATCTCATGAAGCTTTTGAACATTTCTATTTTTCGTATCTTTTTATAATGTGGACAGTCAAACTTGTGAGATAGTTCTCCTTCATTTCTCAACCTAGTGAACTTCCACCAAATATCATCATCAATAACGATGTCTATACCTTTTACTCGAGAATGAATGTTCCCATTCACTTCTTTGACATTGTAGTAGAAGATTTCTACCAATTCATTATAACAGTCTCCCTTCATTTCAATGAATTTGTTGAGACCTTGAAATTTAAGATCATCTGGAAACATAAATTTCTCTTGTTCGAACAAAGCAAGTTCAGCCATATGATGTTTGACAACTTCTTTAAGAGGCTGCATAATGAGAAATCTTTCTCTGGTTTTATCATCACTGATCCATCCAGAAGGATCAGCTTCTCTTCTTGCAGACAAAGGACGCTTTCTTGGTCTTGATGATGAAGCAGCCATTTGAGCAGTGTACATGAAGGATTTCACCAGAATCAGAATAAGGGGTTATTTACCAAGGTGTATGTGAATGCCTCAGACAGTCATATCCATTTATAGAAATAAACAGGCGCCAAAGATTTTCCTTAAACCCTAAGTTTAAATCTTAACGTTCAAAAACAGAGTTTTTCACACAATCACATGACTCAATCGATTGAATTAATGTTGGAGTCGATTATGACTCGAGAAAAACATTTTCAAACAAATTCAATCAATCAAACAGTTAAGCACAAAACACAAACAATCACACAACAACAATTAATCAGTATATGCATGATGCAGCAGATATATACAAATTTACCAGTGTTAGACACTCAAGGTATTTGATATGTTCCATAATTGATCCATCCTTGAGAACAATTATGCATTAGTTGTATATCTTGCAAAACACTTAAGTTTTGGTTGCTGGTACCCATTTGACTTTGGGTCCTTGATTGTTAGTTCTTGTTACATGTTCCTTTGGTATCCATAAACATAATCCTTGAGGAACAACAACATTTCTATAATAACAATTTCTAACAGTATGACCAACACAATTACAATAAAAACATGCATTTCTAGCAGGATTTCTTAACTCATTAAATTTCCTAGCATTGGTTTTGTTAGAGTGAGCTTTGTATCCAATTCCTTACCTATTTATAATTCTGCCAGAAGAGTTTAAAACAGCATCTAAGTTGTCTCTACCTTGAGTAAACTTAGCTAACGTGCTAGTCAAGTAATTTATCTTTTCAATGTGAGTACGACAATTTTCACATGCTTTTTCAACTGTAACAGTTTTAATTTCAACCTTCTTAGCAGACAACAAAGCTTCATTCAATTCTTTTTCTAATATTTCATTATCAGCAAAAAGGTTATTAATTATGTATTCATAATCTCTTTTCTCAGAGTTCAGTCGCTCCAATCGCATTGCTTCAGCATGCAGTTCTCTGAATGTCTCAATCAGCTGCTGATATTTCTCTTCTATAGGCAGCTTCTCAAATTTATCATCGTGATCACACTCAATTTTTAGAGTTCTAGCCATGTGACATATGTTGGATTTCTCCTCTTGGTCAGCATCTTCAGCACTTGAGCTTTCAGAATCAGAGTTTTCCCAAGCAATGTGGGCTCTTTTCTTCTTAGATTTATGTCTTGAGGGAATCTTTTTTTTCCTTTCTGCTTTGGCTGTAATTCAGGACAGTTAGGCTTGATGTGACCTTCTTTTCCACATTCATAGTACTAGACAACATTTGTACTGAAGCTCTTCTTTTTGCTTTGACCAGTGTCCATCATTCCAGCGCTTGAACAAAATTAAAGAAATGGAAAAGTGCTTCTTTCAATCACAGAGTTATGGAAACCAAAAACCAAATAAAAAAAGGCAATTAGCAAATCTAAAATGAGCTTAGCGTGGAGCTCTTCCTTCACTTATCACCGCGGGTGTTACTTTTCAGTTAATGAAAATAAACATTCAAGAGCCAAAGGAAAGTAAAGTGGCAAAAACTCCAAACCTATGCCCAAGAACCATTAGCCCTCCTCAACCAACCAAAGTCCAGTAGCATAAACATGTTTCCAGAAAAACCATGAAAAGAAAAGAATGTTCAAAGCCAAAAATAAAGGGGCGGCTCCAGCCCTCACTCAAAGCACCGTCTATCACTATATTGGGAGGGTTGGGTCCCACACAAACCCTAGAGTGCCAAGTGTCTTCTTACTAATTGGGCTCAACAACAAATTCCAAATATTGGCCCACAATGTAAAAGTTTGTCTAAAATTCCTAAACTACTAAATTAAAATGCAACTAATTCTAAAATGTTGTGGAGAGTCTTCAATTTTTTGGTGTGCTTCATAATGTCCCAAAATGTATCTCCAAATTTTTCCTGCAATAAATAATGCAATTAATTAGCTAAGAAAATTCAAATTAATTTAAATTAGAATTTCCAGTCAAATTAAGCACAATTACCAAAAACAAGAAAATACTGGACATTTAAGCAAAATTCCCTGATTAATTCTAGCACAATAAATTAAGTGAAGTCAAGAAAATATTCACTCATCAAAATAGACCACACTTAGTCTTTTGCACTCTTGGTCAAAATGAAGACGCAAATCAAGGAATAGTTCAAAGGACATCAGCAATGTGACACAGACTCAGCACACTGAAAGCAAAGACTAACAAGGACAGGAGCAGAATTACACAGCCTGCAAGGAATCTAGACAAAGAAAAGAAGTAGACAACATCTAACACAGAATCAGAGAAAACAGATACTCATGAAGTCATCCAGGAAATTCAAGCATGGCAAAATGATTAGTCAGCTCAAGAGGTGAATCAAAAGCAACAGAACCTCACAGATGCACTATCAGTGTTTCTCTCAGGTGCCTAATTAAGGTAAGCAATGTCAACTCAATGCACTCAAGAAAAAAGGCAACAACAGACTTGGCAAACCTCTAATATAAACACTCAAAAACATATGCATGTTAAATCAAAAGGTCTTTTATGGGTGTAATGGGGCCAAGGACAAGGGAGGATATAATACGGATGAGAAGCTACAAACCAAAAGAAATAGAGGAGCAATAGGGAACAAGTGAAAACACAATGAAATCACACCCAACCTTTAATTCAATCCTCTTCTTGACTCCATTATTCACGCAAAATTATTTATTTTTCTCATTTTTCTGTATTTTTTTTTCTTTTTTTCTTTTTTTCTTCTTGTCTCTTTTCCTCTATTTATGACACAAATTTCAAGAGGCAAGATGCACACATATTTACAAAACAAAAGCAAGAAGAGGAACCAATTAGCCAATTCTCTAATTCTCCCAGGAGACCTGTTAAACCCCTGGCAAGTGTACCAGATCGTTATCAACTAATAATAAATGGTAAGTCCAAGTATCGTTTTCCCAAGAGACTCGAAGGCCTAATCTTTCATGTAAACTAATCGCTTAACACTTGAGAAGAGAATTAAAATTAAGTTTTGAATGCAAAGAACAAAAACTAAACATGCAAATGCAATTGATTCAATTGGAAAGGAAAAACTATGAATGAATGGAGTTGTTGGGGTTTACAATTTCATCTTATCCACTCTCATCTATCTACTCTTCTTATTTAATTCACTTGTTTATCTAATTGCATGCAAACTTTCTTGGTCTACCCTTAACCCAATTCCTTGGCCAAAAGAGCCTATTATTAATTACCGGTTTGCTATCCCTAGCCTCCCCTAATAATTAATAATGCATAGTAAACGGAAGCAAAATACAATTGATCGTCCTACCCCTTTCCCTAGGCAGTATTAACATAATCAAGGAATTCCCCACCAGTTTATGACATTACCGTACATTCCCCTATCAGTAAAGACAAACACCTTTTACTGAATGAGTTAAATAATAAAAGCATTATGCATAGATGAGAACCCAACAATTGATAAACAAGTATATGGCAAGCATATGAAATAAATAAGAATTTAAATAAATTAGAGTTTCAAAAGATTACATTGTTCCCTAACAACAAAAGGTTTAGTTCACCATGGTCATGGTGAAACTAGATGAATATAATGAAAAGAACAGAAAAGCAAACCCTACATTGGATAAAAAGGAGCCTAGGCATCCAAGAAATTTTCTCCAAGGAGTGTAAGGTAGGTTTGGACGTCTCCCTCTGCCAAAGAATGTGTTTTCAAGTTGTACTGGGACTATATATAAGCCAAAAGGATAACAAAAAGATTTACAGAATCGGCAGTATAAAAACTGACAACCACCTGGGCGCCAAAGTTGGCTGCTCAGCGGTTTGCCTCAAGCCGCTTTGAGCGCTCAACGGTCAGTTTTGCCGCTGAGCGGTTACCCTCTAATCGCTCTGAACGCTCAGCGGTCCATTCTGGCACTCAGCGGCATACTTGACCCTTCTTTTCATCATTTTTCTCTTTCTTTCATGGGTCTAAGTCCTCCTTACTTCACTTCCATCTTCAATTCACCTTAAAACCCTACAAAACAATGTAAAAAAAAGCATAATATCTCTAAAACCAACTTTTGACTCTCTTATGACTCAATTAAGTGTTTTGCTTGATTTGAAGCTCATTCTAAGCCATAAAGGGTGTGATTTAATATCAAAATTAAGCATGAAAATAACGGTTTTTCAACCGTTATCATGACCAATCTTATTCCCAAAACAATTCCAAAGCTCCAAAATTCCCTAAGGTTAAGATAATCATGGTTTTTCACTTAGGGCTAGTGTATGAGTTTCAAAACAAAGAAATGGGGAAAGATATAGGCTCGAAGGGATTATCAAAGGATTGTAACAAGGTAAGCTTTTTTTTTTACTAGAGAGGCTCAAGAACAAAACTGCCTTTATCACTTCCAAACATGCATATCAATCAAGAATCATAAGCATGAGTCAAGCCAAGGCATATGTTCAAGCAGTCAAGAGTCATATCACACAAGAAAGAACATAAAGGGGCTCAAATCTCACACAGGGTAATTGTCACAATCAAATCAACCATTATGAACTTGGAAGTTGGTTGTATCACAGAATTGATTTCAACACAGATAGAGCAAGAACCAACTTCACAACTACATTTAAAATTTTTAGAAAACTGTGAAAGATCAAAATTTAATCCTAAGACTAAAGCGTCTTCAGTTTTCACAGTTTCTATATCAAAATTAGTACTAACATGTAAATCTGCATCATGATCAAGAATATTTTAATGCATAAACAACTCAGGCAAAGTAAGTGGGATTTCGAGTTTAGAGAAAACTTGAGTTGATTCATGATTCATCTCACCAATAACATCATAATTAGAAATTCCATCCTCAGGTGCAAGAGTGGGGACATAGGAAGGTGGGAAAGTAGATGGCGCAATAGTAAGCTCATGATTCTGCTCCCCATCTCCTATGTGAATGGCACTGACATCATCAGGAATCTGAACAGTCTGAAATGGTGATCCCTTTAAAACTTGAGACTGTTCCCCAATGAACTAAGTGTCCATCTGCCCCAGGTGATCAGTCAAACTCTGAATGGAAGCTATAAATTCCTTCTGAAACTCCTAACACTGCATAATCTGAGTTTTGGTTTCCTGCTGATACTGCTGACACTGCATAATCTGAGTTCTGGTTTCCTGCTGAAACTGCATATTCTGAGCAGTCATCTGCCTTAGTAACTCCTCCAATGTAGGTTCAGAAGTAGTGAAAGGATGAGGAGTTGCTTGGGCAGGTTGATAAGACTGCAACTGTTGTAGCTCCTAGACTGGCGGAGAAGGCATACAAGAATTCTGGAATGGCTGATATTTCTGTGGAGCATCATACCATCCCAAACTAGGGTCATTCCATCCAGGATCGTTACTGTAACCATACTTGGCAGGGAAGAATTAATCCAAGAACATATGCTTAAGATCTTCCGAAGAAGTGATGGATCCTGGAGGAAGACAATACAGCCAATCCCTTGCTGCTTCTCGTAATGAATGCGGAAATGCCCTTAAAAACATATGATCTTTAGGGACATGAGGAGGTTTCATTGAAGAGCCAATGGTGTAGAACTCCTCCAAATGTCTATGAGGGCATTCACCTGCAAAACCATGAAACCTAGGCAGCAAATATATCAGTCCAGAGGTGAGAACGCCTTGAACATCATCCTCATTAAGTGAAATTGGCTCCCAAAGAGAACTCTCAATAATGGGAGGAGGAGTCATATTGTTCTCAACATAAAAGTCAATAGAATATGCACGAGAATCAATATCAGAGTTAGATACAGAAGAAGAATCATAGTCGTAGGCATAGGCAGAAGAAGCAGTATGCTCATAATCAAAATAGGTAAACATGATGAAAGAAGGGGGAAGGTGGAAAGGAAATGCTAAAATTCACGAAAAAAACAAAACACAACACAACTAAACATGCGACACGCACACACAATAATGCACACACAAAACAGAACATCACACAACATAAGACAAAACACAACACACATTAACACAACAAAAGACCTAAAACCGAACCGTTGGTCCCCGGCAACGGCGCCAAAATTTGATGGGTGTCGCGCCCCATGCAAATTTAATGTACATAAAGAATGCAGTATAGTACTAGGAAGTGACTCCTAGGTCGTCTCTCAAGGACCAAATGTGGTTCGAGAATCAGGTCGAACACGAAGTGGGGGGGTTTGTGAAAAGTTTGTGAGTGAGGATGAATTAAATTAAAACATGAAATTAAACATGACATAATTCAAAGCGTTGAAGTAAATGTGGAGAACAGTAAAAGCCGAACAATCTGTAAGCAAAATGTGTGAACTAATTAAAAATGCAGGAGATAATAAAGAAACACTTGACTAAAATGAAATGCACATATAAACTAAATTAAATGCAATAAATAATTAAGGAAACTAATGACGCAATTGAAATGCAATAAAGAAATCTAAAACGCATCTATGTGAATTAAAAAGGGCAACGCGTTAGCTAGTAAACAAATGCAAGATGCAACTTGAAAATCAATATTCAATGCAAAAGACTTGGAAGAAATTGAAAGCAACACATAAATCAAAAATGCATAAGTTAAATGAAATTGTAAAATCATAAAACCCATCTCGCATGGGCGCAAATCATGTAGGCCGTGACGACACACTTCTCAAATTTCCATTTCATCCGTAACCTCCCCTATCCATTTCCTAGGGTTGAATATAACTAATAAAACCTTGTGCCATGAATCAGCGCCATACTTCTTGTGTTGTGTGCTTCACCAAAGAAAAGGAAAAATTGCTTTATCTCCAAATTGAAATCTCTGTGCTTCTCCCAAGGAAATTGAACATGCTTCAATCAAATCACCATTTTTCTCCTCTACTGAAAGTAACTGATGGGCTATCGCAACCCACACAAATTTAATTGCATATGAGAAATGCATTATAGCTAGGAAATGGTGAATGCAATTAAGTCAAGGACCAATTTTGCGGTTCAAGAATTAAGTCAGACACGAAGTGGGGGAGGGTTTTGAAAGAGGTTTTTGTGAATGCAATTAAACTAAATTAAAATAGAAATGAAACACATCAAACATAATTAGAAGCATTAAAGTAAATACTAGAATTAAAATAAAAATAAAAATGCAAGACAAGGCACTAAGGAAAATAACATGGTGGCAAATAATTAAACGCGTATTGCATAAAGGAATTTAAGCATGGAATTAGCATAGTAAATATAAGCATGGAATTTAAACACCGTGGGCCTTTTTCCTCCAGCTGGCCGTGATGTTCTCCTAAAAGCCCAAGGGAATCTGGCTCTTCAAATGCTAAAAACCAAAATGAGTTGCTTCCACGCACACTTCTTTTGTGAAAGCAATTAAATTGATTCTTAAACTTCATTCTCCCTGCAGCAACTTGACCGTGGCTTTTCTTGCTCATTCTCCAAGTTGAATCACCAGACCCCACAACCATTTTCAAGATAGTGTGTAAAGCTTGCACCCTTTCTAGCAAATTAAATTTGCTTCCAGCTGCAACGTGTCAGCCCTTCATGCCATCTCCGATTTCATTCTCCAAAAAATTGTTCTTTCTTTTGCTTCCAGCCGTAACGTCACTTCATCCAAGCAATTAATGACATTCATTCTCTCCACACCACCACTGAACAAGCATCACCTAGCCACACTAAGCTGTCAACTGTTCCATCATCACTTAACAACATCAACTTCTACCTAATCTACTTTTGATTTCATAAGAAAGAAAAGAAAACAAAGCTAATCTTTACTTGAGCACCAACGTAGCACCCATAGGATGTGACCGTGAATCAACAGAAGTAAATGAAATCAACACCTTTTCTAATTTAAAGCAAACATAACTAGCGCATCCCAAAAGCTTTTTTTTAAAAGAAATCGAAATGTGCTTCTCCAAATCCAGGACGTGACACTTGCCAAGGGAATACTATCCTTTGACCGAGAGATTCATCACCAATTCAAGCTATAATAATATTTGTGGAAATAAAGTGATTGTTGAGCAGCTACTAATGGGTGTCGTAGCCCATACAAATTTGATTGCAAATTTAGAAATGCAGTATAGTGCTAGGGAATGACCCCTAGGTCGTCTCTCAAGGACCAACTGCGGTTCAGAGTCAAGTCTAACACGAAGTGGGGGGGGGGTTGAAAGTGTTTTTGCAAGGAGAATTAAACTAAATTAAAACTGGATATTAAACACAACCAAACATAATTGAAAACGGTTGGATACTAAAGCTAACATTATCTTCACCAAAAATACTAGACAACATTAAATTAAAAGAAAATATTAAACCCAACTCAACAAACTTTGTGAAATTAAATTAAAGCAAAAGAAATAAACAACACACTTTTCTTCTAGCAATTTATGTGACCTATATGCATCTACCAAATAAAATTAAAATTGCACTTAGCCTAAAATTTAACCTTGGCCGTAGCAAAATTTGAATGCAAGGAAAATTTGGAAACGTGGCCCCCCTTTTCTCAAGCAAAGTCGCTGCAGCACTTTCTCTTAACGTCATCAACGTGCTCCTTCCAGCCATCACCAAGTCGTCACATACCTCCATCAATTCCATGTGCATCCTTTTCTCAAATTAAATTTAACTTGCAGCTGCAACGTGCCAGCCATTCATGCCATCTCCCATTAATTCTCCAAAAAAATGTACTCTCTTTTGCTCCCAGCCGCAACATCACCTCATCCAGATATTCTCCTATTCAATCTTCAAATGCAATAAAAGCTTAAGAAAGTAAAGCTTGACCCACAACCAAGGACATGTGGCTCTTCTTCAATTAAATCAATTCATCCGAGATCTGTGGCTCCTCCTTCAATCTCCAGCTGCCTAACGTCTTATCCACCTAGACTCTCACCTACCACCCCTTCATTCTCAAAAACATTGAAAGCTCCAAGGACTTAGCACCGGCCCCACAAATTCTTTCAGCAAAAAAAAAAAACATAAACCCACCTAATGACATGACAATGCATAGCTTATTCATTTATCCTCCAATCACGCTGCATCAACAATTAAATCAACCCCCTTTTTGCCTAATGAAACTACCAAAAGTTCTCTCTCAAAAAGTTCCATTCTCGGTAAAACCAATCAGATAAGGACACATTTAACCATTCTCTTCCAGCACGTAAGCAAAGCTTCAGTTTTTTTCTTCCATCAATTAGTGCTAACTTTGAATTCGTGTGTGATGTGAGTTGGAGCACCGTTCCAGCAAAGAATATTAAAAACCAATTGACGGCTCTTCATTCAACCAGCCCCAACAATACTCGTGAGCAACCATCTCTGCAAACGTTCAGCACCTCCCTTTTTCCGAGAATGAAATGAGTAAAAGTAAAATAGTGTGGCGGCAGCTCAAATGTTCCAGCACTGAGAGTGTTCCTTCATTCTCCAATTTCAAGTAAAAATAAACACATTCCAACAACAAGTATCAATCCATTGAAGTAAGAAAAATTCTTTCATTCGTAAATGGAAACAGCGTTGCAAAGAAAGAAAAGAAAGGAATGTGCTCTTCATTTCTTATCCCTTCTCCATCGTCCCAGAACCATCAATGCCATTTCTCATTCAAAAGAAATTGGAAAGCTAGCTCCAACAATATACCTCTGAACATGACAGCTACTTCCACCAACTAAATCAACACATTTAATGAGAAAAGGGACACATTACTTCTAATACGTTCCCGCAAATAAGTAATACCAAGCTTCATTCCAGCAACCATTCAGCAAAGCGAAAAGCTCCTTCATCCATGTCCAAACAACATATTGATTGTTTAAGAAATATAAAGTGAAAACAACAGTAGGAAAGTAGATCACCCTTGCACAAAAATAGAAACTAAGAAATTCTTCCTTTCATTCAAGCCATAAAGAAAAACAAGATCAGTGTGCAAGCAATGTCCAGCCTATGCAAGCAATGTTCCAGAGCAAAAGAAATGAGAGGGTGGGGCCCACCCTAAAGAAACCCTAATGCCATGTGTCTCCTTCTACAATTGGGCCTAGCCTAAAACTACCAAAAATTCGCCCAAAAATACAAAACTTAATTTTAAAAAAAAGCCTAATCTACTAAATTAAAATTTGACTACATCTAAAATTAATTTGTAGAAATTCTTCAAACGCTTGTGCTCTTCCAAAAGTCTTCCTGTGTAATTCCAAAATTTCCCTGAAAATGAAAATAGGAATAATTAAGCTCAAAGAATTCAAATTAATTAAAATATGAATTAGTGGTCTAATTAAGCCCAAATGGTGAAAATGACACAATAACTAAGAATTAAGCGCAAATCATCAACACAATTCGGCAGAAGAAACTAAGTTAATGGTATAAAATATTGATTCATCAAAATAGACCACACTTAGTCTTTTGCACTCTTGGGCAAAATCAAGACGCAGAACAAGGAACAATACTGAGGACATCAGGAAGAGACACAGACTCAACAGACAGACACAGAGTTGCACAGTTCTCACCAAATCTGGACAGTGAAAGGCATAGGCAGAATCTCACACAGAGTCAATGAAAGCAGATACTCACAGAATCATCCAAGCAGTTCAGTGCATGGGAAACAATCAATCAGTTCAAGAGATGAATCAAAAGCAACAGAGCCTCACAGATGCATACAATCAGTGTTTCTCTCAAGTGTTTAAGGTAAATCAATGTCACTCAGTGCACTCAGGAAAGCAAACACAAATAGACTTGGCAAGCCTCTAATATCAACACTCAAGCACATACCATGTTAAAATCAAAAGGTCTTTTCATGGTTATAATGGGGCCAAGGACAAGGGAGGATACATCTGGATAACAAGCTACAAACCATAACGAACAGAGGAGCAATGGGGAACAAGTGTAAACACATTCAAACAAACCCACAACCTCTAATTCCATCCTCTTCTTGACTCCATTATTCACAAAAAAAAAATTCTATATTTTCTCTTCTTTCTTTTTTTTTTCATTTTGGCACACAATTCAAAAGACAAGATACATGATATTTACAGTGCAACCGCAAGAAGAGGGCTCACTAGCCAATTCATCTGCAACTCCTAAGAGACCACACTTATTCCCAAAACAATTCCAAAGCTCCAAAATTCCTAAGGTTCAGGTGATCATGGTTTTTCACTTAGGCTATTGTATGAGCTTCAAAACAAAGAAATGGGGAAAGTATAGGCTCAAAGGGGCTAACAAAGAGATCATAACAGGGTAGGCTACAAAATGCCTTTATCACTTAAAAACATGCATATCAACAAAATGCCTTTATCACTTAAAAACATGCATATCAATCAAGAATTATCAACAAGAGTCAAGCCAAGACAACCGTGCAAGCAATCCAGAGACATATCACACATAAGAAAGATCATCAAAGGCTCAAATCTCACACAGGTAATCAGTTACAATCAATCAAACTCTCAAACATCATGGTTATCTTCCAAGCAAAGAAGAGCAAGGAGTCCAACAAAACAGAGTATCAATGCAGTGAAGGGAAACTAGCAACCTAATCGCAGTCCAGAATTCACGAAAAACATGCAAAATTGTACACTAGACAAGACAAACTACATAAAAACTGAAACATAAAACAAATAAACAACCTCCCCTAATAGACCACACTTAAACTACACAATGTCCTCAGTGTGTCACAATCAACATATCAACAATCAGCACATTTAGTAGATATAGACAAAGTGCAATAAAAGTGAGGAGGGAAGGAGAAAAGAAGCTCACTGAGTCAGATGGGAGGGTAGGTGGGGTGGACCAAAGACGTCTCCTCCACCACGACATCCAACAAAGAAGGATTGCTAAGGAAAGGCTTCAGTCTATGCCCATTCACCTTGAAGCTTGTAGCTGCAGATGGATCTTGTATCTCTACTGCACCATAAGGATAAACATTAGTCACAAGAAAAGGTCCAGTCCACTTTGATCTCAACTTACCACCCATGAGGCCGAGCCTAGAGTTATACAACAAAACCTGCTGGCCAACCTCGAAGTCCTTTCTAACAATGGAACTATCATGGAACCTATTGGTCCTTTCTTTGTAGAACTTCGAATTCTCATAGGTCTCCAATCGGATCTCATCCAATTCATTCAGTTGCAACTTCCTTTCCTCTCCAGCTTGGTCAATGGAGAAGTTGCAAATCTTCATAGCCCAATATGCCCGATGCTCAATCTCAACTAGTAAATGACATGCCTTTCCCAAGACAACCCGATAGGGAGACATCCCAATGGGTGCTTTGTAGGCAGTCTTGTGAGCCCAAAGAGCATTGTCCAACCTATTGCTCCAATCCTTTCTGTTGGGCTGGACAATCTTCTCCAAAATCCTCTTAATCTCCCTGTTGGAGATCTCAGCCTGCCCATTTGTTTGAAGGTGGTAAGATGTAGAAACTTTGTGCGTCACCCCATATTTCTTGAGCAAGGCTTGCATGGATCTGTTGCAAAAATCGGTTCCCTGATCGCTAACAATAGCTCGAGGCACTCCAAACCTGCAAAAGAGGTGAGATCTAACAAAATCTACAACAACCCGAGCATCATTAGTCCTGGTGGCTCTAGCTTCCACCCATTTTGAAACATAATCCACAGCAAGGAGAATATAAGAGAAACCAAAAGAAACAGGAAAAGGACCCATGAAATCTATACCCCAGACATCAAACACCTCACAGAACAGCATAGGCTGTTGAGGCATCTCTTGTCTCTATGAAATAGGTCCGCCTACTCTCTAACATGGGTCACAGGTGCTACAAGTCCTCTCCGCATCATTGAAGATGGAAGGCCAGTAGAAACCGCAATCAAGCACCCTCTGAGCTGTTCTCTGTATCCCCAGATGACCACCAGGTGAGGAGGCATGACAAAATTGTAGGACCGAGTCCATCTCATGGTCCGGAATGCACCTCCTAGTAACCTGGTCACTGCACAACTTCCACAGATATAGGTCATCCCAAACATAATACTTAGCATCACTCTTAATTTTGGCAATCTGAGCACGTGATGCAAAGGGAGAAAAACAGAAGCAACCAAATAATTCACAATGTGTGCAAACCAAGGAGTAGGGTGAGAAGAAGAAATCGTCAACAAACTCTCATCAGGAAAGTCATCCTGGATAGGCAACACATCAGCTTCATCCTCAGCTCTCTCAATTCTGCTGAGGTGGTCTGCAACCAAATTCTGTGCTCCACTCCGGTCTTTAATCTGCAAGTCAAACTCTTGGTGTAGTAGCATCCACCTTATCAATCTAGGCTTTCACTCCACCTTTTTCAACAAAAACTTCAAATCTGCATGGTCAGTGTACACAATAACAGGATATCCAAGCAAATACGACCTAAATTTATCAAGGAAAAAAACAATTGCCAACAATTCCTTCTCAGTCGTAGTGTAGTTTGCTTGGGCAGCATCCAAAGTGCGTGAGGCGTAGTAGATCAGTCTAGGCAGCTTGCCAATCTTCTGTGTCAGGACAGCTCCCAAGGCATGATTTGATGCATCACACATGAGCTCAAATGGGGCTGTCTAATCTGGTGCCTAAATGATCGGAGTGGTGGTCAAAGCTTCCTTCAGGCAATCAAATGTTTGCTTGCACCTGTCATTAAACTCAAAATCTATGTCCTTCTGTAGCAGTCTAGACAAGGGAAGCGCCTTCTTGCTGAAATCCTTGATGAAGCGCCTGTAGAAACCTGCATGTCCTAGAAAAGATCTAACCTCTCGCACGCAAGAGGGGTAAGGCAACTGCGAAATCACAGATATCTTGGCAGGATCTACCTCCTTTCCCTTTTTAGAAATGATGTGCCCTAGAACCAAACCTTGTTCAACCATGAAGTAACATTTCTCAAAATTGAGAACAAGGTTTGTTTCTATGCATCTTTTCAAAACTTTTTCCAGACTGTCTAAACATGCATCAAAAGAGGATCCATACACAGTAAAATCATCCATAAAGACCTCTATGCAACTATCAAGAAAGTCGCTAAAAATGCTAATCATGCACCACTGGAAGGTACCAGGGGCTTGCATAGGCCAAAGGGCATCCTCCTATAGCCAAAAGTGCAGAAAAACAAGGCGCTCCATCAAACCAAGTGGTCTTCTCTTGGTCCTCAGGAGCAATATTGATTGGAAGTAACTAGAAAAACCATCAAGAAAACAATAATGAGATTTACCTGTCAGGCGCTCCAGCATCTGATCAATGAATGGCAGGGGGAAATGATCTTTCCGGGTTGCTTGGTTGAGCCTCCTATAGTCAATGCAGACTCTCCAGCTTTTCTGCACTCTTGTGGGGATAAGCTCATCCCTCTCATTCTTCACCACAGTGAGGCCAGTCTTCTTGGGCACAACATGGATGGGGCTCACCCACTGACTGTCTGAAATAGGGTAGATGATCCCAGCTTGCAAAAGCTTGGTCACCTCCTTCTTGATGACATCCATAATCATAGGGTTTTGTCGTCTCTGTGGCTGCCTGACTGGCTTTGCCCCATCCTCCAAAAGAATTCTATGCATGCATGTGGATAGGCTAATACCAGGTATCTCAGCCAAACTCCAACCAATGGCCTTCTTGTGCTTCCGTAGCACATCAAGCAACTTCTCCTCTTGCATAGTATCAAGTAAGGTGGAAATGATCACCGGCTTTTTCTCATCATCCTCTAAGTACACATACTTGAGGTTATCTGGGAGCTGTTTCAGCTCAAGAGTGGGTGTCTGCAAGTCAGATTCATTTGTACTTCCTACAACGTGGTTAGTGCATTCTGACTCTAAAGAATTCACAGGTAAAGGCAAAACACCCATCTCATCAGAATCCAAATCAATGTCCAACATAGATATATCAACAATGTCATCAATACTAAGAATATCATCAACATCCTGGACATCACAATCCTCATCAAAATCCACAACAATATCAACATCATTTTCACATCCTGATTCAATTTCAGATTTAATGCATGAATGTAAAGAAGATATAAAAGAATGCACTTTCTCATGCAAAGAATCAAATTCATCAACAACATATTTATCAATAATGTCATCCAACATATTTATCTTAAAAACAGAGTGGTCCTGAGCTGGAAACTTCATTGCATCAAGAATATTAAAGTGAACAACAATATCAGCAATTTCCATGGATAAAGTTCCAGCATACACATCAATCTTGGTTCTGGCAGTTTTCAAAAATGGCCTGCCTAAGATAATGGGAGCAGATCCATTAGAGAATCCCTCCTCCATCTCCAAAACATAAAAGTCAGCAGGAAAAATCAATTCACCAACCTAACCAAGACATCCTCTATGCAACCTGTGGGGTGTGTAACACTCTTGTTAGCCAACTGAATGACTACACCCGTAGGTTGCAAAGGACCAAGAGACAAAGATTTATAGATAGACAAAGGCATGACATTAATAGAAGCACCCAAATCAAGCATGGCATTTTCAAATTTACTATTCCCAATCACACAAGGAATGCAAAATATACCTGGGTCCTTGCACTTTTCAGGGATGTGCGGGACCGACTTACCAATGAGTGCAGAAACAGTCCTACCCATACTGATCCTTTCATTACCTTTCATCTTCCTCTTGTGTGTGCACAAGTCCTTCAAGAATTTTGCATACCTTGGAATCTGTTTGATTACATCAAGTAGAGGTATGTTCACCTCTACCTTCCTGAAGGTCTCCAATATCTCCTTGTCAACCTCTTCCATCTTTTTGCTAGGAATTGCCCTTTGAGGGAAGGGAAGAGGTATAGGTCGCTCAGGCAACGGAGGAAGCACACTGGTGGTGGTGGTGGAAGAAGAAGAAGGTCCACCTGGTGGAGAAGAAGAACCACCAGGAGAGGAAGACGGTCCACCCACCTCAAATGTCCTGCTTGGACCAGCTTGGTCCTCTTTTCTGTCACAAGTAGCAGGTGTGGGTGTAGATGTAGGGGTTGGCTCTATGGGCACAACAATCTGCTTCCCTGATCTGATGGTGACGGCACTCACATTCCTCGGATTTTGCACAGTCTGGGATGGTAACTTGTCAGAATTTTGTGACTGTGTCTGGTTGAATTGTGTTGCCATCTGACCCATCTGAGTAGTGAGATTCTTAATAGAAGCTCTGGTTTCCTGCTGAAACTGTTGAAACTGAGCTCTGGATTCCTGCTGAAATTGCATGTTTTGAATAGTCATCTGCTTCACCAACTCCTCCAAGGTAAGCTCAGAAGAAGACATGGGAGGCTGAAGAGTTGGTTGGGCAAGAATCTCTGGCTGCTGTTGCCTCTGATATCTCTGAACATGTGGAGGCACATATGGTTTGTTAGGACCTGCAGCATTCTGGAAAAATGGTGGTTGCTGCTGTGGCTGTTGCTGTTGTTGTGCATTATTGTTCCATCTAAGATTTGGGTGATTCCTCCACCCTGTGTTATACCTATTGCTGGACAAGTCATAACTTGGCTGTTGTGGCTGCCTGTTGGTTTGTATGTTTGCAGCATAGGTTGGAGATGCATCATGGCCAGTAGGTTGCTGCAAAGCAGGGCAGTCATCTGTATAATGCTCATTGGAGAGACATACACCACAATGTCGTGCAACAGATTTAGATGGAGATGCTGGTGTCTAACTTGAAGCCATCTGCGACACCAAACTCACAAGGGAGTCAATCTTGCTTTCTAATTTCCTGTCATCAGATGATGAAGACTGGGTAACAATATCATGTACTCCCCTCACCACAATAGTATCACTCCTGGTGCCAAACTGCTGGGAGTTAGAAGTCATCTTCTCAATCAATTGCCTGGCTTCAGTAGGAGTTGTAGCTCCTAGTGCTCCACCACTGGCAGCATCAATCATACTCCTATCCAAACTATTGAGACCTTCATAGAAATATTGGAGCAGGAGTTGCTCTGGTATCTAATGGTGAGGACAGCTGTCACAAAACTTCTTGAATCTCTCCCAATACTCATATAAGCTCTCTCCACCAAGCTGCCTAATCCCAGTAATGTCTTTTCTGATAGTTGTGGTTCAGGATGCTGGGAAAAACTTTTCTAAGAACAACCTCTTCATATCATCCCAACTGGTGATGGCTCTAGGCGCTAAGCAATACATCCACTCCCTTGCTGCATCCTCTAATGAATAAGGAAATGTCCTTAAGAAGACTTGATCCTCAGGAACATCTTGAGGCCTCATGGATGAACACACATAGTGGAAATCTTTCATATGCTTATGCGGACACTCACCTGTAAGGCCATGAAACTTGGGCAACAAATGGATCAGTCCAGTCTTGAGAACAAATGGTACGTCCTCATCAGGATATTGGATACACAAGCTTTCATAACTGAAATCAGGTGCAGCCATCTCCCAAAAGGTCCTCTCGCGAGGTGGTGGTTGTGCCATATTGTTCTAGTGCGAAAAACAACAGAATCAGATTCAGAATCAGATGCAGATGCAACAGATGCAGTAAATGCAATATGAACAAAGTATTCAGCAGTGGATTCAGATTCAACAGTAGGATGCACAGTATCTAAGGGAACAAACTCAAAAACAGACTCTAAAGACAAATTCCTAGAATGCCTAACTAACCTATGAAAAGTCCTATCAATTTCAGGATCAAAGGGTGGTATGAATCCAGGATTTCCTCTAGTCATGCACTAAATCACAACACCCTAAAATCATGAAACAATAGCACAAAAATCTCAAACACACAGAACAACCTAATCCAACAAACAAACATGCTCACATATACAAAACAAATCACAAACTAACACACACACAACACACTAAAACAACGAAAGACCTAAAACTGAACCGTTGGTCCCCGGCAACGGTGCCAAAATTTGATGGCTGTTGCAGCCCATACAAATTTGATTGCAAATTTAGAAATGCAGTATAGTGCTAGGGAATCACCCCTAGGTCGTCTCTCAAGGACCAACTGCGGTTCAGAGTCAAGTCTAACACGAAGTGGGGGGGTTTGAAAGTGTTTTTACAAGGAGAATTAAGCTTAATTAAAACTGGAAATTAAACACAACCAAACATAATTGAAAACGGTTGGATACTTAAAGCTAACATTATCTTCACCAAAAATACTAGACAACATTAAATTAAAAGAAAATATTAAACCCAACTGAACAAACTTTGTGAAATTAAATTAAAGCAAAAGAAATAAACAACACACTTTTCTTATAGCAATTTATGTCACCTATATGCATCTACCAAAAAAAATTAAAATTGCACTTAGCCTAAAATTTAACCTTGGCCGTAGCAAAACATCTCATTTGAATGCAAGGAAAATTTGGAAACGTGGCCCCCCTTTTCTCAAGCAAAATCGCTGCAGCACTTTCTCTTAACGTCACCAACGTGCTCCTTCTAGCCATCACCAAGTCGTCACATACCTCCATTAATTCCATGTGCATCCTTTTCTCAAATTAAATTTAACTTGCAGCTGCAATGTGCCAGCCATTCATGCCATCTCCCATTAATTCTCCAAAAAAATGTACTCTCTTTTGCTCCCAGTCGTAACATCACCTCATCCAGAAATTCTCCTATTCAATCTTCAAATGCAATAAAAGCTTAAGAAAGTAAAGCTGGACCCACAACCAAGGACATGTGGCTCTTCTTCAATTAAATCAATTCATCCGAGATCTGTGGCTCCTCCTTCAATCTCCAGCTGCCTAACGTCTTATCCACCTAGACTCTCACTTACCACCCCTTCATTCTCAAAAACATTGAAAGCTCCAAGGACTTAGCACCTGCCCCACAAATTCTTTCAGCAAAAAAAAAACGTAGACCCACCTAATGACATGACAATACATAGCTTATTAATTTATCTTCCAATCACGCTGCATCAACAATTAAATCAACCCCCTTTTTGCCTAATGAAACTATCAAAAGTTCTCTCTCAAAAAGTTCCTTTCTCGGTAAAACCAATCAGATGAGGACACATTTAACCATTCTCTTCCAACACATAAGCAAAGCTTCAGTTTTTTTCTTCCATCAATTAGTGTTAACTTTGAATTCGTGTGTGATGTGAGTTGGAGCACCGTTCCAGCAAAGAGTATTAAAAACCAATTTACGACTCTTCATTCAACCAGCCCCAACAATACTCGTGAGCAACCATCTCTGCAAACGTTCAGCACCTCCCTTTTTCCGAGAATGAAATGAGTAAAAGTAAAATAGTGTGGTGGCAGCTCAAATGTTCCAGCACTGAGAGTGTTCCTTCATTCTCCAATTTCAAGTAAAAATAAACACATTCCAACAACAAGTATTAATGCATTGAAGTAAGAAAATTTCTCTCATTCGTAAATGGATACAGCGTTGCAAAGAAAGAAAACAAAGGAATGTGCTCTTCATTTCTTATCCCTTCTCCATCGTCCCAGAACCATCAATGCCATTTCTCATTCAAAAGAAATTGGAAAGCTAGCTCCAACAATCTACCTCTGAACGTGACAGCTACTTCCACCAACTAAATCAACACATTTAATGAGAAAAGGGACACATTACTTCTAATACGTTCCAGCAAATAAGTAATACCAAGCTTCGTTCCAACGACCATTCAGCAAAGCGAAAAGCTCCTTCATCCACGGCCAAACAGCATATTGATTGTTTAAGAAATATAAAGTGAGACTAGATCAGTGTGCAAGCAATGACCAGCCTATGCACGCAATGTTCCAGAGCAAAAGAAATTCTCCCCAAAACCTATGCACAGTGCCGGCTGTCTCCAAACCTAGGACCAAGTGTCACTAGAAAATGAGAGGGTGGGGCCCACCCTAAAGAAACCCTAATGTCATGTGTCTCCTTCTACAATTGGGCCTAGCCTAAAACTACCAAAAATTCGCCCAAAAATACAAAACTTAATTTAAAAAAAAAGCCTAATCTACTAAATTAAAATTTGACTACATCTAAAATTAATTTGTAGAAATTCTTCAATTGCTTGTACTCTTCCAAAAGTCTTGTAGTGTAATTCCAAAATTTCCCTGAAAATGAAAATAGGAATAATTAAGCTCAAATAATTCAAATTAATTAAAATATGAATTAGTGGTCTAATTAAGCCCAAATGGTGAAAATGACACAATAACTAAGAATTAAGCGCAAATCATCAACACAATTCGGCACAAGAAACTAAGTTAATGGTATAAAATATTGATTCATCAGCTACTCCAAGGAAACCAACACGTGACAACAATCCAATGTAGTCAGCATATCTCAAGCAAGAAAGTGATGCTATCTTCCTTCCAGAATCAAGTATTCCTCTCCAAATTAATAAACATTCCAGCCAAGCTTGAAAAGAATGTGATAGTTGCTAGCTATTCTTCATTCCACACAAGGAGCCAAAATCGGGAGCAACATTGTCTCTCACAAAAACGTTTTTCAGCCAAAAGAAAAGCTATTTCATTCAACCCATGTACAACAACGTTCAAATTCCAGAGGCATGGAAAGAAATGTCAAAAGCTCTCAAAACCTAAGGGAGTGTGTCGGCTATTGTAATCAGCGTGTTCAAATAATAAAATTGGGACCATGGACAATAAGAAATCAATGCTTCTTCATTCAATGTAAACTAAAAAAAAATGTTTTAGCATTTTCTCAAAAAGATTCAAAAGAAAAATGTTTCATTCATCTCCTAAAAACAGCCGTGAGCAACAAAACATTCCTCTAGAAAAACATTCCAGCCAAAAATGAAAAGTGCAGAGTGTGTGTTAGCAAAAGTGACGGCTGGCAGCCCTAGGGCCGTGTATGTGTCTTCTAAAGAGGGTGGGGTCCATCCTAAAAACCCGAAGATGCCATCTCATCCTACTCTAAAATTGGGCTTAGTCTACACTACCAAAAATTGGCCCAAAATTACAAAACTTGGTTTAAAAAGCCTAATCTACTAAATTAAAATTTGACTAATTCTAAAATGTCTTTGTGGAAAGTCTTCACATAATTGGTGCCCTTCCAAAAGTCTCACAGTGTGATTCCAAAATTGCCCTGAAAATAAAAATAGGAATAATTAAGCTCAATTAATTCAAATTAATTAAAATAAGAATTATTGGTCTAATTAAGCCCAAATGGTGAAAATGACATAATAACTAAGAATTAAGCACAATTCATCAACATAATTCAACGCGAAAAACTAAGTGAATGGTATAAAATATTGATTCATCAAAATAGACCACACTTAGTTTTTTGCACTCCTGGGCAAAATCAAATCGCAAAACAGGGAACATTTCTGAGGACATCAGGAAGTGACACAGACTAGACAGACAGAAAACAAGGACTCTCAATGAAAGAAACAGAATTACACAGTTCTCAAGAAATCTGGACAGTGAAAGGAAGTGGACAATATCCAACGTAGAATCAAAGAAAATAGATACTCATGAAATCATCCAAGCAGTTCAAAGCATGACAAAACGATCAATCAGTTTAAGAAGTGAATAAAAAATGATAAAACCTCACAGATGCACACTATCAGTGTTTCTCTCCAGTGTCTAAGGTAAACAATGTCGATTCAATGCACTCAAGAAAGCAAACACAAACAGACTTGGCAAGCCTCTAATATCAACACTCAAAACAAATATGCATGTTCAAATCAAAAGGTCTTTTATGGATACAATGGGGTCAAGGAAAAGGGAGGATAAATATGGATGAGAAGCTACAAACCAAAGGAAATAGAGGAGCAATGGGGAACAAGTGTAAACACAGTATACTCACACCCAAAACCTCTAATTCCATCCTCTTCCTGACTCCTTTATTCACAATTGTTTTTCTCATTTTTCTGTATTTTTTTCCTTTTTTTTTTCCATCTTGTCTCTTTTCTCTCTTTTTTCTATTTAGGACACAACTCTAAGAGACAAGATACACAACATATTTACACAAATAGAAACAAGAAGAGGAACCAACTAGCCAACTCATTTGAATCCCCAAAAAGACCACACTTATTCCCAAAACACTTCCAAAGCTCCAAAATTCCCTAAGGTTAAGGTAATCATGATTTTTCACTTAGGGCTAGTGTATGAGCTTCAAAACAAAGAAAGGGGAAAGCATAGGCTCAAAAGGGGTCATCAATGGATCAAAACAGGGTAGGCTCATTTGGCTAGAGAGGCTCAAAACAAAACTGTCTTTATCACTTTCAAACATGCATATCAATCAAGAATCATCAAAAGCCAAGGCATATGTGCAAGCAATCGAGAGAAAAATCATACACAAGAAAGAATATCAAGTGGCTCAAATCTCACGTAGGGTAATTGTCAATCAAATCAATCTCTCAAACATATCAGAGTATCAATCAAATTCACTCAAAGAAAGGCAAGGATGCAAACCAATCAGAGTATCAATGAAGTGAAAGATAAATCTACAACCTAAACCAAGTCCAGAGATCACAAGAAATAGGTAAAACTGTACATAAGACACAACAAAACTCACTAGAAAACAGGACCCAAACAAAGAAAAATCTCCCCTAATAGACCACACTTAAACTACACAATGTCCTCAGTGTGTCATAATCATCATATCAACAATCAGAATAGTCAAAAGATATAGACAAAGTGCAATAAAAGTGAGAAGGGAAGGAGAACAGAAAACTCCCTGAGTCAGAGGGAAAGATAGATGGGGTCGACCAAAGACGTCTCCTCCACCACTGCATCCAACAAAGAAGGATTGCTGAGGAAAGGCTTTAGTCTGTGCCTGTTCAACTTGAAGCTTTTAGTTGCAGATGGACCTTGCATTTCTACTGCACCATAAGGATAAACATTAGTCACAACAAAAGGTCCAGTCCACTTTGATCTCAACTTACCACCCATGAGTCCGAGCCTAGAGTTATACAATAAAACTTGTTGGCCAACCTCAAAGTCCTTTCTAACAATAGCATTATCATGGAACTTCTTTGTCCGTTCCTTGTAGAACTTCGAGTTCTCATAGGCCTCCAATCGGATCTCATCCAATTCATTCAGTTGCAACTTTCTTTCCTCTCCAGCCTGGTCAATGGAGAAGTTGCAAGTCTTCACAGCCCAGTATGCCTGATGCTCAATCTCAACTGGTAAATGACATACCTTTCCAAAAACAACCCGATAAAGAGACATCCCTATGGGTGCTTTGTAGGCAGTCCTGTGGGCCCAAAGAGCATCGTCCAACCTATTACTCCAATCTTTCCTGATGGGATGGACAATCTTCTCCAAAATCCTCTTAATCTCCCTGTTTGAGATCTCAGCTTGCCCATTTGTTTGGGGGTGGTATGGCGTAGAAACTATGTGCATCACCCCATATTTCTTGAGCAAAGCTTGCATGGATCTGTTGCAAAAATGGGTTCCCTAATCATTAACAATTGCTCTAGGCACTCCAAACCTGCAAAAGTGGTGAGATCTAACAAAATCTACAACAACTCGAGCATCATTAGTCCTGGTGGCTCTAGCTTCCACCCATTTTGAAACATAATCCACAGCAAGGAGAATATAAGAGAAACCAAAAGAAACAGGAAAAGGACCCATAAAGTCTATACCCCAAACATTAAACACCTCACAGAACAGCATAGGTTGTTGAGGCATCTCTCGTCTCTGTGAAATTGATCCTCCTTATCTCTGACAAGGCTCACAGGTGCTGCAAATCCTCTCTGCATCTTTGAAGATGGAAGGCCAATAGAAACCGCAGTCAAGCACTCTGCGAGCTGTTCTCTGAATCCCAAGATGACCACCAGGAGAGGAGGCATGACAAAACTGTAGGACCGAGTCAATCTCATGGTCCGGAATGCATCTCCTAGTAACCTGGTCACTGCATAGCTTCCATAGATATGGATCATCCCAAACATAATACTTAGCATCACTCTTAATTTACAATGTGTGCAAACCAAGGAGTAGGGTGGGAAAATGAAATCATCAACAAACTCTCATCAGGAAAGTCATCCTGGATAGGCAACACATCAGCTTCATCCTCAGCTCTCTCAATCCTGCTGAGGTGGTCTGCAACCAAATTATGTGATCCACTTCGGTCTCTGATTTGCAAGTCAAACTCTTGGAGTAGTAGCATCCACCTGATCAATCTTGGCTTTGACTCAGCCTTTTTCAACAGAAACTTCAAAGCTGCACGGTCAGTATACACAATAACAGGCGATCCAAGCAAATATGATCTAAACTTATCAAGTGCAAAAACAATGGCCAACAACTCTTTTTCAGTTGTGGTATAATTTGCTTGGGCAGCATCCAAAGTGCGTGAAGCATAGTAAATCACTCTCGACAGCTTGTCAATTTTCTATGTCAAGACAACCCCCAATGCATAGTTAGACGCATACACATGAGCTCAAATGGGGTTGTCTAATCCGGTGCCTAAATGATCGGAGTGGTGGTCAAAGCTTCTTTCAGAAAATCAAATGCCTGCTTACATCTGTCATCAAACTCAAAGTTAACATCCTTCTGTAACAGTCTGGACAAGGGAAGCGCCTTCTTGCTGAAATCCTTGATGAAGCGCCTGTAGAAACCTGCATGTCCAAGAAAAGATCGAACCTCTCACACGTAAGCGGGGTAAGGCAACTGCGAAATCACAGATATCTTAGCAGGATCTACCTCTATTCCCTTTCTAGAAATGATGTGCCCTAACCATGAATTGACATTTCTCAAAATTGAGAACAAGATTTGCTTCTATGCATCTTTTCAAAAACTTTCTCCAAACTATCTAAACATGCATCAAAAGAGGATCCATACACAGTGAAATCATCCATAAACACCTCTATGCAACTCTCAAGAAAGTCGCTAAAAATGCTAAGCATGCACCACTGGAAGGTACCAGGGGCGTTGCATAGACCAAAGGGCATCCTCCTATAGGCAAAAGTACCAAAGGGGCAGGTGAATATGGTTTTCTCTTGGTCCTTAGGAGCAATATTGATTTGGAAATAACTAGAAAAACCATCAAGGAATCAATAGTGAGATTTACCTGCCAGGCACTCCAGCATCTGATCAATGAATGGCATGGGGAAATGATCTTTCCTGGTTGCTTGGTTGAGCCTCCTATAATCAATGCAGACTCTCCAACTGTTCTACACTCTAGTTGGGATAAGCTCATCCCTCTCATTCTACACCACAGTGAGGTCAGTCTTCTTGGGCACAACATGGATGGGGCTCACCCACTGACTTTCTAAAATAGGGTAAATGATCCCAGCTTGCAAAAGCTTGGTCACCTCCTTCTTGATGACGTCCATGATCACGGGGTTTTGCCTTCGTTGTGGCTGTCTCACTGGCTTTGCCCCATCTTCCAAAAGAATTCTATGCATGCATGTGGATGGGCTAATACCAGGTATGTCAACCAAACTCCAACCAATGGCCTTCTTGTGCTTCCTCAGCACATCAAGCAACTTCTCCTCTTGAACAGGATCAAGGGAGGTAGAAATGATCACCGGTTTCTTCTCATCATCCTCTAAGTACACATACTTGAGGTTATCTGGGAGCTGTTTCAGCTCAAGAGTGGGTGCCTGCAAGTCAGATTCAAGTGTACTTCCTGCAACGTGGTTAATGCATTCTAACTCTAAAAAATTCACAGGTAAAGGCAAAACACCCATCTCATCACAATCCAAATCAATATCCATCACAGATATGTCAACAACATCATCAATATCACACATAGCATCAATATCCTGGACATCATGATGGGCTGTCGCAACCCACACAAATTTGATGTGCATAAATAATACAGTATAGTGCTAGGACGTGACTCCTAGGTCGTCTCTCAAGGACCAAATGTGGTTCGAGAATCAGGTCTACACGAAGGGGGGTTGTTGAAAAAGTTTGTGAATGCGAATGAATTAAAGTAAAGCTGGAAATTAAATACAACCAAACATAATTGAAAATATTAAAGTGACTGAAAACATTAAACTGAACAATGCAATGGTGAAAATTAAAACATGATTAAAGCTATTATAATACAATGAGCTAAAAAATGCATATGTCATAAATCACTTGGAAAAAGAAAATACTTCTTGGAATGAAATACAAATTCATTTACGAAACAACTAATTTGAAATAGCATGAACAGTAATAGGCATTTAACATGTAGAATTAGAAACATTCCTCAGTTTAAAGCTTGAATATAATATAAAAGAAAAAAAAATACTTCTTGGAGCTTCCAATGTGGGATGTCACAGTCATGTGCACTGGCCAAATCAACTCACCATTTTTCTCTCAAAGCCAAAATAAATCCACCGACTGTAGAAGAAAATTTGAATAACTTGATTCAATCACCGTGCTTCCAAATAAATAAATAAAACTTAAAATGCTTGCAGCCCTTTAGCTTGACGTGGCAGCTGCAGCATATGCTCACCAAAATCTCCAACTAAATTAAAGAGAAACTAGGTATTCTAAGTTGCAAAACCATGCACTCAATCACCGTACCTCCTACAACTACTCCCATCCAATCACTTTGCTTCTTCTTACTCAAATAAATAAAAGAAAATTTGCCAACTCCAATTGCCAAGAACGTTCCAGCCACCACCAAACGTTCCAGCAAAATCAAGACTCTCAAGTGTGTGCCTCGGCTCCCCCTTCAATCACCCAAAATGCCGAGACTAGGGGAGCCTCCTAATATATGTTCCAGCCCCTTCATTCAACCATTTGCAAAAAAAGAAGCTTAAATAATAAATAAATAAAATGTTGCACCGTAACACCACCTATTTGCTTCATAATAATAAAAAACTTTGCAAAGCCCTTGAATAATAAAAAAAATGAGTAGCGGCCTGCAGCTATGCATTCAACCCATTTTAAATTGCTCAATATAAATCATCCACAATCCAATATGAGAAACATCTTGGGAGAAAAAAATAAGCGCCCAGCTCACACAACTCTCTGGCTCACGTTGCAGCCAAGCCCCCAAAAAAACGTTTCAGCCGTGTCAAATTCAAGTGTTCTGCCGAGAGTGAATCTCCAAAGTCTCTCCTCAAAACGTTGCAGCAGCGTGTGTGATAATAGGTGACGGCTGCAGCCCCCAAATACTAGGACCGTGAGGTCTGAAAAATAAGGGTGGGGACCACCCAAAAACCCTAGTTAGGCCAAGTGTCCTATAATCTATGGGCCCCTCATATTTTTAATGGTCCAATGTGCAAAAGTTGTCTAAAAAGTTTAAACTATTAAAATTACAATACAACTAAAATTAAAATGTCTAATTGTTGAGTCTTGAATTTATTTTGTCTCCTTCCCAATGCTCCAAAATATATCTCCAAAATTTCCGTGCAGTTAATAATGCAAATAATTAGCTCAGAATATTCAAATTAATTAAAATTAGAATTTCCGGTCAAATTAAGCACTATTAGGAAAAACGGGAAAATATCGGACAATTAAGCACAATTCCCTGATTAATCCTAGCACAATAAACTAAGTAAAGTCGAGAAAATATTGATTCATCACATCATAATCCTCATCAAAATCCACAACATTGTCAACATCATTCTCAATTCCTGACTCAATTCCAGATTCAATGCATGAATGTAAAGAAGATAGAAAAGAATGTTTCTTCTCATGCAAAGAGTGAAAGTGATCAACAACATACTCATCAATAATGTCATTGATGAGTCGATATTTTATTGATTTCACTTAGTTTATTGTGCTAGAATTAATCAGGGAATTGTGTTTAATTGTCCGGTATTTTCCCGTTTTTCTTAATTGTGCTTAATTTGATCAGAAATTCTTATTTTAATTAATTTGAATTTTCTGAGCTAATTATTTGCATTATTAATTGTAAGGAAAATTTTGGAGATATATTTTGGAGCATTGGGAAGGAGACAAAATAAATTCAAGAATCTCCAATTAGACATTTTAAATTTTAGTTATATTGTAATTTAATTCTTTAAACTTTTTAGACAAACATTATATTGTAGGCCAATTTTTGGAATTAGATGTTGGACCTAATTGTAGGAATGGGACACATGGCACCTAGAATTGGGTGGACCCCACCCTCATTTTAGGACACATGGTCCTAGGGATCTAAAACCCTTGCAGCCGTCACACACTTGGAGGGGGCAGCGTCATTTAATTTGAGATTCTCTGCTGGAACATACTTTTTTTTATAGTTGGAACATTTCTTTTTTTTTCCTTGGGAACCATGTTAATCTTATTGGATTTTGGATGAATTAACGTTGCCTTTTCTTAGCATATATTTCTCACGGTGCATTCAACTTTTTTTTATCTTTATTCCATTTACTTTCTTTGTTTGAATCAGGGGACTCACGGCCTGGAGTTTTCTTTTCTTTGTTGGAGGTCTGATTTCATCTTCATTTTCCATTTCAATTGAAGCACACAGTTGTCTTGGTATAGATGAAGTTCACACACACACTGCTTTCAATTTAATTCTCTTTTAATAGAATAGAAATTGTCCAGCTTTACAAAAACCCTCACGGGATCTTTGTTTTGAACATCTTTTCTTTTCTTCTTTAATTTGGGTGCGCACATTTTCATTCAATGGGGATTGGAGATGCACACCGCTGGGTTTCCATTAGCTTGAGGCAATGAGGGAATAAATTTTATTTTAATTTTTAGGAGAGAAAGGAAGCGTCAATTTTATATGGAAGCAGCAGACTTTATGGTGGTTAAGTTTTTATCTTTGCTTGGAGAAAGAGAAAGTAGCTTTGATTTAATTTAGGAAAAGTTGTTCCCAATCTTTGAAGAAGCAGCACGTTGGAAAGAAATTATGTCACATATTAATGTTTAATTGGATTTTGGTGAGCAAGGAGGTGTACACGGCTGGAATTTAATTTTTCTTAGAGAAAAGGATAAGCATCCAACAATTGGGAAGCAGGTGGTGTCATGGGTTTAATGTCCAGCTGCACGGGTTTATTAAATTGGAGAAAACATTCATCTTTGCTAAGAGTTGGTCACGGCAAGGAGAGGATGCTGATTCACTTCTTGGTGAGGTGTTGATCTTAATTGGTGTGCACATGATTCCTCTTAAAGTTTCCTTATTTTTTTTATTAATTGTCTTCACACTTGACTAAAGCTTTTATATATTATATGTGATGGATTTGCATTTCAGATTTTCATTTCTTATTTCAACATTAAATTTTAGCGTATTAATTGTGTTTCATCCATGCATTTTAATTAGCCCAAGCACTTCATTAATTAGCTCTAGCATGCATATTTTATTTCCAACTGTAATATCTATTTTATTTAGTAGTTTAAATGTTGCAATTTTCCATTCCCACGGTAATGTGCATTTCAATTTTAGCCAATTGTTTTTCTATTATATACTACATTTTAATTAGTACACATTTGTTTTAGAGGTTGTTCGTTCTTAATGTAGAACTGTGCGGTCATCTGTAGACCATTCGGTCTTTCTGCTTGTTCATTTATTAAATGTTTTCAATTATGTTTGGTTGTGTTTAATATCCTAATTTAGTTTAGTTTAATTGCATTCATGAACCTTTCACACCCCCCACTTCGTGTTTGACCTGATTACTGAACCGTAGTTGGTCCTTGAGAGACGACCTAGGGGTCATTCCCTAGCTATACTGCATTTCTAATATGCAATCAAATTTGTGTGGGTTGCGACACCCCATCAGTCATCGAATTCATCAATCCTAAACACATAATGGTCCTCAGTTGGAAATTTCATTACATCAAGTATATTAAAATGAACAACAATATTAGCAAATTCCATAGACAAAGTTCCAGCATACACATCAATCTTGGTTCGGGCAGTTTTCAAGAATGCCCTGCCTATGATAATGGGAGCGGATCCATGAAAGAATCCCTCCTCCATCTCCAAAACATAAAAATCTGCAGGAAAAATTAGTTCACCATCCCAAACCAAGACATCCTCTATGAAACCTGTTGGGTGGGTAACACTCCTATTGGCCAACTGAATAACCACACCCGTGGTTTGCAAAGGACCAAGAGACAAAGATGCAGATATAGACAAAGGCATGACATTAACATAAGCACCCAAATCAAGCATGGCATTCTCAAATTTACTATTTCCAATCACACAAGGAATGCAAAATATACCTGGGTCCTTGCACTTTTCAGGAATGTGTGAGACCGACTTACTAATGAGTGTAGATACATTCCTACCCATGTTGATCCTTTCATTGCCTTTCATCTTCCTGTTGTATGTGCACAACTCCTTCAAGAATTTGGCATACTTCGGTATCTGCTTGATGGCATCAAGTAGAGGTATGTTCACCTTTACCTTCCTAAAGGTCTCCAATATTTCCTTATCACCTCTTCCATCTTTTTTCTAGGAAGTGCCCTTGAAGGGAAACGAAGAGGGATAGGCCGATCATACAAAGGAGAAGGCGCGCCAGTGGTGGTGGTGGAAGAAGAAGAAGGTCCACCTGAAGGAGAAGAAGAACCACTGGAAGAGGAAGAAGATCCACCCACCTCAAATGTCCTACTTGGACCATCCTGGTCCTCTTTTCTGTGACAAATAGCAGGCATGGGTGTAGGTGTAGAAGTGGGCTCTGAAGGCACAACAATCTGCTTCTCCAATCTGAGGGTAATGGCACTCACATTCCTTGAATTCTGCAGAGTCTGGGTCAAATTGTCGAACTACTAGGAACATACAGACTTGAAGAGATTTATATGAAAAAACATGATAATTTTTTGAAGCGTAAAAATTAGTTTGCATAACCATTAGAAATGTTTTATTTGAATGTATAATAACTTTTAGCATTAGTTTTGACAGGCTCTAGTTTACCTTAGGATAAGTATTGATGTTATAATATCATTAGAAAACATCAAGTATTGAATTGTCTCCAATTTGAAAATTTTGAAAAATTTTGGTTATTTGCAGGTTATGGTTTAGGAGCTAGAAACTAATGTAGCTTTTAAAAAAAAAATACAAAAAAATTACATTGTAATGGTTAAAATTGATGTAATATGCACCACTTTCGTTGCAAAAACAATTGTGTTAACTATCGTAATTCAGGTTTTAACCGATATTATATAGAATTATATTACATCGATCTTAATGTTGGATAAATAAAATGTTGGATTGAGCTTATGGTCAAGTTGAATTGGATAAACATAATGTTGAATAAATAAACTGAATAAAATGGATAAATGTAGTTGAATTCAAATAGTAGATTGAATTATAGATATCCGACTCAACTCAAATTTAATATTTATATTTAAAATTTAAAATTTTAATTTTAATATGATACTATTTTGTTTGAATTTAGTAATAACTTATATTTAAAACCATAGTGTATTATAATAATTATTATTAAAATTATGCATGTTAACTTTTTAATTAAAATTTACTGTTTTATGTTATGTATTCAAAATAAAATTAATTTTTTTATTAAAAAAATAACTTAATATAAATTCGTAATTCGAAAAATCCTACTGAATTAATATGCTGTCCACACAATCTGATTACAAGTAATCAATAAATTAAATAATCAAATATATATTTTAAAATATTAAATTTAAATTATATTGAATGGGTCAAGTTAATCCGAATCCTATATAGTTACCCCTCCACCAGTGGAGTTGTCAACAATTTGGAGAACAGAATTCCTATATAAGCAGACAATCAATTTGAACAATGCATATATCTAAACATGACACAACGGATGATTCAATCTATACTAAGAAAAAAAAAATGAAAACTCAGTGGAGAACCCAAATCAAAGATAGTTATATATATATATATATATATATATATATATATATATATATATATATATATATATATATATATATATATATATATAAACTAATAACTGTTAAAGACAGTTACCGATACAGAGATAGTTTTTTATACATCAATGTAGCTTTGAGCCATAACACTCTGCATAAACATCTTAACCAATAAATTTTCAACTTTCTTGAATATCTTCCATTTTACCTCTAATTTGCGCACACCAGACAACAACATAACACGAAGTTTATAAACCATTTTCCATTGCTTATTTTCTGTACACAAACATATAGAATGACATTTAATTTCCCCGCATCTAGTAAGCAATATATAATTAAAATCTTTTTTGGTTCTAAATTTTTCTTTTCTTTTTCATACTTTTTAATAAGGTTTAATTGCTTCTTTTGTTCCTAGTTTAGTTCAAGTGTGTCAAATTCGTCTCCCTTTTAGAAAAATGTCAATTTTGTTTCCATATAGAAAAAATTTGTGTCAATCAAGTCATCTCCGTTAAAAATCATTGCTTTCAAAACTCACTTTATCCACTATAATATCAAGGATCAGACCCATGAAGTGGTTATTATTCAAAACTCACCTTAAGTTTTTAACACTATTAGTTTGTATTTAACGGAAATGACTTGATTGACACAAATTTTTTCTATATGGGGATGAAATTGACATTTTTCTAAATGGGAGACAAATTTGACACACTTCAACCAAACTGAAGACAAAAGAAGCAATTCAACATTTTAATAAATGTCTTTAAGTTACAGGAAGATACTAAAAAAAGACAAGAGTGGGCTAAACAATCAGTGTCAATACAATAATTAATATTTATAAACAAAAGAAACAATATATATATATATATATATATATATATATATATATATATATATATATATATATAAAAGTATTGTTCTTTAAAATATATACTTCAAATTGATAAAAAGAACTTCAAAAAGGAAATAGATAACACTCTAAATATTGTACTTTAAACAATGCCAATAATGATCAGTTTTGGAGCTTCTGACCAACTAGGATGACGAAGAGATTTGTCTTAGGGGGAAGTTATGTATTTTATTTCATACTGGTAATAATTTTTTACTTAAGAGATTAGATTATGTAACCCCCATCTGCAATTATAATTTGTCCAGTGATGTATGAAGCAGCTGGAAGGCAAAGGAAAGCAACTATTGCTGATATGTCCTTAGGTTCTCCTATACGACCAGCTGGTGTTTGAGATATCATATCTTCATACAGTTTATTCCCTTCATCAACAGATTCCTGTAGCAAAAGCAATACACAAAAATATTGGGCATGGTTGCTATAAAATGAAAAAGTATATAGTATTTATAAATATAAATAAAGAATATTTATTAAGTTTATATCAATCATTAATAGGCCTTTTGGAATGAGTTACACAGAAAAATGTGAGTGCTAAGAGAAATTCCACCGAAAATAATAATCTTTTCTGCTAAGATTGGTTACCGATTGATAAAACTAATACATACTTTGCACCAATTTTCAGGAATGTATAAGCTTAATATAACACAGCATACATACTGCTATAGAATCCGTAAGTGCAGTCTTAACAAGTCCTGGTGCTACGGAATTTGCACGAATATTATCCTTTGCCCATTCCAATGCCACGTTCTTGGTGAATTGATTCATAGCTCCTGAATTATGTTTATATCCAGATATTGATTATCCTCTGAAACTCCAATTTGCTTTTAAATTAAAAGGACTCAAAGATAGGAAAAAATACCTTTAGAGGAAGCATAGACAGAACATAAGGGGGAAGCTTTAAGACCTCCAATGGAGGATATGAATACTATGCTACCATATCCAGAGGCCTTGAGAAGTGGATGTGCTAGTTGACATAGGTGGAAACTAGACTCAAAATTAGTTCCCATTATTCTACTTACATCTTCTCCAGTATAATCTACGAGTTTCTTAGGTGTAGTTATTCCAGCATTGTTTATCTACAGAAAACCATTTACCATGTAATTCTAGCTAGGGGAAATGGAAACCAGAAAAAGAAAAAGAGAATTGAGGTACTGTCATGAAATTTACACGACTAACAGTGGAGCAATGAATAAATTGAAATGATTTTTAATATAAATTATTTTCATCCTATAAGAAATTTATTAGTAATTTTATTTAAAACATAGTTTTATTTGGTATATAATTTTTAATTATAGTCACAATCTGATTTTATGCTCTTAAATCATTAGAGTTACGTACTTATCTCCATTTCTGGAGTTATTTAAGGCTATGATATTTATCAAAGAAATACACAGAATTACAAAGTTCAAAGGAAAAAAAAGAGAGAGTGAAACAATGTATTTGAGTGTTTGTGAGAAATGGAGGTGAGTGAGATGACAAATCTTGTGAATAGTATGTTTATGCTACAATTGTCAAAGAAAGTCAACTGTGATAATTGGAGTTTGCAGAAGGTTCTTATAGGATCCTAAGACGTATGGGATGTAGTACATAATGGATACCAAGAACCCATGGAAGATCAAAAGCAGAAAGTGACCCAGATTGCTATTTTGAAAAAGACACAAGTAAAAGGTAAATCGGCTTTGTACCTATTCTATAGAGTGATGGATGAAGCAGACTTTGAGAAGATAGAAAAAGCTACATCTTCAAAAGAAGTGCGAGAGATCATGGAGATTGAATATAGAGGGAACAACCGTGTTAAACAAGTGTTGCTTCAAACTCTCAATGAAGAATTTGAAAATTTGAAGATGAAGGACAAGGAAAGAGTGATCGAGTATATAACTCGAGTGGGAATGAAAAACCAATGCTAGCCAGCCAGGTTATGAAGAAAATCTTTAGATCATAGACAGATGATTTCGAGAGCATTATGTGTGTCATCGACGAGTCAAAGGACTTGCTTGTCCTCATAATTGAGTTAGTTGGGTCACTAGAGGCTTATGAACAATAGAGAAAGAAGAATTATCAACAACATGATCAAGCACTTCAAGAACAACTTGACTTCAAGGAATAGCTCGAGGACATCGCAGAGGTGATTTTGAGGATGGCAACAAAGAAAAAATTGGTAAGCAAAATTGACATGGTCAACACAAGGAAAAGGTCAAAGAGGTTGATAATGAGTGAAATATTTTAAATGTGGTAAGCACGACCACTGTACAAATTAATGCAGATCATGAAAATGCTATAATTGTGGGAAGGTGAGTCATATTGTGAAGTATTGTCGAGGTAAAAGAAAAGGAAGGACAAATCTTCTTATTGAAGAAGCAAAGGAAGATATAGGAATTTTATTGATAGCAAAGGTTATTTAAGACATGATATTCATCAATGAAATACACACAATTGCAAATTTCAATTATATTCTATATGTCGTCTTCTATTTTACCGAACATGTAATAATAGTACTCAAAAATTGCTTCTATACCAAAGTTTTGCAATTAGAAATACTATTCTCCTGTTACCATTTATTATGCAGTCAGAACTTTCTCAAATGAATAATTATCATGGTATATGTTTTGCTTATTGTGCAGACACACAGTGGTATAAAATTGTAAGAGGGTGATACCAGAATGTTGAGTTTTCCGTCAAAGATGGAAGCAACATTTTTTATTAAATTTTGACGTTGGTCAGGGGACAGTACATCACATGGCGACCCTGTTATACGAAATCCTTTTCTTTTCCATTCTTCTAAGCATTTATCAACGTCTTGCTGATTACGAGAACATATATGCACAGATGCTCCAAATTCTGCCAATTCTTCTGCTATGGCGTATCTAATTGGCAACAGAATAAAAAATTGAACAAGTAGTAACAGAGAAATCAATGCTAAATAAGAAGGTAGAAGATATTATAGAAGTGAACAAACCCTATTCCTCGGGTGCCTCCTGTGACTAGCGCAGTCATTCCCTGCAGTGACCATTTTTGGTCTTTGATGCAGCTCAACTTTGTTTCTGCCATTTCTCTGCTTTACTAGTTTGTGAGATATTCTTTTAGTTTTCTCTTTTCCAGAAATAATTATAGTGTGAAAATGGGTGAGATGCTAAAATGAGTGTCACAAAAGCTCAAAACTAGTCCGTCAGTTTCCTTAGTTTGATCTGTCAACATCATGTTTTGTTGGCGTTACTACCACCTTTCATTCAGATGTACAACTCGTCTATTATAACCTAATCAACATTTTCTCTGGTACTATAATTGTTGAATTTTATGTAATTTCATAGATCTGAGGGCATAAGTTTAAATGCGAAAAGATAATATTTTCAATTAATTAATTTTACCTCAAGACCGTGTCATAAAATATTTGTGAAATTAGTATTAATTTTGTAAAATTAGTAGAGATATTTAAAAGACTTTGTATTATGGAAAGCTTTCCAAATCTCTTTTGTTAATTCTATTGAGGATTTCTCATTTAAAATATATATATATATATATATATATATATATATATATATATATATATATATATATATATATATATGTGTGTGTGTGTGTGGTAATTTCAAACAATTTAAATATGACAATATGCTTTTGGTTTAAAACCTTGTTTAGTTTTTATTTTAAAAATTTTAATTAAGTCTTCAAATTTTAATTAGTCTCAAGTATTATGTTTTAAAATGTGATATAATTTGATTATTTTTGTTGATAATATAATAACTATATTGACACATGTCATTTATCAGTTCGTGATATTTTTTATTTTTTTTAGAACAAAATTTTTGTATGACTAATGAGGTTGTTGCTCTATGGAAAAGAGAGTATAATATGATAGTTACAGTGTCTCATGTTACTGTTATAAAAAAAAAAGTCATGTGTAAAATCTTCATTTAATGTTCAGTTCGATTTTTTTAAAAAACTAGAGCAATTTCATCTTTTTTCAAATTAAAATTGAATTTAATTTTTATATAAACATCACGTCACAGTAATATTGTCTTTTAATTTGATATTTTTATTAATATATTTAACAATATTAATTTTATTAAAATTTATACTTTATATTAAATTTTATTTTAAATATTTATCTATCCATAATTTTACACTTATTCTCTCACATGATAAGACTCAACTCTATTTAACTTTAGATAAATGTTACAATGATATTTTTCTTAAAATTCATATTTTTATTAAATATTTTTAACAATATTAAGTTTATTTAAATTTATATTTTACATTAAACTTTATTTAAGAATTGTATTAAAATTTTAATTATATTTATTTTAAATTATTATAAAATTGTTTTAAAATTTAAAATTTGAATTTATAAAATTGTTATTTTAATCCAACTCTAATATTAAATTTGTATAAAAATTATTGGCATATATTTAAAATAAAATTTAATGTAAAATATAAATTTAAAAAATTTAATGTAATTAAAAATATTTAATAAAAATTTTAATTTTAATAAAAAATATTATAATATTCATATAAAATTTAATTTTGGTTTCAATTTAGAAAATAATAAAATTACTCTATTTATACAAAAAAAAATTGAGATTGAATTTAAACAAAATAAAAAATACATAGACTAAATTTATATTTTTCACAATACACTTATTTCAACAGTAACACATATAACATTATCTCATGTTACACTTTCTAAAAAAATCATATCTATATATAATTATATCCACATATTGTGACAACTAAATAATTCAAATATAATTTATAAACTAATATTAATATAAATAACGAAGAGAAAAAGGTAAAAAGAAATTATTTTAAAACTTAAAGAATAATTTATTTAAAACTTAATGAAATAAGTATAATTGAGATTAACAAATATAAGAGAAGTCAAGCAATTACAGACAATACTATATATAAAAATTATAAACATAAATTATATCAATTTTAATATTACTGATAGTTACTTTAATGGATGAATTTTTGTAGTCCATATATAAGAACGTTTTAAAAGTAATATAATAAGTTATATTCTATCTTAATTTTCTTTTTGAATTCAATGTTACAAAAAATATTTATGCGCGATTTTATTTTATTTTACTGCGAACATTTGATTTTGTTTGTGTGTCAATTAGTAAAATTGATGAATTCACGTTTATATCAAGATGAATTAGAATTGAAAAGGAGTTAATTAATGATATTTGAGTATGCATAAGTTGATATAAATTTCGAATAACTTTTTTTTAAAGGAGCCAATTAATTAAAAGGAAATATTTATCAATTTCTTTATACCTGTTATGCAGTTAAATATGGTTATCAGATCTACTATTATATTTCCTCAATATAATAAAATATCAATTAAATTTCTTAAATAAATAATATTATTCGTCAAGTATATAAAAATTTAAATTTAAGTTATGTATACTATTTATCAATTCAAATGATCTTAAATAAATAAATTTATCTCCTCGTTAGAATCGTTTAAGATGTTTTTAATAGAATCTGTCATAAAAAATAAATTGGCTTCTTTCTTTTCTTCAACTGAAGAATCTAGATCTTTCCATGTATTTCAAAGTACTTTCTTTCTAACTTGATTGGAATTTTCATAAGTGTTTACGAGCATATCCCATATATCTTCGACGTTTTTTTATATTTGTATCTTTTTATACTCATCTTCACATAGAATGAATAGTATATTTCTAGCTTTAGAATTTAAAAGGTACCTTAAGTTGTTGTCATCTGACCATGAGTTTCTAGGCAGGGTCTCCTCCTCTCTATTCAGGGGTACCTAGTTTCCATTTCCTCAACATTCCACGTACCAATGTGATGAGATTCAAAGGATCTAATCATTCTTTGTTTTTAGTAATCAAACTTCTCCTCTTTGAATAGATGACAATGTATGACAAATCCTTGGTTCTATTGCATTTTAGATTGTTGCATCAAATCCAACTATGAACTAATTTCAAAAAGGTTAACTTTGATATCAATTGAAATCTTAGATAAACTATAAAAGGTTGGGGTGTTGAATAGAGTTTAAAACTTTGTTCTTAATTTCAATGTAAAATTAAACTTTGTTCATTTTTTAAATTAATATAATCTTTTAAATTCAGTTATATTAAATTCTTTGTTTAATGCCTATTTAGGTCCTTGGTTTGGTTAAAGTGTTCAAAGTGGTCCTACATTTTTTTTAGATGTTCAAAATTATCACATATTTTGTAAAAATGGTTCAAGTTGATCCTTTTTGCTTACGGCGTTAAAAACACTAACGATGTAATTGTCCCCTGGCCAATGTTGAGTGACCTGCAGTTTTGCAATACATGGAAACAATCAGTCCAATTAACGTGGCAAGATTAAAATTTAAAGTTAAATTTAAGCTGACCAGGGTTAGGGTTTTGAGTTTCCTATGTTTCTCACGATCAAGAATGAAGTTGTCTTTAGGTGTAGAAGATGAACATGGTGGAGTGATGGTGCGATTTGGGTTTTTGCATAGTAGGGGTTTTCTGATTTGGGATTTTAGGATTTTCTGATTTAAGGATTTTAGGGTTTTTTTATTTAGGATTATAGGGTTTTCTGATTTAGGATTTTAGGGTTTTCTGATTTAGGATTTTAGGGTGGCGTTGTTGTGGCTTGGTTGTTGTTCGCGAGAAAAGGATGATGCGATTAGGGTTTCACGTTCTTAATTTTGGGTTTTGTGGTGGTTTCTTGCAAGTAGAATCGTGACCGTGGAGGTTTGAATGAAGGTTTCTCTCGTTCTTGCAAATACTGAGGAGAAGGGAATTCGCGATGGTGGTTCTAGAACGAGGTTACTGGTAGTTGTGATTTGGGTATAGTTTGTTGTTTCAGATTTGTGGTTGCATGAGAGAGAGGAACAAGGAAGCTTTCGCGATGGCTGATGTGGTGCTGGTCCAAGGGAGATGGTGGTTGCTGCTGCATTGGTCATGGTGGCCCGAACGAGGATGAGAATCTATTAAGAATAAAATAAAATAAAATAAAAGGAAAAAAATATAAAAAGTGAAATAAAAACTTTTAACATTGCCATGTCACATGACCACGAATTAATAATTGGAAAACTCATTTACTTTTGGCCAAGTAGGCCACTATACCTAATGCTGTCAAAATGGGTTAGAACCCATAGGCCAACCTGACCCACCATGGGTTCGGGCCGGGTTGGGTTTGAAAAAAGATGAAACTTTTTGATACAGGCCAATTTTTAACCCGGTTCACTTAGAACCCAACTCACTTAGAACCCAGCTCACCTGGGTTGAACTCGTGGTAAGTCGGGTTGGCTCCCCAAGCCACCTAATTTAATTCAATTATTTATTATTTTATGTTTCAATATTATTAGTTAACATTTTTTATTATATTGTAAATGAGAATAAAGAAAAAGATGTTTCAAGAGAGCAAAATATTATAAATTTATGCATTTAAGACTCTAATCTTATAAATGGATAAATGAAATAAAAATTATAAATTTATTTATTCACTTTTTGGGTTTGCTTTTGGATTATATTTGAGTTATGTTAATTTTTTTTATTTTGAATTGTCTTTGGAGTTTAACATTATTTTAAAGTAAAATTATTTAAATTTAGAATTCGAAAAAAATTGTAATTTTTTTTTGGATTTAAAAAAAAAAACTCGTAATTAAGTGAGTTAGTGAACCAACTCGTTTAACCCACCATCCGGTCATGGACTAGGCGAAGTTTGAATTTTTTTCCGTTCACTAATAAATGAAGAGAATTGAGTTGACTCACTAAGTGATCAACCCATAGTGGACTAGGTTGGATTGTGTCTGATGACCCGTTTTGACAACACTAACTATATTGTTAACATTTTTAATATCGATGACTAACTTAAACCGTTCTTACATATATAAAATAACTGCGAAAAAAGAGAGAGTACCACTTTAAATGAAGGACCAAAATAACGGTTGAACCTAAATTTTTTACATATCAAAGTATTGTACATTAATATTTTTGTTTCAATAATTTAACACGTGAGTATTAATTAAAAATGTATTTAAGACATAAAAAATTAACGTAATTAAATTAAAATAATTATATTTATTTATTTTTAACAGTTAAAAAATTAAATAAATTAAAATTTCAGATTCACATTAAAATTTAAAAACTAAAAATACATTTAACTTAATAATAACATTAATTTTAATTGTATTTCATTTTATATTAATTTTAAATAATTATATTTTTATGTTATACCAATTTTAATCATATAATTATAATTCTACATTTGATTCAATAATTCAAATTTTTTACTTTAATATTTTTATCTCCAATAAAAGAAACTCTATACACTACTTTTCTGGATCTTTCTCTTCAGGTCTATCCATTTTCTTTTCATAAAACCAATCCATGTCTCTTTTACTTGTGTGACAAGGGCTGTCATGTCATAGAGTGACCACCTTTTCAATGCTCGCTATAATAAAGTTAAAATATTCCTTATAATAAAAAGTAGAATTTAATTATTAAATGTTTGAATTATATATATAGTGCAGTGGGATACCCCGGCCGGTGAGGACGAGCGTTTTTCCAAAAACAAGGAGACTGAACGACTAGGATTCAAACCACGGCCACGGTTGGTAAGTTACCGGATGTGTTTAAGGTAAGCAGATATTAAGGGTTATTAGACTGTGATGGATCCTTGATTAAGGTTTTCCTAATCCAAGGTCTATAACTAAAAATATAAATACATGTCAAAGATAAGAGGTAGGCAAATTCATTAATTACGCATTTAATACAGTTCTGGAATAACCGAATAAACATTTTACTGACTTTAGCATCGGAGGACCTTTGGCAGGTACCCTCCCGGACGAACTTGGATCAAGAAAGGCGAAGAGGACGACTGGAAACAGGCGAACAGGACTAAAGACTAAGGTAGACGTGAAGGAGACCAACTTGCTGGAGGAGAAATTGTGAAGGGATTAGTTGACTCGACCCCATACCTGAACATTTTGGCGCCTACCGTGGGGCCGAGTAACCAAACCCAATGGTAGTTACAAGGAACATGAACATTGAGGACCTGATCGAGATGATAAGGATGCTACAACAGAAAATGGAGGAAATGCAATGACAACATGAGGAAGAGATGGCGGCAGTCAAGGCGAAGTGTGCGGCACGCCTAGCCCAGGAGAAAGAGGGTGAAGGACGTGGCAAGGAGAAAGTGGGGGAAGGGAGAGATATGTCGGGCATTATCCCTGTCACTGCAAGGAGAAGTCCTGGAATGGTTCAACTCTCTACCCCTGAATTCCATTGATAGCTTCGAAGGCTTGAAAGCCATGTTCGACAGGCAATTTGTCAGTAGTCGTTCGCAGGATTTGAGGATTTTTTAGCTTTTGAATCTCAAACAAGAGAAAGAGGAAACATTAAAGGCATTCATGAACCGCTATTAGAAGATGGTCAGAAGAGTGGAGGGGCTCAGCACCGAGCTGGCCCTCCAATATGTCATGTCGGCCTTGAAACCCGGGCCCTTTAAAGATAGCATATGTCGGAGGAACACGAAGACGATGGAGGAGTTGAGAGATCGGGCGGCTGACGAGGTAAGGATGGAGGAGATGAAGCAGTCTTATCGGAAAGAGGTTTAGGAGGCTAAAGAGAATGAGGGAAAGAAGGCATTGGAGGGGCCGTCCGGAAAGACCGGGGGATTTAAGCCGAGGAAGCCACTTAAGGGCCCGCACTTCCAAAAATATACCCAGCGAAATGCACCCTACGCCAGGATACTTCAAGAGGCATTGAGTGTCGAACTCATTCCGGCCCCTAAAAACGCCCCATGCTACCTGCAGTTGACTGCAATAAACACTGTCTGTATCACCAGAATTTAGGTCACACCACTGAAGAGTATGTAACTTTGAAGGATCGTATTGAGGAGTTGAGAAGGGCCGGGCAATTGAAAAAATACAACAAGACCGACCGAAGTTTAGTCCCTATAGAACGACGACGCAGCCCACGAAGGAGCCCGGTAAGGCGGGATGACCGCGACCACCCAAGCTACTATCAAAGCGACCGTCCCAGGTCGGAAAGACGACGCTGCAGGAGTTGCAGTCAGAGCAATGATCGCCTTCTTCGGGGACGCATCAATACCATCTCAAGAGGATTCACTGGTGGAGGGCCTTCATCCTCGGCGAGAAAGCGACATGTTCGGGCTCTCCGGTTGGTGAACAACGTATAGACGCTAAAGAAATCCATATCGCCCATTACTTTCACCGATGATGATTTTCACGTGCCGGATCTCGAGCAAGATGATCCTATGGTGATTACCGTTGAGATAGCCCGTTATGAGGTTGGCAAAGTTCTCATAGACCAAGGAAGTTCTGTCAACATCTTATATTGGAAGACCTTCTAGCAGATGGACCTGTCGGACGATCTCATAGTGCCTTTCCATGAGCAGATAGTTGGCTTCGCCGGCAAGCAAGTAGACACTCGCGGTTATGTCGACCTCCTATAACGTCTTGCTAGGACGACCGTGCCTGAATGCATTTGGGGCAATAGTATCCACCCCTCATTAAACCTTGAAATACCCTATTGTCAAAGGAAGGGTGGTCGTTGTTAGGGCTAATCAAAAGACAGCTCGGGAATGTTATACGGCGGGATTGAAGTTGTACCCCTGGACAGTCCAGATGAAAGTGGCCTGCTCAGACGTAGCTATGGCTGACCTAGATCCACGGACTAACACCGACGATCGGATTGAACCACTCGGGGAATTGCACCCGGTCAGGGTAGGAACAAAGGACAATCAGACTACGACAATAGTTGGTGGCCTCGAGCCGGCGTTGGAAAAAGAGTTGAAAGCCATAGTGGAGAAACTTAGATCTCTTTGCTTGGACTGCGCCTGACATGCCCGACATCCACCCCTCGGTCATGACACGCAAATTATCCTTATTCAAGGAGGCGAAGCTGGTGGCACAGAAGAAGCGGAGGATGGGGGTTGATAAGGGGGCAACTATTAACGAGGAGGTGAGGAAGCTGAAGGAAGCGGGCTTCATCCATGAGGTGACCTACACCACGTGGTTGGCAAATGTGGTCATGGTAAAAAAGGCTACCGGTAAGTGACGGATGTGCACAGATTACACTGACCTCAACAAGGCATGCCCAAAGGACTCTCACCCACTTCCTAACATAGACGGCCTAGTCGATAGAGCGTCCGACCATAAGATGCTGAGTTTCCTTGACGTGTATTCCGGCTACAATCAAATACCGATGTACGCACCGGACCGGGAGAAGACGACCTTCATAACGGAAAAAGGAAATTATTGCTATGACGTTATGCCCTTCGGGCTTAAAAACGTAGGGACCACTTATCAAAGATTGATGGATAAGATTTTTGTCGAACAAATTGGTCGGTTCTTAGACGTAAATGTGGATGATATGGTGGTTAGGTCAACATCCGCAACCGACCACATTAAAGACTTAGAGCAAGTGTTTTGACAAATACGGCGCTACCATATGAGGGTGAACCCCGCCAAATGCACCTTCAGGATGGTTGTTGGGAAGTTCTTCGGTTTCATGTTAACCGACTGAGGAATATAGGTGAATCCAGATAAATGTGCGATCATTAACCAACCGACTGGTTGGGCGGTTGACATCTCTCTCGGTTTATCCCCAAGATAGCGGAGCACATCTGACCGATCATTAAGCAAATGAAAAATGGAGCGGGAGCGAAGTCTTGGGACGCAAATTGTGAGCAGGCCTTTATCGAAGTGAAGGCCGTACTCACTAACCCGTCGATCATGAGCCAACCTCACCCAGGTGGGGATCTACAGATATACCTAGGAGTATTGGCCGAAGCTATTGATAAAGGTTGAAAAACCGTTATTTTTATACTTCAAATTGATATTAAAATACACCCTTTATGACTTAGAATTAGCTTGAAATCATGCATTTTTCTTAAGTTAGAGAAAAAGAGAGTAAAAGTGGGTTTTCTAGGTTTTATGTCTGGTTTCCCTTGCTTTGACAGGATGTATCAGGAGTTTGATGATGGAATTGAAGGAAGAGAAGTGTTGGAAGCAGAAGAAGGTGGAAAAGTGAGGAAAACATGAACCGCAGCCACCGTCGCGCGGTGCCACCTTCGGGCGGTGTTAACACTGCCGGGCGGTGTACTTATGGGCCTGGGCTTATTTTCAGTTATTTTTCTGTGTTATAAATACATTTGCACGACCCAGGGCATGTATCTTTTGGCAGAGAGGACGCAGAAACACGATTTCACACCTCGGAGGCGGATTTTGGATGCGAGAGCTCCAATATTTCAAATCTAGGGTTATCTTTTATCTTCTTTCCATTCAATTCATCTAGATTCACCATGAGAATGGTGAACTAAGCCCTTTGTTGTTGGGGAACGATGTAATTCTTTGAAACTCTCTTATATCAAATTTCTTATTTTATTCATATACTTGTGTTTATCAATAGTTTGAGTTTTTCTTCCATTCTTATTAGTGTTTTGTTTAAGACTTTATTCAAATGCATCATCCCTGATTCTTTCTATATGGAGACGTATAGTTTGGTCTAGACATGAAGAATTTCTCTTGATAATGAATATTACCTAGAGATAGGAATAGGAATATCAATTGCCTTAAGCTTCTGTGTATAATGCATGTACAATTACTAGGGAGACTAGAAATGGAAAGCTAGTAATTGTGATTAGGCTCCTTTCACCGAGAGATCGGGTTTAGAGTAAAATAGAAAATGGCATAAACATTGATAACCAAGTTGAATTTAATAAGAATAGTAGATATTTGATAATGGATTAGGATAAAACCGTTAACCCCAACAACACCATTCATCCATATCTTTTTCTTGCCAATATATCAAAATCTTTGCATACATGTTTATTCCTTGTTTTGCATTAAAAACTCAACTTATCATTTATTCAAGTCTTATGTTTTTCATTAATCAGATGAACGTTTAGGCCTAAGAGTCCTTTGGGAGATGATACTTGGTCTTACCGTTTATTTATTACTTGATACGATCTGGTACACTTGCCAGGGTGTTAACAAGTTTTTGGCGCCGTTACCGGGGACTCCTTGGTTTAACTATTCTAGTAGCGTGATTATTGATTGAATTTGACTTGATTTTTTTTTATATTTGTTTTTATTTTTTTCTAATAAATGTTTTCTACGGTTTTGTGCCTAATGTTTGCAGGATGCAGTTTGGACAAGAATTTGACTATATGGGCACTCAATTCTGTTAGGAAACAGGTAGACTTCGTTTTACACCAAGAGGGGGGGTGAATTGGTGTTAGTTCAAAAACAAAATCTTTTCGCAATGTTTATACAAAAGTATAAAGCTTTTTTATCTTTCTTGAAATGCAAGAACTGAAAATTTTCTATGCAACGGAAAAACACAGTTGACTGTTAAACAGATATAGTCGACTGAAATAAAGAGTGCAAGGATAGAGAAAATCAAACACTGGTTTTTATACTAGTTCGGCCAACAATGCCTACATCCAGTGTCCTTCCAACCCAGGAAGCAAATGCACTATAATGGTTGCGGTTTTTACAACAAGGAATTTATAGAAGCCTCATGCAAAAATATAAATCTCTTCTCTAACCCAAAACCAAAATATAGTTGCACAACAAAGCCAGAATTGCAGCAAGAATCCCCTCTTCTGCAATCTGAACCAACGTCGAATAATCCTCAACGTGTAACCAGCACTCTTCACAGGATGCCAAGCCTATCATAGCACACTTCACAGGATGTCAAGCCTTCAATTCAACGCAGCAGTCTTTACAGGATGCCAAGCCTTCAAAGATCAATCAAGAAGCACCTTCTTCGTGCATATAATGATCACACAGTCAGCGCATAAGCCTTCTCCCTTTGAATCTCTTTCAAGAAAGATCACCACCGTCTTCTTGGAGAATTCTTGGAGCTTAACACAGAGAATTCAATCTGAAATAAGAAATGAAAGTGTCAGAGTGTCAAAAGTCTCAGAACAACTCGTGTTCTGTCTATTTACAGTTTTTTGTCAATCAGATTGTTTCTCAGTCAAATAGCCTACTAATTCAGTCGACTGTATTAATACAGTTGTAACAGATAGTCAACACAGAGGCTCTCAGTCAACAAAATCAATACACATTCATTATAGTTGACCAAGTCATCAATGCTTAACTAACTTTTAAGAATATAGTTGTTCGAGCGTGTATGCATAACAGAATTCCAAAACAGATCAATAACACAGTCGAATATTCAATATACAATGTCAACTGGAACATGTAAAAACGCTTTGAAATTCTTTTCAACTCAAAACATCACACAACACTGATTCTCAAAAGCTGTACAAAGGTTTTAGAATAGTCAAATCCATTATAGGTGTATTCGACTAGACTAGAACTTTGTCACACAAATATAAGTTCACAAAGGTGCTCGTGATCTTTTACTTCCAAAAATGTGAAATAAAATGTTTTCAATCAATCAAATCATATTCCACATATTCATACAAGTATGTTCCACAAATATATCACACAATCAATCATAGGAACATATATCATAGTACATCAAAACATGTTCAGCAGATATGACAATTAACTCAGAATAAGAACATGTAATACTGTAATATTTGTACGGTTATTAAGCATTGTGTTGTCATAATAAAAAACTAGTTTGATATAAAGTTTGTGTTGTCAACAATCTCAACAATCTCCCCCTGTTTTGATGATGCACAACCATGATTAATAACTCAACCATGTTTGTACAATTCAACATATGACAGAGTAATAACATATATGAGAACACTTAATACTATTCAGTTACTCTGCATATACAACAAAATATCAAGCAGATAAAGTATGAGAAAGATAATTCTCCCCCTTTCACAAAGCATTTATGCATGCTCTCATACTCACATATGTATCTCTCCCCCTTTGTGCATTAACAAAAAAGGAATGCTTCAGATATTATTGCAAATTTAAAAAACAGAGATGCATAAGAAAGATATGTAGTTTGTAAAATACAATTATGCTCTCAAAATCACAATTTCATCACAAAACAGTATAAACTCCTCCTTAAATGTAGGTGTGATGAAAAAATGTGTAAAATAGTGATACTCCCCCTGTCATTATGCATGAGTAATAAAATCAATTCAAGTGCACAATGCAGAATATCACAAATTTATCAGCAGTTTAAGCATAGAGTTGTTTCAAAGTCAAGATATCAAACCACATAGATATGAATGATACAAGCTTGAAAAATCTCATAATATTATCTCAATTCAGATATTGAAACATGTAAAAAGTAGAGATAATAGCATATTATGTATGATTTAAGCAAACAGTAAAGATAGAACCAGATTCCAGATATGGAATTGTTAACCCATTTTGACGCAGTCGAATGCTTTAAATCATCAGTCGAATGCATTGCTTTTGCAAATGTTGAATTCTAATTGTAGATCTCCAAAGCAATGTCCTTCCTGCGAAACCTTTCAACAACCTTTTCTAGATCAAGCATAATGGTTAAGCAAGAAATATTACCAAATAACAATAGAAGTCAATATGTAAGATGTATGACAGAATAAGCATAGTTGACTTTAAATAAGACATAGTTGAATCAATCAACCATTATATCAGATATTATTCAAATAGTTTAAGTAAATGGATTGATTCAAAAGACTAATTTCATTTCCTTGAATTAACAGATATTACAATGGTGGGATTGGAACAAGGAAAAACAAAACAAAACAAATCAAAGGAACAAAAGATGACTTTATAAGCCATACACAAAATGAAAACATATCCTAAGACTTAAAATACAACACTAATTTTTCTTTCTCTTTTTATTAATGAAGGACTTGAGAATCATATCACTTGCACTGTCCTCTAATCTTGTTTCTTCACTATCATCATTTCTTCTTTGAGATCATTTTTTAGAGGAGCTCCCATCTTCAGAATTTTCATTTGCTTGGCTGTTGTTTTTTTGTTCATCAAGCGTTCTTTTTATTTCAGATAATTCATACAGAATAATCCTTTCAAATTCATTTCTTCCTCTATACTGATTTATCTGAGAAGATGTTGGTGTGTTGTCGTCCTTGGGAAGTTCATCTTTGTATTTCCAGCCATCAGATGTTTTCCCCATATGCATCAGTTGAAGAACGGTTTCGTCCACACGGCATGATCGTTGATACTGTTAACTTGATTCTCCAATACATTCCACGTCGCAGTAAATCAATACTTTGGAAATAAAGACACAGTAAGGTAGTTTCCCCGATTCTGATTTAGTTACCTTCAACATGTTGTCAGAGATGGCTGTTGGCCAACCCACTAGAATGTTTTCTTTCAAAGCTTTTAGCAGCATTAAGTCTTTAGTGGTGGCTTGTGCATAGTTTCGTCCTCTAGCCATAATTATATAGGCAATGGCATAGATGGCTATTCTTTCATCTTTCTTCATACCACCAGTTTTGTAGTTTGAATTGTCCCTGTGATCATTTGCATTTCTTAGGCATTGTTGATACTTATCTAACTTGTTGAATCCTTCCACTCCTAAATGGCATTTTTTACCACCAATTTTTAATCCTCCAACCTTTTCCCAGACATCATTGGTCAGTTTGATGTCTATTCCCTTAACTCGAGAGCAGAGAACATCTACACAATTTCCAGCTTGCAGTAGAAGACCCTTACCAAGTCAGGATACCAAGGACTTGCCATTTCAACAAATTGTTTTAGTCCCTGATGCTTAATCCACCTTTGGAACTGAAACCCTTCGTTTCTGAAGAACTTTAGCTTAAGAAATTTATGTGTTACCAGAGTTCTTCTTTTCCAGCAATCAAGGAACTTTGACTGAGCTTTGTCATTGATAACGGTTGAAAAACCGTTATTTTCATGCATAAATTTGATATCAAACACACCCTTTTGGCTTAGAATGAGCTTAGAATCAAGTAAAACTCTTAAGTTGAGTCATTTGAGAGTCAAAAGTTGTTTTTAGAGATATTATGCTTGTTTTGCATTGTTTCGGAGGGTTTTGATGAGAATTGGAGATGAATGGAAAGAAAGGTTGAAGATCAAACGGTTACAGTGCAGAAAAGTCAACCAGAATGCAGAAAAGTCAACCAGTCAACCGAAAAAGTCAACTAGTCAACCAGTCAACCAGAAAGGTTGACCAGACCGTTGGGCGGTTGACCGGAGCGCTGGGCGGTTGACCAAACCGCCGGGCGACCATTTTTGGTGCCGGGCGGTTCTCTGATGGGCCTGGGCTTAAATTTTGTTACTTTTCTTGGTTATAAATAGCCCTAGTGCGAGTTTAGATGTATTCTTTTGATAGAAGAGGTCGGCCAGACCTAATTCTCACTATCTGGAGAAGATCTCTTGGATGCTTAGGCTCCTTTTCATCCTATCTAGGGTTTGCTCTTCCATTCTTCCAATATTTTCATCTTGGTTCACCATGACAATGGTGAACTAAACCCTTTTGTTGTTGGGGAAACAATGTAATCTTTTGAAACTCTCTTTTATTGAAACTCTTGTTTATTTATATGATTTTCATATCTTTGATTATCAATTGTTGGGTTCTCATATGCGCTTAAAGCTTTTATCGTTTAACTCATTCAATAACTGTTGTTTGTCTCTATTGATACGGGAACGTACAGTAATGTCATGAACTGGTGAGAAATTCCTTGATCAATGAAATACCACCTAGGGATAGGGAGGTAGGACGATCAATTGTTTTTGCTTCTGTTCGGTAATGCATTGCTAGTTGGTAGGCGAGGCTAGGGATAGTAAGCCGGTAATTAGTAATAGGCTCTTTTCGCCGAGGGATCGGGCTAAGGGTAGGCCAAGAAAGTTTGCATAACAATGAGATAACAAAGCAATTTAAACAAGAGGAGTAGATAAGAGAGGGTAGATAAGATGAAATTGTAAACCCCCAACAACTCCATTCATCCAGAGTCTTTTTCGTCAACTCAATCAACACATTGCATGTTTATTTTCTGTCTTCACATTCCATACAATTAATTTTTCTCTCTACAAGTCTTACGATTTTAGTTCACATGAACGATAAGGCCATTCGAGTCTCTTGGGAAGAACGATATCGGGTTTTACCGATTATATTACTTGGAACGATCTGGTACGCTTGTTAGGGAGTCAATAGTCATCACTTATCCATCCGTTCAAATCATACACCCTTCTGGAGCTTCTAGAGGTGATGGACTTAACCCTTCTTCTCGGTGTAGAGCTAGAAGCCATTGTGGTTTGAAGATGATTGACGATTCCCTTAGAAGGAAGGAGGATAGTGGAGTATTGGATCAATGAGAGTGAATGCAATGACTTCTCATTATCAAGATTTCATAATGTTTATATCGAATAACAATTTGGAGGGAAACCTTAATTTTCACTTTCGTACCAAAATGAAATTTTTAATTTCAGATTAGTCAGAACTTTTCAACACATAGTCGAATGTATTAAAATTGAAGTCGACTGTGACTCGAGAAAAATATTTTCAAGCAAATTCAATCAATGAAACAATTAAGCACACGACACAAACAATCATATAGCAACAATCAATTAATATGAGCATGATGCAGTAGATAGATACAGTTTTACCAGTTGTAGATACTCAAGATTTTGATATGTTCCATAGTTGATTCATCCTTGAGATCAATTCTGCATCAGCTGTATATCCTGCAAAACAATTAAGTCTTGGTTGCTGGTACCCATTTGACTTTGGGTCCTTGATTGTTAGTCCTTGTTACTGATAACGATTTCAAATACCGTTATTTCTTATGTGATTTTGATACTAAAAGCACCTTTTTTGACTTAGAAACTTGCTTGAGCTCATATGTTTTCAGTAAATTGTGTGAATAAGAGAGTTGAGGTTGATTTTGACTATTTTCTAACAAATTCCCCTTTTTTTAACAGAGATTGAAGTCATAAAAGAAGAAGTTGTGAAAAGCCATGAAGATGGAGCTCAAAAGGGGGCAAAAAGGCATCAAGAAGGAAGAAAACCCAAAGCTCAGGCGAAGCCCAGGCGACCAGAACGCGAAAACAACAAGTTGGAAATTACCGCTGGTCGCCCGGGCGACGGACGCTTGAAGCCCAGGCGCTGAAAACTGACGCCCAAGCGCCACATGACCCTTGATTCACGCTTGGGCGATCTCCCAGCGACGCTTGAGCGTGATTTGACGTGGATCGGGCCCTGATTCTGCTCTGATTTGATTCTTTTGGACCGGGCCGCACTTTGGGACACTTCTGACACTATTTAAAGGAGCCCAGAGCTCTAGGTTTTGCATCCCTGGCAAGAGCAAGCATAGCAATATACTCCTAGCCAAATTTCTAGTCTTTTCATTCTTTCTTTCTTCCATTGTTCATTGGGTTCCACCATGTTTATGGGGAACTAAACTCTATTTGTTGTTGGGGAATGATGTAACCTTGTAAACTCTTATGTATTTGAATTTGATCTTAATTTCATATGCTTTTTCTATTAATTGTTAGAGTAATTTATCTGTTCTAATTTCTTGCTTATACACTAACATGATTTGTGATTTGCATGAGTGCTGACAGGTTCCTTGCAATTCAGGTCCTTGTTAAATTACTCCTAAGGGTCATATTGCTCAGACATGAGGATATGAGCCTTAGTCGTCTTAACCTCTTGATCTTCACATCTTTGTACCAGGAATGCTAGGAATTTATGAACTAGTAATTAGGGACAGACTTATTTACCGAGACATCGGGTTTAAGTGTTTTAGTGAGGGACGTTGGCATTAATAGAAAAAGAGGAATTCTTATATACATGAGAGGGAACTTGGTGAAGTCTAACCCCAACAACATACCCATCTCATAATTATCAATCTCCATTCATCTCTGTGCTCTTTTGCCATTGATTAATTCTACTTTGTTTTATTTTATTCTTTTTGAAATACAAATCGATGATCTCTTTTATTTTCAGTCTTAATTAATCCTGTTTTCACACAATTGTTCAGCGCCGAGAGTCCTCTGAGATACGATACTTGGTCTTACCATTTTATATTACTTGTGCGACTCTGTACACTTGCCGATTTGCCCCAACAGGTTTTTGGCGCCGTTGCCAGGGATTCATGGTTTAAGCTATTCTATTTGTGTGAATCTTGATTGATTTTGGCTTTATTTTATTTTATTTTATTTTTCCCATTTTTATTTTTTTTCAAATCCCTAATTTCCATTTTTATTTTATTTATCTTATTTTTATTTTATTTTATTTACTAACAATATTTTCTAGGATTTTGTGTTTTGTTTATGCAGGATTGTGCTAAAACCAGAAGCAAAAATTTTGAAGCTCTTCTTAAAGGACTTGAGACCAGCAGAAGGCCAAGGGCAAGCAAATTACCTAGAGAACCTTCTATAGAGGTAAATCCAATGGCTTCCCAATCTCGTGAAGGAGAAAGTCAGGCTAGACGTACCTTGGTACACTATACCATAGTTGCTGGTCCACACCACTTTAACAACATTGCGAGGCTAAGGGTCAATGCTGCAAACATGGAGATGAAGCCTGCTCTAATCCAACTGGTAAAGAGAACCAATTTAATGGACTGTCGCATGAAAGTCCATATGATCACCTGACAACCTTCGATGAGATCTGCAACACTGTAAAAATAACTGAGGTTCCTGATGAGGCTATCAAACTAAGCCTATTCCCATTTTCTCTCGGAGGTGATGCTAAAGTATGGTTGAAGTCTTTTCCTGAGAACAACTTCAATCAGTGGGATGATTTGGTGGCCTAGTTCTATTGGGGCAAATCGGCAAGTGTACCGAGTCGCACAAGTAATATAAAATGGTAAGACCAAGTATCGTATCCCAGAGGATTCTCGGTGCTGAACAGTTATGTGAAAACAAGATTAATTAAGACTTAAAATAAAAAGAGATCATGGTTTGTGTTGCAAAGAAAATAAAATAAAGCAAAGTAAATGTGATCAATGGCAAAAGAGCACAAAGATGAATGGAGGTTGATTAATATGAGATTGATATGTTGTTGGGGTTAGACTTCACCAAGTTCCCTCTCATGTATATAAGAATTCTTCTTTATTCATTAATGCCAACGTCCCTCACTAAAACACTTAAACTCGATCCCTCGGTAAATAAGCTTGTCCCTAGTTCCCAGTTCATATCATTTCTAGCATTCCTGGTAAAAAGATGTGAAGATCAAGAGGTTAAGATGACTGAGACTCATACCCTCATCCTTGAGCAATACAACCCTTAGGAGTAATTTAATAAGGACCTTATTTGTAAGGAACCTCCCGACACTCATGCAACTCACATATCATGTTATTGTATAAGCAAACAGTAAGAACAGATAAAATACTCTAACAATTAATTAAATAAAGCATATAGAATTAAGAACAAATTCAAATACATGAGAGTTCACCTGGTTACATCATTCCCCAACAACAAATAGAGTTTAGTTCCCCATAAACATGGTGGAACCCAATGACCAATGGAAGAAAGAAAGAATGAAAAGACTAAGAATTTGGCTAGGAGTGTATTGCTATGCTTGCTCTTGTCAGGGATTCAAAACCTAGAGCCCTAGGGTCCTTTAAATAGTGTCAAGAGTGTCCCAAATTGCGGCCTGGTCCAAAAGAATCAAATCAAAGTAGAAACAGGGCCCAATCCAAGTCAAATCACACTCAAGTGTCGCTGGGGGCTCGCCCAAGCGTGAATCAAGACTCATGTGGCGCTTGGGCGCCAGTTTCCCTCGCCCATGCTTCGAGCGGCCGTCACCCAGGCGCCAGGTCCGTCGCCCGGGCGACCAGCGGTGATGTTAGAAAATAGTCAAAATCAACCTCAACTCTCTTATTCACACAATTTACTGAAAACCTATGAGTTCAAACAAGTTTCTAAGTCAAAAAGGGTGCTTTTAGTATCAAAATCACATACCAGATAACGATATTTTAAACCGTTATCAAGTTCCTCAATAAATACTTCCCACCAGTAAAGATCAACAAAGGGAAGCAAGAGATCTGTTCTTTCAGACAAGGCATGGAGGAGACCCTGGGACAGTCATGGGAAAGATACAAGAGCTTGCTGAGAAAGACGCCTACCCATGGTTTCGATGAAGGGACGGTGATCCTTCTTTTTCTTGGAGGCCTTGGGTCACAAACCAAATTGATGCTAGATGCCTCAGCTGGGGGCAGGATCAAATACAAGACACTGGATGAGGCCTATAAACTCATTGAAGAGATGACTGCCAGCGACAATGAGACGTTCAGTGAGAGAGGAACTCCATCTCAACCTAAAGGAGTTTTTCAGTTACAGCCTTATGATGCCTTGCTTGCCCAGAATAAAATTATCACTCAACAATTGGAGATCCTTACCAAGAAAGTGATGCACCCACAGAAAGAACATCAAAGTGTGGCACAACTTCAGCAACAACTCTGCGAGTTATGTGGTGGTGACCATATTAATGGTCAATGTGCAATGCCCGAAAATCTAAATGAAGAAGTTAATTACATGGGCAATCAAAACCATTTCCGCTCCAATAATTACAATCAAGGGTGGTGATCTCACCCAAGTAATGGACCAGGGCAATTTGGACAAACTGGTGGACAATACTATAAGCCCCCACAGCAGCAACAACAGTGGCAGCAACAACCCTCTTCCTCAGACAAAACTGCACAGCTCCAAGAAACTCTTAATCAGTTCATGCAGGCAACCTATTCTAACCAGAAGAACACAGAAGCGGCTATCAGGAACCGGGAAACACAGATGGGCCAGTTAATCCAAACGGTCAATCAAATGCAGGAAAAGTCGTACAAAATTTTTGGGGCTAATACTTAGGTTAACCCCAAAGAAGAATGCAAGGTTATAGTAAGCCTGAGAGATGAAAGAGAAAAAGAGAGGAAAGAAAAAAAGAGTGAACAAAGAGAAGAGGGAGGAAAAGAAGGCGAGGAAGAAGAAAAAGAAAAATTGAGTGAGGGTGAGAAAGAGGAAGAGAGTGAAAAAGAAATTTCGAGTGAGGAAGAGGAAGAAATAAAAGAAAAAAGAGAGGGAAAAGAAAGTTTGAGGGGGAGAGAAAAAGAAGAAGTTAAGATGGAAGAAAAAGAGAAAAGAGGAAATTCTGAGAAAACTATCAAGCACCCTAAAGAGCAAAATACAAGAAAAATACAATTAGGGTGCCTTGAAGAAATTTCAAAAGATTTGGGGATAGAAGTTCCTATGACAGAAGCCTTGCAGCAGATCCCTGAATACAAAGAATTTTTGAAAGAGCTCCTCAAAAGGAAAAATTTAAAAGAGGAGACAACTGAAGAATAGGGGGATTGCAGCGTGATCTTACAGAAAAATCTTCCTCCAAAATAAGGAGACCCAGGAAGTTTTACAATTCCTTGCAACATTGGGGAGCACAAAATTAGAAAAGCCTTGATTGATTTGGGGTCCAACATCAATTTAATGCCCTTGGCTTTTCTTAAAAAAATTGGGGAGTTAGAAGTAAAGCCAGCAAAGATGTCTCTCCTCATGGCAGATGGATCCCCTAAAAGGCCCCATGGTGTGCTAGAAAATGTAAAGTTACAAGTTGATAACCTGATGTTCCTGGTAGACTTTGTGATCCTAGAGATGGAAGAAAATGTAGAGATCCCTATCATTCTTCGAAGGCCGTTCCTGAAGACGACCAAAGTAATCATCAATGTTGATGAGGGAACCATAACCCTCAAAGGCCAAGAAGAAGAGGAGATCCTGAGTGCCTGTAAGACAGGGCGACAACTTGAAGGAAAGAGAACCAATCCCAAAGTTGCATTTAAAGATACACACGGGAAAGGTATCAGAACCGCCAAACCAAAGAGGAAAGGTAAAAAGTGTTTTCTGTCACAGGTACCTAAGGAAGAAAAAGATAGCAAAGGAGCAAATGTTCACCATAGTCCTTTGAAAAAGCAGGAGGGATTGAGACCAGGCCTCCTTGTACAATGCAACAAGAAGCTCTGGGTGATAAAGGACTTCACAGCTGATGGATCAATAGAGATTGAATCTCCTACTTCTAGGAGAACCAAGAAGGTGAACAGGAAGATGTTAAAGATCAGTTGGCAGGCTAAGGGAAAGGATGATACCACAATCAAAGATGCAGCTGGCTGATGTGACATGAGCTTATTGGGTCAAGCTAGTGACGTTAAAGAAGGGCTTGCTGGGAGGCAACCCAGTGCTCTGAACCTTTACTTTTTAATTTTTATTTTTAGTTTGAATGTGTGTTTCCTTTTATTTTATTTTAATTTTTATGTGCTTTGCTTGAATGAATTAAACTGCTTTGATTCAACTGTGCTCTGTTTTGTGTGACAAGTCTGCTTTCTGAAAATTTTAAATGTTTGATTAAAGTTGAGATGATGCATGATAATAAAAGGATAAGACAGGTGCTTGAGATAAAGTTTGATTGAGATACTGAGCAAGTTGTTTTTCTGAATATGAGAACTTGTGAGTTTACCTGTTTGAGCTTTGAGATTCAGAGTTGTTCTTAAATAATTGTTGTTACTCTGAAAACATAAATGATTTTGCCCAATTTTTTTGTGATTTAACTACTTGCCTGCAAGTTTCACATGATCAATGTCATCTTTTGTTATCCCTTATTCTTTTGAGCTTTAAAATATTTTTTCCCACTGAAAAAAATAAAACAAAGTAGAATTTATCAATGGCAAAAGAGCACAGAGATGAATGGAGATTGATAATTATGAGATGGGTATGTTGTTGGGGTTAGACTTCACCAAGTTCTCTCTCATGTATATAAGAATTCCTCTTTTTCTATTAATGCCAACGTCCCTCACTAAAACACTTAAACACGATGTCTCGGTAAATAAGCCTAACACTAATTACCAGTTCATACAATTCCTAGCATTCCTGGTAAAAGGATGTGAAGATCAAGATGTTAAGACGACTAAGGCTCATATCCTCATGTCTGAGCAATATGACCCTTAGGAGTAATTTAACAAGGACCTGAATTGCAAGGAACCTGTCAGCACTCATGCAAATCACAGATCATGCTATTGTATAAGCAAGCAATAAGAACAGTTAAATTACTCTAACAATTAATAGAAAAAACATATGAAATTAAGATCAAATTCAAATACATGAGAGTTTACAAGGTTACATCATTCCCCAACAACAAATAGAGTTTAGTTCCCCGTAAACATGGTGGAACCCGATGAACAATGGAAGAAAGAAATAATGAAAAGACTACAAATTTGGCTAAAATGAAACAATGGAGTGTATTGCTCACATATCAAATAACGGTTTTTGAACCGTTATCACAACCCCAAACTTAGAACTTTGCTTGTCCTCAAGCAAACAAAACAAAACTTAGCTTTTCACGTATCCTCAACATGGTTCAACACATTCAAACTCATGCTTTCACAACAAGTACTCACTCAATTTAGCTTTTCAATGGAATCTCATCAAGATGCAAACATGCTTCACCTTATCACAACTCACATAGTGTTCACATAATCATATAATTTTCAACAGATGCTATTTTTATGAATGATCAATTAACTAAGCACAGATGAAATCATGATTTCGTGGAATCAATCCTCACCAGATAAGGTGTCTCACTCAATCACTCAAGTTTTTCAAGAGGTCACTCCTTCCCTCTACTTTCTACATGTCACATAGAATAAAATTGCCCTTCATCTACTACTATCAACATTCTCACACATAAATGTCATCACAAGGACTTTTCAAGGCTTATAATGAGGTGGGGCTAACAAGAAAATTTGGTTTTTCTAGATACAAAATCCTTGAGTTAAGAGAGTTATTCAAACATTCATATTCAAGCACAAACTCACTCTTTCACCAATCTTACTCATTCCCAACTTTCCCTTTTTCTTTTGCATTGAGCTTTTCTTCATGCTTTTCTTTTCTATCTTTTTCATGATTTTTCATTCAACACATTAGCTCAATGCTTTTCTTTGCCTTTCAATTCTCCCAACAACCCCAAACTTGAACCTTTTTCAATACCATGCAATTATTCTCAACTCAATTCAAGGTAAAGGCTTTTCAAAAAGGTGTTCACATAAAGTGTCTAAGGCTTAGGTTCAAAAAAGGTAGAACACATGGTTCTCTTTACTTTGGGAGGAAAATTTGGCTAAGTAAGGGCTTCCAAAAATGACATTGATCATGTGACACAAACATGCAATTCAATCAATCATAAAGATTTAGGCAAAATCATTCATGCTTTCAAATAGATAGCAAACATATCAACAGAAACTCTGGAGCTCAAAACCGCACAAATAGGCTCACTCAATATTCCAAACATCATACTCATACACCCTGTTGGGGCAAATCGGCAAGTGTACTGAGTCGCAGAAGTAATATAAAATGGTAAGACCAAGTATCGTATCCCAGAGGACTCTCGACACTGAACAATTGTGTGAAAACAAGATTAATTAAGACTTAAAAATAAAAAGAAATCATGGTTTGTATTGCAAAAAATTAAATAAAGCAAAGTAAATTGATCAGTGGCAAGAGAGCACAAAGATGAATGGAGGTTGATGTATATGAGATGGATATGTTGTTGGGGTTAGACTTCACCAAGTTCCCTCTCATGTATATAAGAATTCTTCTATATTCATTAATGCTAACGTCCCTTACTAAAATACTTAAACCCGATGTCTTGGTAAATAAGTTTGTTCCTAATTACTAGTTCTTACAATTCCTAGCATTCTTGGTTAAAAGATGTGAAGATCAGGAGGTTAAGACGACTAAGACTCATACCCTCATGTCTGAGTAATATAACCCTCAGGAGTAATTTAACAAGGACCTGAATTGAAAGGAACCTGTCAGCACTCATGCAACTCACAGATGCTATTGTATAAGCAAGAATAAGAACAGATAAATTACTCTAACAAATAATGAAATAAAGCATATAGAATTAAGAATCAATTCAAATACATGAGAGTTTACAAGGCTACATCATTCCCCAACAACAAATAGAAATTAGTTCCCCATAGACATGGGGGAACCTATGAACAATGGAAGAAAAGAAAGAATGAAAAGACTAAGAATTTGGTTAGGAGTGTATTGTTATGCTCTCTTCTTCTAGGATGCAAAACCTAGAGCCCCAAGGTCCTTTAAATAGTGCCAGAAGTGTCCCAAAGTGCGGCCCGGTCCAAAAGACTCAAATCATAGTAGAATCAGGGCCCAATCCACGTCAAATCTTGCTCAGGCGTCGCAGGGAGCTCACCCGGGCGTGAATCAAGGGTTTTTAAGGCTTGGGCGCCAGTCCTGGACGCCTGAGCTACAAACGTCTGTCGCCCGAGTGTCGGGTCCGTCGCCCGGGCGACCAACGTAATTTTCTAACTCGTTGTTTTTCTAACCTGTCGCCTGGGCTTCGGGTTTCCTCCCTTTTTGGTGCCTTTTTGACCCCTTTTGAGCTCCTTCTTCATTGTTTTTCACTTCTTCTTCCAGTATTGCTTCAATCTCTGTCAAGACAAGGGGAATTTGTTAGAAAACTATTAAAATCAACCTCAACTCTTTTATTCACACAATTAATTGAAAATCAATGAGTCCAAGCAAGTTTCTAAGTTAAAAAGGGTGCTTTTAGTATCAAAATCACATGAAAAATAATGGTGTTTCAACCCGTTATCACACCTTGCTTGGCATCTTAATCACAATGATAATATTTATGCTTCCATTCGCAGTCTGTGAACACTTCACCTGTATATGAGCATGTAAAGCAATCTCAATCATCATCCATATCAAGCATCATCAAGCATACTCATCACACAGTCAATTAAGTCAAACCATCATCAGATAAAAGTGTTCAAGCCAAGTACCATAAAAAAACCTAAACTACTAAACAAAAGCAAAAATAGTAAATAAGAAACATCTTGGGGTGCCTCCGAGCAAGCGCTTGTTTAACGTCACGAGCCTGGCCCAATAACCTTATGGATCCATCAACTTCAACACTGTGGAAAGTTGTTCCACTTCTCCTCCCAAGTAATGCTTGAGTCTTTGACCGTTTACCTCCCAACTTTTCTGTGAATCACTAGTAGCTGGTTCCACCAATTCCACTACTCCATGAGGATGTACATGCTTTATTATGAAAGGCCCTGACCATTTTGACTTCAGCTTCCCAAGAAATAACTTCAACCTTGAATTGAATAATAACACCTGTTGTCCAGGGTTGAAAACCCTCTTTATCAGCTTCATTTCATGATAAAATTTCACCTTTTCTTTATAACTCTTAGATGAGTCATATGCATGTAACTGCATCTCTTCAAGCTTCAACATCTGCCTTTGACGTTTACTCTGTGTTTCATGGGGATCAAAATTCAAAAATTTCAAAGCCCACAAAGCTTTATGCTCCATCTCCACCGGCAAATGACATGTTTTCCCATACACCAACTGAAAAGGTGATAAACCCATGGAAGTCTTCATAGCCGTCCTATATGCCCAGAGAGCATCATCTAGTTTATGTGACCAATCTTTCCTTGATGGCGCAACTGTCTTCTCTAAAATTCTCTTATCTCCCTGTTGGAAACTTCAGCCTGGCCATTTGTTTGTGGATGATATGGTGCCGCCACCTTATGCCTTACTCCATAGTGTTTAATTACTTTCATAAGCTGATAGTTACAAAAATGAGATCCCCCATCACTAATGAGTACCCTAGGAGTTCTAAAACACGGGAAAATTTTCTTTTTCAAGAATTTGGTCACTATATTGGCGTCATTCTTGGGACATACTAAAGCTTCAACCCATTTACTCACATAATCAACCGCCACCAATATGTACTCATTATTAAAAGACGATGGAAAAGGTCCAAAAAAATCAATACCCCAACAGTCGAAAACTTCAACCTCCAAAATACCTTGTAAAGGCATCTCATGATGCCTTGAAATAGTCCGCGTCCTTTTGACATTTATCACAATTTCTAGCATGATTATGAGCATCTTTAAACAAAGTAGGCCAACAAAATCCTGACTGAAGAATCATTGCAGCAGTTCTCTCCCCATTATAATGGCCTTCATAAGGTGAATCATGGCTCAACATACATTTGGTTATGAATGCCCATTTTTGAAAAATTTGAAAAACTATCAAAGTAAGCTCTAATACCAATTGTTGGAATAATCGGTACCGAATTTGCTTAGCAGAATTAAAACAGATACGATTGTTAAAGCAAAAAAGCGTGTTATGTTCAATAAAATGGTTCCTTTAGAAATTTTATTTTCTTATAAAACTTTTATCAAACAGTTGGTGTGTTAAAAGTTCAAAGAGTCTAGGGAGGAGAAAATCAACACAGTTAATTTTTATACTGGTTCAAATAAGAAGATTATACATCCAGTTGCTAATCACTATAAATATTGATGAACCTTTCACTAAAATATTGTTTCACAGATTACAATAATATGGAATAAAGAGTAAGAACAAAAAACACCTTCCTTCGACAAACGAATGAAAGAACCTTCCTTCAACAAAAGAACTGGAAGAAAATTGTTCAGCCAACTTGAAGAGAACTGCTTGACCTTAGACACATTAAGCGCGAGCTTCTCCTATTCAGAAGAGTTAACTAGAGCACACTATCACTTGAGAACTTCCTCAAATAAACACTGTATTCTCAAATGGCATAGATTTCTTTTAACTCATAGAGAGCTTCCCATATAACCCAAGGTTACTCTCTAAGAGCTGTGAAAACCTCTATTTATAGCCCAAGGTTTAGAAAATGAAAAGACAACTCCCAACTGCAAAATATAATCGATTATCATAAGTGATAATCTATTATTTGTGTCTGTTATAGGTTTTCAAAAGGTGATAATCGATTATCATGAGGAAAAATCGATTATTTTCACGACTTGGGCAATATTGAATCAGACAGAGATAATCGATTATTCTGAGCAATAATCGATTATCTGCGCTAGCATCTTTTTTCCAAATAGGCTCGTGATAATCGATTATTTCACCAAATAATCGATTATCTGCACAAACTTTTTCTAGACATGAAAACTTCTAAGTGTTCTTACATCAACAAAGTTATTCCTCTACAATTTATTCTATAAAATGCTTTTAACTTAAATATAACAATATAACAAGAGTCTTCAAGTTCTTCATCTTGTATCATCATCAAAATCATAATATCTTAAAGACACCAATGCTCCTCATTGGTAAAAGGGAGAAAACAGGTTCGATTATGAGGGTGAGGAGAAAAATGCACATAATAACGGTCCGAAAATCACCACCACAGTTGTCTTAGAATGCGGCCAAGAACTTCACAAAAAGCTAATGAAAACGAATTTTAATCGGCGCAAATGAAAGATAATGGTTCCAAATGTAACATAATTGGTGTAAAATGATTTTAAATGGTGCAAAGTGGAAGAAAACTTACCTGAACGTTAATGGCGAACGAGAGAAAACAGAGGAAGAAGTTGAACTCAACGAGAGAGAAAACGCATAACTGGTGCTCACGTTCTGGAGTGGGTAAAAATGCAGAGTATTTGATGTCGGCCCCTTCCTAGTCGACGTCTAACTGCTCTAAAACACTGTCCCCCTTCCCAGCCGACGTCTAAATGGTTAAAAAAATTAATATTGACGCCCAAAAAGAGGTAAATTCAAACCTTTTTTATGTCTGTGGGGAGGGGGGCCGACGTTTAACTGACAAAAAAATTAATGTTGGCGCCTAAATGAGATATTTTCGGACATTTTTGACGTCTGTAGAGAGGGGAAGCCGACATGTAATTGCAATTAGACATCGAGGGCCCTGTAGCCTACGTCTAAAGGCAATAAAATAGTGACTTTTCAATCCTGTATGCAGACCATTTGACATCTGACCCTGGGGGAGCCAACATCTATACCTTATTTGTCATCGGGGGTCCATTTAACCGACTTCTATAATGTTGTGTTATTTACAAAACTACCACTGATCATTTTCTATGTTGGATTTCCTTTCGTTAGATGTTAAACACGTGACGTTAAATGTTATTTCTGCACTAGTGCTTTAATCTTATAAATGGATAAATGACATAAAAATTATAAATATTTTAAACTTATTTATTCGTTTTTTGGGTTTGCTTTTGGATTACATTGAGTTGTATGCTAATTTTTTTTATTTTGAATTGTCTTTGGAGTTTAACATCATTTTCGAATGATTTAAATTTGAATTACAAAAAAAAATGGATTTAAAAAAAACTTGTAATTAAGTGAGTCAGTGAGCCAACCCGTTTAACCCACCAACCTGTGGTGGGCTAGGCTAGGTTCAAACTTTTTCGACTCTCTAATAAATGAGCCGGGTTGAGTTGGCTCACTAAGTGACCAACCCGTGGTGGGCTAGGCTGGGTTGGGTCCGGTGGCCCGTTTTGACAGCACTAACTATATTGTTAACGTTTTAACGCTGTAAGAAAAAATGACCAACTTAAACCGTCTTTACAAAATATAAGATAACTATGAACACCTAAAAAATGAGATAGGATCATTTAAAAAAAAAAGGATCTAAATTCTTTTACATATCAAAATATTGTACTTTAATATTTTTGTTTCAATAATTTAACACGTGAATATTAATTAAAAAATATATTTAAAACAAAAAATTAACGTAATTAAATTAAAATAATTATATTTATTTATTTTTAACTGTTAAAAATTTAAATAAATTAAAATTTCATATCTCATTAATATTTAAAAACTAAAAATATATTTAACTTAATAATAACATTAATTTTAATTATATTTTATTTTATATTAATTTTAAATAATTATATTTTATGTTATAACAATTTTAATCATATAATTATAATTCTACATTTTGATTCAATAATTCAATGTTTTACTTTAGTAGTTTTATCTCCAATAAAAGAAACTCTATCTTTCTCTTCAAGTCCATCGATTTATTTTCCATAAAACCAATCCATGTCTCCTTTACTTGTGTGACAAGGACTGTCATGTCATAGAGTGGACCACCTGCTATCCTTTTCAATGCTCGTTATAATAAATAAGTTAAAATATTGTTTATAATAAAAAGTATTATTTAATTAATAAATGTTTGAATTATATACATAGAAAGATAGTGGCAGAAAGAGTTAGCATACGTAAAATTTAATCAATTCAATTTAAAAAATAGGTTTAATAATTTAGAATGTGTCTATAGGGTTTTCTCAATTAGGTCTTTGTTTTTAAAATGTCTTAATTAAATCTTTGAATATGAAAAATTAAATCAATTAAGGACTTGTCATTAAATTGGGTGGATGACGTTAAAATTGAGTGTGCATGCCACGGTGACTTGAGTGATGTGGCAGTGTATTGTAGTGTATGCTGAGCGGATTTGGATTTGTGTCATTTTGGAAATAAATTTTATTGTAATTGAAACACAACGTTTAAGAAAAACCCAACGTTTTAAATGAAAATGAAATTAAAAACACAACGTTGGAAATAATTTGGGGAAAATTGGGAAATTAGAAGGGATTTAAAACCCTAAATTGGAAGACAGGAATAGGTGTGCCTGAGGAGAGCGAGGTTGGTCTTGGTGGAGCTTGTGGTGGTTGTTGGTGGAGGTTGTTTTTGTGCGACGCAGGTGGGTGCTGAATGCGAAGTTGTTCGAAGACGATGTCGAAGGACCATTCTCATTGTTCGTCGACTTGTAATGTATGGTGAAAGGAGAATCCTATTTTTTGTTTACCCATTTGCCACTGTGGAGAGAGATGTGCGTTGAAAACTACTAAAACTATCAAGAATCGTGGGAAGCAATTTTGGGGATGCTCGTGGAACTGTTTATGAGAATACGTTTGTGTTTTGACAGAGTGGTATTGAAGATGATGGTTGCAACTTCTTTAAATGGTGCGGTGATGTTGCGGAGCACGAAATGGAGACCTGCTTGAAGAGTGAAGGAATCAAACAAAGTATGCTGAACAGTGAATAGTTGGATAGTAATAAGAAAATTTTAGTTAAGTTACAGAAATGTGTGTTCAGTGTTGAAAAGTGGATGAAGTTGTTGATAATTTTGGTTGGTGAACACATTTTTAGTTTCAATGATAATGAGAATGGGATAATTTGTTGTAGGTTTGTTGTATCTTTATTCCATTTTAATGAAAATGAGAGTTTTTTGGAATCTGACATGACTAAAGAGATCTTTTAGTAGTGTATCACTTGTGATTAAGAATGTGATTTTTGACTGGTAAACAAGTTGAAAATTAGGTGTCTATGTTCTACCAAAGTTTGAGAAGGTGAGTGGGTCAATCGGGGAATGGTAAGAAATTAATCAGAGAAGGCAAAATTATTAACCCATAAACTGTGGTGTAAAGGTCAATTGGAAATCTTCCATGATTTTTATTTTCTTTTCCAACTGTATAGTGTCTAAAGTTGTACAATGTCTAAAGTTCACAAGCTTCATAGTGCATAAGGGGCTCCACCTAAGCTTAACTGGGAAACTTTTGGTGGAGATTTTCTATAGACCCACTCTTTATCCAAACCACTGAAACAGTTTCAATCTGTATCTTTTGTTTCGAAACCGTCGCACAAAAACAACCTCCACCAACAACCTCCACAAGCTCCACCAAGACCAATCTCGCTCTCCTCAGGCACACCTATTCATGTCTTCTAATTTAAGGTTTTAAATCCCTTCTGATTTTCCAATTTTCCCCAAATTATTCCAACGTTGCGTTTTTAATTCATTTTTATTTAAAAGGTTGGGGTTTTCTTAAACGTTGCGTTTAATTTCAATAAAATTTATTTCTAAAATGACACAAATTCAACTCAGCTCAGCATACACTACAATACACTACCACATCACTGAAGTCACAGTGCCACACACACTTAATTTTAAGCCATCCACCCAATTTAAAGACAAACACTTAATTGATTCAATTTTTCATGAAACTTAACTGAAAGATTTTAAAAAACGAAAACTTGATAAAACCTACATAAATTTCACATTCTAAATTATTAAACCTAAAAAATATATATGTTTGATTTTATATTTTCTCAAACAATACTGTTGAGCGTTGAGAACCACTGAAAACAAAAATAATACCATATGTTATTGATTATTTATTCAATTGTCTGAAACACTGATGAACCAGACAAAACCTGTCAATCTATCTTTATCAGCTTTTTGGAGTGGATAAGTCCTCCTCCAATAATGTCGTTTCAGTTATATAAAAGTTACTTAAACATCGATATGAAATAGCGTGGATAGCGTGGATAATAGCGTGGATATAATAAATGATAATCTTTTTATATTTAAAAAATTGCAAGCTGAACTTTATATTACGTTTTTTTTTCTCAAAAGATTGTCAAACTGAAAAATAAAAATAAATATTATGAATGAGAGATTAACTTTAATCATTATAAGTAAAAGATAATTTTAGTAATAGTTAACAAATATTATAATCATCATACTTATATTCCATTTGTTATGATGGCAGGTCATCATGAGTGTAGAGCTTCTTAGAGGAAGAAAAATCTAGAAAAAAAATGATGAATATTTAATGATAATAACAAAATTATTAATGAATTCAATAAAAAATTTAAGATAATAATAGATTTATGAGTTTTTTATGAGGTTTTTTTTATCATATTTACATTTTTTAAAAGGAAACACACAAAAATATAATATTAAAAGAAGGAAAAGACAGTGATGATTTTTTGTTTTAATTCGTTGTACAGATAAATTATCTACGACAACAAGACTATAGAATATTCGAGATTAATAATCTAGTGAACTCGGATTTTTATAGAAATTTTTAACACTGTTTTTAAATCTTTAATACGCAATGTTGGTAATTAATTACATTAAAATCGAAATTGTGATAATTTATAACTATTTTACTCTTATCGCCAAAGACAGACCGACACCCCTGACAGGGCCATTTTTTTCATCTTCATCAAATTCAGGCACGTGATTCTGTCGGATTTCCGACAGAAGTATACAAGACAGAGAATTTACCATTTTAACAACAAGTATCTTATATATTTTATTAAATAATTTTCTTATATTAAAATTTTGAGAGAAAATATATTACAAAGATATTTCTAAAGGTTATTTGTTAGCTTTTTTGCGATGAAGGTTGAGACCTAATATATCGATGAACTGAAGGATCTTTAAAAAATATTTTTAAATGTTAATATTGATAAAAACTTTAAACATATAAAATATATTAAATTAAAAAAAATTATTGGAAAATAAAGCTCCGCTACCGTATAAAACATGAGTAAATGACGTGGAATTGGTGCACGGGGTGGGTGGTGCATAATTTGTTTTGTTTGGTCTCATCAGTCGTCCTTTTCTATCAATTGTTGTTATGGGTTTGGTATTACGTGGGGCCGCTGTATCTGGGATGTTTTCTATCAGTTATTTTCTTTTCCTTTTCCTTTTCTTTTTCACACACATACTGCTATTGTAATTATTATAAAAACTACATTATGACTGGAGTATTTAGATTGATTATTAAATAGTTGATGTAATAAAATTTGGGTAAATTTTGAATTACATTTCATTTCTCAATTTAATAGGAGTAAAATGATTTTTTAATATATCGTTAATCTGAGATATAACCTTTTTCTCCACAATTTATAACAATTTTTTATTTAATTATATACTTTTAAAACTTATTTGTGTTATTAAAATTTTATTTTATAAATTGTTTTGACTAATATAACATCTATCTTAACATGTCTAAATTTTTTTATTATTTTAATTGTGAAATAACTTATTTGTTTTATTAGTATAAATCAATATTAGTAAAAGATACTTTTTTTAGCTGTAAAAATTGTATCTTAAACTTAATTATTATTATTTTGATAATATTGTAAGATCTAGAAAATATCTAAAATAGTAATGGTCTTAAAATAAAAAATATTTAATTATTTTATTATTAAATTATATTATAAATAAAAGTTTTTATTATTTGATTTTTATTTTATAAGATCATTATTTCTCTAAAATACATTTTATAATTTGTCTGTGTTTTCTCTCTGGATTATGACTTCATTTTTTCTGTTTGAAAATAGAAGTTTGATATATTGGATTCTTAATATTAAAGTCTGCCATCTGATTAGAAGAATAAAGCCTATAGGTGTATCTGCAGAAACATATCTACAAATAGGAACACAAAATTTAATTTAAATAAAAATTTCATAAAGTTAACGGGGTTAGGGACCTCTAGGTCTACTTCTATGTATACTTAACAAAAGTGAATGTAATTTTTTTTAAACATCGCAAACCTTCATATAATTCTTTTGATAAAAACTTCAAACCTATACATACAATTATCTTTTGGAAAAATTGTAAACTTTCTAATTGCAAACTTAAATATCTCATTCACTAAACAGACTTAATTAATTATAATAACAAAGTTTAAATTCATTATTAAAGTTTATAATACCTTCCTTTTTTTGTTCATATAACTGGTGGAAGAATGAGTTTTTATAACGATTATATTATAACGTAATTACATATATTAGTTATAATATTTGATGTGGTGGGAAACTTATAAATAATTTAAAATATATTATGCCTATTATGAAAAACCGATTATAATATCTCTTTGACCATCCTGACTCCGTCAATGGACCGATCACTCTGAAGCATCTTCACACATATCTTCACGCAGAAACCCTAATTGGCAGGCCACCATAACAAAACCACATCTTCATTCAACATTTCCTCTCTCGTGAGAAACACTCTCATTCACTCATTTCACTCCCGCGAGCATCAGAAGGTTCCCATTCCCTCTCGAAAGTTTCTCTTTCAAGATTTTTTAAGCCGTAAGCCTCCATTTCTCTTCACATATCTGCATTCTCGTTTCACTGATCATCCAACGACATATACTGCTAGGGTTTCTTACATACCTTCATCTTTTTTGCCTTTATCTTCGATTCCACCGATTGAAATATCATTTTCCACATTTTCCACCAATTATAATCACATTCTACGGATTATAATTTCTTTACACCGATTAAACATTGATTTACACCGATCAATCGGTCAGTTTAAGGTTTCTACTCCATCTTAGGGTTTTTTGCATCGAATCCTAATCGGCTTTTCCTCAGGTCGTCTTCCATCAACTCGTTGCTTCGAAGTTGTTGTCGGGGTGGATGGCTTGCTTTGCAGTGGTGTCGAGGCAGTGTGACATTGTTATAAGGTACGTGAATTTTTTATGGCTTTTTATTTCTAATTCCTTCACGTTGATTGCATCTTCTGTTAATTTTTGCTTTTGGAGTGATGTTTTAGGCTCGGAGTTCAAAATCAAACACGTTAGAGCTCTATTTCCGTCCAGAAGACACGTATTCGTACGTATTCGTACCCTGCATTTGGGGAGCTACGTCCCACCAAAACTCTGCTTCTCAAAATTTCGAAGAGAAAGTCTCCCAGTGTTCGTGAAGCCGAAGAAGCTCCGGAATGAAAAATTGGGAGCAAGAAAATCGACCGGAAGGTGAGCGGAAGCAAGAGAAAAGTCTTTGTGCTGACATCGTTGCTCGAGTTACTGAAGCTTATTTTTTTTTTTTACGGTTAGGCACTTGGAAGTGTGTCTTTTTTTCTTTAATAGATTTAATTAAATTAGATTTATGCAACTTCTTAAACGAGTTATGCGGTTGATTTCATTTTTGTATTTTAAAAAAATATAAAGGGATGGCGGACTACCAGCATGTGATTCCAGTCCATGTTGATGTTGCCAGGAGGAAGAAGCGTAATTGGTCAGAGCCAGAAGAACCGCTTTTTGGTGAATATTTTGTTTCAATGTTTCTGTTACTTCAACATAATGTTTGTGGTGTGTTTAATGGCAGTTATTAAAAGTTAGTGGCTTGTGTTGTGTTCTGTCATAGATAAAGGTGGTTTCATGGATCCGGATCATGAGGATGTTATGATTATAGTGCCTCCAATTTTTTCTCCAACAGATGTGCCAGAAAATTTAGTGTAAGTTTCTCTGAAATTTCTTGTTTAGTGATCAGATACTTAATTTAAGAGAGAAGTCAGGGAACAACATGCAATACCATAATTGTTCAAAATACAATGAAAATGACCTGGACATTATTATCAATCTTCATGATGAGGAAAGCTCTAGAGATTGGCTTGAGAGGATATTTATTGTGTTATCTGTTATTCTTTTTTGTTTTAGCTCTTCTAGTTCATTTCTAGTTTTCAGGATTAGTTTGTTTAAAATTATTTTGTCATCTTGTGTACATTTATAGTCTTTGTGGTACCTTTCAGCGAGGCTGTATTTCTTGCCAATTTTTATCTGTATGTTCTGTAAAAATTTTCCGCAGTTTGGGGTCTTTGAAGAATATGACACACTAGATTCTTAAAATGAATGTATTTAATATATTCATTTCTCGTGTCTTTTCTCTCCACTGATGGAATGAGAGTTGGTAAGTTCTCAGTTATACTTGGTTTTCCTTTTAGTTGCCTGCATCATAAGTTTCTTATTGTAACTTTTGTTAGTTACCCTTGTAAAGATTTGACTGGCTATTTTATCTTGTGTTAACTTTATGTTGAAGCGACTTAGTCCTTTTCTTATTTCAGCTTGAGACCAGCTGCCATGCCGAGCTCAAAAGAGAAACAAGAGGAAGTTGTACAAAAACAACATTTCGAGGTAAGTATAATTCAGATAAATTTCTTAATAGGATATAGGCATAAAATTTAATCATTTTCGTAGGTAGGAGTATATCAGTTATATTTGGTAAGTGTTGATGACTTGTCTGAGTCTCTTTGACACTATTTTACTAACATCATCTATTTCTTATAAAATAGAAAGTGTCATTTGACAAAGTATTTGACAGTATCTGTAATGTCTCTTTCTTGGGTAGAGAAAATTGTAATTCTTTGTTAGTTTCACACCATAAACATTCTTTTGTGAACAACTAGATATTGATGAGTGTTTTTGCAGGAACAAGCAAAATTGAGAATGATGAAGGAGAAAGGTTTTGATAAAGCAGATATGTTCTAGAACAATGTTTGGGGAAAACAAAAAGACTTAAGTTCAGGTACTAGACATGAAATTACATATATTAGTGGATATTATATATATTTCTTATCTACCACTGCTTTCCTTTTTCAGTTGAATTGTTTCAGAACTTTATTTCAGAAATTCCTTATTAGTGGATGGAAATTTGCAGCTTCTAACCTTACTAGCTAGTAGCTATTAACAACTTCACACTGTCAATCAATCAGAAAACTTTCTAAATGAAACATTAAAGTGGTTATTAAAAAATTAAACATCTTTAACACTGGCAATCTATGAATTGATGACAGGTGAAGAAACATAAACATTATTATTGGATTCAAACTAAATTCAATTTCTCAATACTATTATGAAGGTTATATTGTTCAAGACAGTTACAGTCTTGAAAATGTTAACCATTATGCAGAGGAGGAAATCAAAGAAAGAGCAAAGAGGGCTGCTGCAACACTTTATGCTGCATTGTATATGCTGCAACACTAATTAAAGTAAAATTAATACTAGTGGATGATTTTACAGGTCAAAATGAATACTTTTTTGGTAAATTTGTTCAAGAAAGACACTATGTTTTTTAGTTAAGCAATGCAATTTCTTTTTCTTCATTTTGTTACTAATTAAAGTAAAAAGCTTGAAATGGACCAAGATTATTCTGTTGAACCTTATTATTATTCAGCATATTATTGCATGAATAAAAAGCTTGAAATCCAATCAAAAGGATCTATTCTGTTATGTTATATCCCTATGCTACAATTTTTATACAAAGTCCAAAGTAACACTTTTTGCTTTTGAATATTGCATGAATCATCTGATATTCTGCTCTGTTTGCATCAATGCTTAATGGTCTTGTTAAATTTTTATTATAACCACTTATTAGTTATGAACCTGTTTGGAACAATGCAAATATCTTTATCTCATTTATTGTTTAGTTTGGAACATCTTACTAAGTTTGCATATCATGCTCTGCTTTTGGCCTTTTTATCTCTAAAATTTTCAGTGGCATATCAAGTTCTCTTCTCTATCACATGCATTGTATAAAAGGTTTTTTTTTTTATTGGAAGACTTTTAGGAGTAGATCAAAGACCGGTTTTAGAAGCTATCTCCTTTAATATTTTTAATATAAATTGCCAGTGTTTTGTTTAGCAGACAAAGCAACAATAAAAATCACAGCTCTATGAAGAAATGAATTAACCCAACTAATTTTATATTATTGATTGCTTGTTAATTGGTCTTTTACTGATGAAAAATCCTTTCATGGCTTTTCTGTGGCTGTGGCCAATTTCCTGAACCTGAAGTTACCTGTGTTTTGGCAGGTTTGAATGTTCATGTTGTTTCTCCATGGCAAAAATCGTGCCCAAGTTCAAGGGGAAACTGGTGATGGGTGCAAATGGGCGCACCAATCCTTTGGTGTGGCTGGTGGCTATTATCTGCACCGTGATAGAGTGCCTGTGATAAGTGTGAACAATGCTCACCTTGACCTTCTTAGAAATGACTATGCTGGTTTGCTCCAAACCCAACTCACCATTGTTGTGACCCCAAAGAATGGGAATGCCAGGGCTCATGCAACCTTCTCTGATATCACCTTCAACATCAACTACCAAGGGCATGACATAGCTATTCTTGTTGCAGACCCTTTGAGGTGCCAAAGAACAGCTCAGAGGACCTCAGCTACGTTGTTCAGTCATCATCCATATGCTTGAGTCCTGATCAGATGGAACAAGTGGGTAATGTGTGGAAAAAGAATGAGATTGAGTTTTGCACATATTTTCTTCCCTTTCTGTAGTCTCTCTGTACCTCTTTTTTCATATTTGCTTCACTTAGTAACAAATGTAGATTTTCAAGTAATGAAATTCTGAATATTTGCTTTACTTTTGTTAAAATTCCACTCATTGGGATATGTTGATTATTGGGCATTTAGTGTATTTTCCATTGTTGTATGGCTTTTGTTTTTCTTTTCTTTTTGTGATACTGTACTATTTGATTAATTAATATTTTTTGAATAATTTTTTTTTCAAAAAAAAAAAACACATTATAACGTACTAAGAAATATATACGTTATAATATATCACATATTATAATGTACAAACTTTTTTATATGTTATAATACCTTTCGCCCTATTATAACAAACAAATGGAAATTCGTCATAATAAACTGTGCATATTATAATAGACTTTAGAAACTACGTTATAATATGTTCGACATATTATCACGTAAATTTTTGATACGTTATAAAATGTGCAGACTTACTATATCGTCCAGAACTATATCTTCAGAAACTATGTTATAAAAAGTCATTTTTCTACTAGAAAATGACAAGTGTATCTGTCTAGTAATAAATATCATTTTATTGTAAGAAACTTATATAACACTTGACAATACTTATTTAATAACTCAATTAGATCTTAAAGTTTATAAAAAACAATTTTGTATCTTTATTAAACAATTAATGTGTAATAAAAAAATAATATTTATAATTGTCAAGATTAAATTTCATCCATTTCAGTCTCATGCATTCACAAACATCTCAATTCCATCTTCAAGTCAAAATCAACTCACCAACATATTCAAATCTTATTCCTAGAAACTTTGAGCATATGATCACTCACCAAGTTTCAATTACTTGAATCCACAACAAGTGAAATTATACATTAATGTCAAGAGTCTATGATTATTATGAATCAAGTTATATTCCTAGATACAAGCATCCATTAAATATTCAATTTCAACTCTTGATTCTAAAAATATTTTACAAAATCGAAAGAATCACAAACAAGCATGTAAACAATCCACATCAAACATTAAGCATGAAAATCAAATACTAACTTGAATTAGAAAAAAAAACACACATATTCAATGTGTTATCCACAAGTAAAAAAATGGTTTTTTAACTCGTACCATAGGCTTTGGTTTTGTAAAAACTGAAGCATATAAAAATGCGGTGGCATTTTTGTAGTTATGGCAAACTTATATGCCTCAATTGCTTGGGAACAGAGGCAATAGGACCGGTCGGCTTTGGATCTGCTATGAACCGAGGCAGTAGTCGAACGTTCCAAGTTATTTTGTCCACTAATATACCTCGATTGTCTGGGGACAGAGGCAATAGGACCGTTCGGCTTCGGTTATGCTATGAACAGAGCAGTAACCGAATGTTCCAAGTTCATTTTTTCCACTAATATGTCTCGATTGTCTGGGACAGAGGCAATAGGACCATTCAACTTCGGTCCTGCTACGAACTGAAGCACTATGCCTTGTTAGACAGGTGACCTTTTTTGGAACAGAACGACCCAAGCACATTTTGTCCACTAATATGCCTTAGTTTTCTGGGGACAGAGGCAATAGGCCCGTTCAACTTCGGTTCTGCTATAACCAAAGTAGTATGTCCTCCTTATATGCCTCGGTTTAAGCGCGAAGCGAGGCCTTATAGTCCCGTACGACTTCGGTTTTTTACTTAACCGAGGTAATAGCCCCTGTGCAAGTTCAAATTCAAAACCCTAAACGAAAACGCATTTTCTCGCACGTTGTTCTTCTTCTTCTCTTTCGCCCCTCCTAGTCGTGCATCCAACCCTGCTAGAGGCTTCCTTTCTCTTCTCTGTTCTGATTTGTCTTGCTTCAAGTCATGCATGCATCCAACCTAGCCTAGAGTTCTTCATCTCGCGCGAACAACCTAGGGTTCTTGTTCTTCTTCTCTTCGTTCTGATTTATTCTCTACAGGAGTGGTGGTGGGAGCACGATGTCCTCATTCTTCTAGTGATTTGGATTTTGCATGGGCGACGACGCGACTAGGGTGTAACATGGATGCAACAAGGACACTGCGATAACAGCGAAAGAACGACAACGACACAGCTAAGACTTGATGAGAGCTCGAACAATTCGGTTCACTATACGAGCCGTTCGATTCAATACGAACCAAGGACTTAAATAAAAATAATAAATAAAACACATTACTGCCTCAGTTATTATTATTTTTTAATAAAAAGGCAAAAAAATTGCTTATGACTGATCTTAGAATCAAATAAAGAATTGTATAGATTCAAATTAAACAATTTCACAACAATTAAGATAACATTTCAGATAAGGTAAATAACAATTACTCAATATTTTGGCATCATCAAGTTGAAGTTACTAGTATCTCTCCTCCTTTTGCTGACAATATTCATGACAGAGAATACTAGAAGGAGGAAGTGTCGTTCCATCTATTACCAAAAATAAAGATAACACATGGGAGAAGGTAATTAACAGTTGTTCTGCCTTGTTAAATGGAAAGAGACAGTTTAATACAAAAACACAGACATCAACCATGAGTCGATCATTTGAGACATGAATGATGGAGCAATTACTAGACTGTGTAACCCCCATCTGCAACTATAACCTGTCCAGTGATGTATGATGCAGCCGGAAGGCAAAGAAAAGCTACCAATGCTGATATCTCCTTAGGCTCACCCATACGACCAGCAAATGTTTTAGACGCTGCCTCAATACCAACCTTGTATCCTTCATCCGAAGAATCCTGTTGGACCAATCATTGTTGATTCAACATAGGCCATGTCAAATAGTTAAAACATGTTTCGAAATTGTTAATCAACCTTGATTATATATGCCTTCTCAATAACAAACTTGAATGCAAAAAACGCATATGTACCATGAAAGACTTCGAAAGAACAGTCATCACAGCTCCAGATGCCACAGCATTCGCACGGATATTATCCTTTGCCCATTCGAGTGCTATGTTTCTGGTGAATTGATTCATAGCTCCTGGGAGAAATGAATTATGTATACTCAGATAGATGGTCTCACTCTCAAATTTCATATTGCATAGATTCAGATCCCAGTTATGGAAATGAAGAAAATGAAAACATACCTTTAGAAGCTGCATAAACAGAAAGAACGGGAACAACTTTTACAGCTGCAGCGGACGAAATAAACACTATACTTCCGTAGCCAGATTGTTTTAGAAAAGGGTGTGCAAGTTGACACAAATGATAAGAAGACTCAAAGTTGGTGCCCATCACGGTTGATATATCTTCGGCAGTGTATTCTAGTATTTTCTTTGATATACATATGCCAGCATTGTTCACCTGAAACATAAGAGGAACAGATTAAGAGTAATAGTAACTTTTCAATTCATTCACAAGAGGATCATATTAAGCATAGAATTTTACTTGAGTTTTCCCTGGAAAGTTGGAGCCAACAGTTTCCATCAATCTTTTACGTTGTTCAAGATATAGCAAATCACATACTGAACTGTCACATTAAGGGTCTGTTTACTTAGAGGTGAACGGGGAGATGATTTGGGGGAGAGTGATTGAGTGGATTTGAGGATGATTTTTTGTGTGTTTATTTGAGTGGATTTGAAGGTAATTGAGAATGGATTTAGAGGTAAAGTTTGTGAGAATTAATATAGGATTTGATTGATGTGACAGTTTTAAAAAAATTGTTTAATTGGTAGAAATTAAAGATTACCAAAATACCTCTGAATATTAAAGTAATATAAAATGATATTTGTTAATATTATATTTAATTGTAAAAATGTTTATTAAGAGTAAAAAATTAAAAATAATTATTAAAATTATTTTTTAAAAAAGTAATTAAATTATAATTTAGTAAAATTAATTATTATCATATCTATGCAAAATTAGGATAATTTATTTATTTTTTTACACTATTTTATATATTTTTAATGTGTTATACATTAGGGTGATTTTTTGTTTTAGTTTTTTAAAATTAAAATGAATGGGAAATTAAAAAAATTCAATAAAAATATATTATACCTTTTTAAGAAAAACCGTGAAATATATATATATATATATATATATATATATATAATAATAATAATAATAATAATATAATATAATATAAAGATAATTGATATAGAAAAGGAGAAATGGAAAAAAAATATTATAAAAAATGTTGAAGATTATCGAATAAAAATACAATTGAAATAAAAAATATATTTCACTGAAACCATATATTAGAATCTAAATTTTAGAAGCAATTTAATAATTCAAATTAAATGCATTTTATAGTTTATAATAATCAATTACAAATAGAAGAATAATAATTAATATGGAAGAATAAAAGAAAGATTAAAAAGAGAATATAAAATTGTTGCTTAAATTATATGCATCTTCTTTTCAACATGATCAAACACAATAACATTATCATAAAGGCCGAGATGAATATTAGGAAGGTTTCTGTCATCTATTGCGGCATTAAAAAATGGAAGCTTCTTCTTTTCTACACAGCGCATTGTATCACAAGAGAATACCCTACCCAACCACCGCAAAACGTCTCAGGAAGTTCATCAATGAGTTTAGGCCTCCACTTCTCCATGATTCTTCGAGGAACCACCATTGGATCCTCTGTAATTTCCTCACTCCTGTGCCCTTCCATGTGGTCCATAACAGTAACCACATTCTCTTTCGCCACAATCTCCATACACGGTTGTGCTCCCACCACACTGTACCGCCCAATGCTAGAAAATTGGTCGGGCTCCACCGATTCAAAGAAAAAACTAGGAGCATCTCTCGTCCTCCTTAACGAGACACCGGTAAGCTAGCACTGGAGTGAGGTGATCCGAGAATATGCAACGGTATAGAGGAATAACCCGTTGTAACCGAATACCATGAACCGTAAAACAAGCTACCTTTCCACTAACGTTGTAGCGTATCAGAGTAAAATCAAGTGTAACCGGATACACCACCATTCCTCTCACGTTGCAGCTTGCATGCTTCCACAGATTTGAACTTCTGCAACCCAAAACGCCACGCTCTCCATCTTCAACTCTTCTTCATGGTTGAAGCTGAAGTTCCCTATCATCAACGCATCTTCATTATTCACGATCAGCACAGACCATTATGCACGCTGAATACCCATACTGGATTCGAATACCCTACATGATTTTAACTTTTTCTCAGCTTAACAAAGGAAATTCGCGTTAATTAACTGCTAATCTTCGCAGAAGTGCGGGTGATAGAAAAAGGTGATATCCCGCGATTCTTTTCAATCACTCGCTCGCTAATCAGCTGAAATGAACACGATTTTCTCTTATATTCATAGCTCGCAATAGCACGTGAACAGTGTATCACTCTCAAGTGAACACAGCCTAAGTCCCTTGCTTTTCCACTGCTCCAAGCATGTATCAATGTCTTCTTGGCTACGAGAACACATATGAACAGCAGCCCCAAATTCTGCCAATTCTTCAACAATGGCATGTCTAAATGAAAAATAAAAAAAGAATTAATGGAGTGAGTGAAAGCAAATTAAGTCACAGATATACTCCATTTAATTAGATATATGGTTCATGTAAGAGCTATAAGAAACAAAACCCAAGGCCTCGAGTTCCTCCTGTGACTAGAGCAGTCATCCCATGCAGTGACCATCTTTTGTCTTTTAAGCTCAACTTGGTTTCAGCCATTATTTTGGTTGGAACGAGCTCCTAGCAAAAGAAAAATCTATTAATATTTTAAGGTTGTGAAAGAAAAATGGATAGGATAAGGAAATTATGGAAATAGTAGCATGTAGTGTTGGAATTTACGATTGACAGATTAACAATTAATGAACAATAAACTCTTAATATGAACCGTTTTCAATACTTCTTACATGAGTAAAACGAAAGTGTATCTAAAGGATTAAACACTAGGAACAATTAATAAGTAACTTGAATTAGTCTCTGATATTTGTAGAACACCTTAGGTTTCCTCTATATTTTCTCTCTTGACGAGGATAGAGAGAAAGGAATAGGAATGGTACGACATGCCATGACCCTTTAAGTAACCTCTGTCGGTTACTTCTTTTTAGTTTCAGTAATTATAGTTCGCCCCCTTCAAATTAAAATTATTGTTGGTCTCTACAGAATATACTTTTCATGAGAAATATGTTGAGATTGTTGACAACACAATATCTATATCACTCTGGTTTTTGATGATGACAACGCATTGCTCAATAACACACTTATGTTGTTGATGTTTTACATGTTCTTATGCTGATTGTTCGATATATCTGTTGAACATGTTTATGTGCTATATTGCTATGTGAATGCATACATATTAAACTTGTACTTGTTACATCATTTCTGGATGCATTGCACATGTTTTAATGAAGCAATTGACCGTCATATTCCTATCTCTAGGCAATATTTCATAATCAAGAGAATTCTTCTCAGTTCTAGATTTCCCTGTACGTTCCCATATCGACAAAATCAATGATCATGACACTGAATGAGTTAAACAATGCAAGCTCTCACCTTAGAGAAGAAAACCCAAAACTATTGATAACACAAGTATATGAATAAAATAAGAACTTCGATATAAGAGAGTTTAGAGGTTACATCTTTTCCAATAACAAATGAGATTAGTTCTCCATCGTCATGAAGAAGCTAGGTGTACAATGGAATGAAAGAGATAGAAACCCTAGAAAGAGAAAATAAGAGTTGTCAATTCCCCAAATCTGCCCCCAAAGAGGTGAAAAGTGTGTTTCTGTGCCTAAGCCATCAAAAGTTACATTCTCTAGGGTGTCTAGGTCTTTAAATAGGACATAAAAATAACAGAAAACAGGTCCAAACCCAAACAGATCATAAAAATCGCAGAAAATATATCAAATCACGATCTGGTTGACTTTTTCTAGATTCTGGTTGACTTTTATGCACTCTAGTTGACTGGTTGACTTTTCTGGTTGATTGGTTGACTTTTCTGCATTCTGTTTGACTTTTCTGCACTCCAGCTCCTTGATACTTCAACCTTTCTTTCAAATCATTCCAACAACCTACAAAATCAAGGGAATTTAGTGATAAAATCATAAAGTATAACCCCAACTCTCTTATTCACAAAACTAAAGCAAAATCATGAGTCCAAGCTAGTTTCTAAGTCAAAAATGGTGCATTAAATATTGAAATTAAGTACCAAAATTACGGTTTTTGAACCGTTATCATTATTCCACATGGATCACATTGAATTTAATGCACAATGCCAACCGAGGGTTTATTAAACCAAACAAAAACATAAGAAAAGCATAATAACACGAAATATAGGAAAAATATGAAAATATAACCACGAAAAGTATATACTACAATTTCAAACAGAGTTCAAACATAGAAAAAAAACTAAAATATATTAAAATATTACATTAATTTAAGAAAAATAAACTAAAATGGACTCTTCTTCCTAATCTGAGTCCAATATCTCCATAGACTCATCTTTTGTTGTGTCCTCTTCATCATCAGATTCACTTGTTGTGGTTTCAACTAAACTGTCTTCATGTAATTTGTTGTGAATCATGATCAAAGAATTTTCAACATTTGAAATTCTTGTTGAAAGCCTTCGAAATTGATCCCTAACAAATCTTTCAAACTTAGTGTGTGGAGTGAAGGTAGGAGGAGTTTTGTCACATCCTTGAACACCCAACCATCTTTTGTTTTCTTTAGACCATTAAAGGTCAATGCCGCTTTTCCTATTTCATTTGGTTTGGTGCATCCATTTTTTTTCACCAGTAAGATCAACTTGATGATGCTTCAATACACTGATGATAAAAACACCATATCGCAGATTATGTCCATGCCTACTTGCAATTTCAATCATGTGCTCACTCATAACAGTAACCCAGTTGGTTGGTATCCATGTTTTTATGGCATGAACCAAAAATAAATCTTCAGTAGTTAGACGATCACGTATATATCTTCTAGGTAGTATTACCCAAGTAAGTACAAAAGCACACAATTTTTCTTCCATTTTCAAACCATCAAGTAGATACGGCTTGTATACCTTTAGTCCATTTGGATTTCTCAAAAATTCCTTATAAATCTTCTTCTTGTTGGTCAATTGGTTGAGTTCAGAATTTCTTTAATGAGACCTGAAGCCTTGTGCTTTGAGACCAGTAAAAGATAGCCATATTTCATCATCAATTTTAATATTGATGTTAGCGGAATGACAAGTGTACCATATCGTTTCAAGTAATAAAAATGGTATAACCCATTATCGTTCTTCCCATGAGACTCGAAAGGCCTTATCGTTTGTGTGAATCAAAATCGTAAGACTTATGAAAGAAAAATTAATAATTGTCGTGGATGCAAGAGCAGAAAAGAAACATGCAATGAGTGACTCAGTTGACGAGAAAAGAGTATCAATAAATGGAGTTGTTGGGGGTTTACAATTTCATCTAATCCGCTCTCTCTTATTTACTCCTCTTGTTTAAATTGCTTTATTATCTAATTGTTATGCAAACTTTCTTGGCCTCCCCTTAACCCGATCCCTTGGCGAAAAGGGCCTATTACTAATTACCGGCTTGCTATCCCTAGCCTCCCCTAGCAACTAGCAACGCATTACAAACAGAACCAGAAACAATTGGTCGTCCTACCCCCCTATCCCTAGGTGGTATTGCTTAACCAAGGAATTACTCACCAGTTCATGACATTACTGTACGTCCCCGTATCAATAAAGGCAAATAACAGTTACCGAATGAGTTAAACGATAAAAGCTTTAAGCACAGATGAGAACCCAACAATTGATAATAAACGCATATGAAAATCATATAATTAAACAAGAGTTTCAATAAAAGAGAGTATAAAAAGATTACATTGTTCCCCTAACAACAAAAGGGTTTAGTTCACCATTGTCATAGTGAACCAAGATGAAAATAATGGAAGATATGGAAAGCAAACCCTAGAAAAGATGAAAAGGAGCCTAAGCATCCAAGAGATCCTCTCCAGAGAGTGAAAAGTAGGTCTGGCCGCTCTCTTCTGTCAAAAGAATGAATAGGAAATCGTAACAAGGCTATTTGTAATTGAGGAGCGCAACAGAAAACAGGCCCAAGCCCATCTGACAACCGTCCGACGTCACACTTTGCAGCCCAGCGGTTCACCCTAAATCGCGCCACTGCCAGCGGTAGGGGTTTACTGCCGACGGTTTCCCTTGTGCCGCAAAACTGCCCGGCGTCAGCGGTCTGCCGCCCGGCGTCCTCTGCTGGTGTCTTCTCCTCCCGTCGGACCGCCCGGCGCTAGGGGTCTGCAGCCGGGTTGTTCCTAGACTCTTCTTATCTTCAATTTTCTTCATTTTCCTTGAGTCTAAGACCTTCATTTTCATCCCCAATCTTCACTTTCCTCAGATTTGCTGCAAAACAATGCAAAACAAGCATAATATCGCTAAAAACAGCTTTTGACTCTCAACTGACTCATTTATTGAGTTTTACTTGATTCTAAGCTCATTCTAAGCAGTAAAGGGTGTAATTTAGTCCAAAATAGCATGTGAAAATAACGGTTTTTCAACCGTTATCACAACCCAAAATTTAGAAATTTGCTTGTCCTCAAGCAAAACAAAACAAAACTATAAACAAACAAAACTTGGCTTTCTATACTTTCATCCAATGATTCAACCTTCGTAAAGTACATGATAAGACCTACTCAATTTCAAATCATCAGTGAAATCAAATCAAGATGCATGTATGTTCTCTACTTAATTTAGCTCACACTTTCGTCGACAGATGTCACACATTATGAATGATCAGTCCACTAAGCAAAAATGCAATCATGAAATTTAGAATTTCTCACCAAGCAAGTGTTTCACTCAATTACTCAAGTGTTTAGGGTAGCACTCCACTCTTTATTATTCACAAGTTGCATGAAATAAAATTGCCATTCATCTTAAACAATCAACATCTTCACATGCAAATGCCATCAAAAGGACTTTTCCAAGGCTTGTAATGAGGATGGGCTTAACAAGAAAAATTGGTTTTTCTGGATCACAAAATTTTGATTCAAGAGAGCTTATTCATCATTCAAGGTTCAAGTTCACTTATCTTTCTTAACCAATCTCACTTGTTTCCCAACTACGTCCCTTTTCTTTTCCATTGAGCTCATCTTCATGCTTTTCTTCTTTTCTTTTCTTTTTCTCATGCTTTTCTTTTTCAACAATTGAGCTCAATGCTTTTCAACTGCTTTTCAATTTCCCCAATACAACCCCAAACTTGAACCTTGTTAAAGCATACACTTAAGCTCAACCCAACTCAAGGTAAGAATTTCAATTCAAAGGTTCTCATCCTGTTTAAGGCTAAGGTTCAACAATGGTATAATCTTTAAAGCATTTTGGGCAAAAATTTTGGCTAGAGAAGGGTTTTCAAAAATGGCCTTGATCATATGACATTCACATGCAATTAAATCAATCATCAAGATTAAGGCGATATCATTCAAGCTTTACTGTGAACAATACATACAACAATAACTCTGGAGCTCAATACCTCACACAACATGCTTTCTCACACACATTCATTCATACACCTTGCTTAGCATCATGACCATAATCATAGTTCATCACACATCTGTTTCACGGGATATCAACATGCAACACAACTCAAAAATCATTCACATCAGATCATCATCAAACAAACTCATCATGCAAATTATTCAGTCAAACATATTCAGAAAAGTATTCAAGCCAAGCATACACACTGAAAATAAAATTCAACCTATTCTAAAAATTTAAAATGCAAAAGTGAGAAGAGAGAATCTAGGTTGCCTCCTAGTAGCGTTTATTTAACGTCACGAGCCTGACCCAAACCTGTTTAGCACTTGTCAGTAAGTGCAATCCTTCCAACACCCTTCAATAGGTGTACCTTCCGGGTATCCTTTAGTAGATACCAAAAGTTAGCATCCCTCAGTAGATACTACCCAAAAATTGTTCAAAAATTTTAAAATTTACATGTTCAACAGAAACATAAAATAAAAAAAATTGTCTTAAAATACAAAATATGCTTTTTAGTAATCAATTCTTCTTCTTCACATTGGATTCTTCATCATCCCACCATCTCAGCTTTCGTCTGTCTACTTTTCGAATGGCAGTGAAATATGTCCTTCTAATTTTGACCATTCCTTTCTCCTTCAGCTCCGTCAACATCCACTCCTTCTTCTTGTATCTCACTTTAATGCCTGGCTGGAATGAGTTTTCCTTTAATTTAAAACGGACAGTGTCTTCTTTCAGGACTTACAGATGCCTGCAAAATGTTGCAACTGTCAGCATAATCCATACCTGGTGGGCTATCTTCAGATGCAGTCTCTTCCTCAAGCCTCTCATATCTGTCTCTTCTTACTAGTTTAGCCTTATCCTTCTCATAACCAGTGTATAGGAGCAAAAATTCCTCATCTCTCATCATTATTCTTTTACTATGCACAGTAATAGACATCTTTGACATTGCCATGAAGGGTATTCCCAAGATCACAGGTATCTTTTCATCATTCTCTACATCCATGACGAAGAAATCAGCTAGAAACTCTAGCTTTTCCACTCGCACAACAACATCTTCCACTATATCAAGTGGTTCTGCTATAGATCTGTTTGCCACTGTTATCGTAACACTAGACGATTTCAATATCAGCCCTCTGATTTTCCACAAAAATTTCTTGGGCATCATATTAATGCTAGCCCCAGAGTCTATCATAGCTTTTCCTACATCAAAATCCTTCAGAACACATGATAATGCTACACAACCTGGGTCTTTTACTTTCGGCGGATGATTTCTCTTTTGAGGTGGAACAACCGGATCCTCATCTTCATCTGTGAGTTCAACTTGCTCTTCATTTTCTGGTTCAACAATTTCTTCATCAGGATCTTCTTCCTCATCAGTGGTTTCAACTTCATCTTCATTGCCTCTTTTCTCATTGACGTTATCAGTGTTCATCATTTCCTCATCTTCTTCTTCATTGCTTTTAAAGTCAGATGGTTCGCCTTCTGCCTTCCTTTTGTTGCTTGTCAAAACAACTTTGCACTCATCCTTAGGATTAACTTCGGTGTTAGCCCTAAACTGATTCTTTTCAGTGGTTTCTATTCTTTTAGACAGTTGGCCTATTTGTGATTCCAGTGATCTGAAGCTAGCTTGATTGTTATTTAACTGGGATTCATAAGCTTTGAAAAATTTATCGAATCGATCACTTAAGCCTCTCACAGTCTCTGTTAAGCTGCTGACCTGCTGCCATAAAGGTGAAGGTTGTTGCTGCCGGAAGCCTCCTACTTGCCCAAAAGAATTATTCTGATTCTGTCCAATGTTGGGGTGGTTCTTCCAACCTTGGCTAGAATTGCCTTGGTTAAAATTACCCTGCTTGAACGGGAATTGATTCCCCATGTAGTTGACATCTTGCTGCATTTCCTCCGTGAAAGCACATGGACCATTGATGTGGTCACCACCGCATAAGTCGCAAAGTTGTTGAGTCTGAGAAATATTTCTTAACCCTGTTGGAAGTTCAGAAAGGACCTTTGTTAGCTTGTCCAATTTTTGGTTAAGAAGATGATTTTGCACAGCCATTGCATCATTAGCAGGAAGATGCAAAAGTCCTCCTTTCTGTGCGCCCCTCTAACTTTGGGAAACTTCATTTAGGGCCATCTCCTCGATCAAATCATAGGCTTCGTCTTCAGTCTTCCTGTTTATATTGCCTCTAGCTGAGGCATCCAACATCATCTTAGACTGAGCATTCAGCCCTCCAAGAAAAGCTAGCAAGTAAGAAGTTTTATCAAACCCATGGACTGGGGTCTTCCTTAACAGGCCTTTAAATCTGTCCCAAGCCTGTCCGAGAGTTTCTTCCATTCCTTGCTTGAAAGAAGAGATTTCGAGCTTCCCTTGATGAATCTTGGTGTACGGAAAGAATCTGGTGACAAACTGTCTTGCCAAAGTATCCCAGTTTCTGAACGTCCCTTCAGCAAATGAGTGCAACCAATCTTTGGCGTTTCCTCCCAAAGAAAACGGGAATAAGCTAAGTCTGACCCTCTCATCTGAGACTCCGACCATGTTAACAGTATTGCAGATTTCACCAAAGATAGTCAAATGTTTGTAGGGGTTCTCATTTGACAACCCGTGAAACTGGTTGCTCTGGACTAACTGGATGAGTGCAGGGCTCATCACTAAATTTGTGGCATTGTCCGTTGGAATGACTATGTTGTTGAAATTCAAAGGACCCACATTGTTTGCTGAGTCCTCCATTGTGCGTCTTGGAGGAGGTTGGTCCGCCATCTCCTCTCTACCTTGTGTAGAATATTCTAGTGAAGATTGCAAGATTGTTTCAGGAGAAGGAAAGTTTTCACGTGCAGAATGTATAACTTTCCTCCTTCTCCTGTCTGATAATCCCTCGAGAAGAGGTTGCATACAGAAGAAACAATACCCCTAAAAGCGCTTTTACAGAAAAATAAAATAAAACAAAACAAAATAAAAATATAGACAAATAATTACAAACAAGTCAAATTCAGTCCATTCACACTACTTGAAAAAGTTAAAACTCGAGTCCCCGGCAACAGCGCCAAAAACTTCTTAGCGGAATGGAAAGTGTACCATATCGTTTCAAGTAATAAAAATGGTATAACCCATTATCGTTCTTCCCATGAGACTCGAAAGGCCTTATCGTTCGTGTGAATCAAAATCGTAAGATTTGTGAAAGAAAAATTAATAATTGTCGTGGATGCAAAAGCAGAAAATAAACATGCAATGAGTGATTCAGTTGACGAGAAAAGAGTATGAATAAATGGAGTTTTTGAGGGTTTACAATTTCATCTAATCCGCTCTCTCTTATTTACTCCTCTTGTTTAAATTGCTTTATTATCTAATTGTTATGCAAACTTTCTTGGCCTCCCCTTAACCCGATCTCTCGGTGAAAAGGGCCTATTACTAATTACCGGCTTGCTATCCCTAGCCTCCCCTAGCAACTAGCAACGCATTACAAACAGAAGCAGAAACAATTGGTTGTCCTACCCCCTATCTCTAGGTGGTATTGCTTAACCAAGGAATTACTCACCAGTTCATGACATTACTGTACGTCCCCGTATAAATAAAGGCAAATAACAGTTACCGAATGAGTTAAACGATAAAAGCTTTAAGCACAGATGAGAACCCAACAATTGATAATAAACGCATATGAAAATCATATAATTAAACAAGAGTTTCAATAAAAGAGAGTATAAAAAGATTACATTGTTCCCCCAACAACAAAAGGGTTTAGTTCACCATTGTCATGGTGAACCAAGATGAAAATAATGGAAGATATGGAAAGCAAATCCTAGAAAAGATGAAAAGGAGCCTAAACATCCAAGAGATCCTCTCTAGAGAGTGAAAACTAGGTCTGGCCGCCCTCTTCTGTAAAAAGAATGAATAGGAAATCGTAACAAGGCTATTTATAACTGAGGAGCGCAACAGAAAACAGGCCTAAGCCCATCTGACAACCTCCCGGCATCACACTTTGCCGCTTGACGGTTCTCCCTAAATCGCGCCACCGCCTGGCGGTAGGGGTCTACCGCCGGCGGTTTCCCTTGTGCCGCAAAACCGCCCGGTGTCAGGGGTCTGCCGCCCGGCGTCCTCTGCTGGTGTCTTCTCCTCACGTCGGACCGCCCGACGTCAGGGGTCTGCAGCCGCGCGGTTCCTAGACTCTTCTTTTCTTCAATTTTCTTCATTTTCCTTGAGTCTAAGACCTTCATTTTCATCCCCAATCTTCACTTTCCTCAAATTTGCTGCAAAACAAGCATAATATCGCTAAAAACAGATTTTGACTCTCAACTAACTCATTTATTGAGTTTTACTTGATTCTAAGCTCATTCTAAGCAGTAAAGGGTGTAATTTAGTCCAAAATAGCATATGAAAATAACGGTTTTTCAACCGTTATCAATTGACACCTTTCACCTGAGAGCATATAACACCATCGACAACCTTCAGATTGTGGTAGAACACTTCTACCAAGTGAGGATAACAATCATCGGTCATTTCTACAAATTTTGCAAGACCAACATCTACAAGTCAATCTTGAAAAAGAAACCCTTTCTTTCTGAATAATTCCAGATCCAAGTACTTGTGATGGACCACCTGGAAGAGTCTATAACATCCAAATTTGTATCGTGTTTCGTCATCACTTATCCACCCATTTGGACTAGCATTTCTTACAACCTGTGCAGCCTTCTTTCCACGCCGTGAAGGTGAAGAATGTTAGCAAAATAATGATGATGAAGTTTTGATGATGTCCAAAACAAGTCAAGATTTATCAAGATTCACGAAGATCCTTTGAAGACTTATTTTTGTTATGAAAAGCTTTTGTAATAATTGTAGTTTAAATGTTTAGATCTTAGATTTGTAGTAGGTTTTGATTCCATGTACTTTCACACTTTGTAATTGATGTTAAGAGTCAAAATCGCACTGTTTTAATCGATTAAAACTAGTATTAATCGATTAAAACAAGTAAAATCTGAAAACTCAACTTTTTCTATTTTAATCGATTAAAATTCATTTTAATCGATTAAAACTGACCGTTGGAGTTTTCTACTTATGAAAACTAGCCGTTGTACTCATTTTAATCGATTAACACTTGTATTAATCGATTAAAAGCGTTAAATGGCCAGTTTCGAAGAATGGAAGAGTATTTGCTTTAGTCTATATATAGGCTCCCTTTATCCTTCAACAACAACTCTTCCTGTGTGCTAAAACACTCAGAACTCTTTGAGAAGTGTGAGCTCTTGCTCAACTAAGGAAACTCTTGTCTGTGGGGCTGGTACATTGCTACTACGGTGACAGAGGAATAACTGGTTCATCCTTGGTGCGTCTAAGGAGGTGTATGGAAGAAGATCATCCTTCGTGAAGTATTCAGAGGAGGTGTTTCATCCTCCGTGAAGTATTCTGAGAAGGTGTTTCATCCTTCGTGAAGTATTCGGAGGAGGTGTTTCATCCTTCGTGAAGTATTCGGAGGAGGTGTCTCATCCTTTGTGAATATTCAAAGGAGGTGCAGGTTCATCTCTTGTGGTATCAAGAGAGGTGGTTTCTAAACTCTTACAAATTGTTTCTTTGTGATTGTAATTTGTAATTGTTTTGTGCTTAGTGAACTGTTTATCTCGGTTTGAGATAAGCAATTGAATGTAGGATTGGTAAGATCCGAACCAGTATAAAAATCATTTGTGCAAATTTCTCTCAACCTTACTCTTTTATTTATATTTATTATTTGCGTAGTAAGATAAAGTGAGTAGAAATTAAAAGACACACTTTAATATTAAAAACCCTCTTGGTTTGTTATTCCACACTAACAATTCCGCTGCAGCCATTCTAACAAAGAAGCCATTTCAGAATAGGATTTAGAGGTATACGGAAAGGTTACAGTTTCAATAAAAGTTCATAAATATATTTATCTAGTTTCAATATAACTTCAACATATCACGTCCTATACGATTACAACTCCATGTTCTATAGTTGAAATACTTGGAAGTTTAAATCAAAACGTCGAAGCCCCATAAAACTCGACGTTCATCGACGGTAAATATTTAAACCAGCACGCCATTCTTTTACTCTTTTTTTTTTTCTTTTAAAACACAAATAGTACATCCATATCTAAAACCATCGACGTATTATTATGAGCCAGAAGCCAAAGAGTTGCTCCCCTTTTAATCATTTTTTCTTTTAAACCACCAAGATTACGTCGAATTCTTTGGGGGAATCACATATTATTTGTTTGCTAGAAGCTGAAGAGTTTCTCCCTTTTTAATTCCTTTTTCTTTTTAATCAAACAGTAAACAAAGATTTGTAATACTTGGACGTTTCAGAAGTAAAAGGCTAACTCCAATCTGCTGAACCGCATAGTAAACATGACAACTTCAAAATTGATGAAGAAGACACAATGTAACAAGAGACAATGTCATGAAAGCCACGAGTCTGCTCATTTCATTGTAATGGAAGAATCAGTTCAAAGAGATAACAAAAGACAACACACAGAAGATGGCAAATCTACAATTTTTCCAATCAAATCACTTCCCACAGACTTATTGCTTAATATGGTTGCAAAGGTAAGTTCTGAATCTTGGATTGATCATTACAACATGAAAGTATGTTGTAGAGATTTTTTGCATGCCACAAAAGACAATTATATGTGGCAGCAAATTTCTTTAGAAAAGTTTTCGTTGATTTCATGGTCATTTAAAGAAGCAAGGGCATTTGATATTTTCATGCAAAGTTGTAAAAAGGGTGGAAATGTTGAAGCTTTGTATAGGGAGGGATTAAGAGAAATAATTAGATATAAGGGAAATATTGAAAAAGGCATTAATGACTTGAAAATGGCTGCCAAAAAGGGTTCTCTTGAAGCAAAATATGTATATGGTTTGATCTTATTATGTTCATACGATAGTGATTTAAGAAAAGCAGGGGTTGAGTATATGCAATTTTTGAGAAATGTCAATTGTATTGTAAGGTGTAGAAATAAGTTAGTAACTTTGTGGGGGTAATGTATGGAGAAAACCTCATGGAACACTGTTGCGTAATCCAACTCCTTTATGTTCTCAGAGACAATGCAATGGTTGGAGAATGAAGAAGACTATTTCTTGGGAAATAGTGGATACTGAAGATGATGATGATAATATTAAAAACTCATGTGAAAGTTGTAGGTGGGATGTTGAGTTAGATTTTTTTTATAATCTTTTATTCTATTCTATTTAGTAATGAAATTCTATTGTAGGTGGGATGTTTTGTAATCATCTCTACAATATTAATGGAATTCTCTTTTGGCAAACATTAGTGATTGAATTGTTTAAAGTGATTAAATATGATTAAATCACTTTTATGATTGCAATTGTCCATTTTAATTTTACATCATTGCATTGCATGCAGCAGTATATGATATATGTTATTGTTTCTTTTTAAAACACCAATATTACTTCGAATGATAAAGTTAATCGACGCAAAGGTCTCTCCTTTTTCTTACTTTTTTATTTCTTTCTTTTTCCTTTTAACCTGAAATAACAATTCGATTTTGAAAATATTCAACGTCCTCTATTAATTCCTAGAAGGAGTTTATGAATTTTATGATTTGAAGTTGTAGCGTTTTGAAAGGCCTTGGAGTTGTTACAAGTTATAACACAACTGTTGTTACCAGAAATTTTATAAATTGATGTCTATTTATTAATTACTGTTGGGAAAGGGCTGATATTGGCTTCAATAATAAAAGGCAGTCTACTTAAATGATATGGGAAAATGCAGTTTTCTGCTAGAAACGAAGAGGTTGATGTCAATTTCTCCAAACTTCCTAAGTGCATTTTTGGTTTAATTTTTTTTTCTTTAAATCCAACAATAAACGTCGAATTTCTTTAGCATCTCACGTATTATTTGTTATCCGAAGGCAAAGGTCGATCTTTTTTTTTTCTTTTTCCTTTTTAAATTCCTAGAGAACGTCTAACTCTAGGGGGCTTCGACGTGAAAGACATTGGAGTGTTTGTGAGCATTAATTTTGTGCTGTTACCACAGTGGTTGTGAGCATTAATATTGACTCTATAAATATAATGCTTAACTCATACAACTCCACGCTCACTTCATCGTCTTCCTCCTCGTCTTTTTTCTACGCAGCATTGCATTTCCATGTGCGTTTTAACTCTTTTGAATCGTTTAAACTTACTTTTACTCCAATTAAATTAGTCTTTGATGGATTATCTTCCATTTGAACCAATTAAAATGAGTTTTCGTTGTGTTTTGGTGCAGTTTTGTTCGTGTCTTTTGGTAGCGTATTAGTACATTATCCCTTTAGTAGTTTCCTAGTAAGAAAAACTTGTGTCTTTTGGTCTCTTATTATGTTGCATTATTGTTTATAATTGTTAATGTATTAAATTATATTCAGTTTTTTTAAAGTCTTCGCGTTGTGTCTTTTAACCCTTTTTTGTAGTCTATAACTTTCTAATTTTATTATTGTGTCTTTTAAAAATTCCTTGAATTTTTGTCTAGATTTTTCCATTTTCTTTGACCTTTTGAGTCAAGAATTATATCTTGTAACATTTTTCACATTGTTTGTTCAGTCTTTGCTTAAGCTATTGGAGTTTTATACAAAGCACTAAAGGTAATTGGAGCGAAAAAAAGGTAAGAGCGTACTTAAAAAAAAACTATTTGTGTAATACATGAGTGAAGTTTGAGTGAAACACTTAGATGAGTAGTGAATATCTAAATATATTCTTTTATTTTCTTTTCCTAACCTTTTGCAAGATTTATCAATATTGAATAATGCAACATAGTCTTTTAGAGACATCCTTTTGGAAGTTGTGTGTGCGTGAGGTCTTGAAGGAGAATGTCAATGCCTTGGAATCCAAAATTGTAAAGTTGAATGGTGAAATTTTTAGTATTAAAAGGAAGGACAAACATAACAAAAATAATTTCTAAGGGTGAAATCAAGTGATATAAGATGTTCTAAATGTTAAGTTTATGAGCATCAAACTCATCAGTGTCTTAATTGTAAGTCCCAAAATTAGTAATGAAGACTTCAAGAACTATATTCTATATTTGAAAGAGGAGGAAGAAAAGACTTTGCAAAAATTAGATCCGTTGAAAAGAAGACAACAACATAAGCTTAAAAAAGCACAAGAGAAAAAAAAAACACTTATAGAAATGGAAGAAAAAGAAAAAAAAAAGAGAAAGAAGATAAAGAAAAGAGAGCGAGAGGAGAGAAAGAAAATAGAGAAAAAGAAGAGAAAGAAAAAGAACGAGAGGGGAGAAAGAAAAGAAAGAAAGAAAGAGAGACAAGATAAAGAATAAAAAGAAAGAAAAAGAAAAAGAGCATACTAATTTGTTATTAAAGAAAAACACAAGCTTAGATATCAAAAGAACATACTAATTTGTGAATTCATTTAGATATTCAAAATCACTTTTTAATATGAAAACAAACTTAGAAATATATTCCCATGAGTTAGCTTGTTTGACCATCTCTAAACAACTTAGGGATAATCAAAGTCATACTTATAGTTTGATTGTTTACTTGGGAAATATTCTTTTGATCTTCTTTGAGCATTACATCTTTAATTTAAAATTGTTTGATGATTTTGCATGTGGGTATTTGATCCTAGAGGCAGACCTCCAAGTCTTTGATAATAAGATATTGACCTCTTGAAGAATCCAAATCTCATTTTAGTAGAATTTTTATTTTGGATTATTTTAGCTTTGTGTCTTTGATTTATATTTGTGTTTGTGTGTAGAATCCTCTAGAATTTGGTTTGAATTTTCTCTAAACAGTGGAAAATGATAAAGAATCTTCAAGTGATACGAATTTGAGGATAAATTCTCTTTAAAAAGGAAGGTATGATAGATAAGTATCTCCTAAAACATATATGAGAAGAACTCAGAAGAACATTTGTAATTCAAAAGGATCTATGATAAGGTCAATTATCAAAATACATCTCCTTAAATCTTATAGTTTTCTATGAAAAAAAGAATTTAAAGAACACAAAGATCATAAACACAGTTAAAGAATAATTTAGGAAATTAAATAAATTTTATTTTATTTTAATTGTAAACAATTAGTTTATGTTTTTAATTTTTTAAGTTATTTTTGGACCGGATGTCTTTAGGCTTTCTTTTAAGGTTTGTCAGGTGACTTGGATATTTGTGTCTATATATAGGAACACCAAATACATATGTAAAGACTTTGAAGTGCATTTTCATTTTTGAGAGAGAATTCTCTTGGTTATTAGCTTAGAACTCTTATTCTTATCAAAAATTAATATCTTTTGTAATAAATCTTCACTAGACTTATCAATCTCCTAGATTGTGCCGTCCCAACTTTATCTTATTTGTCATTCTTCTCTAATTTTTTTTATTGTGTCTCTTGAAAATTCAAATTAAAAAAAGATTATATTTTTCTTAGACATGATCATATCACAAACTTTCATAAATAATATAATAGTCACGGATCTATATCTACATAATAGGTTTTTTTAGCAGTAATTAAGAACTTCAAATAAATGGAAAAGGTGACCAATCCATGGTAAACAAGATTCAAAGGATACATATGAAAGATGGAGAATGAAACTTGAACACCAGAATTAATTCAACAAAGTGACTCTTAATTAATTGCGAAGTCACTATCTGCAATTTAAGATGTGAAACCGCCATCAACATAGAAAATCTGCCCAGTGATGTATGATGCAGCTGGAAGACAAAGGAAAGCAACGAGTGGTGATATTTCGTTGGTTTCTCCAACACGCCCCAAAAATATCGTGGATGTAACAATAGCATCACACACTTTCGGTCCAATATTTTCCTGTAAGAATAGCAATTATTATTGATATCAACATATACGACCAAACAAAAACATATTGGTAACATATGTGTGAAATTCGAATGCCATTTTCAAATGTAAGACATATTTTATGATTTTACTCAGTTTAGTATGTCAAATCTATGTCAAGTTTCTTTGTGGTAATCATGCATTCCAACATAAATACATCTGGACGTGATTCAAATTTACAATACTAATTTGAATCTTGCTCTTAATTTTAATTGGGAAAGAATATATATTTCATATCTCAAACATACCCTGAAAGATTCAAAGATTGAAGTCCAAGTTGGGCCAGGTGCTACAGCATTTGCACGAATATTATCCTTTGCCCACTCCAATGCTACGTTCTTGGTGAATTGATCCATTGCTCCTGAATCAAATTATATATTTCGTTCAGATCAACAAGTTAGATTCGCTATAATATTAATATATGAGGAAAATTATAAAAAGAAATTAGTATGTATACCTTTAGCGGCTGCATAAGCAGATAAACTTGGAATAGCTTTAGCACCAGCAATGGATGAAATGAATACTATGCTCCCACATCCAGATTGTTTAAGAAGTGGATGTGCAAGTTGAGTCAAATGAAAAGAAGACACAAAATTGGTAGCCATTATAGTCGATACATCTTCCGTAGTGTAATCTAATATGTTCTTTGTTATTTCTATTGCTGCATTGTTCACCTAAGAGACAACCATATATCAAATCACCTCAAATACAACAATGAGAAATGAATCACAAAGCTTCTCTAAGATATAAGAGGAAAGAAAAGAAAGTCATGGGTTCTAGAGGAAGAAGAAACAGAAGCTCCAAGAGAGGAGGAACAGAAACGAAAAGGAGAGAAAGGATCGGATAGAATGCAAGCACACATGGTACACTGAAATGTTTTTTTTTTGTATTTTATTTCTAAAATGTTTTAGAGCTTTATACTTGAGAAAATGTAACTGAATCTGTTTTTGATTTTACATCCAACACTCCCCGTAAATCAAAAATCCTAAGGGAAGTCAAAATCCCCTTTCTCTAAAGAAAAACGACTCCTTTCACCGATTGAATAAGAACATTCTTCTTCTCCAATGAAACAACAACTTTTTCACTGATTAAAATCAGGAAAAAACCCTTTCTTCGAGCAAACAAACACTTTTCACTGACTGAAATCAGAAAAAACCCTTTCTTCAAGAAAATCTCCTCTCATCGATGAAAACCTAGGGTCTAAGGTTTCGAACACCCTTTTGAACGATCTTCAAAGGTGTCAGCTTTCACAACACCGATTAACTTTCTTAGGGTTAGAAAGCGCTCTCCTTTCATAGCTTTGATGAGTATGTCTGCTAGTTGTTCTTCGGATATACTATTATGGTGAGATGTGATAAAAAAACAAGTAATTTGAATAATTCTAGTTAAAATAGAATATTTGATATACTATTACATTACTTAAAAGGAAATAAAGTTCAGTTCAAGTAGTACCACCCTTTTAATAGACTACAACTAAGATTTACCACTCTCATTATATATGTCCAACTAATCTTAATTATATTTTCAAGGGAGTAGATGAATTTTTGAAGGGTAGTTGAATGTTACCAGAATGTTAAGCTTTCCGTGGAAGATTGATGAAACAGTTTCCATGAGCTTGAGGCGTTGGTCGCGATGTTTGACATCACAGACTGAACCGGTGACGTTGAATCCCTTCTTTTTCCACTCTTCCAAACACTTATCAATATCATCTTGCTTTCGTGAACAAACATGAATGGCTGCTCCAAATTCTGCCAATTCCTCGACGATGGCGTGCCTAAGACATTAGAAAGGAAGAAGAAAGATGAGAAGGAAAGATATGAGAAAAGAGAAGATGAAAGCATTGAGATGACGAACCCAATGCCTCGAGTGGCTCCTGTCACTAGAGCCGTCATGCCATGGAGCGACCACCTATTGTCCTTTATTCCGCTCAGCTTTGCTTCGCCCATTTTGCTTCTAATAAAAAGACCTCCAGAAAATAAGGAAACACAGTTTTCACCGAATAGTTGTGATGTGAACAAGAAACAAGACCAGCAAGTTACCTCTCTCTATATATACACATGTCGAAGTTCTGAAACACTTTGTGGCTGTGAATGATTTTAATCTTATCTCAAATTACAGTGAGCAATTACTGGTTCCGGAGAGAACAAAACACGTGGGGCCATAACCCAAAAAATCTTTGAAAATTTTGACACACTTTCAGAATCATACGCATTTTCACTTAATACACGTCATGTGAAACAGAATCAAGAGCTACAAGTACTCTATATATTCATGTTAAACTTACCTAACAATTCCAAAACATATATATATATATATATATATATATATCGTCTCGATATTTTGACACCATCAATTTGACACTACTTTGACACTGCCACGTGTCAGCGTGTCATTGGTTGAGAATTAAATAAATTTTCTTTTTTAAAAATGACGTCACAAGCCAGGCTGAGGTTTGAAAATGTGATTATCCTTTCTGCCCTTCAGCAGTTTGAGACCCCAATACGCTTTCTTCCTTCTCATTTCTCGTAACCTCCCTTTGCTCATCTCATTTCCGCATTCCTCCGACGAGTGTGTGGTGTTCGTTTTGGTCGTCTTGTGTTCGCCAACATTGCCGTGGTCGCGATTGTTGTTCGTCGGTGTTGTTGGTGTCTCATTTCTTCCATCTTGGTGGGTTGTTCAATCTCTTGGTTTAGAAATGGCGAGTTCTTCAACGAAGGTAAGCGTCATCATGCTTGGGGTATTTTTCATTTGTACCATTTTTGTGAAGTTTTGCAGTAGTATTTTTTTAGGGTTTTGAACACTTGTTGTTGATGCAGTTGACGGTTAGGCACTCATTTTCCACCAAGTACACATCAACTTTGACCAAGGAATTGACAGAGGAGCAACGCTCATTGATTTGTGGGACTCCTTTTGGTTGGTTCCTAGAGGTGAGTCCTAAAGTTAGGATGGCTAGGAATATATTGAGTGAATTAGTTGTGAAGTGGGTTGACTGTAATGGTTGTTTTGTAATCGGAGATAAACAAGTCCCTATGACTGAGGATGACTTTTGTTTAGGCTTGGGTTTGAGTACAAATGGTAAGGACTTGAACTTAAAAGAAAATTATGAAACAAGTTCTTGTGTTAAATATGTTGGGAAAGACACCAAAAGTTTGGATTTGGTTTATAAATGTCTGATGAGGAAACGTAAGAAGAAGATTCCTTCTTCTGATTTTTGTAGTCTGTATATTTTAGTGGGGATATGTGAGTTATTATTTCCTAATCGCATTGGAAAAGTGTTTCAAGTATTGTATGAAATTGTTGATAATTTAAGTGGGTTGGGTAATTATTGTTGGGGTCGTATAGTGTACCGTTACTTGGTACGTAGTTTGGCCAAGGTTTCAGATGGATTGACTAAAGGAAAAGGCACAAGCAATGTTTACATTGGTGGATGCACTTACATGTTGCAGGTAATATGAGTAAATTAATTTATAATTGTGTTGTGAAACGTGGATTGAATATTCTTTTTCAGTAGTGATTGTTATTATCAAATTTTTGTAGGTATGGTTTTGTGAGAAATTCTTACCACCGAAAGGTGAAATACATAAATGTCCTAGAATTTTGCATTGGATGAATGTAAATTTGGGAGACAACCTTGTCAAACAAGGTTTGGAGAGTGGTGAGGTATGATATTTACTGTATGACTGTTTTATGTTATCATTTAGGTGTTGGTGGTATGATATAGTTTGTTGAATTTCAGGTTCATCATAGCTTTGATGTGGGTCCAATGAATGATGAGATGACGGAGGAAGCAATGCTCAAAACCAAAGTTGACAAACCATTGTCAGGAAAACAAGAATTGAAACGAAAGCTAAAAAAAAAGTGTTATGCATACGATGGAACATCAGAAAAATCTAGTGGCGGAGCTTAGAACGGAGGTTCTTAAGTTGGAGCAGGAGGTTGCTTACGAGAAAGCTAGACGAACAAGACCACAGGAAGGTGGGCACAGTGAGCCCCATGAAGATTGTTCGTTCTCCCCGGGAGGCATGTCCACTGGTCCAAGTCCAATAAAGAGTGATCCAAGTCCAACAAAGAGTGCTCGAAGTTCAATGAAGACTGCTACAGGTCGATTCAAGACATTTGTAAGGAAGGGGTCGCGAAAGCGGATCAAGAGCAAGGCTCTTAAAACCCCTTATACTGGAACTTTAACCATAAAACCCGAGTGACAGTGTAATCATTGTTTACACATTTTGTTTTTTGCTTAGTGGTTGTAATTTATTTGGAGTACTGGTTTATTGTGGACAGATATGTTATGTAATTTGAATGGTAATGTTCTTGGTGGGAGATGTTTCATTGCAGTACGATTGTTTGACATTGTATTAAAGTTATATGAATGGGTCACATTATTGAAATTAGGAAATAAAGTTCCTTTATAAGTATTTTACTTGAAAGAATTACTTGAGTTAAACGTGTAATGTGGATCATTCCCGTCATCCCTAAAAATTAACTTCTAAGTGTAAAGTGACCTTACCAACCAAAATCATTAACATGCAGTGGAACTCATGCGAAATAATCAAACATAATAGAAGTGGTCCTCTGTGTTGTGAAACATGGTCCTCTGTGTTGGACTTTCTGTACATTTTTCAGATTTCTCTCACGTAAACGTTTACAATGGGCTGTAAACGTTTACGAAGCCCTGTTTTCAAGCTTAAGTGAATTGTACCCCTTTGGTGAGCTGAAGTGGTTCACATGGAAGTATTCCTAGAGGGTAGGGTGGCCTATTTTGACGTGAAACACTGGTAACTCAGTCTACCATATGTTCCCAACAAGATCCATTACAATGAAAACGCATATTGTCAAACAGCTCTGAGTGGTCCTCTGTGTTGTGAAACATGGTCCCCTGCGTTGGACTTTCTGTACATTTTGCAGATTTCTCTTGCGTAAACGTTTACAATGACTTGTAAACGTTTACGAAGCCCTGTTTTCAAGCTTTAGTGAATTGTACCCCTTTGGTGAGCTTAAGTGGTTCACATGGAAGTATTCCTAGATGGTAGGGTGGCCTATTTTGACGTGAAACACTGGTAACTCATTGTACCATATGTTCCCATCAAGATCCATTACAAGGAAAACGCATATTGTCAAACAGCTCTGAGTGGTCCTCTGTGTTGTGAAACATGGTCCCCTGCGTTGGACTTTCTGTACATTTTGCAGATTTCTCTCGTGTAAACGTTTACAATGGGCTGTAAACGTTTACGAAGCCCTGTTTTCAAGCTTTAGTGAATTGTACCCCTTTGGTGAGTTTAAGTGGTTCACATGGAAGTATTCCTAGATGGTAGGGTGGCCTATTTTAACGTGAAACACTGGTAACTCATTGTACCATATGTTCCCATCAAGATCCATTACAAGGAAAACGCATATTGTCAAACAGCTCTGAGTGGTCCTCTGTGTTGTGAAACATGGTCCCTTGCGTTGGACTTTCTGTACATTTTGCAGATTTCTCTCGTGTAAACGTTTACAATGGGCTGTAAACGTTTACGAAGCCCTGTTTTCAAGCTTTAGTGAATTGTATTCAGTTTGGTTGTCGACGACGACTGTTTGTAATTTGGAAATGTTTGGAACCAAGTTAATTGAAGATAATGTAACCAATTGTTAATTACTTTTGTGAAACAAACAGTATTGTTCATTATTTTTTAAAAAGGGAAAGTACAACCGCTGAAGCTAAAATAGAATTGTCTTTTGTCCTTCAAACCGAGATTTGGTTGTTGACAATACAACTACATCCATTAATGTGTACTTGAACTGTAATATCATGGCAATGGTGATCAACCTCGAAGACAAGAACATCTCCTTCCTTCAAGCCGTATGCAGTGCAAAATTCTTTCCAACCTTGTCCAAACTTTGTTGAATTCCTAGTATGTGAGACCAAAACCTTGCACAAAATTGCATGATTATGACCAAGAAGCTCAACCTCTTTGAAGCCTTTATTCCTAATTTCGGTCGCAAAAGTAGTTCGCAAGTCCTGCAGAATGATGACAATGTTGTCAGTGAGAAGTACTAAATATAATCGTCGATGTTATGAAAATAAAAGTAATACGTACCAAGTGACTTCCTTGACACTGTGATTTTGTTAATTTCACAGCGAACAATGACGATAGAGGATCATATGTGCACAGATCAATGAAATATTGTCTATTCTTCTGGGTGTAGGGACCGAAATATATTATAATTTTGAAATTATTGTTACCCATATACTGGAAGGTGATGTGGGCATCATTAACCCTTTCATGATAAACGTTTTTAAGTGAATTCCATCCGGTAGTAATTCTAGGATGCAATACGTTCATGTTATACGTTCAATTTTTTTGTCCACTTAGGTACCATCATTCAATGTGTTCCGAAGATGCTGCTACCTGAATATAGTGCATCGCAACGTAGTGAAGGTGTTTCCTGCTGACATTGGTCCACCTTCCATTGAACTTGTCAAACAAACACAAAAACCTATTATTCAACTACCTATGTGGGCAGAAAAGAACCAGCATGTTATTGATATCATGAAGAAATTCATTCCACCATCATCTGAGCAAGCATCATCCTCCAATGAACCCATCATGTCATCATCTGACCAAGCATCATCCTCTAATGAACCTATCATGTTATTAGACTAATTATGTTAAATTATGTTAACTATTTTGTTATGCAGATGACATTTTACTTTCTATTGGCAACTTTTATTTTATATGGATTACTGTAATATGGTATAATGACCACCTGAACAATTTATTGACTATGTGTCAATTGCCTTCTTCATAACATTAAGATCTTATTTCGTATTAATAATAATTTAAGTTAACTAAATAAGAAGTTGTTGATTGCTTTCTGCCGTACCTGATGCTTAAAAATCACACAAATGGGACATGGTCCTCTGTGTTATAAAAAGTGGTCCCTTGCGTTGAACTTTCTGTACAAATTGGCAAATTCTCTCGCGTAAACGTTTACAACGTCTTGTAAACGTTTACAGAGGCCATTTTGCACTTATGTTGGTGAAATAGCTAAGATGGACCAATTCCAACTACCTTCACCCAAGACCATGACATCCATCACTCCATGGACGGTTCACCAACAGCATGGACACAAAACGTATGAAAAAATCACACAAATGGGACATGGTCCTCTGTGTTATGAAAAGTGGTCCCTTGCGTTGGACTTTCTGTATAAATTGGCAAATTCTCTCGCGTAAACGTTTACAAGGTCTTGTAAACGTTTACAGAGGCCATTTTGCCCTTATGTTGGTGAAATTGCTAAGATGGACCAATTCCAACTACCTTCACCCATAACCATGACATCCATCACTCCATGGACGGTTCACCAACAGCATGGACACAAAACGTATGAAAAAATCACACAAATGGGACATGGTCCTCTGTGTTATGAAAAGTGGTCCCTTGCGTTGGACTTTTTGTACAAATTGGCAAATTCTCTCGCGTAAACGTTTACAACACCTTGTAAACGTTTACAGAGGCCATTTTGCACTTATGTTGGTGAAATTGCTAAGATGGACCAATTCCAACTACCTTCACCCATAACCATGACATCCATCACTCCATGGACGGTTCACCAACAGCATGGACACAAAACGTATGAAAAAATCACACAAATGGGACATGGTCCTCTGTGTTATGAAAAGTGGTCCCTTGCGTTGGACTTTCTGTACAAATTGGCAAATTCTCTCGCGTAAACGTTTACAACACCTTGTAAATGTTTACAAAGGCCATTTTGCACTTATGTTGGTGAAATTGCTAAGATGGACCAATTCCAACTACCTTCACCCAAGACCATGACATCCATCACTCCATGGACGGTTCACCAATAGCATGGACACAAAACGTATGAAAAAATCACACAAATGGGACATTGTCCTCTGTGTTATGAAAAGTGGTCCCTTGCGTTGGACTTTTTGTACAAATTGGCAAATTCTCTCGCGTAAACGTTTACAAGGTCTTGTAAACGTTTACAGAGGCCATTTTGCACTTATGTTGGTGAAATTGCTAAGATGGACCAATTCCAACTACCTTCACCCAAGACCATGACATCCATCACTCCATGGACGGTTCACCAACAGCATGGACACAAAACGTATGAAAAAATCACACAAATGGGACATGGTCCTCTGTGTTATGAAAAGTGGTCCCTTGTGTTGGACTTTCTGTACAAATTGGCAAATTCTCTTGCGTAAACGTTTACAAGGTCTTGTAAACGTTTACAGAGGCCATTTTGCCCTTATGTTGGTGAAATTGCTAAGATGGACCAATTCCAACTACCTTCACCCATAACCATGACATCCATCACTCCATGGACGGTTCACCAACAGCATGGACACAAAACGTATGAAAAAATCACACAAATGGAACATGGTCCTCTGTGTTATGAAAAGTGGTCCCTTGCGTTGGACTTTCTGTACAAATTGGCAAATTCTCTTGCGTAAACGTTTACAAGGTCTTGTAAACGTTTACAGAGGCCATTTTGCCCTTATGTTGGTGAAATTGCTAAGATGGACCAATTCCAACTACCTTCACTCATAACCATGACATCCATCACTCCATGGACGGTTCACCAACAGCATGGACACAAAACGTATGAAAAAATCACACAAATGGGACATGGTCCTCTGTGTTATGAAAAGTGGTCCCTTGCGTTGGACTTTTTGTACAAATTGGCAAATTCTCTCGCGTAAACGTTTACAACACCTTGTAAACGTTTACAGAGGCCATTTTGCACTTATGTTGGTGAAATTGCTAAGATGGACCAATTCCGACTACCTTCACCCATAACCATGACATCCATCACTCCATGGACGGTTCACCAACAGCATGGACACAAAACGTATGAAAAAATCACACAAATGGGACATGGTCCTCTGTGTTATGAAAAGTGGTCCCTTGCGTTGGACTTTCTGTACAAATTGGCAAATTCTCTCGCGTAAACGTTTACAACACCTTGTAAATGTTTACAAAGGCCATTTTGCACTTATGTTGGTGAAATTGCTAAGATAGACCAATTCCAACTACCTTCACCCAAGACCATGAGATCCATCACTCCATGGACGGTTCACCAACAGCATGGACACAAAACGTATGAAAAAATCACACAAATGGGACATTGTCCTCTGTGTTATGAAAAGTGGTCCCTTGCGTTGGACTTTTTGTACAAATTGGCAAATTCTCTCGCATAAACGTTTACAAGGTCTTGTAAACGTTTACAGAGGCCATTTTGCACTTATGTTGGTGAAATTGCTAAGATGGACCAATTCCAACTACCTTCACCCATAACCATGACATCCATCACTCCATGGACGGTTCACCAACAGCATGGACACAAAACGTATGAAAAAATCACACAAATGGGACATGGTCCTCTGTGTTATGAAAAGTGGTCCCTTGCGTTGGACTTTCTGTACAAATTGGCAAATTCTCTCGCGTAAACGTTTACAACACCTTGTAAACGTTTACAAAGGACCTGTTTCCTCCAAGGAACCAAAACTGGATCATTTCGTTGCACATGGACCCCAAAATATTACATGTCCAACACTCCCAACAAAATACATACCAACCACAACCACCAACATTCATTGCACAAGTGTACAACTATTGCGTTCCGTAAAATGACTTATTAATATTGACATATAAACTATCATCAATTGACACACAAAATATCTGTGACATACACATTTGAAATGAAAATAATTCCATATATAAATCGTATGACATTCATATAACAATTCGTATACATGTAACATCATTGTGTGTAACAGTCATAACTTATTACAATGTGGGTCTAAGTACATTATACTATTGTCATCCAATCCTACAACAACCCGTACTCATCTAGCGCATCAAATATTCTAGTGTTTTCAGCGTCTAGGATCCAGTACTTCACGTAATTCTTTCTAATTTGAGTCAACTCCTCCTGAAACCATAAAAGGTATATAAGTTTAGATATAATTAACAAAATGATGAAATAGTGTTAACAATGAAATTGATACATACATTCGTGTATGCCGGCATGCTCATCCCGTTGTATCTATCCTCTCCATCCCAAATTTCCATCGCCTTTAACATGATAACTCCACAATCATGTCTTAATTAAAACAACCCAAACATTCATCAGTGACTAAAATAGACAATAACATAACTTCAAAATATTTGAATACATCTAACTTAAACAACTTACAAGTTCGGTTGGGAAGGGATTTGGCTTGTTGGACGGACAAAGGACCAATATCGGTTCTATTGTAGAGCATCCAAAAGAATTTTGTCATATTTTCACCCTACCAATGAAGTTCATCAACCACATCAAAAAACGTCATTCTTATCAAATCAACAAAATTAATATCAAACATGTAACCACCTCTCATACCACGAATTTGTCAATCTTTTTCCTATTTCTAATACCCTTGCCCAATGAGTCAATCACATATATTTCCAATGTTTGGATTTTAACGGCATAGCACCACCAGTGATCATGATGGATAAAGGGCATAAACAACTACATACAAAGGAGAACACATTGTCAATACTTCAAGAATTAACATTTCCAAAACATTATAATTACATTGTACACTAACTTACAAAGTCGGCAGTGGGAATGTCTGGAAGACCAAACATATCAGACCTCATGCAGGCAGTGTAACTAGCAAGGTCGTACACTTGTTGATTTTTACTCTGTCTCAAATAATCACCGATTACACGGCCCTACGAACAATTTAGAATAAATCAATGCAGTGCACATATTATGTACCTCCAAATGGATTATGAAATGAATTATATACGAATGTACCGCGTATATGCCATTGAAATGCAGCCTCTTCACAACACCAATCAACTTTCTTTGGTAGTGCATAAACATCGTAGACGCAAATAACACCACCTAAACAATACAACACCGATGAACCTTTAATAAACACTAAATAACATATAATATTAAAAACAAATGACACATAATACTAACCAAGTTATCCACATATGTACGTGGTGATAAAGTCTGCATAGAACGTGTGTCCAAGAACGCCCCCATTATTTCACATACAACTCTGAACAAATATTAAAACATCATTATTTTGCAGAATATCCTATATCACAATACAAATAACAATTTCAACCCTACGTACCTATTTCGTTTCTTGTGGTCCCAATTCCTTACTGCGTTGTACAACTGGTCGACGTTCACATTGCCGGTAGAAAAATCCCCAACAATGCGCAGAGGAGGAACCGCTAAAGGAACAACGTCTTTGTCATCATCAACTTCGATATAATCAGGATGATGCTCAGATGTTGCCCCATTTAAATTCGGACGTGCTGGTTCTTCATCCCCTACAGCCTGCTTATCATCTCCATTGTCATTGTCATACTCTTCAGCACCTGCTTCAACTCCTTCTTCATGAACTCCTTCTTCATCATCACCAAATGCATCTTGTTCATTATAAATTGGTATTTCACGAAGCTCAATTAACTCCTTCGTTAGTCTTGCAATTTGGACATGCAGTGATGCTATCTCACAATTCGTATTCCTCAAAATGGCATCAGCACCTTCTAGCCACGTTGCAGTGTCCGTGCTATCCTCATCTGATCCCTCACTCCTCCATGGTTCAGGCCTTGATTGTTCACCGTTATCGATCCCAATGTCATCGATTCCCAATGCAATACGAACTTCAGACCTATTACGATCCACCTTACTTACGTACCAATCAAGATTTAACTAGAAAAAAGGCATACAAGCATACAACAACATTAGTGAAATATATATACGAATATAATTTGTATAATATTTTCATACACTTACCTCTTTGGTCATGAATACATTTGTAATTACTTCTTCGTCTGCAGTGTAAGGGAGCCACATCTATATGCGGGGGAACCTTCTGTGACTAGTGTGACGGTGCAAAGACAGTCTCTCCACCGCCCAAGCCTTCAATTGTCAAAAGCAAAAGTTAGCCATATTCTAAAGTGTTTTCAGAATAAAAATGGGACTTGGTCATCTTACCTGCAACACAGCAACGTTCCCACTAAGACTGAGGGACTTCTTGAATCGCCCGGACATTATTTTGTTCTTTGAATTGTTTAAACTTTGTACAACGTGTTTATGGACACATGAAGCCCAATCGTACAAACATAAACTATCTAAGTCGTCTAACACCGCACAAGGGATGTTTGCGATATTTTCAGATTTCCTTGGCAAAAAAAAAGTTACTAAACAAAGTAAAATGTACAACCTACACACTACATCAACATGTACCTCATCATCTTTGACAATCAAATTAAACATGTCAATCAAGTCCTTCTTTGTGGTGGTTTTCGAATTTAATATCTGTGCAACCGAGCCAACCAAACACTCATCAAATGGAACATCTAAACCACCCATACCTAAACCAGTTGCCATGAATACATCAACAACATTTAAAGGAACAAGTTGTTGACTAACCCTAAAACAAACATCATTCCCAGACCATCATTTCAACATTTCTTTTATCAATTTCAAATTCACCTCAATAGGGTTTAATATTTGTACACACCAATTAAATGGGGTCATTCTAATACGCTCTATGTGAGCGTCTCGCAGTAAACTATTCATTTGAAGAAGGGTTTGCGATTCCATCGACACACGAAGCCGTTTCTACAAAATAATAACATCAATATAATAAATACAATAATTAAATACATCATTCATACCAAATGTCCATAAAACATTGCATTAACCCTTACATTAGCTTTTGGAGATGCCATTGGACCTGCACTCATAAGGGCAAATGAGTACAAAATCGTTACTTTCGCCAAACAACAATACAACATACGTAATGGATGCCATGGTTACTATTTTAACACTTACACTTAACAAAATTACAAAAAAAAACACACAATCACAACGGCAGAGATGACCTAAGACCAATGTTTTCACCAAAACCACACAAAGAGAGATAGCGCTCCCTTTACCACTTCCACAAACAAATACGAATGACTCACAACACAAAAATGACCAAATAAAGAGACCAAGGGAGTGGGTTTACCGGAATGGGTTCGTAAAACAAAACCCCAAATAATGAAAGAGATACACCAATCACTGCCTTCACCGGAGAATCCAACCACGAAACGAAACAACCACTGCTCGTCGGAGAGAAGGAAAGACCCAATTGGTGGTTCAACGGAGATTGAAAAATGACAAAATCGTCAACTGAGATGGAGAAAAGGGTGCGTTCAATGTACAAAACTCAACGAACCTTAACATCTTTAATGGGAGAGACACCACGGTGGTCGACACAAAACCATTGGAGACAAGCCAGAGAAGTTCTTCAATGTGCATAAAAACCGCCAAACTGAAATTTTCGGATTTTTTCTTCCCAACTCTGCCCTTGGGTCTTTTGAATATAGGTTTTTTTTTTTAATTTCAAACTCCACCAACCACAATTTGACACGTGGATAGTGTCAAATTAGTGTCAAATTGTGGTGTTGGAATATCATTTCGCATATATATAGTATCGTATCACTGTCCAGTCGTAACACTGTCTTGAGTCGTATCAGGTCGAGCGGTTGTCTTACAGAAATTATTTTTGACACTAATTAATTTAAGACAAAGAAAGCATCATTATAATCAATTGAATCATTAATCCAAAATTCATTTCAAAAACTATAAATATAGATTTGAGATAAAGAAATAAGTGATTGTATTTAATATGCACTGATTATTTAAACTAACCAATCTTTACTAACTTTGACATGTTAATACCTTGAAAATATAACCTCCCGATTTGATCAAATGAGTATTCAGAACAAACAGTATCGAAGACAAAGATTTTGACTTTCAGAACATACTTTAAACCGTAAACATTTAAACTCAATCCATGACCGAAAATAGAGTTGGGCAAAAATAACTGATCTGTAATGTACTGCAGTTAACAGTACTATATTATACTAAAAAAAACTGATTCACTTCTACTAACAGTTCAGTTAACTGTTTTATGGTTCACTTTTTAAAAACTGAACTTATAACAGTTTCAGTTCAGTTAAATTAGAGAACTGTTTTATTTTTTCCTTTTCTCTTGTTCCCGTACAACTGTTTCGTCTTGCCAAGAAAAAGTTATTTAATAATAAAATATTAATAAAAAAAATTATTCACATAAAAAAATTAATAATTAATTTTTTAAGACAATTTTTTTATCACAAATTTTTATATTTTTTATCAATAAATATATAACATATATAAATAAAAATAATAATTTATATTTTCATATTTTTTAAGTTACATAAATATATATATATATATATATATATATATATATATATATATATATATATATATATATATATATATATATATATATTTATATATTGTGTTACTTTATTTTTTATATTTTTTTATTAATAAAATAAATAAATAAAAAATAAAATAATTTTTATACACAAATATAAATGAAATAGAAAATTTAATATCAAATAATTAAAAAATTAATTTGTAAAATATTTATGAATAAAATAAATATTAAAATAAACTTTTATAGTTTATAGTTTATATATATATATATATATATATATATATATTAATAGTTCAGTACAATTTATAGTTTAGTTAATAATTCAGCAGTTAGTGCAGTTTACAGTTTAGTTAATAGTTCAGTTAGTGCAGTTTACAATTCAGTTAATAGTTCCGTTCAGTTTGTACTGTAGTTTAGTACAATTTAGTACAGTACAGTTCGGTTCAGTTTGATAAAACAAAAAACAGTTCAATTCAGTTTGTCTGAACTGTTTTACATTTCAGTTCAGTTTTTAGCAGTGCAGTACAGTTCAGTTCGATTTGTCCACCCCTAACCGAAACGCATATCTTTAAAATAATTGTTAATAAAGTAAGATTTATTAATAAATTATATTTTTTCAATAACATAAAATTTATCTATAATGGATTCATGGGTAATTCGTAATTTTATTATTATACCATATTTTAACAATAAAATCAGTTGATAAAATAGACGTCAATATTTTCTTTTAAGCTTTAACTATGTCATGGTAAAATCCATTACTAAATCCATCAATAATTTGTTTTTTTAAAATGGTTAATAAATTCGTTAGTGATTGAAAGTTTTGAAAATTTGTTGATAAATTTATCAGTAATTAATTTTCTAAAACTCGTCAATTGTAACACTCCAATTTAGAAGGATTAACCTTACTAATTGAAACTATTACATAGTTCATAAGAAGCATATAAGTATATAAAATATATTTATAAATCTTCTATGAAAAAAACAAAACTTTTGAAAAATAATTAATACTTCATTAATTAGAAGGATATATACAATATAAAAATTATACATCTAACCAACAACTATTCTCTCTAGGAAAACCATCAACAATCTTATTACTTAATAACTCTCCCACATGAATTATCATCTAATCACATATAATATACGATTATTGCAAGTGAACAATATCCATCACAATAGACAGGTAGGTTAGAGTAATTTACATTATACTTAATATTATAAAATTTTAATCTTTTTCAAATCATACATTTTATTATGAATCCCCATATCATGTTCAATAATTAAAATCGGAAGAATATCACCAACCCACAGGCCCTATGGCTCTTTCATACACCATACATTAGACACGACATCCAAATGACTCAGTGTATTGATTAAAATCTTATACCTTGCACCTGTCATACTCTCCTTTGCCTTTCTTAAGGGTTATAGCTATCTTATGATAAGGTCACATCCCTTACCAAGTAGTATAATGATAACAGTTGAAAAACCGTTATTTTCATATGTTATTTTGGACTAAATTACGCTCTTTACTACTTAGAATAAGCTTAGAATAAAGTAAAACTCAATAAATGAGTCAGGAGAGAGCCAAAAGCTGTTTTTAGCGATATTATGCTTGTTTTGCATTGTTTTGCAGCAAATCTGAGGAAAGTGAAGATTGGGGACGAAGATGAAGGTCTTAGACTCAAGAAAAATGAAGAAAATTGAAGAAAAGAAGAGTCTAGGAACCGCCCGGCGGCAAACCCCTGGCGCCAGGCGGTCTGATGGGATGAGAAAACAGCAGCACCTGACGCCAAGTGGCAGACCCCTGACGCCAAGCGGTGGTGCGGTTTAGGATGAACCGCCGGGCAGAAAAGTGTGACGCCGGGCGGTTGTCAAATGGGCTTAGGCCCATTTTCTGTTGCGCTCCTCAGTTATAAATAGCCCTGTTGCGATTTCCAATTCATTCTTTTGACAGAAGAGGGCGACCGGACCGATTTTTCACTCTCTGGAGAGGATCTCGGGATGCTTAGGCTCCTTTTCATCTTATCTAGAGTTTGTTTTCCATATCTTCCATTATTTTCATCTTGGTTCACCATGACAATGGTGAACTAAACCCTTTTGTTGTTGGGGGAACAATGTAATCTTTTGATACTCTCTTTTATTGAAACTCTTGTTTAATTATATGATATTTTTATATGCGTTTATTATCAATTGTTGGGTTCTCATCTGTGCTTAAAAGCTTTTATCGTTTAACTCATTCGGTAACTTTCATTTGCCTTTATTGATACGGGGACGTACAGTAATGTCATGAAATGGTGAGAAATTCCTTGGTTAAGCAATACCACCTAGGGATAGGGGGTAGGACGACCAATTGTTTCTGCTTTTGTTTGTAATGCGTTGCTAGTTGCTAGGGGAGGCTAGGGATAGCAAGCCGGTAATTAGTAATAGGCCCTTTTCGCCGAGGGATTTGGTTAAGGTGAGGCCAAGAAAGTTTGCATAACAATTAGATAATAAAGCAATTTAAACAAGAGGAGTAAATAAGAGAGAGCGGATTAGATGAAATTGTAAACCCCCAACAACTCCATTTATTCATACTCTTTTCTTGTCAACTGAATCACACATTGCATGTTTATTTCTGTCTTTGCATTCACCACAACTATTAATTTTTCTTTCACAAGTCTTACGATTTTGATTCATACGAACGATAAGGCCTTTCAAGTCTCATGGGAAGAACGATAATGGGTTAAACCATTTATATTACTTGAAACACGTTTTTGGCGCCGTTGCCGGGGACTCGAGGTTTGACTTATTTAGTATTGTGAATTGACTGAATTTAACTTGTTTGTAATTATTTGTCTATACTTATAATTTTTTTGTGTTTTATTGTATTTTTCTGTGAAAGTGCTTTTAGGGGTATTTTTCTTGTGTATGCAGGAAGGGATACACACTAGAAGCAGGAAAGATCAACAACCTCTTCTCGAGGGATTACCAAACATGAGAGGGAGGAAAGCTATACATTCTACACGTGAAAACTTTCCTTCTCCTGAAACAATCTTGCAATCTTCACCAGAATTTTCTGCACAAGGTAGAGAGGAGATGGCGAACCAACCTCCTCCAAGACGCACACTGGGGGACTCAACAAACACTGTGGGTCCTTTGAATTTCAACAGCGTTGTCATTCCTGCAGACAATACCACAAATTTGGTGATGAACCCTGCGTTCATCCAGTTAGTTCAGAGCAACCAGTTCAACGGATTGTCAAATGAGAATCCCTACAAACACGTGACTATCTTTGGCGAAATCTGCAATACTGTTAAGATGGTCGGAGTCTCGGATGAGAGGGTCAGACTTAGCCTATTTCCTTTTTCTTTGGGAGGAAGTGCCAAAGATTGTTTGCACTCATTTGCTGAAGGGACGTTCAGAAACTGGGATGCTTTGGCGAGACAGTTCGTCACCAGATTTTTTCCGCAGACCAAGATTAATCAAGGGAAGCTCAAAATCTCCTCATTCAAGGAAGGGATGGAGGAAACTCTCGGACAGGCCTGGGATATATTTAAGGCCTGTTGAGAAAAACTCCAGTCCACGGATTCGACAAGACTTCTTATTTGCTCGCTTTTGTTGGAGGGTTGAATACTCAGTCTTAAATGATGTTGGATGCCTCGACTGAAGACAGTATTAATAGGAAGACTGAAGACAGTATTAATAGGAAGACTGAAGACGAAGCTTATGATTTGATCAAGGAGATGGCCCTAAATGAAGTTTTCCAAAGTGAGAGGGGCGCACAGAAAGGAGGAATCTTGCATCTCCTTACTAATGATCCAATGGCTACGCAGAATCATCTTCTTAACCAAAAACTGGACAAGCTAACAAAGGTTCTTTCCAAACTTCCAACAGGGTTAAAAAATATTTCTCAGACTCAACTTTGCGACTTATGCGATGGTGACCACATCAATGGTCAATGTGCTTTTCCTGAAGAAATGCAGCAGGATGTCAACTACATGGGGAATCAATTCCCGTTCAAGCAGGGTAATTTTAACCAAGGTAATTGTAGCCAAGGTTGGAAGAACCACCCCAGCATTGGACAAAATCAGAATAATTCTTTTGGGCAAATAGGAGGCTTCCGGCAGCAACAACCTTCACCTTTATGGCAGCAGGTCAGCAGCTTGACAGAGACTGTCAGAGAATTAACTGACCGATTTGATAGATTGCTGAAAGTCTATGAGTCTGAAAAAGCAAGTGACTAAGCTAGTTTTAGAGCGGTGGAGACACAGATTGGGCAACTGTCAAAAAGAGTTGACACCATAGAGAAGAATCAGTTTCGGGCTAACACTGAGGTTAACCCCAAAGATGAGTGCAAAGTTGTAATGACAAGAAGTAAACGGAAGCCAGTAGAGGAAATAATTGAGATTGAGAGCAGTGAAGATGAAGATGAGAAGATGACTTGTAATGATAAATTTGAGGAGCAGAAAAGCTGTGAAGAGAACAGGGAAAGAAAATAGAAGAGTCACCAAGAGTCATTCCGAGAAATCTTTAATCGGGTGACTGTTATTCCTGGAGCGTTTCCACAAATGCCTGAGTATGATAAGAGGGTCAAACATGATCTCCGTGAGATAATTGATCTTGAAGAGGAAGAAGAAGATTAGGCACAGATTGTTAAACCAAGGAAGAAAGACCATCCACAAGAATTGAAGGATTTAGGAAATTTTATTCTTCCTTGTGTGATCAATGATGTGGATATAGTGTGAGCTATGATCGATTCAGGATCAAGTGTTAATTTAATGCCCTTCAGTGATTTCAAAAAGATTGGAGGGTTAAACTTGAAACCATCTAACACTACCCTGATAGTTGCAGATGGATCCACAAATAAACCCGTTGGTATAGTGGAAGACGTAATTGTTCGAATTGAGGAGTTGAAATTTTTGGTTGATTTCATAGTAGTGGATATGGTAAAGGATGGAAGAATCCCATTAATTTTGGGAAGACCGTTCATGAGGACCTCTCAGATGATGATACGTGTCTATGATGGGAGAATAATGTTGAGAGATCAAGACCAAGTGTTAGCCTATAGTGGATCCGAAGGAGAGAAGAAGAGAATCATAAAAAGATCCAGATATAAAAAGGCTAGAAGAGAAGCAGGAAAGCAAGAAACTACCACAGGTAATGATCATTTTAATAGCTGTACTATTTTGCAGGCACGTGGTGAGGAAAAGATAGATAAAGGAGAGTCACTGATAACGGTTGAAAAACCGTTATTTTCATATGCTAATTTGGACTAAATTACACCATTTATTGCTTAGAATGAGCTTGAAATCAAACAAAACTCAATAAATGAGTCAGTCGAGAGTCAAAAGTTGTTTTTAGCGATTTTATGCTTGTTTTGCATTGTTTTGCAGTAAAATTGACAGAAGTGAAGATTGGGAATAAAGATGAAGGCCATAGACTTAAGAAAAGCAAGAAAATCAAAGAAAAGAAGAGTCTAGGCACCGCCCGGCGGTAGACCCCTGGCGACGGGCGGTCAAACGGGAGGAGAAGACACCAGCATTGGGCGCCAAGCGGCAGACCCCTGCCATCGGGCGGTTTTGCGGCATGAGGGAAACTGCCGGGCGGTAGACCCCTACCACCAGGCGGTGGTGTGATTCAAGGTCCGCCGCCGGGCGGCAAAGTGTGACGCTGAGCGGTGGTCAGCTGGGCTTGGGCCTATTTTTTTGCTGTGTTTTTCACCTATAAATATCCCTGTTACGAATTCCATTTCATTCTTTTGACAGAGGAGGGCAGCCAAACCTACTTTACACTCTTTGGAGAGGATCTCTTGGATGCTTAGGCTCCTTTTCATCTTTTCTAGGGTTTGCTTTCCATATCTTCCATTATTTTCATCTTGGTTCACCATGACTATGGTGAACTAAACCCTTTTTGTTGTTCACCATGCAAACAATGTAATCTTTTGATACTCTCGTTTATTGAAACTCTTGTTTGAATTATATGTATTTCATATGCGTTTATTATCAATTGTTGGATTCTCATACTGTGCTTAATGCCTTTGTTGTTTAACTCATTCGGTAATTGATATTTGACTTTATTGATACGGGGACGTACAATAATGGCACGAAATGGTGAGATTTTCCTTGGTTTAGCAATACCACATAGGGATAGGGGAGTAGGATGACCAATTGTATTTGCTTCTGTTTGTAATGCGTTGCTAGTTGCTAGGGGAGGCTAGGGATAACAAGCCGGTAATTAGTAATAGGCCCTTTTCGCCGAGGGATCGGGTTAAGGGGAGGCCAAGAAAGTTTGCATGCAATTAGATAATAAAGTTATTTAAACAAGAGGAGTAAATAAAAGAGAGAGGATTAGATGAAATTGTAAGCCCCCAACAACTCCATTCATCCATTGCCTAAATCTTGTCAATTGAATCACACATTGCATATATATTTTCTGTCATTGCATCCACCACAATTATTAAATTTTTCTCCGCAAGTCTTACGATTTTGATTCACGCGAACGATAAGGCCTTTCGAGTCTCATGGGAAGAACGATAATGGGTTTTACCATTTTTATTACTTGATAAGATTTGGTACACTTGCCAATCCGCTAACAGTCACCTCATTCAAAGGACACACTATTTCCGCAGGGTGTAGTTGTTAGATACAAAAACAGGAAATGGATTGTCAACAGGAAGCTCGAAGAGGAAGGAATGGTTGAAATTAGAAGGCCATATTCCACTGCCATTCGAAAAGTAGACAGACAAAAGCTGAGACGGTGGGATGATGAAGAATCAAATGTGAAGAAGAAGAGTTGATTGCTGAAAAACACATTTTGTATTTTAAGACAATTTTATTTTATTTTTCTGTTGAACATGTAAATGTTAAATTTTTGAACAATATTTTGGGTAGCATCTACTGAGGGATGCTAACTTTGGGTATCTACTGAAGGATACCCGGAAGGTACACCTACTGAAGGGTGTTGGAAGGATGACACTTACTAACAAGTGCTAAACAGGTTTGGGTCAGGCTCGCGACATTAAACAAGCGCTACTAGGAGGAGACAACTTAGATTTTCTTCTTTACTCTTTCATTTTAAATTTTTAGAATAGGTTGAATTTTAATTTCAGTGTGTATGCTTGGCTTGAATACTTTTCTGAAGATGTTTTGACTGAATAATTTGCATGATGAGCCTGTCTGATGATGATCTGATGTGAATGATTATTGAGTTGTGTTGCATGTTGATATCCTGTGAAACAGATGTGTGATGAATTATGATTGTGGTCATGATGCTAAGCAGGGTGTATGAATGATTGTGTGTGAGAAAGCATGTTGTGTGAGGTATTGAGCTCCAGAGTTTTAATTGTTGTATGAGAATTATTCACAAGGAAGCATGCATGATATTGCCTAAATCTTGATGATTGATTAAATTGCATGTACATGTCATATGATCAAGGCCATTTTTGAAAGCCCTTACTTAGCCAAACTTTACCCAAAGTGCTTGAAATTTTATACCTTTTTTGAACGTTGACCCTAAACAGAATGAAAACCCTTGTGCTGAATTTTTTTACTTTGAATTGGGTTTATGACTGTAAGTATATTCAAGGTTCAAGTTTGGGGTTGTGGGGAAAGTTTGAATGGCAAAAAGAAAGGCATTGAGCTCAAGTATTGAGAATGAAAAATACATGAGAAAAAGAAAAAAAATCATGAAAGATGAGCTCAGTGTAAAAATAAAAGAAAAAGGGAAGAAGTTGGGGACAAGTGAGATTGGTTAAGAAAGAGAGCTAAACTTGAACCTTGAATGATAAATGAGCTCTCCTGATTCAAAGATTTTGTGATCCAGAAAAACCAATTTTTCTTGACAGCCCCGCCTAATTACAAGCCTTGGAAATGTCCTTTTGATGGCATTTGCATGTGATGATTTTGATTGTTTGAGGTGAACAGCAATTTTATTTCATGTAACTTGTGAATAATAAAGAGTGGAGTGCTACCCTAAACACTTGAGTGATTGAGTGAAACACTTGCTTGGTGAGAACTTTTAAATTTCATAATTGCACTTTTGCTTAGTGAACTGATCATTCATAATGTGTGACATCTGTCGAGGAAAGTGAGTTAAATTCAGGAGAGAACATGCATGCATCTTGATTTGATGTTACTGATGGTTTGAAATTGAGTAGGTCTCATCATGTACTTTAGGAATGTTGAATCGTTGGATGAAAGTGTAGAAAACCAAGTTTTGTTTTTAATTTTGTTTTGTTTTGTTTTGCTTGAGGACAAGCAAATTTCTAAGTTTGGGGTTGTGATAACGGTTGAAAAACCGTTATTTTCATATGCTATTTTGGACTAAATTACGCCCTTTACTACTTAGAATGAGCTTAGAATCAAGTAAAACTCAATAAATGAGTCAGTAGAGAGCCAAAAGCTGTTTTTAGCGATATTATGCTTGTTTTGCAGTAAATCTGAGGAAAATGAAGATTAGGGACGAAGATGAAGGTATTAGACTCAAGAAAAAGGAAGAAAATTGAAGAAAAGAATAGTCTAGGAACCGCCCGACGGCAAACCCCTGGCGCCGAGCGGTCTGACGGGAGGAGAAGACAGCAGCACCTGACGCTGGGCGGCAGACCCCTTACGTCGGGCGGTGGCGCGATTTAGGGTGAACCGTTGGGCGGCAAAGTGTGACGCCGGGCGGTTTGAGATGGACTTGGGACCGTTTTCTGTTGCGCTCCTCAGTTATAAATATCCCTGTTGCGATTTCCAATTCATTCTTTTGACAGAAGAGGGCGGCCAGACCTATTTTTCACTCTGTCGAGAGGATCTCTTGGATCCTTAGGCTCCTTTTCATCTTATCTAGAGTTTGTTTTCCATATCTTCCATTATTTTCATCTTGGTTCACCATGACAATGGTGAACTAAACCCTTTTGTTGTTGGGGGAACAATGTAATCTTTTGATACTCTCTTTTATTGAAACTCTTGTTTAATTATATGATATTTTCATATGCGTTTATTATCAATTTGTGGGTTCTCATCTGTGCTTAAAGCTTTTATTGTTTAACTCATTCGGTAACTGTTATTTTCCTTTATTGATACGGGGACGTACAGTAATGTCATGAAATGGTGAGAAATTCCTTGGTTAAGCAATACCACCTAGGGATAGGGGGTAGGATGACCAATTGTTTCTGCTTCTGTTTGTAATGCGTTGCTAGTTGCTAGGGGAGGCTAGGGATAGCAAGCCGGTAATTAGTAATAGGCCCTTTTCGCCAAGGGATCGGGTTAAGGGGAGACCAAGAAAGTTTGCATAACAATTAGATAATAAAGCAATTTAAACAAGAGGAGTAAATAAGAGAGAGTGGATTAGATGAAATTGTAAACCCCCAACAATTCCATTTATTCATACTCTTTTCTCGTCAACTGAATCACACATTGCATGTTTATTTTCTGTCTTTGCATTCACCACAACTATTAATTTTTCTTTCACAAGTCTTACGATTTTGATTCACATGAACGATAAGGCCTTTCGAGTCTCATGGGAAGAACGATAATGGGTTATACCATTTATATTACTTGAAACGATATGGTACACTTGCCATTCAGGTAACATATAACATGGGTAAATCACTCATCAATAATATGTTAAGATATTGAAAAGTGTACCAAATCGTACAAATAACAAAGTGAAAAATAAAGATATAGTTTTTGCAAGAGACTTAACTGTGTTTACTGAAAGTAAGATAAATCTAAAATTCTCGAAAGCACTTAAAAATATGAAATTGATAAGGATTTCAATTCAATTTGAAAATACTAAACAATATACTTCTAATTTTTACCCTAACATTTACATCACAATCTAGAAAATCCTAATTTGTTACAGTCAAGTCTAAAGCTTACTAATAAAACTCTTATCCCTTAGAAGCTTTTACCAAATGTTAAATGTTTAAAATGAGTAATAGATAAAACTCTATTTCTAGAGGCAAAATCTATTAGCTACTCTATCATAATCAAGGTTATAAATTATTTCTTAATAACCAGATACCGAAAATTAAGCAATAAATAATCATGCAATTAAGAATGTGAATAGAACATAAAAGTAAAAGAAGTATATGAAATAGAAAAAGTTAGAAAGAGTGAAGGTATATTACATCCAATCCCAACGAATAAGAGATTTAGTTACTCCTAGACATTCTGATCACTTGATAAGGGAAAGAAGATGAAAATAATGAATATAACAAGTGTGATAGCAACCTCCTTGAGCTAGGTTCGGCCAAAGCTTAAAAGGATGCAAGGAGATGGTCCCTAAGGTGAAAATGGTGGTGCTGAGATGGTAAGCTCACGGTTTTGAGCTAGGTGATGAGGATGGAAGGTAGTTTGATGGGTCAAGGAAAGGTTAGGCCAACTCCATGAGGTAGGTGAGTAGAAGGGCCTATAGGGTTATTTTAGTCTTGATCAAGGATGTATATGGCTACAATTTGGCAACATAACTTTACATAAATCCAAGATGATATACAAGGGTGGAGACACCTCTATTTATAAGCCAAGGGTGACTCCTTCTAACCCTAAAAGTATGTTGTTAAAATCCAAAAAGCAAACCTAGCCACCAAGCCTTCTAGTGGCCAAATATTTTCCACCATTAGTAGGGATACATGTGTCACAAATCCTCTCCAATGCTGGAGGAACATATGGTCACTACCAAAAAGAAATCCTCTCCATTCCTAAGGTGTCATGTGGCCACTTTCTAAACAACAAATCCTCTCCAATGGAAGCATGACACATGACACACACTTTCCACTTGGTTTGGATATATAACTTAAGAAAAATCATATGCTACTTAGGCCTTAATACATGCCTTAACCAAACCTACAGTACTACAGGGTCAAATACAAGGCCTAAATCCTACACTACTAATGAGTCGATATTTTATTGATTTCACTTAGCTTATTGTACTAGAATTAATCAGGGAATTGTGCTTAAATGTCCGATATTTTCCCATTTTTCCTAATAGTGCTTAATTTGACCGGAAATTCTAATTTTAATTAATTTGAATATTTTGAGCTAATTATTTGCATTATTAACTGCAGGGAAAATTTGGAGATATATTTTGGAGCATTGGGAAGGAGACAAAATAAATTCAAGACTCAACAATTAGACATTTTAATTTTAGTTGTATTGTAATTTAATTGTTTAAACTTTTCTTTAGACAAACTTTTACTTTGTGGGCCAAATTTTGGAATTTGTTGTTGAGCCCAATAGTAAAAAATGGACACATGGCACCTAGGGTTTTGGGGTGGACCCCACCCCATTATTTTTGGACACATGGCTTCTCTTAAAAGTTGGCAGCCGTCACACAATGAAGAGGACTCTCTCTCGGCAGATTGGAAGAGCTTGATGCTTGCTGGAACAGTGTCTTGGAATTCTCTTTGCAGATTTTTGGCTCATTTGGTTTAAGAACTTTTTTTTTCTTTGAAATATGCATATGCTTGGTGATTTTTGTTGAGTAAAAGGAGGGAGCTGCAGCCACAGTTTTGATTGATACACTCTCGGCCAGAACATTTGCTAGGGGCTGGAACGGTGCTGTGTGCTTCCAGGCGCCACCTTTTATTTAGCTTTCCTTGAATTTTTTTTTAGACAATGGGATGAATGAGAAAGAGCACACGGTATGGATGGGATTCTATTTATCAAATTTAGCCTTCATTATTTTTTTCTTGCAATTGAAATCATTTAGAAGTAAGCAGTACGTTTATGTTGGCATATTCGGTGCTCACGGTGTTCACTGCTGCAACGTAGATTTTAATTGGAGTGGAGCAGCGGTAATTAAAAAGTGGATTTTCATTTTGGCTTGTACATGGGATTGATATTAGCTGGAGGTAGTTATTGAAGAACGAACCTTACAATTTTGCTACTGAGAAAACGTTAATTGGTGTGCACATGGTCATAGCTACCAAATCTTAGCTTATGCTATTGGTTTTTTTTTTTAGAAAAGTGTTGGAACCAATTTATTATTGATTGAATAGAATGGTGGGGTCAGTGCTTAATTCCTTCGAGTTTTCAATTCACTTTTTGAAGAATGAAGAATTAATTTGATGGAAGAGTTACGGTAGGTTTCATTTTGGAGCATGAATTGAAGTGTTGCACGATGTGCATCCAAACTTTATTCTAATGTGTTTTTTTTATTATTATTTTATTCTTAGCCTAAAGTTGTTTTAGTAATTTATCATTTCAATATTTATCATTGCCTCTTTGCAACTCTGGTGCATTTAATGTCTTTCTTTCTTTTTAGTCTTTTAAACGTGTTTCAATTTTTTATCATTAGGTTTTTCATTTTTTTTATTTATTTTTATAGTAACTTTATTTCTAATTTATGGATTTGCTTATTTGTCAGTTGCATGGTGCATTTAATTTTTAGTTTAAGCGTTTCATTTTAGTATTTGGATGTTTATCCGTTGCATTGTTTAGTTTAATGTTTCAGCGTTTTGTTTTCAAGTTCGGATGAATTCTGCATTTCTGGTTTTGTTGCTTTAGACTGTTTAGTCTCTGATTGTGTCGTTCGACTTGTCTTCATTTCCTGTACGTTCATTTTAATTTTACTGTTCACTTTGATGATTTAAATTATGTTTGGTGCATTTAATTTCCATTTTAATTTAGTCATTTGCATTGACAAATCTTTTCAAACCCCCCCCCTTTCGTGTCTGACCAGATTCTGAACCGCGGTTTGGTCCTTGAGAGACGACCTAGGGGTCATTCCCTGGCTATACTGCATTTCTAATATGCAATCAAATTTGTGTGGGCTGCGACACCCATCAAATTTTGGCGCCGTTGCCGGGGACCAACGGTTCAGTTTTAGGTCTTTGTTGTGTTAGTGTGTGTTGTCTTGTCTTGTGTTGTGAGTGTGATGTTCCGTTTTGTGTGTGGTGTTAAGTGTGTTGCATTTAGGTAGCTTTAGTTGCATATTTTCATTGCATTCTTCTTTCCCCTTCTTTCTCATGTCTACCTATTTTGGCTATGTGAGTAATTCTAATTCTGCTTGTGTCTATGATTCTCCTCCTGCTTGTTACTCTGATATTGCTTCTCATATATACTCTGTTGATTTCTATGTTGAGAACAGAACAATTCCTCCTCCATCTCATGAGAGTGCTCCTAGGGAGTCGTTTCCAATTGATAAGGAGGATATTCGTTGTGTTTTCAACACTGGACTGATAGATTTGCTGCCTAGGTTTCATGGTTTTGCAGGTGAATGCCCACATAGACATTTGGAGGAGTTCTACACCATCTGCTCTTCAATGAAACCTCCAGATGTCCCGGATGAGGATATGTTCGTTAGGGCATTTGAGTACTCATTACATGGAGCGGCAAGGGATTGGTGTTGTTGTCTTATTTTAGGATCCGTCACCAGTTGGGAAGATCTTGAGCATCAGTTTCTTGATAAATTCTCCCCTATGCGGTATGGTTATAGCGACGATCCTGGGTGGACGAATCCTAACTTGGGATGATATGGTACTTCAGAGCATCAATATCAAGAACCATCATTCCAGACTCCTTCTATGCCTTCTCCACCTGTTAAGGAACCACAACAGCCGCAATTTCATGAGCCTGCCCAAGCAACTCCTCATCCTTCCACTACTTCTGAGTCTACATTGAAGGAGTTACTAAGGCATATAGCCATGCAGAACATTCAGTTCCAGCAAGAGACCAGAGCTTCTATTCAGAGTTTGACTGATCATATGGGGCAGATGGCCACTCAGCTCACTGAGGAACAGTCTTATGTTTCAGAGGAATCACCATTTCAGGCTGTTCAGCTTCCAGATGATGTTGATGTCATCCACATAGGAGATGAGGAGCAGAGTCATGAGCTTACTACTGCGCCATCTACTTCCCCACCCTCCTATGTCCCCACTCCTACACCTGAGGAGACTGATGAAGAATTGGAAGACCAGACAGATATGAGCAACACTTTTGAGATAGGTAGACCACTTTCACCTTCCACCACTCTACCAATCTTCAGGGAAGTGGATTTAAACATACCTAAGATAGATTCTGTTGTTGATGATTATGTTGATGATGGGTATGTTGGTGATTGTATTGTTGATGAGCATGATTTTCAATCTCCCTCTTTGCATGATGAGAACTACTTTGTGTTATCACATCTGAATGTTTGTTCTCCATGCACTGAACATGAATCTGAACCTGTGATTGATATTGTTTCTATTTCTGAAATTGATTCATGTTCTGAGGGTATATCTGAGGTTCAGCCTCTTACACTGGGATTGGGTGTTATACCCCTGCATGTTATATCTTTGGAACCACATTGCATTAACCATGTTGCAGGAGGTACATATGGATTTGATGAACACACACCCATGGTGGAAGACAAGGGTGCCAGTATACACGACAGTTTGAAGATTAATAGGCACCAGCTGAACCTGCTCATCAACAATCACTGCTTCTTGGATCCAGCTGTGGAGGACATCTCCCTGCTTGATCAAATTTGGAGGATGAAGTAATTCCTCCTCAAGACTTCTTTGCTGAATCCTGTGGTGGAAGAGATCTCCCTGAAAGTCCAAAATTGGCAACTGCCACCATGATCAGGGGAGTTTCCTTTTCCCTTCTCCTCCCTTTCCCACTTTTATTGCACTTGTCCATGATCTGTTAACTGTTCTGATTTCTGATATGATGTTTGTGACACATTGAGGACACTGTGTAGTTTAAGTGTGGTCTATTCGGGGAGACTCAGATTTTTCTTTGTTAGTTTATGTTTTCTGCGTTAAATTTTTTGTTTTCTAGGTATCTTTTGTTGTGTCTTGTGTACAGTTTTGCATGTTTTTCTTGAATTCTGGACTGTGATTAGGTTGTCAGCTTTCTTTCACTGCATTGATACTCTGATTGCTTGAAATCCTTGCTTTTCTTTGCTTGGAAGATGATCATGATGTTTGAGAGTTGATTTGATTGTGACAGAAATACCTTGTGTGAGATTTGAGCCACTTGATGATCTTTCTTGTGTGTGATATGTCTCTTGATTGCTTGCACATATGCCTTGGCTTGACTCTTGTTGATAGTTCTTGATTGATATGCATGTTTGAAAGTGATAAAGGCAGTTTTGTTGTTGACCCTCTCTAGCCAAATGAGCCTACCTTGTTGTGATCCTTTGATAGCCCCTTTGAGCCTATATTTTCCCCATTTCTTTGTTTTGAAGCTCATACACTTGCCCTAACTGAAAAACCATGATTACCTTAACCTTAGGGAATTTTGGAGCTTTGTAATGGTTCTGGGAATAAGTGTGGTCTCTTGGGAGATTCAGATGAATTGGTTAGTTGACTCCTCTTCTTGTTTTGTTTTGTAAATATGTTATGTATCTGTCTCTTAGAGTTGTGTTATGAAAAGAGAGGAAAGAAAAGGGACAAGATGAAAAAAAAAAAGAAAAAAAAATACAGAAAAATGAGAAAAAAATAAAAAAAAATTGTGAATAAAGGAGTCAGGAAGAGGATGGAATTAGAGGTTTGGGTGTGATTTGATTGTGTTTCACTTGTTCCCCATTGCTCCTCTATTCCTTTTGGTTTGTAGCTTCTCATCCATATTTATCCTCCTTTTTCCTTGACCCCGTTACATCCATAAAAGACCTTTTGATTTGAACATGCATATATGTTTTGAGTGTTGATATTAGAGGCTTGCCAAGACTGTTTGTTGCTTGCTTTCTTGAGTGCATTGAGTTGACACTGTTTACCCTAGACACTTGAGAGAAACATTGATAGTGTGCATCTGTGAGGTTCTGTTACTTTTGATTCTTCTCTTGAGTTGACTGATCATTTTGTCATGCTTTGAACTGCTTGGATGATTTCATGAGTATTTGTTTTCTCTAACTCTGTGTGGGATTCTGCCCACCTCATTTTCAATGTCCAGACTTCTTAAGAACTGTGCAACTTTGTGTCTGTCCTTGTGAGTCTTTGTTTTCTGTATGATGAGTCTGTATCATCTTCCTGATGTCTGAGTTGTTCCCTGGTTTTCGTCTTGGTTTTGCCCAGGAGTACAAAAGACTAAGTGTGGTCTATTTTGATGAGTCGATATTTTATTGATTTCATTTAGCTTATTGTACTAGAATTAATCAGGGAATTGTGCTTAAATGTTCGATATTTTCCCATTTTTCCTAATAGTGCTTAATTTGACCGGAAATTCTAATTTTAATTAATTTGAATATTCTGAGCTAATTATTTGCATTATTAACTGCAGGGAAAATTTGGAGATATATTTTGGAGCATTGGGAAGGAGACAAAATAAATTCAAGACTCAACAATTAGACATTTTAATTTTAGTTGTATTGTAATTTAATTGTTTAAACTTTTCTTTAGACAAACTTTTACTTTGTGGGCCAAATTTTGGAATTTGTTGTTGAGCCCAATAGTAAAAAATGGACACATGGCACCTAGGGTTTTGGGGTGGACCCCACCCCATTATTTTTGGACACATGGCTTCTCTTAAAAGTTGACAGCCGTCACACAATGAAGAGGACTCTCTCTCGGCAGATTGGAAGAGCTTGATGCTTGCTGGAACAGTGTCTTGGAATTCTCTTTGCAGATTTTTGGCTCATTTGGTTTAAGAACTTTTTTTTTCTTTGAAATATGCATATGCTTGGTGATTTTGGTTGAGTAAAAGGAGGGAGCTGCAGCCACAGTTTTGATTGATACACTCTCGGCCAGAACATTTGCTAGGGGCTGGAACGGTGCTGTGTGCTTCCAGGCGCCACCTTTTATTTAGCTTTCCTTGAATTTTTTTTTAGACAATGGGATGAATGAGAAAGAGCACACGGTATGGATGGGATTCTATTTATCACATTTAGCCTTCATTATTTTTTTCTTGCAATTGAAATCATTTAGAAGTAAGCAGTACGTTTATGTTGGCATATTCGGTGCTCACGGTGTTCACTGCTGCAACGTAGATTTTAATTGGAGTGGAGCAGCGGTAATTAAAAAGTGGATTTTCATTTTGGCTTGTACATGGGATTGATATTAGCTGGAGGTAGTTATTGAAGAACGAACCTTACAATTTTGCTACTGAGAAAACGTTAATTGGTGTGCACATGGTCATAGCTACCAAATCTTAGCTTATGCTATTGGTTTTTTTTTTTAGAAAAGTGTTGGAACCAATTTATTATTGATTGAATAGAATGGTGGGGTCAGTGCTTAATTCCTTGGAGTTTTCAATTCACTTTTTGAAGAATGAAGAATTAATTTGATGGAAGAGTTACGGTAGGTTTCATTTTGGAGCATGAATTGAAGTGTTGCACGATGTGCATCCAAACTTTATTCTAATGTGTTTTTTTTATTATTATTTTATTCTTAGCCTAAAGTTGTTTTAGTAATTTATCATTTCAATATTTATCATTGCCTCTTTGCAACTCTGGTGCATTTAATGCCTTTCTTTCTTTTTAGTCTTTTAAACGTGTTTCAATTTTTTATCATTAGGTTTTTCATTTTTTTTATTTATTTTTATAGTAACTTTATTTCTAATTTATGGATTTGCTTATTTGTCAGTTGCATGGTGCATTTAATTTTTAGTTTAAGCGTTTCATTTTAGTATTTGGATGTTTATCCGTTGCATTGTTTAGTTTAATGTTACAGCGTTTTGTTTTCAAGTTCGGATGAATTCTGCATTTCTGGTTTTGTTGCTTTAGACTGTTTAGTCTCTGATTGTGTCGTTCGACTTGTCTTCATTTCCTGTACGTTCATTTTAATTTTACTGTTCACTTTGATGATTTAAATTATGTTTGGTGCGTTTAATTTCCATTTTAATTTAGTCATTTGCATTGACAAATCTTTTCAAACCCCCCCCCCCCCCCCTTTCGTGTCTGACCAGATTCTGAACCTTGGTTTGGTCCTTGAGAGACGACCTAGGGGTCATTCCCTGACTATACTGCATTTCTAATATGCAATCAAATTTGTGTGGGCTGCGACACCCATCAACTACTCCTTCTTCTTCCATGATGGCCCAATTAAAGTAAACCTTTGTTCCTCCTTCTAAAGATGATTCTTCTTGGAAGAGTTTGGCAATATTCTAGTGGTTGGACCCTTGGCTATGAGTTTGCCATCAGAGTGTCTCTAGTCTTCAGAATGAGCATTTTCGTTTCTCTCTTAATGTTAGTTCCCTATTCCCCCAAAGGATATACCCTTTTTATCTATGGTGTATCTATTTAATAATTCCTACCATGTGCACTTGCTGAGCATACTAGAATTGTTGGACGACTAAATCATAGCTAGGCGACTTGAACGTGACTCGCTAAACAAATTATGAGACCGAACTAGATAGGTCTAAAACGAGTATTTGAATTAATTGTAACCGACTAAGTCAATCTTGAAGATATTTTTCAATGTTGTTAAATCTACACTTATCTACAAAATGTTCCATAAATAAAAAAGAAATACTTCTCTTTCTAAAATTATTTAATAAAAGTTTAATTATTTAAAAAACACATCATAAAAATTCAAATAAATGTTAAAAAATAAGCATAATAAAATAGTGGTAATGAAAATTATCATATAATAATAAATTGATACAAAATTACATATAAATAATAAATATTAAATATTTCACATGTGTAGTAATAATAAATTCTCATTTAAAATATATTACATAAGTATAACACTACTATATTAAATTTTCAAATGTAGATTCCATTGTTAAACCCTAATTCAAAGTTTTATTTCTTTTGAAGTCATACTTTAACATTCATAAACCTTGATTTATCTTCTTACCCTACTTACAATCACACATATCATATTTCCTTACTTCAATTAAAATCTCCTTAAATACTTCATTTCATATTATATATATGTCTAATAATAAGAGTACACCATCAAATTAAATATTCACATATCTCAAATTTAAGTACATTCACTAGTGCAAAAACGTTGTTTAACGTCACCCCTTAGACGTCGGTTAACGGTAAACATGACATATATTGATGATTGTTAAGCCCCTAACAAGTGTATTAGATCGTATCAAGTAATAATAGACAGTAAGTCCAGATATTGTTTCCCAAGGGACTTAGTGGCCTAGATGTCCGTGTGAATTGATCGCATAAAACTTGAAAGAAGAATAATTTGTAGTTGTGATGCAAAAACCGAATTTAAACATGCAAATGCAAAATGTGATCAATTGGCAAATAAAACTATGAGTTAATGGAGTTGTTGGGGTTTACAATTTCATCCTAATCCACCCTCTTATATCTACTATTCTTATTAAATTCGCTTTATTATCAATGTTCATGCAGCTTTCTAATCTACTCTAAACCCGATCCCTCGGTGAAAAGAGCCTATTATTAATTACTAGTTTACTATCCCTAGTCTCCCTAGTAATTACTAATGCATTATTCATAGAAGTTTAAAGCAATTGACCGTCCTACTCCTATCCCTAGGTAGTATTTCATAATCAAGAGAATTCTTCCCAGTTCTAGATTTCCCCGTACGTCCCCGTATCGACAAAATCAAATATCATGACATCGAATGAGTTAAACGATGTAAGCTTTAAGATAGGAGAAGAAAACCCAAACTATTGATAATACAAGCATATGAATAAAATAAGAATTTCAATATAAGAGAGTTTCAATAGGATTACATTGTTCCCCAACAACAAAGGGTTTAGTTCACCATGGACATGGTGAAACTAGACGGAATTAATGGAAAGAATGAAAGAATAAACCCTAGAATTGGTTAATTGGAGCTCCCGCATCCAAAAGCCGCCTCCAAGGAGTGACGAAGATGTTCTGGACATCTCTGTTTGCCAAAAGATAACCCTAAGGGTCGCACTGGGTTTATTTATAATGTAGAAAAATAACAGAATTTCGGCCTAGGCCCATAATTTAGGCGCTCAACGGTGGGCGGCACTCACGTGGAACGCTCAGCGATGTCTCCCAGGCGAAAAACAGTGAAAATTGGTCCCGAGACTGGCGCTCAACGCCCATTTTACTGCTCAGTGCTGGTCTTTCTGCACTCTGGTCAACTTTTCAGCATTCTGGTCAACTAATTGACTTTTCTGGTTGACTGGTTGACCTTTCTGCATTCTGGTTGACTTTTCTGCACTGCAATCATTTGATACTTCAACCTTTCTTTCAATTCATTCCAAAAACCTACAAAATCAAGGAAAACCAAGCTTAAAACCAAGATAACCAACTTTGACTCTCTTGTTCTCTAACTTAAGAAAAATGCATGATTTCAAGCTAATTCTAAGACATAAAGGGTGTGATTTAATATCAAAATTAAGTGTGAAAATAACGATTTTTCAACCGTTATCAATGATCGGTGACATTTTTGTAAATAAGTTGGCCATATAGACGTCAGTTAGAAGGTGATCCGACGTCTATAATATTTTAGACGTCGGGGCCCTCCTAACTGATGTTTATATGTTTGACAGATGGGTGAAAAGTCATTTCTTTCAGTCATAGACATCATATAGGAGGGGCCCCGACGTTTATATGGCAGAAATTAATGGCTATTCACCTACTTGTCAAACATATCGATGTCAGTTAGGAGAGCCTCGACGTCTAAAATATTATAGACGTTTGTATTGGGGGAACCGACGTCTAAACCCTAAACCCAGAAATTTAAAAAGTCACTTTTTGACTCCATTTAAACGTCTGATGCTGCCACTTCGACTTGTAAATCCTTTAGACGTCTGTTATTGGGGGAAGCGACGTCTAAACCCTAAACTGAGAAATTTAAAAAGTCACTTTTGGACTCCATTTAGACGTCTGATCCTGCCATTCCGACTTCTAAAGCCCTTTAGACGTCTGTTATTTGGGAAACCGACATCTAAACCCTAAACCCAAAAATTTAAAAAGTCACTTTTTAACTTCATTTAGACGTCTGTTATGGGGGGAACCGACTTCTAAAGTCGTTTAGACGTTTGTTATAGGGGAACTGACTTCTAAATGTCGGCATTCAAACACCGTGGTCGTGAGACAGCTGTTACGCGCACTCATTGTTCATCATCTTCGTCGCGTTTTCTCTCTCTGGGTTACGTTTTTCAGGTTCGTTTTCTCACTTTTGCACCGTTTTAAATTAGTTTTACTCCGATTACATCACTCCTTGATGCATCATCTTTCATTCAGACCAATTAAAATGCGTTTTCGTTGGGTTTTTGTGTAGTTATTCTCGTGTCCTTGGGCGGCGTTCTTTGGCGGTGATTTCTTGCGTTTTGCACTCTCCAATTCCCTCTACTACGTTTTTAAAACCATCCAATAAAAAAAATATACAATACATTCTCTTCAACTAAAATATAAAGTTGTAAACTCGAATCACCATCAGTCAAGAGCAACCTTAGAGAGGTCTGACCTGTATGGATCGGACGTCTATATAGACGTCTGACCTATATAGGTCTGACGTCTATATAGACGTTTCACCTATATAGGTCGGACGTCTGACCTAAAGGATCCAACATCTCATTAACGTTAGACATCGGACAGAGATCAGACATTAAAAGTCCAAAATAACAGACGTCTAAAGTCCTTCCTGCACTAGTGATCTTCACTCATATCAAGATAACACATTCAAACAATTAATCATATTTTTATCTCTTAATCAAATGTTAACCGTAAATACTCAATATATACATCAACACGGGTAAAAAAATATTAAAGTACAAGGGAAGATTTTATCATCTATTACTTGTTCATTGTAACTAGATATGACAACTAGAGAGGAAATGTGCGAATTTTACTATTTCACAATCCATTTTCGGAGTAAAATTTCATACTCATTGCATCTTCATATTGGATATATATAAACTTATTGTCTCATGTGCATCCTGATCGAGTATACATGTGTTTATGCTTGCTCATTTAGTATTTCAAACATTAATTAAACATTGTTTTCACAAAAATCTAAAAGTCACAATGGATAAAAGATGACATTATCAAGTATTTATTGTAAGAAAAATACACACTTTTTTTTTCTATACGAAATATCAAGAAAGTTTATAATTATATAAATATCTAATAATAGTATTAAATATATAACAATTGGATAAATATCAAAATAATTTTTAAAAAATGAAAAAAAAATGATGATAGATATGAAGATGAAGATGAATATAAACATAGAAGAGACAAAATGAATATATACATATCATCACGTCTTTATATCGAATTTAAAAATTTAGATATTATCTATATTTATCGAATTTAAAAATTCAGATATTATCCATATTTATATTTATATACGTGAAATTTCTTATTATAATTAAGATAGGTTGATACCTTACTTAAAAAATAATTAATTTGTCATCCCTTATATCAAATATCAATTCGCCCTTATAACGAATATAAAAAATTAGACACCTTAAATAGTTTGTTGATTATCAAAATCATGATATAAAAACTATAAATTTTCTCCAAGATACGTAAGTCTATCTCAAGTATAAAACCACATATTTATGGATGGTCTGATGAGGTTAAATAATAAATCACATAATAAGTCCATCAAACATTATTTTAATAGATTCTAAATGATTCTTAAACTATATCAGAAAGTAAATATTAAACTTATCTCAATTTGGAAGATCTCCAACAACTTTATTTATAATTTATTAAGAAAATATTTGTATACAATACAACACATTCGGACCAAATGCACCAGTCTTAAGATGCTAGACAATGCTTAAGAACTTATGATTAATGGAAAAGAAGGCCTACCAATGATAGTAAGCAAGATTCAGAGGATATATAAGAAATATGGAGAATAAAAATTGAACGCTAGAGTTCATTCAGCGAAGTGACTCTTATTTAATTATGAAGTCACTAATTGAAATTTAAGATGTGAAACCACCATCAGCATAGAAAATCTGCCCAGTAATATATGACGCAGCTGGAAGACAAAGAAAAGCAACCAGTGGTGATATTTCGTTGGTTTCTCCTACTCGACCAAAAGGTATTGTAGATGTAACAATAGCATCCCACACTTTCGTTCCAGTTTTCTCCTGTAAGAATTATCAACATATGACCAAACAAAAACATAATGTTAACATCGTCAAATTAGAAATTACACAGTTAATACCATTTTTACATGAAACACAAAATTATTATTTTTTTTTGGTGAAAGCATTTAATAGCATTGTATCCAACAATTAGTGTTTGGTTTTTCTGTTAGGTGTTTTTCTTCTGCGACTTTCTTTTCCTTGTTTTACAGTTTTTATATAATAAACTTTCTTCTGTTTTCTCTACTTTCCCAGTGCTATGTTTGTCTTGGCTCTAGCTTGTTTGGGTGTGTTTGCATACATATGCCAGTATTTCGTCTTACATTAAATAAGAAGATAAATATAAAGAAGAAAATTTATAAATACGTTATTTTAAATATTTTAAAATTTTATATAATTTTACTCGTTGTGATAACCATGGAATCCAACGTGAATACGTCTGGATTTAATTTTAATTGGGGAAGAATATATTATATTCATATCTCAAACATACCCTGACAGATTCAAAGAGTGGAGTCCAAATTGGGCCAGGTGCTACAGCATTTGCACGAATGTTATCTTTTGCCCACTCTGATGCTACGTTCCTGGTGAATTGATTCATGGCTCCTGAATTAAATTATATATTTCGTTCAGATAAACAAGTTAGATTCGCAATAATATTAATATATGAGGAAAATTAGAAAAGAAATTAGTATGTATACCTTTAGCGGCTGCATAAGCAGATAAACCTGGAATAGCTTTCGCACCAGCAATGGATGAAATGAATACTATGCTCCCACATCCAGATTGTTTAAGAAGTGGATGTGCAAGTTGAGTCAAATGAAAAACAGACTCAAAATTGGTAGCCATTATAGTCGATACATCTTCAACAGTGTAATCTACTATGTTCTTTGTTATTTCTATCGCTGCATTGTTCACCTAAGAGACAACCACATACCAAATCACCTTAAATACTTAACATATTTTTTCGTTATCAATATTATCAATTTAAGTATACTTTTTTGTCTTTTAATTTTTACTATTTTAACTGTTATTTTTGTTTTATTGTCTTTAATTTATCAATCAATTTGTTTTTATTTGTTGGTCACCTCATTCTTTTTCTTTTTAAAAGCTAATTAATCGATAAAAAAATTAGAAAGAAAAGAATGAACTCATTCACAAGTCGGAAACAAGAAAATGAAAATAATGAATATATCATTTTGTTAATAACAAAATTAAATGTTAAAGTATTTAAATAAAAATAAAAGATAATTGTATTTATAAAATAATTAAAGCTTAATTAAATTATTGTAGTTTATTCAAAATATTTACTCAAAAAAAGGAATTTCTACTAAATTTTTAGAAAGATTCATTAATGTATATAAGTTTAACTCAATTTTATATGATATTACGTTTATTTATATATTATAATTTTACTGTATTTCTCATTGATACGACATCTCAAATAATTTTATTTTGTTTTAGGCAAGTTCTTCGATTCAATTTTCACTCCAAGAATTAGTCATAACATGTGTGGTGGAAGAAAAATATTTATGGTGATGTGATAAAGAAAAACAAGTAATTTCAATAAATCTGGTTAAAAAGAATTTTTTTTTGAAGGATATGAATTTAAGTCGAAGTAGCAACCCTTCATTAATAGACTACAACTAAGATTTGCCACCCTCATTGTATTGTATATGTCCAACAAATAGACTAATCTTAGTTATAATTTCTTAATCTTGCTTCAGAATTTTTCTTTGGATGAATTTTTGAAGGGTAGTTGAATGATACCAGAATATTAAGCTTTCCGTGGAAGATTGATGAAACAGTTTCCATGAGCTTGAGGCGTTGGTCGCGATGTTTGACATCACAGACTGAACCGGTGACGTTGAATCCCTTCTTTTTCCACTCTTCCAAACACATATCAATATCATCTTGCTTTCGAGAACAAACATGAATGGCTGCACCAAATTCTGCCAATTCCTCGACGATGGCGTGCCTAAGACATCGGAAAGGAAGAAGAAAGATGAGAATAAAAGGAAAGATATGAGAAGAGAAAAGATCAGAGCATTGAGATAACGAACCCAATGCCTCGAGTGGCTCCTGTCACGAGAGCCGTCATGCCATGGAGTGACCACCTATTGTCCTTTATGCCGCTCAGCTTTGCCTCGCTCATTTTTGCTTCTAATCAATGACCTCCAGAAAATAAGGAAACACAGTTTTCACTGAAACAAGAGCTGCAAGGAACCTCTATATATACATGTCGAAGTTCTGAAACACTGGGTATGCAAGGGGGATGTTTCACGTGAGTAGATTAACTTGTCTTTGAACTGGAGGGGTGATTCAGTGAGTAGATTTAACTTGTCGTTGGAACAGTAGAAATTAGTAAACAAAAGTTTAAAATAAAAAGTTAAAAAATTAAAAAAGAAAAAAAACGGAGAGCTAGCTTCTAGCTCGCCTTTTGGCTCCACGCGTTACAAGTTTGGATCGATTTGTAGTGGTGGCAAGCTCAGCTCGCCCTTTGGCTCATGTTAAAATAAAATAATTGTAGTTATTATTTTTCAATAAAGAGGAATTGAGTTGGTTGTTTAATAATTTGAAATTTTTTATATTTGAAACTGGTTTCCAAACATCTTTAATCAATTAATATGTGATCAGCTTTTGAAATTTTTATAATTATCAAAATACTAAAAGATGGTAAAAAAAAACAAAAAAAAACATAAGGTTTTATACTAATTTAATTATTTAAATACACTTCAAGATTTTTAAGCAAGATAATGCTTCATACAATTACCTTAACCTATCACTTACTCAATGAAAGAAATATAAAAGCACAACAACAAAAAAATATAAAATGAATACACTTGTATGATGTGTAGATTTTACATCTCAATCCTAGATCAAGCAAGTAAACTTTACAATCAATTCAATCTTTTTTTAATCTTGATGGAAACTTAAAACTTGATTTTTAAAGACAAATTTGTTTAGTGGTCATATTAATCAATTATGAAAATAACATGTAATCAATTAGTGTCCTTCTTTGAAAACCTTTAAAATATGTTCTTTTTCTTTTTTAATCTATTAGATTAGTAAGATGATTGATTAATACAAATCAAAGGTAGGTATATAATTTGAAATAATGAATCAATTTTTTGCCAAAACTAATCTTAATTGATTATATTGTGATTCATTTGATTTTAAAAACATTCTAGCTCAACTTACAATATTTATAGACTCAACAAGCAACTACTATATTGTAGCAACTATTTTATCAACTAAACATGACTTGACACTAACTATCACATGTTTGTACCAATCTTTGCTTTGGAGATCATCAAAAACAACAACTTTATCGTCTTTGACATATTAACAACCCCATCAATTTTCTAGTAGTGGGCTTGTCTGTTTTGTCACCCTTACTCGTATTTACTTACTTCTTTTTATGCAAAAACAAATGCACACTTTGTTTAGTTTTTTTTCTGTGTATTTACTACTAGTGTAGAAAAACCTTTTTATACTAGTTAAAAAGCGTCTTTTATACTAGTTATGAAACCAATATAGAAGTAGAGGTATAAAAAGTATTAACTTGTTATATCGGTTCTAGAACCGATATAGAAGCAGGGGGTATAAAAAGTATTAACTTGTTATACCGGTTTCAGAACCAGTATAGAAAGTGTCATTCTTTATATCGATTAAAGATATAAGCAATATAGAAAAATTTGTTCAAATCATCCCAAAATTCCAAAAGTTCACCTTTCCTAACTAAATCAACCTCATAATAACATATATTTTTCTTCCAATTTTAATTTCTTTGCTACAACTCATACACAAGAATCCAAAATTCACATAATCGATTATCTTCAACACAAAATGATGAGCAACCCCAATCGACCTTCACCAACGTTGAATGCAAGCTCCATCGCACCTGAAGCAAATTTGTTACCACAAACAACAACCAAACTTGATCACCTTGGTGTCACTGCAAAACACAACCTCACAAAATCTCCAATGTGTCACCATCCCTTGTCGAAGAAGGAAACACCTCCATGCGAGTGACAACAACTTCTATTTAGATATGGTTCATAGTGTGCCAAATGATGAAGGAGAACAAGGCGAGAGCGTGAAAAGGAAAATTGAAGACTAAGGGTTAGTGATTTGGAAGTGCCCTATTTACAAATAAAAAAAAATAAGAAAGTATTTTCTACGTAAACTATAATTAAATTAGTATAAAAAGTTTTCTTCCACTTTGTATACCAATTATAACTAGAACTCATATAGAAAGTTTTCCTATTTATTACAAAAATGTCACTACATCTACTTTGTATACCAATTATAACTAGAATTGGTATAAAAAGTATTTTTTCTTTACTACAAAAATGACACTGTGTCCACTTTTTATACATGTTATAACTACAATCAGTATAAAAATGTTATCTTATTTACAGTTATGTCACAATGTCTCTTTTTATACCTGATGGATTATAACATGTATAAATAGTCACTATAAAATACGTTTTTTGCACTAGTGACTGTAAATGCTAATGGAAGGACAAGGATTGGTTGTGTTTGTTTCAACTAATTTAATGTATATGCAAGTGCGAAAGTGAGGGAAAGGAACGGGTGGAGTTCGTCACTATGATGAAGAGAGACGTCGAGAAAGACAACTCATCACTTGTGAGATTATAGAATTGCCCTTTTTTTCACGTGTTTTTTCACTTTGTGTTGTGTTTGTTGTGTTGTTTCTAGTTAGTGCTGTCAAAATGGGTTAGAACCTGCAGGCTAACCCAGTCCACCACGGGTTTAAGCTAGGTTGGGTTTGAAAACAATGAAATTTTTTTACAAACCAATTTTTAACCTAGCTCACTTAGAACCTGGCTAACCTAGGTTAAACCCATGGTGAGCCAGGTTGGCTCACCATTCCATCTAGCTTAATTTAATTATTTATTATTTTGGGTTTCAATATTATTAGTTAACATTATTTTTTATTGTATTGTAAATAAGAATAAAGAAACAGATGTTTCAAGAGAGAAAAATATTATAAATTTATCCATTCAAGACTTTAATCTTATAAATGGATAAATGATACAAATTATCAATATTATAAACTTATTTATTCACTTTTAGGTTTTCTTTTGGATTATATTTGTGTTGGATGTTAATTTTTTTTTTATTTTGAATTGTCTTTGGAGTTTAACATCATTTTAGAGTGAAATTATTTAAATTTGAATTACAAAAAAATTGTAATATTTTTTGGATTTTAAAAAAACTGTAATTTTTTTTGGATTTAAAAAAAACTTATAATTAAGTGAGCCAATAAACCAACCAGTTTAACCCACCAACTTGTGGTGGGTCGGGCCGGGTTCGAATTTTTTCAGCTTGTTAATAAATAAGCCGAGTTGGGTTGACTCACTAAATGGCCAACCCGTGGTGGACCGGGCCGGGTTGGGCCGGGTGTCCCGTTTTGACAGCACTATCTCTAGTTAGTTTATTAATAAGGTAGGCGTGCGTAGACTCTATGATGGTGTGTAAAGCTGTGTGGAACTGCTAATTGTTAAAACGTAGGTAAACTCTAAAAAGGGGGCGAGGAAGGGTGGGGAGTTGTGTTTGAATAGATTTTAAAACATTTTCACAAATAAGTGCTAGACGCTAGGATTTAGAAGGTATACAAGTAGTGTTGAACACTTAATAATTTTCAAAAGTGTTTGAATTTTTAAAAAGAAAGTAAGAAGACAAACTTATTTCTATACTAGTTCACCCCAAACTGAGCTACCTCCACTTCTCCCTTAAACACTTTTAAGGGGTTCCACTAATCTTTCAAAATATTACAAATGATTTTGACCACTCTTGGTTTTACAAACTAACCCAAATGATTAGACAAGTTTCACCACTCTTAGTATAACACTATCCAACTAACTACATTGTTTAACTTTACTGAGTTAAACTAATAAGGCTTTTTATCCACTTTTGATTTTATAAAACAACAAATTGTTTTTGAAATACAAGTACAAATGATTACTCTCTTTGAGAGGATATAAAATCATAAAGAAGATCTGAAAACTTGTAATAAAACTTTTCTTTTTCAAATATAAAGTCTAGACGACGTGAGCTTAAGAGAGAAAACAACAGTGTAAGTGTAAGCAATAATGTTTCTTGATTCTTTTTCTTCTCTTCATGCATCCCTCTTTATATAGTCATCTTCAGGAAAAAAAAAACCCATTCCTCAGAGCATTGACTTTCGTGTAGGGATGTAGCCTTTTAGTACGAGGTTAAATGTCATCTTATGTCTTACAGAAGCAACTATATTGCTTGTACGGAAGAGATGGACAAAAGTGTTGATAGGGGGAGTCTAGACTCCACATATATTGTTTTTTATGATGAATGGTTTAAAATGATTAAAAATGGTTTTAATCATCCTTGCACAACAAAATGGCATAACAAGTGTTTAAATCATTAGCATGTTAGTGCTAGGTGTATTAATCATGAAAAGATTAGTGAAATAGGCCTAAATAGATTGAAAATCTAGGTTTTTAGTATAAATAATCGATTACATTAGTGATATAATCCATTAGATTAAGCTAGAACACTTCGAATGCAAAACAGGGCAAAATGCTCTCAATTATATAAGTTACATAATTGATTAAAACATAGACAAAGGTCTAATCCATTATACAAATAACTTAATCTATTAGGTTAGTTGAAAGAAGCAGTTATAAACTTAAATGTCAAAATAATCGATTATATAAGTACCATAATCAATTAAAACAGAAAGCAAAGCATAATAGATTGCGTTACTAACATAATCGATTAAACTACGTCAGGATTTGGTTTTTCTATAAAAACCAGACTTTAGACCCTACTCCTTAACTTTTTCAATGGAATATACTAACATTCTCTCCGAGTTTTGAGTACAGGTTTCTCAAGAAGTATTCTTGGAGGATTTCAAGCTAAATTGGTGATCAAGCAATCAAGAATTCATCAAGATTCATTGGAATTCATATGTTCTAATTCTTCTAACTATAGGAGTGTTATACAATAAGGTTCTTTATCAATTTGTTTAATTGGATACCTATGCTGGGTAGGCCAGGTTTGAGAGTGAGTGTTTACTCTCTTGTGTTGTAAGAGATTGAGGGAATCATCTCTTTGTTGATTGAGAGTAAGAAAATTCTCTCTTGTATTTGTTGTTTCATATTTGAGTGGTGTGAGGATAGCAATTGAGAGCATCATTGTATTCTTGTATTCAAATCTTGATTAGTGGATTGCCCTTCAACTAAGGATATTGAAGGAAGATTGGATGTAGGTTTGAGAAAAGCTGAACAAGTATAAATCTTTGTGTGCTTTGATATTTCTTTCATCTTTATTTGCTTGGTTGATTTAAACAATTTTTATTATTGATTTCAAGATTTAAAGATCTTCAATGATTTCAAAAAGATTTTAAAATCCAATTCAAAGGTCATAAGATAATCATGACAGGGAATTGGTTCTCATATGCCATAATTAAGTGGATAATCAATTCTCTTCACTATTCTTTTAATGATAATTGATAGAGGTGCACGTGAGTGAATAATTTATTCTCCTACTTTTGTTTTACTAAAAAATTGATTTTTCTTATGGTGGTGTAATATCAATATTGATATCTTCTGTTAGTGCAATTTCTACTGAAGACCTATGTTGCGATCCCTATGCTAAACAAGTTAATAATAATAATAATAATTTCATTTTATTTCAATATAATTTTATCAATTAAATTTTTTATTTTAAATAGTGACTCACATTTCATTTTATACTATATGGAATATACCGATTGGAGTCACCAGGTATTAATGGGTCAAATTGCTTTACGCTTTACAAATATACGATATTAATTATTGATTTTTGGGTTTAATTGCCTAAAAATATACTCCATTAATGGTTAATAAAGGAGCTTGCTTGCCACAAGTCCTATAAATATACAATTGATCAAGAAGACATCTTTTTCTATCCTAATAAAATAGTGACTTTTTTGTGAAACATATTTGACTTGAGCATGAGAGTGTCTTTTGTAGGTCAACGACCCATTACAAGTGGATTGCGTTCTCAGAGTGGATTGGATAATTAGAAGAAAGCATAACAAGGAAGAACGATCTACTCCAGACCAATTCAACTGAAACACATTTCATATTTAAACTATTTTTAAATATAAAAATAAAATTATAATCTAACCAATTTATCAATAAAAATATTTTCTTAATTTATCAAAATTAGCACCTCATTCACAAACTTTATTTTTATTTTTATTTATTTCTTACTGTCTTACTCCTAATACAAATAATGTCATTTTTTTTCTCAAATATATCCCATTCCTTTAAATTCATCTTCAGATCCATCAATGTAAGAAAGGAAAGAGAACTCACAGTAAAATAAAAAGGACGAAAGAAAATATTTTTTTTACACCATTTATACCTTTTGACAATCCCCGATTAAAGTATTTTGACATTTAAAACGTTAATTTTCGTATTTATAAATAAAAGAAATGGAAGAATAAAATAATGAATATAAAATATATGTAAATATTTCTTAGGTGTTAAAATGATGATATTCCCTACAAAATTGTGATTGAGATGGATATGGATGAAAAAAAAATTCTAGATAATAGATACTGAATAGGTATTTTAATATCGATTTATTAACGAGTTAAGTATAGATATTATATTATTTATATCAAATATATGTTATCTGCATAAAAATAGGAAAAAATTCTATTTTATTATGTTAATTAAAATTAAAATTTAATTTTTATTTAATTTAATTTAAAATTACATTTAATATTTTTATTTTTTGAATTTTATTTGATTTTAATTTTAAAATTTTATAAAATATTTTTTTAAAATATGTGCGCACAGTTTTAAAATGTATTTTTCAAAACTTACGTTTTTGGCTTGTGTACGTACAAGTGAGCTGCAGTGTAAAGTTGGTGTTTGAAAACGATTCCTTTTATGACAGATTGGGACCAAAAAAAGAAACACGGTAGAGATAGGAAATTAGGATAACATATTTTAAATTATTTTTAACTAATTAGATCTTATTTTAATAAAATGATATAATTATAATTTTATCATTTTAAAATAAATTTTTTTATTTATCATATTTATTAAATCATTCCTAAAAAAAATTATGATTTTTTATTTTTTTATCTTTTAATTCAAATAATTTTATCTTTTACTTTGAAAGGAAAGCAAGTACAATTATTTTGATCTTAACACAAGTACAATGCGCAACCACTCCTGCCTACCCATTTACTACTGATTCAGAGGAAACAGAACTCGTCTATCCATTTCCGAATAAATTTGTGGGAACTTTGGACACGTTGAATTACATGAATGACAAATATTAATAAATAGAAGGCTAAAATCTTTTTTTATCCCCTAATTGTTTAAAAAATTCTATTAAATTGTAATTTTTATTTGATACAATTAAGTTGTTTTTGTTAGATTAATATTAAGACTATTTTTATTTGTTATATATTCGTTCATAGTGTTTTTAACATTTTTATATTTTATTTTTTTATTTCTTTGTCACTTATTAGATTATCATTATTACAAACTTAAACAATTTCTTTTTCAAAATAAAACTAAATTAATATTAATCTAAATTATAATTTATATATATACATGTTTAATTTTTTTTCTTAAATTTACAAATCAAATCACTTCATTAAATATTTAATCAATTTTATCTTTTACATTTTTAATTTTAATAAAAAATATGTATTTTTCAAGCAAGTTAACAAAAATGAAAAATATATTAAGTAAAAATTACAAGTATTATTTTACATTTTTAATATTTTAAAAATCATAAGCTTAAAATAGTTATATTTTAAAATTTAAATTGTAAAAATAAAATTAATTTGAATATTTAAATATAACGATTTGGTTATAAGTTGCAAAACTTTATATATATATATATATATATATATATATATATAATATTATATTATATTATATTGTAATTAAATTTAACTACTAATTTAATCTTATTTTAGAGAGATAAAATTACTTCATTTAAAAATATTTGATCCAAGTTTAATCAAAGTTTCAAATATAAAGATTAAATCCAATACAACATACCTAATATTAATATTAATACAATACCTAATATCAATATTAATACATGACACATGACATCACGTAACATAAATGAAAAAATAAAAATAAAAATTAAAAATATTATAAATTCACATATAATATGTATAGATAACATAAATTTTAATTTAAAAAATACGATATTTTCTAAAAGCAAGAAAATTGAATTGAAAAAAAAAATACACGTCTAATTTCCAAATAAATTAGAATGTTTTTTAAATAAATAAAATTGAATATAATAAATAATGTAGTCATCTTCAGACAGAATTTATAGTTTTGCTAATATTTCATTTCGATCCAAAAGTTTAATAATTGTAAATTTGTAAACATATTTCAAACTTTAATTTTTATAACATTTATGTATGGTTAAATATACTTTTAGTTCCTGAACTACCAAGCTATTTTGGGTTTCATTCCTGTTCGAAAAGTTGGTTCATTTTCATCCTTTTACTTTGGAAATTTGTATTTTTAGTCCTTAAAAAGCAATGACGACGTTAACGATGTGTTCGCATGAACATATTTTATTGTTCATGCGGATTTGCGAGCGATGAATTCAAACTATTTCGTGTTCGCTTGTGCTGAAATGCAGCGATGGAAAAGCGTTGATTTGCGGGATTGCACTGTGCAGACCATCCTCGCTGTTGGGAGAAGATTAGCGCTGATTTAGGTGTCAATGACTGAAATGCCCTGTACGATTATTAAAATTACAACCCAATATCTTCAGCCCTGCATAACATTTGAAAAGATATTCGATTCTTAACTATATAAACCGATTCCAAGAAGGAACTGAAAAGCAGAATATAAAAATGCCATGCATTGTGCTTTCACGAGTAAACAGTGTTGTTTCCCAAGTGATGCACTGTCCTGGCCATGCATAGACTGGGTTTTGCAGCTTGCTTTTCCAGCTCATAGCAATGTAAGGTGGCGAGATTCTCTGGTTGACAAAACCATTCACTGCAAAGGAGAGATTCGTGTTTGAATTTCAAAAATAAAGTATGACCATGAAGACCATTAAGAAGACCGTGTTGGTAGATAAGTTTGGTGTGTATTAACTCGTGCTTGTGTGTTTACATAGAGTGAACGAAGTTTGAGAGTGTGACTGTGGAGCTTTGCGCGTGTGACTGTGTGTGCTGAAGTTTTCTGTTAAGAGTGAAGACTTGTGGAGATGGCAACCTGAGGTAATGTTTGTCGCACACTTTTCTGTCGTTGTTGCAGGTTGAGGATGTCTGGTTCTTGTGAAGACGAAGAGAAGGGATGAGGAAGAAGGCGCTTGGTTGATGATGAGGAGGCAACCCGATGAAGAAGATGAAGCTTGAAGAAAGGAGGTGTATCCGGTTACAGCCTCGCGTATTCGGATACAACTTTCAGAAGATCTGCGAAGGGAGAAGTATTTGGTTACAGCGTCGCGTATCCAGTTCCAGCTTTGAGAAGGATCTGCGAAGGAGGTGTATCCGGTTACAGCCTTGCGTATCCGGTTCCAGCTTTCAGAAGATCTGCGAAGGAGGTGTATTCGGTGCCTCGCGTATACGGTTCCAACTTTCACGCGAAGGTGTGTTCGGTTACAGCTTTGTCTATTCGGTTCCAGGAAATGTTGAAGCGTACCCGCGTTCCTTGCTCCGGTGCAACAAGTGGTTATCATCTTCTTCGCCTGGCTATCAAAGCTGTACATCTCCCATGGAACGAAATGGTGGCTTGGGGTTGAGGAGAAGGCCGCACATGATGGAGGTGTGTTCTTACGACCACCAGTGGATGCAGACAAAGACGCAGGTGGAGAGGTTCGAAGCATTGACAAAGGAGGTGAATCCGGTTCCATACCTCGAGTACTCGGTTGCAGAACTTGGAACCATTCACACATTACTTTTATCTGGTTCCAGCCAACAATATTCATGCTTTCCAGGCATTGCTCATATCTGGCATGGTTGTTGAAGCAGTCCACGAAGCTGGAGAACAAGACGTTGGAGAAGGACACCAAGCTTGAGTGAATCATCCTCCTGCATGCATTGGAGTGGATGTAGGTATAAAAAGATGAGCACCCCTAACCATATTGTTGTGATGTAGGTGTTCAATGCTTGGAGGTATTAGCAGCGAGCTACGTGAAGGTGCATGCAGGTGATGGAGATTTTGTAAGCTGGTGGACCATTTGTGTGCTGTGTAGCCTAGGCAAGGTGGTGGACATTGATCAAGATCAGTCTGTTTAATTGATAGTGAAAGAAGTTCTTCTCTGGTTGGCAGTGTAAGAAACTATTGTTAACATGTTTTCATTCCATTTGCACTTTTAGAAAACAAGATAGGGTGGCTGGTTGCTTGTGAAGTTGTTGGATAGAGCTGCATCGTTGACTTAAGTGGCAAGCTGGTCCAATTTTATGTAAGTTGGAAACATTATTTATGGTTTGTGTGCATTGATGAATCATTTTATTTGATAATAATTAGATATATGTTTCACGATTAGTTTAGGGTTGTAGGAAAATTGAGATTTGAATATATCTTCTTCAGAAAAGGAGAAAGTGTTATTGTTATTGCAGAATCTGTGACTGACCTCACTGCCATTACATTATAATTTGGAGTCCAAGTTTTTGCTTAAACCAGCATATAGAATCTTCATACGTCTTCAAATCTAGTAAGTCTTATATCATTTTCTTAATTGCATTTGTAGTCTAGTGAAGTTTTTAAAATGATAAGTGAACACTCATTATGAATGACTTAAGTAGGCCTCGATTTGGTTTTGGAGCACATGGTAATGTGTTAACTTTGTATTGTGTTGTGTTGCAGGTTGTAACCAAAGAGCAGCGTGTGTGGTGGCTGGTAAAAGTGTGTTAAGGAGGATTATCTTTGTCCTGATTGAAGCCTTTTATCTTTGGTTTCTTGCCATTTATCATTCAAGGGAAGCGAAGTGATTTGGTTATTATTCAAGTTCATTGAAGGTATATCATGCTTAAAAAACTTATTATTTTAGTATTGTGTAATATATTTTTGATATAATCCAATTAAGTTGCCATGTTTGCTTTGTTAGGGTGACGGAGTTTGAAGTTTTACATATAAATTTGACAATCTTTGGATACATTTTGAGTGGCATTGAATTGGAGGTTCACTGAAATTGTTTTTGGTCAATCTTGAACAACATTTTGATAAGTCTTCAAGAGGTAATTCTGAAACCATCTTTGAAGTAATTATGCATAATGGATATATGAATGCTTGTTATACTTTTTTGTTTTTTTATAACTAATTATATATTACAAAAAATAATGTAGCGTGTAATGTTTTTTGTTTTTTATAACTTATTATATGAATATATAATGTATTATGTTTATTTAATGTAATAACGTAATATGTATATTTAATGTATAATATTTATTTAATGTATTAATGTATTAATGTATAATAATTATTTAATATATGAAGATATGATGTATGAATGTATGAATGAAGTTTGTTTAATGAATATATGATGTATGATTTTAATTATAGTATGTATATTTGGCTAAGTAAATATAGATGGAAGAAGAATTAGATTTATCATATTTGGAGCGTGAAGATATAGATGATGATTGATAACGGTTCAAAAACCGTTATTTTCATACTTAATTTTGATACCAAATGCACCCTTTTTACTTAGAAACTTGCTTGGAATCATGAATTTTTTGAATAAAAGAGTTGAGGACATGTTTTATGATTTTTTCGCTAAATTCCCTTGATTTTGTAGGTTTTTGGAATGATTTGAAAGAATGGTTGAATTATCAAATGGTTGAAGTGCAGAAAAGTCAAACAAAATGCAGAAAAGTCAACCAGTCAACCAGAAAAGTCAACCAGTTGACCAGAATGCTGAAAAGTTGACCAGAGGCAGTTGACCAGCGCCTAGTGGTGAAATTGAGCGCCGGGCGGTGGCGCGGCTTGAGGGAAACCGCCGGGCGGTTGTCAGATGGGTCTGGACCTGTTTTATGTTATTTTTTATGATCTGTTTGGGCTTGGGCTTGTTTTATGTCATTTTTATACCCTATTTAAAGGCCATAACGTTTTAGGGTTGGTATCTTTTGATGACTTAGGCATAGAAACACACTTTTCACCCCTTTGGGGGTAGATTTGGAGATGGTGACAACTCTCCTTTTCTCCTTTTTAGGGTTTCTATCTTCATTCTTTCATTCCATTCACCTAGTTTCTCCATGACGATGGGGAACTAAACCTTATTTGTTGCTGGGGAAAGATGTAACCTCTAAAATCTCTTGTATTTGAATCAATTCTTTTTATTGATATATGCTTACTTCATTAATTGTTAGAGTTTTCCTCTTTGCTTAATTCATAAATCGTTTAACTCATTCGGTGGTATGATCCTTGATTTTGTCGATACGGGGACGTACGGGGAAATCTAGAACTGGGGAAATTCTCCCAAAGGTAGTATTGCCTATACATAGAAATATGTGGTAATATGATGGTTGGTTGCATACACACTTTTGTGCTTCAGAATTAATTATTGGGGATGCTAGGAATCGTATGAAATGGTAGTTAAGGATAGGCTTTCTTACCGGTGACAGCGGTATTAAGTGTTTTAGAGAGTGACATTAACATTAATGAAGAAGAGGAATTCTTATATGCATGAGAGTGAGTAGGTGAAATCTAACCCCAACAACATATTCATCTCATATTCTAATCTTCATCCATCCATCCAATTTTGTGTTTAACCTCAATTGATCAAATTGCATTCATGTTTATTTTTCCGTACTTTAAATTCAACAACCCCAAATTATTTTGTTCTTATAGTCTTGATTGGTTAAGCAAAAGCACAACAGTTTAGTGCCGTGAGTCTCTTGGGAAAACGATACTTGGACTTACCATTTATTAGTACTTGAAAAGATTTGGTACGCTTGCCAATTTGTTAACAATGATGTACTTGGCATAGACTTCAATATTACCTCAATTATACGTCAATACCTACAAATAACCACTGCTTTAGCTGCGGTAACAATGTTATGCATTGTTGCACATGCGTTGAGTATCTTGGAAATGTACTCGAGTGGTTCCAGCAGTGTAAGCATTTGCCTACCAGACAGAGATCGTCGTAGGGAGAAATTAATGTCATATCTTGTGCACATTAATCGGTGTCGCGACATTATTAGGATGGGTCCAGAGGCATTTCTTAATCTTTGTGACAGAGTAAGATCAACTGGGTTTGTTAAGGACGTCATTTGGTCGATATTGGAGCAACAAGTTGCTCAATTTCTTCATATAATTGGCCATAATGTTAAGAATCGAAGTTTCGCATTTTTCTTTCATCGATAAGGTTCGATGGTTAGCAGACACTTTCACAATGTCTTGGATGCAGTTATAAGTTTGGAATCTGAATTTCTAATTCAACCCTCAGGAAATGAGGTTCATCCATATGTGTTGAACAACAATCGATTTTACCCGTACTTTAAGGTACTCATATAAAAAGATTTGTAGATGTTCTTTGACGAAAGGATAATAAGAAATATTGACTTTTAAGATGTCTTCTTATTTGTATGTTTAGGACTGCTTAGGGGCCATAGACGGTACTCATGTTCGTGTAAAGGTGCCAAGATCTGATGCCCCGAGATTTCGAGGAAGAAAAGATTGGCCAACTCAAAATGTGTTCGTGGCATGTGATTTTGACATGAAATTCACATGCGTTCTTGCTGGTTGGGAAGGCACTGCATCTGATTCAAGAATGTTAAAAAATGCTCTTGATCGAGATGATCCGTTGGTTATCCCCCAAGGTCAGTGTCTACATTGCGGTGTCCATGCTAAATACCTGTATATGTGAGTAGTGACTAAATAGTTGTACATGTGCAAAATTGTAGGAAAATACTACCTCGGTGATGCTGGATTTATGTTGAAAAGCACAGTTTTAACTCCATATAGTGATAGACGTTGTCCCAGCAACCTACATCCATGTCCTATAACAAGACAGATGGCCAGGAAATTAAAACAAGAACTTCAAGAGCCAACACCAGAAGGTCATATATTCTTCATATGTTTCGAATGGAAGCCAGGAGAGCAAGATCAAGAGCCAAGATGGTCTAAGGAAGGAAAGGGCTAAAACACCTCATTTTCCTTACATGTATGGCACGACACATTTATTTTCCAACTGTCACACATGTAAAATATGCTACTTGGTTAGAAAACATTTTCCACATGTTAAATAAAACCTTCTAGAAGGCTAGCACATGCTGCACATGGCTGCCTACGTGGCAGCATACCCACATTTCATGGATCTAGTATTTTCCTTGCAAGGCCGAAGGGTATTCTTATAAAAACGCCAAGGCAGCTTTTGTATGTCACTTTTGGAATATTGAGAGAATTGAAATGCTGAGTGATAATGGTTGAAAAACCGTTATTTTCATATGCTAATTTGGACTACATTACGCCCTTTATTGCTTAGAATGAGCTTGAAATCTAACAAAACTCAATAAATGAGTCAGTCGAGGGTCAAAAGCTGTTTTTAGCGATTTTATGCTTGTTTTTCATTGTTTTGCAGCAACATTGACAGAAGTGAAGATTGGGAATAAAGATGAAGGTTATAGACTCAAGAAAAGTAAGAAAATCAAAGAAAAGAAGAGTCTAGGCACCGCCCGGCGGTAAACCCCTGGTGTCGGGCGGTCAAATGGGAGGAGAAGACACCAGTTTTAGGCGTCGGGCGGCAGACCCCTGCTGCCGGGCGGTTTTGCGGCATAAGGGAAACCGCCAGGCGGTAGACCCCTACCGCCGGGCGGTGGTGCGATTCAAGGTCCACCGCCGAGCGGCAAAGTGTGACGCCGGGTGGTGGTCAGCTGGGCTTGGACCTATTTTTCTGCTGCGCTTCTCACCTATAAATAGCCCTGTTACGAATTTCAATTCATTCTTTTGACAGAGGAGGGCGGCCAGACCTACTTTGCACTCTTTGGAGAGGATCTCTTGGATGCTTAGGCTCCTTTTCATCTTTTCTAGGGTTTGCTTCCCATATCTTCCATTATTTTCATCTTTGTTCACCATGACTATGGTGAACTAAACCCTTTTTGTTATTGGGGGAACAATGTAATCTTTTGATACTCTCGTTTATTGAAACTCTTGTTTGAATTATATGTTTTCATATGCGTTTATTATCAATTGTTGGATTCTCATACTGTGCTTAATGTCTTTATCGTTTAACTCATTCGGTAATTGATCTTTGACTTTATTGATACGGGGACGTACAATAATGACACGAACTGGTAAGATTTTCCTTGGTTAAGCAATACCACCTAGGGATAGGGGAATAAGACGGTATTTGCTTCTGTTTGTAATGCGTTGCTAGTTTCTAGGGGAGGCTAGGGATAACAAGCCGGTAATTAGTAATAGGCCCTTTTCGCCGAGGGATCAGGTTAAGGGAAGGCCAAGAAAGTTTGCATGCAATTAGATAATAACGCCGTTTAAACAAGAGGAGTAAATAAAAGAGAGAGGATTAGATGAAATTGTAAACCCCTAACAACTCCATTCATCCATTGCCTAAACCTCGTCAATTGAATCACACATTGCATATTTATTTTCTGTCATTGCATCCACCACAAATATTGATTTTTCTCCGCAAGTCTTACAATTTTGATTCACGCGAACGATAAGGCCTTTCGAGTCTCATGGGAAGAACGATAATGGGTTTTACCATTTTTATTACTTGATAGATTTGGTACACTTGCCAATCCGCTAACACTGAGCACATTGCTTCCAGTTCTTTCATCACCGAGAGTCACTTCTTCTTGTGCTTCCTCCATTCAATCCTCTAGCTTCCTTCCAATGGTGAGGGCTGTCTGAGCTAGATTAATTCCACCAAAGCACTTCCTCCGCTCCATAGATTTCATCATACTTGCCTCCGCTGCCTATCCATCATTCAATCATTCCATTACCGCTGCTGCTGCCTTTTCTATTTGCTTCATCTACTTCAAGGATGGAGCTATCATATAGAGGCGTCAGATATCACCATAAGGAATATTCACGCAGAGGACAAAAAAATGCATGCGAGTTGTGAAATCATCGACATTCATCGTTGAGAAATGTTATTGAAAGAACTTTTGGTGTGTTGAAAAAAACGATTCCCTATCATTGGAAGTGGCACTGAACCACACTATGAATTGCAGACGATGACAGAGATTATGTTAGCATGTTGTATCTTACACAACTTCCTTCATAGCGTGGATAAAGATTACACATTACTTGATTAAGTTGATAATGAGTTGAATGAAAGAGAAGAGCATAATGTTTCATCGTCTCAAGTTAGGGGAGAGGATCATAGGATGGGTAGTAGTATTAGGGATGCCATAGAAAATCATATGTGGCGAGATTATCAGAACTCTTAGTTATTGTATTTTATTGTGTTTGTATGACTATTTGATGTTATGAGTATGACAATAACATTATATTATGGATGTTTAATCTTAACTTCTTACTATTTTGTTTATCAAGTAGGTATAAAATGAATAGAGGTAAGGCAACCGCCATTGAGTCCTCTGCTCCTGCCAGAGAGTTCATCAAGTGGACTAAGGACATGGACGCACGTCTATTGCACTGTATGATTGAGGAATCAAGAATCGGTAATAGGGTTGACGGGAGTTGGACATCCCAAGCATATGCTAACATTGTTGATCATCTACATGTCTCTGGGTATGTCGCCATTACAAAAAATAATGTTAAAAACCGTCAGAAAGTCTTGAAAGATAAATGGTGTGAGGTTCATGACCTCTTTTTTGGATTAAGCGGTTTTGCTTCGAACCCCATTACTATGAGATTTGATGCCGAGGACGAAGTTTGGATGGACCTCACTCAGGTATTTTAAAATAAATACACAGATTTTGTCAAATTTTATAACACATAATATGAACCAATATATTTGTAATGTATATTGTGCAGTCGAGGCCAACTGCCACAAAGTGGAGAGTGAACAGTATCTGCCCTTATGATTTAATGGTGGAGTTATGGGCTGCTGATCGAGCTATAGGGAGCAGTGTTCAGACCGCTCGTCAAATATGTCGAGGGCGGGATGCGCCTCGTGTTAATGTTGATTTGAATCAGAATATTGAGTACACTCCTGTGCAACCTGACTGGATGGGGTATAGAGACCCAACTCCACAATCACCTCCTTCCTCTGTAGATGAATATAGTCTAGCTGGGACTCAATCTGTGCCTTCTGCCAAATCTGGTGGGACTTCATCCTCAAGAGGCTCGAAAAGGAAGGCACCCATGGTGGATGTCGTTGATTCCCAATTTGAGAAGTTGACTACCAGCCTGGACGGTTTCACCAATGTCTTTAGTTCATCAAATGTTCATTTTGGTGTTATTTCTAATGCAGCCGTACAACAAGTCACAACGATGAAAGAAAAGAATGAAATACTACGTCGCACCGCAAACTATACATATACAGAAGCTGACATTTATTATATGCTGAGTGGTATGAACATATCTGATGAATCTTTGCTCGAGCAATGCTATGACTTCTTATGTGAAAAGCCCAAATGTGTTAAGAGGTTGATGGGGCTTCCACCACACAAACTGTGGAATAAATTATGCAAAATGTACTCCAGTGGTGATTGTTAGGCTGTCTTATCTTACTACTTCTATTAGTTATTTATTATGCCATGTACTTTGAATGTAATTATGACTTCTTAATTTGGATGAATGAACTATTTGAAATTATGGTTATGGTTATTATGTAATGGTTTGATTTTGGTTTATTTCATTTTTTAGAACCAATATAATTTGTTATCACTTACCTTAGTTATTGTACACATTATAGTTTTGTTGAAGAAATTCTTAAATGGCCTCTTCATCAACCAAAAGGCCTAGAAAAAGTCGCAAGGGAAAAGAAACTCTAAAAGAGGCAGAAGATGAAGCTAATATCAGACCATTTGTTCAAGAATAATTAGATCAGCATCGTTTCTTCACTCACAGCCATCAGATGGAAAACTATGCAGCTGATTTCTACAGTAGGAATATTGTTCTTACAAAGATAATGAATTACGAATCATTTGTCGGTTCAGGGTTATTTTTCCAACATCATCTTATATTTCAAGGGGTTATTGAATTTCTGACACTACAGGCACCGTTCTATTCTGATTTAATAAAAGTTTTTTATTCAAATCTCAAGATTTCTGGGAATGGATATTTGATTAATGAGGTCCACAAGAGAAGAATCAAATTGAAACTTGCCGATTGGTTGAATATTGTTAAAATAAAGTACAAGGGTCAAAAGTTGTGTTATTCGACTATCCCAGACGACTTTCCTTATGATCGGGAGATGGCATTAGCTACTATGGTGAGACCAGAAATGCAAGGTCAACGTGTTAGAACAGTTGGTTCTTTGAATATTAATGTTAGACTTCTGCATTATGTTATTGTGCACATGTTAACTCCCCGACCTACAAATTTTGCAAGGGTATTGCAGGAGGATATCTTTATGATATGGGTGCTTAAAAATAATATACCTATCAATTGGCCTCATCACATCATGCAGCATATGCTCAAATGCAAGGCCGGTGACGCACCCCTACCATATGGTGTATTGATCTCCCAAATCAAGCAATATTGTGGAGTACATGTAGATGATGATGCCAACACTCATATTGGGTCCAGACATCATTTCTCAATTCATTCTTTGAAGAGGTTGAATATAGCTAATGTCAACGGTGTTTGGCAACATGATGTCAGCGATGATGAAGAAGAAGAACAACCACAACATGATGACAACCCTGTGCAACCTCCCCCAGATCTTTCAAATCCTAATATGATGACTCAAATATGGAACAAATGCAAGTGCGGGTTCAACGTATTGAAGATAACTTGGCAAACATATCCCTTGACATGAACCAACAATTTGCTCACCTTAATCAAAATGTTAATTTAATTCTTCACCACTTAGATGATTAAGTTCATTACTATTCTAAGAATGCATTACATGAACTGTTATTAATATATTTGTATATTATTATGTATGGACTTATTTTTAGATCATGTAATATTATAACTCCGTTTAATTATATGTTTGTTTCAAATTAATGAATCTCACTTTAGTAGACAGATAAATTGATAGTATTGGGTAAGAAATTATATTACAAACAAATACTACATTTAAAATTAAATTTATTTTACTACATTATAATTTTTTTAATATTTTAAAAATTAATTTTAATTATTATTAATTAATTTCCTTTCTTTATTAACATTTATACATTTAAATATAACATTAAAAAATAACATTTTATATTACTTTAATAACTAGGGGCATTTTGGTAATCTTTAATTTCTACCTATTAAACTAATTTTTTTAATCTGTCACATCAATCAAATCCTACACTAATTCTCACAAACTTTACCCTCAAATTCACTCTCAATTACCCACAAATCCACTCAAAAAAACAACAAAAAAATTACCCTCAAATCCATTCAAATCATCTCCCCCAAATCATGTCCCTCAAATCCATCCAAAAGAACACACCCTAAGTTTTCTGTGAGGTGGCAAACTGTGAGCCACGTGTGATGCCACCTTCCCTAATTACTGTGTGCCACGTTGCTCTTCTTCTTTTTCTTTTTATCCTCCTGCGACTCCATCGTCACCTCCACCTTCACCTCCTTCATCTTCACTCCCAACGAATTTCTCTGCTCCTTCGCCGACGACACCTTCTCTGCATATGCTGTTGGAAGAAGGAGAGAAGACACGACCTTGATTAACTGCAAATTTAGAATTACAAACCTTAATTAACTATTGTTGATGAAGGAAGCAATTCGTTGGAGCAAGGAGACAATACTGTGGCAATCTGGGTCAAACAAATAAAACACGTGAGCTTCTCCTTTTGTCTTTATCACCTCAGCAACACCTTGTCACTCAATCTTCTCTAGCAACTTCTTGTAATACCAACCCCTATCCATCACCAAATCGTTCTCAACAAAAATCAACACGCTTTTCGAGGCCAACTTCCCCTGATTCGGATCCTTAGCCAGGTTCAACAACGGGTTGTCGGATCTTGTCGAGGCAGGGTAAGTGAAATGCCACAAATTATCCACCATGGGAACTTGGTCGAGCTTTTGGACCTCAAAACCGATTCGCTCCACACCCCAAAAGTAAGGATGAACCAATACAATCCCTTGGAGGTTGATACTGGAAGGCCATGGATTTCGACCTGTGCAACCATGTGGTGTTCGATGTTTGCTCCCGCACTGTCCCTAGCGAAGAACACATTCCCGAAATCAGCGTGGCGATTGAGGCACTCCACATGGCTGTTTTCGTTGAAATGGGAGGCCACTCATTGGACTGAAGACCAAGAATCTTAGTGAGCGATGGGAATGGGGTGTTCTGGGGCTAATCCGTAGTGAATGGAGACTCTCGAGATATTATTGGTACGACTCTCGAGAACAGAGACTCTTCTGTAGTGAATGGAGACTCTCAAGATATTACACCTCCAAAGGTGCAGAAGCCATAAGAAAAGAGCTTCGAAGAGGGAGGGTCGATTGCTGATGAGACTTTTCCCATGCGGTAGGCGCCGTGGAACAGGTTCTCAGCAGTACTGTGATAATGGTTGAAAAACAGTTATTTTCATATGTTATTTTAGACCAAATTACTCCCTTTACTGTTTAGAATGAGTTTAGAATCAAGTGACGTCGGGCGGTTGCCTGTTGGGCTTGGGCCTGTTTTCTGTGACGCTCCTCAGCTATAAATAGCCCTAGTGCGATTTCCTTCTCATTCTCTTGACAAAAGAGGACGACCAGACCTAATTTTCACTCTCTGGAGAAGATCTCTTGGATGCTTAGGCTCTTTTTCATCCTATCTAGGGTTTGCTCTTCCATTCTTCCATTAATTTCATCTTTTTTCACCATGACAATGGTGAACTAAACCCTTTTGTTGTTGGGGGAAGCAATGTAATCTTTTTGAAACTCTCTTTTATTGAAACTCTTGTTTATTTATATGATTTTCATATGCTTTGGTTATCAATTGTTGGGTTCTCATCTGCGCTTAAAGCTTTTATCGTTTAATTCATTCGATAACTGTTGTTTGTCTCTATTGATACGGGAACGTACAGTAATGTCATGAACTGGTGAGTAATTCCTTGGTTAAGCAATACGACCTAGGGATAGGTAGGTAGGATGATCAATTATTTTTGCTTCTGTTCGGTAATGCATCTACTATCTTTTTCGTCAACTGAATCAACGCATTGCATGTTTAATTTCTGTCTTTGCATTCCACAAAATTAATTTTTCTCTCTACAAGTCTTACGATTTCGATTCACACGAAAGATAAGGCCTTTCGAGTTTCTAGGGAAGAACGATATCGGGCTTTACCGATTATATTACTTGGAACGATCTGGTACGCTTGCCAGTGAGTCAACAAGTTTTTGGCGCCGTTGCCGGGGACTCGAGATTTAACTTTTTCAAGTAGTGTAAATTGATTGAATTTGACTTGATTTTATGTTTACTTTTATTTTTGTTCTAATAAATGTTTTTTAGGGTTTTTTGCCTAATGTTTGCAGGATGCAGTTTGGACAAGAATTTGATTATATGGGCACTCAATTCTATCAAAATGATTTCAACTACTGGTGGGAACCTCCCTCAAGCATGGATCAAGGTTGGAATGGAGAAGTAGGAGAACCACATCAACAATTACTGTTAGGGCAGCAGGTATCTGGTTTGAATGAGCAAATCAACAGATTGAACGAGACATTTGAACGATTGATCCAAATTACTCTCTCCTCTATAGAAGAGAGTGAAGCAAGAAATAAAAGGTTGGAGATACAAATTTGTCATTCCAATGAAATATTTAATTTTAGAGCTTTGAATGAGCAAATCAACAGATTGGACGAGACATTGGAACGACTGATCCAAATTACTTTCTCCTCTACAGAAGAGGGTGAAGCAAAAAATAAAAGGTTGGAGATACAAATTCGTCATTCCAATGAAATATTGAATTCTAGGGTTAATATTGAGGTTAACTCTAGGGAGGAATGTCAAGCCACTAACTCAAAAAGTGATAAGGTTGTTGATAAGGAAAAGATAGAAGAAAAGGTTGTAAAATTGAAAGAGAAGGAGTATGAAAAACCCTTGCCCTATCCAAAGATATATTCTAGAAAGGAGAGAGAAAAGCAGTTCGAGTGTTTTATGAAGATTTTCAAGAAATTGGAAATAACTATACCATTCTCTGAGGCACTTCAGCAAATACCATCATCTGCAAAGTTTTTAAAAGAATTTCTCATGAAGAAAAGGGAGTATAGTGAGAAGGAAACTATTGAGGTACAAGGAAATTGCAGTGCAGTCATACAGAGAACTTTACCTCCTAAATTACAAGATCCAGGGAGCTTTACCATTCAAGTGGTTAAAAGAAAAAAGAAAAATAGAAAATGTGCAAAAATAAAGAAGAAAATAAAAAGAGAAAAAAAGAAGTTGAGGGAGAAAACAAGTGAGAAGAAGAGGAAGAGAGAAAAGAAGAAAAGATCACATGAAAAACCCTTCCTCATTCAAAAAAATATCATAGGAAGGAAAAGAAAGTCAAGTGCTATATGGAGATCTTCAAGAAATTGGAGATTAAAGTTCCTGTGATTGAAACATGGAAACATGTGCTTGGTGTTCACAATTTTATGAAGAAATTTAGCAGGAAGAAGAAAAAGAAAAGAATATCAAGCAAAGAGAATTAACACCTACTGAGGGGTGTTTTTATTTTTCAGTTTTTATTTTTTTGTTTTCATTTTTTGTTTTTATTTTTCTGTTTTTATTTTTCTGTGTTTATTTTTCTGTTAATAGAAGCACCCTCAGCATATACAAGGTTTTGATTCTGACCGACCATTTTCGCAAATATTTGAAAAACTATCTTAGCAAGCTCTGATACCAATTGTTGGTACCAGACAGAGTGTATGGTTCGAAGAGTATAACGCAGCAGAATAAAACTTAGAATAAGCAGAAAGCGTGTTTGGTCACAACTCAAGTTAAAGTGGTCCATTTTAAAAGTTTATTTTCTAAGAGAACTTTTATCGACCAGTTGAAGTGCTAAAAACGTAAGGAGTGTAGGGATTAGAAAAATCACACAGATGATTTTTATACTGGTTCGAATCAAAAGATTCTACGTCCAGTTGTTAATCACTATAAAAAGTGATTAACGTTTTTCACTAAAAATATAGTTGTACAGATTACAAGATAATGAAATGAGTAAGGGATAGAAAAAACCTTCCTTCGACAAACGAACTGGAAGAGCTTCCTTCGACACACGAACTGGAAGCAACCACTCTGCCAACTCGAAGAGAACCGCTCCGACTTTCGACACACGAAACGCGAGCTTTTCCTATGCATGAGACCAGGCAGAGCACCTTGTCAACTCGAAGAGAACCACTCCGACTATCGACACACGAAACGCGAGCTTCTCCTATTCACGAGACCAGGCAAGGGAACTGAACTAGCTTTTGAGAACTTCCTCAGACAAAATGTATTCTACAAAAGCTTTAAGTTCACAATGTTACTTCTGAACTTCACAAAAACCCAATATATAGGCAGCTGCTCTGAATATCAAAGGTCAAGTCCCAACTGCCACAAATAATCGATTATTGTAAGTGATAATCGATTATTCAAGTCCGTTATAAGTTTTTCAAAAAGTGATAATCGATTATATGAGGTGATAATCGATTATTCCTGAATGACTTGTGATAATCGATTGTTGTTTCTTGATAATCGATTATTTCAGTAAAAATACAAGTTTTACAAAAATTTAAGACTTTCCTATTACACTTGTATTCTACAAAGTGCTTTTAAATAATTCTAATATCTTCTTCAAGTAAAACTTCTTGCAGCATCATCAAAACAATTTTCTTCAAGATTTACCAATACTCCTTATTGGTAACAATCTCCCCCTTTGTGATGATGATAAAAAATTTAAGTTTTAAAACCAACTTTGGCTTTCCTGCAAAAACATACAAGCTAAAAGATAAACAAAACAGTTAGCAATACCTGTATCAATTTATATTATACATCACCCCTAAAGATACATAAGATACATCTCCCCCTTTTTGATCATAAGCAAAAAGATTAATGTAAAGAGCTTCCCCTTAATATAATCTCCCCCTCAAATAAGCATAGTATGCATAATAACAGGAGATCGTTTTATTCATAAAAGGAAAGATTACATTAACATCTTTAAGATAAACATACTAGCAACAAACCATAAAAGTATCAACAAACAAACAACAAAATAGATTCCTAACTTTAAAAATTCTGGACTAGGGGATCTCTCAGGTGGTTGAAGGTTGAGGTGATTTTCAATATTTCCATTAATGTCAAGAAATTGATCAACCATATAACCTTCATGAGCTTGCTGCCATTTATAAATTTGATCAAAGTGAGCTTGATGGGCAAGACTCATATCCTCCAGTTATCACAAAATTTCTCAATCAAAAGCTTCACCCCTTCCTTTTAAAAAAAATCTAAAGTTTTATGCTCCTCATAAAATAGGTAACTTAAAAAGAATTTAAGTCCTTTTAATTTATTAAAAGTACTCTCCCTAAATGTAATAATCTCCTTTTAAAAGAAAAACAGACCAAACAAAATTTTTAAAAAAGTTTTTGTTTTGTTTTGTTTTGTTTTTTTTTTTCTTGTTTTTGTTTTTGTTTTTGTTTTTGTTTTTTTTGTTTTTTTTTTTGTTTTTTTTTGTTTTTTTGTTTTTTTGTTTTTTTTTTTATGCTGATAATCGATTATTACTTTAAATAATCGATTATTTGTGATCCAAATTGTCAAAATCTAAATTTTTAGGCGGAGATAATCAATTATGACCCTTTGGTAATTGATTATTGACGTTAATTTCCGAAAAACAGAGATTTGGGCCAAATTTTCAACCTAAAACACATCTAGCATTCATAAAATGTCTTCTAAGATCATAGGGTAAAGATATTCCCTTAAATGGCTCTCACCCTCATCAAAAGATATATGCAATTTATAAAACTTGAACTTTTGTAAAATGAGAGGCAAATACAAGATGAAATACCAAAGTATAGATGAATAACCAGATATCTAACAGCCTTATATATCTGCCCCTCAAATGAGTACCAGGTATCACAAGATCATGTCATAAGATGTCAAAAAAAAGTTTCTCTTAAACTCAAAAACAGATTCTGAAAAATGTTTCAAGATTTGTTCAGTCCAAAGCTATTCTCAAGTGCTTACCAGGCAATTCAGAAAATATATGCAATTCCAAACCATTTTCAATATTTCTTAGCAAATCAAAATCAACTTTTATTAGACTTAAATTAACTCATTGAAATCAGCAATCAGTTTTCAAATAATTAAGATATCAATGATTCAACAATCAATTTACAAACTAGAATGAACACAAAGTATCTTAAATGAATGTGATCACAATTGCTCAAGATTTAACAGGAAATCATTTCTTCTAACATAAGTAGTAAAAAAAAAACTAATTTTGACAACATAATTTATAATCTCCCAAACAGCAACTATGATTCATGCATTCTCATATCCCAATCTGTTCAATCCTATGAATTCAGTTGTGCATATCAAAACAACATATTCAAAAATTCAAACCTAATCTGATTCGGAGTTTTTCTTTCAACAGTTTTTAGACCAAATACTTTACATCAAAATTATGCAAAATTTGATCAGTTCATTTACTGCATCCAAGCTCTCAATGTGTATTATCATAGCTCATACAGTATGCATTTGAACTTAAAATCAAATCTCCACAGAAACAATTTTAAAATATAGATGATAATTTAATCATTAAATGTCTTTAATCATCCAAAAATTTCGATAGAAACTATCAACTAGCTCATTCAAATGAATCTTTCATTTCTTTTGATGCTTGAAAAAATTATATCAAGGCTAATCTTTAAAGTACTCATGAAATTGAATACTAAACCAGGTAAGCACAGATTAAAAAAAATAATCATTGAGATAACAATGCACATGTCTAATCATACCAAAAGATTAAATTCAGTACATGAATGTCTCAAATAGATGAATTTCACTGATTAAAATGTGTAAACAGACAAGAACACATCATTGGGATGAATGAAACAATGATGAACATATCATTTGCCTAAACATAAATGAATTCAATAGTAATCTCATAATGGAAGATCAAGCAGATCAAAATGTAACAACAAAGTTTAAATACTACTTAGCTCAATCACTTAGTGCTCGAACCAAGGCTTTTATATCACTTGATGAATTTACTTCCTGGATTGGAGCATCAATTTCAGAAACAGAACATCATAAAATTTTCTTCTCCTTTTGAAAACTTATTCTGCAAAACAAAGCAATGGAGCTTTTGATACCCATAATCTTATTTGGGTCCGTGAGGTTAGAAACATATTATTTTATAACAGGAATCCAAGCATATTTTCCATTTGGAACTCCAAAATTTTTAATGTTGCATTTGTTTGAAGTATGTCCCTTTTTCATGCAATAGAAACAACAAACATCATGCACCTTGTTTTTCACAAAAGTTCCTTTCTCAACTCTTACCCTTCGGGTTCTTTTAATTTGAGGGTTCCTATGTTGATGCATGTTCTTGTTTTTAACATTTTTCTTTCTAAAAACATTTTGAACATGTGAAATAGATTTGGTGACTTTAGTAAGCAAATTTTCAAGAATATCTATGTCAAACATGTGACTCTTACAAGATAGACATTCAATAGGTTGATCATTTGCATCAGATTCAGATAATTTCATTTCAAGATTACTAATTTTGTTTCTTAAAACAACTTCTTCATCTAATGCACTTTCATATTTAATTTTCAATTCCTTAAACTCATTTTTCAAGTTTTTATGATCTGCATCTAATTTCTTAGATTCATTTAACAATTCAAGAAAAGCTTTTTGTAAATCAAACTCACTAGTGTCAAGGCTAGAGCCACTTACTTGGCTTGTAGTGTCATTAGTAGCAACCGTCAAACATAGGTTTGCTTCTTCAACAGAATCACTTGAACTACAAGTGCTTGATGCATTATCTTCCCAAGCTATGTATGCCTTCTTCTTTTTGTGAGATTTCTTTGCTTTTCTTCCTTTACTTCTTTTGTTGCTTGAACAATCAGCTTTCACATGGCCTCTTTCACCACATCCATAACATTTGAAGCTTAATGCGGAGCCTTGATTGTTCTCCATTTTCTTCAAGATTTTTCTTTCAGATAAATCATCTTTGACCATCAAGCGTAAATTTTCTTGCTCATTAAAATCGCTTGAGCTTGATGTAGAGCTTGAGTCAGACACTGTTAACTTATCCACATCTATGACTTCATTATAAGTTAGTCTTAAAAATTTCCACATTTCCTGTGCACTTTTATAAACAGAAACTTTGAAGAATTCATTAGGGGTTAGTGCAGATAAAATTATATTTCTAGCCTTAAAATCAAATTGGGCTCTTCTATTTTCCTCAGCAGTGCATTCAAAATATGATTTTTCTACCTCTACACCATCAACTGTAATTTTAGGAATAAAAGGACCATTTTGTATAGCTTCCCAGATGCCTCTGTCAACAGACCCCATAAAAATTTCCATTCTAACTTTCCAGAAGGCATAGTTATCACCAGTAAAAAGTGGAGGTCTGTTAATAGAAGCACCCTTAGCATATACAAGGTTTTGATTCTGACCGACCATTTTCGCAAATATTTGAAAAACTATCTTAGCAAGCTCTGATACCAATTGTTGGTACCAGACAGAGTGTATGGTTCGAAGAGTATAACGCAGTGGAATAAAACTTAGAATAAGCAGAAAGCGTGTTTGGTCACAACTCAAGTTAAAGTGGTCCGTTTTAAAAGTTTATTTTCTAAGAGAACTTTTATCGAACAGTTGAAGTGCTAAAAACGTAAGGAGTGTAGGGATTAGAAAAATCACACAGATGATATTTATACTAGTTCGAATCAAAAGATTCTACGTCCAGTTGTTAATCACTATAAAAAGTGATTAACGTTTTTCACTAAAAATATAGTTGTACAGATTACAAGATAATGAAATGAGTAAGGGATAGAAAAAACCTCCCTTCGACAAACGAACTGGAAGAGCTTCCTTCGACACACGAACTAGAAGCAACTACTCTGCCAACTTGAAGAGAACCGCTCCGACTTTCGACACACGAAACGCGAGCTTCTCCTATTCACCAGACCAAGCAGAGCACCTTGCCAACTCGAAGAGAACCGCTCCGACTATCGACACACGAAACACGATCTTCTCCTATTCACGAGACCAGGCAAGGGAACTGAACTAGCTTTTGAGAACTTCCTTAGACAAAATGTATTCTACAAAAGCTCTAAGTTCACAATGTTACTTCTGAACTTCACAAAAACCCAATATATAGGCAGTTGCTCTGAATATCAAAGGTCAAGTCCCAACTGCCACAAATAATCGATTATTGTAAGTGATAATCGATTATTCAAGTCCGTTATAAGTTTTTCAAAAAGTGATAATCGATTATATGAGGTGATAATCGATTATTCCTGAATGACTTGTGATAATCGATTGTTGTTTCTTGATAATCGATTATTTCAGTAAAAATACAAGTTTTACAAAAATTTAAGACTTTCCTATTACACTTATATTCTACAAAGTGCTTTTAAATAATTCTAATATCTTCTTCAAGTAAAACTTCTTGCAGCATCATCAAAACAATTTTCTTCAAGATTTACCAATACTCCTTATTGGTAACATTTTTTATTGCATTTGCATGTAATGATTTTGATTGCTTGAGATGAACGACAATTTTATTTCATGTGACTTGTGAATAATGAAGAATTGGAGTGCCACCCTAAACACTTGAGTAATTGAGTGAAACACTTGCTTGGTGAGAATTTCTAAATTTCATGATTGCATCTTTGCTTAGTGGATTGGTCATTCATAATATGTAACATTTGTTGAGGAATGTGTGAGATAACTAAATTGAAAGCATGCATGCATCTTGATTTGATTATCACTGACGATCTGAAATTGAGTAGTTCTCATCATGTACTTTGGGAATGTTGAACCAATTGGATGAAATTGTAGAAAGCCAAGTTTTGTTTTGTTTATAGTTTTCTTTTTTTTGCTTGAGGACAAGCAAAGTCCTAAGTTTAGGGTTGTGATAACGGTTGAAAAATCGTTATTTTCATATGTTATTTTAGACCAAATTACTCCCTTTACTGCTTAGAATGAGCTTAGAATACAGTAAAACCAATAAATGAGTCACTTGAGTGTCAAAAGTTGGTTTTAGCGATATTATGCTTGTTTTGCATTGTTTTGTAGCAATTTTGATGGAAGTGAAGAATGGAGTTGAAGATGAAGGCCTTAGACTCAAGACAGAGGAAGAAAATCAAGAAAAGAAGAGTCTAGGAGATGACACCCTGGCAGGGACGCCTGGCGGTTTTGCGATAAGAGGCAAACTGCCTGGCGGTGGACCCCTGACACTGGGCGGCAGCGCAATAAGAGGCAAACCGCCGGGCGGTTGCCTGTTGGGCTTGGGCCTATTTTTTGTGACGCTCCTCAGCTATAAATAGCCCTAGTGCGATTTCCTTCTCATTCTTTTGACAGAAGAGGACGACCAGACCTAATTTTCACTCTCTAGAGAAGATCTCTTGGATGCTTAGGCTCCTTTTCATCCTATCTAGGGTTTGCTCTTCCATTTTTCCATTAATGCGTTCCTTTGTAAGGACTAAAAATTCGAGTTTTCTAAAAAAAGGATGAAAATGAACAAACCTTTAAAAAAATGAACGAAATCCAAAAACGTGTGATACTTGAGGGATTAAAAAAATATTTAATCCTTTATTTTTAAAAGTTATAGTAATAAACTATTTCTTCTCATTCTTTACTACAAACAAATATGATAATCATATATGTGATATTTTTTTAAAGATTTAATATATTTATTTTATTTATTTGAAATTAATATAAGTTTCTTTATCTGAAAAATTGATTTAATAAAAACTAAATTTGAAAAGTCCACTTAATTTAACGTCTAATGCCAATCACCCATATATAATAAATCTAATACATTAAATATTTAAATATAAATCTTAAAATATTAAATTTAAAATATATTGAATCCAAGAAATTATATGCATATTTAACCTAATATATAGGTATGGCAACGAGTCGGGTTCGGGTCGGATAGTGTGATACCCGAACTCGACCCGCCGGATAAAACTGTACCCGAAACCCGATCCGTTACTCGCCGGATATCCGCCAAAAAGAAATCCGCAGATATTTTAAAACCCGCGGATATCCGCGAATACCCGGAAATATTTAAAAATATATATTTTTTATAAATTATTAAAATAAAATTACAAAAAATATATAAAATATAATATAAATTTAATTAAATATAAATTAAAATTTAATTTTTGTTTGGGTTGAATTGGTTCGATGGTCAGTCGTCCTTCTTTGCTTTGTTCTCTTTTGATCTTCAATCCTTCTTGAGAGAATGTCATCCACTTCGATGGGTTGTTGATTTGCAGAAGACACTCTGACACTCAAAATATAAAAAATGTTTGAATTTTATTACGATAGAAGAGTAAGATTGTACCTAGACATCAATTGTATATTTATAGAGCCTATGGCAGGCAAAACCATTGATTAACCATTAGTGCAATATATTTTTAGGCAATCAAATCCAATAATAAATAATTAATATCCTATAATAAATAATTAATATCATATATTTTGTAAAGAGTAAATCTGACCTATTAATTAGTGCAATATATTTTTAGGCAATCAAACCCAATAATCAATAATCAATACGCGTATATTTTGTTAAGAGTAAGGCAATCTAACCTATTAATACTTGTTAATTGTCAATAAATTACAATTAATTCCGATCGGTATATTTCATATAGTACAATTTTAATTAAATTTAACCTTGTAAAATATAAATTAATGTTAATTTTAATTATATTTAACTTAATAAAATAAAAATTTTTATTTTTATTTTTTGCGGGTAGCAGATATCCGCGGGTACGGATAGTATAATACCCGCACCCGACCCATTTATAAGCGAATATTAAAATATCCGCTATCCACGAGTTTCGGGTAATAAATATTCGTGAGTATCAACTATCCGTCGCGGATTTTATCCGCGGATATCTGCGGGTGCGGATTTTTTTGCCATCCCTACTAATATCCCCATATTTGATCTATTTCTAATTTTATTTATATTTTTTTATCAATATTATCTATACTTTTTTTTGCACAATTTATCAACTATAATATGTATAATCAACTTTGATGGATTCTACGTTAACATTTTACTAATCTTTAATGTTTTACTATAGTAAAAATTAATTAATTAAGATAACAATATTAAAACAAAAGTGATTAATAAATAAATAAAATTTAAATTTGATTTATTTTCACTTTTATTTAACTTAAGTAACATTTTTATTATTGTTGTCAAAACAGGTCACACGAAAAGCGAATAAATAAGATTTTAATATTGATCATTTTTGTCTCATCTATCCATTTATAAGATTAGAATCTTGAATAGATAAGTCTATAATATTTTGCTGTCTTAAACCATCGTCTTCTTTATCCCCATCTAAAATACAATAAATAAAAAGTGTTAACAAATAATATTGAAATACAAAGTAATAAACAATTAAATTAAATTAGGTGGGTATTTGAGTCAACCCGGCTTATCACGAGTTCAACCCGGATGAACTGAGTTCTATGTGGATCAAGTTGAGAATTGACCTGTATGAGAAACTTACATTTTTTTTAAACTCAATCTGACACAAACCCATGTTGCACCAAATTGACCCAAGTTCTAACATATTTTGAGAACACTAAATTTTATATATTTTTTCATTCCTTTTATATTTTTAATTTCCATCATCAATCTAAACAATTATTAACATGCATTATTACAAGAAAATCTCTAAGAAATTAATTTACTAACCAATCCTTTAATAGTGAAAATTTTAATAATTAATGTTAATGATTAATTTAAACATCAATTTAAGAATTAATTAAAAAAATTTATCCATAGTAAAAATTATTTCAGTTTGTTTATAAATTAATATTTAAATTATTAATTATTTCTGTTATTAAAATTAATCATTATAAAAATATAGGATTTTATTTTTACATCTAAACCTTCCTCTCCCATGTATATATGTATATTAACTTTTAAATAATACCTCGAAAAAGTCATTGATAAAAAAGTGTAAGAATATAAATGGATTCCAAATTGGTATCCATTGTGGTTGATATATCTTCTGCAGCGTAACATATCATTTTTTTTTTATTATGAGTGATGTTGACAACAGGAAACTACTTGTTAATGAAGTGACAGAAAAATAAATCAGAAGGCGAAGAATATGTCGGCTAAAAATCGGACATAAGAGTAAATCGGACACGAGCTTTAAGCAGTAAAATTATTTCGTGCCATTTTAGTAGCGTTTTTTTGTTTACCTATAATTAAACCTGTCTTTTAAAATAAAAAATATACCCAATCTTAATTGCTTTTGACGTGAAAGGTAGAGTAAAAACACAACAAATCAGTGATGTGAGAGAAACATATATCTAGATGACCTTATCAATCTCAACTTGGTTGGATGACCATATCTAGATGCCTGCCCCAAATTCTGCTGATTCCTTCTCATTGCCAATGAATTCAGCATAAAAAACACAAAACAAATTAGTGATGCGAGAGAAACCAATCAATATATATATATATATATATATATATATATATATATATATATATATATATATATATATATATATATATATATATATATATTAAAAATTTGATAATAATTTTGTTTAAAGTGTAAATTCATTATATGCTGTGTTACACAACTTTTTTTAAGATAAAATAAAAGTTTATTGAAAGATTTCGAGAATATCAAACTAGCAAAAAAATCTTTTTTAGAAAAGTGAAGTCCATGATAAAAAGATAAAAGAACTGTGAGGAGAAGCTCGTGGAATAATATTTCTTTGTGTTGAGATTGTTATAGGAGGAGTGGTGGTTTAGCTGAACTCACAATCTCAGTGATATCTGAGTTTTTGATGATGATAACGCATAATTAATAACACGTGTGTATTGTGTTACATGTTCTATGCTTACATGTTATATGCTTATACGAGAACATGATTGTGTTGTTCATTGCATTTCACTCTATTATATGAGATTTTATACATGAATGCATGACATATGTTTTTGAAAGAGAAAAACCACAAACACTAATGATGAATTTTAATTGTGTGGCAAAACAACAGTTTTAAGTCGACTTCATTATGGACTGAGTCGATTAAAACTCGTGTCTTTGCACAAACCCTTTTCAAAGTGTGCTGTGAGATTTTTCAAAGAGAAGGTTTTTCAAAACTATGATTTACATTGTCACAGTTGATTATATGTGTGTTGCATTTGACTAAGTCTGTTGTTGTTTTGAAATTCTGTTAATGCTTGATATAACGGTTTAACAGTCATATTTTTAAATATGTTGACTAAGCATTAAATGTCATTCGACTGCATTAATTGTGAATTCAATTAATTGCTTTGACTGCTGCTAACTGCTTTAACTGATTTGTTATATTCGATTGTATTAGTAGCCTAGTCGACTAAAATGTGTCAAAGTTGTGCTAATCTATAAATTCACGCGAAATTGATTTCTGTAAGAACTTTTGGAATCTAAGTTTTTTGTGATATCTTTTCAAAAAAGTGTTGTCTTACAGAAAGGGGAAAACGCTGCAAGAATTAAGAAGAGACCGCGGTGATCATCTAGTTGAGATTTCTTGAAGTGCAAGGTTTTCAAAGTATGATCTATCTACACATTGAGGTGTTTACTATGTTAAGATACAGGTAGGCTTCGTTTTACACCAAGAGGGGGGGGGGGGTGAATTGATGTTAGTTCAAAAACAAAATCTTTTCGCAATCTTTATACAAAAGTATAAAGCTTTTTTATCTTTCTTGATGGGGGATCTCATTTTTGTAATGCTCAGTTGGCTAAGGTACTTAAACACTATGGGGTGAGACATAAGGTGGCATCACCTTATCATCCGCAAACGAATGGTTAAGCTGAAGTTTCTAACAGGGAGATCAAGAGAATTTTAGAAAAGACAGTTGCTCTTTGAAGGAGAGATTGGTCACATAAACTAGACGATGCTCTCTGGACATATAGGACTGCAATGAAATCTTCCATGGGTTTATCACCTTTTCAGTTGGTATATGGAAAAACAGGTCACCTACCAGTGGAGATGGAGCATAAATCTTTGTGGGCCTTGAAATTTTTAAATTTTGATCCTCATGAAACTCAAAGCAAACACAGAAGTCAATTGTTGGAGCTTGAAGAGATGCGGTTACATGCATATGATTCATCCAGGAGTTATAAAGAGAAGGTGAAATTTTATCATGACAGGAAACTGTAAAAGAGAAATTTCAACCCGGGGCAGCAGGTGTTATTATTTAATTCACGGTTGAAGTTATTTCCTGGGAAGTTGAAACCAAAATGGTCAGGACCTTTTGTAATAAAGCATGTATATCCGAATGGAGCAGTGGAATTGGAGAGTCCAAACGATGATGGTCAGCAATGGAGTTGGGTGGTGAATGGTCAGAGGCTCAAACATTATTTAGGAGGAGAAGTGGAGCAGAACTCCACGGTGATGATGTTGGTGGATCCATGAGGTCCGGGTCAGGCTCGTGACGTTAAACAAGCGCTACTGGGAGGCAACCTAGGTTTTATCTTGCACTTTTGTACTTTTGAATTTTTTAGAATAGGTTGAATTTTGATTGTTGGTGTCTGTGCTTGGTTTGAACACTATTTCTTAAAATGGTTTGATTGAATGAAATGCATGATGAGTTTATTTCATGATGATTGGATGTGGATGATGATTGAGACTGTTTTGCATGTTCATATCTAGGTGAATGGTTCACAAGTTAAGTGAACAGATGTGTGATGATTTATGATTGTGGTTATGATGCTAAGAAGGGTGTATGAATGATGTGTGAGAAAGCATAGTGTGTAAGGTTTTAAGCTCTAGAGTATTCATTGATATATGTGTTATTCATATGGAAGTGATAACGGTTGAAAAAATGTTATATTCATATGCTATTTTAGACTAAATTACACCCTTTACTGCTTAAAATGAGCTTAGAATCAAGTAAAACTCAATAAATGAGTCAGTTGAGAGTCAAAAGCTGTTTTTAGCGATATTATGCTTGTTTTGCATTGTTTTGTAGCAAATCTGATGAAAGTGAAGATTGGGAATGAAAAATGAAGGTCTTAGACTCAAGGAAAATGAAGAAAATTGAAGAAAAGAAGAGTCTAGAACTGCCCGGCGGCAGACCCCTGTCGTCGGGCGGTCCGACGGGAGGAGAAGACATCAGCAGAGGATGCCGGGCGGCAGACCCCTGATGCCAGGCAGTTTTGCGGCACAAGGGAAACCGCCGGGCGGTAGACCCCTACCGCTGGGCGATGACGCGATTTAGGGTAAACCACCGGGCGACAAAGTATGACGTCGGGCAGTTGTCAGATGGGCTTGGGCCTGTTTCTGTTGCGCTCCTCAGTTATAAATAGCCTTATTGCGATTTCCTATTCATTCTTTTCACAGAAGAGGGCGGCCAGACCTACTTTTCACTCTCTGGAGAGGATCTCTTGGATGTTTAGGCTCCTTTTCATCTTTTCTACGATTTGTTTTCCATTTCTTCCATTATTTTCATCTTGGTTCACCATGACAATGGTGAACTAAACCCATTTGTTATTGGGGGAACAATGTAATCTTTTGGTACTCTCTTTTATTGAAACTCTTGTTTAATTATATGATTTTCATATGCGTTTATTATCAATTATTGGGTTCTCATCTGTGCTTAAAGCTTTTATCGTTTAACTCATTCGGTAACTGTTATTTGCCTTGATTGATATGGGGACGTACAATAATGTCATGAACTGGTGAGTAATTCCTTGGTTAAGTAATACCACCTAGGGATAGGGGGGTAGGACGACCATTTGTTTTTGCTTCTGTTTGTAATGCGTTGCTGCTTACTAGGGGACGCTAGGGATAGCAAGCCAGTAATTAGTAATAGACCCTTTTCGCCGAGGGATCGGGTTAAGGGGAGGCCAAGAAAGTTTGCATAACAATTAGATAATAAAGCAATTTAAACAAGAGGAGTAAATACGAGAGAGAGGATTAGATTAAATTGTAAACCCCCAACAACTCCATTCATCATACTCTTTTCTAGTCAATTGAATTAACACATTGCATGTTTATTTTCTGTCTTTGCATTCACCACAACTATTAATTTTTCTTTCACAAGTCTTACGATTTTGATTCACACGAACGATAAGGCATTTCGAGTCTGATGGGAAGAACGATAATGGGTTATACCATTTATATTACTTGAAATGATATGGTACACTTGCCATCCCGTTAACAAGTTTTTGGCGCTGTTGCCGGGGAGTCGAGGCTTAACTTTTTCAAGTAGTGTGAATTGATTGAAGTTGAGTTGATTTTTCATGTTTGTTTTATTTTTGTTCTAATAAATGTTCTCTAGGGTTTTGTGCCTAACAGTTGCAGGATGCAGTTTGGACAAGAATTTGATTATATGGGCACTCAATTCTACCAAAATAATTTCAATCACTGGTGGGAACCTCACTCATACATGGATTAAAATAAAAAGGGGCAACAATCCTCTTTAAGGAAAGAAACGTTGTGGGAAGTTGAACAACGTTTACAGGATGAACAAATCTCTTGTGCATTGATGTCTCTGGGCATTATTGGGGTTAATACTGAAATCAATCCTAGAGTGAGGGAGCGAAAAATGAGGAGAAAGAAGAAGAAGTGGTTGAAAGAAAAGAAAAAAATAGAAAATGTGTGAGAAAAAAAAGAAGAAATAGTGGAAAAATAAAAAGAGAAAGTTGAAGGAGAAACTGAGAAAAAAAGGAAGAGGGGAAAGAAGAAAATATTATATGCAAAACCTCTTCCTCATCAAAGGAAAAAGAGGAAGAGAGAAAAGAAGAAAAGATCAGATGCAAAACCTCTTCCTCATAAAAAGAAATATCATGGGAAAGAAAAGAAGTTTAAGTGCTTTATAGAAATCCTTAAGAAATTGGAGATTAAAGTTCCTATGATTGATATATGGAAACATGTGCTTGATGTTCTCAATTTTATGAAGAAATTCAGCAGGAAGAAGAAGAAGAAAAGAATATCAAGCGAGAAGCAATTCAACACCTACGGATAGGTGTTTGTTGGGGCCATCCCAATTGTTGTAGAGCATTTTTATTTTTTTTATTTTTAGTTAGGTTTATTTAAATTTTTAATTTGTAAATAGTTGTTTATCTGAACAATCTTTGGGTAGCATCTACTGAGGGATGCTAGCCTTAAGGTATCTACTGAAGGATACCAAGAAGGTATACCTGCTGATGGGTATTGGTAAGGTCTGCACTCACTGATGAGTGTTGAACAGGTTTGGGTCAGGCTCGTGACGTTAAACAAGCGCTACTAGGAGGCAACCTAGATTCTCTCTCTCACTTTTGCATTTTAAATTTTTAGAATAGGTTGAATTTTATTTTCAGTGTGTATGCTTGGCTTGAATACTTTTCTGAAGATGTTTGACTAAATAATTTTCATGATGAGTTTGTTTGATGATGATCTGATGTGAATGATTATTGAGTTGTGTTGCATGTTGATACCCTGTGAAACAGATGTGTGATGAATTATGATTGTGGTCATGATGTTGAGCAGGGTGTATGAATGAATGTGTGTGAGAAAGCATGTTGTGTGAGGTATTGAACTCCAGATTTATTGTTGTATGTATTGTTCACAGTAAAGCTTGAATGATATTGCCTTAATCTTGATAATTGATTGAATTGCATGTGAATGTCGTATGATCAAGGCCATTTTTGAAAACCCTTCTCTAGCCAAATTTTCGCCCAAAAATGCTTCAAAGATTATACCCCTTTTGAACCTTAGCCTTAAACAGGATGAGAACCATTGAATTGAAATTTTTACCTTGAGTTAGGTTGAGCTTAAGTGTATGTTTTAACAAGGTTCAAGTTTGGGAAATTGAAAAGCAGTTGAAAAGCATTGATCTCAATTGTTGAAAAAGAAAAGCACGAGAAAAAGAAAAGAAAAGAAGAAAAGCATGAAGATCAGCTCAATGGAAAAGAAAAGGGAAGAAGTTGGGAAACAAGTGAGATTGGTTAAGAAAGAGAATTGAACTTGAACCTTGAATGATGAATAAACTCTCTTGAATCAAAATTTTATGATCTAGAAAAACCAATTTTTCTTGTTAAGCCCAGCCTCATTACAAGCCTTGGAAAAGTCCTTTTGATGGCATTTGCATGTGAAGATGTTAATTGTTTAAGATGAATGGCAATTTTATTTCATGCAACTTGTGAATAATAAAGAGTGGAGTGCTACCCTAAACACTTGAGTGATTGAGTGAAACACTTGCTTGGTGAGAACTTCTAAATTTCATTATTACATTTTTGCTTAGTGGACTGATCATTCATAATGTGTGACATCTGTCGAGGAAAGTGTGAGCTAAATTAAGTAGAGAACATGCATGCATCTTGATTTGACTTCACTGATGATTTGAAATTGAGTAGGTCTTATCATGTACTTTAGGAGTGTTGAATCATTGGATGAAATAGTAGAAAGCCAAGCTCTGTTTTATTTTTAGTTTTGTTTGTTTGCCTGAGGACAAGCAAAATTCTAAGTTTGGGGTTGTGATAACGGTTGAAAAACCGTTATTTTCATATGCTATTTTGGACTAAATTACATCCTTTACTGCTTAGAATGAGCTTAGAATCAACTAAAATTCAATAAATGAGTCAATTGAAAGTCAAAAGCTGTTTTTAGAGATATTATGCTTGTTTTGCATTGTTTTGCAGCAAATCTGATGAAAGTAAAGATTGGGGATGAAAAATGAAGGTCTTAGACTCAAGTAAAATGAAGAAAATTGAAGAAAAGAAGAGTCTAGGGGAAGACATCAGCAGAGGACGCCGGGCGGCAGACCCCTGACGCCAGGCGGTTTTGCGGCACAAGGGAAACTGCCGGGCGGTAGACGCCTACCGCCGAGCGGTGGCGGGATTTACGGGAAACCGCCGGGCGGGAAAGTATGACATCGGGAGGTTGTCAGATGGGCTTGGGCCTATTTTCTGTTGCGCTCCTCAGTTATAAATAGCCCAGTTGCGATTTTCTATTCATTCTTTTGACAGAAGAGGGTGGCCAGACCTACTTTTCACTCTCTAGAGAGGATCTCTTGGATGTTTAGGCTCATTTTCATCTTTTCTAGGGTTTGTTTTCCATTTCTTCCATTATTTTCATCTTGGTTCACCATGACATTGGTGAACTAAACCCATTTGTTGTTGGGGGAACAATGTAATCTTTTGATACTCTCTTTTATTGAAACTCTTGTTTAATTATATGATTTTCGTATGCGTTTATTATCAATTGTTGGGTTCTCATCTGTGCTTAAAGCTTTTATCGTTTAACTCATTCGGTAATTGTTATTTGCCTTTATTGATACGGGGACGTACAGTAATGTCATGAACTGGTGAGTAATTCCTTGGTTAAGCAATGCAACCTAGGGATAGGGGGGTAGGATGACCAATTGTTTTTGCTTCTGTTTGTAATGCGTTGCTAGTTACTAGGGGAGGCTAGGGATAGCAAGCCGGTAATTAGTAATAGGCCCTTTTCGCCGAGGGATCGGGTTAAGGGGAGGCCAAGAAAGTTTGCATAACATTTAGATAATAAAGCAATTTAAACAAGAGGAGTAAATACGAGAGAGAGGATTAGATGAAATTGTAAACCCCCAACAACTCCATTCATCATACTCTTTTCTAGTCAATTAAATCAACACATTGCATGTTTATTTTTTGTCTTTGCATTCACCACAACTATTAATTTTTCTTTCACAAGTCTTACGATTTTGATTCACACGAACGATAAGGCCTTTCGAGTCTCATGGGAAGAACGATGATGGGTTATACCATTTTTATTACTTGAAACGATGTGGTACACTTGCCATCCCGTTGACAGGAAGCATGATTGATATTGCTTGAGTCTTTATAATTGATTGAATTACATGTTGATGCATATGATCAAGGCCATTTTTGGAAGCCCTTAGCCAAATTTTTGCCTAAAATGATTAGAACCATGTGTTCTACCCTTTTTGAACCTTAGCCTTAAACAGGATGAAAACCCTTGCTTTTAAAATATTTACCTTGAGTTGGGTTGAGAATAATTGTATGGTATTCAAAAGGTTCAAGTTTGGGGTTGTTTGAGGAAAATTGAAAGGCAAAAGAAAGGCATTGAGCTCAAGTGTTGAATGAAAGAAAAGCATGAGAAAAGAAAAAGCAGAAAAGGAAAAGCATGAAAGATGAGCTCAATGTAAAAATAAAAGAAAAGGGAAGAAGTTGGGAATGAGTGAGATTTGTTAGAAAGAGAGTTTATGCTTGAACTTTGAATGTTAAAATAGCTTTCTTGACTCAAGGATTTTGTGATCCAGAAAAACCAATTTTTCTTGTTAGCCTAGCCTCATTATAAGCCTTGGAAAAGTCCTTGTGATGGCATTTGCATGTGAGAATGTTGATTGTATTAGATGAAGGGCAATTTTGTTTCAGGTGACTGTGAATAGTAGATAGTTGAGTACCTTCTTAAACACTTAAGTGATTGAGTGAAACACTTGCTTGGAGAGAATTGATAAATGCTATGTTTACATCTATGCTTAGTTGATTGATCATTCATAAGTAAAACATCTGTTAGGAAATATGTGATTATGTGAACTGAATTGAATTGAAAGCATGCATGCATCTTGATGAGATTTCACTGAAAATTTGAATTGAATAAGTCTTGTGAGAAAAATGAATTTTGAGAATGTTGAACTATTTTGATGAAAAAGTGGAAAACTAAGTTTTGTCTTGTTTGTTTGAAGACAAGCAAAGTTCTAAGTTTGGGGTTGTGATAACGGTCTAAAAACCGTTATTTTCATGCTTAAATTTGATACTAAAGCAGACCCTTTATGGCTTAGAATGAGCTTAGAAAACACTTAGTTGAGTCATATGAGAGTCAAAAATTGTTTTTATAGATATTATGCTTGTTTTGCAGGGTTTTGATGCGAATTGAAGATGAAAGTGAAGTAGGAAGGACTTAAACTCAAGAAAGAAGGAGAAAAAGGAAGAAAAGAAGACTCAAAGGCACCGCTAAGCACTATTTTCCAACGCTGAGCGCCATATTCGAGGGAGCAGCCACTGTCTGGCGCCCAGGCAGTGATGCTGAGTGGTTCTGCGATTAGAGGCAAACTGCTGAACGGTAAAATATACCGCTGAGCGGTGGCGCGATTAAAGGGAAACCGCTCAGCGGCTAAATTAGAGGCTGAGCGGTTATCTGCTGGGCTTGGACTGAAATTCTGTTACTTTTCTGTGTTTTAAATAGCCCCAGTGTGACCTTCAGAGTATTCTTTTGGCAAGCAGAGAAGTCCAGAGCTATTCTACACTCCTTGGAGAAGATTTCTTGGATGCTTAGGCTCCAGTTTATCCAATCTAGGGTTTATTCTTTCATTCTTTCATTTAATTCCATCTAGTTTCAGCATGTCCATGGTGAACTAAACTCTTTGTTGTTGGGGAACAATGTAATCTTTTGAAACTCTCTTATATTAAAATTCTTGTTTTATTCATATGCTTGCATATTCTTTTATTATCAATTGTTGGGTTTCTTATCTATCCTTAAAACTTTTATCGATACGGGGACGTATGGGGAAGTCATGAATTGATATGAAATTCCTTGATTAAGCAATACCACCTAGGGATAGGGGTAGGACGATTAATTGTATTTTGCTTCTGTTTATAATGCATTGCTAATTACTTGGGGAGACTAGGGATAGTAAGCCAATAATTAGTAATACGCTTTTTTCGCCGAGGGATCGAGTTTAGGGTAGACTAAGAAAGTTTGCATGACAATTAGATTATAAAGCGAATTTAATAAGAAGAGTAGATATAAGAAAGTGGATAAGATGAAATTGTAAGCCCCAACAACTCCATTCATCCATATCTTTTCCTTGTCAATTGAATCAATTGCATGTGCATGTTTATTTTCGTTCTTTGCATTGAACGACGAGTTTATTTCTTTACAAGTTTTATAAGATTAATTTACATGAAAGTTAAGGCCTAAGAATCCTTTGGGAGACGATACTCGGACTTACCATTTATATATTACTTGATAACGATCTGGTACACTTGTCAGGGACTTAATAGATACATATGTGAGTATGAGAGCATGCATAAATGCTTTGTGAAAGGGGGAGAATTATCTGTCTCATACTTTATCTGCTTGATATTTTGCTGAAAATGCAGAGTAACTGAACTGTATTAAGTGTTTTTGATATATGCTATTACTTTGCGATGGGCTGTCACGACCCACACAAATTTGATTTCATAAAAGAATGCAGTATAGTACTAGGAAGTGACCACTAGGTTGTCTCTCAAGGACCAAACTGCGGTTCAAAGATTAGGTCAAACACACACAGTGGGAGGGGTTTGAAAGTGTTGGTGAATGCAATTAGACTAAAATAAAACACGCAAATTAAACCAAATTAACAGTATTGAAATGGTTGGATACGAAAGCTATCATTATGACTAAATTATCACAACTAAAAATAGAAAACATTAAAGTAAGAGAAAACATTAAACTGAACAATGAAATTGACAAGAATTCAAACACAGTTAAGGCTATTAAAATGCAATGCTTGAACTGAAAAGATTAAATGCGGATTGTATTACATAAAAATAAAATAAAAAAACAAAACGCATGCCAAACCTTAAAATAAGTAAAAAGTGCTATAATAAAAGGGAGGTGTAATCACTACTAGGATGCACCAGAAGTGGATTACACTCCCTGCTAGACGAACATGCACATTGACGATGGTGGATGTGAGCAGTCGAAGGCACATTCAAATAAAAAGAAATTAAATTTCCATTGCTAGAAGCAAGCAGTTGTGTGTCAACTACCATGCTCTTCATTCCCCTACTGTGCGCGTTCTTCCCAAGTAGATAAAAGCAATAAGTTGCTACACATAACCTGTTGCCTACCTACTCCTCAATTGAAGTCAAAGCATCACATTTGAATGAAAGAGAAACTTGAAACCATGGCACCCATCTTCCAACACTCAATCACCGTATCACCCCATTCTAATGCATTGAAAAGCTTCACGTCCAAGCACAAATTCCGTTGCAGCAAGTAGACAATGCAATGCTTCATAAAAAAAAACAAAATGAAAAGTGAACAACATCTAATTCAACATCATTCTCAATTCCTGTCTCAATTCCAGATTCAATGCATGGATGTAAAGAAGATAGAAAAGAATGCTTCTTCTCATGCAAAGAGTGAAAGTCATGCACAACAAATTCATCAATAATGTCATCCAATGCATCAATCCTAAACACAGAATGGTCCTCAGTTGGAAATTTCATTGCATCCAGGATATTAAAATGAACAACAATATCAGCAAATTCCATAGACAAAGTTCCAGCATACACATCAATCTTAGTTCGGGCAGTTTTCAAGAATGGCCTGCCTAAGATAATGGGAGCAGATCCATGAGGGAATCCCTCCTCCATCTCCAAAACATAAAAGTCAGCAGGAAAAATCAATTCACCAACCCTAACCAAGACATCCTCTATGAAACCTGTTGGGTGGGTAACACTCCTGTTGGCCAACTAAATGACCACACCCGTGGTTTGCAAAGGACCAAGAGACAAAGATGAATATATAGACAAAGGCATGACATTAACAGAAACACCCAAATCAAGCATGGCATTCTCAAATTTATTGTTTCCAATCACACAAGGAATGCAAAATATACCCGGGTCCTTGCACTTCTCAGGAATGTGCGGGACCGACTTACCAATAAGCGTAGATACATTCCTTCCCACGCTAATCCTTTCATTGCCCTTCATCCTTGTCTTGTGTGTGCACAACTCCTTCAAGAATTTGGCATATCTTGGAATCTGCTTGATGGCATCGAGTAGAGGTATGTTGACCTCTAATTTCCTGAAGGTCTCCAGAATTTCCCTATCCACCTCTTCAGTCTTTTTACTAGGAAGTGCCCGTGAAGGGAATGGAAGAGGGATAGGTCGGTCAACCATTGGAGAAGGCGCGACAACGGTGGTGGTGGAAGAGGGAGAAGATCCACCTGAAGAAGAACCACCGGCTGGAGAAGAAGATCCACCCACCTCAAATGCCCTGCGTGGACCGTCATGGTCGTCCTCTCTAGGACAAGTGGCAGGCACGGGTGTAGGTGTAGAAGCGAGCTCTGAAGGCACAACAATCTGCTTCCCTATTCTGAGGGTAATGGCAGTCACATTCTTTGGATTCTGCACAGTCTGGGATGGTAACTTATCCGAATTCTGAGACTGCGCCTGGTTCATCTGAGTAGCCATCTGACCCATCTGGTTAGTGAGACTCTGTATGGAAGCTCTAGTCTCCTACTGAAATTGCATGTTATCTTTCTGAAACTGCAGGTTTTGCATAGTCATCTGTCTCACTAACTCTTCCAATGAAGGCTCAGAAGAAGTGGAAGGTTGGGCAGCTGGTTGGGCAGGTGCCTCTTGCTGCTGCTACTGCTGTTGTTGTTGTTGCCTCTGGTGTTGTTGCATAGGTGGAGGCACATATCTGTTAGGTGCTCCACATTCTGGAAAGGTGGCGCCTGCTGCTGATGCTGTGGCGCATTGTTCCATCTAAGATTGGGGTGATTCTTCCACCCTGGGTTGTACCTGTTGCTGGACAAGTCATGATTTTGCTGTTGTGGCTGCTTGTTGTTGTAGATGTTTATAGCATAAGCTTTAGGCGAATCTGGAGCAACAGAGTGGTGCAAAGTAGGACAGACATCTGTATAGTGGTCATTGGAAGGACAAATAGCCCATAGTCGTGCAACAGATGCAGATGAAGCTGTAGGTTTCTGGTTGGTTGCCAACTATGTCACTAACTTCGCAAGAGATTCAATCTTGTCTTCCAATTTCAATAGCTGATAAAGACTGGGCAACAACATCATGTACGCCCCTCACCACAATGGCATCATTACTGGCGCTAAACTGCTGGGAGTTGGAAGCCATCTTCTCAATCAATTGCCTGGCCTCAGCAGGTGTGGTGTCTTCAAGAGCACCACCATTGGCAGCATCAATCATACCCCTATCCATGTTGTTCAAACTCTCATAGAAATACTGGATAAGGAGTTGTTCAGGTATCTGATGGTGGGGACAGCTTGCACAAAGTGTCTTGAATCTCTCCCAATACTCATACAAGCCCTCTCCACCAAGCTGCCTAATCCCAGTGATGTCTTTCCTGATAGCTGTGGTCCGGGATGCTGGGAAAAATTTCTCCAAGAACAACCTCTTCAGATCATCCCAGCTAGTGACGGATCTAGGCGCCAAAGCGTACAACCAATCCTTAGCAACACCTTCCAATGAATGAGGGAATGCCTTCAAGAAGATGTGCTCTTCAGGAACATCATGAGGTTTCATAGTGGAACAGACAATGTGGAATTCCTACAAATGCTTATGTGGACTCTCACCTCCAAGACCATGAAACTTGGGCAACAAATGAATCAGTCCAGTCTTGAGAACAAATGGAACATCCTCATTAGGATATTGGATGCACAAGCTTTCAATATCGAAATCAGGTGCAGCCATCTCCATAAAAGTCCTCTCACGAGGTGGAGGTTGTGCCATATTGTTCTCAGTGTGAAAAATAACAGAATCAGAATCAGAATCCGGTGTAGATGCAACAGATGCAGTAGATGCAGTATTCACAAAGTACTCAGCAGAGGATTCAGATTTAGCAGTAGGATAAACCGTATCTAATGGAACAGACTCAAAAATAGATTCTAAAGACAAATTCCTAGAATGCCTAACTAACCTATGAAACGTCCTATCAATCTCAGGATCAAAGGGTGGTATGAATCCACGATTTCCTCTAGTCATGCACTAAATCACAACACCCTCTAATCATGAAACAATAGCACAAAAATTCAAAACACAGAAAACAACACAAGACAACACAACTCACACAAACACAAACACAACACAAGACTCAAAACTGAACCGTTGGTCCCCGGTAGCAGTGCCAAAATTTGATGGGCTGTCGCGACCCACACAAATTTGATTGCATAAAAGAATGCAGTATAGTACTAGGAAGTGACTCCTAGGTCGTCTCTCAAGGACCAAACTGCGGTTCAGAGATTAGGTCAAACACACACAGTGGGGGGGTTGAAAGTGTTGGTGAATGCAATTAGTCTAAATTAAAACACGCAAATTAAACCAAATTAACAGTATTGAAACGGTTGGATACGAAAGCTAACATTATGACTAAATTATCACAACTAAAAATAGAAAACATTAAAGTAAGAGAAAACATTAAACTGAACAATGAAATTGATAAGTATTCAAACACAGTTAAGGCTACTCAAATGCAATGCTTGAACTGAAAAGATCAAATGCAGATTGTATTAAATAAAAAGAAAATGCATGCTAAACCTTAAAATAAGTAAACAGTGCTATAATAAAAGGGAGGTGTAATCACTACTAGGATGCACCAGAAGTGGATTACACTCCCTGCTGGACGAACATGCACATTGACGATGGTGGATGTGAGCAGTCGAAGGCACATTGAAATAAAAAGAAATTAAATCTCCATTGCTAGAAGCAAGTAGCTGTGTGTCAACTACCGTGCTCTTCAATCCCCTGCTGTGCGCGTTCTTCCCAAGTAGATAAAAGCAATAAATTGCTACACATAACCTGCTGCCTACTTACTCCTCAATTGAAGTCAAAGCATCACATTTGAATGAAAGAGAAACTTGAAACCATGGCCCCCATCTTCCAGCACTCAATCACCGTATCACCCCATTCTAATGCATTGAAAAGCTTCACTTCCAAGCACAAATTCCGTTGCAGCAAGTAGACAATGCAATGCTTCATAAAAAAAATAAAATGAAAAGTGAAAGTGCTTCATTCAATGTTTGATGAGACTACTCCTCAATATTCAAAGCCTTAAATCACGGTGACAACTTTCTCAAAATAAAATTCCAAACCAAACTTTTTTAAATGGTGGCTGGACACCTACATCCAAGGAAGGCAACATAACCCATCTGCACCAACTGAAATAAAAATGCATGCTTTTACTAGAAAATAAATCCCAAGACCATGACTCTTTCTTGCTTCCAATCATCAAAAATCGTACCAGCCATTCTTCATTCTCCAAGAAAGCTAAATCATAAAATCACACAATGATTAAAAAACTTTAAATGCAAAGAAATGAAAAAGGGTGTGGCTGCAACGTGCTGCACCCAAGCTTGAATCAAAATCCACCTAATATATTTATCATTCCAAGAAGCAAAGAAAAGAAATACGTTGACTGTAGCGTTGCAAGAAGAAACAGAAACATGCTAACAATTCATTCATTCTCATATATAAGAAACCGTGAAGCACTATTAGAGAGAATGTTCAGCTCTCCATAAACAAAAAATGCCATGTCTGAAAAGAGAGAGAGCCTTCCAAGTGACGGCTCCCCCCCCCCCACTCAAAAACCTAGGACCGTCCCCCCAAAATGAGAGAGTGGGGTCCACTCTAAGGAAAACCCTAGATGGTGCCAAGTCAACATTTTTACTATTGGGCTTGGTCTATTCTAGCAAAATTGGCCCACATTACAAAAAATTCATCTACAAATTCTAAATTACTAAGATAAGCTAGATTAATTCTAAATTTCTTTGTGAAAAGTCTTCCATCAATTGCTTGGTGTCCTTCCAAAAGTCCTAAATTATAATTCCAAGATTGCCCTGAAAATAGAAATAGGAATAATTAAGCTCAAATAATTCAAATTAATTAAAATATGAATTATTGGTCTAATTAAGCCCAAATGGTGAAAATGACACAATAACTAAGAATTAAGCGCAAATCATCAACACAATTCGGCGCGAAAAACTAAGTTAATGGTATAAAATATTGATTCATCAAAAAAGGGGAAGATTGTTGAATTGTACAAACATGATTGAGTTATTAGTCATGGTTGTGCATCATCAAAAAAGGGGAAGATTGTTGAGATTGTTGACAACACAAACTCTATATCAAACTAGTTTTTGATGATGACAACACAATGCTTAATAACATGACACATGTTGCAGTATTACATGTTCTTATTCTGAATTATTTGTCATATCTGTTGAACATGTTTTGATGCACTGAGATGTATGTTCCTATGATTGATTGTGTGATATATTTGTGGAACATGCTTGTATGAATATGTGGAATATGAACTGGTTGATTAAAAACATTTTATTTCACATTTCGGGAAGTAAAAGATCACGAGCACCTTGGTGAACTTATATTTGTGTGACAAAGTTCTGGTCTAGTCAAATAAACCTATAATGGATTCGACTATTCTAAAAGCTTTGTACAGTTTTTGAGAATCAATGTTTTGTGATGTTTTGAGTTGAAAAGAATTTCAAAGAATTTTTACATGTGACAGTCGACATTGTATATTGCATATTCGATTGTGTTATTGATCTGTTTTGAAATTCTGTTATGCTTACACGCTCCAACGACTATATTTTTAAAAGTTAGTTAAGCATTGATGACTTGGTCAACTGTAATGAATGTGTGTTGATATTCGTTGACTAAGAGCCTCTGTGTTGATTGTCTGTTATAACTGTAATAATACAGTCAAGTGGATTAGTAGGCTATTCGATGGAGAAACAATCTGACTGACAGAAAACTATAAATAGATAGAACACGAGTTGTTTTGTGACTTTTGACACTCTGACACTTTCATTTCTTGTTTCAGATTGAATTCTCTGTGTTAAGCTCCAAGAATTCTCCAAGAAGACGGTGGTGATCTTTCTTGAGAAGGGGATTCTTGCTACAATTCTGGTTTTGTTGTGCAGCTATATTTTGGTTTTAGGTTAGAGAAGAGATTTATATTTTTGCGTGAGGCTTCTATAAATTCCTATTTGTAAAATCCGCAACCATTATAGTGCATTTGCTTCCTGGGTTGGAAGGACACTAGATGTAGGCATTGTTGGCCGAACCAGTATAAAAACCAGTGTTTGATTTTCTCTATCCCTGCACTCTTTATTTCAATCGACTTTAATTGTTTTACAGTCAACTACGTTTTTCCGCTGCATTGAATTTTTCATTACTTGCATTTCAAGGAAAGATCAAAAGCTTTGAATTTTCATACCAAGATTGCGAAAAGATTTTGTTTTTCAACTATCACCAATTCACCCCCCTCTTGGTGTAAAACGAAGCCAACCTGTTTCCTAACAATTGGCACCAGAGCTGGTTTTCATAAAATATTTGAAAATTCGGTCGACTCTGTTTTTATTCTATTCGACTGTAAAACCTGCGGATGGCTTCAAATTTTCAAACTTTTGGTGAAGGTGCTTCAACAAACAGACCACCTCTGTTTGCTGGCGAAAACTATCCTTTTTGGAAAATTCGCATGCAGATCTTTCTTGAATCGCAAGATAAAGGAATTTTGGATGCCACCTTAAATGGTCCATATATGCGTACAAAAACTGTTGATAGTGAAAATGTTATAATACCTTTTACTGAGTGGACTACTGATGAAAATAGAAAAGCTCAGTATGATGTTAAAGCTAGAAATATTATTGCCTTTGCACTAACAATTGATGAATTTTTCAAGATATCCCAATGCAAGTCTGCAAAGGAAATGCGGGATGTTCTAGAGGTAACACATGAAGGCACAGATGAAGTCAAGAGAGCCAGGAAGAATTCACTGATACAAGAGTATGAGTTGTTCCGAATGAAAGGTGGTGAGAGCATCTTTGATGTCCAGAAACGATTCACTCATATTGTAAATCACCTAATGGCTCTTGGCAAAGTCTTTGACAAAGAAGAGATCCACATCAAGATTCTGAAAAGTTTGAACAGGAATTGACAACCAAAAGTCACTGCAATCTCTGAATCGAAAGATCTTATAACTACGAACATGGCTACATTGTTTGGCAAGTTATGTGAACATGAGTTAGAATTTGGTAGGCTGAAGGATGAGGAGGAGATTGAAGAAAAGAAGTCCATTGCTCTGAAGGCTTCAAGCAATAATCTCACAGAAGCAGAGATTGACGACAAAGAAAGTTTAGTTGACCTTGATGGTAAGAAAGTTTAGTCGACTTATGCAAAGTGATAGTAAACTGTTTAACCATGCAGGTTAAAGCAAGAAGAAGAAGAGCTTCATCACAAACACTTTCCAGTGCTATGAATGTGGTAAAAAAAGATCACATCAAGCTTGATTGTTCTGAAATACAGCCAAAGCAGAAAGGGAAGAAAAGATTTCCTTAAAGCAGAAATATGAGAAAGAAAGGAGCCTACATTGCTTGGGAGAATTCAGATTCTGAGAAGTCAAGTGACGAGGATTCTGATCAAGAAGAGGAATCAAATTTGTGCTACATGACAGGAGTAACATGAGACGATTTTGACAGTGATGCAGACATATCAAATGAACCTGTAGAAGTCAAATATGATATGCTTCAAGATGCAACTGGTGTCCGAAGAATCAAATGATGAAGACTCTTTTGAAATTTTCTGATCCTCCTATTCCCATGTGTCTTTCCTATGTCATGATTGTGGTCCCTATAGCTTCATTCTAGCTTAGTATAAACCTTTTCTATATTTCATTTTGTAAAATGGCATATAAGGCCATCTTTTGAGAATGTTCTTTGTTTTGGATTGTATTTCCTTGTTTGCTCTACCATTGTAATATCTTTTCTATCAAGGAAATAAAATTTAGTAGTTTGAATCAATCTATTTCTTTAAACTGTTAAATAAAATCAAATACTCTATTTGATTGATTCGACTGTGCCATGATTGAAGTCAACTGTGCTATAACTGTCATGCATTTTCATACATTGACTTCTGTTATGATTTGTTTCTATTCTTGCTTAACCACTATACTTGATCTAGGAAAGGTTTTTGAAAGGTTTTGCAGGAAGGACATTTCTTTGAACATATACATTTGGGATTCAACACTTTGGAAAAGTAATGCATTCGACTGATGATCTAAAGCATTTGACTGCGTCCAAACTGGGTTAACAGTTCCAATTTTGGAATTTTATTCTATCCTTACTGACTGCTTTAATCATTACAAGTCTGATATTATCTCTATGCTTTGCATGATTTCATATCTAAATTGAGATAATATTGTGAGATTGTTGATATTTGTGTCATTGCATGTATACGTGATTTAATTGTGAACCAATGATACAAATCTATGCTTGAACTGATGATTGATCTGTGATATTTTGTATTGTGCATACAAACTGTTTTTTTTTCATTCATGCATAATGACAGGGGGAGTATCACTTTTTTTTACACATTGTCTCATCACACACACCTATATTTCAGGGGGAGTTTACATACATTTTTGTGGTGAACTTGTGTTTCTTTTGAGAGCATTATTGTAAATCTAAAAGTGCATATCTGTTTGATGCTTCTCTGTTTTCATGACTGCATAAATATCAAATCATTCCTTTTTTTTAATGCACAAAGGGGGAGAGTATTCATGAATGTATGAGAGCAAGTCTATATGGGGAGAATTGTTGTATCATACTTTATCTGCTTGATGATATTTTTGCTGTATACGCATAATAAATGTACTGTCTTTCTTGATTTTGCAATCTGCTTTACTCTGTCATATGTGGAACTATACAAACATGGTTTAGTTATTAATAATGGTTGTGCATCACCAAAAAAAGGGGAGATTGTTGACAACACAAACTCTTTATCAAAGTGGTTTTTGATGATGACAACACAATGCTTAATAACAATACATAAGTTCCAATATTACATGTTCAACTGATATACCAAACTGTTCTGAAAAATGTTTTTATTGAACATGTCTTGTTACTTTGCAATGTGTGTTCCTATGAATGATTATGTGTTATATGTTTGTAACATGCTTGTATTGAAATGTGAATGTATGATAAAATGATTTTGATTATTTCTGCACATTTCTGAAGAAAATATCACAAGCACTTTTATGAACTTATATTTGTTGTGACAAAGGTCTAGTTCAATCGAATACACTGGTAATGGATTCGACTATGCTAAAATCTTTGTACAGATTTTGTGAGCATGTGCTTGATGAGATTTTGAGATGAAAAGAATTTCAAAGTGTGTTTTCAAGTGTCAGTCGACAGTATGGAACACCTATTCGACTGTACTGCTGTTTTTTTTGGAATTTTGTTATGCCTACTTGCTCCTATAGCTATATTTTTAAAAGTTAGTTAGGATTGATTGACTGGGTCAACTGTCATGAATGTACATTGATTTGGTTGACTGAGGAGCCTTTGTTTTGACTGTCTGTTATAACTGTTTTAATACAGTCAACTGTATGAGTAGGCTATTCGATTGAGAACTGTGTAATTCTATTTCTTTCATTGTGAGTCTTTGTTTTCTGTCTGTTGAGTCTGTGTCACTCCCTGATGTCCTCAAAACTGTTCCCTGTTTTGCGTCTTGATTTTGCCCAGGAGTGCAAAAGACTAAGTGTTGTTAATCAGGGAATTGTGCTTAGTTTATTGTACCGAATTTAATCAGGGAATTGTGCTTAATTGTCTAGTATTTGTCTGTTTTTGAAAATTGTGCTTAATTTGACCGAAAATTCTAATTTTAATTAATTTGAATATTCTGAGCTAATTATTTGCATTATTACTTTCAAGGAGAATTTTGGAGATACAATTTTGGACATTAGAGAGGACATTAATTCATTCAAGACTCTCCATAAAGGCACTTTAGAATTAGTAAAATTTTAATTTAGTAGATTAGATTTTTTTAAACCAAGTTTGTAATTTTGGGTCAATTTTTGGTAGTGTAGACTAAGCCTAATTGTAGAGGGAGATGATTTGGCACTTTAGGGTTTCTTTAGGGTGGACCCCACCCAAATTTTTCAGAACACTTGGCCTTAGCAAAGCCACCAACCGTCACTTGGAAAATTTGTACACACACTCGGCACTTTTTCATTTTTTGGGCTTGAAAACGTTTTATTGGAGACAATGGGATGATGTTCACGAGTTTTCATGCTTGAATGGAAGAAGCAATTTTTTTCTTTTATTGTTGTGCACACGCTGAAACTTTTCTTTAGCTTTCATTGTTTGAAGAAGTAAGTTCTTTATCTTTGAAAAGACAAGAGAGAAAAGAGGCTGTTGTTGACTCCCTGGCAAACGTACCAGATCGTTCCAAGTAATATAATGGTAAAGCCCGATATCGTTCTTCCCTAGAGACTCGAAAGGCCTTATCTTTCGTGTGAATCAAAATCGTAAGACTTGTAGAGAGAAAAATTAATTTTGTGGAATGCAAGGACAGAAAATAAACATGCAATGCATTGATTCAGTTGACGAAAAAGACAGTAGATGAATGAAGTTGTTGGGGGTTTATAATTTCATCTTATCCGCCCTCTCTTATCTATTCCTCTTGTTTAAATTGCTTTGTTATCTCATTGTTATGCAAACTTTCTTGGCCTACCCTTAGCCCGATCCCTCGACAAAAAGAGCCTATTACTAATTACCGGCTTGCTATCCCTAGCCTCCCCTAGCAACTAGCAATGCATTACCGAACAGAAGCAAAAACAATTGATCGTCCTACCTCCCTATCCCTAGGTGGTATTGCTTAACCAAGGAATTACTCACCCGTATCAGTAGAGACAAACAACAGTTATCGAATGATTTAAACGATAAAAGCCTTAAGTGCAGATGAGAACCCAACAATCGATAATCAAAGCATATGAAAATCATATAAATAAACAAAAGTTTCAATAAAAGAGAGTTTCAAAATATTACATTGTTTCCCCCAACAAGAAAAGGGTTTAGTTCACCATTGTCATGGTGAACCTAGATGAAAATAATGGAAGAATGGAAGAGCAAACCCTAGATAGGATGAAAAGGAGCCTAAGCATCCAAGAGAGATCTTCTCCAGAGAGTGAAAACTAGGTCTGGTCGCCCTCTTCTGTCAAAAGAATGCATCTAAACTCGCACTAGGGCTATTTATAACCAAGAAAAGTAACAAAATTCAAGCCTAGGCCCATCAGAGAACCGCCCGGCGCCAAAAATGGCCGCCCGGCGGTTTGGTCAACCGCCCAGTGCTCCGGTCAACCGCCCAGCGCTCTGTTCAACTTTTCTGGTTGACTGGTTGACTTTTCTGCATTCTGGTTGACTTTTCTGCACTGTAACCGTTTGATCTTTAACCTTTCTTTCCATTCATCTCCAATTCTCATCAAAACCCTCCAGAACAATGCAAAACAAGCATAATATCTCTAAAAACAACTTTTGACTCTCAAATGACTCAACTTAAGAGTTTTACTTGATTCTAAGCTCATTCTAAGCCAAAAGGGTGTGTTTTGATATCAAACTTATGAATGAAAATAACGGTTTTTCAACCGTTATCAGCTGCTGGAACGTTTTCCGAGAGGGGGGTCTGGAGCAATGTTGATGACGGTATCTTTCAAGTGTATAAACGTTGGTTTTATGGAATGGAATGAAGAAATACTTCCCTTTTTTCTTATTTAGTGAATGAATGCAGCTTGAGTGGGATTCAATATTTTTACATTGAATATCTTTATTCCATTTTGGCACACATTGGAAGAGAGGTTTTAATTTTAACGTTCTACGAGGATGAGTTAAGGACATTAGTACGCTGCTTTTCTTTTTCAATTCAAATTTACGCATTTTGCTTGAAGCCATTTTGCTTGGAATGATGGGATGTTGTTGGTGGCTTAGGATATCTAGCTTTCACTTTTATTTATTTGATGAATGAGAAAGGATTTGATGGGAGTTGGTGATGCAGAGCAGGTTGCTTTGGAAGTTGTTCATTAGTGGTTTACCAATTTGCTTTCTCGGGGAACATGCCTAGCTGCTACGTTGCTGTTGATGTGTGGAGCTTTATTCATTTGCTTTTCATTTGGCTTTTAAGGTGAGCTCACATCTTGGAAGCAATGCAGCCAGACTTCATATATCTTGGAAATGCATGGTGACGTGGAGAGGGGGGCTGATGCGTTGATTCCTTCTTTTTGGAAGAAGAGAATTAATTCCCTTGCTTTGAAAAAAAAGGGAGGCGTTGAACTCAGTGCAGGATGTCACGGTCAAGAAGGCTTTTAAGCCAATTCCATTTTCAATTGCTTTCATTTTGCAACAGGGTGTATGAAGCCACGACTGAGGCATTTCTTGGAGAAATGAAATAGCACATTTCCGACTTGGTTAGCATGAGGTGGCGTTCATCTTCCTTGCTTTTAATGCATTCATGGTGATTCAATTTAATTGGGATGCCACGGTGCTTTACGAGAAGACATGGTTGCCAAATTCAGTAATTTTAGGAGAGTTTCAAAATTTACTTGCCTTTTAATTTGTCACATTAATTTTTAAGCATTTAATTTACTTTCAAGCTGCTTAGTGCATTTAATGTTTTCTTTTAAGCATTGCATTTAAATATAACACCACAAGCTTCTTTAGTATGTGTTGCATTTTAATTAGTTTACATACCTTGTTTTAGAATTGTTTAATCTAGCATTTTCACTTTCTTTAATGCTTTCAATGATGTTCGAATGTTTTTAATTTCGTCAGTTGCACTCACAAACAAAACTTCCACCAAAACCCCCCCACTGTATGTGTTTAACCTAAATCTCTGAATTGCAATTTGGTCCTTGAGAGACGACCTATGAGTCACTTCCTAGTTATACTGTATTTCTTAAATTGCACATTAAATTTGTGTGGGTTGTGACAGCCCATCAAATTTTGGCGCCGTTGCCGGGGACCCACGGTTCGATTTTAGGTCTTTGTTGTGTTAGTGTGTGTTGTGTTTCGTCTCGTGTTGTGAGTGTGATGTTCTGTTTTGTGTGTTTGTCATTCTGTGTCGCATTGAGGTAGCTTTAGTTGCATATTTGCATTGCATTCTTCTCTTCCCCCTTCTTTCTACATGTCTACCTATTTTGGTTATGTGGATACTGTTTCTCCTGCTTGTTACTCTGATTATGATTCTCCTGCTGATTTGTGTGTTGAGAATAGTATGATTCCTGCTCCATCTCATGAGAGTGCTCCTAGGGAGCCGTTTCCACTTGATGAGGAGGTTATTCGTTGTGTTTTCAACATTGAATTGATACATTGGCTGCCTAAGTTTCATGGTCTTACAGGTGAATGCCCACATAGACATTTGAAGGAGTTCTACACATTATGCTCTTTGATGAAACCTCCAGATGTCCCGGATGAAGACATGTTCTTAAGGGAATTTGGGCACTCATTACACGGAGCAACAAATGATTGGTGTTATTGTCTTCCTCCAGGATCCGTCACCAGTTGGGAAGATCCGAAGCATCAGTTTTTAGACAAATTCTTCCCTGTGCGGTATGGTTATAGCAACGATCCTGGGTGGACTGATCCTAACTTGGGATGGTATGGTACTTCACAACATCAATATCAGGAACCATCATTCCAGACTCCTTGTATGCCTTCTTCACCTGTCCAGGAACCACAACAGTTGTAGTTTCATGAGCCTCAAGCTTATGTTCCAAACATCTGTAATAACAGGCAGCCACAACAGAAAAATCAGAGGCAACAACAACAGTAAGAGGCACCTGCCAAATCTTCTACTTCTTCTGAGCCTACATTGAATGAGTTATGGGGGCAGATGGCCAAGAAGTTCATTGAGGAACAATCTCAAGTTTTAGAGGGACGACCAATTTAGACTGTTTAGATTCTTGATGATGTCAGTGTCATAGGAGATGGGGAGCAGAGTCATGAGCTTTCTACTGCGCCATCTACTTTCCCACCGTCCTATGTCTTCCCTCTTGCACCTGAGGATGTAGTTGCTCATTCTGCTGTTATTGGTGAGTTGAATCATGACTCAACACAGGTTTTCTCTAAACTTGAATTCCCACTTGCTTTGCTATGAGTTGTTTATGCATTCAAATATTCTTGATTCTACTGCAGATTCACATGTTAGTGCTGATTTTGATATCGAAACTGTGGAAACTGAAGATGCTTTAGACTTAGGATTAAATTTTGATCTTTCAGAGTTTTCTGAAAATTTTAAATGTAGTTGTAAAGCTGGTTCTTGCTTTATTTGTGTTGAAATCAATTCTGTGATACAATCAGCTTCCAACTTTATGATTGGTGATACTATCTGTGAATCTGATGAAAATATTGAGGAACAGGCAGATATGAGTACCACTTTTGAGATAGGTAGACCAGCTTCACCTTTCACCACTTTAGCCACATCCAGGGAGGTGGGGGTAAACATACCTGAGATAGATTTTGTTGTTGATGATTATGTTGATGATGGGTATGTTGATGATTGTATTATTGATGAACATGTTTTTGATTTCCACTCTTTGCATGATGAGAAACAACTTTTGCCATCTTGTCTAAATGTTTATTCTACATGCACTGAACATGAATCTGAGCTTGTTGTTGATGTTGTTTCTACATGTGAAATTGATTCATGTTATGAGAGTATATCTGAGGGTCAGCTTGTTACACTGAGATTGGGTGTTATACCTCTGCATGTTATTTCTGTGGAGCCATATTGCACTAACCATGTTGCAGGAGGTACACTTGAAGTTGATCAACACACACCCATGTGGAAGACAGGGGTGCCAATATACACAGCAGTTTGAAGATCAATGGGCACCAGCTGAACGGACTCATCAACAATCACTACTTCTTAGATCCAGCTGTGGAGGACATCTCCTTGCTTTGTTAACAGGATGGTAAGTGTACCATATCATTTCAAGTAATATAAATGGTATAACCCATTATCGTTCTTCCCATGAGACTCGAAAGGCCTTATCGTTTGTGTGAATCAAAATCGTAAGACTTGTGAAAGAAAAATTAATAATTGTGGTGAATGCAGAGACAAAAAATAAACATCCAATGTGTTGATTCAATTGATTAGAAAAGAGTATGAATTAATGGAGTTGTTAGGGGTTTACAATTTCATCTAATCCTCTCTCTCGTATTTACTCCTCTTGTTTAAATTGCTTTATTATCTAATTGTTATGCAAACTTTCTTGGCCTCCCCTTAACCCGATCCCTCGGCGAAAAGGGCCTATTACTAATTACCGGCTTGCTATCCCTAGCCTCCTCTAGTAACTAGCAACGCATTGCAAACAGAAGCAAAAACAATTGGTCGTCCTACCCCCTATCCCTAGGTGGTATTGCTTAACCAAAGAATTACTCACCAGTTCATGACATTACTGTACGTCCCCGTATCAATAAAGGCAAATAATAGTTACCGAATGAGTTAAACGATAAAAGCTTTAAGCACAGATGAGAACCCAACAATTGATAACAAACACATATGAAAATCATATAATTAAACAAGAGTTTCAATAAAAGAGAGTATCAAAAGAATACATTGTTCCCCAACAACAAAAGGGTTTAGTTCACCGTTGTCATGGTCAACCAAGATGAAAATAATGGAAGAAATGGAAAACAAACCCTAGAAAAGATGAAAACACTAATGGCATAATGACTTTTTATGACGTACAAAAATGACCTATTATGACGTAGTTTCTGGGTACATAGTTTTGAGCGCCATAGTAAGTCTGCGCCTTTTATGACGTAGCAGAAATTTACGTCATAATAACTTGAACATATTATGATGTAGTTTCTGAAATCAGTCATAATATGCGCGAAAGATATTATGATGTAGATTTGTTGGTACGTTATAATATATATGTGGTTTTCATATTATGACGTACATTGTTTAGTACGTCATAATATATAGATATTTTTTAAAAAAATTGATTATTACAATTGACATCCAATGAAATTATAATTATATTCCTGTACTATCATCTCATCCAATCAATTTATAATCAATATAATTTCAAATGAACAAATGAATGGAACTAACAAAACAAATTTCATTTCAAACATTAAATTGTCTAATAATATTTAATACAATATTTATACATATGAAACTTAAATTCAAATATTACATTAATGTCATACACTATTGAAGTGTAGCCAAGTTTCTACTAACGCTTAAAATGAAAGAAGCTTAGTTCCTTCTTATGTCTTCAATGTCTGCAGCTTCCATGGGAGATGAATCATTAAAGATCTACAAATAAAAGAATAGAGTTAAACAATATTGTAATGAATAGTTGGATAAGTATTTAGTTAGTTTTTTAGTACATGATTCCATGATTCAGTAATGTTTGTAGAAATAATGGTATGCATGTGTTTCATTACATAATACCCACACTCATAGCTGCCCAACTAACGTCCACACTGCAAATTAAATACAAATAATCATGACTCATTGAAACCAAGGACACAAAATATCATATTATACTCTAGCTAGCCTTTGCACCATGTAGCTTTGATCAATTTTGCATAACCAAATTTCACAAAACCAACAACACAGCCAATTCCTCATTAAAATAGCAATCACAAAACACAAAACAATGGTCAACTTCTCTTACATTAGGTGTGATTATTTGCATCTTCTTCCTAGAAACAGATGGAACACCCTGCAGCCTTGAATGAGCTTCCAAAGACCTATACAAAAGATAGACATCCATTACATAATAATAATAATAATATAGGAAGGAATCAAAATAGAAAGGAAAAATTACGCTTCTAATATATTTTTGATGGACAATGTGTTAGCTTTCTTATCCAAGGAACATAAGAGAACTACAAGAAAACGATCAGGAACAATAACTAGCAATTGCCAATGACAACTACAAGTTAAATAAGAATACTAGCCTTACTTCTACCAAGTAAGGCCACATAGCTAGTGAATCTTGCACGGTTGTCTCCACATAGCCTTACTTGTTTAACTAGCTTCCTAAATAGATTTATCCTTTATGTGAGTCTAATTAATGTGGCTGGTTTCTCTGGATTTCAGTAATAGTTCTTTATGATGAAACAAAAAATAAAATGCTAGATCAGATTTAGAAAGTGCTAGATAATATTTAGAAAGCAAGAAAAGGTTGCAAAGGTAACAACAATAAAATGCAGAAAACTGATGTTTTAAATCAAATTTCACGTGCAAATTGGCCTTGTATATTAGTTGTTTTTTTTTTAATTCTGGACATATTTGCATCATTATAACCATTTCAACAAGTTTAGTTATGCTTGTTATAATCATTCAAAGTCAATTTTATGAATGTAATAGGCTTTTGCTAAAAATCACTAGTTCAGTTGTTTGTTTCTACTTTACCTTTTTTCTGAATTAGCAACTCATATATCTCAATTTTGGTTTTGACCAAAACAAAGTATAACAACCAAACAGTCCAAATCATCTAAGCATATCAGAATTATAGGCTGTCTATAATTCTGAATTTAAGTAGTCCAAATCAGAATTTAAACTCAAAGAGTTTATGTAATTAAGAAAGTCAATCATTCAATGAGACTTAATTCAGTTACTGGGAGGTTGAGTTATTTTTAAGCATTTTTAATAAAACTCCAACTAAGAAAGGGGAGAATGATATTTGTTGACATATTATAACATGTATTGGCTTATTCAAACAATCCAAAAACAGTTCATTATACCTGGATGGAAAAACAGTTGCAGCTCAACATGAATCCTTCTAATTTAAAATGCCTTACTTTTTATTTTCCAGTTTATACCCTTATTTTCCTTGTCTTCTGCCAATGCAGTGGTTTAATCAGTATAGAAATCCAGGATCCAGACTTCATGCTAAAGTCTGCGGGCACACCATGCAGACGTATGTCCTGAGTTTTTGGCCAAGGTTTACTATTTTAACTTTTCCCATCACACCCCATTCATAACATCAGATAAGAGATAGCAGTGATGCATCACACAAAGGTACATTTATGCACTTATATACGTGGGCTTCATAAAACAACGGATCTTGACAATAACAGAGCAAGATACTCTTATTCCAAAATTAGTACTCTCCAATAATGGAAGTCCTAAATATTTTTAGTATTCCTCAATGCAGAATTCATAACGGCAAAGAAAACATGATGTCACATACAAAACAAATGAAATGATAAGACACGTATTATCTAGACTAAGGTGTCTTTTAAATGGTTTCAGAAAACTCAAGTTAAGCAACATATATCAAAATGGCCATCATTAGTCCCACCTAAATTTTTTTTCATATCCCTGAATCCTTACCAATTAATAGTCCATAAGTTGCATTCACATTCAAAATGAACCTTAAAATCAGCCATTGGCTAGAATAAGATATTTTGCATCAGTCCTAACTCACTTGACAAGTTTTAGGACTAAAAATCAACAGGAGCAAACACAAGTTTGTGTAAAGCAGAAGGTAAATCAAGGCTTTGGAATGCAAAGGCTAACATTATCTTAGAGGGACACAATCTTGGAGTTGATCATTCAGATGACAACAAAATTCCTAGGCATTTGGCTCAATAGTACCTCGTTCTAAAGTAACAAAGACACTAATCTAAAATTGAATCAAGGACTTTTCCTTTCTTAACTTGTTGAACCTATAACAAGAAATATTTATAGCAAGAGTTTTAAAATAAATAATTTTTTTTTTTTGGAAATAAATTATGATTTGTTAAAATTGTTATTCACTTTAATCTATTAAAGAGAAAGACGAGAAACACCTTAAAGAAATAGAAAGTAAATAAAGGAAGAAAAACAAGATCTAGAAGAAATACTTTGTTAATAAAGGAAGAAGGAAATTGGTAGAATTTTCCAAAAGTTGGAAGCCATATATGCAAAGTGGAAATCAAATCAGTCTGATCAAAATCAATTCAAAGGCACATTACAAAAAGCATTTTTCTCTTACATATTATTTGGGTACAGAGAAGATGCAAAATATATGGTTCTTGCACTTGAGTCAACAAATATGCATAAAATTCTGCACAATTCTATCTCGATGATAATAGATATATAAGCTAGCTTATATATTCCCTCCAAGGAACCACAGAATCTAGAATCCTCTGGTTACATGGACCCAAAAAAAACTTCCCATTCTTAGAGCAAGTAAAAATAAAATGAATGGAAATTCTCAGTGGTTCAAGAGGTACAAATTTAAACAAGAAAAAAAAAATGAGAGCATGCTGACACAGAGTGGATCTATTTAAAATTAAATATTGTAAACCCTCACATTTTGCAGTTGATTACTGATATCACTATGTCATGAAACTACTTTCTTTGAAATTAGGTTCTTTTTAGTGCAAAGGTAAGAATCCTTTATTTGAAGATTGTGCAACTGATGATGAATTTCTCATGAAAAAAATACAATAACTTTATTTACAGTGAATTAAAAAGACAGTGCATTCAATTTGGTCATTCAAACTCATCTCCATCTCACTTAAGAAATGAAAGAGTTATAAACCACAGCCACCAAAACCTCCTTTACATTATTCATACACCACAATCATCATAAGCCATCGAATAATAGTCAATGTTGTAATAACCCAAAATTTTAGGGCAGTACAATCCAAACATATGATGTTTCAATGAAATCCAAGAGAAAATATGAAGGTTTATAATTGGACTGAACACTGAGTAGCAATGTTCAACTAAAGTTTCAGCAAGGACCGAAAAAAGTTATATGCGAAATCTAACTGAAATAAGTTTCAACAAGAAGTTCCTTTTAACCATCTCTAACAGGAACATATTTACCTGAGATATTTCAACTCGCTAGGTATTAATAAGTGAAATTGAGAAAGGGAAAGCAAACCTAGAGTGAAGGAATGGGATTTCTTATCCGCGGAGAACGACTGAGACGACAAGTGAGAGCCTGCATCTGTTGCTCCCGTTTCCTCTTGGCCAGTTCCAGTGACGATGACACCACCTGTTCCAGCTGTTGGTGGGAGAGGCGGTTGTGGATGCGACAGTCTGCGTTGGTGGACGAGACGAGAAAACCTAATTGGTGGCGGCCCCTTGCACGTCGTAGAAAAGAAGTGGTCTCAGAGCAAAGCACGACGTCGAGGGAGTGTTCTTGGAACGAGAGTTTAGAGAGGAAAAGAGAAAGAAAGCAAAGCCGAGAATGTGAAAGTGAGAATGAACATGAAAGAGAGAGAGGGCTGAGAGTCTGAGGGTGAGAGAGAACGTGAAAGAGAAAAAATTAGAAAAAGAAATTTTAACATATATTATAACGTATATCCATATCTACGTAAGAATAACTTTTGAATTTATTTACAAAATTGCCACCGCGTTTTATATTATGACTGGTGTACAAAATTACGTCATAATATATCTTTCATTTATTACGATTTTGCCACCAGTCAACCTATTATGAAGTATAATTTTTGTACGACATAATAGGTTCGTCGTAGAAAAGTTATTTTCCACTAGTGAAAGGAGACTAAGCATCCAAGAGATCCTCTCCAGAGAGTGAAAAGTAGGTATGGCCGCCCTTTTTTGTCACCCTAAATCGCGCCACCGCCCGGCGGTAGACTGGGGGTTTCCCTTGTGCCGCAAAACCGCCCGGCGTCAAGGGTCTGCCGCCTGGCGTCCTCTGCTGATGTCTTCTCCTCCCGTTGGACCGCCCGGTGTCAGGGGTCTGCTACCGGGCGGTTCCTAGACTCTTCTTTTCTTAGATTTTCTTCATTTTTCTGGAGTCTAAGACCTTCATTTCCATCCTCAATCTTCACTTTCCTCAGATTTGCTGCAAAACAAGCATAATATCGCTAAAAACGGCTTTTGACTCTCAACTGACTTATTTATTGAGTTTTACTTGATTCTAAGTTCATTCTAAGCAGTAAAGGGTGTAATTTAGTCCAAAATAGCATATGAAAATAACGGTTTTTCAACCGTTATCAATCAAATTTGGAGAATGAAGCAGTTCTTCCTCTCAATTTCCTTACTGACTCCAGTGGTGGAGAATATCTCCCTGACAGTCCAAAATTGGTAACTGCCACCATGATCAGGGGAGTTTTCTTTTCCCTTCTCCTTCCTTTCCCGCTTTTATTGCACTTGTCCATGATCTGTTGATTGTTCTGATTCTTGATCTGATGATTGTGACACACTGAGGACATTGTGTAGTTTAAGTGTGGTCTATTGGGGGAGATTTTGATTTTTCGTTGTTAGTTTATGTTTTTTGCGTTAATTTTTTTGTTTTCTAGGTAGCTTTTGTTGTGTCTTGTGTACAGTTTTGCATGTTTCTCTTGATTTCTGGACTTGGTTTAGGTTGTCAGTTTTTCTTTGACTTCATTGATACTCTGCTTGGTTAGAAATCCTTCCTTTTTTTCTGCTTGGAAAGATGATTATGATGTTTGAGAGGGTGATTGATTGTGACAGAAATACACTATGTGAGAATTGAGCCACTTGATATTCTTTCTTGTTTGAGATTTGAGCCACTTTATGTTCTTTCTTGTGTGATATGTCTCTTGATTGCTTGAACATATGCCTTGGCTTGACTCTGTTGATAATTCTTGATTGATATGCATGTTTGTAAGTGAAAAAGGCAGTTTTGTTTCTGAAAATCTGTGCATAGTCACGAGCTTAATTCGACTTCCCCCATAATGAAGTCGACTTACAGCTGGTAGTAATGCAACACAATGTAAGTTCATAAATATGCATGTTGTTTTCTTCTTTCAAATCATGTGTAATGCAACCAGATATGATGTAACATATACAAGCTTAGTAAATGTGCATTCACATATCAAGATAATCATAAAAAACATGTTCAACAATATATCAATCAATAAGCATTAGAACATGTAACACATCAACAATACATGTGTCATTAAAAATGTGTTGTCAACAATCTCAACAATTTTGGCAAGATTTAACATGAATTGAATGAAGGAAGCTGAAGTAGGAAGGAGTTGGACTTAAGAAAAGATGGAAAAGTGCACAAAGGAAGGCAGGCACTACTAAGCGCTAGTACACCGCTGAGAGTCAGCCTCGCTGTGGAGATCTCTGTCAAATGCTCAAGCGCGAACACTGAGGGGAGAATTTGAGTATCGCGCCCACCGTTGAGCGCTACTCTGTCGTTGAGCAGTGGCCTCTTCAGTAAATACACTGCCAAACGCCTGGGCGTCAATGATGATCGTTCATCTTGAGTGTCGCACCTACTGCTGAGCGGTAACCTAGTGTTGTGTGTCATTCTTTTGGGCCTGGGCTAGTTTCTACTTATTTTAATGAACTTTAAATAGATTTGCACGACCCAGAGAGGTTATCTTTTGGCAAAAGGAGACGCAGAAACACACTCTTCACCCCTTGGAGGCGGATTTTGGCTGCGGAAGCTCCAATCTACAAATTCTAGGGTTTATCTTTTCATTCTTTTCATTAATTTCATATAGATTCACCATGTCTATGGTGCACTAAACCTCCATTGTTGTTGAGGAAACGATGTAATCCTTTGAAACTTCATATATTGAATTGATGCTTTATTCATATGGTTTATTTCATTAATTGTTAGAGTTTTTCCTCTATTCTCTATGCCTGCTTTGTTTAACTCATTCAATAGCGTGATCTTTGATTTTATCTATATGGACACATATGGGTAGATCTAGACATGGGGGAATTCTCTCAGGAGCAATATTACACAGACATAGGGATAGGAGGACCAATTTCCTTTAAGTTTCTATACGAATGTAATGCATGAACAATTTCTAGGGAGACAAGACATTGTAAACTAGTAATTAGAAGTAGGCTCTCTTCACCAAGACATTGGGATTAGGGTAAATTAGAAAGTGGACTTGACATTAACGAAAAAGTAGAATTCGTAAAGATATGAGAGTGGATTCGGATAAGTCGGAAACCCCAACAACACAATTCATCCATATCATTCAACTCCATTTATACTTTGGTCAATTGATCAACCTTTGCATGCATGTTAATTTTCGTTTTTGCATTATAAACCCAAATTTTCGTTTCTCAAGTCTTAAATAATCAACAAATCACATGAAAGTCTAGGCCAATGAGTCGCAAGGGAAAACGATACTTGGTCTTACCACTTATTATTACTTGATACGATTCAGTACACTTGCCGGAGTCTTAAGAGTAATCTTGAGTGTCGCACCCACCACTGAGCGGTAATCCAGCGCTGAGTTCCATTTTCATGGGCCTACGCCAGTTTCTGCTGATTTTAATGAACTATTTATAGATTTGCACGACCAAGAGAGGGTATCTTTTGGCAAAAGAAGACGCAGAAACACATTTTTCACCCCTTGAAGGTGGATTTTGGATGCGTGAGCTCCAATCTTCAAATTCTAGGGTCTATCTTTTCAATCTTTTCATTGTTTTCATCTACCTTAATGTTAGCGGATTGACAAGTGTACCAAATTGTATCAAGTAATAAAAATGGTAAAACTCATCATCGTTCTTCCCATGAGACTCGAAAGGCCTTATCGTTCGCGTGAATCCAAATCATAAGACTTGCGGAGAAAAATCAATAGTTGTGGTGGATGCAATGACAGAAAATAAATATGCAATGTGTGATTCATTTGAAAAGATTTAAGCAATGGATGAATGGAGTTGTTGGAGGTTTAAAATTTCATCTAATCCTCTCTCTTTTATTTACTCATCTTGTTTAAAAAGCTTTATTATCTAATTGCATGCAAACTTTCTTGGCCTCCCCTTAACCCGATCCCTCGGTGAAAAGGGCCTATTACTAATTACCGGCTTGCTATCCCTAGCCTCCCCTAGCAACTAGCAACACATTACAAACAGAAGCAAAAACAATTGGTCGTCCTACTCTCCTATCCCTAGGTGGTATTGCTTAACCAAGGAAAATCTCACCAGTTCGTGCCATTACTGTACGTCCCCGTATCAATAAAGTCAAAGATCAATTACCGAATGAGTTAAACGATAAAGGCATTAAGCACAGTATGAGAATCCAATAATTGATAATAAACGCATATGAAAAACATATAATTCAAATAAGAGTTTCAATAAACGAGAGTATCAAAATATTACATTGTTCCCCCAACAACAAAAAGGGTTTAATTCACCATAGTCATGGTGAACCAAGATGAAAATAATGGAAGATATGGAAAGCAAACCCTAGAAAAGATGAAAAGGAGCCTAAGCATCCAAGAGATCCTCTCCAAAGAGTGCAAAGTAGGTCTGGCCGCCCTCCTCTGTCAAAAGAATGAGTCTAAACCCGCACTAGGGCTATTTATAACCAAGAAAAGTAACAAAATTCAAGCCCAGGCGCATCAGAGAACCGCCCGGCAGGATGGGTTTACCGCCTGGTGCTTTGCCTCAAGCCGTAGTACCGCCCGGCGCCAAAAACGGCCACCCGGTGCTTTCTGCCACCGCCCGGCGCCAGGGGTCCACCGCCCGGCGCTGGTCAACTGCACTCTGGTCAACTGGTTGACTTTCTAGTTGAATGGTTGACTTTCTGGTTGACTACTTGACTTTTCTGCATTCTGGTTGACTTTTCTGCACTGCAACCGTTTGATGTTCAACCTTTCTTTCCAGTCATTTCCAATTCTCATCAAAACTGCTGCAAAACAATGCAAAACAAGCATAATATTCTTAAAAACAGCTTTTGACTCTCGACTGACTCATTTATTGAGTTTTGTTTGATTTCAAGCTCATTCTAGGGAGTAAAGGGAGTAATTTGGTTAAAATAGCACATAAAAATAACGGTTTTTCAACCGTTTTCACAACCCCAAAATTAGAAATTTGCTTGTCCTCAAGCAAAAGAAAACAAAACTAAAGATAAAACAAACCTTGGCTCTCTACACTTTCATCCAATGATTCAACATTCCTAAAGTACATGATGAGAATTACTCAATTTCAGATCTTCAGTGATGATCAAATCAAGATGCATGCTTTCAATTCATTTATCTCACACATTCCTCAACATATGTTTCATATTATGAATGATCAATCCACTAAGCAAAGATGCAATCTTGAAACTTAGAATTTCTCACCAAGCAAGTGTTTCACTCAATCACTCAAGTGTCTAGGGTAACACTCTAACTCCAAATCATTCACAAGTCACATGAAATAAAATTTCCTTACATCTCAAACAATCAAAATCATCAAAAGGACTTTTCTAAGGCTTGTAATAAGGCTGGGCTATCAAGAAAAATTGGTTTTTCTGGATCACAAAAGCTTTGAATGAAGAGAGCTTATTCATCATTCAAGGTTCAAGTTTAACTCTCTTTCTCAACCAATCTCATTTGTTCCCAACTTCTTCCCTTTTTCTTTTATTTTTACATTGAGCTCATCTTTCATGATTTTTCCTCTTTTTCATGTATATTTTTCTTTTTCAACACTTCAGCTCAATGCCTTTCTTTTTGCCATTCAAACTTTCCCCACAACCCCAAACTTGAACCTTGAATATAATTATAGTTATTAACCCAATTCAAAGTAAATAATTTCAGCACAAGGGTTTTTATTCTGTTTAGGGCCAAGGTTCAAAAAGGGTGTAAAATTTCAAGCACTTTGGGTAAAATTTGGCTAAGTAAGGGCTTTGAAAAAATGGCCTTTATCATATGACATGTACATGCAGTTCAATCAATCATCAAGATTTAGGCAACATCATGCATGCTTTTCTGTGAATAATTTCATACAACAATAAAAACTCTGGAGCTCAATACCTCACACAACATGCTTTCTCACACACATTCATTCATACACCCTGCTTAGCATCAAGACTACAGTCATAATTCATCACACATCTGTTTCACAGGATATCATCATACAACAATCTCAATTCTTAATCACATCAGATCATCATCAAATAGACTCATCACACAATTTATTCAGTCAAAACATCATCAGAAAGGTCTTCAAGCCAAACAGACACACTGAATATAAAATTCAAAAATTTAAAGTGCAAGAGTAAAGAAGAAAATCTAGGTTGCCTCCTAGTAGCGTTTGTTTAACGTCGCGAGCCTGATCCAAACCTGTTTAGCACTTGTCAGTAATTGCAGATCCTTCCAACACCCTTCACTAGGTGTACTTCCCTGCATCCTTCAGTAGATACTGAAATCCTCTAGCATCCCTCAGTAGATACTATCCCAGTAGCATTCATCAGTAAATGTTGTCAATGACATCCATCAATAAATGTCTAACCATATAGCATCAAATCAAATAAAATAAAATAAAATAAAATAAAATAAAATCAAATTAAATAAAAAAAAATAAAATCAAATTAAATAAAAATAATCAAATCAAATCAAATCAAATAAAATCAATTCAAATCAAATAAAATCAAATAAAATTAAATAAAATCAAAAAAAATTAAAATAAAATCAAAACAAAAGAAAATATAAAAAAAAAACTCAAAAACTGGGTTGCCTCCCAGCAAGCGCTCTTTTAACGTCATTAGCTTGACCCGATAAAGCTCAAACACCCATCAGTAGGTGTTAATATTCCCCTTGTCACCAACTTAAAAAGCCCTGTCTGCTTTAATAGTCTTGACAACCCATAACCTATTCTTGAATTTCAGTTGGTGTGCCAGATATGGGTTTGTCACTTTTTCACATCAGGGTGTTGGTGAACCAATTCTCCTTCCTTATCCTCCTCCTGATGATCTTGGGCTCCTAGAACAAATTTTATCTTGCACATACTACAGAACACTGCACTAGAGCAAAGAATTACCCCAAAAAATAAAAACAGTAAAATATTATTTTATTTTTAATTTTTCGTTTTTTTTAGAATAGAAAAATAAAAACAAGAAAATAAAAACAGAAAGACAAAAACAGAAAAATAAAAACACCCCTCAGTAGGTGTTAATTCTTTTTGCTTGATATTCTTTTCTTTTTCTTCTTCCTGATGAATTTCTTCATAAAGTTGACAATACCAAGCACATGCTTCCATGTTTCAACCATAGAAACTTTAATCTCCAATTTCTTGAAGATTATCAGCTTGAACATCTTTCCCTTCCTATGATTTTTCTTTTTATGAGGAAGAGGTTTTTCATGTGATCTTTTCTTCTGTCCTCTCTTCCTCTTTTTCTCAACCTTCTCCTTCTTCCACTTTTTCTTTTTATTTTTCCATGTTTTCTTCTTTTTTCTTTTCACACCTTTTCTAATTTTTTTCTTTTCTTTCAATCACTTCTTCTTCTTCCTCCTCATTTTTCTTTCCCTCACTCAACTTATCATTTTCAAAGATAGTTACTTGATATTCCTCTTTAGGGTCAACTTCAGTGTTACCCTGAATAATACCTAGAGATATCAATGCCTTTGTTATCTCATCTTCTTCTATCTTCTCTTCAACAATATCCTCTTCTTCAGGAATATCCTCCTTTTTGGGGCTAACTTCAGTGTTACCCCTAATAATACCCAGAGATATTAGTGCTTTTGTTATCTCATCTTCTTCTATCTTTTCTTCATAATTGACTTTATCATTCGCAAAGATAGCAGACTGACATTCTTCCCTGGGGTCTACCTCAGTATTAACCCCAATAATGCCCAGAGACTTTAATGCACAAGAGATTTGTTCATCCATTAAACGTTGTTCAATTTCCCCCAACGTTTCTTTTCTTAAAGATGATTGTTTCTCTTTTTCATTTTGATCAAGGTATGAGTGAGGTTCCCACCAGTGATTGAAATTGTTTTGGTAGGATTGAGTGCCCATATAATCAACTTCTTGTCCAAACTGCATCCTGCAAATCTTAGGCACAAAACTCTAGAGAACATTTATTAGAAAAAAATAAAAAAAAACATGAAAAATTAAATAATTACAAACAAGTCAAATTCAATAAATTCACACTACTGAATAAGGCAAACCTCGAGTCCCCGGCAACGGTGACAAAAACTTGTTAGCGAATTGGCAAGTGTACCAAATCGTATCAAGTAATAAAAATGGTAAAACCCATCATCGTTCTTCCCATGAGACTCGAAAGGCCTTATCGTTCGCGTGAATCCAAATCATAAGACTTGCGGAGAAAAATCAATAGTTGTGGTGGATGCAATGACAGAAAATAAATATGCAATGTGTGATTCATTTGAAAAGATTTAAGCAATGGATGAATGGAGTTGTTGGGGGTTTAAAATTTCATCTAATCCTCTCTCTTTTATTTACTCCTCTTGTTTAAAAAGCTTTATTATCTAATTGCATGCATACTTTCTTGGCCTCCCCTTAACCCGATCCCTTGGTGAAAAGGGCCTATTACTAATTACCGGCTTGCTATCCCTAGCCTCCCCTAGCAACTAGCAACGCATTACAAACAAAAGCAAAAACAATTGGTCATCCTACTCCCCTATCCCTAGGTGGTATTGCTTAACCAAGGAAAATCTCACCAGTTCATGCCATTACTGTACGTCCCCGTATCAATAAAGTCAAAGATCAATTACCGAATGAGTTAAACGATAAAGGCATTAAGCACAGTATGAGAACCCAACAATTGATAATAAACGCATATGAAAAACATATAATTCAAACAAGAGTTTCAATACACGAGAGTATCAAAAGATTACATTGTTCCCCCAACAACAAAAAGGGTTTAGTTTACCATAGTCATGGTGAACCACGATGAAAATAATGGAAGATATGGAAAGCAAACCCTAGAAAAGATGAAAAGGAGCCTAAGCATCCAAGAGATCCTCTCCATAGAGTGCAAAGTAGGTCTGGCCGCCCTCCTCTGTCAAAAGAATGAGTCTAAACTCGCACTAGGGCTATTTATAACTAAGAAAAGTAACAAAATTCAAGCCAAGGCCCATCAGAGAACCGCCCAACAGTAGGGGTTTACCGCCCGGCGCTTTGCCTAAAGCGCAGGACCGCCCGGCGTTGGTCAACTGGTTTTCTTTCTGGATGACTCGTTGACTGGTTGACTTTCTGGTTGACTGATTGACTTTTCTGCATTCTAGTTGACTTTTCTGCACTGCAACCGTTTGATCTTCACCCTTTCTTTCCAAACTGCTGCAAAACAAGCATAATATCGCTAAAAACAGCTTTTGACTCTCGACTGACTCATTTTTTGAGTTTTGTTTGATTTCAAGCTCATTCTAGGCAGTAAAGGGAGTAATTTTGTCTAAAATAGCACATGAAAATAACGGTTTTTCAACCGTTATCATTCACCATGTCCATGGTGAATTAATCCTCCATTGTTGATGGGGAAACGATATAATCCTTTGAAACTGTTATATATTGATGCTTAATCCATATGCTTTATTTCATTAATTGTTAGAGTTTTTCCTCTATTATCTATGCATGCTTTGTTTAACTCATTCAATAGCATGATCTTTGATTTTACTGATATGGACACGTATGGGAAAATCTAGACATGGGGGAATTCTCCGGGAGCAATATTACCTAGACATAGGGATAGGAGGATCGATTGCTTTTAAGCTTTTGTGCAAATGTAATGCATGAACAATTGGTAGGGAAATAAGACATTGTAAACTAGTAATTAGGAGTAGGCTCTCTTCACCGAGACATTGGGATTAGGGTAAATTAGAAAGTGGATTAACATTAATGAAAAAGTAGAATTTGTAAATATAGGAGAGTGAATAGGATAAAGTCGGAAACCCCAACAACACAATTCATCCATATCATTCAACTGCGTATTTTTCTAGGTCAATTGATCAACGTTTGCAAGCATGTTTAATTTCGTTTTTGCATTCTAAACACCAATTTTCGTTTCTCAAGTCTTAAATAATCAACAAATCAAATGAATGTCTAGGCCAATAAGTCTCTACGGAAAACGATACTCGGTCTTACCATTTATATTACTTGATACGATTTGGTACACTTGCCGGAGACCTAACAAGTTTTTGGCGCCGTTGCTGGGGACTCGTGGTTTAACTATTCTAGTAGTGTGATTATTGATTATCTTTGACTTGATTTTTTTTTGTTCTAGCAATTACTTTCTAGGGTTTTGTTTTCTTGTGTATGCAGGATACAATTCGAACTAGGAGCAATAAGACTTTGGACCTCTTCTTGAAGGCTTAAGTGAAACTCGAAGGAGAAGGAGGATTCCAACCTTTAGAGACATTGTTACAACCCTCACCATAAGAATCTGACCAGAGCATAGAGGAAATGGATGAGGAGAATACTAGGAGACATACTCTGGCGGATGCCACCACTGTTCTTGGCCCACATCACTTTAACAACATTGCAAAGCCGAGGGTCAATGCACTGAACATGGGTTGTCAAATGAAAGTCCATATGAGCGTCTCACCACCTTCAACTTGAATTGCAACACTGTGAAGATCAATGGTGTGCCGGATGAAGCTATTAAACTTAGCTTATTTCCTTTCTCATTGGGAGGCAATGCAAGGTTATGGTTGAATTCTTTCACAGAGGATAGCTTTACTGAATGAGAGGCTTTGGTGTCTAAATTTCTAAACAAATACTTCCCACAGTCCAAAATCAACAGAGGTAAATAGGAAATTTCTTCTTTCAGGCAAGGCATGGAAGAAACCCTAGGCCAAGCATGGGACAAATATAAAAGCTTATTGAGGCAGACACCCATGCGCGGTTTTGATGATGCATCAGTAGTCCTTTCATTTCTTGGAGGTTTTGTCGCTAAAACAAAGCTTATCTTAGATGCCTTAGCTGGAGGTAACATCAAGTGCAAGACTGCAGAGGAAGCCTTTGAGTTGATAGAAAATAAGGCTGCTAATGACAATGAGATGCATAGTGAAAAAGGCACTCTGCTTCAACAAAAGGGAGTTCTTCAATTGCCAAATCAAGATGCTTTGCTTGCACAGAATAAGCTTATAACTCAACAGTTGAAGAATTTGACAAAGACTCTCGCTTAATTACCTAAGGAGCTGAAGAATGTTTCACAGGTGCTACAACAACTCTGTGAACGGTGTGGTGGTAACCATATCAATGGTCAATGTGCTTATCCAGAGGAGTCCCAAGAGGAAGTCAACTACATGGGCAATCAATTCCAATACCGCCAAGGTAATTACAACCAAGGGTGGAAACCTCACCCAAGCATGGATCAAGGTCAGACTGGACAATCTGGACAAGCAGGAGGCTAATTCAACAGACCACAACAGCCATCACCATTATGGCAACGGGTATCTACTTTGATTGACAAAACTAACAGGTTGGAAGAGATGTTCCAGCAATTTTTGAAGGCGCATGAATCCACCATGAAGAGCAATTATGCTACCTTCAGAAATTTGGAGATGTATATTGGCCAAATAGCCAAGAGGTTGGAGGACAAAGTAGATAATCAATTTGGGGCTAATACTGAGGTTAACCCTAAAGAGGATTGTAAGGCTATAGTGAGTGTTGTTGAGGAGGGAGTGGAAGAGAAAAAAGAGAGTGTTGAGTTAGTGAAGGGAGAAGAAAAAGAAGAGAAAATACATGAGGGTGAGATGGAAAAAGAAGAGAAGAAGAGGGGAGATAAAAAATATTGAAAAAGAGGAAAAAAGTGAGAAGATTCTTCCTTACCCAAAGGGGCGTGAAAGAGTAAAGAGAAAATGTGAGCGTTTTATAGAAATCTTCAATTGATTGGAGATTACTATACCGTTGACTGGAGCACTCCAACAAATTCCTGTTTATGCAAGGCGTATAAAGCAGTACCTTGGAGAAAAGATAGATCTAGATGAGGAAGCTATTGATGAACAGGGAAGTTGCAGTGACTTGTTGGAGAAATTATATCCTCCAAAAGTAAAGGATCCATGAGGTTTCATAGTTCCTTGCACCATTGGGAGTGTGAAGATAGGGAAAGCCCTAATTGATTTAGGGTCAAGTATTAATATGATGCCCTTATCTATGCTTAAAAAGATTGGTGGTTTCAGATTGAAGCCAACAAAGATTTCCTTGATAATTGCGGATGGATCACCAAAGAAACCCTACGGTGCGATGGAGGACGTTGTGATTCACATAGAAAGACTTAAATTCCTGGTTGACTTTGTGGTCATGGAGATGAAAGAGGATGACAAGATCCCAATCATTCTTGGAAGGCTGTTTATGAAGGCGGCTAAAGTAGTCATCAATGTAGATGATGGGTTGATTATGATTAAAGACCAAGAAGAGGAGGTGATTTATGATGTCTTCAAAGATAAACAGATTCAAGTGAAAAAGATTAGTCACAACGCTGCAAGGAAGGATGCACCAGTGGCTAGACATAAATCTGCAAATCCGGTCAACAAAGGTAAACATTGTGTTTTAATGCAGGTTAAGGAAGAAGAGAAAGTGGATAAAGGAGGGACGGTTCATCATGACTTGGAGGACGAACAATTCAAACTTGGTACTCCTGTGAGATTCAAGAAAAAATTGTGAGTTGTGAAAGGCTTCAAAGAGAATGGAGTAATCGAGATTGAAACTCCATATTCTACGCGAGTCAAGAAGGTGGATCGGAAGAAGTTGATGAGTTGGTGTGATGAAAGCAAGAGAAACACCAACATTGAAGAAGCGCTTGCTGGGAGGCACCCCAGTAACCTAAAAACATAGCTTTTGGAATGACTTTGGTGAAGAGTTTCAAGTGATGTGGACTTGGAAGGCTCCAAGTTCTGTCCAGCAGCAGCTGCAACGTCCCTAGGTGCATGGGACTCCCACATTGCTTAATTCTCTCATTCCAAAAGGGTTTATAAGCTTCCTAGTTCTCCTAGAGTTCAAAAACTAACACTAGCTATGCTACTAACTCCTACACGCCTAGAATGCTCACTTTCTCTTCTCTTCTTTTTAAGATCAAGCCATGGATAGTCCCACATTGCTTATTCTTAAAGAGAAAGAAGATTTTATAAGTAATTATTCACAAGAACTAAGAGAAAGAAATCAAAAGGAAAATACACACCCAAAGGAAATCTATTCTACTTTTTTTGATACAAACGTGTAAAGAAGACAAGAAGTAAAATGATTCCCTTTATTCATTCTTCTTGTCATCCTTTTATTCTCTTCATTACTTGGTCCATCATGATCACATCATCCCCCCCAGGTTGGAGAGGATTCGACCCACGAATCTGTGAAATCTGCAAAAGGCGAAAGATCAGTCACATTAAAAGTAGGATGTACAGTATAAGTATTAGGCAAATCAATCTCATATGCATTATCATTTATTTTGCGGAGGACTTGAAAAGGACCATCGCCCCTAGGATTGAGTTTGGATTTCCGTTGCGAAGGAGAGAAAGTAACCTTTTTCCTACCCTTATTGACACTAGATGCATGCTTTTGATTGGTGTGTTCAATGTGTGTTTTAACTCGACTATGCAAATCTTTAATGAATTGCGCTTTGGACACACCATCTAGGCACATGGACTCAAGGTCAGGATGGGGAAGAAGATCCAATGGAGTGAGGGGATTAAACCCATAGACAATGTGAAAATGAGAATGAGTGGAAGTAGAGTTGACAACCCTATTATAAGTGAACTCAATATGGGGTAGCAACTCTTCCCACTGGCGTGGATTGCCCTCAAGACAACATCTCAACAATTGTCCCAAAGTTCTATTAGTCACCCCAATCTGACCATCGGTTTGTGGATGACAAGTTGTAGAGAAAAGAAGTTTAGTACCCAACTTGTTCCACAAAGATCGCTAGAAATGACTAAGGAACTTGGATTCTCTATCAGAAACTATCGTCTTAGGCAAACCATGCAGTCGAACAACCTCTCTAAAAATAAATTAGCAATGTGTACCGCATCATCTACTTTGTGGCAGGGAATAAAGTGTGCCATTTTTGAAAAACGGTCCACTACCACAAAGATAGAATCCATCCCTCGCTGTGTCTTAGGTAATCCCAAAACAAAATCCATAGAAATGTCAACCCAAGAACTACTAGGCACAGGCAAAGGAGTATACAAGCCATGAGGGTGGGTGGTGGATTTAGCATGCTTACATGGAATGCATTGACTACAAAACTTAGCTACATGTTTATGCATATGCGGCCAATAGAAATGCTCATGAAGAATAGCTAAAGTTTTTGCAATCCCAAAGTGCCCCATCAAACCTCCCTCATGTGCTTCCTTAATTAGGAGAAAATGCAATGAGCTCTTAGGCACACAAAGGCATTTATTTGTTAAAAGAAAACCATTGTTAATGAAAAAATCCTTGTGTGATCCATGAGTGCATTGGTCAAACACAGAAGAGAAATCACTATCATCTTGATACAATTCCTTTATGTGATCAAACCCAAGAAACTTGGTTTCAAAAGTAGTCAAAAGAGTATGTCTTCTTGATAGTGCGTCCGCAACTACATTAGAAGAACCCTTCTTGTGTTTGATTACATAAGGAAATTGTTCTAAGAATTCTACCCACTTAGCATGTCTCTTATTGAGCTTGCCTTGGCTTTTCAAATGTTTTAGAGTTTCATGATCACTATGTATCACAAACTCTTTGGAAAGTAAGTAATGTTGCCAAGTTTGCAAAGCTCGAATGGGAGCATATAATTCCTTATCATAAGTGGAATAATTTAAGTGACTCCCTTTAAGCTTCTCACTAAAGTAAGCAATAGGATGTCCTTCTTGAAGAAGCACGGCCCCAATGCCTATATTAGAAGCATCACACTCAACTTCAAATGACTTAGAAAAATCGGGTAAGGCTAAAATGGGAGCATGAGTTAACTTGTCTTTAAGGACTTGAAAACTCTTTTGTTGCTCATCCCCCCACTTAAAACCTACATCCTTCTTTACTATGTCACTTAAAGGAGTGGCGAGAGAAGAGAAATTAGGCACAAAGCGACGGTAAAAACTAGCTAGGCCATGAAAACTCCTCACATCCTTGATGTTTTGAGGAATAGGCCATTCCCTAATAGCATCAATTTTGGAGGAGTCGACTTTAACGCCTTGGGAGCTAATAACAAAGCCTAGAAACACTACTTGCTCCATGCCAAAGATGCACTTCTCTAAATTAGCAAACGAAGATGCCTCCCTTAAAGCTTGAAGAACACTCCTAACATGCATGCAATGATCATTTAGAGACGCACTATAAATGAGAATGTCATCAAAATAGACCACAACATATTTGCCGATGAAAGGTCTTAAAACATGATGCATGAGACGCATGAATGTGCTAGGAGCATTAGTCAAACCAAAAGGCATGACAAGCCACTCATATAGTCCAAATTTGGTTTTAAAAGTGGATTTCCATTCATCCCCTTCTTTGATTCGAATTTGATTATATCCGCTCTTAAGATCAATTTTGGAAAATATAGTGGATCCATGAAGCTCATCTAATAAATCATCTAACCTAGGAATGGGATGTCTATACTTAATAGTGATGTTATTAATGGCCCTACAATATGTGCACATGCGCCAAGAACCATCTTTCTTAGGAACAAGTATGATCGGCATAGCACATGGACTCATGCTATCTCGAACCCACCCTTTGGACAACAACCCCTCTTCTTGTCTTTGTATTTCTTGGGTTTCCATAGGATTTTTTCTATAGGATGAACGGTTTGGTAGAGAAGCTCCTGGTATAAAATCAATTTGGTGCTCAATTCCTCTAATAGGTGGTAAACCTTTTGGAGGATCTTGAAACACATCTTAGAACTCCTCTAGCAAACTATCTAGCTTGGAAGACTTAATAACAGGAGTGGATGTAAGACATTGGGACAGAACAACACAAAAGATAGGCTCCCTTTTTTCAATAACTTTAATTACCTCTTTATGAGAGATGAGGAGATTATTGTTGACCTTCTCCTTTTCTTCACCTCTCTTGGACTTCATGATGAGGTGGTCCTCATGTATTTCCTTTGGAGTTAGAGGTTTTAAGACAACCTTATGCCCTTGGTAGGTAAAAGACATTCTATTACTAAGACCATCATGTTGAACATTTCTATCAAATTGCCATGGTCTTCCTAATAAAATGTGAGTTGCTTCCATGGGTACAACATCACAAAGAACCTCATCTTGATACTTGCCAATAGAAAAGGAAATATGGACTTGCTTATTGACCAAGATTTCACCCTCCTCACTTAACCATTGAAGTTTATATGGCTTGGCATGCGCAATAGTAGGTAGCTTAAGCTTGTCCACTACGCGTGTGCTAGCCACATTAGTGCAACTTCCCCCGTCTATGATCATGGAGCAAACCTTGTTAGCTATAAGACAACTAGTGTAAAAAATATTTTCTCTTTGACTTGTGTCAAAGTCCTTGTGGACTTGGCCCAAGAGACGTCTTATAACTAGTAGGTCGCCATCAAATGGAACCTTGTACTCATCTTCACTAGAGGAAGAAGAAGAGTAAGAAGTGTGTGAAGGTGAAGAAGGAGGAGAGTCATCGGTGACAACCTCTTCTCCTCGAATGCACATTGCCCTCTTGTTTGGGCATGCAGATGCAATGTGACCATGACCTAAGCACTTAAAACATTTGACTTGACTAAGTCGCGTTGGTGACTTAGGTTTAGAAGAAGAAGGCGCGGGGTTAGTAGAAGATGGCCGAGATTTATGAGGAATCTCTCCAGAAACATCCTTTTCTTTGTCCCTTGATGATGAGGTTTTGTAAAAATTATCTTTTGAAGAAGTGGAAAATTTGATGCGGTAGGACTCTTTTCTTAAAATTTGTCTCTCTACTTTCATAGCCTGATGTACCACAACATCTAAATCCTCATCATCATGGAGCTCTACAACATCTTGGATGTTTCTATTGAGACCGCTAATAAATCTAGCTATTTTCGTGTGGTCAGTCTCATTAGTGTTAATATGGTATAAGAGCACTTCGAGCTCAAGCACATATTCCTCCACACTTCGTCTACCCTGAGTAAGCCGTTGGAGCTTAATCAAGAGGTCCCTATGGTAGTATGGAGGTACGAATCACTGGTACAACAAGCATCGAAAATGTTCCCAAGAGCTCGCGGGTGAGCCCCAGGTAATGTTCATCCTAGTTAGCCATTGCATGGCGTATCCCTCTAAGGCTAAAGTAGCTAACTTTACACGCAAATATCCATCTACATCATACAAAATTAAAAACTTGTTCTACTTTAGCTATCCAATCTAAAAATACACTAGGATCGGTGTCTCCCTTGAAACTTGGCAAAGACAACTTTGGCATTGCAAGGTTGGGATCCAAAGCTTTGTCTTCTTGCTTTTTCTTAGATGAACCATGCTCATGACCATGAGATTGCTCCCTTTAGCCTTGTTTTCGAGTCTAGCCGCTTGCTCATGGCATCAAGTTGATGTTGCATTTGTTGGAAGGCCTTCATCACATCAAACTTGCTAGAAGGACTTCCATGGGGGCTATCTCCATGAAATAAAGCATGGCTGCAACCTACAGACTTGGTAAGGCAAAAACCACAAAAAACTAACACCAAAAACAGGTTAGAACCACAGAAAATTCATGGCAATGCAGCAGCCCAAAACTGGTCACGGTTTCACTCAAATAAAGCAATGAAATGGTTCAAAACTCACGGCAAGTGTCTAAAAAAAACAAGGGAAAGGCAGCACCCTTCTTTTAAGATAGTAAAATGTCTCACAGGTCCACTTTGAGAGCACCAACTCAAGTGCAAAGCAAATGGAAAGATGTACAATCCACCCTCAATGCAAAGAAGCCAAATCAAGACAGCACATGGTAGAAGCCAAAGAATGAATGAAAACTACAAGACAAATGATGAAAACGGAACCTAAAAAATCAAGAAACTTGGCACAAAACAAGGAGGCAGCATTCTAATGATTTTATGAAGACAAAACAGCAAGAAAATGGAGTCAAAACAGTAGCATAAAATGAATAAGACAGCAAAGAAAATTATCACAACTAAGGAGCAAAATCACATCAACATGCTACGCATACATGAAGAGCAAGACCGAATTAATGTTGGAAATAATTTTGGCAAACCTCAAACCAAAATATTCTGTATTGGAGATGAAAAAGAGGCTCTAAATGAAGCAATCAAACACACCAATCAATGAGAAAACTCTCGGCCAAGCACACCAAACAGCAACCAATTTTTTTTGTTGATTTTATTTTGATACAGCAAACAACACTTGGTAAAATGTCTCAGCCAAGCCACTTTAATGAAGAAAATGTGTTTGATTGGAAGCACAATTGTAATGTTTTATAGCCTCTATTTATACAGAACAATAAGCAAGGTTCACACACTTAAATCCAATGATGATCAAGCTCAATTCAGCACACAAACATGGAGATGTAAAAAATACTCTTAGCTATGCAATTTCAGAAAAATACTCTAGAAAACTCCTAAAGAGGAACAAACATATGACTCAATTCAAAGCTAACAAGCAAGAAAAGATATACACAATCCAGCTAAGACAAGGAAATAAAGCTGGAACAACAGACAAAAAAAATTTACTGGGAACAACACAGAACGAATTTGAACAAAGTAAAAATTTTACATGAAACTAGACATCCAGACGAAACTTTTAAAAAACATTTCACTCAATTTGGATAAGAAATGAGTTCAAATGAAAGCATACAAGTTGACAAAAAAAAATCACGCTGATGCTGGGCGGAAAAAAAATTGGCTGAGCGAAAATGAACTCTTATAAGCTATTCTACTCTAGCATGCAATTCCTAAGAAGATCAAAAACCTGAAGGCTCATGATACCACGTCATGGGAAAGTGCATACCTAGAAAAAATATACTAAATGACATACAAAGAAATGGAAGAGAAATTAAAATGGAAAAAGATTAGAGAAAGGGAACTTAGGAAAATGAAGATGCGCCACTTGAACAAGCTTCCAAGATAAGCATCATGAAGAGGACCGCCACTTGCTTGAGCAAGATAAGGCCTGCCCAAATTTGGGACTTTAGAGACTGAATTCTGTCTCAAAGAAGAATGCAAGATTGCAATTTAACTCAAATTTCATTCAATGCAAAGGTGTGTACAAAGGAGAACCCCTAGGTTGCTTATATAGCTTTTGGAATGACTTTGGTGAAGAGTTTCAAGTGATGTGGGACTTGGAAGGCTCCAAGTTCTGTCCAGCAGCAGCTGCAACGTCCCTAGGTGCATGGGAGTCCCACATTGCTTAATTCTCTCATTCCAAAAGGGTTTATAAGCTTCCTAGTTCTCCTAGAGTTCAAAAGCTAACACTAGCTATGCTACTAACTCCTACACGCCTAGAATGCTCACTTTCTCTTCTCTTCTTTTTAAGATCAAGCCATGGATAGTCCCACATTGCTTGTTCTTAAAGAGAAAGAAGAGTTTATAAGCAATTATTCACAAGAACTAAGAGAGAGAAATCAAAAGGCAAATACACGCCCAAAGGAAACCTATTCTCCTTTTTTTGATACAAACGTGTAAGAGAAAGAAATCAAAAGGAAAATACAAACCTGTCAATATAGTAGTGGTGAAAGTGTTTTACACCAATGCTAAGCCACTAGGGGACTCTCATACTCAGGATTACATGAGCTATGTACGAGGGAAGATTATTAGGTATGATCTTGAGTTAATTAACATATTTCTGAATACATAATGGACAGGTGTGCAGTGCCAATATTCATTGAACGTGCAAGAGGGCACTTATTTTGATGATATAGAAAGCGTGTTTTATGTGCCTGAAGGGCACTTCCACAGGAACCAGAGTGGTGCAGCTATTCACATCAAAATAGCTTATTTGACACCATTGGCACAATATTGGATGACATTTTCTCATGCCAACATCCAAACATGCTCCCATATCTCAAATATTATACTTCACAAGGTCGTGTTCGTCTATTATGTGCTGAGGGGATTGAATGTGAACACAGGCCAAATCATTGCAAATGAGATCCAGAGTTGTTCCAACATTGTGAGCAACAAAGCACCTCTTGGGCATCCCTCCTTGATTATGCACCTATGCTAGCTAGCTGGGGTGGACATTTCTACTCCACCATTTCAGAGACCCAGGAAGGCCATTGATGAGGCCTATTATAATCAGTACTATGGAGGAGAGGAGGCAGCCCAGCCAGTGCCTCAGAGACGTCCCAGGAGGAGAGCACCACAGGCTCATGGCCTAACACATGATGTAGAGCCATTCTAGATGAGGGATATGTATATATCTATGATGGAGGCCAGACTAGAGTCCATCTACAGGAGGCAAGTGGCCACGACGTAGATGATTATAGGCATGTATGGTACACCTCCTGCACACCGGTGGATTATGGATGTGTTCAATAATGCAGTGGCATGGCCAAAGGAGCAAGCCTAGGGAAGTGGAGCTGGAGCAGCTGAAGCTCCAGCCATGGACGAGGATGATGATGATGATGATGACGACTTTGAGGATGCAGAGGATGGAGAGGAAGAGGATTCTGATGATAGCATGGGTTGATATAACATCTAATGATGGATGCTTTAGTGATTAGAACAAGACTTTTTCTTATCTTTTTAGTTTTGTACTTTGAACTTATTTGCTTCTGTTTAGTAGTATAGGGTCTGATGTACTTGGTTGACATTTTATCTGATGCAGTGGTTTGATGTTTATATTTGTGTGTGATGGGTAATAGCTTGATGAAGCTTGTTATTGATATGTTGAGTATGTGCACAATATGCTGATATACAGGTGGTGGTTCACATGCTATGTGAACAGATGCATGATGATGTTGTGATTGTAATTATGATGCTAAGGAGGATGTTATCTGGGATGTTTGGAATATTGATTGAGCCTATGAGTGAGGTTTTGAACTCTAGAGTTTTTGTTGTATGCTTGCTATCTACTTGAAAGCCTGAACGATTTTGCCCATCTTTCTATGATTGACTAAATTGCATGTATGTGTCATATGATCAAGGCCATTTTTTATTAGCCCTTTCTTAGCCAATGCAAAATTTTCGTCCCAATGAAAAAGAACACCATGTGTTCTACCCTTTTTGAACCTAAGCCTTAAACAGTATGTGAAAACCCTTTTTGAAAATCTTTACCTTGACTTAAGTTGAGAATTATTGTGTGGTAGTGATTGATAACGATTGAAAAACCGTTATTTTCATATGCTAATTTGGACTAAATTACGCCCTTTATTGCTAGGGGAGGCTAGGGATAGCAAGCCGGTAATTAGTAATAGGCCCTTTTCACCGAGGGATCGGGTTAAGGGGTGGCCAAGAAAGTTTGCATGCAATTAGATAATAGCGCCGTTTAAACAAGAGGGGTAAATAAAAGAAAGAGGATTATATGAAATTGTAAACCCCCAATAACTCTATTCATCCATTGCCTTAATCTCGTCAATTGAATCACGCATTGCATATTTATTTTCTGTCATTGCATCCACCACAATTAAAGAATTTTTCTCCGCAAGTCTTACGATATTGATTCACGCGAACGATAAGGCCTTTCGAGTCTCATGGGAAGAACGATAATGGGGTTTACCATTTTTATTACTTGATACGATTTGGTACACTTGCCAATCCGCTAACAGTGATAAAGGTTCAAGTTTGGGGTTGTTGGAAAAATTGAAAAAGAAAATAATAAGCATTGAGCTAAGGTGTTGAACAAAGCATGAAAAGATGAAAAAGATAGAAAAGATTGAAAAGATAAGCTCAATGCAAAAAGGGGGAAAGTTGGGAATTAGTGACATAGGTTAAAGAGAGTTTTGTGCTTGCATGATAAATGTTGAATGACTCTCTTAACTCAAGGATTTTGTGATCTAGAAAAACCAATTTTTCTTGTTAGTCCACCCTCATTACAAGCCATGAAAATTCCTTGTGATGACATGTGTGTGTGATGATGTTTGATTGTGGTAAATGAAAGGCAATTTTGTTCTATGTGACATGTGGATAGTAGAGGGAAGGAGTGACCTCTTGAAACACCTTAGCGATTGAGTGAAACACTTTGTCTGGTGAGGAATGATTCCATGAATCTATTATTATATTTGTGCTTAGCTAATTGATCCTTCATGAGAATAACATTTGTTGGGTATTATGTGATTGTATGAACACCATGATTAGCATTGAGAATCAAGGCATGTGTGCATCTTGACTAAATTCTATTGATGAGCATATTTGAGTGATTACTTGATTTGAAAGAAAGAGCTTTTGAATGTGATTGAACCAATGTGACGATTGGTGGAAGACTGAGTTACATCTTGTTTACTTGAGGACAAGCAAAGTTCTAAGTTTGGGATTGTGATAACGGTTGAAATATCGTTATTTTTATACTTAAATTTGACACTAAACACACCCTTTATGACTTAGAAACTAGCTTGAAATCATGCATTTTGCTTAAGTTAGGGAATAAGAGAGTTAAAGGATGGTTTTCTGGGTTTTATGCTTGGTTACAGGAATGATTGATATTACTGATGACCATAATTCGTCGGTAATGTATAAAATCCGTCGGTAGTTAGCATTTACCGACGGCTTACCGACGGTCAACATACCGTTGGTAAAAACGTTTTCGGCCGTCGGTAAAGCCTTCGGTAATTACAGAAGGATTTATGTCGTCGGTAATTACCGAAGGATTTTGGCTTTCAGTAACTACCGAACGATTTTGGCAGTCGGTAATGACTGAAGGCTTTTGACCTCCGGTAAATCCGTCGGTAAATGTCGCGACCTGGTTCATCTTCTTCCTCTTCCTTCCTCGCTCAGTGTCATTTTTTTTTTCATTTCCACGAACTCCACCACCAAAACAACATCACGCGAATAACCATAGGGAATCATGGAGAGTTGAGCTCGCCGGAAAAGTTTAGGACCGGTGATGTTGTGTCATTTTATCATGGAGAGTTGAGCTCACTGGAAAAGTTTAGGACCGATGATGTTGTGTCATTTTATCATGCAGAGTTGAGCTCGCCGGAAACTTGAGCTCGCCGGAAAAGTGGAGCTCACCGGAAAAGTTGAGAGCATCCTGTGATGGTGGAGAGTATCCTGCGATGGTGGAGAGCAACCCGCAATGGCAGAGAGCTGAAGCCACAAGATGGTAAGAAGAAATGAGAATTGAGTAGTGGTGGTGTGAAACTGAGATGGTAAAGAAAAATGAGGAGAAATGAGTGTGTTTGCCACATATGTTGACACTGGAGGCGAAATTTGGGTGGGAAAATTCCCGCTCTTTCTACCGATGCACATGGGCCTTTAGTAAATCTGTCGGTAACTAACATTAACATTATCGACGGACAGGGTCTCCGGTAAATCCGTCGGTAAGTGACATTGACATTACTGACGGATACATTTTCGTCAGTAAAAATCCGTCGGTAATATTGATAATTTTTGTAGTTTCCTTATTTTGGAAGGAATTAACATGAATTGAATGAAGGAAACTGAAGTAGGAAGGAGTTCGACTCAAGAAAAGATAGAAAGGTGCACAAAGAAAGAATCGCAGACACTGTTGGGTGCCAGTTCACCCCTGAGCGTCAGCTTCGTTGTGGAGATCTCTCTCAATCGCTCAAGCGCCAACACTGAGGGGAGCATTCAAGTATCATGCTCACCGTTGAGCGGTACTTTGCCGTTGAGTGCCAACCTCTTTAGTGAATCCACTGGCAATTGCTTAGGCCTCAACGTTGAGCGTTAATCTTGAGTGTCGCACCTACCGCTGAGCGGTAATCCAGTGCTAAGTGCCACTTTCGTGGGTTTGGGCCAGTTTCTACTGATTTTAATGAATTATTTATAGATTTGCACGATCCAAAGAGGGTATCTTTTGACAGAAGGAGACGCAGAAACACACATTTCACCCCTTGAAGGCGAATTTTGGATGCGGGAGCTCCAATCTACAAATTCTAGGGTTTACCTTTTCATTGTTTTCATCTAGTTTCGCCATGTCCATCCATGGTGAACTAATCCTCTATTGTTGTTGGGGAACAATGTAATTCTTCGAAACTCTCATATATTGAATTGATGCTTAATCCATATGCTTTATTTCATTAATTGTTAGAGGAAAAACTCTAACAATTAATGAAATAAAGCATATGAATAAAGCATAAATTCAATATTGAGAGTTTCAATAGGAGTACATTGTTTCCTTAGCAACAATGGAGGTTTAGTTTACCTCAGACATGGTGAAACTAGATGAAAATAATGAAAACAATGAAAAGATAAACCCTAGTACTTGTAGATTGGAGCTTTCGCATCCAAAATCAGCCTCCTAAGGGTGAAGAGACGTCTCCTTCTGCCAAAAGATAGACTTTCTAGGTCGTGCAACTCTATTTAAAGTTCATTAAAATCAGTAGAAACTGGCCGAGACCCAAAACAATGGCGCTCAGTGCTGGGCCACTGCCCAGCGGTGAGTACGACACTCAAGATGGACGCTCAAAGTTGACGCCCAGGCGTCTGGCAGTGACGTCACTGAAGAAGCCAGCGCACAACGGTGAGGTAGCGCTCAGTGATGGGCTGTCGTGGCCCATACAAATTTGATTGCATATAAGAAATGCAGTATAGCTAGGGAGTGACTCCTAGGTCGTCTCAAGGACCAAATGTGGTTCGAGAATCAGGTCAAACACGAAGCGGGGCGGTTGTGAAAGATGTTTGTGAATGCGAATAAACAAAATCAAAACACGAATGCAAACAGAAATGGAAACAGAAATGCAACACGGGATCAAATATAGAATAAAAAAAAGGTTGGTCATTATCTCAATTACTATATTTCCTATCCCAGATCAATGACATAAAGGAATGACTCAAACCTCTAATCCAACACAGTTAACCAACTAAGCGAAGCCTAATCATGTTTTCATAAAAGCGAACTAAGCGAACGCAATACACCTATTCCATCCAATGTGTTCTATACAGATTGATCAGCTAAGCGAAGATGCAACCACCAATCTGGCAACTAAGCGTATACCCATTGCAAGAACACAGTCAGATTTCCTAGAGTTTCAGGCAGAGCAGAGTAAACATAACGACAGTCCAAGAAATCTCAAGGAAATATTGTAATTTTATTAACGACCAACCACCTAACTTAAGCTAATATCACAGTTAAATCAATACAATCGAACAACACAGTCAACGGAAACAATAAACCAAACATAACAGACAGCATGAGAACAATAAATTGAATAGTAAAGCAAGACGTGTAAACTAATTTAAATCCAATAGATAATAAAGAAAGACATGATATGATATTTAAATGCAACACTTAAACTAATAAAGAAATTAAACGCAACTGGAATAAAGATTCAATGCAAAACGCTTGAACCAACTAAGAAGAAACATATGCAATGGGAAATAAAAGAAATTCCAAAGTGCGTTAATTCAATTTAATCTAAACTAATTTAAAAGAGATAAATAAGAAAACAATATGCAGCTCTAATCAATGCAACGTTAAATTAAATAAATGAAAATGCTAATTGAAGACATTAAATGCATATCTTTCACGATCCAGGGTGTTAAAGTAAAATACTTTGGAGCTCTCCTAAATTAAATCAACATTTTCAGCAAGAAAAGTAAATTGTCCATGTGTGCACCGCCCAGAATTAATCACCGTGCAGCTGCTTCAAAGTAACACCGCTTCTCCTCTCCTAAATAAAGCAAACCATGCAGCCTTTTCTAAAAGAAATGAAAGTGAATTGATAAAGGATGACAAGTGTGCTTCCCCATTCCAGCTAGCTAAGAAAGACTTAAACCACCGTGCTTAACATGAAGAAAGAAAAGGCATTGGATTTTCTCAGAGATAGAAAAGAAATAACACTGATGCTTCTAAAATTAAAATTCTATGAAAAACATTTTTCTCTTAAGCAAAATGAAAGTTGCACTTCCTCAATGAAATAAGCAAAATAATATCACCATGTGCACAAGAAAAATAAAATGACCGTGAGTTATCAAAGAAAGAGTACTTCTCTAAGTCATCTCATCATCCATAGTCCAATAACATCAACATAGTTCAAAAAGCTTCTCCAAAAGAAAATTGTGAGTGTGGCTACTCTCTTTGCAAACGTTCCAGCAGAAATATATCTACACCATTCCAGCCAAAAAAAAAGTCTCAAAATGAGAGCCCTCAAAGGATGTTTCCGCTGCAGCCAAGGTAGGTCCTAGAGAATGACGGCTGGACTCTTTTCTAGGACCAAGTGTCCCCTCTAAAAATGGGTGGGGTCCACCATTTTTTCAAAAACCCTAGGTGTCAAGTCAACATCTTTTTTACAATTGGGCTTTAGTCTATTCTACCAAAATTAGCCCAAATTACAACACTTGGTTTTAAAAAAAAAGTTTAATCTTTTAAATTAAAATTTGACTAATTCTAAAATGAATTTGTAGAAATTCTTCAATTGTTTGGTGCCCATCCAAAAGTCTCACAGCGTAATTCCAAAATTTTCCCTAAAAATAAAAATAAGAATAATTAAGCTCAAATAATTCCAATTAATGAAAATAAGAATTATTGGTCTAATTAAGCCCGAATATTGAAAATGACACAATAACCAAGAATTAAGCACAATTCATCAACATCATTAGGAGCGGAAAACTAAGTAAATGGTATAAAATATTGATTAATCAAAATAGACCACACTTAGTCTTTTGCACTCCTGGGAAAATCAAGACGCAAAACAGGGAACACATCTGAGGACATCAGGAAGGTGTAAGACTCAACATACAGAAAACTACGACTCACAAGGACAAACACAAAGTTGCACAGTTCTCAAGAAATATGGACAATGAAAGGCAGTAGACAGAATCCCACACAGAGTCAATGAAAGCAGATACTCACAGAATCATCCAAACAGTTCTGTACATGGAAAACAATCAATCAGTTCAAGAGATGAATCCAAAGCAACAAAGTCTCACAGATGCACACATTCAGTGTTTCTCTCAAGTGTTTAAGGTAAATCAATGTCACTCAATGCACTCAAGAAAGCAAACACAAATAGACTTGGCAAGCCTCTAATATCAACACTCAAGCACATACGCATGTTCCAATCAAAAGGTATTTTCATGGTTGTAATGGGACCAAGGACAAGGGAGGATACATCTGGATAAGAAGCTACAAACCATAAGGAACAGAGGAGCAATGGGGGAACAAGTGTAAACACATTCAAACACACCCACAACCTCTAATTCCATCCTCTTCTTGACTCCATTATTAACAATTATTCACAATTTTTTTTTTCATTTTTCATTGTTTTTCTACTCTCTTTTTTTTCAATTGTGTCTTTTCTTTACTCTATTCAGCAACAATTTCAAGAGACAAGATACACCACATTTTTACAAAAACACGACAAGAAGAGGACTCACTAGCCAATTCATTTGAAACTCACAGGAGACCACACTTATTCCCAAAACAATTCCAAAGCTCCAAAATTCCCTAAGGTTAAGGTAATCATGGGTTTTTCACTTAGAGCTAGTGTATCAGCTTCAAGACAAAGAAATGGGGAAAGTATAGGCTCAAAAGGGGTTATCAAGGGACTACAACAAGGTAGGCTCATCTAGCTAGAGATGCTCAACAACAAAACTGCCTTTATCACTTCCAAACATGCATATCAATCAAGAATTATCAAAAAAAGCCAAGCCAAATCATATATGCAAGCAATCAAGAGACATATCACACAAGAAAGAACTTAAAGTGGCTCAAATCTCACACAAGGTATTTCTGTCACAATCAAATCATCCTCTCAAACATCATAATCATCTTTCAATCAAAGAAAAGCAAGGATTTCAAGTTAATCAGAGTATCAATGAAGTGAAAGACAAGTCTACAACCTAAACCAAGTCCAGAAATCAAGAGAAACATGCGAAACTGTACACAAGACACAACAAAAACTACCTAGAAAACAAAAAATTTAACACAGAAAATATAAACTAACAATGAAAAATCAAAATCTCCCCCAATAGACCACACTTAAACTACACAGTGTCCTCAATGTGTCACAATCATAAGATCAGATATCAGAACAATCAATAGATCATGGACAAGTGCAATAAAAGCGGGAAAGAGAGGAGAAGGGAAAAGAAAACTCCCTTAATCATGGTGGCAGTTGCCAATTTTGGACTTTCAGGGAGAGGTCTTCCACCATAGAATTCAGCAAGGAAGTATTGAGGAAGAACTGCTTCAGTCTCCAAATTTGATCAAGCAGGGAGATGTCATCCACAGCTGGATCCAAGAAGAAACAGTGATTGTTGATGAGCTGGTTCAGTTGGTGCCTATTGATATTCAAGCTTTTGTGTATACTGGCACCCTTTGCTTCCACCGAGGGTGTGTGTTGATCAAATGCATGAGTACCTCCTGCAACATGGTTAGTACAATGCAACTCCAAAGAAATAACATGCAAGGGTATAACACCCAATCCTAGTGTAACATGCTGAACATCATATATACTCTCAGAACATTAATCAATTTCAAATGTAGAAACAATATCAACAACAGGCTCAGATTCATGTTCAGTGCATGGAGAATAAACATTCAAATGTGATATCAAAAGGTGGTTCTCATCATGCAGAGAGGTAGGAATAAAATCATGCTCATCAACATACCCATCATCAGCATAATCATCAACAACAGAATATATCTTATCAGTCAACCTCTGAATGGAAGCTCTGGTCTCTTGCTAGAACTGAATGTTCTGCATGGTCATCTGCCTCAGTAACTCCTTCAATGTAGGCTCAGAAGTAGTGGAAGGATGAGGAGTTGCTTGGGCAGGCTCATGAAACTGCAGCTGCTGTGGTTCTTGGACAAGGGAAGGCATACAAGCATTCTGGAATGGTGGTTCTTCATGTTCATTCTATGAAGGGCGAAATTTCCAAAAACAGATGCTTAAGATCTTCCCCATTGGTCTTCAATTCAGGAGGAACATAATAAAGCCATTCCCATGCTGCTTGTTCTACTAAATGCAGAAATGCCTTTAAGAAAATGCGATTTGAGACATGTAGAGGTTTCATTTCAGAGCAAATGTGTTGAAACCTCTCCAAATGTCTATGTGGGCATTCACCTGCAGAACCATAAAACCTAGGCAGCAAATCTATCAGTCCAGATGTGAGAACGCAATGAACATCATCCTCACTATGTGAAACCAGCTCCCAAATAACACCCTCATGAGATGGACGAGGAATCATATTGTTCTCAACACACAAATCAGCAGAAGAATCATAATCAGAGTAACAAGTCGGAGAAACAATATCCACATAACCAAAATAGGTAGACATGTAGAAAGAAAGGGGAAAAGAAGAATGCAATGCAAATATGCGACTAAAGCTACCTAAATGTAATACACAATGACGAACACACAAAACAGAACATCACAATCACAACATGAGACAAGACAACACACACTAACACAACAAAGACCTAAAACTGAATCGTTGGTCCCCGGCAACGGCGCCAAAATTTGATGGGTTGTCGTAGTCCATACAAATTTGATTGCATATAGAAATGCAGTATAGCTAAGGAGTGACTCCTAGGTCGTCTCTCAAGGACCAAATCTGGTTCGAGAATCAGGTCAAACACGAAGGGGGGGGGGATTGTGAATGGTGTTTGTGAATGCGGATAAACAAAATCAAAACACGAATGAAAACAGAAATGGAAACAGAAATGCAACAGGGATCAAATATAGAATAAAAAAAACGGTTGGTCATTAACTCAATTACTATATTTCCTATCCCAAATCAATGACATAAAGCAATGACTCAAACCTCTAATCCAACACAGTTAACCAACTAAGCAAAGCCTAATCATGTTTTCATAAAATCGAACTAAGCAAACGCAATACACTTATTCCATCCAATGTGTTCTATACTGATTGATCAGCTAAGCGAAGATGGAACTACTAATCGGGAAACTAAGCGTATACCCATTGCAAGAACACATTCAGATTTCCTAGAGTGTCAGGCAGAGCAGAGTAAACATAAAGACAATGATGGGTGTCGCAACCCACACAAATTTGATTGCAATTAATTATGCAGTATAGCTAGGAAGTGACTCCTAGGTCGTCTCTCAAGGACCAATTTACGGTTCGGAATCGAGTCTTACACAAAGGGGGGGGTTTGAAATTGTTTTTTTGTGCAGAAAAATTAAAATTAAGGATGCAGATGAAATTAAAAATTGTAGATGTAAAAACGTAGTTAAATTTAATTAAAATGAAATCAAATGCAACAAAACATTTTACCATGCATAAAAATTAAAACAGTAAAAACTGAACTGCTACAGTAAAATACGAAATACAGAAAATAGTTAATAGAGAAAACAGTAAAACAGTAAATAAAGAAAAACAGTAAATAGTAAAAACAGTATAACAGAAATTAAAATAACAGTACAGAAAATAAAGGAATTTAGAGACAAAAATTAAATTAATATAGAAATATTAAAGGAAATAGAAAATAACAGTATCGAAAATAAAGGAATTTAGAGACAGAAATTAAATTAATACAGAAATAGTAAAAGAAATAGAATACAGCAAAATAGAAAATACACAAAACTGTAAAACTGAAATTAAATGGCAAGAATTAAATGGCAATACAAAAAATTAAAATTGCAGCAAAATTAAATGGCAAGAAAAATTAAACTAAATTAAAACTGGAATTAAATACAACCGAACATTATTAAAAAACACTGGAAATGCTATACTAAAAAAATAAAACAAACTCAACAAACTCAGTAAAATAAATTAAAAACAGAAATAAATTCTTTTTTTTCTTTTCATGTCACCAAGTGTTTAAAGAAATTGAAAATGCTACAAATTAATTTTCTTTGTGGAGTTCTCAGTGTTTCATTAATTAAGATTACATCGATTTTAGAATTTTTATTAATAGTGTTACCTCATAACCTTGCACCATCATTTAGTATTTTCGTTTCTTTTAGTCAATTGGGCAAAGGAACATCTCATCACCAAGTCCCACCATGAGTCATGTTAAGAAGAATTTGGAACTGTCTTTTGTCTCTTAACAACGTGTTTGTGTCCATCCAAGTCAAGGGAATTTTCAGCCATTACCCCACTTCTTCTAGAAAAACAATTACTTTTCATAAAATAAATTGAAGAAAAGAAACATGAACTTTGCTTTCAAGAAGTTGAAACCGTGAGCACATGAATGATCTTAAAAGAAAGGAAAAATATTTTCCTTGACCAAAGAAAAGTGAAAGCCGTGAGAACCCAAAGAAATTCTAGAAAAGATGATTCATTTTTTACTGCACAAGAAGCAAAATGATAAGAAAATATGTTCCCTTCATTCAAGCAAAAGAAAACGTGATACCCGTTCCTTTCTCATTAACAAAGTTGCAAATTTATTTTTAGCAGAGGTATGATTTCAGAGAAATAAAATGTTTTCAAGAGTATGGAAACCTTTCAAGAGAAAATAAACACCCTTTTCCTCATCAACCAAAATTAAAACAACTTTGTAAATAGAAAAAGAAATTATGCAGAGAGTGAAATAAGTAAATAACAAAATGCATTCAAATAAAATGGATTGTTACAAGACAGTGATGAGCTCTCGGCAAAGAGAGCTTTGAAGCAAAACTACGGCAATTTTTTAGACAAAGACTACTACCCCCAGACTGTCTGGCTCTCCCATCTCTCCGGATCTTCCTTTTCTGGATCTGTCAAGTGCCTCTTTTATAGGCTGAATGTGGGACATCTTACATTGAAAATGGGGAGTTGTTCACTAAAATCCAAAGGCGGCTGGCTGGATGGATGAGGATGCTCTAAGACGTCATCTTGCAAGACGTCGGCACTTTGACTGTGAAGCATGGAAGCTACTGCATGAAGTTGGTGGGCCATTTCCAAGTTGCTGCAGCGTGTCTTTTTCTCCAGCCAGCACACACCCTTTTACGACACAATCCTTTTAATTTTCTTTCTTCAAGTGCACCAAGAAACAGCGTACTGGATGTGCCCTAATGTGGTGATGGGCTCCATGGTATGAAGTTGGAATTTGGAACAGGTGCTGCTTGCTCCAAGCTAAACATGAGGAAGTGTGAAGGTTTTGCTTGGCTGCACTCTAAGAGGCCGAGAGTCTCCCTTCAATCCGTGACCAAGTGTTGGACTTCTTTGGACGTTATTGTGTTGCTATGGTTGTGTGGTGCTGCACCGTTGAATCAAGCAAGGTACTCTCCATTCAAGTAGCTTGGACCGTGAAGTGCACCTTCATTCATGGCTACTGGATGCTCTTTCCAAACAGCTGGATGAAGAATGGAGCTTGCTAGACGTAATGCTTTGATGATGAATGGGCTGCATGTGCTCTCTTCAAGTGCTGGACCGTGTGCACTTCTTTCCAGCTTGCCCATCTTCTCTTGTTTCATAAAACCAAAGTGTTCCATCCCTACACGTGCTGACCTTAGTTGTTGCCTATCATTTTTAAATTGCTCTACGTGATGTGTTGGACATGTGCAACCTTCAATGTGTTTGGCCATGTGTGTTGCAGCCTTCTTCTTTTTTATTGTGTTGGGCTGCACATATTTTTCTGCTGCATGCTTGGGTGAGTGGAGGCTTTTGAACGTGTGAATGTGGAGTGAAGCATGCAATCTTTTCTTTAAAATTATACAACCGCATGTGCTCTCCAAAACTTTAATTGTTGCAGCTCTTTTTTTATTCTCTAAGCATGAGTCGTTCCCATGTGAGCCTTTAGTGTGGCAGCTTCAAAGCTAGATCTATGATGCTTCTTTTTGACGTGGCAGCAACATCACTTGTTGCTAGGGCCGTGTGTGTTTCTCTTTAACAAGCTGCAGCCTTCTTTTTTTATTGTGTTGGGCATCACATGCTTCTCAAACCCATGTGGCTTTCTTATAAGTGACAGTCTTGCTCTTAATTGAATCAATGCTTTTGAGCTCTTTTCACGTGGACGACTGCTACATTGTTGCTGTTGCTGCATGGGCTGCATCAAACTTCAAGTTAAGGGGCGTGAGCTTTGCTGGATGAATCAAGTGGGCTGCTGCTCGCTCTTCCAAAAATGCGTGAATGTGTTGGCTGCAACATGAAGATATGCATGGGTTTAGATTATTTTAATCAAAGTGGAGGTGTCTTGGTTTATTTTGTGTTGCAACTTAGTTAAACTATATTTTAATCAAAGTGCTCATGGGCCACATCTAGCAACGAAATTAAATGCTACAGCCGTGGCATATGTTGCTTCCTCAAAATTGTGTGTGGCATTGTTGCCTTTTGCACGTGCTTTCTCTTTATTTTGTTGGACTCCTCATTCCATTCTTATGGGTCATGCATGTGTCTTCTTCCAAAGCAATTTAAAATGACATGTGAAAGAGCATCCAAAGTCATCCTTTTATTTATTTATTTTTTTCAAGCCAAACAAAAAGTTGTGTGAGGACATGTGCCACTCTAGGAAAAATCAAATGCATTCTTCAAAAACAAAATTATATGTTGCACATCCAAAATAATTCTACGAATGTCTCAATATTATTTCCCAAATTTTCCCCTGAAAATAATAATGCAAATAATTAGCTCAGAAAATTCAAATTAACTAAAATTACAATTTCCGGTCAAATTAAGCACAATTAGGAAAAACGGGAAAATACCGGACAATTAAGCACAATTCCCTGATTAATTGTAGCACAATAAACTAAGTGAAATCAGTAAAATATCGACTCATCAGACAGTCCAAGAAATCTCAAGGAAATAATGTAATTTTATTAACGACCAACCAACTAACTTAAGCTAATATCACAGTTAAATCAATACAATCGAACAACACAGTGAACGGAAACAATAAACCAAACATAACAGACAACATGGGAACAATAAATTGAATAGTAAAGCAAGACGTGTAAACTAATTTAAATCCAACAGATAATAAAGAAAGACATGATATAATATTTAAATGCAACACTTAAACTAATAAAGAAATTAAACGCAACTGGAATAAAGATTCAATGCAAAACGCTTGAACCAATTAAGAAGAAACATATGCAACGGGAAATAAAAGAAATTCCAAAGTGCGTTAATTCAATTTAATCTAAACTAATTTAAAAGAGATAAATAAGAAAACAATATGCAGCTCTAATCAATGCAACGTTAAATTAAATAAATGAAAATGCTAATTGAAGACATTAAATGCATATCTTTCACGGTTCAGTTGTTAAAGTAAAATACTTTGGAGCTCTCCTAAATTAAATCAACATTTTCACCAAGAAAAGTAAATTGTCCATGTGTGCACCGCCCAAAATTAATCACCGTGCAGCTGCTTCAAAGTAACACTGCTTCTCCTCTCCTAAATAAAGCAAACCATGCAGCCTTTTCTAAAAGAAATGAAAGTGAATTGATAAAGGATGACAAGTGTGCTTCCCCATTCCAGCTAGCTAAGAAAGAATTAAACCACCGTGCTTAACATGAAGAAAGAAAAGGCATTGGATTTTCTCAGAGATAGAAAAGAAATAACACCGCTGCTTCTAAAATTAAAATTCTATGAAAAACATTTTTCTCTTAAGCAAAATGAAAGTTGCACTTCCTCAATGAAATAAGCAAAATAATATCACCATGTGCACAAGAAAAATAAAATGACCATGAGTTATCAAAGAAAGAGTACTTCTCCAAGTCATCTCATCATCCATAGTCCAATAACATCAACACAGTTCAAAAAGCTTCTCCAAAAGAAAATTGTGAGTGTGGCTGCTCTCTTTGCAAAGGTTCCAGCATAAATATATCTACACCATTCCAGCCAAAAAAAAGTCTCAAAATGAGAGCCCTCAAAGGATGTTTCCGCTGCAGCCAAGGTAAGTCCTAGAGAATGACGGCTGGACTCTTTTCTAGGACCAAGTGTCCCCTCTAAAAATGGGTGGGGACCACCATTTTTTGAAAAACCCTAGGTGCCAAGTCAACATCTTTTTTACAATTGGGCTTTAGTCTATTATACCAAAATTAGCCCAAATTACGACACTTGGTTTTAAAAAAAAAAGTCTAATCTACTAAATTAAAATTTGACTAATTCTAAAATGAATTTGTAGAAATTCTTCAATTGTTTGGTGCCCATCCAAAAGTCTCACAGCGTAATTCCAAAATTTTCCCTAAAAATAAAAATAGGAATAATTAAGCTCAAATAATTCTAATTAATTAAAATAAGAATTATTGGTCTAATTAAGCCCGAATGGTGAAAATGACATAATAACCAAGAATTAAGCACAATTCATCAACACAATTAGGCGCGGAAAACTAAGTAAATGGTATAAAATATTGATTCATCACTTAGCTATGGGCGCGAAACTCAAATTCTCCCCTCAGCGTTAGCGCTTGAGTGCTGGACAGAGATCCATTCAGCGAATCTGGCGCTCAGCACTGTCCTAGCGCTCAGCGGTGGCTACATTTCATCATTTGTGTACTTTTCCATCTTTTCTTGAGTCCAACTCCTTCCTACTTCAGCTTCCTTCATTCAATTCATGTTAAATCCTGCCAAAATAAGGAAAACCAAACATAATACCACTAAAACTACTTTGATTGTCTTATTCTCTAACTTAAACAAAATGTATAATTTCAAGCTAGTTTCTAAATCATAAAGAATGTGTTTTATATCAAATTTAACTATAGAAATAACGGTTTTTGAACCACTTTCATCATCTATAATACTTATTGGTTTTATTGACTGATGCGGAAACACCTTTGTATGTCGGTTCAACTAAGTTCACACGTTTGTCAATTGTGTTAAGGCTCATGAATTTGAAGGCGGGCAATGGATGGACTGATAAGAGTTTTACAAAATTGTTGACGTTGTTGAATGAAATGTTGCCAGATGGAAATACACTACCTACTCGGAATTATGATGCGAAGAAAATTCTTTATCCAATGGGTATGTAGTATAAAAGGATACATGCTTGTCCGAATGACTGCATTTTATATAGGAAAGAGTTTGAATTTTTGACAAAGTGTCCAAAATGTGGGTTATCATGATACAAGTCAAAAAACAATAGTGAAGATAATGGTCAGATAGAAAAAAATGGATCTGCTTTGAAGGTAGTTTGATACCTTCCAATAGTGCCCAGACTTAAGCGTTTGTTTGCGAATCCCAAAGATGCTAAAAACCTTAGATGGCATGCAGATGAGAGAAAAATTGATGGGCTGCTTCGTCATCCAGCTGATTCGTCACAATGGAAAAATATTGATCAACAATTCCCCGAATTTGGTAAAGAGTGTAGAAATCTTAGGCTTGGTTTAGCCACTGATGGAATGAACCCATTTGGTAATATGAGTACCAATCACAGTTGTTGGCCAGTTACATTGATTATTTACAACTTATCTCCTGCATTGTGCATGAAGAGGAAGTACATGATGTTGTCTATGATGATATCTGGTCCAAAGCAGCCTGGAAATGACATAGATGTTTATCTAAGCCCACTAGTTGAAGACTTGAAATTGTTGTGGGTTGATGGGGTTGAAATATTTGATGCATTCGCTTCTGAGACTTTTTTGATGTGTGCAATGTTATTTTGCACCATTAATGACTTTCCAGCTTATGGTAATTTGTCAGGATATAGTGTCAAAGGTCATAAAGCATGTCCTATCTGTGAAGAAAACACTGCAACTCATCAACTGAAACATGGAAGAAAGACGGTGTATCTGCGTCATCGGAGATTTCTAAAATGTAATCATCCATATCGAAGGTTAAAAAAAGCATTCAATGGAGATCAAGAGAGGGACGAAGCACCAAATCCACTTACTGGCCTTCAAATTCTTGAAAAAGTTAATAAAATACATCATGTATTTGGGAAAACATCCAAGAAGTCATCTGTAACGACCCCTTGGAAGAAGAAATCAATATTCTTTTATCTTCCATATTGGTCAAAGTTAGATGTTTGACATTGCATAGATGTGATGCATGTAGAAAAGAATGTATGTGATAGCTTGATTGGTACACTACTCAACATTCAGGGAAAGACAAAAGATGGAGTGAATGCTCGTTTGGATTTGGTTGACATGAATATCCGAGAAGAGTTGGCACCCAAGGAGATTGGTAAACGTACTTATTTGCCTCCTGCATGTTACACAATGTCTATACAAGAGAAGATAAGTTTTTGTCTTTGTTTAAAGAGTATCAAAGTACCACAAGGATACTCTTCAAATATGAAGAGTTTAGTGTCACTGTAAGACTTAAAGCTTGTTGGCATGAAGTCTCACGATTGCCACGTGTTAATGCAACAGTTGTTACCGGTGGCTATTCGTGGAATTTTGCCCAAAAATGTTAGGCAAACCATAAACAGGTTGTGTTCATTTTTCTCGTCAATATGTAGTGAAGTCATCGATCCTACAAAGTTAGATGAACTTCAAGGCGAGATTGTTATCATATTGTGTCAACTAGAGATGTTTTTCCCTCCATCTTTTTTTGACATCATGGTACATTTACTTGTTCATTTGGTTAGAGAAATCAAGTTGTGCGGACCGATATACTTAAGATGGATGTATCCTATTGAGTGTTATATGAAGATTTTGAAAGGGTCTCTTAAAAATCCATATCGTCCTAAAGGTTTGATGATTGAAAGGTATATTGCTGAAGAAAGTATCGAGTTTTGTTCAGATTACATGACATCAACGAATCCAATAGGAGTTCCTCGCACATCATGGTTGAATAAATTTTCTACAAGTAAAAGCATCCGAGGTGTGAATGTGGTGACAAAAGATCGTGATGAATTGTTGCAAGCGCATCTTTATATATTGAACAATACAGATGAGGTGATCCCTTTTTTGGAAACACACAAAGCCAATGCTAAGAATAAAAATCCAAGACAATCAGAGAAATGGCAATTGATGGAGCATAACAAAACATTTATGTCTTGGTTCAAATCTGAAATTGACAAAGAGCCACATTCTTCTCAAACTTTATTGTGGCTTGCAAATGGTTTGAAGTTTGATGTCGTGTGTTGTACAGGTTATGAAGTCAATAATTGCACATTCTATACGAAGACTTTGGATGATAAAAGCACAGTACAAAATAGTGGAGTTAGTTTAGAAGCTGAGTTGCTTCAATTTTCCACATCAAAAGATCAATCTCCTGTACTTGGATCAATGAGATATTATGGTATAATATAAGAGATATGGGAGGTTGATTACACCAAGTTTTTTGTTCCATTGCTCAAATGTAAGTGGTTTGACAATAAGAGTGGTGTCAAAATAGATGAATCGGGTATGACACTGGTTGATTTTCGAAAGGTGGGTTACCGAGACGAACCTTTTATCATGGTTCATCAAGCATCTTAGGTGTTTTATGTCAAAGTTCCTGCGTCTGACCATTGGTATGTCGCTCTTCAAGGCAAAAAACAAATTGAAGTTAACGAAGAGAATCTGATTAATATTCATATTGCTGACAACCATTCATTGCAAACTACAACAAATTTGGATGACCAATCTCTAGTTGACGACGATGTACATGCAATTCGGTCAGATCATGATGAGGGAATATACATATGATGACAATGGAACTCTTTATGTATGAATTTCCAATTTCTGTATAAGTATTTTATTAATATCACATAAGTTTTCCTTTTATATATTTCATATGATTACTATTACATGTTTTGTTAAATTATATGATATTACATAAGTCTTTTATTAATATTTCATGTTGCTATTTATTTTGACAGATATATGGCTGATCATCCACATTCTTCAGGGGATGAGGCTCCCCCTACCAGATCCACTAGAGGACCCACCAGGATGAAACAACTTTTGATGAGAAAGAATAGTGGTGAAAGAACTCCAGTGAATGTGAACGTGATCACGGGTGTGGCAGTTGGCCCCTAGGCAGATGATTTCTGATCATACCTTGGAGTAATGGCACGAGATAGGTTTGGTATTCTCACTCCATCTTTTGATCATGTGTCCGATGTTGATCGGAACATTATATGGAACGATATATTGGTAAGTTAGTTAATATAATTTCAATTAAAATTTGTTTATGTTGATAATTTTGTACTGATACAACTTTATTATGTTTATTTCAGCTGACATTTGACATTCCAAATGTCGCAACACTTAGAAATAAGTGTTTGTCAACTGTTGCTGAAAACTTCAGAAACTTTAAAAGTAAGTTGACATCAAGATACATCTTTGGACAACTTAAACATAAGTCTCCATGTAGTACATATAAGTCCATTGATGAGGAGACTTGGCGACTTTTTAAAGAGAGTCGGATGACAAAGGAATGGCAGGTTAGTATAGTTCATATTATTCAATTCCTCATTAACAAATATATATCATATGAACTAATTAATTCATGTGTATGTGACAAGCAATTAGAAGCAAAGCACAAGGAACAAGTGCTCATAACAAAAACCCCCACCTATTATCTCGTGGTGGGTATAAGAAGCTTGAGGAGAAAATCCTCAAGCAAAAGGCAGATGCTAGACCACCATCTCAGCGTGGTAGCCACCCTCAGCCTCCTTCTCCACCTTCTAGACATGAAAAATGGAAGTTGGCTCGTATGAAACCATCGGGCGCCTACTCTTCCGACACTGCACGAAAAATTTCCGAAAGAATTGTAAGTTATCACTGTTCCTAAAATAATAATAATTGTAATTATTCATACTACATTGAACTTTTTAAAGAATAATGATGTTTTGTAATGTTACAGGACTCCTTGGTTGAGCAGAGCTCCCAAGGTCAATTCACTCCAGAGGGTCGCTAGGATATTCTTGCTGCTGCGATTGGATGACCTGAGCACCCTGGACGTGTACGTGCTGCAGGTCTTGGAGTAGGAATTAAAGATTATTTTGGGAGCTCTTCTCGTCAGCCTTCATATGCATACAACAAAGAACAAAGAGAAAAGATGACACAAGAGATCACAAAAAAGGTCTGAGAAGACCTTAGAGAGGAGATCAGGGCCGAGCTTAGATCAGAGCTCAGGGCTGAATTCAGCGCCATGTTCTAGCAGTACTTTGAGAGCTATGGCATGCGCCCGGTGCCATCTCCTGTACAGGAACAAGAACATGTTGTGCCTCCCACAGGTAAACTTAATAAACATTTATGTGCAATTATTTCTATCTTTTGTATAATCTAACATTTATTCTGACAGGGAGAAGCGGGAAATGAAGTTGTTCCGCACCAGCCGTCCCAGGGGATGACATGGACGATGCTAGTCCATGTCTGCTATATATTTTGGACGATACTGAGATGGTCCTGGTAGCTCGTGGAACACAGTTTAAGTCAGCGACTGTTGTTCATGGTATGCAGCTATCAGAGGATGAGGTGAAGGTCTCAGTGGATGAAATGATCATACTAGATGCCTCAGTTCCTCTAGCCACAGATGAGATTTTCACTGTGCAACAAGCATTTAAGTCATTTATCGCTTGGCCAAAACATTTGGTTGGTTCAGTTTCTGACCCCCCGGTATGAAATTCTTCTTTACTTCTCAATTTTAAAGGTTATTGATGTCAAAACTTATACTATTTTTTCATGTAACAACAAACGCAAGCACAGGAGAAGACTCCTCTTTCTGAGGATGATCCTCTTGCTTCATTGCATCTACTAGCTGACATCCTTGAAGATAAGCCTTTGGAGGTTGAGTATGATGCTAATGTATTTGGGATAGGCTCTGAGGTCCCAATATACCTTCATAGCCAAGATGTCAGAGAGCTTGTGTCGGGAACACAAGAGTTGAATATTTCAATTATTTAGCTATGGATGATGTAAGTTTATGAGCAATAATTTATATAAAAAATTGATTTATATATCAAGTATCCTTATATCAAAGTTAATTTTTTATTTCAGGTATATGTTTGGGGTCAGTAACAAGTTGGGGCATTCTGATGATTATGGATTCATTGATCCTCAATCCATTCATGAATCAAATGATTTTGATACGACACAAATCTGATGAGAAGTTTTGCAAGCGGCAAGAAAATATACTTTTTGCCTTATATATCCGGGTAAGTGAACTTTGTTAACATAATAAAGTTCCATATGTGATTTTAATATATATATATATATATATATATATATATATATATATATATATATATATATATATATATAATAGTTAAGTTATTATGAATTTCAAGCGCCATTGGCAGCTTCTTGTTATGTCTATGTAAGAGAACTATGCTTTGTGGTTCTGCTCATTCCACAGGCCTCCTCCCACACAACTCAGACAAGCAATTGATTGGTAAGAACCTCAATGTTTGGACTTTCTTTGTTATATAAATGAATGCTAAAACAACTTCTTGTTATATATAGTTCTATACCAGCAAGTATGATGATTGTTGGGAAATCAATTACTAACAGTAGAAAGATTGCTTGGATTTCTCTCAAGGTTTGACATATGCTAAAGCCATACTTTCTTATAGTTGTTTTATTTTAATGTTATTCACTAACTATTTACAACTGTGATCATATATTGTAATGTAACAGCGGTTATTATGTAATGTATTGGATGTCCCACATTGTTCGTTCCCATATCACACGAGGCTGGGAAACGGTAACATTTAACTTTAACAAATTTTGATTTTTTCCGAAAGTTAGAATTCATATACACTAATTAATATCAATTGTCTTGTGCAGAGGTTCAAGACTATTACACCAGTTCCTGAGAAGCCACTATCATTCATCAGGAAAGCTGGTGCAAAGTATCTAGTTAGATTATATAATAGTTCTTAGTTACTAGATTTAAACATTGCATTTGATTAGATTGTAATTTGTTAAACTTTGTACTTATGTGATGTTGAAATACATTTGAATATGTTTGATTTGTTAAAGTTATATCTGTATACATGTTTTGATATGCAGGTCTGTTTTTGTGGTATTGGATATCACAAAAACAGACCTGCTATTTTAAAAAAAAATAGGGGAATATGCCGCGGTTGTTACCACAACCGCGGTATAAAGTAGCACGTACCAATTTTATTTATTTTTTTAAATTAGCCCTTTTGGCCGCGATTGTGGTACGAACCGCGGTCTATTCGTGCCTTTTTACCGCGGTTCCAACTGCGGCATATAATGGTAGGATTTTGGATTTTTTTTAAAAAAACACAGGTTTAGGCCGCGGTTGTGATAGGAACCGCAGTCTATTCTCCAGACTTTATGCCACGGTTGTAACCGCGGCATAAAGTCTCAGACTTTCTCCTTACTGCGGCATGTTCGGGAACCGCGACCAAAGGACCAAAACAACCGCTGTCGTTTCTCCTTACTGCACTAGTGAAATAACGTGTTAAATAATTTGAGAGAAGTAAATTTATCTCTAATTGAACTCTTAAAAATCACTCGGTATATAAAGTAAAATTTACACTTAATTATATAATAACAACTGACCTTATGGAAAGAATATCCAAAAACTATATTTATAATTATGAAGCAATCATTTGGACACAACACAATTGGGGCCAAATACGACACCAGACAATGCTTAAGAGCGTTAAGATAAATGAAAAAGATGTCCTAGCAATGAGGGTAAGCAAGAATCAAAGGATATGCGAACGATGGAGAACAAAAATTGAACACTAAAATCAATTTAGAAAAAAGTAACTCTTAATTAATTGTGCAGTGACAAATTGATATTTAAGATGTGAAACCGCCATCTACATAGAAAATCTGCCCAGTGATGTACGATGCGGCTGGGAGACAAAGAAAAGCAACGACTGGTGATACTTCGTTGGTTTCTCCTATACGACCAAAAGGTATTTTAGCTGTAACGTTAGCATCATACTCTTCTGGTCCAGTTTTCGCCTGTAAGAACAACAATTACTATGAGATCAATTTATGTGCAAACTAAAACATAATGGTAACATATATCTGTCAAATTAGAAATTGAACAGTTAATGCCATTTTCACACTTAGCACAAAGTTCCACAAGTAACCTATAATACCCTGTTGATCGATGTTCCATGAAATATATGAAGAGAGTATTCAGGTCAAACTTCCTTTGCACATTATATCTATGTCGTATCTTAAACATACCCTGATAGAATCAAGCAGTGGAGTCCAAATTGGTCCGGGTCCTACAGCATTTGCGCGAATGTTATCCTTTGCCCACTCCAATGCTACGTTCTTGGTGAATTGATTCATGGCTCCTGAATTAAATTATTTTTTTCGTTCAGATCAACAAGTTAGGTTCGCAATAATATTAATATATGAAGAAATTTACAAAAAAGAATTAGTATGTATACCTTTAGTAGCTGAATAAGCAGATAAAGCTGGAATAGCTTTTACACCTGCAATGGATGAAATAAATACTATGCTCCCATATCCAGATTGTTTAAGAAGTGGATGTGCAAGTTGAGTCAAATGAAAAACAGACTCAAAATTGATAGCCATTATAGTTGATAAATCTTCAAGAGTCTGATCTACTATGTCATTTGTCATTTCTATCGCTGCATTGTTCACCTAAGAGACAACCACATATCGAATCGCCTCAAATACAATAATGAAAAATGAATCACAAAATCAACAATAATGGAGACTTCACTCACTGTTTTGAAATTGGAAGGAATTCATTTTAATTAGCATAATTATATATTTTTTTAAGTACAAAAAACATAATTATCATTTTTAACTGTTAAATGTAATTAAGTTTAAATCAATTTTATTCTAGTCTGATATTTTATCTACAAATTTCTGGAGTATAAATTTTAGAATTGTCTCAAATGTCTTTCTATATAAATTACCATTTCATGTGCCAATGGCAATGAAAATAATCCAATTCTCAGCTCAGATGCCTACATAGCTTAGTTGATCTTGTTTAATTATATTAAGCTAGTCGAAGCTTTTCCCAGACCCTGTTAATTTTAAAACGTTAAACTCAACCTCTTTATGCCCTTTATGCCTTACGACTACTGAAATAAATATAAAAATACAATAATACGTAAGGTTATGGTGATGATAATCATAATAATAATTAAATTGCATTAACATTTAACATTATATAATTTTCAAATAATTTAAATCTTAAAAGCTTTTATTTAAGTTTTAATTTGGATAATGCATTTATAATTTTCATTGAATTAAATTTTAAATATATAAATTTAAATATTTTTAATAGAATAAATATTAAAAAAATTGTTTTATTAAATATTCAATATTAAAAAAAATTGTAAACATCATGTCGCTTGATTTGGTTTTATTATCAATTTAGGAAGGGTAGTTGAATATTACCAGAATATTAAGCTTTCCGTGGAAGATTGATGAAACAGTTTCCATGAGCTTGAGGCGTTGGTCGCGATGTTTGACATCACAGACTGAACCGGTGACGTTGAATCCCTTCTTTTTCCACTCTTCCAAACACATATCAATATCATCTTGCTTTCGAGAACAAACATGAATGGCTGCACCAAATTCTGCCAATTCCTCGACGATGGCGTGCCTAAGACATCGGAAAGGAAGAAGAAAGATGAGAATAAAAGGAAAGATATGAGAAGAGAAAAGATCAGAGCATTGAGATAACGAACCCAATGCCTCGAGTGGCTCCTGTCACGAGAGCCGTCATGCCATGGAGTGACCACCTATTGTCCTTTATGCCGCTCAGCTTTGCCTCGCTCATTTTTGCTTCTAATCAATGACCTCCAGAAAATAAGGAAACACACTTATACAAGAGCTGCAAGCTCTTTTTATATGTATACTTCTGAAACATTTTATGGCTGTGAATGATTTTAATCTTATCGCAAATTACAAGAGTCATTATTCTGGGTCCGGGGAGAACAAAATTCGTGGGACCATAGCCCAAAAAATCTGTGGAAATTTTGACACAATTTAATTAAAGAGACTATTACATGTTTTTACATTTGATATACACTATTAAAATAAAATAATTATAAAAAAATTGTATTTTTTCAAAAAATAAGAAAATAAAAAATAATAATGTATGTGAAGAAATCCTTTTTTTTTAACATTGGAATGATAAATATTAAATAAATAAAAGTAAATGATAATAATCACTTTCAACACAAAATTAAGATTATAATTTTGTAAATGGAAAATTTTCCATGGACACCTTTCCATATTTCTTCATCGCTTTTCAATGCTAAATAAAAAATTAATATTTATATTTCTCTAATTAATTCATTCTAAAACTTTTTATAATTTAAAATAAAATTTTTATTTTATTGATGTCGGGTTTTGAATGAAAAAAATGGATGGATTTTTCTTTATCATCGTCTGTTAAAAATAACTCATTCCGATCTAAAAGTTTAATATTTATAAATTAGCGAACATATTTTAAATTATATTTTTTATAAAATTTATTTTTAAAAGTCAATAATAAATTATTGTAAAAGTAATTATTAAAGATTTGATATATTTATTTATTTTATTTAAAATTAAAATAAGTTGTTTTTTTTAAATTGATCAATATAAATTAAATTTGAATAACTCGCCGAAATTAATGTGTGATTCCAACAATCCATATATAACAAATTTAATAAATTAAATTATCACATGTAAATTTAAAAAGTTAAACTTAAATTCTTTTGGATTGTAGAAATTAGATTCAAGTCTCAACATCATGACCGAAGTTCGGACCCATTTGCTTATTTATAGTCAAGTCTAGAAAGTTAAGAAATGGTGAAATAGATGTTTTTTTTTTTTCCGAAAACGTGAAAGTGACAAATGTTACATGAGCTAAACTTACTTTCCCTTGTAAACAAGAAAATTTGTAAGGAAAAAGTTGTTAATTAATGATTAATTACGTTGCAAACATTTTACTAGTATTATCTATACTTTTGTCGTACAATTTACTATCTATTATTTATTTTCATCTTATAAATTTTTTTAATGTTTATGGTTTTATTATAATAAAAGTAAATAATTAAGATTATAAAGTTTATATTGATTAAATTAAGTTGATTTTTGTTTGGAGAACATTGATGTTTATATTGATGATGAAGATCAAATATTCTTGTATTATTTATTTAAGATGTTTGATCATTTAAAAAAAATTGTGAGATTTTTTTTCTATGAAGGCTTCGAACGTCAGTGACAACCTTGTAAAAAGGGAATAATTGTTTATCAAGCATATGACCTGCCAAGGAGGTATAATAACTATTTACATGTGTTATCATTACAAGAAGGATGGACACATGAAAGTATTATCTACAAACACAAAAAGAAGCTTAATAACCTTAATAGGTCATCTAGGTTGAGCTTATAGATCATATGGACATAGTAGTTGGTATGACAAAATTTTCTATGTCTAGTAAGCGTCTTTGGTTGACGATGGTTATGAATATTAGAGATCCTAATGGTGTCGAATAGTACTAATAATTGTGAATGGATCCTTTCATATTACACCTAACCATTTATGGTTCCAAGAGTTTGTGAAACTTGAAGAAGGTTAACTTCATTCTAATAATAACAACTTGTGTAAGATAAGGTTAAAAGCTCTTTTTGGTCCCAATTTTGGTTCAGAAAATTCGTTTTGGTCCCTGAGTTGAATTTGTGTTCAATTTCGTCCCAAAGAACGAATTTAATGTTCAATTTGGTCCTTTTCATTAACACCGTTAAAATTGTTAACGGCAAGGTGTCCAGCTCTGCAACTGCTATGTGAGGTGTCAATTCTTTGCTGACTAGAAAACCTTTTCAGTTGGAATTAGAATTTTTTAAAAAATTTAGAAGGGCAAAGTGGGAAAATCATCTTCCACCTACTAAAATCCTAATTCCCAATTCAGAAACCCTAGCCGTCAGCCACCCTTAAGCTACCACCTCCATGGCAACCACCACGCCGCCAGTGACCACCACCCAACAGTCCCGCCGTCACCAACAGCGCAATCTCCATGCATGACCACCGTGCAACCCAAGACTGCCGTCAACATTGCGTTCTCGCACACCACCATTCATAATCGTCAACATCACCTCACCGGCCACCAGGAGCTCGCCACAAGGATGCCACCGTCAAAGCGTTTTCAACCTTTCAACAGTGCTACCATCCTCACAGAACCGCACAATCTCTTTCGGCGAGAGACGACCATCATCTACCAAAACCAGACCTGCAGAGGAAAACCCAGAAACTCAGAGGCCACCGTAACCTCCACCATCGTGCAGCCATCATCATCACCTCAGTAGGCCGTAACTATATCTTTCTTCTGTAGTAGATTAGTAGCTTTATATAATTCTTGTCATGATAGATGAACAATTCGAAATTTTCAAAGAGTTGGTTTAATGTGATTCAGCCATCTCTTTTGGTTGTGGAAAATTGTATACAAATTATTATTCATGGATATTGCAATTCAGCCATCTTTGGCAACAGGAAAACTCTGCAATCTGCATAACCAACATTTTCTGCATCAAGAGAAATTGGGGGTCGGGATTTGCAAATTACAATTTTATTTTATTTTACTTTTATCGTGGCACTAAAACTGACTACCGTTGATACCGAGAAGATCAAATCAAACTTTGAAAAGGAAAATGAAATATATATTCTAGGAAATTTAATAAATTGGAATGTGTAGGTCAATACAAGAAAGAGCAGAGAATGTTAGAAAGGAATTAGGGTTTCAAAGGAAGAAGAAAGTCTTTTTTTTTCCACTTTGCCCTTCTAAATTTTAAAAAAAATTCTAATTCCAACTGAAAAGGTTTCCTAGTCAGCAAAAAACTGACACCTCACATAGCAGTTGCAGAGCTGGACACCTTGTCGTTAACAATTTTAACGGTGTTAATGAAAAGGATCAAATTGAACATTAAATTCGTTTTTTGGGACGAAATTGAACACAAATTCAACTCAGGGACCAAAACGAATTTTCTGAACCAAAATTGGGACCAAAAAGAGCTTTTAACCTGTAAGATAACTAGTGTTGGAACCATTTTTCATTTCCATGATGAAACTGAGAGAGTTCTTGAAGAAGTTAAGTATTTACCTATCTTGAAATGAAATATTATTCCTATTGAACTTAAGAAAGAAGGGAAATGTGTTTAAAGAAGAAAGAGTGGATGTTAAAGGTGTTAAGGAGATCTATGATAACAATGAAGGGTGTGATACTAGTGCAAAACGCTGTTTAACGTCGGTTAATTTGGGCTTTTGACGTCACTTTCACACCCGACATCTAAACGGATGACGTCGGAAATCCTCTGAACCGACGTCCATATAAACGTCGGTTCACGATGTCCACCGACGACCATATAGATGTCTACTTATACCCACACTGACGTCTCTGTTGTCATAGACGTCGGACATGACATTAACCGATGTCTAACAACGACTTTGTGTTTTAGTGCAGTTTTGATCCAGGCTTTCGGTAGCATTGTGTAACACTCTCCTCTCGCTAGTTTCCCCACAAAAAAAACTTGCGTCTTTTTAATCTTCTAGTCCTTTCAACCCAAAACTGAACCTGGGTCCATGGCTACTTCCAGTTATTCAACTGCAACAGAAAAAAATTACGGTGTCGAGAAGTAGACAAGGACCCAAGTTCCATTTTGGGTTGGAAGAACTAGAAAACTCAAAAGATCGCCACTTTTTTAGTGAGGAAACTAGCAAAGGGAGAATGTTGCACTATGTTACCCAAAGAGTGGATCAAAACTGCACTAAAACACAATACAAAAAAAAGCCAATTTGAATCAGTTGAACGACAAGATAATCGATAAAAAACTAAAGAAAATTTAAACGGTAAAAGCATAAGAAAAACCACGCACCTGGGATGAAGAGAGAAAAAGGAGAAGACGAAGACAATGACGTTATGAGAAAATACAATGCAATGCCGGAAGAGATAAAAAGAAGAGGTGCGCAAGGGAGTAAAAGAAGAGGAGAAGCAGAGAACAAGGAGGAGATGAAGACGCGATCAGAAACTTAGTGGTTAGAAGGGTCTGCGGTGTATTTAAAATGAAATTGGGCGTCGGTTGCTCCAGAAACCGACGTCTATAGACGTCCGTGTTTCAGGGGATCCGACGTCTAGGAAGCTGAAAAGATTGACGTTTTGGTTTCCTGTCAGAGTACTTCACGTCGGTGCCCCTCAAATCCGACGTCTATAACCCTCGAATTTTGTGAAAATACAGGAACCTTAACGTCTACATTGAAGAATTTGTCTTCCCGCCTTCCAGCCAGGCCTTAGACGTCGGCCTCTAGCTACCTGACGTCTAATTGCCTGGGGAATTAGGTGAACAACATTAATTGTAGCCTAGTCGACGTCGCTTTTTCACGGGATCCGACGTCTAGTCGACGTCTCGGTTGACGTTTGATTTCCTGTCAGTGACTTAGACGTTTGAGCCCCTTCTATCCGACGTCTACGCTCCTGGGAATTTGATGGGGAGCATTAATTGCAGTCTCGTAGACGTCGGTCCCCTGAAAATCCGATGTCAATGGACTGGCTTTTCATATATCTCAAGCAATTGGACGTCAGGTTTCGGCAGGTTCGACGTCTATGATGTCATAGACGTCGCCTAACATCGAAACAGACGTCTAGTTTTCCAATTTATTTACGATAATGCCACCGTGCAGCAGTAGACGTCGGATTTTCGCGGAACGGACGTCTAAGGGGTGACGTTAAACAGCGTTTTTGCACTAGTGTAAAAAATTTACTTGTATGTCTTTGAAGGTGTTGATTAATTAAGTTTTATAAATATTGTATCAAGGAAAAACCTATAAAATCCATTTTATTTTTGGACAAATAGAGGATGAAGGGAATCTTTGATTACATCCATGTTGACCTATGGATAGAGTTTACAATTTCATCACACATTGGAGCTAAATACTTCCTATTGATTATTGATGATTATTTTAGGAAGTTATAGGTCTACTACCCTAATAAGACTAATGACAAAACATTTTATAATTTTAAATGTTGGAAGTGTTTAATGGAGAACCAAATTCGTAAGTCAATGAAAAGGTTCAACATTGATAATAGTCTTGAATTTTTTTTTCAAATTTTTTCAACATCTATTATAAACAAACAATGTTGCATGACATTAAACCAAATCATGAAAGGTGAGCTCAATGTAAAAATAAAAGGAAAGGGGAAGAAGTTGGGGACAAGTAAGATTGGTTGAAAAAGAGAGCTAAACTTAAACCTTGAATGATAAATGAGCTCTCTTGATTCAAAGATTTTGCGATCCAGAAAAACCAATTTTTCTTGATAGCCCAACCTCATTACAAGCCTTGGAAAATTCCTTTTGATGGCATTTGCATGTGATGATTTTGATTGTTTGAGATGAAAGGCAATTTTATTTCATGTGACTTGTGAATGATTAAGAGTTGGAGTGCTACCCTAAACACTTGAGTGATTGAGTGAAACACTTGCTTAGTGAGAACTTCTAAACTTCATGATTGCATCTCTGCTTAGTGGATTAGTCATTCATAATATGTACCATCTGTTGAAGAATGTGTTAGATAATTGAATTGAAAGCATGCATGCATCTTGATTTGATTATCCCTGACGATCTGAAATTGAGTAGTTCTCATCATGTACTTTAAGAATGTTGAACCATTGGATGAACTTGTAGAGAGCCAAGTTTTGTTTTTATTTATAGTTTTGTTTTGTTTGCTTGAGGACAAGCAAAGTTCTAAGTTTGGGGTTGTGATAATGGTTGAAAAACCGTTATTTTCATATGCTATTTTAGACCAAATTACTCCCTTTACTGCTTAGAATGAGCTTAGAATCAAGCAAAACTTAATAAATGAGTCAGTCGAGAGTCAAAAGCTGTGTTTAGCGATATTATGCTTGTTTTGCATTATTTTACAACAATTTTGATGGAAGTGAAGAATGGAGGCAGAGATGAAGGTCTTAGAGTCAGGACAGAGGAGGAAAATCAAGAAAAGGAGAGTCTAGGAACTGCCCAACGGAAAAAATGCACCGCCGGGCGCCTTATGCGAGGAGTGGCACCCTGGCGGTGGCGCCTGGCGGATATGCAGTACAAGGCAAACCGCTGGGCGGCATAAGTGTGACGCCAGGCGGTGGTCTATTGGGCTTGGGCTTGTTTTCTGATGCGCCCCTCAGCTATAAATAGCCCTGTTGCGACTTCAATCTCATTATTTTGACAGAAGAGGGCGGCCAAACCTACTTTTCACTCTCTAGAGAGGATCTCTTGAATGCTTAGGCTCCTTTTCATCTTTTCTAGGGTTTGCTCTTCCATTCTTTCATTATTTTCATCTTGGTTCACCATGACAATGGTGAACTAAACCCTTTTGTTGTTGGGGGAACAATGTAATCTTTTGAAACTCTCTTTTATTGAAACTCTTGTGTAATTATATGATTGTCATATTCTTTGTTTATCGATTGTTGGGTTTCTCTTCTACGCTTAAAGCTTTTATCGTTTAACTCATTCGATAACTGTTGTTTGTCTTTACTGATACGGGAACGTACGGGAATGTCATGAATTGGGGGAAATTTCTTTATCAATGAAATACCACCTAGGGATAGGGAGGTAGGACGGTCAATTGTTTTTGCTTCTGTTTTGTAATGCATTGCTAGTTGCTAGGGGAGGCTAGGGATAGCAAGCCGGTAATTAGTAATAGGCTCTTTTCGCCGAGGGATCGGGCTAAGGGTAGTCAAAGAAAGTTTGCATAACATCAGATAATAAAGCAAATTAAACAAGAGGAGTAGATAAGAGAGGGCGGATTAGATGAAATTGTAAACCCCCAACAACTCCACTCATCCATACTCTTTTCTGTCAATTGAATCAAACTCATTGCATGTTTATTTTCTGCTCTCGCATCCACAACAATTAATTTTATTCCTTTACAAGTCTTATTATTTTGATTCACACGAACGATAAGGCCGTGAGTCGTTTGGGAGAGAACGATATCGGGTTCTATCGATTTTATTACTTGAAATGATCTGGTACGCTTGCCAGTGAGTCAACAACTTGTAGAGAGAAAAATTGGTAGTGTGGAATGCAAAGACATAAAACAAACATGCAATGTGTTTGATTCAATTGACGAAAAAGGCTATGGAAGAATGGAGTTGTTAGGGGTTTACAATTTCATCTTATCCGCCCTCTCTTATCTACTCCTCTTGTTTAAATTGCTTGTTATCTAATTGTTATGCAAACTTTCTTAGCCTACCCTTAGCCCGATCCCTTGGCGAAAAGAGCCTATTACTAATTACCGGCTTGCTATCCCTAGCTTCCCCTAGTAACTAGCAACGCATTACCAAACAGAAGCAAAAAAAATTGATCGTCCTACCTCCCTATCCCTAGGTGGTATTTCATTAATCAAGGAATTTCTCACCAGTTCATGACATTACTGTACGTTCCCATATCAATAGAGACAAACAATAGTTATCGAATGAGTTAAACGATAAAAGCCTTAAGCGCAGATGAGAACCCAACAATCGATAAACAAAGCATATGAGAATCATATAATTAAACAAGAGTTTCAATAAAAGAGAGTTTCAAAAGATTACATTGTTTCCCCAACAACAAAAGGGTTTAGTTCACCATTGTAATGGTGAACCAAGATGAAAATAATGAAAGAATGGAAGGGCAAACCCTAGATAGGATGAAAAGGAGCCTAAGCATCCAAGAAATCTTCTCCAGAGAATGGAAACTAGGTCTGGCCGCCCTTTTTTGTCAAAAGAATGAGAATGAAATCGCAACAGGGCTATTTATAGCTGAGGAGCGCAACAGAAAACAGGCCCAAGCCCAACAAGCAACCGCCTGGCTTCACACTTATGCCGCCCGGCGGTTTGCCTCTTATCGCGCTATCACCGAGCGTCAGGGGTCCACCGCCCGGCGGTTTGCCTCTTATCGCAAAACCGTCAGGCGTCCCTGCCATGGTGCCATCTCCTCGCATTTGGTCGCCCAGCGGTGTATTTCTACCGCTGGGCGGTTCCTATACTCTTCTTTTCTTGATTTTCTTCCTCTATCTTGAGTCTAAGGCCTTTATCTTCACTTCCATCAAAATTGCTATAAAACAATGCAAAACAAGCATAATATCGCTAAAAACAGCTTTTGACTCTCAACTGACTCATTTATTGAGTTTTGTTTGACTTCAAGCTCATTCTAAGCAGTAAAGGGAGTAATTTGATATAAAATAGCATATGAAAATAACAGTTTTTCAACCGTTATCAGTCGCCACCTCCACACAGGCAGCTTCCAACTTCTTTGTTAGCCCGGCCTGCTCTGCTTCACACTTAGAATCTTAAGGGAAAGTTTTTCCAAGCCAGCCTTAGCATCTTCAGCGGCTTTCTTCTCCGCGGCCAACTCCTTTTGGATCTCCTTTAATCCGCGACGGTCAACGAAACCTTCGGCCTACCACATCAACATGGCGCCACGGGTGGTAAACTGCAAAGCAGATTTGACGACTTCTCTCTCTGACAAATGCTCGATCATCACCCGCTAAGCAAAACTCATGCGGAAGTCCACCGGTCGCTCGCACCAAAGGATGGGTCAAGAAGACCGCCAGGAAGAGGCCACGGAGAGCCTTCTCGCCTGCTTCTCTTGGAAGAAGATTTCTCTCCTTCCTTAGACCTCCTTTTCTTTTTGGAAGAGCGGGAAGGGTCCGCTGGAGCTTGCGTTGAGGTGCCCACAACAGCATCGAAAGACTCCACGTTCACTACGAGTGGCTTAACGCCGACTGGAGTCACCTCGACCAAGGGAATGGCATTTTTTGGTGCCGATTTTGTTTGAGATTGCGTCGGAATCTCTTGATTGCCGTTGGTCAATCATGGATCCCTCTTACGAGAAGGGGGGACATAGCTCGTCTTGCGGGGGGTCGAGAACGACATAGCACCTGCAGAAAAAAAAAATTTAGCCAAGTTAATGTCAACAAGAACACATGGACGAATACTAATATCATACCGAACACCACATTAATAAAATCCTCGTGGCGGAGGCAGACGACCAACTGCCGGGCATGAAGGCGGCGGGGAAGATCGTTGATGGTTTTAACGGCCTTGACGTCAGCAGGGGTCATGTTGTCAGTCGGCACGGGGTTTATTCTGGCGGGGTCCTCGATCCAATAATAAGGAAAAAAAGGGTCGCCCGCCGCATCACGAAATTGGTTGCGGCCGCCTTCTTTTATTGTTATTCTGAAATACTTAGTCTTAAAATCCTTGAAAGACTCTGAATAGGGCTTAAACAAACAACAGTCCTGGACGGACGTTAGCGAAACCCAACCCCACTTAGCGAGTGGTCAGACGTGATAGTAATGGAAGAACACTGAGACAGAAGGCACAATACCCAAGGCTAAGCATATCACTATGAATGTTTAAATACAAGCCCACCCGTTTGGATGTAATTGCGAGGGAACAACGTTCATCCTCTTTAGAATGGCCGCTTGAAAGCGGGTGAAAGGCACATACACGAACATCCTGGTAAATTGATAAGTATATACACAGAAGAAGTGTTCAGTGCTTGCCTCTTTTCCATAAAAAACTCGCTCATTAAGGTAACTCACGCTCAAGCGAAAAAGTTGAGCGTCCGCCTCATCGCGAGCCAAGAATGATTGGTTGGCCCACCCCAGCAGGTCACCCCAACTCTTGAACTCGGATTCATAGGACCCCACGTCGTCGGACGCCCATTCGTAACCACCTATGGCCGGCCACCCGCCAACAGGTTCCACTCTCATGGCATCGACTTCAACACAGCCTTCTAGAAAAAACAAAGACGCCCCGTGAACTATCTGGTCAGCGCTGGGTTCTGAAGACCCGAGAGACCCCCTCGCCCCATCTGCCCTTTCGACCCGGGACGATGACCCCGAGCTCCAAGAAGTCCCACTGTCACTAGAGGAACCCCCGCCATCTCCACTCGTTGAACCAGTAGAAGAAGATAAAGGAACGATAGCCATTTATTTACCTGAGGCTGGTGTAACTGGACGGCTGTAGTGAAAGTAAGAAAGGTAAAAGTGAGTCTAAACCGTCAAACACACCTATTTATAGCCAAAATTTTGAAACCGCTAGTCGCATCCTCACCGTCAAACGAAAGCACGATGGAGGGCCCAGATTAAAAGACTTTCCCATTGCCTAGACCCCCGCCTATGGTAACCTGACACGTGTTTTTCCGCCCAAATTTGTAACCTCGAGCACGCGAAACATCAACACCCTCTTTAAACCCCACGACGACTACTTGAAGCCTCGAGCACCTGAAACGTCAGAACCCTCTTTAAACCTTACAACGATTGCTCGTCTAGGGCTTGGGGTGTTAGGAAATAGTTTGGCTTCGTTTTACACCAAGAGGGGGTGAATTGGTGTTAGTTCAAAAACAAAATCTTTTCGCAATCTTTATGGCAAAGTGCAAAGCTTTTTGATGTTTCTTGAAATGCAAGTAATTGAAAATTCAATGCAGCGGAAAAATGCAGTTGACTACTAAACAGATAAAGTCGACTGGAAATTAAGAGTGTAGGGATAGAGAAAATCAAACACTGGTTTTTATACTAGTTCAGCCAACAATGCCTACATCTAGTGTCCTTCCAACCCAAGAAGCAAAAACACTATAACGGTTGTGGTTTTTACAACAAGAAATTTATAGAAGCACCATGCAAAAATATAAATATCCTCTCTAACCCAAAACCAAAATATAGTTGCACACAAAAACCAGAATTGCAGCAAGAATCCCCTCTTCTGCAATCTGCACCCACATCGAACAATCCTCAACGTGTAACCAACACTCTTCACAGGATGTCAAGCCTATCACAGCAGACTTCACAGGTTGCCAAGACTTCAATCAAATGCAACAGTCTTTACAGGATGTCAAGCCTTCAAGATCAAACAAGAAGCACCTTCTTTGTGGAGATAATGATCAAGTAGTATGCATAAATGGCTCCTCCCTTTTAATCTCTCTATAGAAAGATCACCACCGTCTTCTTGGAGAATTCTTAGAGCTTCTAAAACAGAGAATTCAATCTGAAACAGGAAAATGAAAATGTTAGATCACAAAAGTCTCAGAACAATTCGCGTTCTGTCAATTTATAGTTTTCTGTTATATCAGATTGCTTCTCAGTCGAATAGCCTACTAATTCAGTCGACTGTATTAAAACAGTTATAACAGACAATCAAAAAAATCAATACACATTTATGACAGTTGACCAGGTCAGTCAATCTTAACTAACTTTTGAAAAATATAGTCGCTGGAGCGTGTAGGCATAACAAAATTCCAAACATATCAGTAATACAGTCAAATGTGTTATCCACAATGTCAACTGATACATGAAAAATCACTTTGAAATTCTTTTCAACTCAAAATCTCACATAGCACAGTTTCACAAAGTCTGTACAAAGATTTTAGCATAGTCGAATCCATTATGAGTGTATTCGACTGGACTAGAACTTTGTCACAACAAATATAAGTTCATAAAGGTGCTTGTGATCTTTTCCTTTTAGAAATGCGCAGTAATCAAAAACATTTATCTCACATTTCAAAACAAGCATGTTCCACAATAATATCACATAACCAAACATAGGAACATACATTGTAATTCAACAAAAGATGTTCAACAGATATGTCAAACAGTTCAGAACAAGAACATGTAATACTGGAACATATGTGTTGTTATTAAGCATTGTGTAGTCATCATCAAAAACCAGTTTGATATAGAGTTTGTGTTGTCAATAATCTCAACATGGGGGGCCTGGTGTACTGGGGACTACCGGACAGATAGGACGGTCGGTACCCTAAAATGAAGACGACCTAACGGTCAGGAGCGGATAACCCATAAAGCCAAGGTAAGGTAAATTTAATCAGAATAAATATGGTTTAAAGCTATTAGGCCGTTATTGGGCCCTAATTAGGACCACACAATACTAAGCCCATAACTGTCAAGCCCATAACCAACACTATAAATATAAGTCAAAGGCACAAGGTAAGTAGGTTCATTTATTACGCATTTAATACTGAGTTCTGATTACCGAACGGACTTGAGAACTAACTTAAGCATCGAAGTGCCTTTAGCAGGTACCTTCCCAGATGGACTTTGGCCGAATCGGACGAACGAGTTAAAAACAAGTGAGGAGAAGACGGTCGGCAGAGGAGTAAAATTGTGAGGGATTTGTGTAGCTTGACCTTAATAAAAATTAAAGATGAGACTTGTAATTAGGATTGACTTAAAAAGTATTTTATAAAATTATTTATTTTATAATATTTTATAAAGTAAATTATTTTAATATTTAGTAATTAATTTCATGGTAACTTTTAACTTATCGCCTAATTTGTAAATTAATTTTATTATATTTTATTTTTTAAATTGGTTTCCGAAAAAATTAAGTAATTAATCATTAATTATTTAAATAATTTCAATAATACTCTTTTAATAATTTTTTATATTATCTCTAACTTTATAAAATAATTACTTTATAATCATCATTTAATTTGAATTTATTCTATTTTTATTAAATTAAATAAAAATATTTTAATAATTTATTACATTCTTTTATTATTTTAATTTTTTATTACAATATTATTTTTTTTTTCATTCTCGATCTAAATAATCTATTTCTAAAGTTTTTTTTTTCCTTTTACTCCCTTCCTCCATTGAAAAATAAAACAATAATCGTATCACATATGTGGAAATGAAATTTTTCCATATAATATTGTTCATAACAATAATACTTTTAGAGCCATCAAAATGGGTCACAACCCGCGGGTCAACCCGGCCCGTCACGGGTTCGGGCTGGGTTGGGTTTGAAAAATACAACCCACTTATATGCGGGTCAGATTTCAACCCGGCTCATTTAGATCCGGCTCATGCGGGTTGAACCCGTGGTGAGGCGGGTTGGCCCACCAATCCACCTACCTAATTTTATTTTTAAATTTATTATTTTATTTATAAAACCTAAAAAATAAAATACTTTCTTCACTCACTGTGTATACCAAAAAAGTAACATCTGCTCTCACAAATCACTCTCTTTGTACTTCTCTCTCATTTGACAGTGCTCACACCCTCACTTCACTAAAATTCTTCAAGGAGCAGGTAAAACACCCTTCCTTTTTTCTTCTCTTTTCTCCACATTTTTGTTTTCTCACTTCTCTTTCTTTTTTTTTTCAAAAACCCTATAATGACAAAAATAGGGGTTTGTGAATTTGTTTTTTATTTTGGGAGATTTGAAGACATGAAATGATTTTTTCATGTTCAGACATGCTTGTATCACATTTTGTTCATTTTAAACAATTTGAGTATACATTATTTGAACAACCTCTTTTTGATATCTTTGAATTTGGAAAATTATGTTACAGATTAAACTACTAATTTTTTGTTGATATTGTTGAGTACTAATTCTCTTTTTTTTTACTAATATTTTTTTTATTGATTGTCGGAACAATATTTTTATAGTGTACTTTTTATTATTATTTTGAATTGTCTTTAACATAATTTTTGGGAGTGAAATTTGTTTAAATTTAAATTACAGAAAGTTTGTATTTTTTTTTATTTTAAAAAAAATGTAATTAAGGAAGCTAGTGAGCCAATCCGTTTACCAACCAACCCGTGATGGGTCGGATCGGATTCAAGTTTTTCTGACTCGTTAATAAATGAATCGGATTGGATTGGCTCACTAAATGACTAACCTGTGGTGGACCGGGCCGAGTCGAGCCGAGTTACCTGTTTTGACAGCTCTAGATACTTTAACTGTTTAGTGTGAAAGTTAGAAAATCTTCTTATCATTACGCCCTTCGAGGTGTGTCAGGTTTCTCTGCTACACGTCTTTCTTCGCTGCATGCCCTCAAGATGGGTCACATTGCCCTGCGATGCGTCATTTTCTGATCCAATCTCTTCAGAACATAAAAACCAGTACATTTATTGTAGATAATTGAATATATAAACTATTCATTTTATTTTAAGAGGTGTAAATTACATCATAGTAAACTAGCCAATTATTTTACAGTCCAAGCAAAATTTAGGATGTGTTTGGATATGTATTAACCGAATTCTTTGCAAGGGTTAAACGGGTTATTTGGTACAATCTAACTGGTTATATCATAGGTTATTTACTAAATTAACTTTGATCTATTTATTATCGAGTGCAATTAAATTTAGAGTATATTATGAGTTAATGGATTAAATATATTATACAGTGAGTTACTTAATTATAATTATCTTTATTAAAAAACAACAAATTTTCTTTTAATTCAAATCTAAATAAAAAATATCTTAAATAATATTTATGATTAATTAAACATAATATTTTATTTATGTAAAGACATTATAAAATCTATTCAACTAAATTTATAATCTAAATTTGTTTTTCATAAAAATAGTTATTAAAATATAGATTTTGTGGATTTTTCATGTTTTTTCAATTATTTTATAAAAAATAATTTCATATTCAATATTTTGTAGATGATTATCTAAATAAAAAATACTTATTAGAAAATTTAGATGGATTGGTGAGTCAATTTTTCTCACAATGAATTCAATCCGAGTGAGTTGGATTCTTAGTAAGTCAGACTGAAAATTAATCTATTAAATTTTTTTTTCAATCCAACCCAATTCGAATATATGATTATCTGAATTGGTTCACATATTCTAATCCATTTTGACAACATTAATCATAATGGATATGAATTTGTAGAATTAATTTTGAATGAGAATAATTTAAAATATGAAAGTAACTTTTATATTAAATGTTATTTGGAAATTTGTTTTCAAAATTGATTTTAAATATATAATTATTAAAATGCACATTATATTTATGTATCATTTTCATAGAGATATTATTATTTTCACTTTCATATAAATATATATATATATATATATATATATATATATATATATATATATATATATATATAAATTAATGGGTTTTTAAATAATTGAATACAAGCCATCCCTTATGACTAAAATTAGTGTTAAGGAGTTTTCCATTTTTCACTTGCTATGATAAAATTCTCGTTTGCTCTATAATTCTGAAGTACCTTTTTTATTTCTATACTCATGATTCTAAACATGAACTTTTTTCCCTAACAAGTATATACTTTAGATAACAAATCAATAAAATAAATTTGCTTTGATAGTATGAATAAATTAATTAAATAATAACAACTTTTAATAATTAAAATTTGAATATTTAATGTTTTTCTACTTAAAAATAAAAAAAATCATAATTAATGTTGATAATAACTTTAATTTTTCTAAAATTTTTCAATAATGTGAAAAAACTATATTAAAAGAACTAAAACAAAAATATAGGCTTCACTCGATAAATATGGTCCTTTAACATTTTTTTAGCTTCATAAATACACCTAGAGGGTGACTACTGTATAGTATGATATCCGGACGAACGGTTACGAAGAATAGCCCTCGGTTATGTATAACATCACATCTATATTAGGCCATAATTGAGTCAATGCTTATTATTGGGCTAGTAGTCCACCAGAATCAAAGATATCTTATTAAAGATATTGAGGACAAAATAATCAAGGATATCTGATTAAAGATATTAAAGTTGTTTATGAGCAACCAGGTAAATCTATTCCAGGTAATTCTGTTTATATTTTATTGGGCTTATGATAACTGATAAATACAGGGCCAAAGCTAAAAGCTAGGTATGTTCCACTTACGTTCCATTCACGTTTGTTAAGACTCTGGCAATTGTATCGAACCGTATCATGTAACAATAAGTGGTAAGACCAAGTATTGTTTCCCTAGAGACTTATAAGCCTAGACTTTCATGTGATTTCTTGATTATTTAAGACTTGAATAACGAAAATTGGTGTTTTAGAATGAAAAAACGAAAATTAAATATGCACATGCAAAGGTTGATCAATTGACCAAAAGATATAACACAGTTGAATGATATGGATGAATTGTGTTGTTGGGGTTTCCGACTTATCCTAATCCACTCTCATATACTTACGAATTCTACTTAATTCTACTTTTTCATTAATGTTAATGCCACTTTCTAATTTACCCTAATCCCAATGTCTTGATGAAAAGAGCCTACTCCTAATTACAAGTTTACAATGTCTCTTCTCCCTAGCAATTGTTCATGCATTACATTCGCACAGAAGCTTAAAGGCAATCCGTCCTCCTATCGCTATGTCTAGGTAATATTGCTCCTGAGAGTATTCCCTCATGTTTAGATCTACCCACACGTGTCCATATAGATAAAATCAACGATCACGCTATTGAATAATGTCTTAAACAAAGCATGCAAAGATAATGGAGGAAAAACTCTAACAATTAATAAAAGAAAGCATATGAATAAAGCAACAATTCAATATATGAGAGTTTGAATAGGATTACATCGTTTCCCCAACAACAACGGAGGTTTAGTTCACCATAGACATGGTGAAACTAGATGAAAACAATGTAAAGATAAATCCTAGAACTTGAAGATTGGAGCTTCTGCATCCAAAATCCGCCTCCAAGGGGTGAAGAAGGTGTTTCTGCGTCTCCTTGTGCCAAAAGATGACCTCTCTAGGTCGTACAAATCTATTTATAACTCATAAAAATCAGTAGAAACTGGCCCAGACCCAAAAGACTAGCGCTTAGCGGTGGGTACAGTACTCTAGATGGACGCTCAGTGTTGATGCCTATGCGTTTGACAGTGTCTTCACTGAAGAGGCCAGCGCTCAACGTTGGGTCACCGCTCAGCGGTGGGTACGATACTCAGATTCTCCCCTCAGCGTTGGCACTTGAGCATTTGATAGTGATCCATTTAGCAAAGATGGCGCTCAGCGCTGTCCTAGCGTTCAACGAGGACTGCGTTTCTTCATTTATGCACGTTTCCATCTTTTCTTGAGTCAAACTTCTTCCTACTTCAGCTTCCTTCATTCAATTCATGTTAAAACCTGCCAAAACAAGGAAAACCAAGCATAATACCACTAAAACCACCTTTGACTCTCTTATTCTCTAACTTAAGCAAAAGTATGATTTCAAGCTAATTTCTAAGTCATATAGGGTGTGTTTAGTGTCAAATTTAAGTATAAAAATAATGGTTTTTGAACCGTTATCAACGTTCCATCTACACCATACTAATACCTAGAAACATTCAATTAAGAACCGATGTTGTTCTATCACACGCCTAACTAGAACGTCGACTGCCTTTTGTCGATGAAGGAGAACGAACGACCCAAGTTAAAGGAGAATGAGCGGTCCAGATTGTAGAAAAGCGAGCGAGGCAAATGACTACAACTCACGTGTGCGCCAGGTCAGTCTCTCAGTCCCACAAAATTTATACCGAAACAAATACTAACTCATGTATGAACATAGGAGACATTCTTCTTTAGAACATCAAACACCTTATATGCTAACTCTTGTTTTCCATATGCAACATGAGTTGGATCCCTAACATTCAAATCTTCCACAAATTAAATTTATAAAAATTAAAGAAACCAAAACCAAGAGAAGAAGCTAAAGGAGAAAGAATTACAACTAAAACAATATAAAACTGAAAGCAAAACCACATATAATGAAGAAAATTTCACTTTAAAGAATATTAGCACAACCAATAATGAGGGGTTAAAAAAATAAATATGAGAAAACAATCCTCAAATTGATTTTGGTTGACAGAAAAGCTAGAATGAATGACTTCTCTCTGGACCCGAATATGTTATCTTCAAATTGATTTTAGAAAACAATCGAACAATCTAGTAACATTATTTTGATGATCTCATATGCATCAAAATCGATTATGAATGTCTTCGACATGAAACCAAACATGCACTTGCATAGTCTAATTGTATTAATTATATTAGTATTTAACGAAACAAAATGTTTTTTTTTTTTCACAGAAGTATAATTTGTTTTAAAATTTATTTAAGATTAACTTTTAAAAAAACTTGAAGATATGAATGAGACAAGGGGAAGAAGGAGAGTCAGACGTTCCTCTAGGGATTTGTTTCCTTCCCCTAACAGATTACTTTCACCTTCGCCAGTTAGAAGATCAGAGGAGATGGCTAAACAACCTCCTCCAAGACACACTCTTGCAGAACAATCTAATGTTGTTGGCCCTTTCCACTTCAATAGCATAGCCATGCCTGTGGACCAAAATACTAGCATGGTGATGAATCCAGCTCTTATACACCTGGTGAAAAGTAACCAGTTTCATGGCTTGTCAAATGCAAACTCATGATCATTTGACAACGTTTGGTGAAATATGAAACAGTGAAGATGACAGGTGTTTTATATGAAAGAATAAAACTTAGCCTGTTCCCGTTCTCACTGGGAAGCAATGCTAAGACTTGGCTTAATTCTTTTCCTGAAGGGACGTTCAGAAATTGGGAGACTGTGGCTACAAAGTTTGTCACCAAATATTTTCCGCAGTCTAAAGTTACTCAAGGAAAACTGAAGATCTCATCATTTAAGCAAGGCATGGAAGAGACTCTCGGTCAAGCATGGGAAAGATTTAAAGGCTTGCTGAGGAAGACGTCAATCCATGGTTTTGACAAAACTACTTTAGTTCTTGCATACCTTGGAGGTTTGAACACTCAGTCTAAGATGATGTTGGATGCCTCAGCTAGAGGTGATATCAAATAGAAGACTGAAGATGAAGCCTATGATTTGATAGAGAGTATGGTAGCTGATAACGGTTGAAAAACCGTTATTTTCATATGCTAATTTGGACTAAATTACGTCCTTTATTGCTTAGAATGAGCTTGAAATCTAACAAAACTCAATCAATGAGTCAGTCGAGAGTCAAAAGCTGTTTTTGGCGATTTTATGCTTGTTTTACATTGTTTTGCAGCAAAATTTGGAATAAAGATGAAGGTCATAGACTCAAGAAAAGTGAGAAAATCAAAGAAAAGAAGAGTCTAGGCACCGCCCGGCGGTAGACCCCTGGCGCCGGGTGGTCAAACGGGAGGAGAAGACACTAGTATTGGGCGCCGGGCGGTAGACCCCTGCTGCCGGGCGGTTTTGCGGCACGAGGGAAACCGCTGGGCGGTAGACCCCTACCGTTGGGCGGTGGTGCGATTCAAGGTCCACCGCTGGGCGGCAAAGTGTGACGCGGGGCGGTGGTCAGCTGGGCTTGGGCCTATTTTTCTGCTGTGCTTCTCACTTATAAATAGCCCTGTTACGAATTCCACCTCATTCTTTTGATAGAGGTGGCTGGCCAGACCTACTTTGCACTCTTTGGAGAGGATCTCTTGGATGCTTAGGCTCATTTTCGTCTTTTCTAGGGTTTGCTTTCCATATCTTCCATTATTTTCATCTTGGTTCACCATGACTATGGTGAACTAAACCCTTTTTGTTGTTGGGGAAACAATGTAATCTTTTGATACTCTCGTTTATTGAAACTCTTGTTTGAATTATATGTTTTTCATATGCGTTTATTATCAATTGTTGGATTCTCATACTGTGCTTAATGCCTTTATCGTTTAACTCATTCGGTAATTGATCTTTGACTTTATTGATACGGGGACTTACAGTAATGGCACGAACTAGTGAGATTTTCCTTGGTTAAGCAATACCACCTAGGGATAGGGGAGTAGGACGACCAATTGTATTTGCTTCTGTTTGTAATGCATTGCTAGTTGCTAGGGGAGGCTAGGGATAGCAAGCCGGTAATTAGTAATAGGCTCTTTTCGCCGAGGGATCAGGTTAAGGGGAGGCCAAGAAAGTTTGCATGCAATTAGATAATAACACCGTTTAAACAAGAGGAGTAAATAAAAGAGAGAGGACTAGATGAAATTGTAAACCCCCATCAACTCCATTGAAATCTTGTCAATTGAATCACACATTGCATATTTATTTTCTGTCATTGCATCCACCACAATTATTGAATTTTTCTCCGCAAGTCTTACGATTTTGATTCACGCGAACGATAAGGCCTTTCGAGTCTCATGGGAAGAACGATAATGGGTTTTACCATTTTTATTACTTGATACGATTTGGTACACTTGCCAATCCGCTAACAAGTTTTTGGCGCCGCTGCCGGGGACTCGAGGTTTGACTTATTTAGTAGTGTGAATTGACTAAGTTTGACTTGTTTGTAATTATTTGTTTATATTTTTCTTTTGTTTGGTTTATTTTATTTTTCTGTAAAAGTGCTTTTAGGGGTATTTTCTCTTGTGTATGCAGGAAGGAGTACACACTAGGAGCAGAAAAGATCAGCAACCTCTTCTTGAGGGGCTACCAGACAGGAGAGGGATGAGAGTTAATCATTCTGAACGTGAAAACTTTCCTTCTCCTGAACGACTTTTGCAACATTTTACACAGAACTTAGAGGAGATGGCGGAACAACCTCCTCCTCCGAGACGTACACTGGGGTCTCAGCCAACACTTTGGGTCCCTTGAATTTCAACACCATTGTCATTCCTGCGGACAATGCAATGAATTTGGTGATGAGCCCTGCACTTATTCAGTTGGTCCAAAGTAACCAGTTCCACAGATTATCAAGTGAGACTCCCTACAAGCATTTAACCATCTTTGGCGAAATTTGCAATATTGTTAAGATGGCTGGAGTCTTAGATGAAAGGATCAGACTTAGCCTATTCCCATTCTCTTTGGGAGGAAACGCCAAGGATTGGTTGCACTCATTTGCTGAGGGACGTTCAGAAACTGGGATGCGTTGGCCAAACAGTTTGTCACCAGATTTTTTCCACAAACCAAGATTCAGCAAGTAAGTAATTTGACTGAGTCTCTTAGGACCTTAAGTAACATATTTGATGACTTCCTCAAAAAATATGAGCAGTAGTTGAATAACACTCGGGCCAGTTTTAAATCACTGGAGTCACAGATTGGAGAGCTGGCAACAAGAATAGAAATTATTGAGAAAAACCAGTTCAGGGCCAATACTGAGGTGAATCCTAAGAGAGAATGCATAGTCATTACAAGCCAGGATGGTTGGGAAGCAGACTGTGAACCATTCCATGTGGCAGATAGTGAAGAAGAAGAAATACTGATGACTGAATTCTTTGAACCAGTGAGTAGTGAAGATGAAGAAGGTGAAGGGTATAATGAAGAAGATGGTGGAGAAAAGGAGGAAATAGGGACTACAAGCAATCATAATGGGGGATTTAGAGGAATTTTCAACCGAATGACTGTGGTGTCTTTAGGAAATCAACAGCTTCCTCCCTATTCTGAAAGAATTAAAATCAACTTTGAGGATAAAGTTGAGCTGATTGAGGAAGAGGAGGATCATGTTTTTCAACCACAGAAAAGTAATTATCCTCCCAAGGTTAAAGATCCCGGATCCTTAACATTGTCATGTACTCTGAATGATTTACATGTGGAAGCCATGATAGACTTGGGATCTAGTATCAATTTAATACCCACGAAACTTTTGAAGGAAATTAGTGGGCGTGTGTTGAAACCATCTGACTTGACTATAGCAATGACAGACGGTTCTACGAAAGTGCCAGTGGGAATGGTAGAAGATGTTGTTGTACGAGCAGATCGGCTTGAGTTCTTAGGAGATTTCATTGTTATGGATGTAAAAACTGAGGAAGAGTACCCTGTGATTTTGGGGCGACCCTTTATGGCAACATCAAAGATTCTTATTAATGTTCATGAAGGAAGGATAATGATGAGGGATTTGAATTATCTATTTCTCTATACTGGCCGTGAAGGGGATGAGATCAAAACAGTGAAAAGAGACAGAGTTGAGAAGCCAGAGATGATCGAAGAACAAGAAGGGAGCATAGCATGTACTGATTATTCTGACAACTGTTACGTTTTGCAGGTACCTAAAGATAAAGGGAGAAGAACCATTCACCAAAAATCAAAAGAAGATCCACTCCACCCAGGGAGCAAAGTGAGGTTTAAGAAAAAAGAATGGTTAGTAAAGGAGCTGAAAGAAAAAGGAATGGTGGAGAGTAGAAGACTATCATCCTCTGCTATTCGCCAAGTAGAAAGACAAAAGCTGAGAAGGTGGGATGATGAAGATTCTAGTGTGAGGAAGAAGAGTTAATTGCTGAGAAGAACTTTTTGTACTTTAAGACAATTTTTATTTTTGTTTTTTTAATTTTTCTTTTGAACTTGTAAAATTTGGAACAATTTTTGGGTAGCATCTACTGAGGGATGCTAAAATTTTGGTATCTACTGAAGGATACCCAGAAGGTACACCTACCGAAGGGTGTTGGACGATTAGCATTTACTGACAGATGCTAAACAGGTTTGAGTCAGGCTTGCAACGTTAAACAAGCGCTACTAGGAGGCAACCTAGGATTTCTTCATTCACTTTTGTTTTTGAATTTTATTTTTCAATGTGTATGCTTGACTTGAACACTTTTTCTGAAGATGTTTGACTGACTACTTTGCATGATGAGTCTATTTGATGATGATCTGATGTGAATGATTATTGAGTTGTGTGCATGCTAACAACCTGTGAAACAAATGTGTGCTGAAGTATGATTGTGGTCATGATGCTAAGCAGGATGTATGAATGACTGTGCGTGAGAAAGCATGTTGTGTGAGGAATTGAGCCCCAGAGTATTTATTGTTGTATGTATTGTTCATATTGAAGCATAGATTTTATTGCCTTAATCTTGATGATTGATTGATTTTTTTATGTGAATGTCAAATGATCAAGGCCATGTTTGAAAACCCTTTTCTAGCCAAATTTCCACCCAAAAAGCTTTAAAGATTATATCCTTTTTGAACCTTAGCCTGAAACAGGATGAAACCCTTTGATTTGAAATTATTTATCTTGAGTTGGGTTGAGAATAATTGTATGGAATGAAAAGGTTCAAGTTTGGGGTTGCATGGGAAAATTGGAAAGGCAAAAGAAAAGCATTGAGCTCAAGTGTTGAAAAGTGAAATACATGAATAGAGAAAAAGTAAAGAAAAGAATAAAAGCGTGAAGATGAGCTCAATGAAAAAGAAAAAGAGAAGAAGCTGGGAATGAGTGAAATTGGTGACAAAGAGAGAGTTTAAACTTGAACCTTTTCATTAATGAAATAGTTCTTTTGACTCAAGAATTTTGTGATCCAGAAAAACCAATTTTTCTTGATAGCCCGACCTCATTACAAGCCTTGGAAAATTCCTTTTGATGGTATTTGCATGGAAAGATGTTGATTGTTTAACATGAATGGCAATTTTATTTCATGTGACTTGTGAACAATAAAGAGTCTAAACACTTGAGTAATTGAGTGAAACACTTGCTTGGTGAGAACTTCTGAAGTTCATGATTGCATTCTTTGTTTAGTGGACTGGTCATTCATACTATGTAGCATCTGTTGAGGAACGCATGAGCTAAATTAAATTGAGAACAAGCATGCATCTTGATTTGAGTTCACTGATTATCTGAAATTGAGTAAGCTTTGTCATGTACTTTGGAAATGTTGAATCATTGGATGAAAGGGTAGAAAGTCAAGCTCTGTTTTGTTTTATGGTTTTGTTTTGTTTTGCTTGAGGATAAGCAAATTTCTAAGTTTGGGGTTGTGATAACGGTTGAAAAACCGTTATTTTCATATGCTAATTTGGACTAAATTACACCCTTTATTGCTTAGAATGAGCTTGAATTCTAATAAAACTCAATAAATGAGTCAGTCGAGAGTCAAAAGTTGTTTTAGCGATTTTATGCTTGTTTTGCAGCAAAATTGACAGAAATGAGGATTAGGAATAAAGATGAAGGTCATAGACTCAAGAAAAGTGAGAAAATCAAAGGAAAGAAGAGTCTAGGCACCGCCCGACGGTAGACCCCTGGCACCGGGCGGTCAAACGGGAAGAGAAGACACCAGTATTGGGCGCCGGGTGGCAAACCCTTGCCGACGGGCGGTTTTGCGGCACGAGGGAAACCGCCGGGCGATAGACCCCTACCGCCGGGCGGTGGTGCGATAAAAGGTCCACCGCCGGGCGGCAAAGTGTGATGCCGGGCGGTGGTCAGCTAGGCTTGGGCCTTTTTTTCTGCTGCGCTTCTCACCTATAAATAGCCCTGTTACGAGTTCCAACTCATTCGTTTGACAGAAGAGGGCAGTCAGACCTACTTTGCACTCTTTGGAGAGGATCTCTTGGATACTTAGGCTCCTTCTCGTCTTTTCTAGGGTGTTCTTTCCATATCTTCCATTATTTTCATCTTGGTTCACCATGACTATGGTGAACTAAACCCTATTTGTTGTTGGGGGAACAATGTAATCTTTTGATACTCTCATTTATTGAAACTCTTGTTTGAATTATATGTTTTTCATATGCGTTTATTATCAATTCTTGGATTCTCAAACAGTGCTTAATGGCACGAACTGGTGAGATTTTCCTTGGTTAAGCAATACCAGCTAGGGATAGGGGAGTAGGACGACCAATTGTATTTGCTTCTGTTTGTAATGCGTTGCTAGTTGCTAGGGGAGGCTAGGGATAACAAGCCAGTAATTAGTAATAGGCTCTTTTCGCCGAGGGATTGGGTTAAGGGGAGGCCAAGAAAGTTTGCATGCAATTAAATAATAATGCCTTTTAAACAAGAGGAGTAAATAAAAGAGAGAGGACTAGATGAAATTTTAAACCCCCAACAACTCCATTCATCCATTGCCTAAATCTTGTCAATTGAATCACACATTGCATATTTATTTTCTGTCATTGCATCCACCACAATTATTGAATTTTTCTCCGCAAGTCTTACGATTTTGATTCACGCGAACGATAAGGCCTTTCGAGTCTCATGGGAAGAACGATAATGGGTTTTAATATTTTTATTACTTGATACGATTTAGTACACTTGTCAATTCGCTAACAGCTGTTAATGAGCAAGAAATGTTCAGTGAAAGGGGTGCACCTGCACAAAAGAAAGGAGTTGCAAATGATGCCATAGTAGCTCAGAACCATCTTCTGAATCAAAAGCTTGATTACTTGACAAAGATCCTTTCACAACTTCCTATGCATAGTGTCTCCCAAACACAACAGTTGTGTGATTTCTTTTGTGGTGACCATATCAATGGTCAATGTGCTTTGCTTGAAGGGATGCAGCGGGAAGCCAATTACACGGGGAATAAGTTCCAATATACTTATCAAAGCAATTCCAAACAAGGTTGGAAGAATCATCCTAGTATTGGACAACAACAGAATAACCCATCAGGGCAAACAAGAGGCTTCAAGTCGCAACAACCTTCACCATTGTGGCAGCAGGTTACTCATTTGACAGAGGTTACTAGAGACCTAAATGAGAAATTTGACAAAATCCTAAAAGTTTATGAGTCTCAACATGCAAGTAACCAAGCCAACTTCAAATCTCTGGAAATGCAATTTGGTCAATGACAAAGAGAATTGAGGCCACAAAAAAGAATCAACTCAGGGTTAATATTGATGTTAACCCTAAAGAAGAATGTCATGTGGTGGTAACAAGGGGGAAAAGAAAAGTAGAAAAGGAAGTTATTGAAATAAGTAGTGATGAAGAAGATGAAGAGATGAGTGAGAATGATGAGATTCAGATTGGTGAAGAAGAGAAAGAAGAGGAGAGGTTTGAAGAAATTGAGAAAAGAAGAGATGGTCACAATGGACAGATGAGAGAAATATTTAATCAGGTGACTATTGTTCCTGATTATTCTAAGAAAATTAATTATTACCTTGGAGAGGTAATAGACTTAGATACAGATGAAGAAGAACAGGAAGTGTTTGTGCAGCTAAGAAAGAAACATCATCCACCTAAAATGAAGGATCCAAGAGTATTGACTCTTCCTTGTGTGATAAATGATGTGGATGTAGGAAAAGCTATGATCGACTTCGGATTTAGCATAAATTTGATGCCCTTGAGTTATGTGAAGAAAATAAAAGGGCTAGTATTAAAACCAACTAACATTACTTTGACAGTTGTAGATGGTTCAAGTAAAGCGACAGCTGGTAGGGTGGAGGATGCAATTGTTTATATCGAGCAATTGGAATTCTTGGTTGATTTTGTAATTGGGGATATGACATATGAGGGAGGCATTCCATTACTTTTGGGAAGACCTTTTATTGCAACCTCAAAAATGCTTTTAGTCTCCATACCGGGAGGATCATATTAAGAGATCAAGAACAAGCATTGTGGTATGAAGGTTATGGAGATGAGAATGATAGAACATAGAAGAAAGTTAGATACAAAAAGACCAGGGGAGAACCTGTATCATCGGATGAAAGCACATCAGGTACCAATTCTAACAGTTGTAATATTTTGCAGGTACCTGAAGAGGAGGTTGACAAAGTTGGAACACTTCACTCAAATTATACACCACTTGCACGAGGCTCGCAAGCAAGACTCAAGGATAGAAAGTGGAGTGTCAATAGGATCAAGGAAGATGGAAAAATTGAAAATAGAAAATCATACACTAAAGCCATCAGGAAAGTGGACAAAAGGGAACTGCTGAGTTGGGTAGATGAAGACCTCAACCGGGAAGGAGAAACATGAAGATATTTAAATTTATCCCACACATTGTAGAACAATTTGTAGTTTTAGGGTTATTTGATATTGGACACGTAATTTATTGGATTCTGAACAATTTTTTTTTTTGTAGCATCTACTGAGGGATGCTAAATTTTTAATGTATCTAATGAATGATAAGGCACACCCACTAAGGGGTGTTGGGAAGAAAGGCACTTACTGATGGGTGCTACACAGGTTTAGGTCAGGCTCGTGACGTTAAACAAGCGCTGTTGGGAGGCAACCCAGGTTTTATTTTTCTTTTTCCTTTGTACTTTTGATTTTTAGATTAGGAATTTTATTTTGTGTGTCTATGGCTTGGCTTGTACACATATTTGGATAATGGTTTGATTTTATTGCAGGATGAGTCATTCAAATGATGATTGGATGTGGTTGATGATTGAAAGTGTATATGTTGATATCCAGGCGAATGGTTCATTAACTGTGTGGACAAATGTGTAGTGATTTATGATTGTGATTGTGTTGCTAAGCTGGATAAATGAATGATGTGTGAGAAAGCATGTTGTGTGAGGTCTTGAGCTCGAGACTTTTCACTGATATGTGTACTGTTCACAGGGAATCATGAATTATATTGCCTTAGTCTTGATAATGAATTGATTTTTATGCTTATGTTATATGATCAAGGCCATGTTTGGAAACTCTTATTTAGCCAAATTTTACCCAAAAAGTTTAAAATTTTATACCCTTTTTGAACCTTGGCCTTAAACAGGATGAGAACCCTTGATTTGAAATTATTTATCTTGAGTTGGGTTGAGAATAATCATATGTGATGAAAAGGTTCAAGTTTAGGGTTGTATGGGGAAAATTTAAAGGCAAAAGAAAAGCATTGAGCTCAAGTATTGAAAAGAAAAATGCATGAGCAAAGAAAAAAAAACATGAAAGATGAGCTCAATGTAAAATTAATGAAAAGGGAAGAAGTTGGGAATGAGTGAAATTGGTGACAAAGAGAGAGTTTAAACTTGAACCTTTTCAAGGAAGAAATAGTTCGCTTAACTCAAGGATTTTGCGATCCAGAAAAACCAATTTTTCTTGATAGCCCAGCCTCATTACAAGCCTTGAAAAAGCCCTTGTGATGACATTTGCATGAAAGGATTTTGGTTGTTTTAGATGAATGGCAATATTGTTCTATGTTACATGTGAATCGTAGAGAGTGGAGTGATTCCTTAAACACTTGAGTAATTGAGTGAAACACTTGCTCGGTGAGAATTGTTGAAATCCATGTTTACCTCTATGCTTAGTGGATTATTCATTCAGGAATAAAACATCTGTTGGGAAATATTTAAGTATGTGAACTAGATTGGATTGAAAACATGCATGCATTTTGGTAGGATTCCACTGAAAATCTGAATTGAAAAATAACACGTTGTGAAGAAAAAGATTTTGAAAAGTGTAAAACTATTTGATGAAAAAGTGGAACGCTAAGTTTTTTTTTGTTTGCTTGAGGACAAGCAAAGTTTTAAGTTTGGGGTTGTGATAACGGTCTAAAAACCGTTATTTTCATTGATAAATTTGATATCAAAACACACCCTTTTGGCTTAGAATAAGCTTAGAATCAAGTAAAACGCTTAAGTTGTGTCACATGAGAGTCAAAAGTTGTTTTTAGAGATATTACGCTTGTTTTGCATTTTTTTTTTAGGGTTTTGATGAATATTGAGGATGGAAGTGAAGTAGGAAGGTCATAGACTCAAGAAAGGAAGAAGAAAAAGGAAGAAAAGAAGAGTTTACAGACCGCTCAGCGCCAAATTCCAGCACTGAGCACCCAAAGCGAGGGGAAGTCTTTGCCTGGCGCCCAGGCAGTCACGCTGAGTGCCTAGAGCGATTAAGGGCAAACCGCTCAGCGGTGGCGCGGCTTTAAGGCAAACCGTTGAGTGGTGTATTTAGCCGCTCAACGGTGATCTGCTTTTATGGGCTTGGATTTTGATAGATTATATTATCTTTTTGGCCTATATATACCCCAATGTGACTTGAAAACGGATTCTTTGGCAGAGGAGGACGTCCAGAGCTACTTTACAAGCTTGGGAGAAGATTTCTTGGATGCTTAGGCTCCTTTTTATCCAATCTAGGGTTTGTTTTTCCATTCTTTCATTATATTTCATCTAGTTTCACCATGACAATGGTAAACTAAACCCTTTATTGTTGGGGAGCAATGTAATCTTTTGAAACTCTCATTTATCCAAATTCTTATTTATTTCGTATGCTTGTCATATACTTGGTTTATCAATTGTTGGGTTCCTTACTTTTGCTTAATGCTTTTATCGTTTAACTCATTCGGTAAACGTTGTTTGTCTTTATTGATATAGGGACGTACAGTAATGTCATGAACTGGGGGGAATTCCTTGATTATGCTAATACCGCCTAGGGATAGGGGTAGGACGATCAATTGTATTTTACTTCCGTTCGCTTTGCATTATTATTTACTAGGGGAGGCTAGGGATAGCAAGCCGATAATTAATAATAGGCTCTTTTCACCAAGGGATTGGGTTAAGGGTAGATCAAGAAAGTTTGCATGGCAATTGGATAAACAAGTGAATTAAATAAGAAGAGTAGATTTATGAGAATGGATAAGATGAAATTGTAAACCCCAACAACTCCATCCATTCATAGTTTTTCCTCAACCATTGATTCGCTGCATTTGCATGTTTAATTTTGTTTTGCATTTAAACATCAAAACTTTATTCTTTTCTCAAGTCTTACGAAATTAGGTTACACAAAAGATAAGGCCTAAGAGTCCTTTGGGAAGAATGATATTGGGTTTACCAATTATTTTACTTGATACGATCTGGTACATTTGCTAGGGTCTTAACAATTGTTTGAATTGAGTGCTTAATTGTTTGATTGATTGAATCTGGATGAAAAGAGTTTTATGAGTCCCATTTGACTCCAACATTAATTCAATCGACTATGTCATTTGATTATTTGAAATGCTCTATTTTTTTGAACGTTAAAGATTAACTTAGGGTTTAAGCAAAATCCTTGGCGCGTCATTCATCTATAAATGAATGACATAGTCTGAGACATTCACATACAAACGTGATAAACAAACCCTTATTCTGATTATGGTGAAGTTCATCCAGACCAGGAAAATGTCCAATGTCCTCAAGAAGAGAGGCCGACCCCTCTGGATGGATCAACGATGATAAAACCAGAGAAAGATTTCTTATCATGGGTTCACTCACTGAAGTTGTCAAACATCACATGACTGAGCTGGTTCTGTTTGAACAAGAGAAGTTTACATTTCCTGATGATCTGAAATTTCAAGGTCTCAACAAATTTATTGGAATGAAAGGAGACTGTTATAATGAATTAGTAGAGATCTTCTACTACAATGTCATAGAATTTGATGGAAACATTCACTCTCGGGTAAAAGGTGTAGATATTGTCATTGATGATAATATTTGGTGGAAGTTCACAGGGCTGAAAAATGAAGGTGAGTTGTCTCACAAATTTGATCGTCCAAGGTACAAAAAGATACCAAAGACGGAAATGTTCAAAAGTTTCATGAGATACCAAGGAAGGTATAGAAAGGAAAAAGGGTTCCTATTCAAATGGCTTGATAAGGAAGAGAAAGTAATTACTTTCATCATAGGATATATACTGTTACCTGGAAGATACAACATCATTAAACTCACTCCTATGGATGTTTGCTTGCTATATGCAATTATGTTTAGAATACAAACAAATTGGGTGGCCATTTTAAAAGAACACATCCTGGAAGTAGGAATGAGTGAAGGACATAGACTTCCATATGGGGTATTCATAAGCAAGGTTCTTGAACACCATGGAGTTGACTTTACTAATGAAAAGAAACAAATATGTGGAAGAGAAAATCTGATCGGAAAAGCCACTCTAACCTGTATTGGAATGAAGAAAACTTCTCAAGGATGGGTTTTCAGTGATGAAAATGTTGTCCAAGATGAAAAGATGCCGCGTGAAAACAATGTCAGTGATGAAGAGTTTGAAACACTGAATTCAGAATTTGAAATTCGGGTGAACAAAAAATTTAAGAGGGCATCTAAAAGGATAAACAACTTCAACAACTCTATAGAAAAACTACATGAAAAGATGGACATTTTATTCAAGCATTATATTGAAGTATCATCATCATCTGAAGAATCTGAGAGGAGGGATATTGACGACATTAGTGAAGAAACCACCGATGAAGACTCATCTGAATCCGAAATAGAGTTGTGTTTTGACCAATTTATGTTTTGTGTCCTTAACTAGGTTATTTCATTTTGAAAAATGGCATATAAAGCCATATTTTTTTTGTGCTTTCTTTGTTTTGTCTTTATTTCCTTGCTGTCCTTGTCAATGTAATATCTTTTCTATCAAGGAAATAAGATTTGTAGTTTGAATCAATCCATTTTCTTAAACTGTTAAATAAAATCAAATACTCTGTTTGATTGATTCGATTGTGCTATGATTGAAGTCAACTGTGCTATAACTATCATGCATTTACATACATTGACCTCTGTTATGATTTGTTTATATTCTTGCTCAACCATTATACTTGATCTGGAAAAGGTTTTTGAAAGGTTTTGCAGGAAGGACAATGCTTTGAACATATACATTTGGGATTCAACAATTTGGAAACGCAATGCATTTGACTGATGATTTAAAGCATTCGACTGCGTCCAAACTAGGTTAACAATTCCGATTTTTGGAATTTTATTCTATCCTTAGTGACTTCTTTAATCATTACTAGTCTGATATTATCATTGTGCTTTGCATGATTTTATATCTAAATTGAGATAATATTGTGAGATTGTTGATATTTGTGTCATTGCATATATATGTGATTCAATTGTGTACCAATGATACAAATCTGTGCTTCAACTGGTGATTGACCTGTGATATTTTGTATTGTGCATATACACTGTTTTTTTTTTCAATTCATGCATAATGACAGGGGAGTATCACCTTTTTTACACATTGTCTCATCACACACACCTATATTTCAGGGGGAGTTTAACTATATCTTTGTGATGAACTTGTGTTTTTGAGAGCATCATTATCATTTTGAAACTGCATATCTGTTTGATGCTTCTCTGTTTTTCAAAAATGCATAAATATCAAAGCATTCCTTTTTTGTTAATGCACAAAGGGGGAGAGTGATGAGTCGATATTTTATTGATTTCACTTAGCTTATTGTACCGAATTTAATCAGGGAATTGTGTTTAATTGTCCGTTACTTTTCCGTTTTTCCTAATTATGCTTAATTTGATCGAAAATTATAATTTTAATTAATTTGAATTTTTTGAGCTAATTATTTGCATTATTATTTTCAGGGAAAATATTGGACAAACATTTTGGAGCATTAGGATGAAGACAAAATAATTCAAGACTCTCTACATAGACACTTTAGAATTAGTGAAAATTTTAATTTAGTAGATTAGGCTTTTTAAACCAAGTTTTGTAATTTTGGGCCAATTTTTGGTAGTGTAGACTAAGCCCAATTGTAGAGGGAGATGATTTGACACCTAGGGTTTCTTTAGATGACCCCGCCCTCTCATTTAGTGACACACGGCCCTAGGGAGCAAGAGTCCAGCCGTCATTTTTATTTTTACGTGTGCTCGAACGTAATTAAAGGGGGGCTGGAATGTTGAGTTTTTGGCTTTTGAACATGTTTACATTTGAGGATTTTGGTTGAATGAAAGGGGCTGGAATGTTCAAAAGCCGCCACTTGTAGGGGAATCACATTTTCTTGCTCTTTATTTTTCTTAATATTTGTGCTTTGCGTTTGGACCATTTTTCTTTGAATGAAAACATGATACGCTGATTTATTTCATATATTGCAAGTGGATGTTACGTCTAGAGTTGGAAGGGTGGTTGTTACGTCAAGTCAACAATTTTTCTTTTTAGGAGAAGCATATTCTGATTTCTTTCTAGTTGACCCATTCGGTTCTATTACAAAGATAGCTAGCATTTCTTTAGCTTTTCTTTTTCTTGGAATGGAAAGTATATTAGGTAAGTTTATGGTGTTGGGAGGTGCCAAGGGAGTTGGCAGCTGAATGAATATTACCTATTTCCTTTATTTCTCTGAGAAAGAAATAGCTAGATACCTAGTTGATTGGATGTGAGTGGCATACGGGTATGATTTTTTTTGTGGAGCTCTTTATTTTATTTTATTTTTTTCTTCCAGAAAGCAAAGCACGGACATTGCAAGCTTATGTGCATCTGAGTTAATATTTTATTGATTTCACTTAGTTTATTGTACCGAATTTAATTAGGGAATTGTGCTTAATTGTCTGATATTTTCCCGTTTTTGCTAATTGCGTTTAATTTGGTCAGAAATTCTAATTTTAATTAATTTGAATTATCTGAGCTAATTTTTTTTTTTTGCATTATTAATTGTAGGGAAAATTTTGGAACGTTTTCTGGGAATGAAAAAAAAAATTGGCCACGGCCAAAAGGTGATTAAACGCTGCAGATGCTATTTTTATTTGGCTTGCAGAATAAAATATAAAAGAAGAGATTAAAAGTCCAGCTGCCACCCACATGTGAGGGACACATTCCATTTTAAATAATGAAAGCATGCTGGCTGAAAAAATAGCTCCACGGTTTGGAAGCACATTACTTTGTTTCAATTAGAAAAGTGGTGTGGTGTCACGACTGATTGGAAGCAAGCTCATGAGCTGAAGTAAAAAAAAATAAAAACAAAGTCCAGCAAGGCATGGTGGGCACGTGAATGAACAAGTGGACTCCACGCTGCAGCAGGTTGAATTAGCAAATGGAGTGAAGTCCAGCAGCTTGGGAATGCCCAACAGAGAAGGCAGCTGTCCAAACAGCAACGGTACAACAATCAGCAGCCCATGAGTCTTCATGGTCTAGAAGCAACATAACAACTGCACTTATTAGCTTGGGAGGTGCACACGGGCTTCATTTTTGAAAAAGAATGGGGCTGCACGTCCAGACATCAAGCGGTGCACATGATGGATAAAAAGCAACAGCTTGAAGAGCAACTTGTGAGGCGCGTCCACATTTCACTCCACATTCCGGGCCTGGTCCAGCAGCTTCACACATTCAGCAATTGAAGAAATCCAGCCCAAGCAGCAGCATCACGTGCCAGCAGCTCCAACGTCCAAGTGCATCATCATTCATCCAGCAACAAGCGTGCACACAACAAACACCTCACGGCCCAATATGTTTCTTTAGCCAGCAATGTTCCAGCAGGTCCAGCAAATTGTGAGATGAGATGTAGCGTCCAAGAGGAGGTGCGTGGAGTAAAGAGCATCCAACAAACTCCATGGTTCAACAAGCAACATGCAACCTAGAGGGATTTTTGGCTGGGACACACTCTCGAAATATTGAAGGCAACTCTTCACGCGTCCATGCTTAGATAAGGATGTGCAGTCTTCATATGGTCAGCACATGATGGAGGTGCACACAGAGTAGCTGATTTCAATTAAATGCAAATAGGCCCATATGTCCAGCATGGCATGGGAAGGAATGAAGATTAAGTAAAACAAAAAGTGGAGGGCCCAGAGAGGAGGTCTGAAGAAGAATAGCACACAACCCTAGGGGGATTTTGGAAAGTAGCCACCATATAAATGGGTGAACACTGTTACATTGGGGGGCTGCCACTGGTTACTTGGTCTCGGAGAGTGATATTTTAATTCCTTGCAGCAGCATACGGGTTGGCAATGAAGGGCTACGGTTGAAGAGAGAATCTGCTCACTGCCTGGGAGGAATGCACAATCAGTGTTTTCTTTTCTTCTCTTAGATAGAAAGAGTTGTATTAAACTTTTCATTGAATGACAATATGAACTTGCTGTCACGGTTTCACTGTGCATTGGATATTTCATTTAGTTAGTCTAGCATTTATTTTGCTTTTAGAAAGTATGGGCATTCATTCATTCATGTCTTGGGAGTCGATTTTTCCTTCAGTGCTTGTCTTTATTTTATTGCAGCATATTTCATTCTCAATGGAAGTTAGCTATTTTTGAATTATCTTTTAGAAATGATAAAGAAAAAAACCGTGACTGACAAAAGTGGACCTCAAACATAGCACTTTTACATTTAAGTATATAGTAAAAGCTTGGATGCATTTAAAGATGGAGCGGTGATTTAATTTTTAGCACACAGGCTGAATTGATTAACATACAGTTCATGGGGTGGTTTAAACTTTAATTAGAAAAGCACATTTCATATGTTTTTTTCTTTGCTGGCTTAAGTTTTGATTCAAGCATGTGGTGGTGTCGCTTTAATTTGAATATGGTTTATCTTCTGGAGGGTCACGGCAATGCCCCTTCATTTAGCTTTTACATGTTTTTTTTAATAGCATTTTATTGACTAGTTCTAGATGCATTTTATTTTCCAGCTGCCATGTGTCTTGTTCTTTTAAGATTAATTGTTGCATTTAAAATTGTTTAAATCATTTGCCATTCTTCTAGTATCCTTCTTTTCTTTTAGTACCGTTTCCAAATTTCTTTTAATATCTTGTTTACTAGTTGCATTTTAATTGTCTTGATTATGTTTGGATATTTATTTATTGCAGTGTTCAATTTTCTTTTTCCATTCACCATGTTGTCTATTTTGTTTGGTTTCTTCACCTTCTTGCATTTCCATTTTCCTCACTTGGTTTAGAGACCGTTTAGTTTCAATGTAGAACCGTGCGGTCATCTGTAGAACCGTTCGGTCTTCATGCTTTGTTAAGTTATTTTAATGTTTTCAATTATGTTTGGTTGTATTTAATTTCCAGTTTTAATTTGGTTTAATTCTCCTCGCAAAAAAAGTTTTCACAACCCCCACTAAGAGTTTGACCTGATTCTCGAACCACAGTTTGGTCCTTGAGAGACGACCTAGGAGTCCATTCCCTAGCTATACTGCATTTCTGATGGGATGTCGCAACCCACACAAATTTAATGTGCAAAAATAATGCAGTATAGCTAGGAAGTGACTCCTAGGTCGTCTCTCAAGGACCAATTTTGCGGTTCGGAATCGAGTCTAACACAAAGTGGGGGGGGGGGTTGAAAGTTTGTTTGATGTGCAGAAAAATTTAAATTACGGATGAAATTAAATTAAAATGCAGATGAAAAAAAAAACGTAATTAAATGAAAACGAAACAAAACATTTTATCATGCATAAAAATAAAATTAAAACAGTAAAAACGGATTTGCTACAGTAAAATACGAAAATACAATAAACAATTAATACAGAAAACAGTAAAACAGTAAATACGGAAAATAGTAAATAGTAAAAATTAAAAACAGTATAACAGAAAATAAAATTACATCAAGACATAAAAATAATAGTACAGAAAATAAAGGAATTCAGAAACAAAAATTAAATTAATATAGAAACAGTAAAACTGAAAATATAGAAAATAGTAAAACAGAAAAATAGTAAATTCAGAAGCAGTAGTTTTTAAATACAGAAACATATCTAGAATTGTTGCAGCAGAATATATAAAATAAAATTTAAGTGATGAAAATAAAATAACAGTAAAGTAAAGACATAACAAAAATTAAAGTTGCAACAAAATTAAATGGCAAGAAAAATAAAAAGAAGAATGACGTGCTTATCCTTTTTGTAACTTCAGCAGCAGTGAACAGGAAGATACAGAGAATATTTTGCTTCTAATTGAAAAATTAACTTTCTTTCATTCAAACCAAGAAACAATAAATAACTTTAAACGCATGAACCAAAATAAAAATCGGACAGTAAAAAAAATGAAGATGTGCACTCTGTTTTTCTAATCGTCCCAGTAACGAGAGAGGGAGCTCTCCCCTCCTCTCCCTCTACCAAACTCAAGTGCCTTGTGTCTCCTTTTATAGAAGAAAATTGGATGTGTGTGGGGCTTGAGGGAGGTTGCTGTTCTCACTAAACTCCAAAGGCGACTGGATTGTGAGATGCTCTACGTGACGTCATTAGCACTTGGACTGTGAAACATTGTTGCTACTGCATGAAGTTGGTGGGCCATGATTTGTTTCATGTGTTTTAGTCAAAACATGTTTCTTTCTGCTGCCATGGACCGTGAACCAATTCAACTAAATTCAACCCTTGCTTTTTGGAGTTCCTTGTCCGTGTGCATGGAAGTGTGCTGGCCTGGGATGTGAACGTTGGAGCTACTGCTTGCTGTGTGCTTCTTCAAAGATGTGTTGTTGTAGCTCCTTCAAACTGCATGGCCAAGGACAATTAAAATAAAAACGCTGCAGCTTAATCCTGAAGCATCTTCAAAGACGTGTTGAATGGGGGCTGCATGGGTTGTCCATGAGGTGCTGCAAATGGGCTGCTCATTTGGACACTTCCCAAGCTCGGACAGTGTGCTACTACTCTGCTGGACCAGCTGCTTTGTGCGTGTTGGACCGTGAAGAAGGTTGGGAAGTGAATTCTGCAGCCACTGTTTTCATGCAAGCCGTGAAGAGCTTGCTGTTGCTAGACGCATCACCACCTTGACCAAGTGCTTCTTCTCTTTTTTTTTTTTTGGTGGCAGCTGCAGCTTCTTTAGTCAAAAAGGAAATGAGTGTGTTGCACTCTTTGCTGGATGTGTGTGGATGAAGATGATGGAGCGTGATGGTGCTGCAGCTGTCTCGGGTTTTTTTTTACGTGTTGTTAGATGCAGCTGCATGGTGTTGGATGTGCATGGGACGTGTGGGCTGCACCGAGAAGCAAGGAAGTTTGCAATGTGCTGCACCATTTGAAGAAGCATGTTGGATGCGTAGAGGTGAGTGGGCTGCACTTGAAGCTTGGAGCTGCACCGTGGTTGATGAAGGTGTTGCTCTTTGATGAAGAGTGTAGCTAGAACAGCTGTTGCACATGAGCTGCATGCAAAGTTGTGGAGTGTTGGATGTTTTAAGCTGGATCTAAATGAAGATATGATGCACTTGTGTGAAGGAACGTTGCAGCTCTTTTGCACCAAAAACAATCACTTGCTCTTTTTTAAAAGAAGACTTCACGTGTGGGGAGTGGTAAGAAGCAAGTTGCTGGATCAATTTGGAGTTGACACACCACTCTCTTCATGCACATGGGCCGTGACTTTGCATTGTGGGCAGCAGCTTTTTTATTTTAGCTGCATGTGAATTTGCTCCTCCCAAGCTTACATACGTGTTGCTCTTTTGCCTCTTCCACTTGAAAGTTCACTTCTCTTCTCTTTAACGTGTCTGCTGCTTTCAAGGGAAAATTCATGTGCTTTCCCATCTGGGCCGTGAGCCTTTGATGTGGCAGCAATTGCATTTTGCTTTTCTTTGTATCCAATCTAATTAAAGATGAACGATGTGCAAGTGGGGTCGTGTGTGTTGCAATGTTTTTGATGATGGTTTGCTTCTCCCTTTTTTTATTCTCCAAAACCTTCCATTTGCTGCAACACATCAAGTTTTGAGATTAAAATTAGCTATAGTAACTCCCAAAATTAATTGCCCAATGATATGTTTCAATTTACAAGTGGCAACCATTGCCTTTCCATGTGCACCCCGAAATTAAAAATCTTGCACTCTCAAAGAATAAAAAGACCATAGTACCCTTTTTCTTATTGGAGAGTTTATTTATTTTTCGTCAAATGTCTAAAATTTTATTTCCAAAATTTCCCTGAAATTAAAATTGCAAATAATTAGCTCAGAATATTCAAATTAACTAAAATAAGAATTTCCTATCAAATTAAGTACAATTAGGAAAAACGGGAAAATACTGGACAATTAAGCACAATTCCCTGATTAATTATAGCATAATAAACTAAGTGAAATCAGTAAATTACCGACTCATCAAAATAGACCACACTTAGTCTTTTGCACTCCTGGGCAAAATCAAGACGCAAATCAGGGAATAGATCAACAGACATCTGGAAATTTTACACAAACTCAACACACAAAAAACTAAAACTCACAATAAAACAAATAAATAGAATTACAGTTCTTCTAAAAATCTGGACAAAGAAAAGGAAATAGATAGTATCTAACAAAATCAGAAAATAGATACATAGAGAAATTATCCAAGCAATTCCAAGCAAGGCAAAATAATTAATCATTTAAAGAGGTGAATTAAAAATAACAGATCCTCACAGATGCACAGTGTTTCTCTCAAGTGTTTAAGGTAAATAATTTGAACTCAATGCACTCAAGAAAACAAACACAAATAGACTTGGCAAACCTCTAATATTAACACTCAAAATATATGCAGGTTTAAATCAATAGGACTTTTATGGTTGTAATGGGGCCAAGGACAAGGGAGGATAAAATATGGATGAGAAGTTATAAATCCAAAGAAATAGATGAGCAAGGGAAACAAGTGTAAATAAAAACACCCAAACCCTCTAATTCAATCCTCTTCTTGACTCCATTTTTCACACAACAATTTTTTTTTTTCATTTTTTTTATAGTCTCTTTTCTTCTTTTTTTTAGAACATGATTGTAAGAGACAAGATTCACAACATATTTATAAAAACAAATCAAAAAGAGGAGCCAACTAACCAAATCATCCGAGTCTCCCAAGAGACCACACTTATTCCCAAAAATAATTCGAAAGCTCTGAAATTCCCTAAGGTTAAGGAAATCATGGTTTTTCACTTATGGGTAATTATTGAGCTTGACAATAAAGAACAGGGAAAGTATAGGCTCAAAGGGGCTATCAAAGAGATCATAACAGGGTAGGCTATCTGGTTAGAGAGGCTCAATCAACAAAATGCCTTTATCATTTTCAAACATGCATATTAATCAAGAATTATTAACAGAGTTAAGCCAAGGCACATGTGCAAGCAATCAAGAGACATATCACACAAGGAAGAACAAGTGGCTCAAATCTCACACAGGGTATTTCTGTCACAATTAATCACCCTCTCAAACGTCATAATCATATTTCCAAGCAAAGAATTTTTTTTAGATCAATCAGAGTATCAATAAATTGAAAGATACGTCTATAAATTAATTAAGTCCAGAAATCAAGAAAAACATGCAAAACTATACACAAAATACAACAAAAACTACCTAGAAAAAGAAAAAATTTAAAAAAAAAATTTAAGGTAGAAAACACACAAATTAAGCAAAAAAAAAAAAATTTAACGCAGAAACATAAAATAACAAAGAAAATTCAAAATCTCCCCCAATAGACCACACTTAAACTACACAGTGTCCTCAATGTGTCACAAGCATACGATCAATAATCAGAATAGTCAACATATCATGGACAGGTGCAATAAGAGCGGGCAAAATGAAGGAGAAATTCCCTATACAAACCTTTCTAGCACCCATCAGTAGGTGCAAAAACTTACCGTCAGCCATTAGTAGGTGCAAAACTTACCGTCACCCATCAGTAGGTGTACCTTCCTGTATCCTTCAGTAGATACCTGAATCTTCTAGCATCCCTCAGTAAATGCTATCCCAGTAGCATTCATCAGTAAATGCTGTGACATCCATCAGTAAATGTCTAGTCATATAGCATCCATCAGTAGATGCTATCCTAGTAGCATTCATCAGTAAATGCTGTTTGTGACACCATCAGTAAATGTGTAGTCATATAGCATCCATCAGTAGATGCTAATCTTTTTTTATTATTATTATTTTTTTATATATATTTATTATTATTATTTTTTATTATTTTATTTTATTTTTCATTGGCCTCCATCAGTAGATGCCAAATTACCTAACATCCTTTAGTAGATGTTGTAGAAGCATCCATCAGTAGATGCTTTCATCTGAAACACAAAAAAAATTACGAAACAAGCAAAATATAATACAATCAAATATGAAATATGAACACACAAAACAGAACATCATATTCACAATACGAGACAAAACACACAACAAAAGACTCAATACTGAACCGTTGGTCCCCGACAACGGCGCAAAAATTTGATGGGATGTCGCAACCCACACAAATTTGATGTGCAAAAATAATGCAGTATAGCTAGGAAGTGAGTCCTAGGTCGTCTCTCAAGGACCAATTTTACGGTTCGGAATCGAGTCTAACACAAAGTGCGGGGGGGGGGGGGGGTTGAAAGTTTGTTTGATGTGCATAAAAATTTAAATTACGGATGAAATTAAATTAAAATGCAGATGTAAAAAAAACGTAATTAAATGAAAACGAAACAAAACATTTTATCATGCATAAAAATAAAATTAAAACAGTAAAAACGGATTTGCTACAATAAAATACGAAAATACAGTAAACAGTTAGTACAAAAAATAGTAAAACAATAAATACAGAAAACAGTAAATAGTAAAAATTAAAAACAGTATAATAGAAAATAAAATTACATCAAGACATAAAAATAATAGTACAGAAAATAAAGAAATTCAGAAACAGAAATTAAATTAATACAGAAATAGTAAAATTGAAAATACAGAAAATAGTAAAACAGAAAAACAGTAAATTCAGAAGCAGTAATTTTTAAATACAGAAACATATCCATAATTGTTGCACCAGAATATATAAAATAAAATTTAAGTGATGAAAATAAAATAACAGTAAAATAAAGACAACAAAAATTAAAGTTGCAACAAAATTAAATGGCAAGAAAAATAAAAAGAAGAATGACGTGCTTATCCTTTTTGTAACTTAAGCAGCAGTGAACAAGAAGATGCAGAGAACATGTTTTGCTTGTAATTGAAAAATTAACTTTCTTTCATTCAAACCAAGAAACGATAAATAACTTTAAACGCATGAACCAAAATAAAAATCGGACAGTAAAAAAAATGAAGATGTGGACTCTGTTTTTCTAATCGTCCCAGTAACGAGAGAAGGAGCTCTCCCCTCCTCTCCCTCTACCAAACTCAAGCACCTTGTGTCTCCTTTTATAGAAGAAAATTGGATGTGTGTGGGGCTTGAGGTAGGTTGCTGTTCTCACTAAACTCCAAAGGCAGTTGGTTTGTGAGATGCTCTAGGTCATTTTGCAAGACGTCATTTGCATTTGGATTGTGAAGCATTGTTGCTACTTCATGAAGTTGGTGGGCCATGATTTGTTTCATGTGTTTTAGTCAAAACATGTTTCTTTCTGCTGCCATGGACCGTGAACCAATTCAACTAAATTCAACCCTTGCTTTTGGGAGTTCCTTGTCCGTGTGCATGGAAGTGTGCTGGCCTGGGATGTGAACGTTGGAGCTACTGCTTGCTGTGTGCTTCTTCAAAGATGTGTTGTTGCAGCTCCTTCAAACTGCATGGCCAAGGACAATTAAAATAAAAACGCTGCAGCTTAATCTTGAAGCATCTTCAAAGACGTGTTGAATGGGGGCTGCGTGGGTTGTCCGTGAGGTGCTGCAAATGGGCTGCTCATTTGGACACTTCCAAAGCTCGGACAATTTGCTACTACTCTGCTGGACCAGCTGCTTTGTGCGTGTTGGACCGTGAAGAAGGTTGGGAAGTGAATTCTGCAGCCACTGTTTTCATGCAAGCCGTGAAGATCTTGCTGTTGCTAGACGCATCACCACCTTGACCAAGTGCTTCTTCTCTTTTTTTTTTGGTGGCAGCTACAGCTTCTTCAGTCAAAAAGGAAATGGGTGTGCTGCACTCTTTGCTGGATGTGTGTGGATGAAGATGATGAAGCGTGATGGTGCTACAGTTGTCTCGGTTTTTTTTTTACGTGTTGTTAGATGCAGCTGCATGGTGTTGGATGTGCATGGGACGTGTGGGCTGCACCGAGAAGCAAGGAAGTTTGCAATGTGCTGCACCATTTGAAGAAGCATGTTGGATGCGTAGAGGAGAGTGGGCTGCACTTGAAGCTTGGAGCTGCACCGTGGTTGATGAAGGTGTTGCTCTTTGATGAAGAGTGCAGCTGGAACAGCTGTTGCACATGAGCTGCATGCAAAGTTGTGGAGTGTTGGACGTTTTAAGCTGGATCTAAATGAAGATGTGCTGCACTTGTGTGAAGGAATGTTGCAGCTCTTTTGCACCAAAAACAATCACTTGCTCTTTTTTAAAAGAAGACTTCATGTGTGGGTAGTGGTAAGAAGCAAGTTGCTGGATCAATTTGGAGTTGACACACCACTCTCTTCATGCACATGGGCCGTGACTTTGCATTGTGGGCGGCAGCTTTTTTATTTTTGCTGCATGTGAATTTGCTACTCCCAAGCTTACATACGTGTTGCACTTTTGCCTCTTCCACTTGGAAGTTCACTTCTCTTCTCTTTAACGTGTCTGCTGCTTTCAAGGGAAAATTCATGTGCTTTCCCATGTGGGCCGTGAGCCTTTGATGTGGCAGCAATTGCATTTTGCTTTTCTTTGCATCCAATCTAATTAAAGATGAACGATGTGCAAGTGGGGCCGTGTGTGTTGCAATGTTTTTGATGATGGTTTGCTTCTCCCTTTTTTTATTCTCCAAAACCTTCCATTTGCTGCAACACATCAAGTTTTGAGATTAAAATTAGCTATAGTAACTCCCAAAATTAATTGCCCAATGATATGTTTCAATTTACAAGTGGCAGCCATTGCCTTTCCATGTGCACCCCGAAATTAAAAATCTTGCACTCTCAAAGAATAAAAAGACCATAGTACCCTTTTTCTTATTGGAGAGTTTATTTATTTTTCCTCAAATGTCTAAAATTGTATTTCCAAAATTTCCCTGAAATTAAAATTGCAAATAATTAGCTCAGAATATTCAAATTAACTAAAATAAGAATTTCCGATCAAATTAAGTACAATTAGGAAAAACGGGAAAATACCGGACAATTAAGCACAATTCCCTGATTAATTATAGCATAATAAACTAAGTGAAATCAGTAAAATATCGACTCATCAATTTCTAATATCCAATCAAATTTGATTGGGCGGCGACACCCATCAGCATCCCGAGGCATGGGCGTCCAGGAGAGCATATGAAGAAATCTTTTATCAAAATTTTTTTTTCTTTTGCTTTTTATAAAGAAGCATGTTAATTGGAAAAGAGGAGCACACAGCTGTAGCTTATTCAATTTTTATCTTCATTCGGCTGCCACATTTCTTTAAGTATCAACAGTGAATTTTTCTCTTGGAGGAGGAGCTCCTGCCAAGTCTAGGAGGGAGGGTTTAAATGGTTGTTTATTAGCTTCTTGAGTAGATATGCATTTTTATTTGTCTTAGATAGTATAAATTATTGGAATACATTCAGGACGCAATTGCATTTGCCTTTTACTTTTATTCCATGTTGCATCGGTAATTTAATTCTAATTTAGTAATTTTAATTTTACTTGTTAATGTCCTTTTTCTTCTAAAAGTTTATTCCAGCTATGCATTTACTTATTTATAAATTGTTTCCAAGTTGATGCAAGCTGCGAGTTTTAATCTGCTTAATATTAGACTGTTCAATGCTTTTAATCGTGTTCGGTTGTGTTTAATTTTTATTTTTTAATTTAGTTCTTTTGCATTCACAAAACCTCAAACCCCCCCTCCCCCACTTCATGTTAGACCTAATTCTCGAACCACATTTGGTCCTTGAGAGACGACCTAGGAGTCACTTCCTAGCTATACTGCATTTCTTATATGCAATCAAATTTGTATGGGCCGCGACACCCATCAGAGAGTATTCATGAGTGTATGAGAGCAAGTCTATATGGGGAGAATTATTGTATTATACTTTATCTGCTTGATGATATTTTTGCTGTATATGCAAAGTAATTGAACTGTCTTTCTTGATTTTGTAATCTGCTTTACTCTGTCATATGTGGAACTGTACAAACATGGTTGAGTTATTAATCATGGTTGTGCATCATCAAAAAAGGGGAAGATTGTTGAGATTGTTGACAACACAAATTCTATATCAAACTGGTTTTTGATGATGACAACACACTGCTTAATAACAGTACATAAGTTCCAGTATTACATGTTCAACTGATATACCAAACTGATTTGAAAAATGCTTTTGTTGAACATGTTTTGTTATTTTGCAATGTGTGTTCCTATGAATGATTATGTGTAATATGTTTGGAACATGCTCGTACTGAAATGTGTGATAAAATGATTTTGATTACTGCTGCACATTTCTGAAGAAAAGATCACAAGCACTTTTATGAACTTATATTTGTTGTGACAAAGGTCTTGTTCAGTCGAATACACTGGTAATGGATTCGACTATGCTAAAATCTTTGTACAGAATTTGTAGAACTCCCTTAGGTTGAGGTGGAGCTCCTTTTTCACTGTGCATCTCATTGTCATTGGTAGCCATATTTTCAATTAATTTATAGGCTTGATCAGGGGTCTTGTATTTGATATTGCCTCTAGCTGAGGCATCCAACATCAATTTAGTTTCTGAGCCAAGCCCACCAAGAAAAAGGATGACTACCGTTGCTTCATCAAAACCATGAGTAGGAGTCTTTCTTAGCAAGCTCTTATACCTATCCCATGCTTATCCCAAGGTCTCCTCCATGCCTTGTCTAAAGGAAGAGATCTCCTGTTTTCCTTTGGTGATCTTGGATTGTGGGAAATATTTATTCAAAAATTTTGCAACCACATCTTCCCACTTAGTGAAGCTATTTTCAGGAAAAGAGTTCAAACATAATTTGGCATTGCCTCCCAGTGAGAAAGGAAACAGGCTCAGTCTAATAGCATCATCATGAACTCCATTTATCTTCACAGTATTGCATATCTCATTGCAAGTGGTTAGATGCTCATATGGACTTTCTTGTGATAGCCCATTGAATTGGTTGCTCTTTACAACATGGATCAACGCAAGCTTCATCTCCATACTGGTGGCATTGACCCTTGGCTTTTTAATGATGTTAAAATGGTAAGGGCCAACAACTATTGCATAATCAACCAAGGTGCGCTTGCCCCCAGTGTTCTCCATACTTTTCTGATCAGATTACTCCTTGTAACGGTCTTTCTATGCTCCTATCCATGTCATGCCGATCCTCCTTTCTCCTGTCGTTTCTTGGGGAAGGACGGTTATTTCCACCTAGGACATTCCTCTTTTGTTTACCCCTTACATACTTTTTCCGATGCCCAGCCCTTATGAGCTCCTTGATCTTATCTTTGAGAGCTGAACACTCCTCCGTCGTATGGCCGATATTCTGGTGGTATCTGCAATATCTTCCCTTATCGACTCAGATGGGCGTTGGGCTTTGTTGGACAGATAAAAGATCCACTCATAAAGCTTCTTCTAACGCTCTTTCCCTTGGTGCATTCAACAATGTATAACCTCTAAACCGGGGTTTCTTAAACATGTCCCCTCTATACGTACCGTTCTTGTCTTCTCGACCGAATGCCCTTTTACATTCTTTTCTCTCGCGATTCAGCCTAGCCACTTGTGCCGCTTCCTCCCTCTATCCTTTCTGGAAGGCTCACATTTCGTTAATTTTTATAAACCTTGTTGCTCGGGCTTGTACTTCAGCAAGTGTCTCGGGCTTGCACTGTCCGTCTTCTCTATCCTCTACCCCGCTTTGCTCCCAAAGCCGCTACCTCCGCTCTCAATTCTTGCATCTACCCTCGCATCTCTTGAAGTACCTGTAGTTGGAGTTGTTCCATCATTGTAGTCTCAAACTGGGTGTCTTCTACAATCCTTGGACCCATAGTGGGCGCATAAATGTTTCGGTAAAATAGGTTCGAGGATTATTACCTGGAACTTCAACATCTTGTGCCTCTGTGTCCTTCAAATAGATAGGTTATGTGACTCGCAATTCTCCCGATTGGTGGTGCTCTTGTAAGAAACACTCTGACACTCAAGTCAGCCAACTAGCTTTTTAATGTATTCTCACAATTAATCAGAATAGGTAAACTTTATGTTAGCGGATTGGCAAGTGTACCAAATTGTATCAAGTAATAAAAATGGTAAATCCCATTATCGTTCTTCCCATGAGACTCGAAAGGCCGTATTGTTCCCGTGAATTAAAATCGTAAGACTTGCGGAGAAAAATTCAATAATTGTGGTGGATGCAATGACAGAAAATAAATATGCAATGTGTGATTCAATTGACGAGATTAAGGCAATGGATGAATGAAGTTGTTGGGGGTTTACAATTTCATCTAATCCTCTCTCTTTTATTTACTCCTCTTGTTTAAACGGTGTTATTATCTAATTGCATGCAAACTTTCTTGGCCTCCCCTTAACCTGATCCCTCGGCGAAAAGGGCCTATTACTAATTATCGGCTTACTATCCCTAGCCTCCCCTAGCAACTAGCAACGCATTACAAACATAATCAAATACAATTCGTCGTCCTACTCCCCTATCCCTAGGTGGTATTGCTTAACCAAGGAAAAATATCACCAGTTCATGTCATTACTGTACGTCCTCATATCAATAAAGTCAAAGAGCAATTACCGAATGAGTTAAACGATAAAGGCATTAAGTGCAGTCTGAGACTCCAACAATTGATAATGAACGCATATGAAAAACATATAATTCAAACAAGAGTTTCAATAATCAAGAGTATCAAAAGATTACATTGTTCCCCCAACAACAAAAATGATTTAGTTCACCATAGTCATGGTGAACCAAGATGAAAATAATGGAAGATATGGAAAGCAAACCCTAGAAAAGACGAAAAGGAGCCTAAGCATCCAAGAGATCCTCTCCAAAGAGTGCAAAGTAGGTATGGCCGCTGCTCAGTGTTGGCCCTGAACTGGTTTTTCTCAGTAATTTCTATTCTTGTTGCCAGCTGTCCAATCTGTGACTCCAGTGATTTAAAACTGGCCTGAGTGTTATTCAACTACTGCTCATATTTTTTGAGGAAGTCATCAAATTTGTTACTTAAGGTCCTAACAGAGTCAGTCAAATTACTCACTTGCTACCATAATGGTGAAGGTTGTTGCTGTCTGAAGCTTCCTACTTGCCCAAAAGTATTGTTCGGATTTTGTCCAATATTGGGGTGATTCTTCCAACCTTGGCCAGAATTACCTTGGTTGAAATTACCTTGTTTGTATTGGAACTGGGCCCCCATGTAGTTAATATCTTGCTGCATTTCCGCAGTGAAAGCGCACTGACAATTGATGTGGTCACCACCGCATAACTCACAAAGTTGTTGTGTTTGAGAAATATTTCTTAACCTTGTTGGAAATTCAGAGAGGAACTTTGTCAGCTTGTCCAATTTCTGGTTAAGAAGATGATTCTGCGCAGCCATTGCATCATTAGCAGGAAGATGCCATATTCCTCCTTTTTGTGCGCCCCTCTCACTTTGGGAAGCTTCATTCAGAGCCATGTCTTCAATTAAATCATAGGCTTCATCCTCAGTTTTTCTATTTATACTGCCTCCAGCTGAGGCATCCAGCATCATTTTTGACTGAGTGTTAAGCCCTCCTAGAAAAGCAAGCAAATAAGCAGTCTTATCAAATCCGTGGACTGAAGTTTTTCTCAACAGGCCTTTGAATATGTCCCACGCCTGTCTAAGAGTTTCCTCCATCCTTTGCTTGAATGAGGAGATTTCAAGCTTCCCTTGATGAATCTTGGTTTGTGGAAAAAATCTGGTGACAAATTGTTTGGCCAACGCATCCCAGTTTCTGAACGTCCCTTCAGCAAATGAGTGCAACCAATCCTTGGCGTTTCCTCCCAAAAAGAACGGGAATAGGCTAAGTCTGATCCTTTCATCTGAGACTCCGGCCATCTTAACAGTATTGCAAATTTCGGCAAAGATAGTCAAATGTTTGTAGGGATTCTCACTTGAATATCCATGAAACTGGTTGCTCTAGACCAACTGAATAAGTGCAGGGCTCATCACCAAATTTGTTGCATTGTCTGCAGGAATGACAATGCTATTGAAATTCAAGGGACCCACAGTGTTGGCTGAGTCCCCCAGTGTACGTCTCTGAGGAGGAGGTTGTTCCGCCATCTCCTCCAAGTCCTGTGCAAAAGGTTGCAAAAGTGGTTCAGGACAAGGAAAGTTTTCACGTTCAGAATGATTAACTCTCCTCCCTCTCCTGTCTGGTAGCCCCTCGAGAAGAGGTTGCTGATCTTTTCTGCTCCTAGTATGTACTCCTTCCTGCATACACAAGAGAAAATACCCCTAAAAGCACTTTTACAGAAAAATAAAATAAACAAACAAAAAGAAAAATATAAACAAATAATTACACACAAGTCAAATTCAGTCAATTCAAACTACTAAATAAGTCAAACATCGAGTCCCCGGCAGCGGCGCCAAAAACTTGTTAGCGGATTGGCAAGTGTACCAAATCGTATCAAGTAATAAAAATGGTAAATCCCATTATCGTTCTTCCCATGAGACTCGAAAGGCCTTATTGTTCGCGTGAATTAAAATCGTAAGACTTGCGGAGAAAAATTCAATAATTGTGGTGGATGCAATGACAGAAAATAAATATGCAATGCGTGATTCAATTAACGAGATTAAGGCAATGGATGAATGGAGTTGTTGGGGGTTTACAATTTCATCTAATCCTCTCTCTTTGATTTACTCCTCTTGTTTAAACGACGTTATTATCTAATTGCACGCAAACTTTCTTGGTCTCCCCTTAACCCGATCCCTCGGCGAAAAGCGCTTATTACTAATTACCGGCTTGCTATCCCTAGCCTCCCCTAGCAACTAGCAACGCATTACAAACAGAAGCAAATACAATTGTCGTCCTACTCGCTATCCCTAGGTGGTATTGCTTAACCAAGGAAAAATCTCACCAGTTCATGTCATTACTGTACGTCCCCGTATCAATAAAGTCAAAGAGCAATTACCGAATGAGTTAAACGATAAAGGCATTAAGCGCAGTATGAGACTCCAACAATTGATAATAAACGCATTTGAAAAACATATAATTCAAACAAGAGTTTCAATAATCGGGAGTATCAAAAGATTACATTGTTCCCCCAACAACAAAAAGGGTTTAGTTCACCATAGTCATGGTGAACCAAGATGAAAATAATGGAAGATATGGAAAGCAAACCCTAGAAAAGACGAAAAGGAGCCTAAGCATCCAAGAGATCCTCTCCAAAGATTGCAAAGTAGGTATGGCCGCCCTCCTCTGTCAAAAGAATGAATTGAAATTCGTAACAGGGTTATTTATAGATTAGAAACGCAGCAGAAAAATAGGCCCAAGCCCAGCTGACCACCGCCCGACGTCACAATTTGCCGCCCGACGGTGGACCTTGATCGCACCACCGCCCGGAGGTAGGGGTCTACCGCCCGGCGGTTTCCCTCGTGCCGCAAAACCGCCCGGTGGTAGGGGTCTGCCGCCCGGCGCCCAAAACTGGTGTCTTCTCCTCCCGTTTGATCGCCCGATGCCAGGGGTTTACCGTCGGGCGGTGCCTAGACTCTTCTTTTCTCTGATTTTCTCTCTTTTCTTGAGTCTATGACCTTCATCTTTATTCCCAATCTTCACTTCTGTCAATTTTGCTGCAAAACAAGCATAAAATCGCTAAAGCAGCTTTTGACCCTCGGCTAACTCATTTATTGAGTTTTGTTTGATTTCAAGCTCATTCTAAGCAATAAAGGGTGTAATTTAGTCCAAATTACCATATGAAAAGAACGGTTTTTCAACCGTTATCACTTTACCTAACATTTAAATATGTATTTATAGGCCTCACCATTGCTCAACCAATTAATTAGCCATTAATACAGTATTTCTTTGTGCCATATATTCTGCTAATCACCAATAAGTGCCATATATCTGCATTGGATACCGTTATTAAATATAATAATTAGCCATTAATGATTACCTGATTTGGTTATTCCCCACTATCGATCGGTCGGTACGTCCAACGCTCGTTCATTTCTTTGGATGGTTGGTCTAACCTGATCGGTCATATCTGGCTTGTACAATATATATATATATATATATATATATATATATATATATATATATATATATATATATATATATATATATATATATATATATATGAAAAAGTTATGCTTAATTAAAATATCTCTAATCTTTATGAATACAAAACTAATTAATGAACTATATAAGTTATACTTTTCAGTTTAATAACCCTCACAACTACTTCACATGTAATATTCATTATGATAAGAGAATCTCCTCAGTTTTCTGTCTCAAGTTTCCCATTTTCTTATATACGCAGAAGGATTTCACAAATAAAATGCAATAATACAATAATCCATTGGCTATGTTGAAGAGTAAAGAGTAATATCAGTTTGTTGCCATTATCGTGTTTGTTTTATAAATTGGTGAGTTGTAGAAGGGACCACTTCCTCTAAATTATTCACCAATCTCAATCACAACATAAATCCAAAAGGGGAATGTCCTTTCTCTGCTATTATTTTAGATCTACTAAATATTTTTTCAACATACCATATATTATTCTAATGATGACGTCTTTTCTTTCAACCCCTTTTCCAAATACAATTTGGTATTTAAGTATAGTAGTCGTGGATAAATTGATGTCACACTAAGTAGGAGTAAGTAAAGGAATTATTGTGTGCAAAATAAGAAAATATAATACTTAACTATCACTCGTGTGGGTGGTTCCTTGTAGAAACCAAGTTTCTATACATTATTCTTGACAAAATATTCAAGATTCACAATATTACATAATTCTTAACAGGACAGTGTGTGGACATCATTAAAATTTGTTAAATCAGCTGGTACCAGTAGGCATGACAAAGTTGCAGTCAAATTAGTTACATGAGTACAAGCTTCGATAATATTAAAAGCAATAACAGTTGGTAATTGCATAATTCCTCCATTGCATAAAATCATAAATCACAACATTTCCGTTTAAGCTATATAGACCAAAGTGTTGCCAGTCAAGTAAGAGTGAAACAATTTCTTGGTCTTACCAATCGGAGCACCAATATAAAGCAGCGCTTGGTCAATTCACTGAAGCAGCGCTCATCACACCAAGTCAACCTAGGGTAAACGCTCAATAAAAGTCATTCAAATATGGCACTCGTTAAAGCGCTCACAAAACATGGCGAACGACGTTGGGCCACCATTATTGGGTCCGCACCCAAAGTGTTATTGGTCTAGTGGTCCAGCAGAATCAAAGATATTGATAAAGCTGTTTATGAGCAACCAACCGAATTTTAAGGAATGTTTAAAGGTAAGTTTGTTTATATTTTATTGATAACCTATAAATACAGGGCCAAGGCAAAAAGCTAGGTACGTTCCATCTACGCCTCACTGATACCTAGAAATACTTCTCAGTGATAATAAGATCACTCTCTTGAGAGTCGAGGCTCCACAATTCACGCCTAACTTGAGCCTCAGAGTGCCTTTTGCAGGTACCTCCCCTCCCCCTCTTTGTCAAGAAGAAGAGTGAACGGTCCAGACCTAAGAAAAGTAAGCGATCTAGGCAATCCAAGCATCAGAAAGCGATAAACCCACGTCATCCATGTTAGTATCTCGGTCTCGCAAAATATATATCGAAACATTTTGGTGTTGGAAAACAGGTAGGCTTCGTTTTTACACCAAGAGGGGGGGTGAATTGGTATTGTATTAAAAACAAATTCTTTTCGCAATCTTGAAATCAAATTATAAAACTTTTTGAACTTGAAATGCAATTAATGAAAATTTGTATGCAGCGGAAAAACGTAGTTGACTGCGTTAAATGTAAAGTCGACTGTAAAGTAAAAGTGCAGGGATAGAGAAAATCAAACACTGATTTTATATTGGTTCGGCCAACAATGCCTACATCTAGTGTCCTTCCAACCTAGGAAGCACATGCACTATAATGGCTTCGGTTTTTACAACAAAGAATTTATAAAAGACCTCCACGTCAAAAATATAAATCTCTTCTCTAACTTTTAACCAAATTATAGGCAACAAAATCAGGAAGACTTGCAGCAAGATGTCCCCTCTTTTGCAATCTGCCAATCACCGCTTTGAACAATTGTTAAGCCCCTGACAAGTGTACCAGATCGTTATCAAGTAATATAAACGGGTAAGTCTGAGTATCGTCTCCCGAAAGGACTTTTAGGATTTAACTTTAATGTAAATCAATTTTATACAACTTGTAAAGAAATAAATCTTTTGATTAAATGGAAGAACGAAAATAAACATGCACATGCAATTGATTCAGTTGGCAAGAAAAAGATATGGATGAACGGAGTTGTTGGGGGTTTACAATTTCATCTTATTCACTCTCTTATATCTACTCTTCTTGTTAAATTCACTTTATTATCTAATTGTCATGCAAACTTTCTTACTCTACCCTAAACCCGATCCCTCGGCAAAAAGAGCCTATTACTAGTTATTGGTTTACTATCCCTAGTCTCCCCTAGTTACTAGCAACGCATTATTGAACAGAAGAAAAATACAATTGATCGTCCTACCCCTATCCCTAGGTGGTATCTCTTAATCAAGGAATTCCCTATTAGTTCATGTATTCCCCGTACGTCCCCGTATCGACAAAGGCAAAGATCATTATATCGAATGCGTTAAACGATAAAAGCTTTAATGCACAGATAAGAAACCCACAATTGATAATAAAAGCATATGTAAACATATGAATAAAACAAGAATTTCAATAAAAAAGAGTTTCAAAAGATTACATTGTTCCCCAACAACAAAGGGTTTAATTCACCATGGACATGGTGAATCTAGATGGAATTAAATGAAAGAATGGAAAAGCAAACCCTAGATTGGATAAAGGAGCCTAAGCATCCAAGAAATCTTTTCCACGGAGTATAGAACAGCTCTGGACGTCTTCCTCTGCCAAAAGAATACAATTTGAATCGCACTGAGGTTATTTACAGAGCATAAAAGTAACAGATTTAAGCCCAAGCCCAGCAGACAATCGCTTAGCTTCACATTTAACTGCTCAGCGCTTTCCCTCAAGTCGGCTACCGCTCAGCGGTCAATTTCACCGCTGAGCAGTTTGCCTCTAATCGCTCTGGACGCTCAGCTTCACCTCCTGGGCGCCAGACAGTGGCTCTCCCTCGAACCATGGTGCTCAACGTTGGCTTCTGATGCTGAGCGGTGCATAGACTTTTCTTTTCTTCCTTTTTCTTCTTCTTTCTTAAGTCTAAGACCTTCCTACTTAATTCCTTAATTCTCATCAAAACCCTGCAAAACAATGCAAAACGAGGATAATATCTCTAAAAACAGCTTTTGACTCTTATGTGACTCAACTAAGTCTTTTTACTTGATTCTAAGCTTATTCTAAGCCACAAAGGATGTGTTTTGATATCAAATTTATGCATGAAAATAACGGTTTTTAAACCATTATCAACAATCCTCAAAGTGAACTATCCCCTGTAATCAACAGGTCCAAAAACAGCAGTCTTCACGGATGCCAAGCCAGAAAAGATGCAGCAGTCTTCAAGGATGCCAAGCCTCAATGTGATCAAACCAGAAGCACGTTCTTTGTGCAGAATATGATCAATCAATGTGTACGCAGACAATCTCCCTTTGAATCTCTTTCAAGAAAGATCACCACTGTCTTCTTGGAGAATTCTTGGAGCACTTAAAACAGATAATTCAATCTGAAACAAAAATGAAATTGTTAGATCATCAAAAGTCTTCTGAACAGATTCGTGTTCAGCCTATTTATAGATTTCTGCCAATCAGATAGTCTCTCAGTTGAATATGCTACTAATTCAGTCGACTGGATTATGACAGTTATAACAGACCAGTCAACCTGGTAGCATACAGTCAACCAAAAACAAAACACACTTAATACAGTTGACCAAGTCGTTGTGGGGGCAAATCGGCAAGTGTACTGAGTCGCACAAGTAATATAAAATTGTAAAACCAAGTATCGTATCCTGGAGGACTCTCGGCGCTGAACAGTTGTGTGAAAACAAGATTAATTAACACTTAAAATATAAGAGATCATGGGTTTGTATTGCAAAAAGAATAAAATACACCCTTTATAGCTTAGAATGAGCTTAAAATCAAGTAAAACACTTAAGTTGAGTCATTAGAGAGTCAAAAGTTGTTTTTAGAGATATTATGCTTGTTTTGTAGGGTTTTGATGAGAATTGGAGATGAATAGAAAGAAAGGTTGAAGACCAAATGGTTGCAGTGGTGAAAAGTCCACCAGTCAACGAGAAAAGTCAACCAGTCAACCAGAAAAGTCAACCAGTTGACCAGATTGCACCTGACCAGCGCCGAGCGGTGAAATATGATGTCGGGCGGTGGCGCGATTAAGGGGAAACCGCCGGGCAGTCAAATTAGGCGCCTGACGGTTGTCAGATGGGCCTGGGCCTAAATTCTGTTACTTTTCTTGGTTATAAATAGCCCTAGTGCGAGTTTAGATGCATTTTTTTGACAGAAAGGGGTGGCCAGACCTAGTTTTCACTCCTTGGAGAAGATCTCTTGGATGCCTAGGATTCCTTTTATCCAATCTAGGGTTTGTTTTTCCATTCTTCCTTCATTTTTCATCTAGTTTCACCATGACAATGGTGAACTAAACCCTTTTTTTGTTGGGGAACAATGTAATCTTTTGAAACTCTCTTTTATTGAAACTCTTATTTATTTGTATGCTTGTCGTATGCTTTGATAATCAATTGTTGGGTTCTCATACTCATTCGATAATTGTTGCTTGATACAGGAACGTACGGTACTGTCATGAACTGGTGAGAAATTCCTTGATTAAGAAATACCACCTAGGGATAGGGGGGTAGGACGATCAATTGTTTTTGCTTCCGTTTATAATGCATTATTAATTACTAGGGGAGGCTAGGGATAGCAAGCCAGTAATTATTAATAGGCTCTTTTCGCCGAGGGATCGGGTTAAGAGTAGACTAAGAAAGTTTGCATGACAATTAGATAACAAAGCGATTTTAATAAGAGGAGTAGATAAGAGAGAGTGGATAAGATGAAATTGTAAACCCCAACAACTCCATTCATCCATAGTTTTTTTCTTGTCAATTGAATCAATCACATTTGCATGTTTACTTGTTGTTTCTTGCATCCAAACCAATTACTTTTTCTTTATAAGTCTTACGATTTCAATTTGCACGAACGATAAGGCCTTCAAGTCTGTTGGGAAGAACGATATTGGGTTTACTAATTATATTACTTGAAACGATCTGGTACGCTTGCCAGTTTTGTTAACAAGTTTTTGGCGCCGTTGCCAGGGACTCGAGGTTTAACTTTTTCGAGTAGTGTAAATTGATTGAATTTGACTTGATTTTATGTTTGTGTTTATTTTTGTTATAATAAATGTTTTCTAGGGTTTTGTGCCTATTGTTTGCAGAATGCAGTTTGGACAAGAATTTCATTATATGGGCACTCAATTCTATCAAAATGATTTCAACTACTGGTGGGAACCTCACTCAAGCATGGATCAAGGTTGAAATGGACAAGCAGGAGAACCACATCAACAATTACTATCAGGGCAGCATGTATCTGCTTTGAATGAGTAAATCAATAGATTGGACGAGACATTGGAACGACTGATCCAAATTACTCTCTCCTCTACAGAAGAGATTGAAGCAAGAAATAGAAGGTTGGAGATAGAAATTCGTCATTCTAATGAAATATTGAATTCTAGGGTTAATACTGAGGTTAACCTTTGTATTAACAGATTGGACGAGACATTGGAACGACTGATCCAAATTACTCTCTCCTCTACAGAAGAGAGTGAAGCAAGAAGTAAAAGGTTAGAGATATAAATTTATCATTCCAATGAAATATTGAATTCTAGGGTTAATACTGAGGTTAACCTTAGGGAGGAATGTCAAGCCACTAGTTTTGAAGTTGATAAGGTTGTTGATGAGGAAAAGATAGAAGAAAAGGTTGTAAAATTGAAAGAAAAGGAGTATGAAAAACCCTTGCCCTATCCAAAGATATACTCGAGAAAGGAGAGAGAAATGCAGTTCGAGCGTTTTATGGAGATTTGCAAGAAATTGGAAATAACCATACTCTAAGGCACTTCAGCAAATACCATTAGATGCGAAATTTTTTAAAGAACTTCTCATTAAAAGGAAGTATATTGAGAAGGAAACTATTGAGGTGCAAGGAAATTGTAGTGCAGTCATACAAAGGACATTGCCTCCTAAATTATAAGATCCAGGGAGCTTTATCATTCAAGTAGTTGAAAGAAAAAAGAAAAATTGAAAATGTGCAAAAATAAAGAAGAAAATAAAACGAAAGAAAAAGAGAAAGTTGAGGGGGGAGAGTGAGAAAAAGAGGAAGAGAAGAAAGAAGAAAAGATCATATGAAAAGCCTCTTCCTCATCAAAAGAAAAATCATAGGAAGGAAAAGAAAGTCAAGAGCTATATGGAGATCTTCAAGAAATTGGAGATTAAAGTTCCTATGATTGAAACATGTGCTTTTGGTGTTCACAATTTTATGAAGAAATTTAGCAGGAAGAAGAAAAAGAAAAGAATATCAAGCAAAGAGAATTAACACCTACTGAGGGGTGTTTTTATTTTTCTGTTTTTGTCTTTCTGTTTTTATTTTTCTGTTTTTATTTTTCTATTTTTAAAATATTATATATATATATATATATATTAAAAAAAAGGCTTAATACCTTCATTGGTCCTCGTATTTGTGTGAAAATCTCAGTTTCGGTCCTCAAGTTTTGAACTGTCTCAATTAGGTCATAATTTTTGTAAAAATGCACACATTTTATCCCAACCGTTAACTGATCTCAAACGGTGTTAAGTTTAGCTGACGTGGTATGCTGACGTGTTGGCTTAATCCCTTCTTGGTCCTCGTATTTGTGTGAAAATATCAGTTCGGTCCTCAAGTTTTGAACTGTCTCAATTAGGTCATAATTTTTGTAAAAATGCACACATTTTATCCCAACCGTTAACTGATCTCAAACGGCGTTAAGTTTAACTGACGTGGTATGCTGACGTGTTGGCTTAATTCCTTCTTGGTCCTCGTATTTGTGTGAAAATCTCAGTTCGGTCCTCAAGTTTTGAATTGTCTCAATTGGTCATAATTTTTGTAAAAATGAACACATTTTACCCCAATAGCATACCACGTCAGCTAAACTTAACGTCGTTTGAGATCAGTTAACGGTTGGGGTAAAATGTGTGCATTTTTACAAAAATTATGACTCAATTGACACAGTTCAAAACTTTAGGACCAAACTGAGATTTGCACACAAATACGAGGACCAACAGAGGTATTAAGCCTAAAAAAACGAAAATTAAAAATAAAATAATATTTTTACTGTTTTTATTTTTTAGGAAAATTATGTGCTCTAGTGCAGTGTTTTTTAGTATGTGCAAGATAAAATTTATACTAGGAGCACAAGATCATCAGGTGACGGATAAGGAAGGAGAATTGGTTCACCAACACCCTGATGTGAAAAGTTACAAACCCAAACCTGGCACACCAACTGAAATTCAAGAATAAGTTATGGGTTGTGAAGACTATTAAAGCAGACATAGCTTTTAAAGTTGGGTGATAAGGAGAATATTAACACCTACTGATGGGTGTTTGAGCTCTACCGGGTCAGGCTCATGACGTTAAACAAGCGCTATTGGGAGGCAACCCAAGTTTTATCTTTCTTCTTCCTTTGTACTTTTGATTTTTAGTATAGGAACATTTTATTTTTGTGTCTGTGCTTGGCTTGTACACTGATTCTGATGGTGGTTTCATTTTATAAAATGCATGACGATTTATTTAATGATGATTGAATGTGGTTGATGACTGAGAATGTGTGTGTGCTGATATCCAGGTGAATGATTCACTAACTATATGAACAGATGTATAGTAGTTTATGATTGTGATTGTGATGCTAAGCAGGATTCATGAATGATGTGTGAGAAAACATGTTCTGTGAGGTATTGAGCTCCAGAGTCTTTACTGATTGTCAACACCCAATTTCGTCTGGGTGACTAAATACTATAAATTTTTTTTTCTTAGTTTATCTTATTTTATGTCCTTTTGTCATTTTCATTCTTTTCTTTTACTATTTTTTTTTATTTTTTATTTTTACTTTTATTTTACTTTATTTCTGTTTTTCTTTTATATTTTCCTTTTTACCTTTTGATTTTATTCTTACTTGTTATTTTAGTTTAGTTTTGATTTAATATAGTTAAGTTAAAAAAAAAGAAAATGAAAAAAAAGTAAATTAAAAGGGAAAAGGTGACTTTGTCGTTTGGGGAAAAAGAAGAAGAATTTGGTTTGGTCCAGAGGAAGGACACAGCAAAGACATAGCAGGTTTCGCGTTGCAAGTTGGCGTGGGAATTTGGCAGAGCAATTCGGTTTTCTAGCAGTAGAGGAAGTTCTGAGGGAGGATATATGAAAGCAGCAGCAAAAAAATAAGGGGGAGACGATTCATCATCAGCATGCGGAGGATGGGGGCAACACTACCATTCACATTCTCATCCTTGGAGTCATCGGCATCCTCCATTCAACATCATCTCCTTCAAGAGCATTAACCACAAAAATACAATCTCACTCAAACCAAGGAACAAAAGGCTGCGGGGAGAAAGGAACAAGAGGTCACTGGAAGCTGACCAAGACAAGCATCGCTCCAAGAGGTAAGTAATCCCTTTGCTCATTTGCTCTTTCATGATGTCGTGGATTACAGAGTAAGTTTGTTGTATTATGGCCTACGCTTGTTGTTTCGCTTTGTGTTTGCCATGGTTCTGCACGTGTATGAATCGATCCCACTCTCCCTTCTCAATCACCATCGTCTCAGGTTGCTATAGCAACCTGCATTCTTACTAAACATCATCATCAACCGTTTAGCCGAGCTCCCAATTTCTCTTTCACTCGTTCAAGCCTCTCTCGATCTTCATCCTATCCCCATTATCCCACGCTCTGTTTCTTCTTCCTGTTTCCAATAGAGCCGACAATCAAACGAAGAAGAACTACCGCATCCTCCCTAAGTTGTTCACGAGTATCACCTTCACCATTTTCATAACACTTCTTTTGGTCACAGCATATTCACCACTCTTTCCCTTCCAACTGATATCCCTCATACACATCCCCATCAACCTTGACTTTTAACACACGCTTTTTCTCTGCAAAAAGAAAAAATCCAACCTAAACACCTTGAATCAGTCGCAACTACCACAAACCAGACAATGAAACCATGCCCCCCACGTCCCTGCCCAACTCTTCAATCTGCTCTTTGTTAAACAGAAACACACAGAGCAATTCCATCATCAAACTGAATCATCTTCTCACCCCCAATCTCTATTACATTTGAATTGAGAATCTCACACAGGGAACACCACAGTGTGTTCCATTTCCCCTTCACTGGCAAACGTCGTGTCCAAACCCACGACTGTGGTGACGAGAGCGACGGTGGCGGCACCACCGTGTCTTCCTACATCCTCGCCGAACCCAACCAGAAGTAGAAGAAAATAGAAGTACTGGAATCCCTCTGTCACGCACAAAGGGGAGGGGCTAAAGATTTGAACTGCCACGAGCAACGATGGCATAGTCTCCGTAACGACGGCCTCGGTTGTGATAGCGAGTGCATTTAGGACTGTCGTGTATGAGCGTCGTTCTTGCTGGTGTTGACAACGGCGGCGATGCCCGGTTCTGTTGACGACGACTGTTTCAAATTCGCGAAAGGGGGAGGAGGCGGAGAGAACCCGACACCTTGGCTGGTGCAGCTTCCGGCGGTGAACAGCGGTGATGGCAGCGTTTTGGCCGGCGACCGGCAGCGACTCTGGTGGCATTTGGCGTCGCCGATAACAGCTTGGGCAGTGGCACGGTGGCCGTTTGAGTGGCGGCGGAGGCCGCAACGTCCAAGCAGTGGCGACCCGTGTCGTCGGCAACACCGCCGATCAAGCTTGAACGACGACTGGTTGGGGGAGAGGGAACGTGGATGGCTGGGTAGTTCTAGGGTTTCTCGAAGAAGAGACTTAAGTCTCTGGAATTTTGAAATGAGCAAGGAGGATCTGAACCCCTAAAGAGTTTCTGAGCTTGGGGTACCTGGGCCAACGCTGGGCCATGACCAAAAACAAAACAAAATCCTTTATGCACCCCCTTCTGTTTCCATTTTAAACACCATTCACTTTAGGCTTCAGAAAAAAACATTTCTGCACCCCCTTTTTCTGCTAGATCGTACCACATCCTTATTGGGCTTAAGCCCATTCACTTTCCTCTGGCACCCCATTTCTCATCTTCGCAGCCTCTTTATTTTCTGTTTAGGCCACTGGGCCAACCAAAACAAACAAACAAAAAAACCCTTTTGCTGCATCCCTGTTTCTGCTAAGCCACACCCCTTTCTGATCGGGCTCAGGCCCAATTTGCTGTTGGAAATAAAATTAGATAGACTTCCCTTTTATTTATTTTATCCTAATTATTTATTTATGTTTTTATTTCTATTTGTAATTCTTTTACTTACTTATTTCAAAATATATTAATAATGTATATATTGAAAAATAAAATTATATTCAAAAATAAAATTTATTTTTAAAAAGTATAAGCACACGTGCGACCATTCTGTCGGCCTTGTGCTAAAAACCTTTTCCTCTTCTTTTTCAAAAAATAAACGAAAAATTATTTTGAAAGGTTAAAGCACACGTGCGACCATTCTGTCTGCCTTGTGCTGAAAACCTGTTTTTTTATTCTTTCAAAAAAAAAATCAACAAAAAATTATTTTCAAAGGTTTAAGCACACGTGCGACCATTCTGTCTGCCTTGTGCTGAAAACCTGTTTCTTCTTCTTTCAAAAAAAATTACAAAAAATTATTTTAAAAGGTTTAAGCACACGTGCGACCATTCTGTCTGCCTTGTGCTGAAAACCATTTTCCTCCTCTTTCAAAAAATCAAAAAAAAAATTATTTTGAAAGGGTTAAGCACACGTGCGACCATTCTGTTTGCCTTGTGCTAAAACCTTTTCCTTTTTCTATAAAAATGCCAAAAATATAAAATCTTAAAAAACTAAAAACATCTTCATTTACAAACAAACAATCTCTCACCCAGAACTACGTGATCCTTGATTCTCCACAAAAAGTAGAGATACGTAGGAGCAAGGCCAGTCCTTGTCAGGATCACTTTCAAAAATCCAAAAAAAAAAATCCAAATCTTTTTTTAACAAATTTTCCAAACCAATTCTCAACAAACTTTTCAAACAAATTCTCAACAAATTTTCCAAACAGTTTTAAAGAACTACGTAACCCTGATTTCTCAATCTTACTGAGAATACGTAGGAGCAAGGTCAATCCTTGTCGGGCACAAAAAACACAAAAAAATGTATTTTGTTTTCTTTAGAGTAAAATTTTATTTTGTTTAGGGGAAATTAAACATTTTTCAAAACCACGTCAAATTCGCGTTTTTAATTAAAGGTACTGCCTTCGGGCAGGCGTGTAGGGTGCTAATACCTTCCCTACACGTAACCGACTCCCGGACCCTGAGCCTGGTTTTGTAGACCTTGCCTTATCCTTTTTATGGTTTTTTCCATAGTTTTCCAGAATAAACTATGGTGGCGACTCCAAAAATCTCTTTTTTCAAAAGTGTTTCCTTTTTTTTTTGGATCATCGTCGTCCCGTCGCGATTTTCCGGTTGCGACACTGATGTATGTACTATTTACAGGGAATCGTGAATGATATTGCCTTAGTCTTGATAATTGATTGAATTACTTGTTTATGTGGTATGATCAAGGCCATGTTTGGAAACCCTTATTTAGCCAAATTTTCACCCAAAAAAGTTTAAAATTTTATATCCTTTTTGAACCTTGACCTTAAACAGTATGAAAACCCTTGATTTGAAAGTATTTACTTTGAGTTGGGTTGAGAATTCTTGTATACATTGAAAAGGTTCAAGTTTGGGGTTGTATGGAGAAAACTGAAAGGCAAAAGAAAAGCATTGAGTTCAAGGGTTGAAAAGAAAAATGCATGAACATAGAAGAAAGTGAAAGGAAAAAGCATGACAAAAAAAGAACTCAAGGTAAAATCAATAAAAAGGGAAGAAGTTGGGAATAAAAGGATATTGGTAATAGAGAGAGTTTAAACTTGAACCTTTTCAATAATAAAATAGCTCTCTTAACTCAAGGATTTTGCATTCCAGAAAAACCAATTTTTCTTGTTAGCCTAGCCTCAATACAAGCCGTGGAAAAGTCCTTGTGATGACATTTGCATGTGAAGATTTTGATTGTTTTAGATGAATGGCAATGTTCTTTCATGTGACTTGTGAATAATAGAGAGTTGAAGTGTCATCCTAAACACTTGAGTTATTGAGTGAAACACTTGCCTGGTGAGAATTGATAAATTTCATACTTCCATCTATGCTTAGTGGATTTCTCATTCATAAAGAATAACATCTATTGGGAAATATGTGATCATGTGAACTGAATTGAATTGAAAGTATGCATGCATCATGATTTGAGTCCACTGAAAATCTGAAATTGAGTAGTTCTTGTCATAAGCAAAATGAATTTTGGAAGTGTTGAACTATTTGATGAAAAAGTGAAAACCCAAGTTTGTGTTGTTTGCTTGAGGACAAACAAAGTTCTAAGTTTGGGATTGTGATAACGGTTGAAAACCCGTTATTTTCATGCTTATATTGATATCAAAATACACCCTTTATAGCTTAGAATGAGCTTAGAATCAAGTAAAACACGTAAGTTGAGTCATTTGAGAGTCAAAAGTTGTTTTTAGAGATATTATGCTTGTTTTGCATTGTTTTGCAGGGTTTGGATGAGAATTGGAGATGAATGGAAAGAAAGGTTGAAGATCAAACGGTTGTAGTGCAGAAAAGTGAACCAGAATGCAGAAAAGTCAACCAGCTGACCAGATTGCAGTTGACAAGCGCCCAGCGGTGAAAATGACTGTCGGGCGGTGGCCAGATTCGAGGGAAAGCGTCGGGCGGTAAAATATGACGCCGGGTGGTGAAATATGACGTCGGGCGGTGGCGCGATTAAGGGGAAACCGTCGGGCGGTCAAATTAGGCGTCGGGCGGTTGTCAGATGGGCCTGGGCCTAAATTCTGTTACTTTTCTTGGTTATAAATAGCCCTAGTGCGAGTTTAGATGCATTCTTTTGATAGAAAGGGGCGGCCAGACCTAGTTTTCACTCCTTGCAGAAGATCTTTTGGATGCTTAGGCTTCCTTTTATCCAATCTAGGGTTTGTTTTTCCATTCTTCCATCATTTTTCATCTAGTTTCACCATGACAATGGTGAACTAAACCCTTTTGTTGTTGGGGAACAATGTAATCTTTTGAAACTCTCTTTTATTGAAACTCTTATTTATTTATATGCTTGTCTTATGCTTTGATTATCAATTGTTGGGTTCTCATCTGCGCTTAATGCTTTTATCGTTTAACTCATTTGATAATTGTTGTTTGTGTTTATTGATACGGGGACGTACGGTACTGTCATGAACTGGTGAGAAATTCCTTGATTAAGAAATACCACCTAGGGATAGGGTGGTAGGACGATCAATTGTTTTCGCTTCCGTTTATAATGCATTATTAATTACTAAGGGAGGCTAGTGATAGCAAGCCGGTAATTATTAATAGGGTCTTTTCACCGAGGGATCGGGTTAAGGGTAGACTAAGAAAGTTTGCATGACAATTAGATAACAAAGCGAATTAAATAAGAGGAGTAGATAAGAGAGAGTGGATAAGATGAAATTGTAAACCCCAACAACTATATTCATCCATAGTCTTTTTCTCGTCAATTGAATCAATCGCATTTGCATGTTTACTTGTTGTTTCTTGCATCCAAACCAATTACTTTTTTCTTTACAAGTCTTACGATTTCAATTTGCACGAACGATAAGGCCTTCGAGTCTCTTGGGAAGAACGATATTCGGTTTACCAATTATATTACTTGAAACGATCTGGTACGCTTGCCAGTTTTGTTAACAGCATACAGTCAACCAAAAACAAAACACACTTAATACAGTTGACCAAGGCAATTTTTGGGGCAAATCGGCAAGTGTACCGAGTTGCACAAGTAATATATAATGGTAAGACCAAGTATCGTATCCCAGAGGACTCTCGACGCTAAACAGTTGTGTGAAAACAAGATTAATTAAGACTTAAAATATAAGAGATCATGGGTTTGTATTGCAAAAAGAATAAAATAAAGCAATGTAAAATTGATCAGTGGCAAAAGAGCACAAAGATGAATGAAGGTTGATTTATATGAGATAGATATGTTGTTGGGGTTAGACTTCACCAAGTTCCCTCTCACATATATAAGAATTCTTCTTTATTCATTAATGTCAATGTCCCTCACTAAAACACTTAAACCCGATGTCTCGGTAAATAAGTCTGTCCCTAATTACCAGTTCATACGATTCCTAGCATTCCTGGTAAAAGATGTGAAGATCAGGAGGTTAAGACGACTAAGGCCCATACCCTCAATTGAAAGGAACCTGCCGGCACTCATGCAAATCATGGATCATGTTATTGTATAAGCAAGAAATAAGAACAGATAAATTACTCTAACAATTAATGGAAAAAGCATATGAAATTAAGAATCAATTCAAATACATGAGAGTTCACAAGGTTACATCATTCCCCAACAACAAATAGAAATTAGTTCCCTATAGACATAGGGGAACCTATGAACAATGGAAGAAAAGAAAGAATGAAAAGACTAAGAATTGGCTAGGAGTGTATTGTTATGCTCTCTTCTGTCAGGGATGCAAAACCTAGAGCCCCAGGGTCCTTTAAATAGTGCCAGACACGTCCCAAAGTGCGGCCCAATCCAAAAGAATCAAATCAGAGCAGAATCAGGGCCCAATCCAAGTGAAATCACGCTCAAGCGTCATAGGGAGCTCGCCTAAGCGTGAATTGAGGGTCATGTGAGGCTTGGGCGCCAGTTTTGGACGCCTAGGCTTCGAGCGTCCGTCGCCCAGGCGACCAGCGGTGATTTCAGCTTCTCCGTTTCTCGTTCTTGTCGCCTGGGCTTCGGGTTTTCTCCCTTCTTGGTGCCTTTGTGACCCCTTTTGAACTCTATCTTCTTGGCTTTTCACTTCCTCTTCAAGTATTGCTTCAATTTCTGTCAAAACAAGGGGAATTTGTTAGAAAACGGTTAAAATCAACCTCAACTCTCTTATTCACACAATTAATTGCAAACACATGGGTCCAAGCAAGTTTCTAAGTGAAAAAGGGTGCTTTTAGTATCAAAATCACATGGCAAATAACAGTGTTTCAACCCGTTATCAGTCATGAATGCTCAACTAACTTTTGAAAATATAGTCGTTAGAGTGCAAGAGCATAACAAAATTTCAAAACAGACAATAAACACAATTGAATGTGTGGCGCACATAGTCGACTTCAACATGCAAAACATTTTGAAATTTTTTCTTCTCAAAATTTCACAAAGCACTGATTCTCAAAATATGTACAAAGATTTTAGCATAGTTGAATGTATTAATAATGTAGTCGACTGCGCTATAGCTTTGTCACACAGTGATAAGTTCATGAAAGTGCTTATGGTTTTCAGCTTTAAAACATGTGCAGTAAAAAATATGTAATGATGCATTGCACATAACACATAAAACACATAAACAAGTTCCAAAGATATATCAATCAATCAACATAGGAACATGTAACACAGTACATAAACATGTTCACCAGATATAACAATCAATCAGCATAAGAACATGTAATTTAACAACAACATATGCATGTTATTAAGCAATGTGTTGTCATCATAAAAAACTAGAGTGATATATAAATTGTGTTGTCAACAATCTCCCCGTTTTTTGATAATGCACAACCTTGATTAATAACCAACCATGTTTGCACAATCAAATACAAAACAAAGTAACAAAAGATATATTACAGTTCAAGTACTCTGCATGTAACACAATTAAACAGCAAAATATCAAGCAGAATATTAGACAAAATAATCATTCTCCCCCTTTCATAAAGCTTTCATAAATTCTCTCCCCCTTTGTGCATTAGCAAAAAAGGAATGCTCGGCATCAAGTTGATCTTGAGCATTCTTCATTTCAGTACTGGCCCTTTGCAGCTTCCCCATTATTAAGCGACCCTCGGCTATCACCTTCTCATCTTCTTTTCGCTTTTCCTCACAGACAGAGTGAACAGCAGTAACCTTGTTCAGCTCTCCCCCTTTCATAAAGCTTTCATAAATGCTCGATCCACTGCGCGAAGTTCCCCCTTGACTTTTCTTTGGGTCCAATACAAGGGAAACTAAGGACTGTTATCCTCATTGAAGAAAAAAGGGCGACCTGACTCGATAATGGTTACTCTAAAAAATTGATTCTTAAAACCCTTAAAAGACTGGGAGTACAATTCTTGAATTGTTCCCGGGTTCAGAACTTAATGAAACCCAACCCCTCTTGGCTACTGGTCGGGTTCTAAAGAAATGGAGAAATAGAGCGGCAGTTTGCCTCATAGCCAAAGCCTGACACATGATGGAAAACACCTAAATATACCCCTAACTATTCGAATGTAGCTGAGTGTGGCAATGTTGAGGGTTTCCAGAACAATCATCTGAAATACGCTAAAGGGAAGTCTCAAATACATGTCATAAAATAAGCAAGAATAGATGTAGAAGAAGTCATTTCCAGAGCCCTCTTTCCCGCGAAAGACTCTCTCATTTTCCCCACAAGTAGGCAGTTTTATACAACAATGATAACTAAAGGTCCTAAGGATACAACTATCATTCACCCAATCTTACAAAATGGGTCTACTATTTAAGAGATTAGGGAAATCACTTACATCATGAGAGGCCCACTCGTAGCCACTTGTTAACTGAATAGCAAGTGTACCATATCGTTTCAAGTAATAAAAATGGTAAAACCCATTATCGTTCTTCCCATGAGACTCGAAAGGCCTTATCGTTCGTGTGAATCAAAATCGTAAGACTTGTCAAAGAAAAATTAATAATTGTCATGGATGCAAGAGCAGAAAATAAACATGCAATGAGTGATTCAGTTGACGAAAAAAGAGTATGAATGAATGGAGTTGTTGGGGATTTACAATTTCATCTAATCTGCTCTCTTATTTACTCCTCTTGTTTAAATTGCTTTATTATCTAATTGTTATGCAAACTTTCTTGGCCTCCCCTTAACCCGATCCCTCGGCGAAAAGGGCCTATTACTAATTACCAGCTTGTTATCCCTAGCAACTAGCAACGCATTACAAACAGAAGCAGAAACAATTGATCGTCCTACCCCCTATCCCTAGGTGGTATTACTTAACCAAGGAATTACTCACCAGTTCGTGACATTACTGTACGTCCCCGTATCAATAAAGGCAAATAACAGTTACCGAATGAGTTAAACGATAAAAGCTTTAAGCACAGTATGAGAATCCAACAATTGATAATAAACGCATATGAAAATCATATAATTAAACAAGAGTTTCACTAAAAGAGAGTATCAAAAGATTACATTATTCCCCCAACAACAGAAGGGTTTAGTTCACCATTATCATGGTGAACCAAGATGAAAGTAATGGAAGAAATGGAAAACAACCCCTAGAAAAGATCAAAAGGAGCCTAAGCATCAAAGAGATCCTCTCTATAGAGTGAAAAATAGGTCTGGCCGCCCTCTTCTGTCAAAAGAATGAATAGGAAATCGTAACAGGGCTATTTATAACTGAGGAGCGCAACAGAAAACAGGCTCAAGCCCATTTGACAACCGCCCGGTGTCACACTTTGTCGCCCGGCGGTTTACCCTAAATCGCTCCACCGCCCGCCGGTTTCCCTTGTGCCGCAAAACCGCCCGGCGTCAGGGGTCTGCCGCCCGACATCCTCTGTTGTTGTCTTCTCCTCTCGTCGGATTTTCCTTGAGTCTAAGACCTTCATTTTCATCCCCAATCTTCACTTTCCTCAGATTTGTTGCAAAACAAGCATAATATCGCTAAAAACAGCTTTTGACTCTCTATTAACTCATTTATTGAGTTTTACTTTATTCTAAGCTCATTCTAAGCAATAAAGGGTGTAATTTAGTCCAAAATAGCATATGAAAGTAACGGTTTTTTGAACCGTTATCACAACCCCAAACTTAGAAATTTGCTTGTCCTCAAGCAAACAAAACAAAACAAAACTTGGCTTTCTATACTTTCATCCAATGATTCAATATTCCTAAAGTACATTATGAGACCTACTCAATTTCAAACCATCAGTGAGATCAAATTAAGATGCATGCATGTTCTCTCCTGAATTTAGCTCACACTTTCCTTGACAGATGTCTCATATTATGAATGATCAGTCCACTAAGCAAGAATGCAATCATGAAATTTAAAAGTTCTCACCAAGCAAGTGTTTCACTCAATCACTCAAGTGTTTAGGGTAGCACTCCAGTCTTTATTACTCACAAGTTACATGAAATAAAATTGCCTTTCATCTCAAACAATCAAAATCATCAAATGTAAATGCCATCAAAAGGACTTTTCTAAGGCTTGTAATGAGGTTGGTCTATCCAGAAAAATTGGTTTTTTTGGATCACAAAATCTTTGAATCAAGAGAGCTCATTTATCATTCAAGGTTCAAGTTTAACTCTCTTTCTTAACCAATCTCACTTGTCCCCAACTTCTTCCCTCTTTCTTTTATTTTTACATTGATCTCATCTTTCATGATTTTTTTTTCTCATGTATTTTTCATTCTCAATACTTGAGCTCAATGCCTTTCTTTTTTCCATTCAAACTTTCCCCACAACCCCAAACTTGAACCTTGAATATACTTACAGTCAAAAACCTAATTCAAAGTAAATAAATTCAGCACAAGGGTTTTCATTCTGTTTAGGGCCAAGGTTCAAAAAGGGTATAAAATTTCAAGCACTTTTTGTAAAGTTTGGCTAAGTAAGGGCTTTCAAAAATGGCCTTGATCATATGACATTCACATGCAATTCAATCAATCATCAAGATTAAGGCAATATCATTCAAGCTTTACTGTGAACAATACATACAACAATAACTCTGGAGCTCAATACCTCACACAACATGCTTTCTCACATACATTCATTCATACACCCTGCTTAGCATCATGACCAATATCATAATTCATCACACATCTGTTTCACAAGATATCAACATGCAACATAACTTAATAATCATTCACATCATATCCTCATCAAACAAACTCATCATGCAAATTATTCATTTAAAACATTTTTAGAAAAGTATTCAAGCCAAGCATACACACTAAAAATAATATTCAACCTATTCTAAAAATTTAAAGTGCAAAAGTGAGAGAAAGAATCTAGGTTGCCTCCTAGTAGGCTTGTTTAACGTCACGAGTCTGACCCAAACCTGTTTCGCACTTGTCAGTAAGTGTCATCCTTCCAACACCCTTCAGTAGGTGTACCTTCCGGATATCCTTCAGTAGATACCAAAAGTTAGCATCCCTCAGTAGATGCTACCCAAAAATTGTTCAAAAATTTTAAATATCAGCCACTGTTACCAAAAGTTAACATCCCTCCGTTTGCCACTGTTACCGTAACACTAGACGGTTTCAATATCAGCCCTCTGATTTTCCACAAAAATTGCTTGGGCATCATATTAATGCTAGCCCCAGAGTCTATCATAGTTTTTCCTACATCAAAATCATTCAGAACACATGATAATTCTACACAACCTGGGTCTTTTACTTTCGGCGGATGATTTCTCTTTTGAGGTGGAACAACCGGATCCTCATCTTCATCTGTGAGTTCAACTTGCTCTTCATTTTCCGGTTCAACAATTTCTTCATCAGGATCTTCTTCCTCATTAGTGGTTTCAACTTCATCTTTATTGCCTCTTTTCTCATTGACATTATCAGTGCTCATAATCTCCTCGTCTTCTTCTTCATTACTTTTAAAGTCAGATGGTTCGCCTTCTGCCTTCCTTTTGTTGCTTGTCAAAACAGCTTTGCACTCATCCTTAGGATTAACTTCGGTGTTGGCCCTAAACTGATTCTTTTTAGTGGTTTCTATCCTTTTAGATAGTTGGCCAATTTGTGATTCCAGTGATCTGAAGCTAGCTTGATTGTTATTTGACTGGGATTCATAATCTTTGAAAAATTTATTGAATCGGTCACTTAAGCCTCTCACATTCTTTGTTAAGCTGCTGACCTGCTGCCATAAAGGTGAGGGTTGTTGCTGCCAGAAGCCTCCTACTTGCCCAGAAGAATTATTCTGATTCTGTCCAATGCTGGGGTGGTTCTTCCAACCTTGGCTAGAATTGCCTTGGTTAAAATTACCCTGCTTGAACGGGAATTGATTCCCCATGTAGTTGACATCCTGCTGCATTTCTTCAGGAAAAGCACATTCACCATTGATGTGGTCACCACCGCATAAGTCGCAAAGTTGTTAAGTCTGAGAAATATTTCTTAACCCTGTTGGAAGTTCGGAAAGGACCTTTGTTAGCTTGTCCAATTTTTGGTTAATAAGATGATTTTGCGCAGCCATTGCATCATTAGCAGGGAGATGCAACAGTCCTCCTTTTTGTATGCCCCTCTCACTCTAGGACACTTCCTTCAGAGCCATCTCTTCAATCAAATTATAAGCTTCGTCTTCAGTCTTCCTATTAATACTGCCTCCAGCCGAGGCATCCAACATCATTTTAGACTAAGTATTCAACCCTCCAAGAAAAGCGAGCAAATAAGAAGTATTTTCGAATCCGTGGACTGGAGTTTTTCTCAACAGGCCTTTAAATCTGTCCCAGGCCTGTCCAAGAGTTTCCTCCATCCCTTGCTTGAATGAGGAGATTTCGAGCTTCCCTTGATGAATCTTGGTCTGCGGAAAAAATCTAGTGACGAACTGTCTCGCCAAAGCATCCCAGTTTCTGAACGTCCCTTCGGCAAATGAGTGCAACCAATCTTTGGCACTTCCTCCCAAAGAAAAAGGAAATAGGCTAAGTCTGACCCTCTCATCTGAGACTCCGGCCATCTTAACAGTATTGCAGATTTCGCCAAAGATAGTCAAGTGTTTGTAGGGATTCTCATTTGACAATCCATTGAACTGATTGCTCTGAACTAACTGGATGAGTGCAGGGCTCATCACCAAATTTATGGTATTGTCTGCAGGAATGACTATGTTGTTAAAATTCAAAGCACCCACAGTGTTTGCTGAGTCCCCCAGTGTGCGTCTTGGAGGAGGTTGGTCTGCCATCTCCTCTCTACTTTGTGCAGAAAATTCTGGTGAAGATTGCAAGATTGTTTCAGGAGAAGGAAAGTTTTCACGTGCAGAATGTATAACTTTCCTCCCTCTCCTGTCTGGTAATCCCTCGAGAAGAGGTTGTTGATCTTTCCTGCTTCTAGTGTGTATCCCTTCCTGCATACACAAGAAAAATACCCCTAAAAGCACTTTTGTAGAAAAATAAAATAAAATAAAACAAAATAAAAATAAACCTATAGACAAATAATTACAAACAAGTCAAATTCAGTCAATTCACACTACTTAATAAGTTAAACCTCGAGTACCCGGCAACGGCGCCAAAAATTTGTTAACTAAATGGCAAGTGTACCATATCGTTTCAAGTAATAAAAATGGTAAAACCCATTATCGTTCTTCCCATGAGACTCGAAAGGCCTTATCGTTCGTGTGAATCAAAATCGTCAGACTTGTGAAAGAAAAATTAATAACTGTCGTGGATGCAAGAGCAGAAAATAAACATGCAATGAGTTATTAAGTTGACGAGAAAAGAGTATGAATGAATGGAGTTGTTGGGGATTTACAATTTCATCTAATTCGCTCTCTTATTTACTCCTCTGGTTTAAATTGCTTTATTATCTAATTGTTATGCAATCTTTCTTGGCCTCCCCTTAACCCGATCCCTCGGCGAAAATGGCCTATTACTAATTACCGGCTTATTATCCCTACCCTCCCCTAGCAACTAGCAACGCATTACAAACAGAAGCACAAACAATTGGTCGTCCTACCCCCCTATCCCTAGGTGGTATTTCTTATCCAAGGAATTACTCACTAGTTCGTGACATTACTGTACGTCCCCGTATCAATAAAGGCAAATAACAGTTACCGAATGAGTTAAACGATAAAAGCTTTAAGCACAGTATGAGAATCCAACAATTGATAATAAACGCATATGAAAATCATATAATTAAACAAGAGTTTCAATAAAAGAGAGTATCAAAAGATTACATTGTTCCCCCAACAACAAAAGGGTTTAGTTCACCATTGTCATGGTGAACCAAGATGAAAATAATGGAAGAAATGCAAAACAAACCCTAGAAAAGATGAAAAGGAGCCTAAGCATCGAAGAGATCCTCTCTAGAGAGTGAAAAATATGTCTGGCCGCCCTCTTATGTCAAAAGAATGAATAGGAAATCGTAACAGGGAAATTTATAACTGAGGAGCGCAACAGAAAACAGGCCCAAGCCCATTTGACAACCGTCCGGCGCCACACTTTGCCGCCCGGCGGTTTACCCTAAATCGCGCTACCGCCCGGCGGTAGGGGTCTACCGCCCGGCGGTTTCCCTTGTGCCGCAAAACCGCCCGGCGTCAGCGGTCTGCCGCCCAGCATCCTCTGCTGCTGTCTTCTCCTCCCGTCGGACCGCCCGACGCTAGGGGTTTGTCGCCGGGCGGTTCCTAGACTCTTATTTTCTTCAATATTCTTCATTTTCCTTGAGTCTAAGACCTTCATTTTCATCCCCAATCTTCACTTTCCTCAGATTTGCTCTAAAACAATGAAAAACAAGCATAATATCGCTAAAAACAGCTTTTGACTCTCTACTAACTCATTTATTGAGTTTTACTTTATTCTAAGCTCATTCTAAGCAATAAAGGGTGTAATTTAGTCCAAAATAGCATATGAAAATAACGGTTTTTCAACCGTTATCACCACTCCTACTAGACGATGATGAAGGAAGGTTTTCAAGACTCTCGACGACAACATTATCGTAGAGAAAAGCGCTTTCGCCATTGAGCATAAAGGAAAGATCCATTGTTACCTGGTAGCTGTTGAGATTGTTGACAACACAAACTCTATATCAAACTAGTTTTTGATGATGACAACACAATGCTTAATAACAGTACACATGTTGCTGCATTACATGTTCGTATTCTGAATAATCTGTCATATCTGTTGAACATGTTTTGTTGTACTGCAATGTATGTTCCAATGATTGATTGTGCGATATATTTGTGGAACATGCTTGTTTGAATATGTTAAATATGAACCGATTCATTGAAAAAAATTTATTTCACATTTCTGGAAGTAAAAAATCACAAACACCTTTATGAACTTATATTTGTTGTGACAAAGTTCTAGTCCAGCCGAATACACCTTTAATGGATTTGAATATGCTAAAATCTTTGTACAGATTTTGTGAACCTGTGCTATGTGAGATTTTGAGTTGAAAAGAATTTCAAAGTATTTTTACATGTGTCAGTTGACAATGTATTTTGCATATTCGACTATGTATTGATCTGTTTTGGAATTTTGTTATGCTTACACGCTTCAATGGCTATATTTTTAAAAGTTAGTTAAGCATTGATGACTTGGTCAACTGTATTGAATGCGTGTAGATTTGTTTTGACTGAGGAGCCTCTGTGTTGACTGTCTGTTATAACTTTTTTAATACAGTCGACTGAATTAGTAGGCTATTCGATTGAGAAGCAATCTGTTTAACAGAAAACTATAAATAGTGCTACCAATAAAGGAGTATTGTTAAAAACCTGAAGAATTGTTTTGATGATGCTGCAACTTATAAATTTTGGATGTAATAGGAAAATAATTAAAAAGCAACTTGTAGATCTTGAATGTAGTAGGAAAATGGTAAACATTGTAATTTTTTACTGGTATAATCGATTATCATGAAGCAATAATCGATTATCACAAGTCATACTTGAATAATCGATTATCACTTCATATAATCGATTATCACTTTTTGAAAACTCTATAACGAACTTGAATAATCGATTATTCATGGCAGTTGGGAGCTGACCTTTGGCATTCTGTGTACTTGGCTATATATGAGGTTTTGGAGAACTCAGAACTAAACATTTTTTGAACTGAGAAAGCTTAGAACAATGTGTGTCAGAGGAACGTTCTTAGAGAGCTTTTTGTTCATTGTTCCCTTGCTTGGTCTTGTGAAAGGAGAGGCTCACGTATCGTGTGTCGATAGTCGGAGCAGACTCTCTTCAAGTTAGCGAGGTACTCTGCCTAGTCTTGTGAAAGGAGAAGCTCACGAATCGTTGGTCGATTGCCGGAGCGGTTCTCTTCAAGTTGGTAGAGTGGTTCTTTTCCTGTTCATTTTATTGTAATATGTTAAACCATTTTTAGTGGAACTATTAATCACTATTTGTAGTGATTAACGACTGGACGTAGATTCTGTTGAATCGAACCAGTATAAAAATACTCGTGTGATTTTTCTATTCCCTACACTCATTTTATTTAACGCATACCAACTGTTTGATTAATTTTCCGAAAGAAAATTATTTTTGCTAAAAGGACCAAATTAATTTAAATTGTGATCGAACACGCTTTCCCCTCTCTGTGTTTTAATTCCGCTGCGCTTTACTCTTCGAAAATTACCCCCTCAGATACCAAAAATTGGTATCAGAGCTTGCTTTGATAGTCTTTCAAAATATTTTTGAAAATGGCCGGTCACAATCAAAACCATGTATATGCAGAGGGTGCTTCCATTAACAGACCTCCATTGTTTACTGGTGATAACTATGCCTTTTGGAAAGTGAGAATGGAAATTTTTATGGGTCTGTTGATAGAGGCATCTGGGAAGCTATACAAAATGACCCTTATATTCCTATGAATACTGTTGATGGTGTAGACAGAAAAACCCTATTTTAATTGGACTGCTGAAGAAAATAGACGAGCTCAGTTTGATATTAAAGCTTGCAATATAATTTCTTCTGTTGTTGTACTTGATGAATTTTATAGAATTTCAGTGTGTAAGACAGCACAGGAAATGTGGGAAGTCCTCAGAGTCACTCATGAAGGAACAGAGGATGTGAAACGCACTAGGAAGAACACTCTCATTCAGGAATATGAGATGTTCAGAATGCAACCTGGAGAAACGATCTCTGACGTTCAAAAACGATTCACTCACATTGTGAATCACTTAACAGGGTTGGGTAAGACTTTTAATACTGATGAACTTAATGTGAAAATTCCGAAATCTTTGGACAGGTCTTGGCAACCAAAGGTTGATGCCATCTCGGAGTCTCAAAATCTTACTCAGATGTCAATGCCAATCTTGTTTGGAAAGCTCCGTGAGCATGAACTTGAGTTGAGGAGATTGACTATTGAAGAGGATCAAGGCAAGAGGAAAACTCTAGCTTTCAAGTCCGAAATATCTAAAGGAAAAAGCTCTAAGAGGATCGAAGAAGATGACTCTGATGATGAAGAAAACATGAGCTTGATGATAAAGAAATTTGAAAAATTCATGAAAGCTAAGGGAAAGGATAAGTTTCACAAGGAAAGGAAAGAAAGTCAAGAATCTCCATCAAACGTGAAGTGCTTCGGTTGTGGAGAAAGAGGGCACGTAAAATCTGAGTGTCCAAAGAGCAAGAAAAGTGAAGACAAGAAGGATAGAAAATTTCAAAGGAAAAAGAAAGCATACATAGCTTGGGAGGATAATGCCTCTAGCTCAACGAGCTCAAGTGACACAGAAGAAGAAGCCAATCTATGCCTTATGGCAGATTCTGAAGAAACAGGAAGCCAAGTAAGTGATTCCAGTTTTGAATCCAGTGAATTAGATTTACAAAAGGCTTTCTTTGATTTGATGAAAGAATCTGAAAAACTTGATGTTGCTCATAAAAAGCTAAAAAAGGAACACAATGAATTGAAGTTAAAATATGATAAACTGCTTGATGAGGAAGTTGTGTTAAGAAATAGAGCTAATACCTTAGAAATTAAATTATCAGATGAAAAAGCTACTGTTGAACCTGTTGAATGCTTGTCATGCAAAAGCTATATGTTTGATATTGATATACTTGAAAATTTACTTGCTAAAGCAACTAAAACTAATTCACATGCTAAATCAAACCTTAATAAAAGCAACTTTAAAAATGGAAACATGCATCAAAATTATAAATCCAAGGTAAGAAGAACTCGAAAAATTTGGGTTGTTAAAGGAACTTTTATTAAAAATAAAGTTAATGATGTATGTTGTTTTTATTGTTTGAAGCGTGGTCACACATCAAACAAGTGCAATATCAAACATGTTGGTGTTCCGAGTGGCAAATATGCATGGGTTAAAGTTGTGAAATGATATAAATTTGCAAAAACTAACCCCAAGGACCCATATTGAGATTGGGGACCTAAAATTCTGGCTAATTTGTTTTGCAGGACAAATCTAAGTCAAAGAGATCATTGACAGTGGTTGCTCAAGACACATGACTGGTGACAAGAAAAGATTCATCTTTTTTGAGAAAAAGAAGCAAGGATTTGTAACGTATGGGGATAACAACAAAGGCAGAATAATGGGAACCGGAAACATTGGAGGAGGAAACACTTTGACGATAAAAGATGTCTTATACATTGAAGGCCTCAAACATAATCTTCTAAGCATAAGCCAACTATGCGACAAAGGTTTCAAGGTAATTTTTGAGAGTGATAAATGTACTGTTTATTTTAAAAATTCTACTGAAATTGCTTTGCAAGGTGTTAGGCACAATAACATATATTTGATTGATATTGAGAGTGCATCTAGTCATACTATAACATGCTTAGTTGCTAAAGAAGAAAATCCATGGCTATGGCATAAAAGAGCTGCACATATTCACATGCAACACTTAAACAAATTAATCTCTAAGGATCTTGTCATTGGTTTGCCTAAACTAAAATTTGAGAAAGATAAGCTTTGTTCTGCATGTCAAAAGGGTAAACAAACCAAATCTTCTTTTTCATCTAAAAGTATGATTTCTACATCAAAACCTTTGGAACTTTTGCATATGGACTTGTTTGGTCCATCTAGAATTAAAAGTTTTGGTGGAAATTACTATGCTCTTGTAATTGTTGATGATTACTCTAGATTTACTTGGACTTTCTTTTTAACTCTGAAAAGTGAAGCTTTCAAAGCATTTAAAACTTTTGCTAAACGTATTCAAAATGAAAAAGATTTGAAAATCAAAACCTTGAGAAGTGATCATGGTGGTGAATTTGAAAATGAATCGTTTGGAAAATTTTGTGAAGAAATTGGAATTGCACATAATTTTTCTGCACCTAGAACTCCCCAACGGAATGGTGTTGTTGAAAGGAAAAATATTTCATTAGAAGAATTAGCCAGAACTCTTATGAATGAATCTAATGTGCCAAAATATTTTTGGGTTGATGTAGTAAACACTGCTTGTTATGTGTTAAATAGGATGCTTATTAGGCCAATTCTAAAATTAACTCCATATGAATTGTTGAATGGTAGAAAACCAAATATATCTCATTTGAAAATTTTTGGATGCAAATGCTTTGTCTTAAATAATGGAAAAGATAATCTTGGAAAATTTGATGCAAAATCTGATGGAGCGATTTTTCTAGGATATTCTTTAACTAGTAAAGCTTATAGGGTGTTCAATAGAAGAACACTAATAATTGAAGAATCTATGCATGTTGTCTTTGATGAGATTGTAGACCTTGAGGAAAATCCTCTTGAGTCAAATAAACCCATTGTAGGTGATGAGGATTACTTAAGAGAAGCCCTTGAAGAGATGTATCTAAATGAGAATTATCCTCCGGAGCTTCAAGAAACAGCCCAAGTTGTTGACTCCAAAAGCTATCAACAACCAAGAGGACTATCCTTGGACAACATCATAGGAGATATATCAAAAGGGGTAACCACTAGACATAATTTAAATAATTTTTGTCTAACTGTTGCTTTTGTGTCTTAGATAGAACCTAATAATATAAAGGAAGCTCTTCAAGATGACAAGTGGTGCATTGCTATGCAAGAAGAGCTAAATCAATTTGAAAGGAATGAAGTTTGGGAACTTATTCCAAAACAAGATGAATTCCAAGTCATAGGAACCAACTGGGTATTCAAGAACAAGCTTGATGAGGACGGAAACATCACAAAGAATAAAGCAAGGCTAGTTGCTAAGGGCTACTGTCAAGAGGAAGGTATAGATTACGATGAAACTTATGCACCAGTAGCCAGGTTAGAAGCAATTAGATTGTTACTTGCATATGCATCTTTGATGAAATTTAAATTGTATCAAATGGATGTTAAAAGTGCATTTTTAAATGGTTTTATAAAAGAAGAGGTGTATGTTAGTCAACCTCCTGGATTTGAAGATTTTAAATTTCCTGATCATGTTTACAAGTTGAAAAAGGCTCTTTATGGTCTTAAACAGGCACCTAGGTCTTGGTATGAAAGACTTAGTACCTTTTTGATTGAAAATAAATTTTCTAGAGGAAAGGTTGATTCAACCTTGTTCATTAAGAAAGTAGGAAAACACAATTTGATTGTGCAAGTTTTTGTAGATGATATTATTTTTGGTTCAACGGATGACTCTTTATGTGAAGAGTTTGCAAAAATAATGGAAGGAGAATTTGAGATGTCTATGATGGGTGAGTTAAATTTTTTCTTAGGACTACAAATAAAACAAATGAATGCTGGAACATTCATATCTCAAACTAAATACTGTAGAGAAATTCTTAGGAAATTTGGAATGGATAGTTGCAAGGAAGCTAGTACACCCATGGGTACCTCATGTTATTTAGATAAGGATGAAACTGGAAAAGGAGTGAATGAAACAAAGTTTAGAGGCATGATACGATCTTTACTATACTTAACTGCTAGTAGACCAGATATTATGCAGAGTGTTTGTGTATGTGCTAGATACCAAGCCAATCCTAAAGAGTCACATTTGACTGCAGTTAAGAGAATTCTAAAATATCTTAAAGGAACTACTTCATTTGGACTTTGGTATCCCTCTGATGCTTCACCTAGTTTAATAGGATACTCTGATGCAGATTATGGTGGCTGTAAAATTGATAGAAAAAGTACTAGTGGAACCTGTCATTTCTTGGGATGTTCTTTAGTGTCATGGCACTCAAAGAAACAAGCATGTGTAGCTTTGTCTATCACTGAAGCTGAATATACTACAGCTGGAAGCTGTTGTGCCCAAATTTTGTGGATGAAACAATAAATGGAAGACTTTGACATCTTCCTTGACAATATTCCTCTAAAATGTGATAATACCAGTGCTATAAATTTGACCAAGAACCCTATAATGCATTCAAGAACTAAGCATATAGAAATTAGGCACCATTTTCTAAGAGACCATATTCAAAAGGGGGATTGTCAAATTGAATATGTTGATACCTTACATCAATTAGCTGATATTTTTACCAAGGCTCTACCTAAAGATAGATTCTTTGAGCTTAGAAGAGAGTTAGGAGTGTCAAACATATCTTAGAATCAAAGTCTATGCAAATTTTTGCATTTTTCGTAAACTTAACACTTCATAATCGATTATCACTAGGTTATAATAGATTATTCATGCATAAACTTCAATTCTGGAAAATTTTGAGCAGATAATCGATTATCATCAGGCATAATCGATTATCATGCAATTCTGGGTAGTGATTATTGAGCTGATAATCGATTATAACGAGGCATAATCGATTATCGAGCTAACAGTTTCAAAAATAGAGCCGTTGGAGCGTCCTATAACGGCTATAAACGGACATAAACGGCTAGTTTTTTCCATTTTTCTTATAAATAGCCCCCTATAATCGATTATTAGAAACTCAAGTCCAGAGCTCTAAATCTCTTCATTTCTCTTCCACTTCGTAAACTTTCATCTTCCTAAACTTCATCCATGGCTGAACCAAGAAGGCATTGTCGCAAAACAGCTGGAGCTTCTTCCTCCTCTCAAACACGTCTCGCAAACATAGATGGATGGATCTCAGATCAAGGGAAACATGCAGATTTTGTTAACTCTTGGCAAGAAAGGAAAATCATGATGGTAAAGTTTATTCGTCTTGACTTTTTCCATTTTTATGGGTTTCAATTTCCAAACACTTTTGCTGAGCAGGGGTTAACTCATCTAGTAGAACAAAAAGGATGTATTTATCCCGATCTTATAAGAATCTTCTACTTCAACTTACGCTATCGGGATGGCATAATATCTACTAAGGTCAAGGGCGTACACATCATTTTAGATGATGATGTTTGGACAAATGTTGCTCAACTCCACATCTGGGATGATGCTATAAAAGTCTAGTTAGGACTTGAAGATTTTAACAGGATGCTGACTTTCCAATCCTTTCTGCGTCATCCTGAACGGCAAACAAATAGAAGGCAATTACTAGTTGGAGGTTTCAAGGTTGAAGAAAGGATGATTCACTACTTGCTTGTTTAGATTTTATCTCCTAGAGCAACCAACCATGCTCAATGCTCTGAGCAGGATTTACTTCTCTTGTATGGGATTCTAAATCACATATACATCGACTGGCCTACTCTTATTGCTGACACAATGGTAAAAGCCAAGAAATCCCATTGGTATCAATTTCCTTATGTTCTCCTTATTTCTAGGATTTTAGAATACAAAGGTGCACCTGTGGAAGGAGAACTCGTTCAAACTATTGAAGCTGTGGGATTAGAAATTGGAGATTCTACTTTTCGTCATATGGGATTCATTACTAGAGGCAAAGTCCTTATTCACAAAGATGATGACCATCCTGATGATGATGATGATGAAGATGAAGATATGGACACTCATATGGCTGACCCAGTGAGTGCTGCAACTCCATCTGAAGCTGGACCATCCAACATACCCTCCTCTTCCTCAACTTCTATGGAAGAACATTTTGCAAGATTATCTAAACAATTGGAGGATATGAGTCTAGCACAGAAGACACATTTTGATGAAGTACATGAGTGGCAGCAATCTCTTGATGAGTACTTAGTTGATCAATTTCTTGAGATTGATGTTCGACTACATAACATTGAGGATCATCTCAATATCCCACCTACTGAAAGATCCCCTAGTCCTGAATTTTAGTTTTTTTTAGGTCCCTAAGATTGATTGCTTTCTTTGTGGCATTTTGTCTTTAAATCTTTATAAATTTCCTGTAATTCATTTATGTTTTTTAATGTAACGAGCTTTTATGCATATATTATCTTTTTGAGGGGGAGCTCATATTAAGGGGGAGATTTTTACTTTTTGCTTATGATCAAAAAGGGGGAGATTAGAAATATTATAGGGGAGAAGAAATATTAAGGGAGAATTAAGGGCAAAATATTTTTCAATTGTACAGGTACTGCTAACTCTGTGGCTGTTCTTTAAGTTTGTATGTGTTGCAGGTAAACCTGAGTTGCTTTTAAATAGAGAATTTTTTATCATCATCAAAAAGGGGGAGATTGTTACCAGTAAAGGAGTATTGGTAAAAACCTGAAGAATTGTTTTGATGATGTTGTAACTTATAAATTTTGGATGTAATAGGAAAATAATTAAAAAGCAACTTGTAGATCTTGAATGTAGTAGGAAAATGGTAAACACTATAATTTTTTACTAGTATAATCGATTATCATGAAGCAATAATCGATTATCACAAGTCATACTTGAATAATTGATTATCACTTCGTATAATCGATTATCACTTTTTGAAAACTCTATAACGGACTTGAATAATCGATTATCACTTACAATAATCGATTATTCATGGCAGTTGGGAGCTGACCTTTGGCATTCTGTGTACTTGGCTATATATGAGGTTTTGGAGAACTCAGAACTGAACATTTTTTGAACTGAGAAAGCTTAGAACACTGTGTGTCAGAGGAACGTTCTTAGAGAGCTTTTTGTTGATTGTTCCCTTGCTTGGTCTTGTGAAATGAGATGCTCGCATATCATGTGTCGATAGTCGGAGTAGACTTTCTTCAAGTTAGCGAAGTACTCTGCCTAGTCTTGTGAAAGGAGAAGCTTACGAATCGTTGGTCGATTGCCAGAGCGGTTCTCTTCAAGTTGGTAGAGTGGTTCTTTTCGTTCTTTTCCTGTTCCTTTGATTGTAATCTGTTAAACCATTTTTAGTGGAACTGTTAATCACTATTTGTAGTGATTAACGACTCGACGTAGATTCTATTGAATCAAACCAGTATAAAAATACTCGTGTGATTTTTCTATTCACTACACTCATTTTATTTAACGCATACCAACTGTTTGATTAATTTTCCGAAAGAAAATTATTTTTGCTAAAAGGACCAAATTAATTTAAATTGTGATCGAACACGCTTTCCCCTCTCTGTGTTTTAAATCCGCTGCGCTTTACTCTTCGAAAATTACCACCTCAGATACCAAAAAATAGACAGAACACGAATTGTTCTGAGACTTTTGATGATCTGACATTTTCATTTTCTTGTTTCAGATTGAATTCTCTATTTTAACAGCTCCAAGAATTCTCTAAGAAGACGGTGGTGATCTATCTTGAGAGAGATTCAAAGGGAGGAGTCAATTGCGCTGACTGCTTGATCATAATCTGCACGAAGAAGGTGCTTCTTGATTGATCTTGAAGGCTTGGCATCCTGTGAAGACTGTTGCGTTTGACTGAAGGCTTGGCAACCTGTGAAGTCTGCTGTGATAGGCTTAGCAACCTGTGGTGTGTGTTGTGATAGGCTTGGCATCCTGTGAAGAGTGTTGTTACACGTTGAGGATTGTTCGACGTGGATTCAGATTGCAGAAGAGGGGATTCTTGCTGCAATTATGGTTTTTGTGTGCAACTATATTTTTTTTTTTGGGTTAGAGAGCAGATTTATATTTTTGCGTGGTGCTTCTATAAATTCCTTGTTGTAAAAACCGCAACCATTATAGTGCATTTGCTTCCTGGGTTGGAAGGACACTGTATGTAGGCATTGTTGGCCGAACCAATATAAAAACCAGTGTTTGATTTTCTCTATCCCTGCACTCTTTATTTTCCAGTCGACTTTATCTATTTAGTAGTCAACTGCGTTTTTTCCGCTGCATTGAATTTTCATTACTTGCATTTCAAGAAAGATCAAAAAGCTTTATACTTTTTGTATAAAGATTGCGAAAAGATTTCGTTTTTGAACTAAAACCAATTCACCCCCCCCCCCCCCCTCTTGGTGTAAAACGAAGCCTACCTGTTTCTTAACAGTAGCAAGTGCAAGAGAGAAGGCTAGAGGAAACTGAAAGAGAAGAAGTGGCGTAGAAATGACAGTTGAGTAAACCAAGGTTTTCAAAAATCCTTTCGCATTAATGAAGGAAAACTGATGTAACTGCCCGCAGCTTGCACCGTAGGATCGAAAAGGTCTTACGGTTCTACTTCCAGGACTCTACAACTGCCCTAGAGGCGGGAAAGTCCAAAAGATTACGTGGAAATGGAACAACATCATGAAACGGTGTGTAACAAGTAGCTCTCATAGCGAACGACATTCTAAAGTCCTATAGTTAACCTAGCCATACAAACCGAACGGTTAAATCGAACTTCGGGGGCATTATGTATGGTACGATATCTAGGCCGAACAGTTGGTATTTGACAACGATCGGTCAATCCACTAAAGCAGCGCTCATCACACCAAGTCAACCCAGGGTAAACGCTTGATAAAGCACTCACAATACATGGCGAACGATGTTGGGCCACCATTATTGGGCCCGCATTCAAAATGTTATTGGGCCAGTGGTCCAGCATAATAAAAGATATTGATAAAGTTATTTATGAGCAACCGATTGATTTTAAGGTAAATCTGTTTAAGGGTAAGTTTGTTTATATTTTATTGATAACCTATTAATACAAGGTCAAGGCAAAAAGGCAGGTACGTTCCATCTACGCCTCACTGATACCTAGAAATACTCCTCAGTGATAAGATCACTCTTTTGAGAGTCGAGGGTCATAGTTCATGCCCAACTTGAGCGTCAGAGTGCCTTTTGTAGGTAACTCCCCCCCCCCCCTTTGTCAAGGAGAAGAGTGAACGGTCCAGACCTAAGAAAAGTGAGCGATCTAGGCAATCCAAGCATCAGAAAGTGATAAACTCATGTCATCCAGATCAGTCTCTCGGTCCCACAAAATATATACCGAAACACTTAGTTTTCGTTTCTTCTTGGTTTCTTAGTTTTGTTGTGGGTTCGGTTAAATATAGTTTTGTTGACCCACAATTGGTATTATAATTTTTTTTGTTATGCTATTTTTGTCTTTTATGAACATTTTTATTATTATCGTTTTAAATACTTACATATTTAAAACCTATAACAAGGTAGATGTTTAATACAAGGTTGTTTTGTAATAGATTACGATCGTGAACACCGTGATTTAACACGTTATACAAATTACTTTATTTGGTTAACTGAAAACCTTAGATTTATTCAAGAATTTTATGTTAAAATGGTATGAAACATTATTCTCAGTTTGTTATTGGTGCCTTCGATAATATATGGTAGGACTTTCTACCAACAATCTCATGTTTTAGACTAAAGCCTTGAAGAGTACATTTTGGTAGAATCCCCTTTTACGAAAAGCTTCTCCTGGTTTGCTTTTCATTTGCTCAGTTATATATTATCCTTCACAATTTGATTTTTGGTAGAAGAAGGGCTTATCTGTAAACTTTGGGACTTATATAAGAGCTGTTGCAGGACCATTATCGTGGAATTTGAGTCTCTATGTTTCATAGTTAACTGAAGGAAGGTTCATGTCTATGGCACACTAATGCAGAAATTTTGCGATAGACCTCTATCAAAGGAAGTTAGACTTTCAATTTGGAAATAGATCCTAGTTGGGATCCTTTTTATACAACCGAGTCCTGAGCCTTTTGCTTGTTAATATTTCAGCCATGAGATTAATTTGATGACTTCTTATGCTCATCATATGGCACAAGCATACACTAAAACTATTTTTCTTATGCTCAGTAAGATTAATTTGCTGACTTCACGATCAAAATGATAACCCAAGGACATGGGCTCATTCCATGTTCCGATACTCTGCTGGTAGCCACATTGTGTACTCCAAGTTCAATTTGACTCAATCCCCATTCTAACTTAACAAGTTAGAGTGTATTCTAGTGACCACTTAAAGAGAAAGTACATACGATTTTCATACAACGTATACATAATTAATTAACTATCGTATCACACTTAGAGCAAACACACAAGATAGTGATGTTTTAGTCATACAGGGTAATATGTTACACCTTCCCAAGATTACATAACTTGCACATGTTGTCCTCGGTAAAGTAGTAGCAATTCAGGCTCACCAGTTCTGCATAGTAAAAGGATAATTGCCTCCAGTAAGGATTAATGTACAAAGCCGCTGCAGTTACCAACAAAAACGATGTGTATGACACGGCAAAGGTCACAGAAAAAACGATCTTGTCCACCCAATCACCATTGTTTCCACTGTTAGAGTCACTTGGGAAAATAACAGGTGTAGGATTGCAAATTATTGCTAGTGGAGGTCCACAGAGTAATGGATTACCCCTGAAGTAGCTTTCTTCAAATGTCAGAAATTGTCCTTTTCTCTCAATTGCACCAGACAAGTTATTGTAAGATACATTGAATGAAGAAAGAAAGGTTAATTCACTCAATTGTGAAGGAATTTGGCCACTCAACTTATTAAATGAAAGATCCAAACTCTCTGTATGGTGCAACCTGGAGAATGTAGTTGGAATTTTCCCCGTCAAATCATTATTCGACAAATCCAATGATTGAATACTTTCCAAGTTTCCAAGCTCAGATGGGATATTGCCCTTAAGTTTACTGTGGGATAAGTCAATTGCATACATGTAAGCAAGGATACTCCCCATGTAAGTGTCAGTTCTCCCCTTTGTAGTGAAATTTACACTCTCTTTTACCTTTTTACTGAAATTTACTCTCTCTTCCACCTCCTCTGGAATGAAATTTACGCTCTCATCTGGCTGTATGTCAATATCAATGATGCCATAAAACAATCTACGTAGTTTCTCAGGGTTTTCATTGTAGAAAGGCATTCTACCCAAGCATTTGGGTATCGCACCAGTTAAATTGTTGTGAGAAAGGTCAAGTACAGTTAAACTTTTCAACTTGCATAACTGACTTGGTATGTCCCCACTGAAGTGATTACCTTCCACAAGAAGAAGTGATTGGGTCTTCTACCATGTCTTGAATGCTATGGTTACTTCGTTATGGCTAAGTTCTAGAACCTCCAATGAAGAGCCTCCACGGAACGTTGTTTTGGACAGTCCACTTAAATGATTGTTGTTCAAATGGATAATCTTAACTGAAGAACTTACAAAAGGTGGAATTTCACCAATCAGATTATTTTGTGAGAGATCTAGATAAATTAGATTTTCAAGTTCTGCCAATTCCAGCGGAATAGATCCTTCAAAATGATTATTGGACATACTAAGAAGACCCAATCCTGACATATTTTTAGTGAGGCTTGGAATTTTCCCCACCAATTGATTATTGCTTATATCCAATGCACTGATGCTTGGTATGGACTTGTGACCAACTCCAAATATGATCTTAACTGATTATCAGAAAGATACAATTCCTGTAATGAGCTCATGTTGATTAGCTCATGGGGAATTTCTCCTGACAAATTATTGTTTGAGAGATCCAGTGTTTGCAGTAACTTCATTAGGCCAAATTCACGGGGAATTGAACCACTGATTGCATTTTCAGACATATCTAGAGTTTCCAAATTTGGAAAAAATGAACTGATATTATGCCTTGAGATTTGACCTGATATAGCATTGTCGGATACAATCATTTCTGCAAGGTGGATATGAGGATGAGATGGCACTTGGAATTGAGTGAAGGAACAATTTTTAAGAACAAGATTTGTCATTTTTGAGTTGTTTTCCAGCAACCATTTTGGAAACTCTCCCTCTAGTTTACATCCAGTGAAATCCAGATGAGTCAAATTGTACTGGTAATCAAGGAAGCTTGGAATAGGGATAGATCTCGACACAGTCGTTGAAGACAAACTGAGCACTTGCAATTGAAATTTCGGAACCCATTTTTTCATAGAAGAGTGTGAGTCCAGTATGACTTTGTTCCCATTCCCATAGATGAACTTAAGATTTGAATGATTAAAAAATGGTGTGAATGAAATAGGGACTTCAAATTGGTTTCCTTCAAAACCAAGATATTCTAGGGATGTAAGACTTGCAAGGCTAGAACTAATATTACCAGTGAAATTATTCTTAGAAAGATCCAATTTCTTAAGGGATGAGAAGTCAGCAAAATATGTTTGAAGTGGCCCCTTGAATTTATTATAGCTTATGTTTAACCCCTTCAGCGTCTTAAGCCCAGACCAATCTGAGAAATTATATTCGGACTAAACATTAACTGTATGAAACACGAATTGCACATATACCTTGGTTGACAACAAAATTGGTGATACCATTCTGACTGAAATCAAGAATTTCCAAAGTGCTTGATGTCAATCCTGCCAAGGACAAACAAAGGTTTGATTTAAAATACCATTTGTATAGTGTAATAGTATGTATTATTCACTCGTTGAGCTTAGAACTATACAATAAAATTCTTTCTTTAGTTAAATTAAAGATACATATATATATATATATAAATACACACAAAGTATTGCCACGCTGAAAGGAAAGAAAAATCCATGATAATTTAATTACAAACCACTAATATTCAAAGATCCTTCCAATTGGTTTCTGCTTATATCAAGAGATTTGAGATGTCGAAGCCCTCTTAGAGAAGAAAAAACCTTATTACTGAAATTATTTCCACTAAGTCCAAGGAATTGCAAATTGGATGGCCATGCGAATTCTTCTTTCTCTGCATCATACATCATCCAGTTATTAATAGTTGTTATATGATGCTGTAGCATATTCTCATAAGACTCATGAACCATGTTTTAGAAAACATTTAATGAAAGATTTTAAAAACAACCTGAAGACCTTAAGTTACTATCATTCAACTCCACCATAGCCAAGTTAAGGATCTCCAATGTCATTAGTTTTGAAAAACCTACTTCATACACACTGATTAATTAACTAATCGTAAATAAGGAAAGGAAATATAAAGTGCAAAGTGAGCCATTACTATGAAGTGGTCTCCAATTCAATTGAGTACAAAATTCTAAATTTAGAGACTTTAGAGATGGAAGAGCACTCAAAGCAGATGCGACGTCATCGTCCCTGAATTCGCACATGGTCAAGTCAAGAACCTCAAGATTTACCAACTTGGAGAATAAACCTATAAGAAACAACATTATGTTAGCTCTTTTTCCTCAAGAAATCAATATTTCTCCAACAAAAGCCATGTTGTGAAAGAACACACGTTATTAGTGAAACCAAATTAACAACCAACAACTACAAACTAATGCAGTTTGTACTATATCATTCAAATCCTTTAGCGATGTATGATTGATGATACTCGGTTGATCAGGAATTATCACTGATGTTACGTTAATGATGTTATCTTCAATCTAACTTCAAATATGTGATTATCAATCCCTTCAATCTAGAAAAATATGTATAATAAAAGATTTGGACCGGCCCAACTCCAGGCCCAATGTCTGCGTCTGAAGACAGAATAAGTGAGTAAAATCTCACTTTCTCCAGAAGCCTCGTTTTGTCAGAAAGTTGGTGAGAGAGAGCGAAATATCTGAGACGAGAAGCAGAGAAGAGAAGCTTAGCTTGGAGGATCTTCTGCAGTGGCGATCTCCTTGGGTGATGAAGAAAAGAGAAACTAGATGAAGAGAAAGAGGAAGAGGAGCATCATAGGTATGAGAAAAGTAACCTTTTATTTATGTTTGAGAGAAAAGATGAAATAGATGTTACAATGGTGAAAGTTTGTACTGATGATGTATTGTTATGAAATGAAAGAACTCTATTTATAGAGTTCGGGGTCAAGGGTCAGGGGATAACCAATTACAAAACAGAAAATCTTAATTAAAACTAACTAACGGGTGTGATTACTGTATTTAACAGTACTCCACCGCATAACTAACTCCAATAGCCTCCCCTCAAGCTGGATGATGGATGGTCATCAGCTCAAGCTTGGGAACAATGTAATGGAACCGAACACGATGTGGAAATTTGGTAAAAATGTCCGCAAGTTGCTGGTCCGAGCGAACTGGTAGAAGTCTTAGAGCATTAGCTTGTATTTTTTCTCGAACTACATGGCAATCGAGCTCAATATGCTTGGTTCTTTCATGAAAACTTTGGTTGTGTGCTATATGTCTGGCGGACTTATTATCACAGTAGAGAGCTGGAGTCCCAACTTGTTTCACTTGTAAATCATCCAACAGATAGTTGAGCCACTGTATCTCACAAGTAGTGGCTGCTAGAGCCCTAAATTCCGCCTCTGTGGATGACCTAGAAACAGTGCTTTATGTCTTGGATTTCCATGAGATGAGTGATGATCCAAGAAAGACACAGAATTCTGTAGTAGACCGTCTAGTATAAGGGCACGTTGCCCAATCTGAGTCACTGAAAGCCTTTATATGTATAGGTGAACCAGCTGGAAAGAAAAGTCCTTTTGATGGCTTAGACTTTATATACCTAAGAACATGTTGAACAGCCCAAAAATGAAAACCAGTGGGTGACTGCATAAACTGGCTTAGCAAATTGATTGAGAAACACAAATCAGGTCTAGTGTTAGATAGATAAAGCAACTTCCCTATCAATCTCCTGTAGGAGCTTGGATCTGCTAAGTAGCTCTCCTGTTTGTATATAGAACTCATGTCACTTAAGAATGGAGTGGTACAAGGCTTGCAACCCAACATTCCTGTCTCCTTAAGAATATCTAAGGCATATTTCCTTTGAGACAAATGAATTCCCTTCCTAGACCGTGCTACTTCAAGACCAAGGAAATATTTAAGTTCCCCCAGATTCTTTATGCGAAACTTATTGTGTAAGAGATTCTTGATATGATTGATTTCTTCCATGGAATTTCCTGCCAGTATAACATCATCCACACAGACTAGCAGAGCTGTGAAACTTGTACCTGTTTCTTTAACAAAAAGAGAGTGATCTGATTTTGATTGCACATAATTAACTGAAATGAGAAATGTAGACAGTTTCTCAAACCATTGCCTACTAGCTTGCTTTAGGCCATACAGGAATTTGGTGAGCCTGCAAACCTGACCTCTCTTGTAATTAGTTAATTCTGGTGGAGGTTCCATGTAGGCCTCCTCATTCAAATCTCCATGTAGGAAGGCGTTATCCACATCTAATTGATGTAAGAACCAGTTCTTAGACGCTGCCAGTGCAATGAGTAATCTAATTGTGGTTAGTTTAGCAACAGGGGAAAAGGTGTCTAAGAAATCAATTCCTTCCTATTGGGTATACCCCTTTGCCACTAGGCGAGCCTTATGTCTTTCAACAACACCATCGGCCCTGTACTTGATTTTATACACCCATCTGCACCCAATGGCAGTTTTCCCTGGAGGAAGTTCAGTCATGGACCAAGTATTATTCTCCTCTAATGCTTTGATTTCCTTCTGCATAGCATCAGCCCATTCATACACATCCTTTGCTTCTTTATAAGATCGAGGCTCACTGTTGACAGCCACAACCATAGTATATCTTAGGTGTTTCTCTGTTAAGGATTCACAAGATAATAAATCAGAAATGGGATAGGGTGTTTTCAAATTGTTATTCAAAGTCAAGGATTGATTCACCTGGTGTATATAGTCATCCAAATATCCTGGATGGTTTCTAACTCTGTCAAATCGCCTGGGTCCAGGATCTTCTCCACTACCACTGGACAAATCTTCAACATCACCATGAACATCGATATTTTGTTCTGTTTCCCTATCTACAATCCCTTCACCATTACCAGTGACAGAACTATGTATAGGATCGCTGAGAAAAGTCATCTTGTCAGACTCTCGGTTGTCATCTTCTGTGCTGTTTTGTTGGTTTTTCCAAGGAAAAATGTCTTCATAGAAGACAACATTCCTGCTCACGAAAAGTTCTCTGGTGTGAATATCAAGGACAGTGTATCCTTTAACTCCACTCTTGTACCCGAGAAAGACACATTTTCTAGCCCTTGGCTCGTGCTTGTTTCTGCCTCCTTCAAGGGTGGAAGCAAAACAAAGGCACCCAAAGGTTTTGAGACTCAAATAGGTGGGAGGAGCACCATAAATGAGATCATGTGGGGTTTTCCCATTAAGTATGGGAGAGGGTAACCTATTTATAAGGTAAACTGCATGGCTGGCAGCGTAGGACAAATAAGCATTGGGTAAATTAGACTGAAACATAAGACTTCGAGTCACATTAAGAATATGTTGGTGCTTTCATTCCACCACCGAGTTTTGCTCAAGAGTCTCAACACAACTGGTTTGGTGATTAATTCCATAGGAATCATAAAAGTTGGCACAGTTGAATTCTGGGCCATTATGAGACCTAAGGGTCTTAATCATTTTACCAAATTGATTTTTAATCTTAATAACAAAATTCTGCAGCAGGCTTCTAGTCTGCCCTTTATTGTTCATTAAAAATATCCACGTGTGTTGACTATAATCATCTACAATAGTAAGAAAATATTTGTGCCCATGGACAGAGGAAATAGATAGTGGACCCCATATATCACAATGAATAAGATCAAAGAATTCAACAGATAAAGAAACATTTGTAGGAAAGGGCAATTTGTGTTGTTTGGCACAGTGACAAACATCACAAACAGTGTCAGCATTTATTTGAACATAAGGAAAAAGTTCACATATCTGTTTTACAATTTTGTGTCCAGGGTGGCCTAGCCTATAGTGCCACAAATTTATGTCTACATGCTTAAAGGAGAAAACAGATTTGAAAACAAAATTCTGATCAGGACAGGGAAAATCTTGTAGGTAGTATAAGCCTTTATGGGAACTAGCACCCCCAATCATCTTCAATGTAGAATTCTCCCTTATCTGACAATCCCTAGAAGAAAAGGTTAGACTGCAATTCAAGTCTTTTGTGAGACTTTGAACAGAGATTAGGTTGAATGAAAAATCAGGAATGTATAAGACATTAAAAAGAACAAAATCTTTAGAAAATTGAACTGTCCCTGCATAGTTAGCTGTAATAATAGTATTATTTGGCAACCTAACAGTGATGGGTTTAATTTTATAAAATGTTACAAAACTTTCTTTCTCATGGGTCACATGATCAGTGGCCCCGGTATCAATAATCCAAGAGAGTGTACCTGAATCATCTTCTTTATTGTTGCTCTGCATCTGATTGATAATGTGACTAGGCTGGTCAGCTTCCTCAATCATTTTGAGAAGCTTCTGCATTTGTTCTGGTGTCAATGAACTCAAGGCAGCACTTGTGCTATTCTTTTGGTCTGTCTCTAGTCCAGAAATGTTCTGGCATACATTGGCTGAATTCCAGCCTCCCCTCACTTCAGAATTCCCGTCAGTTTTCTTGTACCAAGGTGGATATCCATGCTTAGAGTAGCACTCATCCATAGTGTGATTCATTTTATTACAGTATGAGCATTGTTTTCCATGGTTAGGATTTTTGCCTCTGCCTCTTCCCTGTCCAGATCCACGACCTTGGTTCTTCCAAGTCTGGTCTCCTTTCCAATTATTGCTTTTATTGTTGACAGTGGCAAGGACTTTTGTTGTTTCAGCAAATTGAGTGTGGGAAATGCCTGACCTTTCTTGTCTTTCTTGCTGTATAATGAGAGAAAAGACTCAGTTTATGCTTGGAAGAGGTTCCATTAATAGGATTTGAGTACGAACAGTGTTGTAAGAGTCATTTAGTCCCTTTAGGAAGCATATGATGTGTTCAATTTCTCTGTACTTCAGAGAAATTTTGGAAAGTTCACAACTGCAGGGGACAGTACAGGTGCAGTTGGGTATGGGTCTAAGGGACTCCAATTCCTCCCAAAGAATCTTCAGTTCAGTGAAAAATTGGTTGACACTCATTTCACCTTGCTTAATTGAGTGGATATCTTGAAGGAGATCGGAAATCTTAAAGTAGTCTCCCTTAGAGAATCTTTCTCTTAATTCATCCCACAATTCCTTTGCCTCTTCAACATATATCACACTTTCTGCAATTTGAGGAGAAAGTGTCCTAATAATCCATGAGAGCGCCATCATATTGCATCTTTCCCATGAATCAAATAGTTCTTCAGTTCTTTTGGGTTTCTTGATTGACACATCAATGAATTTGACTTTGTTTTTGGAAAGGAGTGCCCTTCTCATACTTCTACTCCAAGAAGAGTAGTTGGTTTCATTTAGGATTTGAAAAATCAAAGTTAGGCCTGGATTCTCCCTAGGATGTAGGTAGTAGAGGCTGGTAGGATTGTTGGCAGGATTGGGTTTTTCTTCTGTCATCTTGAACAAAATCAAGAACTGCAAGAATTCCAAGAAGGGGTATCAAGAATGAAAGATTTGAGCAGCGGAAGTGTTGATTAGCTCTTGATACCATAAAAGATTTGGACCGGCCCAACTCCAGACCCAATGTCTGCGTCTGAAGACAGAATAAGTGAGTAAAATCTCACTTTCTCCAGAAGCCTCGTTTTGTCAGAAAGTTGGTGAGAGAGAGCGAAATATCTGAGACGAGAAGCAGAGAAGAGAAGTTTAGCTTGGAGGATATTCTGCAGTGACGATCTCCTTGGATGATGAAAAAAAGAGAAACCGATGAAAGAGGAAGAGGAGCATCAGAGGTATGAGAAAAGTAACCTTTTATTTATGTTTGAGAGAAAAGATGAAATAGAAGTTACAATGGTGGAAGTTTGTACTTATGATGTATTGTTATGAAACAAAAGAACTCTATTTATAGAGTTCGGGGTCAAGGGTATCCAATTACAAAACAGAAAATCTTAATTAAAGCTAACTAAGGGGTGTGATTACTATAACAGTAATCACCGCATAACTAACTCCGATATATAAAAACTGACCTTGATATGAAGTTGCATTGAATAGGCGGTATTGTAAGGATAGAACCTTAAGAGATGAAGACTCAGGCACGCATGATAAGATATCGTCGGTGCCAAAAGTTCTACTCAAATCCAGGACCTCCAGATTATTTAGTCCTAATGCTGCAAGACAAAAGATGAGACTTAAATTAACACGAATTCAATATCTGCATATTTATGATTTGTTCTAAATTATTCAATATTATAATTCTTATACCAACCCATGTACTGTTACTAAATTATTTAACAACATAGCAACATATAACGTCAAACTTTCTGATACAAGACGTTGTTTCATTCTGTAAAAGAAAAAGATGACCTTGGGTTTCAACGCAGCTAGATATGCCATTTCCTGACAATTTGAGAATCCTCATGTCTTCAAACACAAGAAAATGGGAGTAATTGAGAGTCCAAAAGCCATGATAAGCATCCCAAGTAAGATCAAGTTTCAGCACTCGCCCTGTGGTGGAGTTACACTCAACCCTGTCCCATTTGCAACAGTCAGTGGTGTCTGCCCAAGGTAAATTCTTTTCGAAGTAGACACTGTTGATATTAACGAGAGCTTCTTTCTCATGCTTCCAACACCCTTCACAACATAACACTCCCAGCAAAACCAAAATCCACCAAAAAGCGAAGACACTAATTTTCTTCATTGTTGTCTATGTGTTTTTTAACATAACGAGTTCGGGTTTATATATGTAAGATCGTACCTACCATCTTGTGATTCTCAATAATTGCAATAGTTACAAAGTGGTACCACATCAACCTTCAAAGAAGTTGTCTTTTACGAATGTGGTATTTGTTCTAATTAATATTTATATATATAAGAGTATAGACTCATTTGATTACTCTTAAGTTTTTTATTTTTCTTTTAATTAGCAGTTAAGACTAATTAAAAATAAATAAAGTGTATTCAATTTCTTTTTCGTTGAAAAAATTATAAGTGTACGGTAAATATGATATAATATTATATATATATATATATATATATATATATATATATATATATATATATATATAACGATCTTAAAAATAAATATGGAATGCAACAAAGCATAAAAGAATTGAAAAGATACAATTTTCACACTTTCTTATTGACATATTTAACAATTATAAAAAAATTGACATATTACATAAAAAAAATAAAAGGTCAAGACGAAGATATGCATAAAACAAGTTTCCTTCCTTTTACTTCTGTAATTTCTTAATATAAATTGAAAAATCTTAATAAATTTTTCTGAAAAAAATATCAATAAAGACCAACTAGAAAATTATTAATATTAATTTTTATTTGAAAAATAATTATTTATATTTAATAAAAACATATTTTATTTAAATAAAATTTTCTAAAGTTAAATTAATTTAAGCAAGTGAAATATTTAAAAAATAAAATGATCTGAAATAAGATGAATTTTTATTTAACATATTTAAATATCTTAAACATTATGAAATTGTTTATCCAATCATAAGTTTAAGAATTGGAATTCGATATTACAAGTTGATAGCTTAAGATTTGAGATTCGATATTACAAAGTTGATCTGAAATAGCAACGAATGTATTTTCGTATTCTAATATTTAATATTAAATTTTTATGTAGCAGAATTTAGCTCAATCACTTCACTTTGCTGATTTGACCGCAAAGACTTACCTTGTGCGGTGCGTAGACTAACTTTCCTCGTCAAGTTGCTTTTCTTTACATTACCTTTAAATAAAGGGAAACATTCACTTTTTTTTAGATAAAGTCTAAACTTTAGTTTAATTTCAATTGTTACTTAAATTTTAATATTTTTTAAACAAACATTCTAAACTTTAATTTTATTATCATTAAGGCACCTACCAACGACTGAAATTCTGATATATTTAAATATTTAATTAGTAATTTAATTTTAATTTTAGATGAAAATTTTAAGTAGATTTTTTTTCTCAAATAAATTTTAATTTTTGAATAATTAATTTAATTAAGTCATTTTCTTTAATAGTGTTCCAACTAAGTTTGAGGTGTAAAACCCAAAAAAACACATTCTAGTAATTTAAAAATAAAATAGTAAAACTTGATTATTTTAATATTAAAGATTTTATTATAAATAGTTTTGTTAAATGAGTTTCATTATTTTAAAACATATTATTATCTCTTTAAAAACCACTTTTCAGAGTTTTCTGACTTCTTTCTAAGAGTTCTTCCTCTTTATTTGTCTGATTGAAGAACCGAGATAATATAATTAATTGTAACACCTCGATTTCTGAAATGTCACGGGCTATTAAAAATCGGTAAAATTGAAAATTTATCATAGAGCAAAAACGTACTTAAAGAAAACTTATCCAACTACATTATTTCGAATAATAAAATAACTAAGGAGATACTCCAATTATATTGTCTTAACTTGTAAAACAAAGTAGTTTTAAATGAATTCCAAGGTTATTTCGCATCCTCTCTCAAGTCAATCAAGCCTCTAGAACATCTGTAACATTATTTGCTCACGTATAACACATTATATGAGCACCTGTAACAAACATGTATGGGTTAAGCTACTGATAAAACAATCATAACAAGAAGATACATACATATTGATTATATCAACCATAATCAAACGCACAACAAGATACATATCTTCTAATTATACGTACCAACCATAATCAAACGCATAACAAGATGCATACCTTTTTATTATGTCAACCATAATCAAACACCTTATACATAGTAGTAATAACAATAGGATGCCTAGTCCTTTAACATAAACAATTCAATAATACTGAATTATTCGATCCTTGATCCTCGATCCTTGAACTTCGATCATCGATCCTTGATTGCTAACCCTTGATATCATCACTAACATTCAGACATAAACGCTTGGTTTATCCACTCATTAGCACTCATGTTAACAACTTACTATAACCATTATAGTAACACCAATATCAACATAACATAACCTGGTGTATCTCAAGTACCATGATCATCATCACAGATACACCACCATCATTACTATCCCAATCATGAACAACACCATGAGCATCATCGTACCATAATACCATAGTGGAAAGAGTCCATCTCACTCTTGTACGCTACCTCATCTATAGTCGCTCCTACAGCCCACTTGTAGCCTCCCTTACAGATCATCTTCTTCCAATGCACACAAGGCAAAAGGAATCACCTATCCGCAAATAGACTTATCCTCCACTTTCATGCTCATCAATCACATACTTAGCTACACCCTAACACTCATTCATGTTCCACTCTCAACCACAAGTCAAACTGAGCCTAAACATAACCATTAACCTTAATCTTTGATCATCATCATGTTCCACAGCTCCTCAAGCTTGGTTCACGTCCATTCTTCATCAAATTCACCATTTTTCACCAAAATGCACTGTGATAATTGATTATCTCAAAGAAAGTTAGCCAAAAAATCACGCAGGAAGAGATAATCAATTATCATCAATTATTCCTAAAACCACACTCAAAACCAACACACAGATAATCGATTATTGTCGAATTGAAAAAAATCTTGAACATGACTCAAGCATTCAAACATACATACATCAATCCTAGATCACATGGAAACATAGTTAACACAACATACATGCATTCAAGAATGACATACTCATGTAAACATACTCAAACACATATAATACATTACTTGAATCATTCAGATCCAATCATTAGCATGTTATACCCCTAATAATAGTACAAAAGAGTCTTTGATAAAAACACCAAAGAAGGTTTTCAATTAGCCAAACTAACTAAGCATAATTCTTACAAATGAGAACTATGAAGATGAAAATACTCCAAAATAAAGTTGCTGACCATAGGCTGTTTTCTCCAAAACTGGACCTCCGATTGCCGATTTAAACAGTCAGAATGAAGAACCATACATCTGGAACCTACTGTCAAAAAATTAGCCCGATCAAACGAAGAACAACTTCACAACGACGAAAGCACCAGTTTAGATTTTATGAAATTCTCCAAAATAGAGTTGTTGATGCGAGGCTATTTTCTCCCAAATTAGACCTTCAATTGACAATTCGAACAACCAAAATGAAGAACCATATGTTTAGAACCGACTATCCAAAAATCAGCTCGATCCAACAGTGAACGACTTCACAAGGATGAAAACACCAATGCAAGTTTTATGTTATGTGAGAATGACTTCTTCTCTTCCTTTCTCTCTCACTTGGTTTTTCCCTCTCTTCAAATGACTCTAATGTGCCCTACTAATCTGATTCATCTCTGCTAAAACAAAGTGAGACATAATGGTCCACATTATTTGACCTATTATCCAAATAGGAAGGAAGCCCAACAACACTTACAACATATATTTGCATGGAAACCTTTAAGCATCATAACTTTGTTCTCCCTTAGCATCAAACCCTTTGTTGGGATAACCCAACAAAACATACATAATACATTCATAGGGAAAACTCATCACAAATATTACATAAACCCTATGTTCATTCATACACAAACTTTTACCCAACAATAATCACAAATAGTTATAATCTCATACACATGTATCAAAACAAGGGATTACCAATCAAGATAATCAAGAACACATATAACATACAACCATAAACAAACTAAGGTAAGATTCCCCATACCTTGGTCAATCATAAGGCTTTATCTACAACCCTAAAATACCATCCATCTTCCTTTATACTAAGAGTTTCTCGTCGTTCTCTCTCTTCTTCTCCCAAAACGCCAATCTCCTCTCTTCCTCCGTTTTCTCTCTTTGATTTAGAGTTTCTAAGGTTTCTAAACACTAAATTACCCCTTAATTAATTTTCACACCAATTAAATAAAGATAAAAGACCATTTTGCCCCTAGGAAAAATATAAAAATAAAGAAATAGCATAACAATTATGTTCTAACAAAAATATACACTCAAGAATACTAATTTCCAAACAAAAAACCAAAGTCTAAAAACTACTTTATTTTTAAAACCCTTATTTTCTCGGATCTTACATTTACCCTCAAAAGAATTTTCGTCCCCGAAAATTGCAGTCACCTAAACCATAAATATGCCCACTTAACAACCACCTATAATTCATAAAAAAAATTCATCGACATGGCATCATATACAAGTTTTAGCACCTAATTACAAATTAATGATGCTTACATTATTCATCCAAACAATATTGCAAACAACCATTTGTAACCCAAGGCACACTACCATGCTCCTTCTTTATTAAAACAATCTTTGACTTTAACATTGTACAATCAAAGCCTACACTCATACATGATAATGGTTTAAAACACTATTATTTGTGATGTGATTTTGATACTAAAAGCACCCTTTTTCACTTAGAAACTTGCTTGGACTCATGCTTTTTCATTAAGTTGTGTGAATAAGAGAGTTGAGGTTGATTTCAATGATTTTATTGTTGGAAAACAGGTAGGCTTCATTTTACACCAAGAGGAGGGGGGTGAATTGATGGGTTATCAAAATCAAAGTCTTTTCGCAATCTTTTAAACAAAGTTGAAAACGTTAAAAAACTTTCTTGAATTGCAAGTAATGAAAAATGTGTGCAGCGGAAAATCGTAATTGACTACGCAGATAGTACAGTCGACTAAATATAAAAGAGCAGGGATTAGAGAAATCAAACACTGGTTTTTATACTGGTTTGGCTTCAATGCCTACATTCAGTGTCCTTCCAATACCAGGAAGAAAATGCACTATAATGGTCAAGGTTTTTACAACAAGGCTTTTATAGAAGACCTCTACGTCAAAAATATAAAACACCTCTCTATCCATCTAACCAAAATATAGGCAAACCACACAGCAAGACTTGCAGCAAGATGTCCCCTCTCCTGTAATCTGCCAAACCACTTTGAACAATCCTCAAAGTGAACCAGACTCCACGAGTTTAACCCTGTAATCAAAACAAGTACAATACAGCAGTCTTCAAGGATGTCAAGCCAAAATCTTGATCAAACCAGAAACACCTTCACTGTGTAGAATATGATCAACCAATGTGTGCGCAGTCAGTCTCCCCTTTGAATCTCTTTCAAGAAAGATCACCACCGTGTTCTCATAGAATTCTTGGAGCTCTAAAACCAGAGAAATCAATCTGAAACAAAAAGGAAATTGTTAGATCATCAAAAGTCTCTGAACAGATTCATGTTCAGTCTATTTATAGTTTTCTGTTTAACAAATAGTCTCTTAGTCGAATATGCTACTAATTCAGTCAACTGAGTTATGACAATTATAACAGTTCAGTCAAACTGATAGCATACAATCAACCAAAATAAAAACTCATTTAATACAGTTGACCAACTAATCAATGCTTAACTAACTTTTGAAAATATAGTCGTTATAGTGTAAGAGCATAACAGAATTCCAAAACAGATAACTAATACAATCGAATGTGTGGCGCACATAATCGACTTCAACCATGTAAAACATTTTGAAATTCTTTTCTTCTCAAAAATTCATAGAGCAATGATTCTCAAAATTTGTACAAAGATTTTAGCATAGTCGAATCCATTAATAATGTAGTCGACTGCACTAGAACTTTGTCACACAGTTATAAGTTCATGAAAGTGCTTGTATTTTTCAACTTTAAAACATGTGCAGAAAAACATATGTAATGATGCATTGCACATAGCACATAAAACATATATTCACGTTCCACATATATATCAATCAATCAACATAGGAACATGTAACACAGTACATAAGCATGTTTATAGATATAACAATCAATTTTGCATAAGAACATGTAATAACAGCAAACAACATATGCATGTTATTAATCAATGTGTTGTCATAATCAAAAACTAGATTGATATAGAAATTGTGTTGTCAACAATCTCAATAGCTATAATATCAGAATTTGTTTTATTTTTATGCTTGTTATGTACTTGGTTGAAAGAATAGTTCTACAATGGTCATATGATGAACTGTTTTGTGATGAGTAATATTGTCTTGTGTTGCTCTATGGTTTTGAAATGCATGGTTGAGTTAATGTTTGAATTAGCTATTAAGCACAGACAGTGGTTGCTCATAATTGTTTAAAACAGATGCATGGTTTCAATTGTGATTGATATGCTGGGCAGGATGTATATTAAATTGTGGAACTTGAGTTAACCTGTGAGATGTTGGGCTCTAGAGTTTTATTGTTGAATGCGATTGCTTTGGAATCATAGTTGAACTATTTGCTTGCATGTGTCATATGATCAAGGCCATTTGTTCTTCTCCCATATAATCCAAAGCAATATTTGAACCCAACAAAAGAATAATGTTTTTTCTATCCTTTGAACCTTAAACCTAAATTTGCGAAAAACTCTTTTGAAATCTTTACTTTGAGTTGAGTTGAGTATATTTGTATGATATGGAGAAAGGTTCAAGTTTGGGGTTATTGGGAAAATTTGAAAAAGAATTGTGAAAATAAAAAGAAAAAGAGCATTGAGCTAACTGTTGAACGAAATTGAAAAAGAAAAGAAAAGAAAAGAGAAGGGAAAAAGAAAAAGAAGGAAAATCTCAATGACTGAAAAGTTGGGAGTAAGATGAGAATGGTTTCTCAAATATACAGGAGAAAGAGAGATTATGGTTAATGTGAAAGGAAATTTTTACTCTCTTAACTCAAGGATTTGGTTGCCTAGAAAAACCAGTTTTCTTCTTAGCCCAGCCACGTTACAAGCCTTAGAAAGTCCTTGTGATGATAACTTGCTTGTGAATGTGTTTTGAAGTGCTTAAATGAACGACAAAGTTGATCTATGTGACATTGTGGTAGTAGAGTGAAAGAGACACCAATACCTCATTATACACTTTTGAGTGCTTGAGTGAAACACTTTTGAGTGCTTGAGTGCAACACTTTTGAGTGCTTGTGTGAAACACTGTCTTTGGTGAGGAATGGTTCCATGCATTAAAGAGAAGCATCTTTGTCTAGCTATTGATCAATCATTTTTTTTCATCTGTTGTGTATTCATTGTTATGTGAGCACCATAATTGAAGCTTAATCTACTAAGACATCATTATTTCTTGACTGATCTTTCTATGATGAGCATACATGAGTGATTTACATGTCTTAGAGAAAAATGCTTTTTAATGTGCTAAACTGTTGTAGTATATCTATTCTATGTAAGCCAAGTTATAGTTTTCCATGAGGACAAGCAAATTTTCAAGTTTGGTATTGTGATAACGGTTGAAAATATCGCTACCTGTGATGTAATTTTGATACTAAATGCACCCTTTTTGACTTAGAAACTTGCTTGGACTCATGATTTTGCTTTAGTTTTGTGAATAAGAGAGTTGAGGTTATACTTTATGATTTTATTACTAAATTCCCTTAATTTTGTAGGCTATTGGAAAGGAATTGAAAGAAGAGTCAAAGTATCAAATGGTTGGAGTGCAACCAGAAAGCAGAAAAGTCAACTAGAATGTAGAAAAGTCAACTAGAGTGCAGAAAAGTCAACCAGTGTGCAGTTTAGCACCACAGATAGCATTGAGCGCAAGGGGCGCTAAGCACCAATTTTTTTTTCTGTATCGTGCCTGAGCGCCACCGCTAAGCGTCATTTAAGTGTCGCACCCACTGTTGGGCACCATTTTGGGCGCTGAGCGCTGACGTCGCGGGTTTTGACCTATTTTTTGTTATTTTTATGATCTGTTTTGGGCCTGGACCCGTTTTCTGTTATTTTTCTACCCTATTTAAAGACTTGGACGTCTTAGGGTTTGTATCTTTTGATGGCTTAAGCATAGAAATACACTTTTCACCCCTTTAGGGGCAGAGTTGGGGATGCGGGAGCTCTCGTCTTCTCTTTCTAGGGTTTCTATCTTTTCCATTCCATTATAATTATACACCTAGTTTCTCCATGACGGTGGAGAACTAATCTCATTTGTTATTGGGGAAGATGTAACCTCTGAACTCTCTTGTATTTGAATTTATTCTTGTTATTGATATATGCTTCTTTCATTAATTGTTAGAGATATTCTTCTTTGCTCAAATGCTTGTGATGTTTTATTCGTGCATATGATTTGTCTAAGTATCAGGAGATCTCGTACTCCTAGAGTTGGACGATTTGGGGATGTGACAACTCTCCTCTTCTCTCCCTATGATTGTTATCAAGAGATATCTTACAAATCACGATCTGGGAATTCTCCCAAAAGCAATATTACCTAGACATAGGGATAAGAGGGTTGGTTTCCTTTAAGCTTCTGTGCGTATGTAATGCATAATTAATTGCTAGGGAGACAAGACATTGTAAACTAGTAATTAAGGATAGGCTTTCTTCACCAAGACATCGGGTTTAAAGTAAATTAGAAAGTGGCATTAACATTAATGAAAAAGATGAATTCGTTTATGCATGAGAGTGATTAGGTGAAATCTAAACCCTAACAACATATTCATCTCATATTATCAACATCATCCATTCACTTTTGTGTTTAGCCTCAATTGATCAAATTGCATGCATATTTACTTTTATCGTTTTGCATTCAAAAACCCCAAAATATTGTTCTTATAGTCTTAATTGGTTAAGCAAAAGCACAACTGTTTAGTGTCGTAAGTCTCTTAGGAAAATGATACTTGGTCTTACCATTTATATTACTTGATACGATTTGGTACACTTGCTGGAGTCTTAACAATATCTCTTTGTTTCAGTAGAATTGGTAGAGGGTCAGTCGTCTTTTTGCTTTTCTCTCTTTCGATCGTCCAATCCTGAGAACGCAATCCACTCTGATTGGTTGTTGATCTGCAAAAGACACTTTTATGCTCTATTCAAATATATTTTTCAAAAAGGTCTTTATTTTATTAGGATAGATCAAATTTATTTTACTTGAACATCAATCGTATATTTATAGGGCTTGTGCCAGCCAAGCACATTGATTAACCATTAACGCAACATATTTTTACGCAATCAAACCCAATAATATCGTATATTTGTAAAGCGTATGAGAATCTGACCCATTAATACCTGCTAATATACCTACTAACTGCGTATAAGTGATCACAACTCCGATCGATATATTTCATATAGTAGACTCATATGTTTTTTTACACATATAACTTGTACATGGCTTATCTCATATCAATATACATTACTTACATTTCATGTTGCAAGTGTATGATATGATTTTGTTCCTTCTCTTTGACTCCTTTATTTTTTTATTTGTTGATTTTACTTTCGGTACTTTGCATATTATTAAAAAAAAGAATTTAAGTCTAATTGAACACCACAAAATATGATTATAAGATAAGATTTGCATCTACTTATATATTGTAAATTAGCTTTATCTCTAGTCAAAATGAGATTTCTGACACATCTCCTCACACTGAGGCATACACATCTGAGTCGTGGGATTAAACATTAATAAATGGTCTAATGGAACAATAGATCTAACAAACAAAAAAATTCGTTAAGATAAATTCTAAATCATGACTTTGATATTATGTTTAGAAGTAAATTTTAAGCTTGACTCACAAACGAGCTTGTAAAGTAAAATTTATACTTACTTATATATTATGAATTGACCTTATCTCTAGTCAATGTAGAACTTTCAATACATATTTTATAATTATATAAGATCTTTGTAAGTGGTATTACAATTTTTTAGCGTTTTATTTTTTATTTTCAACATGTTGTTCCTACTAAAATGTATGAGTTAAAGGTTTTTAGGATCTTGGTAGCGAGATAAATAGTAGGAACTTCTTCTCCTTGTTAGATAATTTATCATTGCCTTCAAAAATTGAAATACTAGTGGGTTAAATGTACTAATGTGGTTATGATGGAGGTTTTTTTTTTTCGTATGCATTTTTGTGTTTATCACAACTTAATCTTTAACAGAGTAATTAGTTAATGATTTTGATGCAAAAATAATTTAGAGTATCTTTATGTGATACAAGTAAACAAATTATTTTTACAACTTCATAAATTTCATATAAACTAAAAGTAAAATTAATTTATAACGAAAAAGTAGAGAGAAACCTCACCTTTTTAAAACGACTCAATAACTCAACATTTCAAATTGCATTAATAATATCTCATTATTATAAGTCCCAATCTGTTGCCGCAGGAACAATTCTTTATATTATCTAGACTCAAATAACAACAACTAATTCACACTAATTAATAAAGTTAAATAAAAAAATTAATTATTCTAAAAATCAATCATTTATCTAAAATATTCTTTCTAAAAATTTGATATTAAAAAATTGAAAATAAAACATCAATTAAATGAGGAACATTTTAGAAACACTCTTATAAGATAAAATTAATTATAATTTATTTATGTTTTCCGATCAAATAATAATAACAATATTTTGACCAGAAGCATCAGAAAACCAAACGGCAGAAGAATAATTTTCTAGTCATTGCTGCGTCAAAAGAGGATATTTCAGTCAGATTTCTCGATTTGAGTCTGTAATACTCTGTGGCCATCTCACACAACTAATTTAAGGACCCACAAGAATAATTTTGTAGTCATTGCTGCATCGCATTCTCTCACACAGAAAATGCAGGAAAACGGGAACTTGGAGTATTCATACAAATGTGTGATTAACTATGTTGGAAGCCAACCATAGAATAAAAAAAATATATTAGCTATAGTCCGAGACATTGAAGGTAGAGTACCAACCACTTCACCTTCCAAAAACTCTCTCTCCTCATCTATCTCAGGCTCCTCCAACAGTGTAGACTCATGTAGCTTTCAATTCCCATATCTACAATCTCAAAATTCCCTTCACTTTTTCTTCTCCTGAATCAAGGTGAACAAACTCTCATAATGGAGGAGGGTCAATGTTTGATCAGGAGTAAGAGAAAGTACTCTTTGAGCTCTAGTCTTCATGGTTCTTGTACTGATTACCCTTCCTATGATGATCACTCATGGGAAGAGCAAGCCTTTGCTAAAGATGCTGCTTGGTCTGGTTGTGTGTGGCCACCACGATCATATTCTTGTACCTTTTGCACAAGGGAATTTAGGTCAGCACAAGCTTTAGGAGGTCATATGAATGTTCATAGAAGAGATAGAGCAAGACTAAAGCAGCCACATAGCCCTCAGAATGAAATCCTCAATTATGATCCTGAGAAAACTCAAGCCCAGAATTCGGTTCAAATTTCTTTCACTTCATTGGGTTACTTATACCCACCTTCTATCACTGGATTGCCTCATAACACTAACCCTAATTCTGATCCTTATTCTCATGTTGTTGCTTCACCTTCCAAAGTTTTAGGCACACCAGTTAACAAGAGATGCAGAGAGAAACCCCAGATTCCAGAATACAATAGTTCTTCAATTTACAAAGGATGTCATGAGTCTCCCCCTTCTCTTTCTTCCAAATCCTGGCCAAATTTAACTGATGACTTCAGATTTTGTTCCAGTAGGCTCGATCTTGAAGCTAGTGTTGAGAAAAAATTGCAGGGATTGGATTCTGGGTGTAGGAGTGAGGGTGATAAGGGTAAAACTGAGGTGGCTGTGAGCATGAACTTGTTTATGAGTCGAGCTCACCCAGTTGTGCAGTTTGAGAATAAAGAGACAGATACAAGTTTCAAGAAGAGAAAATCAGACACTTCATCCATTCCATTCTTCCCCAAATCATGTTCAGTTGATAAGGATCATGTGCAGTCAGAGATGTTTGATTTTAGCCCTAGCTCTATAGAAGAGCTAGATCTGGAGCTAAGGCTTGGTCATAGGTCCGAGGTATAGTAAAACATTTGAACCACGGATATTGTTAATAAATATGATTTTACTCGTTTCTGATTTCCCCCTTATTTTATTTCTTTTGATACAATGTAAGGAAGATTTTCATGTTTCATTGGATGTGTGATAATAACAATTAATATGGCAATCTCAACTAAGCTTTAGCTCATCAAAGAGTGCAATTATATATAATTGATGTTTGCATCGATTTACTAGGATCATTTAAAAGCATCTGAGAAACATTGCGGTTCTATATAATTTTTTAGTAGGAAGACGAATGCATATATATAAGATTCATGTGATTGTACAGCCTATTTTAAAGCATAGAGTAATATGAGACATTTTGTAACAGATAATCAGCTTAGATTAGGTTGCAACCTGTAGTTTAATTTCGTTTCTTTGTTTGTATGCCACAGAAAATCTGTCTTGTACCACAAATCAGGCCACAAAGATTAATTCTATTTACATTTTTAATTGGCAGAACTTGCAAGCAGGTTTCTCCTAGTGAGAATAACTCATCATTTGCTTGTGAAAACTGTACTCAAATGTATAGTTTCAATTTCCAGGTTATCTATGTCAATATTTGTTTGAAAATACAACAGATTCATATGTGAATTTTCTTGTAAGTTGCTGAAGAAGCTTTCCATGCATGCAGTGAACACATATATATATATTTACCATTGATGCATGCTTCCTCTACTGATTATGTGGGTCCCCTACTTGTATCTAAGGTGGTGGATAGGTTTCAAGGTTTGAAGAGAGCATAAAAGAATTTTTGATTGTGTGTGTAAATGTTATAGTTGGAGTATTGAGATTAGTGCATGCATGTGTGGGGTTTGAGGGTGAAGGATCCGACTAAGAACTGCATGGAATATTGTGAGCTCGTTTTCCTATTCAGTACCTGACTGACATATCAGTAAAGTTAGCAATATATAAAAGATGTTTGAGCTTTTCGAAGGCATATAAAGTCAGATACATCCCAACATTGATTCCCTTTTACTTTGTATTATTCTCATCTTCATCAGATTTGTTGCAATGCTTGGTATCCTTATTCCCTCGCGCATAAATCCATTTGCTTACATTCTGTCTCACCTTTTTTCTTTTCCTCACTCTTTCCTAAATCCCTCCAAAATCTGCCACCTACTCCAGAATCAATCTGTTTAAAGAATAGGCTGTGACATTATGCTTTGCTTTTTTATATTCACAGGGAGAATATTATCCCAACAAAACTCATTGGACCTTGCAACGCAATTTTTGTTTCTTCTTCTCTATGAATGAATTAGGTACACACAATGACAACCTCTTTGAATTATAATGTGCAACTCCAACTTCCCTACCAATTAACCATAGCTACTCAAATCTGCTGCATAATCGATGCAGCTAGGTTGGGAGGTGAAATAGTACTCTCTTTTTTTTTTGGGAATTTCATGGAACTAGAATCGTATCTTTTATTTTTACCTAAAATGGTCAATTAAAACCCACTTATTTTTATAGGCTTCCTATTGTTGGGTTTTGTAAGAGAAGATGTACATAATGCGATTTGTAATATTTTTGTCTTATTTAAATTATTTTTGTTTTTCTGATTAAAAATTAGATATAATATCTCCGATACTATAATATCTTCTTAAGAAAAATAAGAAAATTGCAGAAGTTTACTTTGGACAAAAGACATTTTAAAATAGCCTACGCATCCTATTATTTTCTAATATGTATCCCTCAGCAAATATGTATATGCGTACACATATCTCTTGCTATACTTTTTCTTTTCTTTTCTATGCATATTCTAAATAGACTCATGTGTATTTTAAATAGGTTCTTATTACAGTTATTATATGAAGATTTTATTAAAAAAATATAAAAAATAGATAAAATTGTATCTCGCACATAAATAAAAAAAATATTATTAATAAACTAAGTAAAATTATGATTTGTCATACAAAAATCCTTCCACAATTTGAACATCATATTTTTAAAACTCATTTTTTAAAAGTCTTTATTTTAAAGGATGTAATATTAACTTTCTTTTGAACTATTCCTATAAGGTTTTTTGTTTTTTTAGTTTAAACAAATTTACCCTCATATTCAGTACTAAGTATTAGAATATTTCATCTCATTAAAAATATTAGTTCGTCTAAAAGTTAATTTAAATTAATTTACAAAATGATCTTCTTATACATCACAATATTAGAAACAGCCTCATAATTACTATGTGAAGAATCTAGTTGTTATTGGAAACTTTGCAAACTATTAATAGAAGTAACATATTCTAAAAGGACAAATCAACCAAAATATCAGATTTTAGTCGCATATCACCAAAAATATTACCAAGATTAGAAACAATTAAAAATTCATTCACAACATAAATATATTATTATGATCCACCACCATATATAAGCCAAATGATTTCCATATAAAACATAACGAAGTAATTTGCATGAATTTCAATTAGTCATTGTTTGGACAAAGATAATTCATCCTTTGGTTAAAACCATTTAGGCATCCCTATTTTCGTAAGACATTCCCAATTTGGTCCCCTTCTTTTAAACCTTCCCAATTGAGTCCTTATAAGTGCTAATTTCAAACAAATTAGCCCATGCCGTTAAAAATTGTTAATTGTGTTAAAATTGTGCAGAGGTGAGTAAATGACGTGGTTAAAATTCTCCTTTTGAGGTGTTAAAATTGTGCAGAGGTGTTAAAATTGTGCAAAGGAGAATGGAAAAAATTTGAACACTTTTACACAATTTTAACACCTCTGCACAATTTTAACACCGTTAACTATCTTTAATGGCAGAGGCTAATTTGTTTGAAATTAACACTTATAACGATTGGGAAGGTTTAAAAGAAAGGGACCAAAAATTAGAAATACCTTACAAAAATAGGGACGCCTAAATGGTTTTAACCTTCATCCTTAATTTTAGTTCTAAAAATTATAATATGTTCTACAAGTAGGTCTAGTTTAAAAGTGATATATGTTGGGTCTTGAAAACGAGGACTAATATTTTGTATTATTTTTAAGGTCTTATATTTGGTATTCTTTTAATGTCAGTAATAACTTTGTATTAAAATAAGACTTTTTGGCATAATTTTTTAAGGAGAGACTTCTGACTTACTTGGTGACATTTTTTTTCAACTTAATTAATTCAATAATTTAATTTTCCTTATAAAAAAACAAAAGAGAGAGATATGAAAATGAAAATTCGGGTAGCATATTGCAGAGTGCACATGTGCATAAACGTCGCTTTTCAACTTAATTGGCGATGAAGAATAGAACTATAGAATGACAAGAGAATATTAGTTGTTTATGAACTTGTCTGGGAATTATATGTTTAACAAGCATTTAATTCGTTAATTAGAAATTATTGCTTCGGGATATCCGAATTTTGAAATAGAAATTTCAGAGGATTAGGTGGTATTTTGTCTGGGATTTGTTATTCATACTTAATTAATTTATTTTTTATGAGTCACCACTCACTTATTTTTTGAGTAATTCATTTAGAATATAATTGCAAGGAAGAAGTTTCTTCTCTCACGAGCTCACTTGCAAATACTTTATTCATGGTGAGTCTCATCCAAAAATTCCATCTTACAATTAACAAAGTAAAATAGAGTCCTTATGTAGAGTTGATTTACGTAGATTCATGAAGTAAACATATAAAATATTTACATAGAAATATTTAAAGTAAGACTTATATTTTATACATTTAGTTTTCCACTTATATTTAAATATTTTGTTTTTTATAAATTATACAAATAAATTATATGTAAAATATCTGACACATCTCCACTTAATTGAATTGAAATTTTGATGTGAGAGACTTAATTTAAAGAATTTATAGTATATAACAATTAATTGTAAGTAATTAAAATTATAAGAAAAATAAATTCACGTATTTCTTCTATTTGTAAAAGAATTATGTTAATAAAAGTATTTGGGTTCAACCTTATAGATAGGTTCCACAAAGACTCCAAATTCGTCTTTATTGCTTAACTTTAACTTCTCCCCATTCAGCATGATCTACTCTTAATACATATACAATTAACAGTTACATATTTTTGTAATTAATTTTGTTATATTGTGTTTTTTTTCTACAGAATTATTTATATATTTTTCTTGTAGTACATTTAATCAATTTTTTTAATGTGATAACAATATCACACATATTTAATTATTAAGATAGTATTAGATGTTATATTTTCTTTTCTGATGCCAGAATTATATACTGATTTTTAGACTAATCCTTCAAAAAATTATATATTTTTTTAGTTTTTTCTTTTACAGGATTATTTATATACCGCATTTAATAGTATATTTAATCAAGTTTTTCTAATGTGATAATAATATCACATTTGATGCCTAATACCAACCTCAATCCCCATCATTTCTATGAAGGAATTTTTATAAATAGACTGTTCACATACTCCAACCCGTATACATTTGTATATCATATTTATGCTAAAGTTATACTGATATTTATGAATAGATATTCGTTTGTTCAAAACGTTCAACCTAATCGTGGCAATTTTATATCCCCAATTCCACGTCATTCCTATCTTCTAAGAAATGGGAGGCTCTCGGCCCACAACCTCATCACTACATTTACTATTTTTAAGGTTTTTCTTTCTAAGGATAGTTTTTTTTGTTTTTTTTTTTTATCGGAAAAGGAATTTTTATAATAGAGTATTCAGGTACTCCAACCCATATACATTTGTATAACATATATCACATCTTCTAAGTGTCTCTAAAGCTTGAATTATTTTATAATGACAATAAATTGGAACCATATCTCCTTATACTAATGTTATGTTGATATTTATGAATAGATGTTTGTTTTTCAATCTCTCGATTAATCACAAACTCTTTTGATGTTTATTCTCCAAAAACAGAGGTAAATGTTAAAGAGAGTATTGTTGTTGTATGTCATTTGACTTGTGCAAGATAAAGATTTTGCAATAAGAGGAACTAGTTAAAACTATCTTAGAACCGGTAAAGAACGAAGTCTAATTTTATATGCAGATTATACATTAAAATCATATTTAATTTAAATATATTATATTTACCACAAACAAGATCAGTCACTTCTTATAGGTTGTGTACAGAGAAAAAAAGTACTAAAAGATAAACAAAAAAAAAGTGAAGGTATTTGAAGTCAAGGAAAGTAAACTTATAATCAAGTTGGAGGAGTAATAATAAAAGAAAAAGTAAAGATTATATATATATATATATATATATATATATATATATATATATATATATATATATGTTTCGGTAATAATTTTGGGAGCGAAAGGGCTAACCTTGATGACGCGGCTCTGCTTCCTTCTGTTGTTGAATCTTCAAGTACCTTCGCCGTCCGTTCTTCAGTACGTTCGTCAAGTTCCAGTTTCCACCCAAAAAGGGGGAGGGTACCTGTAAAGGCACTCTGACGATCAAGTTAGACGTCGATGATGGAAAACCCTCAATCCTCAACAAGTTGATGCTTAGAATGAGGAGAGGGTTATCGCAGATACGATAATACTCAAGGAGGAGAGTATGTAGAATGTATGAGTGTGAGATAGCATGAGCGTATCGTGTTTGGAGTCCTTCGGCCTTTATTTATAGGTTTTGGATTGATATAAGATTAGTAAAATATAAACAAACTTACTTGACATATCTCTGTTTAGATATGTTGTGATATATCTCTGTTTGGATATTATTTGATACCTGATGTGTGATATTTATTTATTTATTTATGTTTGTGACGTGATGGGCCTGGAGCCCAATAAAGTTGGACCAGTTTGGTCATTCGGCCTAGTAAGTGGATAAGTTGGACCGTTTCGTGTAATCGGCCGTTAGAGATATACTACCGTACATCATCCCCCCCAGTCCGAGGGTAAATGAAGGTGTTTGACCTTGTTTGACCGAAGGACTTTTATAGAAGTGTAGATGTCGTTCGGTAAGAAGGTCGTTCGTAGTGGATGTGTGCAAGCCGGGTAGTCAGACAGACCTGTTTAGTTTAGTACTGTAAGTGACTGGGAAACGACGTAGTTGTACTGTCGTTTAACCTCGAAAGTGTAAATAGCTTTTTCCCACGTTGGGGTAGTGGCAGAGTCGCCAAATAAGAGCCGTTAGATTATGCGTATCCAACGGTGGAGATGGTGTGGCGGTTTCGTCAGTTTCACGCGTTTTAACAAAAGTAATTTTTGAAACGAACCGTCATTCAGCAGTTCTACGTCTTCTTCATTTCCCTCTGTGAAGTTATTGTTCCCTCGAAGTGTTTTTCTTTGCAAATCGTGTCGCGCTCCCATTCTCAGGTAACAATGGATTCCTTTTCACCAGTTTATTCATTATCTGATAGTGAAGATAGGGAAGATAGTAACTCACCGGTCGTTCAGCCGGTGGTTGTAGGTTCTGCTGAATCTTTGTTGAGTGGGGATAGGGTTTTTGTCTGTGGGGGAGTCGATGTTGATGGCCCAGAACAGGGCTGTTCATCTTCTCCGGTAGAGTATGCATGGGCATCTTGTGAAGTTGGGGATCAGGGAACCATTTTTGTAAGTAGGGAAATATTGGGAGGTTGGGTGGAGGATAACTGTGTTCTCCGAACCCTAGGGTATAATGTTGCCCTGAGATTGGTTGCATGTAGGAAGGATGAGAGAGTCTTTCATGGGGAGGACGTCGCCAGAGGGAATTGTTTCTATTTTTATTTATGTTTGCTGTATGACATGTATGTCAGACTCCCGTTCACTAAGTTTCAAATGAAGGTTCTGCAATATTTGAACGTAGCTCCTTCTCAGTTGCACCCGAACAGCTGGGGATATATCCAAGCGTTCGGTGTGTTGTGTCAGGCCTTGGGCATCGAGCCAACGGCCAAAATATTTTTGTTTTTCTTCAAAAGTCGTCCCAATGTCAAGAAGGGTTGGGTTTCCTTAAGTTCCATGGTAAATAATGTTATTTTCCAGCTATTTGCCGAGTCGTACAAAGAGTTTAAAAACCATTTTTTCAAAGTGTCCATTACTGAGATGGGTCGGCCCTTCTTCCTTAATGAGGATGGGAGTTCAAAATTTCCATTATATTGGACCAAGACTCCCCGAACGATAACTTCATGGTCCGTAGAGGACATGACTGATGTTGAACGGAGGAACTTGGATGAGTTGGTTAGGTTACCTCATCCATTTTCCTCAAGGAAGATAGTGAATTGTCTCAAATACAATGATCTGAAGTTGAGGGTGTCCGGTAGGTTTCTCTGCTGAATATTTTTTCTGTCGTAGTTGAGAGAGTTTAACTCGTGCTTGTAAAATTTTGCAGAAGTTATGGCCCCTAAAAGAGATTGGTTCAAGAAGTCTCGTGGTTCCAATACAGAGGCCAGCGCCTCTACCGGTCGCCCGTCCGGGACGTTTGTCAACCCAAGGATGATCGTGGAGGATGTCCCCCCTTCTCTCGAGCAAGGACTGGTTCGTAAAAGGAAGGTCGCGAGGGTGGAGGGGGTATCAAGTGTTGCCGGTAAAGGAAAGGATACGACAACTGAGACTGGCGAACCGGCTGAGGAGCGTTTGCTGCCGTTGGGCATGTGGGATCCCGGTTTTGATCTTACGCACAAGATCGAGTTTAATTTTGACGCGGCCGAGGAGAAGGTGATGGCGGCCATGTCCAAGCAGCAGATGACTGAGTATTTGTTGGATAATTTGTTACGCTGTGGGGCGGCAGCTTTCAAGATTGTGTATGCATCCAACAGGGGAGACGTCCTGAATGAAGTGGGTCGTCTGAGGAAACAACTCGATGATGTCCATGCCGCCCATGTTGGATGTGCGGAGAGAGCCAACGAAGCTGCCAAAGTGATCGAGGAAGTTAAGGCCCATGCCGAAAGGTTGCACAAGCTGAGCATCGAGCTCCAGATCGAACGAGATGAGTTGCTCAAGGACATGGAGGCGGCTAGGAAGACCATTGCTGACTTAAGCGAGATTCAAAAGGAAAGGGATGAATTCTTGAAGGAAAGGAATGAGCTGAAACAGGCCGAGACAGAATGGAAGGCGACCGAGGTGGAGATGCTTGCGGCCATCAACCAGGAGCATACGAAGGGCTTCAAGAAGGCGTTAAGGCAAATGACTTATTTAGCCAAAGTGTCTCCTGAAGGTTTGGGCTTCGATATCGAGCAAGACATGTACCAAGGCCGAATGATGTCCATCGACCATATTCCCGATGGCACCTACACTGAGGAGGGTAACTTAGCTATGCCGGCCGAGGAGATTGTGGCGGGGGAAACCGGACAGGAAGAGGTGGCCTACGAAAATGTGGATGTCGTAACTTAGAATTTTTTCTACTTTTTGAACAATGTTGGTTTTATTCTTGTAACTTGTTGTTCTTGATATATTCTGGACTTCGGTTTGTTTGCTTGGTTGATATACTATACTTTTATTTTGCTAAGTCTTCGTGTGGGCTGTCTTAGAATAAATTTGACGAAGACTTACTTGTATGTGAAAATGGTTTTGTGAAAGCCGAACGTTGTATGGGATGTAGGGCTTTTGTCTTTAAAAACCGAGCGTCCAATGAGTGGTTTACTACGTGGTTAGACTTGTTGATCAAAGGGACACGTTGGTCCTAGGTGCGTTGAGACCCGTAGTTCTAATGGACGCTGATAACGGTTGAAAAACCATTATTTTCATGTGCTATTTTAGACCAAATTACTCCCTTTACTGCTTAGAATGAGCTTGAAATCAAACAAAACTTAATAAATGAGTCAGTCGAGAGTCAAAAGCTGTTTTTAGCGATATTATGCTTGTTTTGCAGCAATTTTGATGGAAGTGAAGAATGAAGGTGAAGATAAAGGCCTTAAACTCAAGATAGAGGAAGAAAATCAAGAAAAGAAGAGTCTAGAAACTGCCCAGCGACAGAATTGCACCGCTGGGCGGCCAAATGCGAGGAGTTGGCACCAAGGCAGCGACGCCTGGCGGTTTTGCGATAAGAGGCAAACCGCCGGGCGGTGGACCCCTGACGTCGGGCGATAGCGCGATAAGAGGCAAACATTGATATCGCTGGGTATTATTAGGGGTAACACTGAAGATGACCCTAAAGACAAGGTTATTTATGAAGAAAAGATAGAAGAAGATTAGATAACAAAAGCATTGATATCTCTAGGTATTATTAGGGGTAACACTGAAGTTGACCCTAAAGTGGAATATCAAGTAACTATCTTTGAGAATGATAAGTCGAGTGAGGGAGAGAAAAAGGAGGAGAAAGAAGAAGAAGTGGTTGAAAGAAAAGAGAAAAACAATAGAAAATGTGTGAAAATAAAAAAAAATAAAGAAGAAATCATGGAGAAATAAAAAGAGAAAGTTGAAGCAGAAGATTGAGAAAAAAAGGAAGAGGGGAAAGAAGAAAAGGTTATATGTAAAACCTCTTCCTCATCAAAGGAAGAAGAGGAAGAAAAAGAAGAAGAAAAGATCATATGAAAAGTCCCTTCCTCATCAAAAGAAAAATCATAGGAAGGAAAAGAAAGTTAAGTACTCTATAAAGATCTTCAAGAAATTGAAGAATAAAGTTCCTATGGTTGATACATGGAAACATGTGCTTGATGTTCTCAATTTTATGACAAAATCAGCAGGAAGAAGAATAAGAAAAGAATATCAAGCGAGAAGAATATCAACACCTACTGATGGGTGTTTGATTGGGGGCATCCCAACTATTGTAAAACATTTTCTTATTTTATTTTTTTTAGTTTAGGTTTATTTCATTTTTTGAACTTGTAAATATGTGTATTTTTGGAACAATTTTTGGGTAGCATCTACTGAGAGATGCTAATTTTTGGTATCCACTGAAGGATACCCGGAAGGTACACCTACTAATGGGTGTTGGAAAGATTCGCACTTACTAACAAGTGCTAAACAGGTTTGGGTCAGGCTCGCGACGTTAAACAAGCGCTACTAGGAGGCAACCTAGATTTTCTTCTTTACTCTTGCACTTTAAATTTTTATAATAGGTTGAATTTTAATTTTAGTGTGTCTGCTTGGCTTGAAGACTTTTCTGATGATGTTTTGACTGAATGAATTGCATGAGGAGTTTGTTTGATGATGATCTGAAGTGAATGATTCTCAAGTTGTGTTGCATGTTGATATCCTGTGAAACAGATGTGTGATGAATTATGATTGTGGTTATGATGCTGAGCAGGGTGTATGAATGAATGTGTGTGAGAAAGCATGTTGTGTGAGGTATTGAGCTCCAGAGTTTTAATTGTTGTATGAAATTATTCACAGGAAAACATGCATGAAATTGCCTAAATCTTGATGATTGATTGAATTGCATGTACATGTCATATGATCAAGGCCATTTTCGAAAGCCCTTACTTAGCCTAATTTTACCCAAAGTGCTTGAAATTTTATATCATTTTTTAACCTTGGCCTAAACAGAATGAAAACCCTTGTGCTGAATTTATTTACTTTGAATTGGGTTAATGACTGTAAGTATATTCAAGGTTCAAGTTTGGGGTTGTGGGGAAAGTTTGAATGGCAAAAAGAAAGGCATTGAGCTCAAGTGTTGAAAAAGAAAAATACATGAGAAGGAGGAAAAATCATGAAAGATGAGCTTAATGTAAAAATAAAAGAAAAATGGAAGAAGTTGGGGACAAATGAGATTGGTTGAAAAAGAGAGTTAAACTTGAACCTTGAATGATGAATGAGCTCTCTTGATTTAAAGATTTTGCGATCCAGAAAAACCAATTTTTCTTGATAGCCCAGCTTCATTACAAGCCTTGAAAAAGTCCTTTTGATGGCATTTGCATGTGATGATTTTGATTGTTTGAGATGAAAGGCAATTATATTTCATGTGACTTGTGAATGATTTAGAGTTGGAGTGTCACCCTAAACACTTGAGTGATTGAGTGAAACACTTGCTTGGTGAGAAATTCTAAGTTTCATGATTGCATCTTTGCTTAGTGGATTGATTATTCATAATATGTAACATCTGTTGAGGAATGTGTGAGATAACTGAATTGAAAGCATGCATCTTGATTTGATTATCACTGAAGATGTGAAATTGAGTAGTTCTCATCATGTACTTTAGGAATGTTGAATCATTGGATGAAAGTGTAGAGAGCCAAGTTTTGTTTTATCTATAGTTTTGTTTTGTTTTGCTTGAGGGCAAGCAAATTTCTAAGTTTGGGGTTATGATAACGGTTGAAAAACCGTTATTTTCATGTGCTATTTTAGACCAAATTACTCCCTTTAGTGCTTAGAATGAGCTTGAAATCAAACAAAACTCAATAAATGAGTCAGTCGAGAGTCAAAAGTTGTTTTTAGCGATATTATGCTTGTTTTGCAGCAATTTTGATGGAAGTGAAGAATGGAGGTGAAGATAAAGGCATTAGAGTCAATATAGAGGAAGAAAATCAAGAAAAGAAGAGTCTAGAAACCGCCCAGCGGCAGAATTGCATCGCTGGGCGGCCAAATTGGAGGAGTTGGCACCAAGGTAGCAACGCCTGGCAGTTTTGCGATAAGAGGCAAACCGCTAGGCAGTGGACCCCTGACGCCGGGCGGTAGCGTGATAAGAGGCAAACCGCCGGGCGACATATGTATGACGTCGGGCGGTTGCCTGTTGGGCTCGGGCCTGTTTTCTGTTGCGCTCCTCAGCTATAAATAGCCCTAGTGCGATTTCATTCTCATGCTTTTGACAAAAGAGGACGGCCAGACCTACTTTTCACTCTCTGGAGAGGATCTTTTGGATGCTTAGGCTACTTTTCATCTTTTCTAGGGTTTGCTTTCCATATCTTCCATTATTTTCATCTTGGTTCACCATGACAATGGTGAACTAAACCCTTTTGTTGTTGGGGGAACAATGTAAACTCTTTTATTGAAACTCTAGTTTAAATTATATGATTTTCATATGCGTTTATTATCAATTGTTGGATTCTCATACTGTGCTTAAAGCTTTTATCGTTTAACTCATTCAGTAACTGTTATTTGCCTTTATTGATACGGGAAAATACAGTAATGTCACGAACTGGTGAGTAATTCCTTGGTTAAGTAATACCAGCTAGGGATAGGGGGTAGGACGACCAATTGTTTTTGCTTCTGTTTGTTACTAGGGGAGGCTAGGGATAGCAAGCCGGTAATTAGTAATAGGCCCTTTTCGCCGAGGGATCGGGTTAAGGGGAGGCCAAGAAAGTTTGCATAACAATTAGATAAAAAGCAATTTAAACAAGAGGAGTAAATAAGAGATAGCGGATTAGATGAAATTGTAAACCCCCAACAACTTCATTTATTCATACTATTTTCTCGTCAACTGAATCATTCATTGCATGTTTATTTTCTGTCTTTGCATTCACCACAACAAATAATTTTTCTTTCACAAGTCTTACGATTTTGATTCATACGAACGATAAGGCCTTTCGAGTCTCATGGGAAGAACGATAATGGGTTTTACCATTTTTATTACTTGAAACGATATGGTACACTTGCCATCCCATTAACAAACGCATTAGTCCTTGGTGTGGTTAGACTCGTAGGTCTAGCGGACGCGTTGGTCCGCGGTGTGGTTAGACTCATAGGTCTAGCGGACGCATTGGTCCGCGGTGTGGTTAGACTCATAGGTCTAGCGGATGCGTTGCTCCTTAGTGTGGTTAGACTCGTTGGTCTAGCGGACGCGTTGGTCCTCGGTGTGGTTAGACTCATAGGTCTAGCGGACGCTTTAGTCCTCGGTGTGGTTAGAATCATAGGTCTAGCGGACGTGTTGGTCCTTTGTGTGTTGAGACCCGTAGGTTTAGCGGACGCGTTGGTCCTTTTGACAGAGGCAGTATGTATTGTGAATCTGAAATACTTCAGTGAAATAATACTGAAAACATGAAATTGTTTAAAAAAACAATGTATGAAGTAGTAAATGAAATTCTAACTGTAGTAAAATTTTAGGTGGGTGGCGTTCCATGTGTTGGGAATGGCCTTCCCATCGAGATGTTCTAGGCGGTATGCCCCATTCTTCAAGTCTTCCCCGATGCAAAAGGGTCCTTCCCAGTTGTCGGCTAGTTTGCCGTGTGCTCTGTTTTTGCCAGCGTCTCCTCGTTTGCGCCAAACCAGATCTCCTTCGGTGAAGTTGGGGGCCTTAACTTTGGTGTTATAGTGCCGAGTAATGAGTCGTTTCTGAGCCTCATTTTTTATCAGGGTTGTCTCGCGCCGTTCGGGCAAGGTGTCTAGGTTCATCCTCAATTGCTCGTCATTGAGGTTCATATCCTGTAAGTTCCGTCGGATGGAAGGTTCTCCCACTTCGACCGGTAACATGGCGTCGGTACCGTAACTGAGGTTGAAAGGAGTTTCACCAGTGGATCCGTGCGGTGTACAGCGGTATGCCCAAAGTACTTCGGGTAGCTCTTCAACCCACAAGCCCTTGGCTTGCCCTAGGCGCTTTTTCAGCTCGGAGACTATGGCTTTGTTTGCCGCTTCCGCTTGACCGTTTGTTTGTGGATGTTTGACTGATCTTGTGACGTGTTTGATGCCCAGCCCCTAGAGGAAATCCTCCAGTGTGCGGTCGATGAATTGTCGACCGTTATCAGTGATGACTTTCTGTGGGATGCCGAATCTGCATACCAGGTGCCAGATAAAGCTTTGTACTTTCCGGGCGCTTATTGTTGCGAGGGCTTCCGCTTCAATCCATTGGGTGAAGTAGTCGACGGCTAGAAGGAGGTATTTGCATTGTCCTTTTCCGACCGGTAGTGGACCCGCTATGTTCATTCCCCACTGGGCGAAAGGCCATGAGGAGACAATTCCCAGTAGTTCTGAGGGAGGGATCCGAGTGTCGTATCCATGGGATTGGCAGGAGATGCACTTTTGTACGAACTCTGCGCAATCTTGTTCAATGGTGGGCCAGTAGAAGCCCGCTCGTAAGATCTTGGCCATGAGCATCCTTTTGCCTGAGTGTGAGCCACAGATTCCGTGGTGCAGTTCCTACATGACGTATCTTGCTTCTTCCCCAGATAAGCATTTCAATAACGGGGTCGTGTATCCGCGTCGGTATAGGTCAACCCCGACGAATGTATAATGGGCGATTCGTTTAGAATCGGTCGCGTTTACTCGTCCGCCTTGTTCTTTTTGATCATTAGCTGGATTAGTGTTAGTGGAATGACAAGTGTACCATATCGTATCAAGTAATAAAAATGGTAAAACCCATTATCGTTCTTCCCATGAGACTTGAAAGGCCTTATCGTTCGCGTGAACCAAAATCGTAAGACTTGTGAAGGAAAAATTAATTAATTGTGGTGGATGCAAAGACAGAAAATAAACATGCAATGTGTTGATTCAATTGACGAAAAGAGTATGAATGAATGGAGTTGTTGGGGGCTTCAATTTCATATAATCCGCTCTCTCTTATTTGCTCCTCTTGTTTAAATAGCATTATTATCTAATTGCATGCAAACTTTCTTGGCCTCCCCTTAACCTGATGCCTCGGTGAAAAGGGCCTATTACAAATTACCGGCTTGCTATCCCTAGCCTGCCCTAGCAACTAGAAACGCATTATAAACATAAGCAAATACAATTGATCGTCCTACCCCCCATATCCCTAGGTGGTATTGCTTAACCAAGGAAATTCTCACCATTTCGTGACATTATTGTACGTCCCCGTATCAATAAAGGCAAATATCAATTATCGAATGAGTTAAACGATAAAGGCATTAAGCACACTATGAGAATCCAACAATTGATAATAAATGCATATGAAAATCCTATAATTCAAACAAGAATTTCAATAAAAGAGAGTATCAAAATATTACATTGTTCCCCGAACAACAGAAGGGTTTAGTTCACCATTGTCATGGTGAACCAAGATGAAAATAATGGAAGATATGGAAAGCAAACCCTAGAAAAGATAAAAAGGAGCCTAAGCATCCAAGAGATCCTCTCCAAAGAGTGCAAAGTAGGTTTGGCCGCCCTCCTCTGTCAAAAGAATGAGTTGGAATTCGTAACAGGGCTATTTATAGGTGAGGAGCGCAATAGAAAAATAGGAGCAAGCCTAGCTGAACACCGCCCGACATCACACTTTGCCGCCCGACGGTGTGCCCTAAGTCGCGCCACCGCCCGACGGTAGGGGTCTACTACCTGGCGATTGACCTTGTTCCTCAAAACCGCCCGGCGTCAGGGTCTGCCGCCCGACGTCCTCTGCTGGTGTCTTCTCCTCGCGCCTGACTGCCCGGCGCCAGGGGTCTACCGCCGGGCGGTTCCTAGACTCTTCTTTTCTTCGATTTTCTTGCTTTTTCTTGAGTCTATGACCTTCATCTTCATTCCCAATCTTCACTTCTGTCAAATTTACTGCAAAACAATGCAAAACAAGCATAATATCACTAAAAACAACTTTTGACTCTCGATTGACTCATTTATTGAGTTTTACTTGATTCTAAGCTCATTCTAAGCAGTAAAGGGTGTAATTTAGTCCGAAATAGCATATGAAAATAACGGTTTTTCAACTATTATCACAACCCAAAACTTAGAACTTTGCTTGTCCTCAAGCAAAACAAAAAAAAACAGAGCTTGGCTTTCTACCCTTTCATCCAATGATTATTTCTAAAGTACATGACAAGACTTACTCAATTTCAGATAATCAGTGAACTCAAATCAAGATGCATGCTTTCCTCAACAAATGCTACAAATTATGAATGATCAGTCCACTAAACAAAAATGCAATCATGAACTTTAGAAGTTCTCACCAAGAAAGTGTTTCACTCAATCACTCAAGTGTTTAGGGTAGCACTCCACTCTTTATTGCTCACAAGTCACATGAAATAAAATTGCCATACATCTTAAACAATCAACATCTTTCCATGCAAATGCCATCAAAAGGACTTTTCCAAGGCTTGTAATGAGGTCAGGCTATCAAGAAAAATTGGTTTTTCTGGATCACAAAATTCTTGAGTCAACATAACTATTTCATCAATGAAAAGGTTCAAGTTTCAACTCTCTCTTTGTCACCAATTTCACTCATTCCGAGCTTCTTCCCTTTTTCTTTTTCATTGAGCTCATCTTCATGCTTTTATTCTTTTCTTTTCTTTTTCTCTACTCATGTATTTTGCTTTTCAATATTTGAGCTCAATGCTTTTCTTTTGCCTTTCCATTTTCGCCATGCAACCCCAAACTTGAACCTTTTCATTCCATACAATTATTCTCAACCCAACTCAAGATAAGTAATTTCAAATCAGAGGGTTTCATCCTGTTTCAGGCTAAGGTTCAAAAAGGATATAATCTTTAAAGCATTTTGGGTGAAAATTTGGCTAGATAAGGGTTTTCAAACATGGCCTTGATCATTTGACATTCACATAAAATCAATCAATCATCAAGATTAAGGCAATAAAATTTATGCTTCACTGTGAACAATACATACAACAATAAAAACTTTGGGGCTCAATACCTCACACAACATGCTTTCTCACGCACAGTCATTCATACATCATGCTTAGCATCATGACCACAATCATACTTCATCACACATCTGTTTCACAAGATGTTAACATGCAACATAACTCAATAATCATTCACATTAGATCATCATCAAATAGACTCATCATGCAAAGTAGTTAGTCAAACATCTTCAGAAAGAGTATTAAGTCAAGCATACACACTGAAAAATAAAATTCAACCTATTCTAAAAATTGAAAATGCAAAAGTGAAAGAAGCAAGAAAAATAAGTCCTGTCTATAATATGGGCATCCATCAGTAGATGCCCTCAATCATCCCATGCTGTCATCTGAGTCCTCCTGACTCTCATCCTCAGCATCCTCAAAGTCTTCTCCATCTGTGTTTGGTGCTCTAGCTGCACCAAAACAACTGCTCTATCCCTGCTCCTGAGGCCAAGACACTGCTGCATGAAACTCATCCATGGTCCACCTATGTACTGGTGGCTAATCATACATCCCGATTATCATCTCAGCAGTTGCTATCTGCCCCCTGTGAAGAGCCTCCATCCTAGCCTCCATCATGGACATATACATGTCCCTCATTGAAATGGCTCTGCATGTTGTGCTGGTGCATCAGAACCTGCTCCTGCTGTGCTGCAGCTCTCCTACGACGTTCCCTGGGTGTTGTTCCTGCTTCTCCTTCTTCAGCGCAGTACTGCTGAAAGTAAGAAGCATCGATAACACTCCTGGGTCTCTCATACAGGGGAACTGCAGTATCCACCCCACCCAGTTGGTAGAGAAAAGTAATAAGAGATGGATGTCCCAACGGTGTTCTACTACTCACAGTGGTAGCGCAGCTGTGTATCTCATCAGCAATAATCTGCCCAACATTCACATCCAGCTGCCTCAACATACAGTAGATAAGATAGCTCCTATGCATCGTGACGTCGGAGATATGGGAGCAGGGTTGGATGTTGGCATGGGTGAAGGCCATCCAATATCTTGCCAAAGGTGACAAGTCTAACCTCCTAATATTAACCCGTGCTCCACTTGCATTTGTCTGAAAATGCCTTCCAGGAAGGCACATAACCCTTTCAATCTCAGCAATATCCTCAAGCAAACTAAATCGAGCTGCATAATGGCATTGCTCTCCTGGCCACTCCGTGCCTAAGAAGCTGTTTATGGTGTCAGGGTCATACTTAACAACATGTCCCCTTACAAAGCTTTTATACCGTCCAACTGCAACTCCACCTCTGGATATAGCATTGGTGTAAAATTCCTTCACCAATTCCACACTGGCTGGTGCAGGGTAGGTTGTTAGCCTCATCCAATCTCTTCTCAAAATCTCCTCTCGAAATTGAGGAGCCAAGTCAGTGACAAAGGCAACTTTCCTTTCCATCAGTAATCTCCTTTCTTGCACAGTTGCAAAGTGTTCCTCATGATGCCTAGAAAGGAACCTCTGAGAATCAAACCCTCTTGGCCTTTCAGGCTCCTTCCTCTTGCCACCAATATTTCTCCCCCTTTGTGCTGATGATGACATCCTTGAGTGGAGATATGAATTGCTTGCACAAATTCCTTAAATTGATGATGCAAAACCTCTTAATGCACAACTCTCACCAAAAACCCCCAAATTTGAAACAAGAAAATAGGTTTTTGTGAGTGGGTGGTAAGAAATTTAGGGAAAACTCTTTCTGAGACTTTGTGAAGGTGCCAATTGGGTGCTACAGTCCAAGAATACCACTGGGTGAAATGCAAAGGAGAAGAATGAAGTGTAGAACACCCAAAACCGCCCAGCTTTAAAGGGCTTGGTTTAGGTGTCTCGCCGCCACCGCCCGGTGGCAAAGTCGCACCGCCCGGCGGTGAGTGGTACTTCCCCTTTCCAAAAAAAAAATATTTTTTTTTTGAATTTTCTTTCTGGGTGATTCTTCTCTGTAGCACCTGATTTTTTTCTTTGATTTTATTTTACAAGATTCCCTTACTCAGATGTTTATGCAACCTATAATGTACTACAGACAGGGTTTACAAACAAACAAACAAATAACTGAGCTGCCTCCCAAGTAGTGCTTGTTTAACGTCACGAGCCTGTCCCAAACCTTTCTAGCACCCATCAGTAGGTGCAAACCTTACCATCACCCATCAGTAGGTGTACCTTCCTTTATCCTTCAGTAGATACTTTAACTTTCTAGCATCCCTCAGTAGATGCTATCCCAATGGCATTCATCAGTAAATGCTGTGTTTCTTCTTGCTTGATATTCTTTTCTTCTTCTTTCTGCTGAATTTCTTCAGAAAATTGAGAACACCAAGCACATATTTCCATGTATTAATCATAGGAACTTCGATCTCCAATTTCTTGAAGATCTCCTTGGAGGACATAAATTTCTTTCCTTTCCCATGATATTTCTTTTGAAGAGGAAAGAGTTTTGCATGTGATCTTTTTTTCTTTTTGCTCTTCTTTTTTTTCCTTTGATGAGGATGAGGTCTTGCATATAATCTTTTCTTCTTTCTTATCTTCCATCTTTTCTCAATCTTTTCCTTCAACTTTCTCTTTTTATATTTCCATATTTTCTTCTTTTTTCTTTTCACACATTTTCTATTTTTTTCTTTTCTTTCAACCACTTCTTCTTCTTTCTCCTCATTTTTCTCTCCCTCACTCAACTTATCATTTTCAAAGATAGTTACTTGATATTCTTCTTTAGGGTCAACTTCAGTGTTACCCCGAATAATACCTAGAGATATCAATGCTTTTGTTATCTCATCTTCTTCTTTCTTCTCTTCATCAATATCCTCTTCTTTAGGAATATCCTCCTTTTTAGGGTCAACTTTAGTGTTACCCCTAATAATACCCAGAGATATTAATGCTTTTGTTATCTCATCTTCTATCTTTTCTTCATAATTTACTTTATCATTCGCAAAAATAGTAGATTGACATTCTTCTATGGGGTCTACCTCAGTATTAACCCCAATAAACACAATTGTTTCTCCTTTTCATTTTGATCAAGGTATGAGTGAGGTTCCCACCAGTGATTGAAATTATGTTGGTAGGATTGAGTGCCCATATAATCAACTTCTTGTCCAAACTGCATCCTGCAAATCTTAGGCACAAAACTCTAGAGAACATTTATTAGAACAAAAATAAAAACAAACATGAAAAATTAAATAATTACAAACAAGTCAAATTCAGTCAATTCACACTACTTGAAAAAGTTAAACCTCGAGTCCCCGACAACGGCGCCAAAAACTTGTTAGCGGAATGACAAGTGTACCATATCATATCAAGTAATAAAAATGGTAAAACCCATTATCGTTCTTCCCATGAGACTCGAAAGGCCTTATCGTTCGCGTGAACCAAAATCGTAAGACTTGTGAAGGAAAAATTAAGTAATTGTGGTGGATGCAAAGACAGAAAATAAACATGCAATGTGTTGATTCAATTGACGAAAAAAGTATGAATGAATGGAGTTGTTGGGGGGTTACAATTTCATCTAATCCGCTCTCTCTTATTTACTCCTCTTATTTAAATAGCATTATTATCAATTGCATGCAAATTTTCTTGGCCTCCCCTTAACCCGATCCCTCAGCGAAAAGGGCCTATTACTAATTACCGGCTTGTTATCCCTAGCCTCCCCTAGCAACTAGCAACGCATTACAAACAAAAGCAAATACAATTGATCGTCCTACCCCCTATCCTTAGGTGGTATTGCTTAACCAAGGAAATTCTCACCATTTCGTGACATTACCGTACGTCCCCGTATCAATAAAGGCAAATATCGATTATCGAATGAATTAAACGATAAAGGCATTAAGCACAGTATGAGAATCCAACAATTGATAATAAATGCATATGAAAATCATATAATTCAACACAAGAGTTTCAATAAAAGAGAGTATAAAAAGATTACATTGTTCCCCCAACAACAAAAGGGTTTAGTTCACCATTGTCATGGTGAACCAAGATGAAAATAATGGAAGATATGGAAAGCAAACCCTAGAAAAGATGAAAAGGAGCCTAATCATCCAAGAGATGCTCTCCAAAGAATGCAAAGTAGACTGCCCTCCTCTGTCAAAAGAATGAGTTGGAATTCGTAACAGGGCAATTTATAGGTGAGGAGCGCAATGGAAAAATAGGCCCAAGCCCAGCTGACCACCGCCCGACGTCACACTTTGCCGCCCGGCGGTGTGCCCTAAGTTGCGGCACCGCCTGGCGGTAGGGGCCTACCGCCCAGCGGTTGACCTTGTGGCGTAAAACTTCCCAGCGTCAGGGTCTGCCGCCCGGCGTCCTCTACTGGTGTCTTCTCCTCCCGTCTGACTGCCCGGCGCTAGGGGTCTACCGCCGGGCGGTCCCTAGATTCTTCTTTTCTTTGATTTTCTTGCTTTTTCTTGAGTCTATGACCTTCATCTTCATTCCCAATCTTCACTTCTATCAAATTTGCTGCAAAACAATGCAAAACAAGCATAGTATCGCTAAAAACAGCTTTTGACTCTCGACTGACTCATTTATTGAGTTTTACTGGATTCTAAGCTCATTCTAAGCAATAAAGGGTGTAATTTAGTCCTAAATAGCATATGAAAATAGCGGTTTTTCAACCGTTATCAATTATGTCCTGTCGCTAGTCAGCCTTCGAAGGGGTGAGCTCGGTTGAGCATGTCTCTAATAGAGGTTTTTCCAGCGTGGTTTTGATTACCGAAGCCAGTTGAGACTTCTCCCGGGCATGCATCAGTTTAGAAAGTAAATCCGCTCGAGAATTTTGCGCCCTGGGTACATGTGTAATAATCAAACTGGAAAACGTTTTGATTAAATCATTGACCTTATGATAGTAACGTAGTAGGTGGTTATCTTTGAACTGGAAAGTCCCGTTAATGTGCCCAACGACCAATTGAGAGTCCATTCGGCATTCCAGATTCTCGATTTCCAGTTCTGCGACTAGGAGTAATCCGCTAATCAGGGCCTCGTATTCTGCCTGGTTATTGCTGAGTTGAAAGTTGAAGGCGATGGCTTGCTCAACCAGGAGACCGTTCGGTCCTTCCAGTACTATGCTGGCTCTGCCTCCTCTTCTGTCCGAGGATTCGTCTACGTTCAAATTCCATGTGGAAGATGCCATCGTTGGGGGGAGTTCGGCTGCAAAGTCGGCCAGATGTTGGCCTTTAATGGAGCCTTGTGGTTCAAAGCGTAGATCGAATTCTGACAATTCAATGGACCAGGCGACCATTCGTCCCGCGAGATCGGGTTTTCTGAGGATTTTGGCGATCGGATGATTCGTCCGGATGACAATTTGGTGGCTCTAGAAGTATGGTCGAAGTCTTCGCGTTGCAGTAAGCAGGGCTAGAGCCACTCTTTCCACCTGGGAATATCGTTCTTCGGCCCCTTACAAAGTTCTGCTAATAAAGTATATTAGCTTGAAGGTTGGTGACTCTTGAATGATACCCGCACTTACCGAGTGGTTGGATGCTGCCAGGTACAATTGCAGGTCGAACCCCTCGGTTGGTCGTGCCATGACGGGTGGAGATGTTACTATGTTTTTTACTGTGGAGAAGGCGGCTTCGCATTGATCATCCCAGTGCCGGGGTACATTCTGTTTCATATTCCTCAGTATCGGTTTGATGTGGTCCAAGAGTTTCAGAATGAACCGCGATAGGCCGGTGAGAAGGCCGACTAGACATTGGACCTCTTTCAACTTGGTTAGGCTTCGCATCTCTAGGATTGCCCGACATTTGTCTGGGTTGGCCTCAATTCCTCGGCTTGTTAACATAAAACCTAGGAATTTAGCGGCCGATGCGCCAAATGTGCATTTTAACGGATTCAATCGCAAATCGTACCATCTTAATTGTTGGAAGACCTCAGTCAAGTCCTTTAGGTGCTGCTGGTGGGAACAACTTCTTACCACCATATCATCGACATAAACTTCCATGCATCGCCCGATTTGTTTACGAAAGACTTTATCCAAGAGGCGTTGATAAGTAGCGCCTACATTTTTCAGGCCGAACGGCATCACTTCGTAGCAGTAGTTGGCATGTTCAGTTATAAAGGCCGTCTTCTCTTGGTCTGGAGTGTACATGCGTCAAGAAAACTCAAGACCGTGTGTTCGGAAGCACCATCTACTAGTCGGTCGATACTGGGAAGGGGGTAGTTGTCTTTAGGGCAGGCTTTGTTTAGGTCAGTGAAGTCGACGCACATGCGCCACTGACCGCTCGCCTTTTTTACCATCACCACGTTTGCCAACCAGGTGGTGTACCTTATTTCCCGGACGAATCCAGCTTTGACTAGTTTGTCCACCTCGTTTTGTACGGCTTCTCTCTTATCGGTGCCGAATCTTCGTTTTTTCTGAGCTACCGGTCGGGTGATGAATCAATATTTTATATCATTAACTTAGTTTTTCGCGCCGAATTGTGTTGATGATTTGCGCTTAATTCTTAGTTATTGTGTCATTTTCACTATTTGGTTTAATTAGACCAATAATTCATATTTTAATTAATTTGAATTATTTGAGCTTAATTATTCCTATTTTCATTTTCAGGGAAATTTTGGAAGTACATTGGGAGACTTTTGGAAGGGCATAAGCAATTGAAGAATTCCTACAAATTAATTTTAGATCTAGTCAAATTTTAATTTAGTAGATTAGATTTTTTTTTTTTTTGTTTTAAACCAAAGTTTGGTTATTTGGGCCAATTTTGTAGTAATAGGCTAAGCCTATTTTGTTACAAAAAAATTAGTGACTTGGCACTTTAGGGTTAGGGTGGACCCCACCCTTATTTTGGAGGACATTTGGCTTAGCTTGAAGACAACAGCCGTCACTTTTGGGGGGTGGACACATTCTCGGCTGAAATTTTTTGTTGAAGGAGGGCTTTATTTTTCTCTGCTGAAAACATGTTGATGCTTGGTGATCATGGATGAATGAAAAATAGTAGATTCCGTTTTCTATTTCTGAGGGCATAAGATTTCCTTTTTCTTCATTTCCCAATAACGTCCAGCAGCGTTAATTTAGGTGAATATTATCGGCAGCTGTCAAGTCCAGGGGAGAGAAATCGATCTTTAGAAATTGCTTTCTTTTAGAATAGTGAGGTGCTACATTGTGTGTGAATATGAGATTTCAATTTTCATTGAATGGAGGCTTGATTTGAAGGCACGTCATGGAAGCAGCACACTCCAACATCCATTCTGCTGACGGTTTTAATTTTGTGCACTCATGGTAATTGAATTCTGTTAAATTAATTGCTTGGATCCATTCAGCTGGTGTGTTACGGCCTGGGATGGATAAGCACATTCCAATTTCGTTTTTTTAGAAGCCACGGTTCATTCATTTTAAGCTGCATTTAATTTTCTTGAAAAAAAAGAATAATGTTGTTACGTTACTTTGAAGAACACATATGGTGATTTTTACTTTTTGGCTGGAAGGAGTAGCATTTGATTTAAATTGAAGGCACTATTTCATTGTTTATTTTAGAAGACGTTGACATTTTTTTTATTTGTCCCGCTGCATGCTAATTCATTTATGCAACTTTTGAATTAGGATTTATCTAGGACTTTTACTTAATTAAATTTTTCTTTTTGGAAATATCTTATTTATTTTAGAGAATGAAGAATTGATTAGGCGTTGGTTCAAAAAAAGGAAGCTGCACGGTTTTATATGATAATTAAATGCATTTTTTTTATTATTACAATGTTAATTTCAATTTCAAGCTTGTTCCATTGCCGTGCATTTCTATGGGTTGGTATGCCTTTAACAATTCCGCATTTTTTTTAGTACACATTTATTAGTTTAAGCATTGCATATTTGTTTTATTTTTGTTGCATTTAATTTGTTAACTTAAGCATGACATTTAAATACCATATCATGTATTTCTTTATTATCTATGCATTTCAATTAATTTATACATTTTGTTTTAGAACCATTTAGTTTAATGTTTTCTTTTATTTTAAAGTTGTCTAGTATTTTTGGTGGTGATAGTTTAGTCGTAATGTTAGCTTTAGTATCCAACCATTTTAATCTTGTTAGTTAGGTTTAAATTTCGTGTTTTGATTTTCTTCATCCGCATTCACAAAACTCTTTCAAAACCCCCTTTTTGTGTCTGACCTAATTCTCGAACCACATTTGGTCCTTGAGAGACGACCTAGGAGTCACTTCCTAGTCTATACTGCATTCTTTTATGCACATCAAATTTGTGCGGGTTGCGACACCCATCAAATTTTGGCGCCGTTGCCGGGGACCAACGGTTCGGTTTTAGGTCTTTGTTATGTTAGTGTGTGTTGTGTCTTGTCTTGTGTTGTGAGTGTGATGTTCTGTTTTGTGTGTTCGTCATTGTGTGTTGCATTTAAGTAGCTTTAGTTTCATATTTTCATTGCATTCTTCCTTTCCCCCCTTCTTTCTCATGTCTACCTATTTTGGCTATGTGAGTAATTCTAATTCTGCTTGTGTCTATGATTCTCCTCCTGCTTGTTACTCTGATATTGCTTCTCATATATACTCTGTTGATTTCTATGTTGAGAACAAAACGGTTCCTCCTCCATCTCATGAGAGTGCTCCTAGGGAGTCATTTGCAATTGATAAGGAGGATATTCGTTGTGTTTTCAACACTGGACTGATAGATTTGCTGCCTAGGTTTCATGGTTTTGCAGGTGAATGCCCACATAGACATTTGGAGGATTTCTACACCATCTGCTCTTCAATGAAACCTCCAGATGTCCCGGATGAGGATATGTTCGTTAGGGCATTTGAGTACTCATTACATGGAGCGGCAAGGGATTGGTGTTGTTGTCTTATTCCAGGATCCGTCACCAGCTGGGAAGATCTTGAGCATCAGTTTCTTGATAAATTCTCCCCTATGCGGTATGGTTATAGCGACGATCCTGGGTGGACGAATCCTAACTTGGGATGGTATGGTACTTCAGAGCATCAATATCAGGAACCATCATTCCAGACTCCTTTTATGCTTTCTCCACCTGTTAAGGAACCACAACAGCCGCAGTTTCATGAGCCTGCCCAAGCAACTCCTCATCCTTTCACTACTTCTAAGTCTACATTGAAGGAGTTACTAAGGCATATAGCCATGCAGAACATTCAGTTCCAGCAAGAGACCAGAGCTTCTATTCAGAGTTTGACTGATCATATGGGGCAGATGACCACTCAGCTCACTGAGGAACAATCTTATGTTTTAGAGGAATCACCATTTCAGGCTGTTCAGCTTCCAGATGATGTTGATGCCATCCACATAGGAGATGAGGAGCAGAGTCATGAGCTTACTACTACGCCATCTACTTCCCCACCCTCTTATGTCCCCACTCCTACACCTGAGGAGACTGATGAAGAATTGGAAGACCAGGCATATATGAGCAACACTTTTGAGATAGGTAGACCACTTTCACCTTCCACCACTCTACCAATCTTCAGGGAAGTGGAGGTAAACATACCTGAGATAGATTCTGTTGTTGATGATGGGTATGTTGGTGATTGTATTGTTGATGAGCATGATTTTCAATCTCCCTCTTTGCATGATGAGAACTACTTTGTGTTATCACATCTGAATGTTTGTTCTCCATGCATTGAACATGAATCTGAACCTGTGATTGATATTGTTTCTATTTCTGAAATTGATTCATGTTCTGAGGGTATATCTGAGGTTCAGCCTCTTACACTGGGATTGGGTGTTATACCCCTGCATGTTATATCTTTGGAACCACATTGCACTAACCATGTTGCATGAGGTACATATGGATTTGATGAACACACACCCATGGTGGAAGACAAGGGTGCCAGTGACAGTTTGAAGATTAATAGGCACTAGCTGAACCTGCTCATCAACAATCACTGCTTCTTGGATCCAGTTGTGGAGGACATCGCCCTGCTTGATCAAATTTGGAGGATGAAGCAATTCCTCCTCAAGACTTCTTTGCTGAATCCTGTGGTGGAAGAGATCTCCCTGAAAGTCCAAAATTGGCAACTGCCACCATGATCAGGGGAGTTTCCTTTTTCCTTCTCCTCCCTTTCCCACTTTTATTGCACTTGTCCATGATCTGTTAACTGTTCTGATTTCTGATCTGATGTTTGTGACACATTGAGGACACTGTGTAGTTTAAGTGTGGTCTATTGGGGGAGACTCGGATTTTTCTTTGTTAGTTTATGTTTTCTGCGTTAAATTTTTTGTTTTCTAGGTAGCTTTTGTTGTGTCTTGTGTACAGTTTTGCATGTTTTTTTTTTTAATTCTGGACTGTGATTAGGTTGTCAGCTTTCTTTCACTGCATTGATACTCTGAATTCTTGAAATCCTTGCTTTTCTTTGCTTGGAAGATGATCATGATGTTTGAGAGTTGATTTGATTGTGACAGAAATACCCTGTGTGAGATTTGAGCCACTTGATGATCTTTCTTGTGTGTGATATGTCTCTTGATTGCTTGCACATATGCCTTGGCTTGACTCTTGTTGATAGTTCTTGATTGATATGCATGTTTGAAAGTGATAAAGGCAGTTTTGTTGTTGAGTCTCTCTAGCCAAATGAGCCTACCTTGTTGTGATCCTTTGATAGCCCCTTTGAGCCTATATTTTCCCCATTTCTTTGTTTTGAAGCTCTTACACTTGCCCTAACTGAAAAACCATGATTACCTTAACCTTAGGGAATTTTGGAGCTTTGGAATGATTCTGGGAATAAGTGTGGTCTCTTGGGAGATTCAGATGAATTGGTTAGTTGGCTCCTCTTCTTGTTTTGTTTTGTAAATATGTTATGTATCTATCTCTTAGAGTTCTGTTATGAAAAGAGAGAAAAGAAAAGAGACAAGATGAAAAAATATATATATAGAAAAATGAGAAAAAAAAATTGTGAATAATGGAGTCAAGAAGAGGATTGAATTAGAGGGTTTTGGGTGTGATTTCATTGTGTTTCACTTGTTCCCCATTGCTCCTCTATTTCCTTTGGTTTGTAGCTTCTCATCCATATTATATCCTCCCTTGTCCTTGGCCCCATTACATCCATAAAAGACCTTTTGATTTGAACATGCATATACGGTTGAGTGTTGATATTAGAAGCTTGCCAAGTCTATTTGTGTTTGCTTTCTTGAGTGCATGGAGTGACATTGATTTACCTTAAACACTTGAGAGAAACACTGATTATGTGCATCTGTGAGGCTCTGTTGCTTTCGATTCATCTCTTGAACTGATTGACTGTTTTTCATGTCCTGAACTGTTTGAATGATTCTGTGAGTATTTGCTTTCATTGGTTCTGTGTGGGATACTGCCTATGCCTTTCACTGTCTAGATTTTGTGAGAATTGTGCAATTCTGTTTCTGCCCTTGTGAGTCATAGTTTTCTTTCTGTTGAGTCTGTGTCACTTCCTGATGTCCTCTGTATTGTTCTCTGTTTTGCGTCTTGATTTTGCCCAGGAGTGCAAAAGACTAAGTGTGGTCTATTTTGATGAATCAATATTTTATATCATTAACTTAGTTTTTCGCGCCGAATTGTGTTGATGATTTGCGCTTAATTCTTAGTTATTGTGTCATTTTCACTATTTGGGTTTAATTAGACCAATAATTCATATTTTAATTAATTTGAATTATTTGAGCTTAATTATTCCTATTTTCATTTTCAGGGAAATTTTGGAAGTACATTGGGAGACTTTTGGAAGGGCATAAGCAATTGAAGAATTCCTACAAATTAATTTTAGATCTAGTCAAATTTTATGCGTGATAACGCTGGGATGAATTCCCGGCAGGTCGGAGGCGCTCCACGCGAAGAGGTCGTTGTTGGATTTCAACAGCGCAGTTAAGTCACTCTCCTCTTCTGGGGTAAGATCAGCCGCAATGGTAGTAGTTTTCTCAGCTTTTTTGCCCAAAACGAACGATTTAATCTCTCCCTGAGGTTGAATACGGTCGTCCGTATTGGTCCTGGTCCAGGTCGACCAGTATGGCTTCAGAGCTTTTCTTGCCTTTGTAGGGTATGGCTTTTAAGGCAGCGGCATAACATTGTCGGGCGGTCTTTAGGTCCGCACGGACTGGGCATATAGCCCCATTATCGGATGGGAACTTCATTGCCAAGTGAGGGGTGGATACTATTACTCCGAAGGAGTTAAGACATGGATGTCCTAGAAGTGCGTTGTACGTAGTGTTTGCTTCTACCAGCAGGAAACATACGCGAAGCTCCTTGGATTCTTTGCCAGTGCCCAGACTGGTCCTCAAGTCGAGGTATCCCCGGATGTCAACTCACTCCCCTACAAATCCAACAATTTGCTCGTTGAATGGCATTATCGCGTCGTCTGCCAGCACCATTTTCTGGAATGTTGTCCAGTATAGGATGTTGACCGAGCTCCCTTGATCAACCAGAAACTTGCTCACATCGTACTGCGCTATATGGGCGGTAATGACCATGGGGTCATCCTATTTAGGATCAGGGGCGTGAAAATCCTTGTCGATAAAGGTGATGTTTGGTATTGATAGGGGATTTTGTGTCACCGAATGGACGCTTCGTAGGCTTCTCAAGTGTCTTTTACGGGCCAAGTAGGAAGCTCCTCCCCCGGCGAAGCCACCTGAGATTGTATCAATTCGACCCCTGGCTTCCGTATCCCGCTCTGGAGGTCTACTTCGAGTACGCTCACGGGAGTGGGTGGTTTTTGCCGTGAGCATACTGGACTTCTTCGTGTTCTCTTGGGCGAACGTCCACGTTGACTAGTTTCTTCTCGGACAAATTCTTGCAGGTGACCGACACAGATCAATTTTTCAATCTCGTCTTTAAAGACTTGGCAGTTTTCCGTGGTGTGTCCTCGATTATCATGAAACCTGCCGGCTTTGGTTTCATCTGCGCCCCTGGGTGTGTATCGCTTACGGATGGAGATCAAATTGGTCTGGAGGGCTTTTTCGAACACTCTTTCCCTTCGAGCAGTGAGATGTGCGTAGCGGTCGTATCAAGGGCCGGCAGATGCCGGACGGTCCCTTCGCCGGGATTTCTCTCTACGACCCTTGTCTCGCGATCGTTTATCCTCTTATTTTGCTTTGGTTACAGGGGCTTCGACTCTCTTGCGAAAGTGTCTTTGATCTTCCATCTTGATGAACTTAGCCATTTTCACTTGTAATTCCTCTAGTGTGCTCGGTAGCTCGGTGTATAGGCTTTCCGAAACGAATCCCGGTTTAAGGTAGTTGGGTAAGTTACTGATAACGAACTCTTGGCTGACGCCTTTAACCCTCCTTGCATACTACTTTGTCACCAACAGAAACACGGTCCCATAAATGTGAAGAATAAAACCTCGGTAAACTTGAGTATTATGCACTTGAATTGAACCAATTGTACTCTCAAGTAATTCAGTATCAAAAATTTGGGAGAGTGCATCACTTGCATTGAGCTAACAAATTCAACTGGTAGAATATGGAGGAAGCAACTTTCGAAACACACGAGTGCATCTAGGAAGCATAGAGGAAGCGGGTGAAGGCTTGTTGGAATCGGATAAGACACCCTGAAGCATACACCATGGTAAAGGAAGGACTGGAATCGAATACAAAAGAGACAAGAATCGAATACAACGTAGTCTTCATCTCCCATATGTACTAGAACCGAATACAAAAGGCCCAGAACCGAATACAACGTAGTATTGAATTTGTTGTATATACTGAAACCAGATACAAGAACTCTAGAACTGAATACTCACTGTGAAGAACTGAATATATTCTTCTTCAACCCTGCTTCAAGCTTTCTTGTTCATGTTCTCCATCTTCAACATTTCTTGTTCATGTTCTCCATCTTCAATACCTGTTCATGTTCAATATGGCAACAACCACGTTCCAGGCATCATCTCAGACCATTCTTCATTCGTGATCATTATCAAAATACAACATGCAATCACATTTCAGGAAACACAACTACGAAGGGCAAAGATGACAATTGAAAGCAATTCACCCCAAATCCCACCATATCAGCGAGTGATAGAAAAAGCACATATCTCGCAAATCCACTTAATTTCGTCTTCGAAAATCCCCTAAACTAAACACGGTGCATATCTCAAATCAGTCTTCAATTTTCCTCTTGAATAGTACAATATGTTCATCCGAACACAACGATGGTGGTCATGTTTTTATATCATGTATATAATTTAATTTAGTATACTTTGAGTCTTGGACTTTGGCTTTGTTGTGTTTGAGATAAACTTAAATGAATTAGCCATTAGAGTCTTATGAGTAGTTAATGTAATAGTTATTAAAGTTTTATGCATAGTTAATATATTAGTCGTTTGAGTCTTATAGATAGTTAATGTGTTAGCCATTTTTAGTTTTTTTGTTTGTTTTTGAAGTACATGGTCATAAATATTTGAGTCAATAACATGTATTGTTGATTGCATGGGTAAGACAACAACAACAAAGGTAAATCAATTTTTCACAAAGTAAATTTGTTGTCTACAAATTGACATTAGAACTAGAGATCTTGAATGTATTAGTGTTCTTTGAGAAGTTTAAGTTAGGTGACCAATCTTACAACCATGCCTAGGTTGACAATAGTTGTCAACTATTACATTTCAAGTCAATAAATGGAGGCTCTTCCTAATGTCCAAGATAATTGGGAGGTGGTTGATGAGGATTTTGTAAAACCAAAAAGCATTGTTGGTTTTACCAATGCCCAAAATAATGCATTAAAAGCAATGCACATGAAGGACAAGGCAACCTTATAAATATTGTACTAACTTGCTGATGAGTACAACTTCAAAATAAGCACAGGAAACTCTAGAGAAAGTGTATAAGGGAGATAACAGAGTGATGCAGGTCGAACTTCAAACACTTAACAACGAGTTGTATTGCATGATTATGAAAAGGAATGCAGGAGTGTCCAAGTACAAAACTCAGGTGGAAACTATCTCATAGAGAAACACTGCCCACTACTCGAGTTGTGGACAAAATCTTAAGATAACTAACTGATGACTTAGAGAATTTGTAAGTGTGCTGTAGAGTCCAAGAATATGTTAAGCTCTCGATTAAAGAGTTTGTTGGATCTTTTTGTGATGCACGAACATCAAAAGAAGAAGAAGGTGAGGTCCCTTAAAAAAGCACCCTAAACAAAAGCAACATCAAAGAGGAGAATGTGTTCTATACCCAGAACACTTGATGCAAAGGAAGAGGTCAAGGACATAGAGGAAATGGTCATGGTGGTAGAGGTCATGGAGGATAGGAAAAAGACAAAATAGACCGACTAACAAAATTGGCTCAGACAAGGAAAGGTCATTGGAGAAGAGGTCGATCGAACAAGTCAAATATTAAGTGCTTTAAGTGTAGCAAATATGTCACTGTGAAAAGCATTGTAACTCAGATAAGAGTTACAACTATTGTAAGGGTAGACATTTTGCTAAAAAGCTTTTAAAATGGAGGAGAATAAACAACCAAATTTCTAAAAGAGGATGTTGAAGAGAAGGAGGCAGTGTTGTTGATGATGAGAAGGTCAAAAATCAGTCCAAGCTTAGGGAGCATTCATACCGATGTGATTGAGCATAATAATAGGTGTACATGGTCTGATATTTCAAAAGAAGGTCGACCTATTGACAAGAACTTGCTTAATACCAAGCCAAGTAGCATAAAACAAGTTGGCCATAGTGAAAGCGAAGTTGACCATGAAAAAAACAAATAATTCAACTATTCATGAAAGAAACAAGCACGTTAAAAAAGAGTTACTGTACATGAAAAGTCGGGATGAAGAATAAAATAATCAAGATGAAGATAAAAGAAGCATTTAAGTTTACAAGAGAGTTTTATTAGTTTTAGAATAAACTTAAATGTAACTTTAGAAACTCTAAAACAAGTAAAAAACATAAAATGAATTAGTTTTAAGTTAATGAGTAGTTAAATGAGCTAACTAAAGTATAAAATAATACAATTCAATTTTTATTATCAACAATTCAGTTTTTTTATTCAATATAGTACACTTGATTATTCAATATAGTATAAAATAGTACACTTGATTGATTCTTCATTGAACTTCAGTTAATTTTGTTCACTCCTAACTTCAACCATAATATTTTTACAAATTTATTTACCTCTCACACATTTTTATAAATGATTTAGTTCTGTTACTACATTGCATCGGTCCCTTTATTAATATTATTATTATTATTATTATTATTATTATTATTATTATTATTATTATTATTATTAGTATTATTATTCTTAATATTTATCACTTTTCTTATTATTATTTTTATTATTATTACTATTATTATTAAAATATGTTTACAAATTTATTACCTTCTCACAAATTTTTATAAATGTTTTCGTTATGCTTGTATGTTAAATGCGGTCTCTTTTTTTTATTATTATTATTATTATTATTATTATTATTATAAAATTAAATATAAATAATTTTTATAATGTAATTATAAATCATTTTATTTATTTTGTAAATAATTTTTAACTAAAAAGAGTAGTTAAGTTTAAAAAATAGTCAAATTAAAAAATGATTAAATTTAAACAAACGGTCACTGAAAAAATAATATTAATAAAATAATTATTTTAAATTAAAAAAATTATTTAAAAGATAAAATTAAAAAACAAATATGAATATAAATTTTTTTTTTTACATATAAATATAGATATTACTATTAATAATATTATTATTGTTATGTGTGTGTGGACGTATGGGTATAAGCATGTGTGAGGGTTTGTGAGGATATGTGCTTGTGTGATTGTGTAAGTGGGTGCATGTGTAGGTGTGTTGATGCGTATGGGCATGGGCGTGGATGAACCGGCGTGTGTGTTTGTGGCAGACTTAGATCGGAAAGGGTTGATGGACGACTTAACATGCCAACTTCCAAAAACTTGTTCAGTCAATGATTCTTTTTTCAATGGCCTTTACGTAGCAAGTACATTGCACCAGACCCACTAGCTAAACATTCTTTCATGTGGTTTAGTGGATTGGGAGACCCTTAACGCTTAGATTTTCTTTTTGAGTTGAAATATATCTTTCAAAGTATTTTTGCTGGTAAAAAAAAAAATCCAAAGTATTTGAGTAATAAGGTGATTGATTAGTACAGTGAAAGGTTTGTGTGATGCTCCACTACAGATGTAGGAGTAGGATTTTGGTTGAGATTGGTTACTATTATTTATTTATAATTATTAAATAATATACGTTATAATATCTTTGTTGCATAAATTTATATATACTTTTATTTTTACATTGATTGGAACACCTTAGTAGGAAACACATGATAGGAGAAATTAATACTGCATTCCCTTCAACTACTTTCCTTTAGCTTTAGCATTGTGCATGAGGAGCAGTTGTTCTGGATAGAGAGAATACGATGAAATCGGTTTCACTACAATTTAAAGTCTCATAGAATCGATTCCAGCAATTGAGTTTATATACAAGGGAAACTGGGAGAATCGATTCTAGATATGACTACTCATTAGTTAGGGTTTATATATATATATATATATATATATATATATATATATATATATATATATATATATATATATATTATTAAATAATAATAATAATAATTAATAAGAGCTATTATTATTGTTATTATAAAAGTAAAAAAATAATTATACATTTTATTCTATTAAAACATTTTTTTATTCTATTATATCTCTTAAATCTTTCATAAGTTTTTTTATAAAGTTCATTCCTAAATCGATTTACTTTCACTCAAACAAATCTCTTAAAAAACATATAAAAACTTTATTATGAAATTTCTTCCTATTCATTTATTCACTCATCTTTAAATTCATACTGACAAATAAACACTTCCTAATAATTATAAATATTGAAATTATATCGCTTATTTTGGTGAGAAATAAAGATATAATATCTCAACGTTTATGTTTTATTGGCATTTCCATCGGAGTGCACTACAGATAACTTTATCAATAATATTTTATTGTACTTTTCACGTACATATTTATATATTAATTAAGGTTGTGTTGATGAATTTATATATATATATATATATATATATATATATATATATATATATATATATATATAATATTTATTAAATATATTACTTTTATAAAAGTAATTAAAAATTAGTGATCAATTGAGTAACAATTATAATCATCAACTAATTAATCACCGCAGAAAAACGATTATCTATTTTAGCAATAATAGTTATTGATTTATTTCAATTATTAAACTTAGTTTGTAACCATTGAATTTAGCTAGCACTAAATTTTATCAATACCGTGCATCAATAAGTATGGAAATAGTAAAAAGGACAGGTAAGTTATTATATCGGTTGATACTTTTATTAGTGATCATTTTAGTCATATAATAATTTGGTCTATTTCTTGATTTCTCCTTATTATTGAAAGAAAATATGTTAAGTGAGACGCAACGAAGAATTGGATGTTTGAGTTTTGGAAAGGATAATTTCTTTTGAGTTAAGAAAATGAAAATGAAATACTAATCAACGAGAAAAAAAGTCTAATTCAAAAATAAATATTGAAAATTTTATTAAAGGGTATTTCAAAATAAATTATTTAATAGAAAGAATAAATTCTGAATATTATATATATAATCTAAAATGCCATAGCTATCATCATATCATTGTGTTTAGATTTTACATAAAGCAGGATAGACTCATCTGTACCAGGTTGTCATTTTAGTAACATGAAAAACGAAAGATAAGAAGATCACATAATTATTTAAAGTATTTTATTAAAGAGACTCTAACATCACGCGAACAAACCACATAATTTTTATATTACAAAAAAATGGATAAATTTCATTAAATCGTTGGGAAAATTATTCATGCTAATTTCTAAGAAAAATACCTTTTTCTATTTCAGAACTTATATAATTAATAGATGTTTGCTAATGAAGAGTTTAATACCATTGCAAGTGGACCAAAATGTTTATTTAATTTTTCATTTCTCAAAAAAATCGTTAAATAAGCAAAAGAAATATTGCAAATGACAGCTGCTATTATCATAAACGGCTAACTAATTCTTGGAAGACAATCGATATTGTATTTTCTGCAACACACAATCTAACACAATAATAAGCATAATACTTGAATTAACTTTTACCTTCAGGCAAAACATTTTTTTAGCTTTTCACCAAGCCTAAGAGAGCACAAAGTGAAAATCATATAAACTCTATTTGATCCTCTCAAGGTAGTGTAAAAGGAAATGTCTGGTAGAATAATTGAACGAGTAATAAAGATGCTGCAAATTAATATTTTATTCAATTAGCTTCAAGGTTTTCTTACCATTTTTAATACCATACATTCTAAGTTATACTAAGTTAACTATATTACTCAGCTGACATAATAAAAAAAGGCAAAAAAAATGAAGTTTTCCAATCTGATTATAAATTTTGTCTCAGCCATTCTGTTGACTACAGTTTCATACCACTTCTGTTTTCCTTGGTGGCGTTTATGTCTTCTTGCTATTTCCCCTTCAGTTGCCAAAAAAAGATGGAATTCAACACCCCAATCTATAAGAAATCTGAGATAAGGTGGAGCTCAGATGATCAAGGTGGCCCTGGACAAGTGAAATCTTATTCTTGTTCCTTCTGCAAGAGAGGATTCTCTAATGCACAAGCCCTAGGTGGCCACATGAATATCCACAGAAGAGATAGGGCAAAGCTCAAGCAATCTTCTGAAGAAAGCTTGCTTTCGTTGGACATCTCAATCAAGACCTCAAGTGATCACAGTAATGACCCTTCTGATTTGGAAGAGAAAATTTTCTTTCGGTTGGGTTCTGGAGAAGATCAGAAGCATGCTAGAAATCGTAAAATGCCATTCAATTTCCCTCACAAAAGTGATCGTGATTATGCATCAGAAAGGGGCGTGTTCATTGGTTCAGCAGAAATTCCTCATCATCTTCCTTCTTTTGTTTTGGGGCAGCGAATTGAAGAGAAGACAGCTGATTTAGACCTTGAACTTAGGTTAGGCCTTTATCCCCAGGAGTCAGCAACATTGAACACTAGATCGTTCTTTTGAAGTAGCGTTCCAAGTGTGGAAGATCAGTGAAAAGTTCCTTTTATCTCATACCTAGCTCTTCTTCCACTTATAAGGTAATTAATTACGTTTAAGAATTTAATTTTGATACAGTATGAATATTGTTTTCACTCACAGTACTGCATCAAAATTAAATTCTCTCTCTCTCTCTCTCTATATATATATATATATATGTCTTGCTATAGTTCAATAATGGAACGCTATCATGTGAAGTATATGTTAATAGTGCTTGTATTATTCTTCTGCTGTTATGTAGCAGAGGGGTTTGTGATTTTCGTTTGGTCTTTCTTTTTCATTCTTTTGGTATTATTATGTTATATCCACAGTGTACACTGTTTCTGTAATCATACAACTGTTATTTGAAGTTGTTAATTCGGGTATTATATATAAGAGAAGTTCTATGTTGTTCCCAAGATATGATTGCATAGCTGGTTTGATTTTATACTGCATGTTGAAGCTTAAATTCCTGTATATGAATCATAACGTTTAGTAACATTTGATATACACAAACGACATCGGACCGACACGAAATTATTTGAAGGAACAAGAAAAACAACAGAACTCAATTATATATCCAAGCAATTTATGAAAACAGCATAAGATTCACCTTGTCCTTTGTCATTCTTAAGTGGAAACAAGTTAACTGTCCACAATCTAACTATAACTTCATTTTGCATGCAATTTTACCAGTTCTCTTCAGAAATCTACAAAGGTTCTTCGACTTCTGACCTAAGCTCCCAAAATAACCCATTCTCGATCTCATAAACTTGCTAGCTTTTACAATCTATCAGCTCAATTCTAATACTTTCCACTTTTTTCAAATAAAATATTTTGAAAACTTTGCCATTGATTTTGATATTTTTCTTTTCACTTCCTTGATAACATCACTTTTAAAACGATAATTAGTTTGAGAACCATGGTAGGTAATTAACTCCACTTGTGGAAATTGAAGACCGCTCATTTTCTACTTTTATTCCCTCTCACTAATTAACTTCCTGAAAGCTTCAATTAACAACTTCTATATACCTATAAAATTTTTAATGATGTAATGAGGAATAAAATTGAAGGGGATAGAATTATAGTTTATTAAGAGTTGACGTCGTTCATGACGCAATTGAAGAACATGCTAGCGGGGAGGAGGAAGGTCATGCGTAGGGGTGGACAAATGGAACTGTATTGCACTGTACTGCTAAAAATTGTACTAAACTAAAAACTAATTTGTTTAAACTGAACTGTAAAATAGTTCAGACAAACTGAACTGTTTTTGTTTTATCAAACTGAACTGAACTGTACTGTACTAAATTGTACTAAACTACAATATAAACTGAACTGAACTACTACCTGAATTATAAATTGTACTAAACTACAATATAAACTGAACTGAACTACTAACTTAATTGTAAATGGTATTAAACTACAATATAAACTGAACTAAACTACTAACTGAATTGTAAACTGCACTAATTTTAACTACTATACTATTTTTACTTTTTTTAGAGAAAAAATACTCTTATTAGTGTTGACTCACTGGCAAGCGTACTAGATAGTTTCAAGTAATAAAATCGGTAGAACCCGATATCGTTCTCTCCCAAAGGGCTCACGGCCTTATCGTTCGTGTGAATTAAAATAATAAGACTTGTAAAGAAAAAAAATTAATTGTTGTGGATGCAAGAGTAGAAAATAAACATGCAATGTGGTTGATTTAATTGACGAAAACAATTGACCGTCCTACCTCCCTATCCCTAGGTGGTATTTCATTGATCAAGGAATTTCTCACCAGTTCATGACATTATTGTACGTTCCCGTATCAATAGAGGCAAACAACAATTATTGAATGAGTTAAACGATAAAAGCTTTAAGCGCAGATGAGAACCCAACAATCGATAAACAAAGCATATGAAAATCATATAATTAAACAAGAGTTTCAATAAAAGAGAGTTTCAAAAGATTACATTGTTTCCCCCAACAACCAAAGGGTTTAGTTCACCATTGTCATGGTGAACCAAGATAAAAATAATGGAAGAAATGGAAAAAAAACCTTATGAAAGATGAAAAGGAGCCTAAGCATCCAAGAGATCCTCTTCAGAGACTGAAAAGTAGGTCTGGCCGCCCTCTTCTGTCAAAAGAATGAGAATGAAATCGCAACAGGGCTCTTTATAGCTGAGGAGCGCAACAGAAAACAGGCCCAGGCCCAGCAGACAACCGCCCGGCGTCACACTTATGCCGCTTATCGCTCTACCGCCCGGCGTCAGGGGTCCACCGCCCGGCGGTTTGCCTCTTATCGCAAAACCGTCAAGTGTCACTACCTTGGTGCCATCTCCTCGCATTTGGCCGCCCAGCGGTGTATTTCTGCCGTTGGGCGGTTTCTAGACTCTTCTTTTCTTGATTTTCTTCTTCTATCTTGAGTCTAAGGCCTTTATCTTCACCTCCATTCTTCATTTCCATCAAAATTGCTGCAAAGCAATGCAAAACAAGCATAATATCGCTAAGCAGTAAAGGGAGTAATTTGGTTTAAAATAGCATATGAAAATAACGGTTTTTCAACCGTTATCAATTAGAAAGAAAAAAAAAACCACCTGAGTATATAAATTAATTTGTTTATGTATAAATTTGTTTGTAAAATTTCATCTCATTAATTTTTAACGTATAAATTACATGTAGCTTATAGGAAAAAAGAAACTTTTTTTTTCTTCCATAAATATTTTTGGATACAATTAATGTGGCCCTACTAGTTTAAAAAGTATATGAATAAAATGGAAAATAACATTAATATATTTAGTACAATTTATATGAACTTCATCTAATACCGAATGCGTAAAAAGAGAATGTTAACAATTAAATAGTTCAATTTAAATTATTTGAATTAACTGATAAAAAATTAAATTTAAAGATAAATTAACTCAATGTTTTTCACTTTTGTAACAAAGTAGACCATTTTTTAATAAGTTTACTTGTAAATAATTACATCAGAGAAAAAATTAAAAAAAATATAGTAATTTTAGACAGTACAGTTAACTGCAGTTAACTGAACCAAAAATTTATTAAGTTCAGTTTTTAAAAATTGAACCATAAAACAATATATTTAAGATATAGTAAAAATGTTTTAGTTCTTTTTAGTATAATATAGTACAATTAACTATAGTACAATTCAGTATCTTTTGCCCAGCCCTAGTCATGCGAGTGATCAAGAATAGGTCGGGGGCATTTGTAAAGGGGATTGGCTAGGAAAGAAAAAGAAAATCGAGGAGAAGGAAGAAGGTCATGTAGGTGATCATGAATAGGTTTAGCTAGGAAAGAAAAAATAATTGTTAAGTATAGCTCTCATGGCCGTCAGTCAAACATCATGTTCTTTTTACAATATTTACCTTATTTATCATCATTATATTATGTCTAGGGTTACCCTATTTATCATGATTATATTCTATCTAGAATTATTGGCTTAATCCCTCCTTTGGTCCTCGTATTTGTATGCAAATCTCAGTTCGGTCCTCAAATTTTGAACTGTCTCAATTAGGTCATAATTTTTGTAAACATGCACACATTTTACCCTAACCGTTAAGTTGTCTCAAACGGCGTTAATTGATGCTGAGATGTATTTTTTATTTTAGGCTTAATCCCTCTCTTGGTCCTTATGTTTGTGTGAAAATCTCAGTTCAGTCCTCAAGTTTTGAACTGTCTCAATTAGGTCATAATTTTTGAACTGTCGACAACAACGACATTTTTTAGTTTGAGAGGGAGAAAAAGTGTGAGTCGGGGGGTTTGAGGGTGGAGGAATGAGTGAAATGTGATAAGTGATTGGAAGGGAAAAGAAATACCATAGCCACGTGGATTTAATGATTTTTAAACAAAAAAAAATTACAGCTCAGTTCAAAGTTAACGCCCTCTCAATACACTTAACAGTTGAGGTAAAATGTTGTAAAATGTTTGCATTTCATAAGGACTTGATGAAAAACTTGAGGAAGATTTTCATACAAACATAAGGACCAAGGGAGAGATTAAGCCTAAAATAAAAAATACATCTCAGTATCAATTAACGCCGTCTGAGACCAGTTAACAGTTGGGGTAAAATGTGTGCATTTTTACAAAAATTATGACCTAATTGAGACAGTTCAAAACTTGAGGACCAAACTGATATTTGAACACTAATATGAGGACCAATGGAGGGATTAAGCCAGAATTATTCTATTTATAATGTAACTTGTATTACAACTTTCTTATATATATATATATATATATATATATATATATATAGAATGAGAGCTAGAGGGATCTTTCAAGCCCTCGAAAATTTTATTTTATAGTTTCAATCTTAAGTTGGTATTAGAGCAAGTTGTCTGAGTCTCTTCCTACTCTGCCTTTGTTGTCGCTAAATGCTAATGGCCGGTGGCTGTCGCCACTGGCGGCCTTAAAAAGATTTCGTCTTTTTTGCAATCAACAATCATGTTCTTATAATCTCATAATCTATAGTGACCGTTTTCGCTAATTTCAACTGTCTATCATCGCTCTCCGCGACGGCCACTAGCAGCCACCGCTGTTCACCGTCACAGTTTCGTCCAGCGACCAATGGATCTGGATCGCCTCTTCAAGAGACGGTCGACCCCACCGGTGTCGCGGGCGAGTTCTCATCAAGACGTTGCCACGCATGCCACATATGTCTGACGTTCTTCCTTGCTACCGTCGCATTTTCTTCGGCGAACTTAGGGTTTTGTGTGCCTCAAGGAGCGCGACCCATCGCTAGTGGTTGCTGCCTCATTCCCCTCTACATGCGCCGCCACACATGGCTTCTCTCTAATCCGCTTCTGGCGTGTGTTCATCACATGCCACCCTCCCGGTGTCAAAACCACTTCGCGTCGCATCCGGTTGTCTCGTCGGACCTCCATCTTACTATTCTGACCCTACATAACATCTTCGTCTTCTCCCTTTCTCACTAGATTCGCAGCATGCTTCTACGATAGGTCGACGACGATCCAACTCAACTGTGAGAAGGAGAGGAACCACCCCTTGTGGGTTTCGCCTCGCATTTTCACTTCGCCGCATTCCCTCTTCATTCTCCGGTGAGGGAACTCATGTTACAAACCCTCGCACGTGCTACTCTCGGTCTCACAAAATGTTTTAATATTGAAAACCCTAAGTCTTACCAAGCAAGTCATTTTGTTGTTTTTCGTGCCTCTTTTGAAGGGCTCTTTGCACCACTAATGGTTTCAGTGGCTCTCACATATTCATTAGTTGGGTTGTTCTTAATGATCCACTCTGACTCACCGGGTTGACTCGTTCTAAGTTAGGGGTTTGTGATTTGCCCAAAAATAGATCTTAATTGTTCTAGTTAGGGATTCGACGCCACTACTTCACCTCTTTCTTCAATCTTTATTGGTCACTTTCTTCTTGGGCTCGAGTTTATCTTGTTTAGCTCGTACTTCTTGTGATAGCATGCTAAGTATCGCCATTTGGGAGTAGTCCAGCACAAAAACTTTGGACCTCCAACCTGTCTTTGGCTTTTTGATGCCATCTATCATCCTTATGTTGTGATGCTCCTGTTGGGTGTCATTTATTTACAGGTTTCCAAGGACCGTTGATGGTTAACACCAAGGAATTTCAACACCAAAGTCATGGGTTGAAGGTTGCTCGGGGAGTCTATTTCTAGCAAGATTCAAAATCTTAGTCAACAATTTCACCAACCCTTTGTCAGATCTGTTTTTGGGTGCTTTGATGAATAAAGGAGACCATTATGATCTTCCACCTTCAAGATTTGTCATTGGCGCGTCGTCATTTTCACCGTTCACCGTGAGGGGTAGTATGTTTCCAACCACTACAGGCCCCATCAGTCGGTGATGGCAGTTCCTGCAATTTTGTCCTTTCAGCCATTGTAGGCCCCATCAGTCAGTGATGACAGTCCCTATAGTTTTGTCGTTTCTAGCCACTATCGGCCCTATGAGTCAGTGATGGCAATTTAGTCCCTACAGTTTGTCGTTGTTTACTACTACTGGTTGTTATCCACTTTTAATGGAAATCACCTTTATAAAAGTCATCCTAGTTGAAGGTTCATGGTGCTAGTTGAAGTTTCGTGGTTGTCCACTATTGTCCAATATTAATCTCCATAAGCTTCTAATGAGTCTCTTTGCCTACGCTAGTTTGTGACTTCAATTTGGTTATTGACATTCTCTCTCGATGGTCGGAAGCATACATGCATCTTGGTCGAAGCCAAAGTTACCACATCTATTGTCTCATTTGAGACAAGTTGATTTTGTTGGATCAAATTACCAACTTACATATGTATTGACCAAGTGCCTAAAGAGATCTCAGATTGAGTTTTATTTGTTCCAAGCTTGGTATATACAATTTGTATGCTCCAGTTTGAGGGGGAGTGATAGAATATTTACCCTATTTATCATCATTATATTGTGTCCAGGGTTACCCTATTTATCATGATTATATTTTATCTAGGTTTACTCTATTTATCATGTACTTTGTATCACAACTTTCTTATATATAGAATGAGAGTGAAATAGATCTTTCAAGCCCTCGAGAATCATTTTACAGTTTCAATCTCAAGTGTTTTTTTGGTATGGTCGTCTTTTTTTTAGAAGATGGTCTTATTTTTGTACACCTCAAATATCAATGGAATTCACTTTTACTTGTTTATTTTTTGTACTTTTTCCTTACTTAATCATTAATCGCATCACTTTTAGATTTACTGTAGAAGTTCGGTTAACTTTTAACGTCATTTAATAATAACTTGGAAACTAATGTGAATTGTTTCTTGAGTTTGGTTAAATTTGTCACTTTCGACACTGTTTGGTTGGTGTTGAAGTGCTTCCCCCTAAGGCGTTAAATTGTCTTCAATTCTTGGATCGTAGTGATTCAATAAGCCCATTCCTTATCAATTGGTTGAGTGTTGGGAGTTCATGAAGAACATTCTCTAAACTTGTTTTGCAATATAACAAAATATCACTAGCACAACAAAAGGAAACAACCGCGGTTGTTTTTTATTATATGTCGCGGTTTAGGAACCGCGGCATATCTAGACGCGGTAAAAAGTCTTAGACTTTAGGCCACGGTAAAAAGCCGAAGAATAGACCGCGGTTCCTACTAGAACCGCGGCCAAAACCCCTTTTTTTTAAAAAAAAAATTGCTTAATAATAGGCCGCAGTTCGTCCTACAACCGCGGCCAAAACCTTATTTTTTAATAAAAAAAAAGTCTAGCCAATATACCTAATGATTCCCATGATGGAATCCTGACAGCTTTCTAATTCCAAAAACCGTAATAACTAAGGAGTGAGATAATAAAAGATAAGATCTTGACCATTAAAGGGACAAAAATATTGAAAATTACATATGCCTTTAAATATTGAAAATTACATGTATGTAATAAATTAAAGGATTCTACTGCCTCAGTAAAATGGCCACCTTTGACATAGCCTCTTAACAACCATGATAGACTTTTCTTCTTCTACGGCGAGCTCACAAGATCCAACACCATGTCAAATTCCTCACTGTAAAATCATATTTTTTTAAGATAATGCAACAGAATTATTAAACAAAAAAAATCTTTTAAAATTACTAATTTCTTAACATTATTTGCAACTATATACTTATTTCATCATAACATCAAATTATATATATATATATATATATATATATATATATATATATATATATATATATATATATATATATATATATATATATATAATTTCGAAGAATTCATATAAGCAACTATAAAATGTATCGCAGTCAGCAGAAAACTGTAATCACTTCAAGCAAATTAAATTTTAAAAAGAAAACATTTATGAAAATAAAATCATAAAAAAAGAAATTACATCACAAGGTGCTGCATATCAACAATGAAAAATGGTTGGTTAAGTAACAAAAGGATTGATTCATTCTCATGAAAATAACAAGTGCAAACATGCAAAGTTTATAGTAATTGTGTTTGTCCTTCACATTATTTATCCCTGTGTTGTGATTGTGGTGGTTTTATAATTATCACAACTATCTAAGTCAATTTTCGAGATTAATATGACTCTAATACATGGTTTTTTTTAAGAGGTTAAGATTATATAAATGTGATGAGTCTAAAAAATTGATATTACTTTTAATCTAATTCTAATATAAAATTTTAAGATATTAGATTTATGGGTTCTCAAAATATCCACATTCTAGACCAAGCCCTTCACTTATCAAACTCAAGATCCTAGAAGCCAACTTCTTCACTTCAACTGAAAACGACCCAACACACTCTCTGCTAAAGATGAACAACACTACTATGGAAGACAAATCATTTAAATATTTACACAACTATACATTTAGCACTTGAACTCCACTTGTTTGAAGCAATCCTATATATACTAGTAACTAGTTAATTGAATAAAACTTTTTAACTTGAATGCAGCAAAAGCAATTCTTCAACTCAAATAAGATAAGACAGTTTTTCATTAGAACGAGTCGAAAGAGTTTTTCTTCCTTTTCTTTTCTTTTTTTTTCAAATGAAAAGGTACAACTTTTATAATTTACCCACTTTCATTTACCTGTATCTAGTTGGATTTTAAGGCCAGAGGTGTTGCCACTGTTCCAAAGGATTTTCAGTTGCATAATTGACACTGCTGGTAAACATCTTGCATGTCTTGGAAGGATCATTTGAACACAGTTTCTGTTTTTCCTCTGCTGGCATCTCAAATAACCCTTTGAAAACACTTCTTGCTTCGTTCATTACATTCTCGGAAATTCCATGATTGATAACCTGCTCTAATCATGCATAACTTTATGTTAAACATTACCATATAACATGTTGAATACTCTATAAATGTTTAGCTTCTACTTAGGAGAATTCTTAATGTTTACCAAAAATAATATTATAGTAGTAATAAAAAAAAGTGATCATTATCTGAACCTGGAAGAATCCAAACTCCTCAGAAGCCTTGATAATTTTCTGAATTGTGTTGATTTTATCACCATTTTCTGCTTCCCTAAGCTCAATCACAGAAATATTGCTGCCAAAGGGGATTTTGAGATCTCCTGGTCTTGATTCTGGAGGGAATATGTAGTCTCTTGGGAGAGATTCATGATTGAATCGGCTTGAAAGAAGTTTATCCATCTGAGATAGTGTCTTGCTTCATAATTGCTTAATCGTGTAGAAGCACAAAATCACTTTCCACCCTAAATTCAAGCTCAAATTAGCAAACCAAATGCAGTATATAGTATAGATTGAATCCTGTACCGTTACTTTCAGTTAAAGCTTATACATCATCAACGCAACAACACTATATCCTTAGCTTCTTCTTCTTCCATTCCTCATATAATAATCTCTCTCTGGGACATACCACAGTAAGAAAGAAACAGAGATCAGTGCTTGCTTTGCTTAGTTAATGCTGTGAAGTTGCGTTCCACCTACTCTTTTTAGTCTCTTTATCTTTTTCTTCTTCTGTTCTAACGCCCCCACCCTACACCCCTCTCTCCCATCAACCTTCATTTGCATTCTTTCTCTTTTCTTTCTTTCTTTCTTTTCCTTTCTTCACTTTCCATTGCCACCTTCTTCAACAAGTTCCTTTATCTCCTCATCCTCTTCGTCCACCTTGGCTGCTTCATCTTCACCACCACCGCCGGAGGAAAAAAGCACCACCATCAAAGAAACACAAAATCTCACCCTCATCCCAACCCTCCTCCCCTTCCCACCCAAAATTCAAAACCCACAAAGCCCTGTCCTCTTCTTGGCATTTCATCAAACACCTTCTTTCCACCAAGTCCTGCACAACCCCCAAAACAACGTTGGTCAGTCTCTAAAAATTGACAAGGGCAACAACAGCGCGTTCTCGTCAACGTTGTCATCCCGCCGTAACTTCATCCACGGGGTTGAGGGCTCGGGAGCGGGTTGGACCGGGTTCTAGGCCATCGGCTCCACCACTATCACGGGCCACACCAATCAGTCTACGAACAACACCAGATGATCTGAGAAACCAAAAAAAAAGGGAGAGAAACAAGATAACAACTGAAGCAATGTAGATCTGAGAAAGGGTATAACAACACAAAAAGTGGGGATGGGAATCTGGATAAGAACCCTAGGAGTTGTTATCGAGAAGCTACTTCAGTCCCAACGGCCACCGCTTGCTCTTCACTCCGAGCACTCGCAGGCGAGGTGGAAGCCGCACTCACAGCTATCGCACACGACGAGGTGGTGGTGGCTCCCGGCGGCGGCGGGGTAGGGCTTAAAGCAGGAAGCGCAAGGAGCGAGATTGGAGCGTAGAGACAAAGACAACGATATGGAAAAACCAACGATGTGGAAGAAGAACACCGCGAGAAGAGGCAACACGACAACGCTGTAGAGGTGGCAACGAAGCAGTGACCCTGTAGCGGCAGCGAAGACGGAGCGGCGGCGATAACAGAGCGGCAACAATGAAGGAGAGGTTGGATGCAGCAGAGGAGTTCGCGGGAGCATAGGAAGAAGAAGAGAATAGTGCAAAGTAGGGTAATTTCCTTCGTGGGTGAAGATAAAGAACTGATACTGCCTCGGGTGTGCTGGCAACCGCTGTCGATCGTCGTTCTAAAGAGCATTATGCCTCGGTTCGACCATTATGCCTATAAGTTTGTTTAAATTACAAAAATCCCACCGTCTTTACATATACTGCGGTTTTCTCAAAACCGAGATATATTACCCGCGATCTTTTTCGCGTTTTGTACTAGTGTATCATGAAGAACGTTTCTTGTCAATTAGTTTAGTGTTGGGAGTTTACGAAGAACGTTCCTCAAACTCGTTTTGCGATGCGACAAGAGTTGACAAAGAACATTTCTTGTCGATCTGCTGAGTTTTGGGAGTTCACAAATAATGTTCCCCAAACTTGTTTTACAATGTGACAAGAGTTCATGAATAACATTTCTTACTGATTGTTGAGTGTTGAGAGTTCACGAATAACGTTTCCCAAACTCGTTTTGCGATGCGACAAGAGATCACAAAGAACGTTCCTTGCTGATCATTTGAGTGTTCAGAGTTCACAAAGAATGTTCCCCAAACTCGTTTTGTTATGCGACAAGAGTTCAAGAAAAAAATTCATTGTCGATCGGCTTGGAGGTTGTTAGGTGTTCATGAAGAACGTTCCCTGAGTAACCTACTCTGGATGGACTCGACTCGATCGCTTGCACATGAAGATGTTAAGAAAACCCTGATTTTATTGTTTTTCATTAAAGATTAGAATTAATGATTACTAAAACAAAATTTAAGATGAGAGGCATTCCATTTGTTCGGGATGACCTACCCATTTGGGTACTCTTGTAAATAGGCTTCATTCTTCAAATCTTTAATAACTCTAAACAGTCCTTCCCAATTGGCTGCTAACTTGTCGTGAACGGGCTTCTTTCGGGCTTCTCACGTCCTCTTTTAGACCAAGTCCCCATCGCGAAAGTGCCTTGGATTTACCTTCATGTCTTATCTTCTGATGATCATCTGCTTGTATGCTTCTACACACAGGCTGTCACTTTTCTTCTGCTTTTATGTCTTATCTTTCGTGTATGGTTTTATTAATTGTTTCAGCTTGATTTTTCATCTGGAGGTGCTCCACCAAACTGGTTACATATTTGATGCCCAAGCTCTTATAGAACTCGTCTACCATCTTGTCGATGAATTGTCGACCATTATTAGTAATAATCGTGTGGAGAACACCGAAGCGACATATGAGGTTTTAGACAAACTTCTGTACTTCTTGCGTCGTGATGGCCAAGGGTTCAACTTCCACCTACTTGGTTAAGTACTTTATCGCTACTAGTGCTAGCAAAATCATGAAGATAAAAGTCTTGATGATGCCCAAATCAAGTCTCAAGTGCTCTCTTTGCAAAAAGACTTTCCTGAAGACTTGTTTTATTTGTTAAAGCTTTTATAATTAGTAGATTTATGTATAGGGCTTTATTTGTTATTGATTCCAGTATTGTATGCTTTAAAATTCTTTTTGGAGTGACAAAAACTCTGCAATAATTGATTAGCACTTAAGATAATAAATTATCATAGAATGTTTTTTGAAGGTTGTTAACATCTCATTTTGTCTCTAGAATAATCGATTACTAGCCTATGATAATCAATTATCCATAATCGATTATCACGACGAGCCATTGGAGTTTTTAGGTATGTTTTTGGTCGTTGCGCATTCATTAAATGCATAATCGATTACCATAAGTGGATAATTGGTTACCACACGAGAAAAAGGTGACAATAGATTTTTGAAGGTGTCCTTGAGTGAGATCTTTATATATTGGTTTTAGACTCTCATTCTAATACACAAAAACATATCTGATTGTTTTATTTTGTGAAAAGTATGATATAGGGTTTATGTAACTTTTGTGCTTTGGCTTTGAGAACTTTTTGTTGTCATAAAGCGAGAACTTTCACTAGGAGTGTGATTGAGTGTTGTTGTTATTGCTTGTGAAGGCTGTCATCCTTTGTGAAGATTCAAAGGAAGTGTTCATCCTTTGTGAAACATTCGGAGGAGGTGTTCATCCCTTGTGGCCTTCACGGGAAGTGAGTTTCATCTCTTGTAGTGATAAGAGAGGTTTTTTCTAAACCCTTAAACTTGTTTTTCTATGTGATTGTAATAGTTTATGTGTTTTATAATAGTGGAACGCTAATCTCCATTTGGGATTAGCAACTAGATGTAGGATCCTTGTGATATGAATCAGTATAAAATTATATGTGCAATTTTCTCTCTTCCTTACCCTTTTGTATTGTTTTAATTATCTGCTAAGGAAATTAAAATTAAGAAAAAATTATTAAAGGCACACGTTTGTGATAAGAAACCAATTCATCCCCCTCTTGATTTATTGTTTAAGTTGTTGTAATAAGTTGACAGAATCATGAACAAAATTTCCTTAGGCGTGTAGTTTCACTGTCCTTAAGGACTTATCCCCGGTGTATTGCGCAAGTCTCCCAGTATACGACAGGAACTTCTCATAATATCTCTAAGGATCTCAGAACTAGCAAAGATCTCTAAAAGAGTATAAAAACAAACCCAAAATATTTTTAGAAGAGGAAAAGAAGACAAGAGAATGAGAGAAGACTGCTTTTTGGTGTGTTTTGGAATGGAGGAAGAGCTCTCTATTTATATAGCTAAGGGAGAATACAATCAATAAAATAAAATAAAAAACCATTAAATATTTTACCATTGGAGCACTTAAGAAAATGAATTTGAACGTTGTTGGCAATTAAAGTTTTGAACGTTGCAATCGAACATTTTCTTTTGCAATAATCTAACATTATTACAACAATCCCCCACTTATTGCAAAAGAAAGTTGAAATAAAAGGTCTTTGACTCAAATAGTTCAATTACTAAAAGAAAGATAAAAAAAACTTTTATTCTGGGTCTTACAGGATGTAATGCATAAGAGCTGGTATAGAAAGCTGATAACGGTTGAAAATACTGTTATCTGATACTTAATTTTGATACTAAAAACACCCTTTTGGACTTAGAAACTTGTTTGAAATCATGATTTTTCTTTAGTTGTGTGAATAAGAAAGTAAGAGGTAAGTTTAATGATTTTATGCTAGATTCCCTTATTTTTGACAGGAATTAAGATGATTTGGAAGAAGAGCAAAAATATGAAGGAGTTGGAACCCAAGAAGCACACAGAGCTGCAGAAAAAGAGGACAAAACACAGTGTAGAAAAGTAGGGCTGAGGGCCCCCGTCAGGGGCCCTAAGCGGCAGCAGTCAACCTGAGTGATCTTTTAGGGGGGCCTAAGCGCCAGAAGTTGTTGTCTAAAGCTTGGGCGCCCTTTTTGGGGCACTGAGTGCCAGAAATTGCACCATAGCATGCTTAGGTGCCCTTTTAGATGCGTTGAGCACCAATACTCGCTGTTTCACGCCTGGTGAAACGAGCTTAGGCTGTGTTTCTGTTATTATTTCGATTATTCATCTAGTTTTACTCCTTGAAGGCAGATTTGATATGGGAGCCTCCATCTTCAACTTGTATGGTTTTTCTATCTCATTCTTTCCATTATTCATCTAGTTTCTCCATGATTATGGGGAACTAAACTTCAATGGTTGTTGGGAAAAAGATGTAATCCTTTGAAACTCTCATGTATTTGAATTGATTTATATTACAAAAGTTTTTTTTTCATTAATTGTTAGGGTTTTTACTCTATACTTTATGCATTGCTTTGTTTAACTCATTCATAGCATGATAATTGATTTTGTTGATATGGACACATACGGGGGAATCTAGATCTGGGGTATCTCTCCCAAAAGCAGTACTGCCTAGACATAGGGATATGAGTTTTGGTTGCCTTAAGCTTTTGTGCGTATGTGTTAAGACTCCAGCAAGTGTACCGAATCATATCAAGTAATATAAACGGTAAAACCGAGTATCGTTTTCCCTAGAGACTCATTTGCCTAGACATTAATGTGATTTGTTGATTATTTAAGACTTGAGAAATGAAATTTAGTGTTTATAATGCAAGAACGAAAATAAACATGCACATGCAAAGGTTGATCAATTGACCAAAGAATATACGCAGGTGAATTATATGGATGAATTGTGTTGTTCGGGTTTACGACTTATCTTAATCCACTTTCATGTATTTACAAATTCTATTCCTTCATTAATGTTAATTCCACTTTCTAATTTACCCTAAACCCGGTGTCTCAGTGAAAAGAGCCTACTCATAATTACTAGTTTACAATGTCTTTCTCCCTAGCAATTTATCATGCATTACATTCGCACAGAAGCTTAAAGGCAATTGGTCCTCCTATCCCTATGTCTAGGTAATATTGCTCCCGAGAGAATTCCCCCAAGTCTAGATTTCCCATGTGTGTCCATAACAACGAAATCAAAGATCACGCTATTGAATGAGTTAAACAAAACATGCATAGAGAATAGAGGAAAAACTCTAACAATTAATGAAGTAAAGCATATAGATTGACAAAACAACTCAATACATGAGAGTTTCAAAGGATTACATTGTTTCCCTAACAACAATGAAGGTTTAGTTCATCATAGACATGGTGAAACTAGATGAAATTAATGAGAAGAATGAAAGATAAAATCCTAGAATTTGTAGATTGGAGCTTCCGCATCCAAAATCCACCTCCAAGGGGTGAATAGTGTGTTTCTGCGTCTCCTTCTGCCAAAAGATACCATCTCTGGGTCATGCAAACCTATACATAGTTCATTAAAATCACCAGAAAATAGCACAGGCCCACGAAAATGGCACTCAGCGGTGGGTGCGACACTCAAGATTAACGCTCAACGTTGACGCCTAGGCGTTTGACAGGGGATTCACTGAAGAGGTTGGCACTCAGTGGCAAAGTAGCACTCAGCGGGGGGTGCGATACTTAAATTCTCCCCTTAGCTTTGGCACTTGAGCATTTGACAGAGATCTCCACAGCGAAACTGGCACTCAACGGTGATCTTGTGCTCAGCGGTGGCTGCGATTCTTCCTTTGTGCACTTTTCCATCTTTTCTTGAGTCCAGCTCCTTGCTAATTCACTTTCCTTCATCCAAATCATGTTAATTCCTGCCAAAACAAGGGAAACCAAGCATAAAACCAAGAAAACCACCTTTGGCTCTCTTATTCTCTAACTTAAGCAAAATGCATGATTTTAAGCTAGTTTCTAAGTCATAAAGGGTGTGTTTAGTGTTAAATTTAAGTATAAAAATAACAGTTTTTGAACCGTTCTCAATATGTAATGTAGAATTGATTGCTAGGGAGGCAAGACATTGTAAACTAGTAATTAAGGATAGACTTTCTTCACCGAGACATAGGGTTCAAAGTAAATTAAAAAGTGGCATTAACATTAATGAATAAGACGAATTCTTATATACATGAGAGTGGATAGAAGAAATCAAAACCCCTAACGACATATTCATTCCATATTTTACAAACCGACACCTGTGCATTATTCTTGTGAATTGATCAAAACTTGTATTCATGTTTACTTTTTGCATTATAAACCAAATGGTTTTGTTTTCAAGTCTTGTTTAATCAAGAAATCACATAACTATTTAGGCCATGAGTCTCTAGGAAATCGATACTTGGTCTTACCTATTTATATTACTTGATATGATTCGGTACACTTGCTAGAGTCTTAACACAAGCTATATGAATCAATCTTAGATTTAGAAACTTACACACAATGTAGTTGGTATAGCAATATGAACCAAAGACACTTAACGTGTGTTAGAGGTTTATCAATCACAATACACCCCCACAATCCGTGTTGTTATCGTTGTGTTGCGCTTACTAGCCCATGCGCGTGCCCGATATTCATGAGTGCTCTAGAGATCATGCCAAGATCTCTTGCAAGCGGTCCCAGTCGACACTCATATAAGTGATTTTGTGATTGTGATTATGAGGCTAAGCAGGGTATTTGATTGAATGATTGGAATAAGCTTGTGTGTGGTTTTTGAGCTCCATAGTTCTTATTGATATATTTCCTATCTATGTGAAAGCATTAACGATTTTTCCCGAGTTTCTGTAATTGATTGAATTGCATGTATGTGTCATGTGATCAAGGCCGTTGTTGATAAGCCCTTTTTCTAGCCAAAGGAAATTTTCGTCCCATATGAAGAAGGAACATTAAATGTTCCACCCTTTTTGAACCTAAGCCTTAAATAGGATAAAAACTCTTGCTTTGAAAATCTTTGCCTTGAGTTACGTTGAGAAATATTTTGGGGTGTTGTTAGAGGTTCAAGTTTGGGGTTGATGGGAGAATTGAAAAGAAAAAGTTACATTGAGCTAATGTGTTGAATGAGAATGCATGAAAAAAGATGAAAAAGATATACAAGAAAAGCATGAGAAAGAAAAGCTCAATGTATAGAAAAAGAGAAAGTTGGGAATGAATAAGAATTGGTAAAAAGAGAGTTTGTGCTTGACCCATGATTATGTGAAAAACTCTTTTAACTCAAGGATTTTGTGATCTAGAAAAACCAATTTTCTTTGTTAGCCCAACCACATTATAAGCCTTGAAAAGTCCTTGTGATGATATATGTATGTGATGATATTTGATTATGGCAAATAAATGGCAATTTTGTACTATGTGACATATGGATGGTAGAGGGATGGAGTAACCTTTTGAAACACTTGAGGGATTGAGTGAAACACTTTCTCTGGAAAGGTAGAATTCCATGAATTCATGATTATATTTGAGCCTAGCTAATTGATCATTCATGAGAATATCATCTGTTAAATTTTATGAGAATGTGGAGAACACTATGATGGTTTGATTTGAAGCATATGTGCATCTTGATTGAATTCTTTGGATAAGCTGATTTGAGTGATAACTTGTCTTGAGATATGGATTTTGAAAAGGTTGAACCATTGTGATGAATTGTGGAAGACTAGGTTACATTGTGTTTGCTTGAGGATAGACAAAGTTCTAAGTTTGGGGTTGTGATAACGGTCTAAAAACCGTTATTTTCATACTTAAATTTGATATCAAAATGCAACCTTTATGACTTAAAATTAGCTTGAAATCATGTATTTTGTCTTAGTTAGGTTAGAAGAGAGTCAAAGTCGATTTTCTAGGTTTTATGCTTGGTTTCCCTTGTTTTGACAGGATTTAACAAGAATTGGATGAAGGATATTGAAGTAAGACGGGTTAGACTTAAAAGAAGACGAAAGGAGGCACCAAAGAAGAGCCGCACTTACCGCTAAGCGGCAGATCCACCACTGAGCGGTGGCGACTACAGTAGCAACACCGCCAGGCATCTGGAAGTGACCACTGAGGGGTGGAATCAAGTACCGAACGTACAATTGAGCGGTGAACTCACCGTTGAGCGGTGTACTTATGGGCCTGGGCCAAAATTCTGTTATTTTTCTTAATTATAAATAGACCCCAGAGGAACCAGAGGGGTTATCTTTTGGCAGAAAGATGGCAAAACACTCTCTTCGCACCTTGGAGGCGGATTTTGGATGCAGCTCCAATCTATCAAGTCTAGGGTTAATTCTTTCATATTTTCCATTCAATCCATCTAGTTTCACCATGAAAATGGTGAACTAAACCCTTTGTTGTTGGGGAACAATGTATCCTTTTGAAACTCTCTTATATCGAAGTTCTTATTTTATTCATATACTTTAGTTATCAATAGGTTGAGTTTTATTCTCTATACTTTAATGCTTGCATTGTTTAACTCATTCAATGTCATGATCATTGATTTTGTCGATATGGACACATACGGGGAAATCTAGACATGAGGGGAATTCTCTTGATTATGAAATATTACCTAGACATAGGAATAGGACGGTCAATTGTTTTAAGCTTCTGTACACTGAAATGCATGACTAATTACTAGGGAGACTAGACATAGTAAACTAGTAATTGGGATTAGGATCTCTTTGCCGAGACATCAGGTTTAGAGTAATTTAGAAAGTTGCATGAACATTGATAATAAAGTTGAATTTAATAAGAATAGTAGATATAGGAGAGTGGATTAGGATGAAACCATAAACCCCAATAACACCATTCATCCATACTGTTTATCTGTCAATTGATCAAGCTTTTACATTTGCATGTTTATTTTAGTTTTTGCATTATAAACCCTAAATTTAATCTTTATCAAGTCTTAAAAAATCAATTCACATAAACGATTAGGTCTAAGAGTCCCTTGGGAAACGATATTCGGACTTACTGTCTATTATTACTTGATACGATCTGGTACACTTGTCAGGGTGTTAACAATGCTGCAAATCATACCACCCATAAGAGATATGAAAATCATTAAAAACTTTGATTAAACTAAAATTCTTTCACCACATAGAATTTTAATGACAAAGTTTAACCTCTCAAAGATGCAGACTTTAGCACTTTCACATACCATAGGAATGAACATATTTGATTTTAAAATCAAATTAGTGCTATCAGAATTAACAAATGACTTGTTTTTACCCATATGAACCTTATTAATAGGATCTCCAATCACAAAGGTTGGGTTACCATCACTTGTTTGTTAGCTATTGGCTTAAGTCTCATTCCCCTCGATGTTTCTAATATCATATTTCTTTCCAAAGGTTTTGTCAGATTCACATAGTCAACGAAAATAGTTCCATTTTTTAGCAGCTGCTTCACCAAATTATGTCTCAATTTTATATGTCTATTCTTTCCATTGTAATTCTTCTTTTTAGCTATAGCTATTGCCGATTGACAATCACAGTGTATTGGTACTGATGGGGTTGGTTTCATTCCTAATGGAATGTTCATTGAGATGTTTTTCAACCACTCAACCTCATTTCCATCCATCTCAAGAGCAATAAACTCAGATTTCGTTGTTGATCTTGCAATAATAGTTTACATGGCTGATCTCCATGTAATCGCACCACCCTCAAGTGTGAATACATAACCACTAGTGGATTTTGTCTCATCTGAATCAAAGATCCAGTTAGCATCATTGTACCCTTCTAGTACAGCGGGAAATCTATTATATTCAATGGCCTAATCCATTGAACCTCTTAACATAAGCGTAACAAGTGCATCCCAATGTTCCTGATTTGGACATGGAGTTCGACTAGTGTAATTTGATTACTTGACTGGTATACTTCCTATAGAGCATGTCACTCTCATTGTCAAAGTTTGTGAGGTTTACAACAATTAGATTTAACTCATAATAGTTCAGCGACAATTCCTAATCCTATGAAATTTAAGGAGACTCATTTTGTGAAGAAATTGAAAATAACTTCTAAATGAGCTAATATGCTTGATAAGAAGAGAGATTTTAATATTGAAGAGAATGATGAATCAGTTCAAACTATAAAAAAAAAACTTCTAAAACATTAATAGTCTTTTTTTTTTTTCAGTGTGTAAGGATTAACTAATGATAAACTTTTTAATGTGTTAAGAAATTTGTCTTTTTCCTAATATATATATATATATGGAATTCAAAGTATAAAATGATTTTTGTGTAAGAAATCATAAGGGTTTTTTTTTTCATAATAGTTTTTTTTCTTATAAAAAGGATGTAATTTTAACATAGATTTGATGTGATCATTCATGTTTTTTTTTTAAATAAAATCTTTGTGTAATTGCAGAATTATTCGGAAAAGGAAAAATCAAAGTACATAAAAACATAAAAACATAGTAACATTAAAAAGGGATCTCTCTTTTTTTTTGAGAGGATAGTATACTAACTCATTTTTTGTTAGATGACTCATAACAATGTCTTGAAAATTTATTGAATCTCTCTTTTTTTTTCAATCTATTTTCACCTTACTATTGTTATGTTAGTTTTGTCTTTTATTCCTATGTATCTTTTTTACTCTCTCAAACCCCCTTCATAGTCAAGATTGCAAGAAAATATTAAATGTTATTCAACCTTTCCAAAAATGAATGTTTATATTTCCAATTGTCAAAGAAATAATTCAAATTTTTAAAATAAATTATTTTCTATATTTCCATGCATAGAAAATTGCTTCCCTTGATCAAGGAGAGGATACCCTTAATTGAGGAAGATATTTCCAACATATGTTCAGTTATGTCAACTTCAATATACTAAAATTCCGTCGAATTACCGTATTCTATTTATCAAAAGTTTTCTATTAATATAAATTTTAAATATAGAATATTTAATTTATCACATAAAATATAATAATTAATTTCTATGTTATAATATTTTAAAATAAAATAAAATAAACTTTAAATAAAGAAATACTTGTTATATAGTGAGACCATTAAAAAACTAAATTACGCAATTTATATACACACACACACACACACACATATATATATATATATATATATATATATATATATATATATATATATATATATATATATATATATATATATATATATATATATGAAATGAATCAATTTCAATATTATTTTTAATAACAGTACGTACAAACAATTGTTGTTAGCATTTAAGAGCTATTTTCCATTTCCCTTTTAGTAGAAGGCTTCAACTTAATGCTCACGCTAAATTTGTATATGGAAAAGTTGGTAACAACATGTTCAACATTTGACTCCTTTTGTCTCATGGAATGGTACGTTTTCAGTTAAGAAAATGGGCAAAACTCTTGCTTTCAATGGCACTATATGGAGAGAAAACTTTAAAGACTAAGAATAGAACATAGGTACATATTATGTTCGAATTCGATTGAGACATGTTTGTCTCAGATGAAAATTAGATTAATGTTGGGCTCCATCTCTTCGCCAAAATCATGTTTTCTCAGGCTGAAATTCTGAGTGACCACTTAAAAAAAATTATTTTAACATTCGAAGTTAATAAATATCTGCTTAAGTGTTGTCAAAATGCTCAAACAACTTCCCAGACAAAATTAAGACTTCTAAACTAGCAGTAAATAAAGACACAAATAGAGAGTTTGGGAGAGAAAACTATTGGTGTGTCTAAAAACAGAAAATGCACGTCTAGAAAAATACATTTTGTCAATAAACAGTAAAAGGAAATAAAATCAAATAAAATTAGTTTAACCTAACTTATTTTAGAATAAAAAAAATTGAAGATAAAATAAATAATATGCAAGCATTATTCGAAAGAAATAAAGATTTGAGTACAGGGAAGGAAAATTTGAAAGCAGCCAATAATCTTGGAATTTTCGAGAGAAAAAAAAGGAAAAACATAATTATAAAGTCGAACGTTGCTATAATAACTTTGATTTAATTTCGAAAGAAGGAAAGAAATAATTTTCCATTAAGAGTGAGGTTGAAAGTCATAAAATGAATAAAAATGAATTAATTAGGCACAAATATTTGTATTAATATTGATTTGACTTTAAGGGTTGATCTCTTATAGGAGGAGTAGGCACCCACATCACTATATTAAAATGGAAAACGTTCAAGCCACTAACTACATATACTCTTACCTTCGACAACAAATACATTGTACGTTTTTGTGTGCATATTATTATATATCACATCATATAATATATCATATCCCTTCTGCTTTCATTCTTGTTCCAGAATTTGAATCTCATTCCAATGTCTTGTGCTGTGGACTCAGTTCGAGATCCTTTCAAAAACTCATGGAAAACCTTTCGTTTTCCCAACATCAAACCCACCGAACTTCTCTTTTTCTTCTTCAAAGCTGGTCTTGCAGCTTCAACCTTCTTCCTCATAACCCTAATTGTTCACCTTACACTATCCTACAACCAATCCCATTACCATAACAACAACCATGCATCCTTCAAATACGTGCTCCAACAACAGAAAGCCACTCACCAACCACCACCCACCAACATCTCCCACCTCCTCTTCGGTATTGGTGGCTCCGTCGCCACGTGGGAAACGCGCCGCCAATACTCCGACATGTGGTGGCGTAGCGGCGTCACCAGAGGCTTCGTGTGGCTCGACAGCCACCCATCTGGGAACGCGACGTGGCCCGAGACTTCACCGCCGTATAAGGTGTCCAGTGACACGTCGGCGTTCCAGTATACGTGCTCGTACGGGTCGCGATCCGCTATTCGTGTGGCGCGGATTTTGAAGGAGAGCTTCGAGCTGGGGATGGAAAACGTGAGGTGGTTTGTAATGGGTGATGACGACACCGTTTTCTTCACCGACAACCTGGTTATGGTGTTGTCGAAGTATGATCATAATGAAATGTACTACGTGGGTGGGAATTCTGAGAGTGTGGAACAGGATGTGATACACTTTTACACTATGGCGTTTGGTGGTGGTGGGTTTGCCATAAGTTACCCTTTGGCGAAGGAGTTGGTGAGAATTTTGGACGGTTGCATTGATCGTTACGCAGAGTTTTATGGGTCTGATCAGAAAATTCAGAGTTGTATCAGTGAGATTGGTGTTCAGGTCACCAAAGAACCAGGATTTCATCAGGTTTGATCTTTTTCTCTCTATTTTTGTTTGTGTTGGACAGACATGCACATTATCACAAATTAAGTTTTCCGTTATGGTTTAATTAATTTTATGATTTTCGAGGGTTTCCAATATTACTACTATAATAAAATTTCTTAATAAAAAACTTAATTCCAAAAGTAATTGAGTTACAAGGCACGGATTGCTGATTGAAAACACTTTTACACTCAATTAACAACTTATAATATTTCTACCATTTTTAATCACGCTTGAAATAACTAATATTTATTAGAAGATAAAATGAAATATAAAAGGTTATTTTCTTATTGAAAGCTAATCATGGCAGATTAATGTTATAAATTTTGAATAATTTGAAATAACATGAGTGCTTGGCACATATTATAGTATTTCTTCTAAAATCGATTTAATTAATGGTAAGTGCAACAATTATTTTAAGAAAATTTCAATATATTCTTTTGAGAATCAATTTTTACTGGTTTTATCAAATCACTGATTTGCTATTTTTGTTTTAATTAATGTTTATTTCATTACAGGTAGATATACGTGGGAACCCATATGGGTTGTTAGCGTCACATCCGGTGGCACCGTTTGTTTCCTTGCACCACTTGGATTATGTGGACCCGATATTTCCCGGCATGACCCGTGTTGGCGCCGTTAAAAAACTGGTATCCGCCTACGAAAAGGATACGGGTCGGACTCTACAGAAGAGCTTCTGTTACGACCTCAGACGAAACTGGTCCGTTTCGGTGTCGTGGGGCTACAGCGTTGAGATATACCCCTCTCTACGCACGGCCAAGGAACTAGAAACGGCGTTTCGGACTTTCCGCACGTGGCGGAGCTGGAGTGATGGCCCGTTTACTTTCAATACCCGAACCCTTAGTTCCGACCCGTGTGAGAAACCAGTCGTGTATATGCTGGATCGGGTTCTCAGCTATGACGGGGACACGTCCCGGTCTATCTATAGAAGATACGAAGACTCACCGGGGAACGTGTGCACGCGTGATGACTATGCGCAGGCTTTAGACGTGCAATACGTCGACGTTTTTGCTTCACGCTTTACGGCAGATGTGTGGAAAAAGGTGTGTGATTTAGATTTTATGAAGACGTTCTATAAGACATTTTTCGTTAGCAATTAAATTTTAAGAAGTATAATATTCTTTAATTTATTAAATTTATGATTTATTAAATCGCTTTTAACTAAAAGAGGTGGGTGAATGAACAGGCGCCACGTAGGCAATGCTGCGAGGTAATGAAGGGCTCAGATAGAGTAAAGAATAATAGCGTGGTTGGCGTGAAGATCAGAGGGTGCCATCGATTCGAGAGTGTGACTCCTCTGTAGAAAATTAGCATAGATAAAGGAAGAAATTTGGATTGAATTTGTGGGCCATGTTTGTTGCAACAAATGAAGGGCAACTGATGATAATTGAACAATGGTCAGAGCAAAACGTATATACGCAACTGGTGATCAAAAGACTGAAACGACGCACGTTTGTTGTATTCTACTACTCCCTTTATACGTATGTATATATGATTTTGAGAGAGTAGAAGACAGATTTGAGCATAGCTTTTTCTATCTCTAATTTCATAATACTTCATGGTAGTACCAGTGTATTTAAATTGCATTCAGATAATAGATTTCCAAATAATAAAGATATAACAAATTAAATATATGGTGGTTCTTTTAGGTGAACCAATACTACGAAGTTATTATGATTTAAGTACTTTATTCAAACATGGAATGGTTTACTAGGTTGCCCACCTAAACCACCCTTTAATAGGATTTCCTTTTCTTTTTCCAACAAAAGAAAGGATTATACTAAATAGTAATCGTGGTAACACGTGTAATTTGGTATAATAGATTACCATTATTTTCAATCCATTGGTTCAACCAGATTCCATAAATCTAAATCGCCGTACCACATGTACCGTAAACTGAATTAAGATTTATAGTGTAAACTATCAAAAGTGATTTATTAAAATATAAATTACTAATTTTTTTTGTATTTTCTTGTTAAAGAAACGGTTTAATATCTATTTTGGTCCTTCCTTTGGGAGGGTTTGTTCAAAGTGGTCCCTCCTTTTTTCAAAAGTTCACTTAAGTCCTACCTTTTGCAAAAACTGTTCAAAGTGGTCCTTTTTGCTAACGGCGTTAAGTTTCCTAACGGCGTTAAGTTTCCTAACGGCAGAGCTGTCAGGTGTCTAACATCTGCTGATTTGGCATTGAAATTTGTTTTAAAAAATATATATAATGATGACGTGTAAATGAATATAATTAGGGTTGGACTAAAGAAGGATTTAGGGGTAATTAAATACATCATCTTGTTACAGTGGTTATTGTTCCCAAGTTTAAAAGTCATGGTTAGGGTTTGTGGTCATTTGCTCCAGAGTTTTGGAAAGTTAAAAGGTTAGGGTTTAGAGTTTGGAATGACTTCTTCACAAAGTAGTTGTTCTTGTTCGAAGACAACGGGCAAAGGAGCTTCGCATTCATCACAGGGTGCTGTTTCAGGGGTGTTGGGATAACTCCTATTTGCTACTGTGGTGATTTTGCTGTACTGAAAATGGCGAAAACTGCAAGGAATGCTGGGAGGCAATTTTGGGCATGTCGTCATTATAAGGTTCTTTTAATAGCAAAGTGACTTTAATGTTTAATTGATTTCCTATGTTGACAGTTTTTTGTGTTTTTTGTGAGTAATAGGGTGCATTTACAAGTGGGATGTCATGTAACTTTTTCAAGTGGTTTGGTGAAGAGAACGATGATGATAGAGATGGTACAAATGTGTGGCAAAGCAACAAGAGGACCACTGATATGGAAAGTGTTGTGAAAGAGTTGTAGAGAAAGATGAAGTTTGTAGTTAGAGTTGGGGTTGTTCTTATTGTGCTTAACATCATCATATTGGGGTTGTGTTTAGGTTGATGTTAGCTGACCAATGTGCATGTGTTGATGTATTTTGAGTTGATGTTGTAATATTTTGACTGCCATTAGGTTGATGTTAGGTGGACAATCTGGAATCAATGTTGAGTTTGTGTATTATGAGTTGTTGTTGTAATATCAGTGAACCATCTGGGTTAGTTCAATGAAATTTGTAATAGTCCTCAGTTTGGTTTTAAATTGTGCATTTTGGTCCTCACTTTGGGTTAAAAATGTTCATTTTGGTCCCCCTTTTAGTAAAAAATTGTGCATAATGGTCCCTTAAATACAACATAATACCAGTGCATGGTAAGGAAACCTAAACCCAAAAGAACATTCAAACAACAGTGGAGACACATAATATCAGTACATCCAGTCAAACATGTCTAAATTCAAAGAAATATACTGCCATACACAATATCACCAAGTTCATACATAACATGTCCAAATTCAAATATGAAAGATAAAATGTCTAAATTCAAATAACATACATAACAACTTCGCTACTGTCCTACACAATCTCAATAAAGTGCTGGAGTTCAATCTATGCAACTTTTCTTCTAATAGTTAACTTCCTCCTTGGTATTGGTGGAGTTGGTTCTGTGATCGAATCTTGTGTTGGTACTGGTGGCTGAGTAGGTTGGTCACTTGCTGGTTCTTGTGGCTGGGTAGGTTGGTCACTTGGTGGTTCTTGTGGCTGAGGAGGTTGGTCACTTGCTGGTTTTGTTGGTTCTATGATGGGTGGACGTAGAGGACATATTTTTTTATTGTGCCCCAATTGACGACAGATACTACATTTCTTTCTATGCCCACCAATAGTCATCTTGGTCCCATCCTTGGTTACCTCCCATGGCTCCAATCTTCTTTTCTTCTTTGGCCTCCCAGGCATCTTCCTCTTTACTGGTGGCATTATGTCAGGGAAACTTGTTTTTTCCCATAGGAGGTGGCCATTCACAGGATAAATGATGGATGCATATGTCTCTTCGTATGTGGATTTCAAGAACCAGGTTGGTATAAAATTGTCTGGGTCTAAATTTATGTAGTGCATCGCTGCTACTGCATGGCAACATGGGATGCCACTGATCATCCACTTCCTGCAGCTACATTCATGAGTATCCAAGTGCACTGTGAACTTGTTCCCAACAGCTGAAACATGCCTAACCTCAAAAATTCTTCTTGCAGACCAGCTGAAACACATCAACATAAATAACTATGTTCAAAAATTTATCTATAAACATAAATAAGACAGAAGAAGGTTATTACCTTGGAATCCAATATCTAGACAGTTTTCATTCCTTTGATAGTCTCTTCTTGATCTTTGGACAAACATTGAAATCCATACATGCCACCTTCATTCTGTTGGTGGCCCACCTTTTCATCAAATACAGTCTGATATCTTCCAGCAATGTGATTATTGGTTTTCCTCTAGCATGAATAAGGACACTATTGAAACCTTCACTGATGTTGTTATCTAGACTATCACAACTTGCTTGAGCTGTGAATCTAGATCTTGACCAAAACCTGCACCAAAAGAAGGAATTTATTATATTGAAATATGCATCATGCACTGCACCAAAAGAAGGAATTTATTATCATACGTACCTTGGGGATATAGCTATGAGGTATTTATAAGCTTCCTCATTCACTGCTCTCATATTCAGCATCTCTCTCTCCCAAGCCTGGGGGTACGTGCTTGTTGCAGCACTCCACATCAAAGTCTTCAATATTTGACCACTAAACTGCTTCCTGAAGTTAGCATAAAGATGTCTGATGCAGAATCTTTGTTCTGCCTTAGGCAAAAGCTCTTCAATAGCATGCACCAACCCCTGACAACACCTGACAACACCAATAATTTAATCAAAAATACATAAAACATAAAGTAAAGAGAACAAAACCACAAATTGTAAGTAGTGCATGTACCTTTTGTTGGTCAGACACCCACGTGCATGCTCAACATATTTCATTACCACCAAGGTCTTCAATTAATAATTGCAAAAACCAACTCCAACTATCTTTATTTTCAACTTCAACTACTGCATATGCTATGGGAAGCATTTGGTCATTTGGGTCCCTACCAACTGTTGTAAGCAACTCTCCCTTATATAGACCTTTCAAAAAACATCCATCCAAAAAGATGATTGGCCTACAACTTACAAAACTCTTCTTACATGCATTCAGACATACGTAAATTCTTTCAAAGATGGCCTCACCATTATCACTATTCACTTTAATCTTAACAGTTGACCCTGGGTTACTTCTCAACACCTCATGCCCGTAGTCATGAAGCCTTCTAAATTGCTCTTTAAAATCTCCTTCACGTTCATTTGTAGCCATTAACTTGGCCCTTCTTGCTTTGGAAATTGATACCTTGGTGTTCCATTTCCTTAGTGCTTTATTACGTATATCTTGTACCTTTATAGTTGGATTATCATGCAACACCTTATCTACTTCATGACTCAACCACTTACTATTCATCATTTTAATGTTTAGTTGTTTGCTGCAAGCATGTGTATCAAGAACCTTCCTTAACTGCCAAACCTTTCTTGATGGCAAATATCCTAAGTAAGCAACCCATGGGCACTTTTTTTGCGCACCCATACATCTCACCCGAACCCTACGCTTATCATTCTTTACAAACTTAAGACCCCTCCCAGTATGAATAGCATAGTTTCTAATTGCTTCCTTAAAATCCTCCATATCATTAAAAATAATACCGGCTTCTCATTTGTAATCTACCATGGACTTTTTCTTTCCAAATTTAGGAAACGGACATGGACTTAGTTTGTCTTGATTCTCATCCTCCTCACTATCACTATTTTTTGGAGTTAACAGCTCTTCTGCCTCCGAATCATCATCAGACAACCCCCTTCCAATATCTTCAACCATGTAATCTTCAGCACTGTCCTCACTATTGTTTTGCACTTCCACTTCATCCACTTCCACTTCCTCCTCACTATTGTTTTCTACTTCATCCACTTGCACTTCTTCATCCACTTCCTCCGCCACCACATCACCTACTTCCTTCACCTCCACTTCCTCCACCTCAACTTCCTCAACTGCCTCCACCTCCACTTCCTCAACTACCTCCACCTCCACTTCCTCCACCTCCATTTCCTCCACCTCCACTCCATCATGTGTGTCCAACTTATCACCAACTTCCTCCACCACGCACTGGTTCTCAACCTCCTCAAACCCAATACCCTCACTACTCTCTGCAGGCCCTTGACAAAGATAAAGAATTTCATTCTCATTCTCAGTTTCCACAAAGTCTGGTTCGCTAACTTTATGCACAATATATAAATCCACTTTCCCCAAAGATTTAGCTATTTCCATCATATTCATAGCTCCTCTATCGTTATATAGACCATGTAAAATATTGTCAATGCTATAAACTAACTCTTGTACTTCCATGTAACCCATTTCTTTAATGGTAGCTACCACTCCAAAATAACTCCATGTGTCAGGGTGAATGTCCCAAGAAGATATCTGCCCACCTATATACTTAAAGGGAAACACATCCTTTATCAAGGTCCCACCGTAGTGGACCACGACTATAAACCTATCCTCACTCATCCCAAACCCTACCCTGCACATGCAAAAGGGGACCACTTTCATAAATTAACAGCAATGGGACTAATTTAACACCAAAAGGGGGACCAGTTTCAACAGAGACAGTGGACCAAATTCAACAACCAACACGACACCAATTTCAACAAAGTAAACGACAACAAAACTGACAAATAAAATCAACTTTTTAAGTAATTACAACCATACAAAACAAACACACAATTTGACTCATTACAAAACAAACACACCCAATGCGATCACGAAGCAAGTAAGAACACTAACCTGACGACGAACCACGAACCACAAACCACGAACCTTCACAAACAACGAACCCAAATTCAATCTTCTGACCCCAATTTCAATCGCTGATGAACAACGAACCCTAACCTGACCCCTATTTCAATCCCAATCCCAATCGCAATCCAATTCCAATTACCCCAATATTCTCACCATAATTACCCTAATCTTCTGACCCTAATCCTTTCTTTATTTTACCCAAATAAATTTAAATTACACGTCACAATTATATATATTTTTTAAAACAATTCACATAATCACACATTACCCACCTGGCAGCTCTGCCGTTAGGGAACTTAACGCTTTTAGCAAAAAGGACCACTTTGAACAGTTTTTGCAAAAGGTAGGACTTAAGTGAACTTTTGAAAAAAGGAGGGACCACTTTGAACAAACCCTCCCAAAGAAGGGACCAAAATAGGTATTAAACCTAAAGAAACAAATATGAAATAGTAAAATAATTTAAATCATGTATATATAAATTAAATTTTAATTATTATGTCTGATGGAGTAATTTAATACTTAAAAAATAATAATATTAGTCATACATTCAATTGAAAACATTTATTAATTATATATATAGACAAAAAAATCTACTTTGATGTTACTTAATGAACGTGTTTGACAAGTGCACCAAGTTATTGTAGTAATAAAATATCATCTTCTGAGATTGAATGAGTTGAGTACTACATTACTAATTTACGTAATTTTGATCAACAAAATATATTATGTGAAATGATGAACATAAACAAGTGATGGGAATTCAAATAATATAAACAATGTTAGAGAATTGATTTGATACATTTTCATATAAATTCCTCCCATTTCCAATTGATGTGTGAATTGTAATTATCCGCTTGAATTTAATAAGAGCTTGTTTATCCCTAATCCCTTAGACAAACTTATCTATTTATTGAATTCTAACCCGAATCCCTTAGGTCAGTTATAAAATTCAATAAAATCATGAAGAACAATTATTATCTCAATTTTGCAAACTAATTAGCGGTGCCCAATTTCCCAATTGTAACAACATCTAATTTGTTATATTTATAATCGCAAACAATCCCCAATTTCTTGTAAAACTGATCATAGAATTGACATTAAAACATAAATAGAACACTGGGATTATTAAATACTAACATCAATTGAAAAGGTTCAGAAATTATATCTCAAAGTATTACATCAATCCTCTAACAAAAAGGAAAATTAGTTATGCATAATGTAAAAATTTAAAGAAAAACTAAAAGAAGTGTTGAAAGCCCTCTTTGTGCTCTCTGATGTGCGTCCTCCCCCCCCCCCCCCTCCCCTTTTTACATTTCAATCTTTACATTTAAATTTTCTCCTTTTAGGGAAGCGATTACCCTCTTCTAGTAATTTCCTTCATTTCTCTATTTTTTTAATCTCTTTAAATCCACATAATGAAATGTTAGTTACTGCTCTGAAAAATTTAACAGGTCATGGAATTAATGCATCAAATTAGTGCTTGCTCCAAGGTCACACAATGCCTTACCCATCATTATATTTCCAATCTCACATGGAATGACAAAGCTTCCTGAATCCTTCAACTTGGGAGGTCATTTTTGTTGAATTATTGCACTACACTCCTCTGTGAACATAATTGTATCATCTTCTTGAAGCTTCTTAGACAACAAGTCTTTCATGAATTTAGCATAACTTGGCATTTGTCCAATGCTTCAGCAAATGGAATATTAATATGAAGCTTCTTAAGACATCAAGAAATCTTGCAAATTGCTTCGTTTTTTCTTGCTTCTTCAACCTTTGAGGGAATGGAATTGTAAGGACATACTCACACATTTTACTCTCACTCTTGATTTTCTTCTCCCTCATTCTTCTCCTCACATTTTCTCTCAATTTCATTTTCTTCACTCTCTTCTACTGTTTCATTAACTCTTTTATTTTACTCTCTCTCCATCTCTTTTTTCATTCTAAATCTTTTTCACTCCTCAATTGAATTGCCTTACCTTGTTCTCTTGGGTTTGGTATGGTGTCACTAGGAAATGTTCCAAGAGATCTCTCTAAGAGATGTCTTGAAAGTTCACCAATTTGGTTCTCCAAAGCTTCCTAGTTATTGAAGTTAGTCCTTGTCTCATTCATTAAATTAGAAATCTGCTCAGTTAGCTTCTCTAACACATTTTCCAACGTAGACATCTTGTTTCCTTGATTGTTAGGTTGTGCTTGATATTAGGCCTGGGTTGATTAAATTGGATTGGATTTCTCCAAGGTCTCGTTGGTTGGGGCCTCCAATTTGCATTAAGGTTGGTAGAAAAATGATTATTTTGTTGTCTGATGGGTGTCGCGGCCCATACAAATTTGATTGCATATAAGAAATGCAGTATAGCTAGGGAATGACCCCTAGGTCATCTCTCAAGGACCAAATGTCGTTTGAGTCTTTGGTCTAACATGAAGTGGGGGGAATTTTGAAATTGGTTTTGTGAATGCAACTGACGAAATTAAAAATAAAAATTAAACACATTCGAACATCATAGAAAGCATTAAAGAGAGTGAAAATGCTAAACCCAATATTAGAGCAACAAATATCTAAGCACAGTTAAAACTATTAAAATGCAACACTAAATTAAGAAGATGAAAAACAACTCAAAATATAATGAAAAATATTTTAAAGCAAAAGAAATAAGCAAATATAATTTTTTTTCTACACCAAATCACGTGACCATAGTGCATCTCCCAAGAGAAAATGAAATTGCAATTGGCCTAAAAATTGAACCTTGGCTGTGACTCATTCCACCATTTCTTCAATTAAAAGCAACGTGTGCTCTTCACCAAATTGGGAACTTCCGTGCTGTGTGCTCCACCAACGTAACACCTCACACCCTTGTATCAAATCACCTCCTTCACTCTTCAAAAAAATAAAAAAATAAAAACATTGCTACACCTAAAGCTACTGCCTACCTACTCTTCAATTGAAGCTAAATCATCTCATTTGCATGAAAGAGAAAATTGCAACCATGGCCCCATCTTCCAGCACAAGACCGTGACAAGCTTTCTAGAATTAAAAACATTAGGTATTTGTTTCCCAAAAAAAACCACATATCCTGGAACGTCCCATCACCTAACCTATTATTCCATTTATGAAATGCAAAAAGAAAGTGAAATTAAAAGCTTCTAAACTTTAATTCTCAGCCATCACGTCTCTACACACCATTCCCATCTAATCACTTCTTTTCTCCAAAGCAAATTAATCTAAAAGAAACACAATATATGATATAGATGCCAGCTGCACCGTGAGCTGCTGCATCCAAATTTGTTAAGGCAAATCACAAAATAAAAAAAAAAACCGAGACACCTCTCCTTCAATCAACGCTTTCTCTATTTCTCCTTCAAGTAAAATGAAATGTGCTCCAGCCATGAATCTCTCAAGCAAAGAAGGTAGAATCCATCTAAAGCTGGACGTGGCAGCCCTCCTGGAACAAGCTAAACGTGATTGCATTCTCCTAATCTCATTCCAGCGCTTTCACAAGATTAAACGGAAAAGAAAATGCTGGGAAGATATTATGCTGCACCGTTTTCATTCAATAATAAATTCAAAAGAAATGCTCCAACATTACAAAAAATGAAAAGTCTTTAACTCATCCAAAATCAAGTAGCAGGGCCAGCATTGTTCAAGCCAAGAAAACGTTGCAGCATACCCCAAAAAAATGGAGTCCGAGAATGTATCCCCCTCCAAAAGTGATGGCTGGACCTTAAAACCAAGGCCATGTGCCCTCTAAAATTAGGGTGGGGTCCACCCAAAAACCCTAGGGTAGGACATTTGTCTCCCAAAGTTTTGGGCTTTTACAAATTTTCCACAAAAAGGGTCCGAATGCACTTAATCCTAATTAAAGTTTCTAGAAAACTAAATTACCATTTAATTAAAATTTGATATGCCTAATTGTAGAGTCTTTAATTTATTTGCCTCCTTCCTAATGCTCCAAAATATGTCTCCAATATTTTTCCTGTAATTAAAAATGCAATTAATTAGCTCAGAAAATTTAAATTAATTAAAATTAGAATTTCCGGTCAAATTAAGCACTATTAGCAAAAACGGAAAAATACTGGACATTTAAGCACAATTCCCTGATTAATTCTAGCACAATAAACTAAGTGAAATCAATAAAATATCGACTCATCATTGTCCCAATGCATTCACCTATGCCTCTTGTTGAGTGGCCTGACATGCACCACTTTGATGCATTCCTCCACAAAAATCACACATTGGAAATGTTGTATGAACATTGTATGTGTTGAAAGGATTTTTGTCACCTAAAATCTCAACAAACCTAAATTCCCCCCCCCAATATAGTATAGGGGTAACCTAGGGCCCAATCTGTGGACTTGGTACTTATTAAGTTTAGAAATTGTAGAATTATAGCTTAATTTATTTACTTATTTACTAAAAACTAGGTGGGAAAAATTTAAATGAAATCTAAAGAAAGAAACTGAAAAATAATGCAATGCATGATTCCTAACTAAAATGAATGTAAGATGCCTAAAATAAAATGATGCAAAGGAAGAAAAATAAGACTGTAATCTATGCTAATTAAAGAAAGATAAATGGAATACCTAAACTAAAATGACTTATCAAAAGAATCTGAAAAAAAAAAATCTAAGAATCAAAAGGTAGAATGCATGAGAAGTGACGCTTTATTGAAAATTCAAAGAATAATATGTAAAGAAAATGCTAATGATCGAAACAAAATTGAGAAAATACAAGAAAAGTAACGAGAGAATAATGGGCAAAGATTAAAATCAAAATTTACTATGCAATGATGTAGAAATCTATAAAACTATGTAAAAATCTTTAAAATCAAAAGTTCAGAACAAAGTGAATCCAAAATTGATTACGTAATTCATCTGATAGAGGTGAATCTCAACCTGTCTCAAGAAGACATCTTGATTAAACAAGCCCACTAGGTCTTGCCGACTCTAAATCAGAGACTGAATTATGCAGATTCTCATTCACCCTACCAAACAAGTTAAGTAATGCATCTGAGATTATTTATAAAACGTAAAAGGAAGGAAACACTGGATGCATATTCACTAATCTACAATGCTAGAAACCTAAAAAGAATGAAACATATCCCTAAAATATTATTGCTAATCATACAATAACCAAATCAAATTCTATAATCATAAAGAGCAATGAACAAACCTAAAGCAACTCAGAATATAAAACTGAAATGTAAAATCATTGAATGATAAGGCAGGGAAAGTAAAGTCATGTGCGAGAATCAAAATTAAAAAGCAGAATTGTAAAATGGGATCAAGAACACTGAAAGTAAACATCAGATTTCAATTAAAATTCAAGAACAAAAGTACAAGTTACCGGAATCACTAAGAAACTCACGGCCTGTCACCCTCATAAGCTCCTCAGATAAATCCAGTGAAGCCAAGAATGTTTCTATGATAACATATTAAAATACCGTTATTTTCTATATGATTTTGATACTAAAAGAACCCTTTTTCACTTAGAAACTTGCTTGAACTCATGAGTTTTCAATAAATTGTGTGAATAAGAGAGTTGAAGTTGATTTTAACAGTTTTCTAACAAATTCCCCTTGTTTTGACAAAGATTGAAGCAATATTAGAATAAGAAGTGAAAAACCATGAAGATAGAGCTCAAAAGGGGAAAACAAGGTACTAAGAAGGGAGAAAACCCGAAGCCCAGGAGACAGGAACACGAAACAGCAAAGCAGAATTCACCGTTGTCGCCCGGGCGACAAACCCGACGCCCAGGCGACAGACGCCCGAAGCTCAGGCGTCCAAAACTGGCGCCCAAGCATTACAGAACCCTCGATTCACGCTTGGGCGAGCTACCTGCGACGCTTGAGCGTGATTTCACGTGGATCGGGCCCTGATTCTGCTCTGATTTGATTCTTTTGGACCGGGCCGCACTTTGGGATGCGTCTGGCGCTATTTAAAGGACCCTGGGGCTCTAGGTTTTGCATCCCTAGTAGAGAAGAGAATAGCAATACACTCTTAGCCAATTCTTAGTCTTTCATTCTCACTTTCTTCCATTGTTCATAGGTTCCCCCATCTCTATAGGGAACTAATTTCTATTTGTTGTTGGGGAATGATGTAACCTTGTGAACTCTCATGTATTTGAATTTATTCTTAATTCCATATGCTTTATTTCATTATTTGATAGAGTAATTCATCTGCTTTATTCTTGGTTATACAATAGCATTATCTGTGAGTTGCATGAGTGCCAGGAGGTTCCTTACAATTCAGGTCCTTGTTGAATTACTCCTAAGGGTTACATTGCTCAGGGATGAGGGTATGAGTCTTAGTCATCTTAACCTCTTGATCTTCACATCTTTTTACCAGAAATGCTAGGAATTGTATGAACTGGTAATTAGGGACAGGCTTATTTACCAATGGATCGGGTTTAAGTGTTTTAGTGAGGGAGGTTGACATTAATGAATAAAGAAGAATTCTTATATACATGAGAGGGAAATTGGTGAAGTCTAACCCCAACAACATACCCATCTCATATAAATCAACCTCCGTTCATCTCTATGCTCTTTTGCCATTGATCAATTGCAATTTATTTTCTTTATTATTTTTGCACCACAAATCCAGGATCTCTTGTATCTTTTAAGTCTTAATTAATATTGTTTTCACACAACTGTTCAACACCGAGAGTCCTCTGGGATACGATACTCGGTCTTACCATTTTATATTACTTGTGCGACTCGGTACACTTGCCGATTTGTCCCAACAATCTACCTCTAAGAAAGCAGTAAAATCTAAAACTACAAGCAGAGAATTGGAAACCCTAAGCTAGGTACACTGTCTGTCATCCAATGCATGTCTAACCTAAGAATGGTGCCTGTCACCCACCACCCGTGTCTACTTCGTTACAAAACCTCCCTTTTTATAGGGAAAATCCAAAAACAAAAAAAGAAAAGAAAATGGGAAAGGGGGAGGAATCACCAACGATCTTTGGCAGCTTCTCGAGCATCTTCAACTAACTCTACTTCACTCTTCAACCATCGACCTTGAATCGTCTCCAATCATCCTTTAGTTCGATTAATTTTCCCCCTTTTGCTTTCCCAATCTGCCTTTGCCCAAATGAAGCTCGAACTAAAAGACCCCTTCAGCTTGACATCCTAGCAGAACGTTGCGTTTCATTAAAGGGGAGTCAGCCCATGCAGCACAGTGGCCCAATCAGTTTTTCAATCAGCAGCAACCCAATTTTATAAACTCAGCCCAATCGACATCAGGAATGAATCTGCAAAAAGAAATTTTAAGAAAAGTTAAACAATAAAAAATATCTACAAAAGCAACTAATATTTATTTTTCTGAATATTTTTACTAAAAAGTAAAATAGCATATTCATTAAACTAAAAAGGAAAAATTAACACTAATTCTATCAAAAACCTGTTTTTATCCGAATTACTCTAAACTACCTTAATTCAAAAAAAATTAAAAGCTAAGCTATCCTAAAAGAAGAATATTAACATAGAAAAGTGGGGAAAATTTTGGGAGTTATCACACCCCGACACTTAAGGAACTACCCTCTTAGGCAAGGAAAATTAAAGTGAAACACAAAGACTCAATCTACAAAATGAAAAGACCTAAACTCAGAAACAATAAGACCCATTCACAACTCAATCATTCATGCCAGTTTCAATAATTTCCAGCCACTTCTTTAATCAGAAAACTGCACAATCATAATTCTCAACCTTAAACATCAGTTTCAGCAATCCAAACATTTGAAAAACAACTCAATTCAGCCAATGTCAACAAGGAACATAATCAGAAAAGCATAAGTCCGTTTCAACCTCACAGGAACAAGTGTTTGCACTCAATTTCACTCAAGTGTTTAAGGTTATCCTGTCTCACTCACTCATGACATGTCAACCTCTATTTTTAACCTTGAAAAGATTCTAAGTGAAAGCTCAGCTCATGATTTCATCTAGATCAAAAAGACTTTATTGTCTTGTAATGTAATGGTATGAAGGGTTAGAAAACACAAAGCTATATGGAAATGAAGAAACTATGAAGAACAGGAAAGAACATATAACTCAATGCACTCTATGTTTAACATTGGCCAATTCAATTTTTGTTATCTTTCTCTCTGGTTTTCAACTCTGTTCTGGTCTTTTCTTTCAAATCTTATGCATTTTTTTCTCTTTTTGTTTTCAAACCTGCTCTTTTCTTTTTTCAACACAACCAGATTTCTTAGCTTTATTTTTTCTTTTCTGTTGCACTCACTAAGTTACTAGATCCTCCTAATTCTCACAAGTCTCTACAGGTTGGGTCTGTAATGGGAAAGGGCTTGTAATGAATGGAAACAAGAAAAAAAAAGCTATGGCTCAAAATAAGGGTACAATGGCATAGAAAAACTGAAATGAGTACTAAATGGTTATGGATGAAAAGAAATAATGCCTAAATCATGTCTAAAATCTACTAAGAGCAAGCTTATCATAGAGAATCAATGCAAAATCAGAATTAAAAGTCAAACATGCATGAAATCACACTAGAAAGAAAAAAATTGGCCCAAAATCTCTCCAGGTTAATAAATTTGCCAAAACTGACTTGCTACTCTCTTTTATGCAAATATGCTTAATTGGACTCAAAGATGCAAAAAGCAATGCTAGGGCTACTTCTACTTGATTCTAAAGCAGAAAACTACAATAATAATTCTAATTAGCAAAAATAAGACTGAAAAATGAATTGAAATAGGAAAGGATGAATAAGAGTATGAAACAGAACTCAAAATGACGCTAAAAATATCTAATAATATGATAAAAACTATTTACAACCTGCAGAGAATAAAACTAGCCTATGTAAAACTAAGAAAACCTAAACTATGTTGGAAAACAGGTTGGCTTCGTGTTTACACTAAGAGGGGGGATGAATTGGTGTTGTATAAAAAAAAATCTTTTCACAATCTTGAAATCAAAGTATGAAACTTTTTACACTTTCTTGAAATGTTAGTAATGAAAATTTGTGTGCAACGGAAAAACGTAGTTGACTGTGCTAAAGATAGAGTTGACTGTAAAATAAAAGTGCAGGGATAGAGAAAATCAAACACTAGTGTTTATACTGGTTCGGCCAACAATGCCTACATCCAGTGTCCTTCCAACCCAAGAAGCAAATGCACTATAAAGGTTGCGGTTTTTACAACAAGGAATTTATAGAAGATCTCCATGTCAAAAATATAAATCTCTTCTCTAACCCTTAACCAAAATATAGGCAACAACAATAGCAAGACTTGTAGCAAGAATCCCCTCTTCTACAATCTCCTAACACCACTTTGAACAATCCTCAAAGTGAACAACCCCTGTAATCACCAACAGGTACAAACAGCAGTCTTCTTGGATGCCAAGCCAGAAAATCAACGCAGCAGTCTTCAAGGATGCCAAGCCTCAGCGTGATCAAACCAGATGCACCTTCTTGTGCAAAATATGATCAATCAATGTGAGCGCAGAATAATCTCCCTTTGAATATCTCTCAAGAAAGATCACCACCGTCTTCTTGGAGAATTTTTGGAGCTTCTTAAAACAAAAAATACAATCTGGAACAGAAATGAAAATGTCAGTTCATCAAAAGTCTCTGAAGAGAATCGTGTTTAGCCTATTTATAGATTTATGTTAGACAGACAAATTCTCATTCGAATACGCTACTAATTTAGTCAACTAGATTATGACAGTTATAACAGTTCAGTCAAACTGGTAGCATACAGTTAACCAAAAATAAAACACATTTAATACAGTTGACCAAGTTATCAATGCTCAACTAACTTTTAAAAGTATAAACATTGGAGTGCAAGAGCATACCAGAATTTCAAAACAACCAACTAATACAATCGAATGTGTGGCGCACATAGTCGACTTTCAATATGCAAAACACTTTGAAATTCTTTTCTTCTCAAAATATCACAGAGCACTGGTACTCAAAATATGTACAAAGATTTTAGCAAAGTCGAATCCATTAATAGTGTAGTCGACTGTACTATAGCTTTGTCACACATTGATAAGATCATGAAAGTGCTTGTGGTTTTCAGCTTTAAAACATGTGCAGTAAAACATATGTAATGATGCATTGCACATAGCACATAAAGCACATATAAACACGTTCCATATATATATATATATATATATATATATATATATATATATATATATATATATATATATATATATCAATCAACATAGGAACATGTAACACATTACATAAACATGTTCAACAAATATATCAATCAATCAGCATTAGAACATGTAATGCAACAACAACATATGCGTGTTATAAAGCAATGTGTTGTCATCATCAAAAACTAGATTGATATAGAAATTGTGTTGTCAACAATCTCAACAAACTCCCCCTTTTTTGATGATGCACAACCATGATTAATAACCAACCATGTTTGCACAATCAAATACAAAATAGAGTAGCAAAAGATAATAAAAGATATATCATAGTTCAAGTACTCTGCGTGTATCACTGTTCAAACAATAAAATATCAAGCAGAATATGAGACAGAATAATCCATTCTCCCCCTTTCATAAAGCTTTTATGCATTCTCTCCCCTTTTGTGCATTAGCAAAAAAAGGTGTGCTCTAGATATTTATGTTGAAATATCAAACAGAGATGCATAAAAAAGAATATGCAATTATCAAGATGCTCTCCATATCACATTTAATCACATGTAATAATCACTCCCCCTGAAATGCAGGCATGTGAAGATAAATGTGTAAAATTGTAATTCCCCCCTGTCATTATGCATGGATATTAGAAACCAGATCATATGCATAATGCAGTATATCAAAGTATACAAACAGTATGGTACATAGTTGTATCAAGCAAAAGATATCAAACAGTTTAGTCATGCGATGATACAATCATCAACAACCTCACAATATTATCTCAATCAAGATATTTAAAATCAATTAATATCACAGATAATAGCAGATATTCAAAATAAGCAATCAATGAAAGAAAATCAAATTCCAGAATTGCAATTTATAACCCTGTTATGATCAGTCGATTGCATTATTTTCCCAGTCGATTGCATTACTTTCCAAAGTTGTTGAATTCCACTTGTAGTTTCCAAAGCAATGTTCTTCCTACAAAGTCAATATGTAAAGATGTTTAACAGAAAAGCATAGTTGACTTCAATCTTATTGCAGTCGAATCATTCAATCAGATCAAGCAATGTTAAACAAATTAAAAACATTGTATTAATTCGAAATACTAATTTCATTTCCTTGAGAAACATATTACAATGATAGATCACACAAGGAACAAAAAAACAAACGAAAGATGGCATTATAAGCCATACAAAGTAAAACTATGTAAAGATAGGACAAGTGATGTGTATTATTCATTCCTTTCCTTCATCGACTGAACTCATGGATATACTTTCATCTTGGTCCTTATCCTTTAGGAGTTGCATAATGAAATTAATCTTTGACTTCAGTTGTTCAAGATTATCACCAATCAGTTGAAATATATCAACAAAATAGGTTGCATAACGACTGTTAGACACAGAGTTGGATTTAAGAGTTCCATTTGAAGAAATCTCTCCAATAAAGTGTGTATGATAAACATCTTCATCATAATGTCATCCTTTTTCACTCCAGACAAGTCCAAGTGAGACAAGAGTGTTGAAGTTTATGATATTTGTATTTGTGCTTGAATACTTTCTTTCACCAGAGATGTTTACTCCATGAAGTACCAGTATGTTACTAACAAGAACACTATATGGCAAGTATCGAACAAAAAATTGAGCAGCCTTGATCATGTGGTCCTTGAGTACTTCTACCCAGTTGGTGGGTATATTGTTCTTAATGGCATGTAACAGATATACATCTTCACCAATCATTTCATCCTGCACCAGTCTTCCTGGCAGAATCACCTGTGCCAGAATGTATGCGAGTAAAACATCTCTTCAATCTTAAGATCCTTATGAAGTAACATGTTTTAATTTGTTTCATTGGCAAGAACTCTGAGCCAACCTCTAAAAATATCCTTTTTAACTAACCAGCGATTTATCTGAGAACCAGGTTTATACGAGAGGATTCCGTTAAAATTAAGACCAGTTGTCTGTCGCCAAATATCATTACCGATGACGATATCAACACCCTTGACTCTTGAGCAAATATTTTCATCAACAATTCTTAGATGATGATAGAAAATTCTAACGAGATCAGGAAACCATTCTCCATCCATTTGTATCAAAGTAGTTAAGCTTTGTTTCTCAAGCCATCCTGGAAACTTAAAGTTTTCTTTTTCAAATAGTCTCAAATCCAGATATCTTGGTGGAGTAACTTCCTTTGGATATCCCATTTGGATTTTCACTTCAGAATCTTTATCACAATTCAAATCTTCAGTATTGGCTCCCCTGAAAGTGGCAATGAGTTTTCCTTTTTCCCTTCTTGAGAGGTGAATTGAGGAAGTCATTTTCTGACTTGTTCAATATGTCCAAAGTTCAGTCAAGGGTCATTAGAAATACACAAGTAAGGTGTGTGCTAGTGTCAGAAAAGAATGCAACAATGACATCATGGATAGAAATGGCACGAAAGATCAAAATAAACCCATAAGAAAATTTGATAAAATACTGTGAGTGTAGATGTCTGAAAAACAGAAACATAGTCGAATGAATTATTAAAACAGTCGACTAAGACTTATGAAAACAGAGTTTCAAACTCAATCAATCAAGCAATCAAGCAATCAGAAAAAAACATTCATACAATCATATAATCACAACCAATTCAATTTAGCAATAATGCAGCAGACTAATACAATTTTACCAGTTGTAGATACTTAAGATTTTCATTTATTCCAAAGTTATTCATCCTTGAGATCATACTGCATCTACTATGTAACCTGCCAAACAAATTAAGTTATGGTTGCTGGTACCCATTTAACTTTGGATCCATGATTGTCCGTCTTTGTTACTTGTTCCTTTGGTCTCCATACACATAATCCTTGAGGAACAACAACATTTTTGTAATAATAATTTTTAACAGTATGGCCAACACAATTACAATAGAAACATGCATTTCTAGCAGGTTTACTTAAATCAGTAAATCTTTTAGCATTGGTTCTGTTAGATTGAGCTTTGTATCCAATTCCTTGCTTATATATAGCTCTGCCAGATAATTTTAATACAACATTTAAATTGTCTCTACCTTGAGTGAACTTAGCTAGCGTGCTAGTCAAGTAATCTATCTTTTCGATATGAGCAGGACAATTTTCATAATCCTTTTCTACTGTAACAGTTTTAATTTCAACATTCTTAGCAGATAAAAAAGCTTTATTTAATTCTTTCTCTAATTTTTCATTTTCAGCAACAAGGTTATTAATCTTCTATTCATAATCTCTTCTCTCAGAGTTTAATCAATTAACCTTGTACTGTAGTCGCATTGCTTTAGGATGTAGTTCTTGAAAGGCATCTTTAAGCAGATCATACTTGATTTCCACTGGTTCATTTGAGATGTCTGCATCACTGTTGTAATCATCCCATGTAACTCCAGTCATGTAGCAGATGTTGGATTCTTCCTCTTGATCGGCATCTTCATCACTTGAGCCTTCAGAATCTGTGTTCTCCCAAGCAATGTATGCTCCTTTTCTTTTCATATTTCTGCCTTGAGGGAATCTTTTCTTTACTTCATATGTGCCTTCATGAGTTACCTCTAAGACATCCCACATTTCCTTTGCGGATTTGCATTGAGATATCCTGAAAAATTCATCAACAGTTAGTGTAGAGGCAATAATATTCCTAGCTTTAATATCATACTGAGATTTTCTATTTTCATCAGCAGTCCACTCAGTAAAAGGTTTCAAAACAGTTTTCTCTTCAACAGTTTTTGTAGGCACAACCGGACCAGTTAAAGTGGCATCCAAAATTCCTTTATCTTGCGATTCAAGAAAGATTTGCATTCTGATTTTCCAAAATGGATAACTTTCGCCAGCAAACAGAGGTGGTATGTTTGTTGAAGCACCTTCACCAAAAGTTTGAAAACAGGAAGCCATCCCCAGGTTTTATAGTCAAATCAAAGAAAAACAGAATCGACTAGTTTTTCAAATATCTTATGAAAACCAGCTCTGGTGCCAATTGTTGGAAAACAAGTTGGCTTCATTTTTACACCAACAGGGGGGTGAATTGGTGTTGTATCGAAAACAAAATCTTTTCACAATCTTGAAATCAAAGTATGAAACTTTTTACACTTTCTTGAAATGCAAGTAATGAAAATTTGTGTGCAGCTGATAACGGTCTAAAAACCATTATTTTCATGATTAAATTTGATATCAAAACACACCCTTATTGGCTTAGAATGAGCTTAAAATCAAGTAAAACACTTAGTTGAGTCACATGAGAGTCAAAAGTTGGTTTTAGAGACATTATGCTTGTTTTTCCATTGTTTTGCAGGGTTTTGAGGTGAATTGAAGATGGAAGTAAAGCAAGGTGGACTTAGACTAGTGAAAGATGAAGAAAAAGGATGAAAAGAAGAGTCAAAAGGACCGCTGAGCGTCCAGAGCGATTAAAGGCAAACCGCTCAGCGGTAAAACTGACCACTGAGCGGTAAAACTGACCGCTGAGCGGTGGCGCGACTAAGAGGGAAACCGTTGAGCGGTTTAATTAGGCGCTGAGCGGTTATCTATTTTTGTTTGGCTTAGATTATGATAAGATTCTGTTATCTTTTTGGTCAATAAATAACCCCAGTGCGATTCAAATTGTATTCTTTTGGCAGAGAGAAAAGTCCACAACAGCTCTACACACCTTGGAGGAGGTTCCTTGGATTCTTAGGTTCCAATCTACCAAATTTAGGGTTTGCTTTTCCATTCTTCCATTGTATTTCATCTAGTTTCACCATGTTTATGGTGAACTAAACCCTTTGTTGTTGGGGAACAATGTAATCTTTTGAAACTCTCATATATCTAAATTCTTATTTATTTTATATGTTTGCATATGCTTGATTTATCAATTGTTGGGTTCTTTACCTTTGCTTAATGCTTTTATCGTTTAACTCATTCGATAAATGTTGTTCTTCTTTATTGATACGGAGATGTACAATAATGTCATGAACTGGGGAGAATTCCTTGATTAAGCTAATACTGCCTAGAGATAGGAGTAGGACGATCAATTGTATTTTGCTTTCGTTTATCATGCATTATTAGTTACTAAGGGACGCTAGAGACAGCAAGCCTGTAATTAGTAATAAGAGAATCACCAACAAGATGAAATTGTAAACCCCAACAACACCATTCATTCATAGTTTCTTCTAGCCAATTGAATCACTGCATCTTCCATGTTTATTTTCGTTTGCATTCTGATGAGTCAATATTTTATTGACTTCACTTAGTTTATTGTACTGAATTTAATCAGGGAATTGTGCTTGAATGTCCGGTATTTTTCTGTTTTTCCTAATTGTGCTTAATTTGACCAGAAATTCTTATTTTAATTAATTTGAATTTTCTGAGCTAATTATCTACATTATTAATTGCAGGGAAAATTTTGGAAATATAATTTGAAACATTTGGAGGTTAAATGAAGGTGTTCAATCACCACCAAAAATTAAAGCGTTGATTCATGACTTGGAATACATAACGTGTTTTATTATTGATGAGAAAAATAAGGAAACAGTAAGCACATGTGCTCATGTCACGGCCGAGGAGAAATGCTTTCAAGGCTTGAAAAAATATTAAGTGCATCCCATGTGCACGTGATGGACACCCAACGGGTTTTGCTTGATGGAAGCACGCTCACTTCCCTTTTGCTGGAAGAGTGCTGCAGACGACATTCTGTTATGGCCCACGATGGCAGCGAAAGCATTGATTTCATTCAGAATAAAAGAAGCACACAACTGCAATAGCTGACGTCCAAAAGAGAAAGAAAAGTTGCACGCCACACATGGGCCAGCAAAGAAGCATCAGCATTTATCATGGGCTGGCAAGCTGATAACGGTTAAAAAAACGTTATTTTCATGTGGTATTTTAGACCAAATTACTCCCTTTACTGCTTAGAATGAGCTTAGAATCAAGCAAAACTCAATAAATGAGTCAGTTGAGAGTCAAAAGTTGTTTTTAGCGATATTATGCTTGTTCTGCATTGTTTTGCATTGTTTTGTAGCGATTGAATTTGACTTGATTTTATGTTTATTTTTTTTTCTAATAAATGTTTTCTAGGGTTTTGTGCCTAATGTTTGCAGAATGCAGTTTGGACAAGAATTTGATTATATGGGCACTCAATTATACCAAAATGAATTCAACCACTAGTGGGAATCTCACTCAAACTTGGATCAAAGCGAGAATGGGCAAGATGTTGAGCAAAAATTTCTAGGCCAAAAGAAACGTTGGGGGAAGCTGAACAAGTTTTACGATAGAAGCTATTCTCCTTGCCAAAAGAAACGTTGGGGGAAGCCCAACAATGTTTACAGCAGAAACAATTCTCTTTGCAGAAAGAAACATTGGGGGAAGCAGAGCAACGTTTACAACAAAAACAATCTTCTGTACGAAGAGAAACATTGGGGGAAGCAGAAGAACGTTTATGGCAGGAACAACTCTCTTATATGTTGAAGTCTCTAGGTATTAGGGCTAATACTGAAGTTAACCCTAAAGAGGAATGGCAAGCCACTATCTCTGGAAATGATAAGGTTGTTGAGGAGGAGAAGATAAAGGAAGAAGAGATAGCGACATATTAGGAAAAGATAGAAGAGAAAGAAACAGAAGGGTTGAGTGAGGAAAAGAAAAATGAGGAAAAAGAAAAAGAAGTGGTTGAGAAAAAAAAAGAAAAAATATTTCAAAATAAAGAAGAAAAGAAGAAAAGAGAAAAGGAGAAAGTTGAGGAAGGAAAAGAATGAGAAAAAGAGGAAGAAAGAAAAGAAGAAAAGATCACATGAAAAACCCCTTCCTCATTCAAAGAAAAATCATAGGAAGGAAAAGAAGTCAAGTGCTATGCGGAGATCTTCAAGAAATTGGAGATTAAGGTTCCTATGATTGAAACATGGAAGCAACTACTTGGTGTTCTTAATTTTCTGAAGAAATTCGGCAGAAAGAAGAAAAAGAAAAGAATATCAAGAATTGCAGAACCTACTGATAGGTGTTTATTGGGGTCATCCCAATTGTTGTAAATCATTTTTTTTTATTTTAGTTTAGGTTATTTTATTTTTGAACTTGTAATTCTTTGATTATTTGAACAATTTTTGGGTTGCATCTACTGAGAGATACTAATCTCTGTATCTACTGAAGGATACCGGTCTGCACTCACTGATGAGTGTGGAACAGGTTTGGGTCAGGGTTGTGACGTTAAACAAGTGCTACCTGGGAGGCAGCCCAGTTGATTATTTGTTTAATTTTAAACTCTGTCCTTAGTGCATTATAGGTTTGCATGTACATCTGAGTGGGAAAATATTTATAAGTGAAAAATTGAAGGTAAAAGTCAAGTGCTACAAGAAAGAATCACTCGAAAGCGAGCAAAGGAAAGGGAGGAGAAAAGTACCGCCCACTACCGGGCGGTGCAACTTTACCGCCGGGCGGTAGCGGCGAGAAACCAAGCCCGAGCCTTTAAAAGTTAGGCAGTTTTGGGTGCTCTGCACTTGACTCCCCTCCTTTGCATTTCGCCAAGCGGTCTTCTTGAGTTTTAGCACCCAATTTGCACCTTCAAAAGGGTGTACAAATGGATTTTTCCACACTTTCCTACCACCCACTCACAAAAACCTAATCTCTTGTTTAAAATTTGGGGGTTTTTGGTGAGAGTTGTGCTTTGGAGGTTTTTCATCATCAATTAAAGGATTCTTGCAAGCATTTAGCATCTTCACTCAAGTAAGTTGTGCAACTTCATGCTTGGGAATATGACAAATTAGGGTTTTTGGATTTCTTTGCATGAACTGTTGAATTGGGAATTGTTTTGATCAATTAAGTTGCTTAAATTTTTGTCTGGATTGTGAAATTGGTGTTTGAAGGGAGATTGGGACAATGTAGAAAAGTTTTTCTCCAAAACCCTGGCGTACCACCGAGCGGTAATGTATGACGCCGTGCGGTATTGCAACTAGAAGCATACCGCCGGGCGGTCCCTTTGGGCGCTGGGTGGTTTGCCTCAATTTCTACTGGATGACTGGAATTTAATGATAAATTACTGTGGTTTGTTGTGAATTATATTTTATGTAGGAATGGCATCAGCATCAAGAAGGGGGAGAAACACTGGCAGCAAGAGGAAGGAGCCTGAAAGGTTAAGAGGATTTAACTCTCACAGGTTCCTCTCTAAACAGCATGAGGATCACTTTGCAACTGTGCAGGAGAGGAGATTGTTGATGGAGAGGAAAGCTTCCTTCATCCCTGAATTAGCTCCTGAATTTGGAGTAGAAATTCCGAGGAGAGACTGGAGAAGCAGATAACTTACCCTGCACTAGCTAGTATTGAGTTGGTGAGGGAATTTTACACCAATGCCATATCCAGAGGTGGAGTTGCAGCTGGAAGATATAGGAGTTTTGTGAGGGGGCGTACTATTAAGTATGACCCCGATACCATAAACAGTTTCTTGGGCACGGAATGGCCAGGGGAGCAGTGCCAGTATGCGGCACAGGTTGGTATGTTCAATGAAATAGCTGAGGTTGAGAGGATTGTGTGCCTCCCTGGAAGGCATTTTCAGACTAATCCTCATAGAGCACCGGTCAACATTAGGAGGTTGGATTTGACACCTTTGGCACGATACTACATGACATTCACTCATGCCAACATCCAGCCATATGAGAGACTCAGGTATGTTATTGATGCATCCTACTTCCATCAGTTCTGCGCTGAGGCAGGAGCAACACCCAAGAGATGTCCTAGAAGAGCTGCAGCATAGCAGGAGCAGGTGTCTGATGATGCACTAGGACAACATGTCGAGCCATTTCAGATGCGAGACATGTATATGTCCCTACTAGAGGCTAAGATGGATTCTCTTCGCAGAGGACAGGTAGCTCTTGTCGAGATATCAGTGGAGCAATATGATCATCCACCAACACACAGTGGACTATGGATGAGTTCTACAGTGTGACTGCTTTGCCTCAGGAGCAGGGACAAGTCAATGGTTCTGGAGTAGCTGGAGCACCAAATGAGGATGAAGGTGAAGAAGATTTTGAGGATGCTGATGATGGGAACCAAGAGGATTCAGATGACAGCATGGGATGAGTGAGGGCATCTACTGATGGATGCCCATATTGTAGACAGGGTTTTATTTTTCTTTCTTTCGCCTTTACATTTTAAACTCGTAGAATAGGTTGAATTTTATTTTCCATGTGTATGCTTGGCTTAAATACTTTTCTGAAGAGGTTTGACTAACTAATTGCATAATGAGTCTGTTTGATGATGATTTGATGTAGATAATTAAGTTGTGTTGCATGTTGATATCTTGTTAAACAGATGTGTGATGAATTATGATTGTGATTATGATGCTGAGCAGAGTGTATGAATGAATGTGTGTGAGAAAGCATGTTGTGTGGTATTGAGCTTCAGAGTTTTATTGTTGTATGAATTTATTCACAAGAAAACATGAATGATATTGCCTAAGTCTTGATGATTGATTGAATTGCATGTATATGTCATATGATCAAGGCCATTTTGGAAGCCCTTACTTAGCCAAATTTTCACCCAAAGTGCTTGAAATTTTATACCCTTTTTGAACCTTGGCCCGAAACAGAATGAAAACCCTTGTGCTGAATCTATTTACTTTGAATTGGATTAATGACTGTAAGTATATTCAAGGTTCAAGTTTGGGGTTGGGGGGAAAGTTTGAATGGCAAAAAGAGAGGCATTGAGCTCAAGTGTTGAAAATGAAAAATACATGAGAAAAACAAAAATCATGAAAGATGAGCTCAATGTAAAAATAAAAGAAAAAGGGAAGAAGTTGGGGACAAGTGAGATTGGATAAGAAAGAGATTTGAACTTGAACCTTGAATGATAAATGAGCTCTCTCAATTCAAAGATTTTGTGATCCAGAAAAACCAATTTTTCTTGATAGCCCAGCCCCATTACAAGCCTTGGAAAAGTCCTTTTGACGGCATTTGCATGTAATGATTTTGATTGTTTGAGATGAACGGCAATTTTATTTCATGTGACTTATGAATGATGAAGAGTTGGAGTGCCACCCTAAACACTCGAGTGACTGAGTGAAACACTTGCTTGGTCAGAATTTCTAAACTTCATGATTGCATATTTGCTTAGTGGATTGGTCATTCATAATATGAAACATTTGTTGAGGAATGTGTGAAATAACTAAATTAAAAGCATGCATGCATCTTGATTTGATTAGCACTGATGATCTGAAATTGAGTAGTTCTCAAAATGTACTTTAGGATTGTTGAACCATCGGATGAAATTGTAGAAAGCCAAGTTTTGTTTTGTTTATAGTTTTGTTTTGTTTGCTTGAGGACAAGCAAAGTTCTAAGTTTGGGGTTGTGATAACGGTTGAAAAACCGTTATTTTCATATGGTATTTTAGACCAAATTACTCCCTTTACTTCTTAGAATGAGCTTAGAATCAAGCAAAACTCAATAAATGAGTCAGTTGAGAGTCAAAAGCTTTTTTTAGCCATATTATGATTGTTTTGCATTGTTTTGTAGCAATTTTGATGGAAGTGAAGAATGGAGGTGAAGATGAAGGCCTTAGACTCAAGACAGAGGAAGAAAATCAAGAAAAGAAGATTCTAGGAACCGCCCAGCGGTAGAAATACACCGTTGGGCGGTCAAATGCCAGGAGTTGGCACCATGGCAGGGACGCCTGGCAGTTTTGCGATAAGAGGCAAACCGCAGGGTGGTGGATGATAACGGTTGAAAAACCGTTATTTTCATATGCTATAAATAGCCCTGTTGCGATTTCATTCTCATTCTTTTGACAGAAGAGGGCGGCCATACCTAATTCTCACTCTCTTGAGAAGATCTCTTGGATGCTTAGGCTCCTTTTCATCCTATCTAGGGTTTGCTCTTCCATTCTTCCATTATTTTCATCTTCGTTCACTATGACAATGGTGAACTAAGCCCTTTTGTTGTTGGGGGAAACAATGTAATCTTTTGAAACTCTCTTTTATTGAAACTCTTGTTTATTTATATGATTTTCATATGCTTTGATTATCAATTGTTGGGTTCTCATCTGCGCCTAAAGCTTTTATCGTTTAACTCATTCGATAACTGTTGTTTGTCTCTATTGATACGGGAACGTATAGTAATGTCATGAACTGGTGAGTAATTCCTTGGTTAAGCAATACCACCTAGGGATAGGGAGGTAGGACGATCAATTGTTTTTGCTTCTGTTCGGTAATGCATTGCTAGTTGCTAGGGGAGGCTAGCGATAGCAAGCCGGTAATTAGTAATAGGCTCTTTTCGCCGAGGGATCGGGCTAAGGGTAGGCCAAGAAAGTTTGCATAACAATGAGATAACAAAGCAATTTAAACAAGAGGAGTAGATAAGAGAGGGCGGATAAGATGAAATTGTAAACCCCCAACGACTTCATTCATCTACTGTCTTTTTCGTCAACTGAATCAACACATTGCCTGTTTATTTTCTGTCTTTGCATTCCACAAAATTAATTTTTCTCTCTACCAGTCTTACGATTTTGATTCACATGAAAGATAAGGCCTTTCGAGTCTCTAGGAAAGAACGATATCGGGCTTTACCGATTATATTACTTGGAACGATCTGGTACGCTTGCCAGGGAGTCAACACAAGCCTCATCACGGAAAGAATGCAACAGCTTTGATAAAAGGGGGTGTAGCCCACTAACGTAACAACAGCATGGCCCAGGTGGTGTCACGGCCCTAAAGGAGAGCTCAAATCATCATCCAGAATGTTGCATATCCTATTATACGAAAAGCATGTGACATCCAAGGTCTGACGCTATTTTCCAATTGGAAAAAGCAAAGTGGCATCACGGCCCAAGCTCCACGCAGATCCAACGTTTTCTTTTGAGAAGAGCAACATATTCAGCAGCTTAAAAAAAATAGACTCAAGGGCGGCATCAAAATAAAATGCCACTCCCTGCAATCCATATTTCACGGCTGGTCTAGCAGCAACCCATAATCCTTGGACAGAAGCACCACAGTCCATCAGCCTTAGTTGTCCAACAGCACGTGAAGAAAGCAGCAACGTGAAGTAGAGAAAACTCCAGCTCCCATCCAGTAACCTTCACGGTCCAATAAGGTGTGAGCTTGGGAGGTGCACACAGCAGCCCATATCACACAGTAGCCTCCAACACGGACCCCACACATTTGCAGCCCACATCCCAGCAACACAAGCAGGTGCATCATCAAGCAGCTTAGAGGCTGCCCATTCCTCTTCACTGTTCAGTAGTTATGGAAGAAGGTTGATTTCATTTCAAGGAGTGCACCCGGCCCATGGAAATTAACAATCAACATCCAACAACATTTGCATTTCTTTTTAGGTGCTTGGAGAAAATAAGAGGTGCAGTTGGATTTTCATTTTGAACCTGGCAGCAACATGTGCAACACTTCACTGCCCAGCTACTTAAGAAGGGAATCTGATAACGGTTGAAAAACCGTTATTTTCATATGCTATTTTAGACCAAATGATTCCCTTTACTACTTAGAATAAGCTTAGAATCAAGCAAAACTTAATAAATGAGTCAGTCGAGAGTCAAAATTTGTTTTTAGCGATATTATGCTTGTTTTGCATTGTTTTGCAGCAATTTTGATGGAAGTGAAGAATGGAGGCAGAGATGAAGGTCTTAGACTTAGGACAAAGGAAGAAAATCAAGAAAAGGAGAGTCTAGGAACCGCCCGGTAGCAAAAATGCACCGCCGGGCGGCCTAATGCGAGGAGTGCCACCTTGGCGGTGACGCCTGGCAGATTTACGGTAAAAGGCAAACCGCCGGGCGGTCTTGCGGCAAGAGGCAAACCGTCGGGCGGCATAAGTGTGACGTCGGGCGATGGTCTGTTGGGCTTGGGCCTGTTTTCTGATGCGCTCCTCAGCTATAAATAGCCTAGGCCTGTTGCGACTTCATTTTTATTCTTTTGACAGAAGAGGGCCGCCAGACCTCTTTTTCACCCTCTAGAGAGGATCTCTTGGATGCTTAGGCTCCTTTTCATCTTTTGTAGGGTTTGTTTTCCATTTCTTCCATTATTTTCATCTTGGTTCACCATGACAATGGTGAACTAAACCCTTTTGTTGTTGGGGGAACAATGTAATCTTTTGATACTCTCTTTTATTGAAACTCTTGTTTAAATTATATGATTTTCATATGCGTTTATTATCAATTGTTGGATTCTCATACTGTGCTTAAAGCTTTTATCGTTTAACTCATTCGGTAACAGTTATTTGCCTTTATTGATACGGGAACGTACAGTAATGTCACGAACTAGGGAGTAATTCCTTGGTTAAGCAATACCACCTAGGGATAGGGGGGTAGGATGACCAATTGTTTTTGCTTCTATTTGTAATGCGTTGCTAGTTACTAGGGGAGGCTAGGGATAGCAAGCCGGTAATTAGTAATAAGCCCTTTTCGTTGAGGGATCGGGTTAAGGGGAGGCCAAGAAAGTTTGCATAACAATTAGATAATAATGCAATTTAAACAAGAGGAGTAAATAAGAGAGAGCGGATTAGATGAAATTGTAAAGCCCTAACAACTCCATTTATTCATACTCTTTTCTCGTCAACTGAATCACTCATTGCATGTTTATTTTCTGCTTTTGCATTCACCACAACAATTATTTTTTCTTTCACAAGTCTTACGATTTTGATTCATATGAACAATAAGGCCTTTCGAGTCTCATGGGAAGAACGATAATGGGTTTTACCATTTTTATTACTTGAAACGATATGGTACACTTGCCATTCAGTTAACAGCGTCCAACTACAGCATGCTGGCAAGGTCAATCATATTCATTTAAGGGTTGTAGCCGCCACTTTTGGGGAGGGGGACAAATATCACTTGGAGAAGAGAAAAAGATGGAAGGCTACGGTTGAAGCTTTATTCTAGCGTGGTGTGCACATTTATTTTTCGTTTTGCTATTTCATTTACTTTCATTTGAAATTCATGAGGATATGCAAATTGATGAGAATATGCGGTTTGAATTAAAGGAGGTAAGGTAATGGTGAGCACCAGGGGTTTTCATTTTTAGATTTTCTTTAGAAGTTGTATTCGGCTGCCACGTTTATTCTCATTTTAAACACATATGCTTCATTTAATTGCTTTTGGAGAAGTGGTGATATTTGGTCCACGGGATGATAATCAAATGTCATTTGCCATTTATTCACATAATTTTCTTTTCTTTTAGCACCTCTACCGTGATGATGTCCATTGTGATTATGTGCATTTTATTTTCTTAGCTTAAGGGTAGTAATTTATTGTTTTCGTAATGCATTTTCCTCGTTGCACTTAAAATTGGTTCAAGTAGGTTTTGCGTATTTTTAATTCTCGTTGCTTTGTGTTGCAATTTGTTAACGCCGATGTTTATTTTGAATTTTATTCAGTCGGAAGATGCATGTTCTAATTTATCAATTGCTTTTCAAGTGTGTCACACAAGTTTTTCTTAATTTAATTGTGATGTTAGCTTAGGATAGTGGGTTGGTTATTAATAAAATTACTTTGTTTCCATGAGACTTCTGCACTTTGATTGTCATATTGTTGCTCTGATTTAGCTCAATATTTTATCTGTTGTGTGCTTACGATTAGGTATACACTTAGTTGCCTACTCGGTGTTTAATCTACGCTTAGTTGATTAGACTATAGGTGCATGACTGATGAAATGTGTGCATTGCATTCGCTTAGTCTGCAATTTTGAAGACCGAATTAGCCATCGCCTAGTTGGATGATTCGTGTTGGATTTGGATTAGAGTAGTGTGTACTTGTCGTTAATCTGTGATTGGAAGCATAATGATTGAGTTAATGACCAACCGTCTTCACATTCCGTTTTTACATTTCTTTTTACCTTTCTGTTTGCATCCGTGTTTTAATTTAGTTCATTTGCATTCACAAAACTTTCACAAACCCCCCACTTCGTGTTTGACCTAATTCTGAACCACATTTGGTCCTTGAGAGACGACCTAGGAGTCACTTCCTACTACTATACTACATTCTTTATGCACATTAAAGTTGTGTGGGTTGCGACACCCAACACATTCAAAAACCTAAATTTAATTCTTTTCTCAAGTCTTATGCGATTTGTTTACATGAAAGTTAAGGTCTAAGAGTCCTTTGGGAAACGATACTTGGACTTACCCTTTTTATATTACTTGATAACGATCTGGTACAGTTGCCAGGGACTTAACAGAAGCGGAAAAACGTAGTTGACTACGCTAAAGATAAAGTCGAATGTAAAATAAAAGTGCAGGGATAAAGAAAATCAAACACTGTTATTTATACTGGTTCGGCCAACAATGCCTACATCCAGTGTCCTTCCAACCCAGGAAGCAAATGCACTATAATGGTTGCGGTTTTTACAACAAGGAATTTATAGAAGACCTCCACGTCAAAAATATAAATCTCCTCTCTAACCCTTAGCCAAAATATAGGCAACAACAATAGCAAGACTTGCAGCAAGAATCCTCTCTTCTGCAATCTGCCAACACCACTTTGAACAATCCTCAAAGTGAACAGCCCTGTAATCACCAACAAGTACAAACAGCAGTCTTCTTGGATGCCAAGCCAGAAAATCAATGCAGCAGTCTTCAAGGATGTCAAGCATCAACGTGATCAAACCAGATGTACCTTCTTGTGCAGAATATGATCAATCAATGTGTGCGCAGAGTAATCTCCCTTTGAATCTCTTTCAAGAAAGATCAACACCGTCTTCTTGGAGAATTCTTGGAGCTTCTTAAAACAAAGAATACAATCTGAAACAGAAATGAAAATGTTAGTTCATCAAAAGTCTCTGAACAGAATCGTGTTCAGCCTATTTATAGATTTCTGTTAGACAAACAGATTCTGAGTCGAATACGCTACTAATTCAATCGACTGGATTATGACAGTTATAATAGTTCGGTCAAACTGGTAGCATACAGTCAACCAAAAATAAAACACATTTAATACAGTTGACCAAGTCATCAATGCTCAACTAACTTTTAAAAATATAGTCGTTGGAGTGCAAGAGCATAACAGAATTTTAAAACAACCAACTAATACAATCGAATATATGTGATAACGGTTGAAAAACAGTTATTTCCATACTTAATTTTGATATTAAATCATACCCTTTATAGCTTAGAATTAGCTTGAAATCAAGCATTTTTCTTAAGTTAGAGAATTAGAGTCAAAGTTAGTTTTCTTGGTTTTATGTTTGGTTTCCTTTAATTTTGTATGTTTTTGGAATGAATTGAAAGAAAGGTTGAAGATCAAATGGTTGCAGTGCAGAAAAGTCAACAAGAATGTAGAAAAGCCAACTAGACAACTAGAAAAGTCATCCAGTCAACCAGAAAAGTCAACTAGTTGACCAAAATGCTGAAAAGTTGACAAGAACGTTGTTTTTTTACTGTAGTGAGCGCTGAGCGGCCAAATTGAGCACTGAGCGGTCGCGCTGAGTGCCAGAATTGACCGCTGAGCGGTCCGGCGGATAGAGGGAAACCGCTGGGGACGTAGGCTTGGACCTATTTTCTGTTATTTTTACGATCTGTTTGGGCTTGGACTTGTTTTCTCTTATTTTTATTTCTTATTTAAAGACTTGGACACCCTAGGGTTTGTAATCTTTTGGCCAGTAGAGACGTCCAGATCTGTTTCACACACCTTGGAGGAGGTTCCTTGGATGCTTAGGCTCCAACCTACCAAGTTTAGGGTTATTTCTTCCATTCTTTCATTACTTTTCATCTAAATTCACCATGTCCATGGTGAACTAAACCCTAGGTTGTTGGGGAACAATGTAATCTTTTTGAAACTCTCTTATATTGAAATTCTTATCTTCTTTATATGCTTGCATATGCTTATCTTTATCAATTGTTGGGTTCCTTACCTTTGCTTAATGCTTTTATAGTTTAACTCATTCGGTAAATGTTGTTTGTCTTTATTGATACGGAGACGTACAATAATGTCATGAACTGGGGGAATTCCTTGATTAAGCAATACCACCTACAGATTGGGGTAGGACGATCAATTGTATTTTGCTTCCGTTTATCATGCATTATTAGTTACTAGGGGAGGCTAGAGATAGCAAGCTGGTAATTAGTAATAGGCTCTTTTCGCCAAGAGATTGGGTTAAGGGTAGACTAAGAAAGTTTGCATGACAATATGATAAATAAGCGAATTAGATAAGAAGAGTAGATATTAGAGGGTGGATAAGATGAAATTGTAAACCCCAACAACTTCATTCATCCATAGTCTTTTCTAGCCAATTCATTCACTACATTTGCATGTTTACTTTTGTTTTGCATACAAAACCTAAATTTAATTCTTTTCTCAAGTCTTAAGCGATTGGTTTATACGAAAGTTAAGGCCTAAGAGTCCTTTGGAAACGATACTTGGACTTACCCATTTTATATTACTTGATAACGATCTGGTACACTTGCTAGGGACTTAACAATATGTGGTGCACATAGTCGACTTTCGATATGCAAAACACTTTGAAATTCTTTTCTTCTCAAAATATCAAAGAGCACTGATTCTCAAAATCTGTACAAAGATTTTAGCAAAGTTGAATGCATTAATAATATAGTCGATTGTACTATAGCTTTGTCACACAATGATAAGATCATGAAAGTTCTTGTGGTTTTTAACTTTAAAACATGTGCAGTAAAACATATGTAATGATGCATTGCACATAGCACATTACATCATTCCCCAAAAACAAAAAGTTTAGTTCACTATTGTGATGGCAAAACTATATGAATTGAATGGAAAGAATGAAAAGAAAAACCCTAGATTTGGTATATTGGAGCTTTCACATCAAAAAGTCGCCTCCCAGGAGTGTAGAGAGTGTTCTGCCGTCTTTCTGCCAAAAGATATCTTCTCTGGTGCGTTCTAGGTCTATTTATAATACAGAAAAATAACAGAATTTTGGCCCAGGCCCATAAGTAAACCACTCAGAGGTAGGTGCGACACTCAAGTGGACGGTCAGAGGTCACGCCCAAGCATTAAACAGTGTTGTCTCTGAGAAGGCCAGCGCTCAGCGCTGGATCTGGCGCTCAACGGTAGGCGCGGCTACATCTTTACCCTCAGCGTTGGCGCTTAAGCGTAAAACAGTGACTATCTTCACAATGTGGCGCTCAGCGCTGAAACTGGCGCTGAGTGGTGGCTGCGATTCTTCCTTTGCACCTTTTTTCATCCTTTCTTGAGTCCAACTCCTTCCTACTTCACTTTTCATCACTCAATTCTCATTTAATCCTGACAAAACAATGTAAAACCAAGCATAATATCTCTAAAACCACCTTTGACTCTCTTGTAACCTAACTAAAGCACTTTGCATGATTTCAAGCTCATTCTAAGTCATAAAGGGTGTGTTTTGATATCAATTTCAAGTATAAAAATAACGGTTTTTAGATCGTTATCATGCTGTAAAAATGGTGAGGGCCAATATTTGTTGCATTATCAGCTAAAGTGCGCTTACCACCGTTGTTCTCCATGCTTACCACCGTTGTTCTCTAGATAATCTATTTCTTCTCGGCCTCTTGTTAGTCTCAAGTCCTTCAAGAAGAGGTTCATAACTTTTGTTGCTCCTAGTCCTGACTGTATCCTGCATACACTGGACACAAAACCCTAGAAAACACTATTAGCACAAAAATGAAAATAAAAATTAAATGACACAAAACAAAAATTAAAAATAAAAATAAAGTCAAAGTTAATCAAGAATCACACAAATAGAATAACTTGAACCGTGAGTCCCCGACAACGGCGCCAAGAACTTATTGGGACAAATCGTCAAGTGTATCGAGTCGCACAAGTAATATAAAATGGTAAAACTAAGTATCATATTCCAGAAGACTCTCGCCGCTCGCCGCTAGTGAATAAATAAATGAATGAATATGGTGAGGCTTGAAACGGATTTCGAAATCCATTAAAGACCTCTACGAATATCGAAATTAGTCAACAAATTTTGAAATATGTTTAAGGTCTCACGAATTTCAAAATCGATTTCAAACCTCTTTTGAGCATTTGTACCTGAGACGAGTTGTTGCAACCCACCACCACGAGGGACCATCACCACACCACCTTGTTGCATCTATAACCTCTTACATCGCAACAAGAATGAACCTTGTGCATACCATCACGCACAAAGCACACAAAAAGAAGAAACAAGAACTAAGAGGAAAGTGATATGTCTGCAGAGGTGTGTTAGTGCATATAAAGTGGGAAGAAACAAGAACTAAGAGGAAAGTGACATGTCTGCAGAGGTGTGTTAGTGCATATAAAGTGGGGACCAGAGTTTTAAATGCAGGTGGTTGAAAGTTAAAAAAAGGTGAAAGAGTAAATTTTTTTTTAACCACCTTGTTTAAACTTTTTTATAAGGGTAATTGTGGAATGAGGAGGTGCAGGAAGACATTTGGAGTGGTATAGGGAGAAACATTCTTTAGTGATCTTTAGTGGTATAGGAAGACATATTGGACCTAATAAGGTTGTTGGAGGTTCATTGGAGTCCAAACTCTGTAAGCTCTTATCCAAACTCTTGATAGATGTCATGGCTGGACGTTAGTCATCACTGTAGGCCATGCATGCATGCATAAAGAGTGGACCAGCATGCACCACGAGTAACGAGCCTGGTATAAGTTGCTGTTTGACGTTTAGAGGTACTTGGGTTGGGTCCATTAGACTTCACTGGTGGAATATAATGCCACATTAAAAACCATTTAAACTCATTCAGGTTGGGTCTAATGTTAAAGAATTAATTGTATATCAATTTAAAATTGATTTTGAATGAAAATAACTTTAGGTAACTTCTTTGTTGAATCCAAAAAATATGTTGAATTTAATATTTAAACATGCTCAACAAAAGACCAACACGTAAACATATCCACTTAAAATTATAACAGCAAATTAACATTTTGACATGTTTTCGATTATCCAACTTGAAAATAAGCATTCACATTAGAATTTCGTACATATAATATAAAGTTTTGGGTTCACTTTTGTTTTGTTTTTTTTTTTTTTTAGTTTAACCATGCATGGATTCAATGGAGGAGCTAAAAATGATTGATATTTACCTGTTCTGATTGGACCAGAATAACGTAATATGCTTCAAACCGATATTGAACAACCCAATAATTGATTTAGGTTATTGATAAGGTGGTTATTTGAGACCTGGTATTTAACAAAAGAAAGTGGTTATTTTAAAAGCAAAAAACTACAAGAATTTGACAAAAGCACCCCACCAGCCAACACACAAGCCACCACCAAAATTCAGTCAAAGGACCTGTCAAAATTTAAATAACGAACATTTGTTGTAAAAGTTTAGAAACCACAAATCAATATTACAACATCGTCGAGAGAAAGGGGTTGGTGACCCGCTCCAACCATGGCTCCATGTCCCGGCGCCGCCAACCTCTGCTGCCTCTTCATCCAAGACGAACCCTCCCCGCCTGAGACCCTCGGCGTCCTCGCATTCGACGCCGCCAAGACAATGTGCCGCCTCCTCTCCCTCTACAACTCCCTCACCCCCCAAGAGATTGTCCACCTCCGCCGCAACATCATCAGGTCCAAATCCGTTTCCTCTCTCAACTCCCCCGACGAGTGCTTCCTCCTCACCCTCGCCTGCGCCGAGCGCCTCGAGGACCTCAACCTCGCCGCCGCTACCGTCTCCCGCCTCGCAGCTAGATGCTCCGACCAAAACCTTGCCCGCTTCGAAGCCCTAGACGCCCGCAAGCTAGAGTTTGGAACCCGCGAAGTTGAGAAGAAGATCGAGAGCATGGAAAAGCTCGTATTCGCAACGAGGAGCCTCCACAAGGCCATGGAGTGCCTCACGGAGATGGAAGCGTCAGAGAAAAAAATGCAACGATGGCGAAACATTAGGGCAAACAATGGCCTCAAGGTCAAGGTGGAGTGCTTCAATGATAAAATCACGTTTTATCGGAGGCAGATTATGTATTTCAAACAAGTCTCCCTTTGGGGTCAGACATTCGACAAGGTTGTCGGACTCATGGCGAGGATTGTTTGCATTGTCTACAACAGAATATGTACCGTTTTCAGAATATTCATCACGGGTAATGTCGCCAGAGGTATCAACCAGAAGAAGAGGAATAATAACCGCCCCAGGGTTGCTAGATCGCCGGAGAATTGTTGTTGCCGCGTTGAACATCGCGATTTGTATAGGATGAACCTCTTTTTATTCGAACAAACCGAGGAGCAGTTGTTCATTCGGAAGCGCGTGTGGGGTTGTTGTCAAGTGCAGAAGACTGCATCTACCGGGGTTTTCCGGTACCACCACTCGCCTCCTCAGGGAGGCGAAGAGGCGGCGCGGAACAATCGCGTCATGCGGCTGGCGCCGGCCACGACAGTGGGCGGGGCGGGGCTCTCGCTGCGGTACGCGAACGTGATTATGTTGGCGGAACGGTGCTTGAACGCGCCTGATGCTACGATTGGGGACGACGCGCGCGCTGCGTTGTATGAGATGTTGCCTGGGAGGTTGGAGACGAAGTTGAGGCAGAAATTGAAAGAGGAGTGGTTGGAATGGAGGAAACTGAAGGGAGACGGAGATGGGAAGTCAGCAGCGGTTAGACGGTGGCACGACGAGGTGGCGGAGGTGATGGAATGGTTGGTTCCGGTGGCTCATGACATGGTGAGGTGGCAGACGGAGAGGAACATGGAGAAGCAAAAGTTTGAGACGAGGCCAACGGTGTTGTTGTTGCAAACTTTGCACTATTCGGATTTGGAAAAGGTGGAGGAGGCCATTGTGAAGGTGATGGTTGGGTTGAGTTATATGTATTGGTGCAGAAAATAATGATGTTTTTTGTGTTTTTCATATTAAAATTTCATCTTATTCTTTATTTATTTTTTTCATTTCTAGTTGTATACACTAACAAGTCTGAAGATTGATGCCTACAAAAGCTTGTCATTTGCATGTAGAAATTGAAATTATATTTGTCTATAGAAGTGTGTGTGTGTATGTACAGATCTTGAGTTCTTGTCTTTAGTGACCATGAAAGTCTTCACCAAAAGCAGAAATGAAACCATATATACAATTGAGGTGGAATCATCAAATTCTATATGTTATTTGCTTCAATGTCTTCATCAATGCACCAGTGGCTACGTTATGTGAACCCCTTCAGCTGCTTCAACTGACAATGCTATGTTGTTGAAGGCTATCTCACAAGGCTAATTGCGTGTGACTCTTACGCACCACAAATTAACAAAATTTCGCAATATATCAATAAGTTTTACTATAAAATGTTTTGGCTTTTAGACTTTCAATTCACTCGTGCGTTGTTTAAGCTTAAAATCCCGTTTCTAACATTTGATTTTGCTTTCATTTGCTACCTGATATACCTTTTCAAATCCGTTCTGAATTTCCTTACGTTATTCTTTCTTTAGTAACTCCTAATTTTGTCATTTCACTCTAAACATGGAGATATATTTTCTTAAGGTGCATGCTAATAGCTATCGGTAAAATCATGGTTGAAAAAAAATTCTTGTTTTTTTAATTATAAGTTTATTGTAAGACATGTTTTATAAAAGATTGATTGTTTTTCTTTTCATAAGGCATTTTATAGTTTCTATGTAATGATATACATTTCTCTTGTTTTCTTTTCTTATTAAATTTTATGAGAATGTTTATTTTTTTATTCATGAGTAATAAAACAAGGTCGTTAATAAGAAGGTAAATTTCGTTTAATTAATCAACTGATTTAATTACTTAGTTTTATTGATTTGGACAATTTTCGTAGGAGCATTGTTTAGGTTTGAGAAAATTGAGTAACAAACCTGCGCAGAATTAAATGACGTGTTTTTATTGGACATATCAAACTGAAAATGTTAAGTGATTTGAGAAAAACTTATTCCATGCACCTAAAATTTTTAATGTGATATTATCTTTTATTACTTTTTATTCTCTTTTTTTTAGAAAATATAAAAGTGTACACTTTTATTACTATTTTACTCTTGTACTAAATAAATGTAAAAGTATGTTATAATATCATTATTATAATTTGACAGTGTTATATAAAATCTTGTCACGTGTTAGTTTTTATTAAAAGAATGTAATATGTGATGGTTTATAAATAGGGTAAATTGGTAAATCTTGTACTTTTTTAAATTTAAAGAGTTGGTTGAACAATTTTTTATTCTCGTGGTGTTTCGTTGTTTAAGTGGGTTTTTTTGTAGCAATATCGTAATCTTTACAGCTTTGGCAGTGGTTAATGTAGTTCCATTTTGCAGTGTTGGCAACAGAATTATTGAAGATAGCAGTTCATATTTGGTTTTATGTTCAATTATTTCTGTTGAGTTCCATGGTTGGCCAATTTTTTATTGTCACTATTGGTGATTCCTTGTTTAATTGTGGCTTTGTTTTTTTTTTTGTTGGCCAATTATTTTTGTTGAGTTCCATGGTTGGCCAATACAGTAGTGTTAACAACTCTGGCAATGGTTAACGTGGTTTCATCTTACAGTGTCGACAACGAAGATTGCGGTTCATATTTGGTTTTTTGTTCATTTCTTTCTGTTGAGTTTCATGGTTGTCCATTTTTTTTATTGTCATCGTTGATGTTTCTTTGTTTGATTGTGGTTTTGTTTTTTTTTCTCACAATATCGTCGTGTTAACAACTCTGGCAGCAACTTTTGTGCTTCCATCTTATAGTTGTTATGACAATAGGATATAGGCTTCCATGGTGGTGTTGGTTTCTTTTTTAGTGACATAAAACCTCCATTAAAGAACGATGTGTTAGCCCCAAATTTGTATTCATTATTCATTTATTCCATTCTCAGCCATTACATTTGTTTGACGAAGCAAGTGTTCTTATTTTTTGTTCTTTTAAATTTAGGAAGAGGTTGTTCGTCCCAATTCTAGGCTTATTAGGAAGTCAACTGTCACAATTTCGAGCTTAATTGATGAGCTCGACCAAATTATGTAAAGGGGATTTTAATAACGTATTTAAGGAGGATGACATAACAATTATGAGTATAAAGGAAAAGTTTACCTAAAGTAGATTTCAAAGCAAAACAAAAAAGATGTTGAGAGTTTTTGTTGGTTGTACCTTTTGTTAACATTTGGAGTGTTTTATTTTCCTAGGAACTCTGATGTTATTAGCAGTCTCCCATTTCGTAAGCTAGACAACCTACATGAATTGAATTGGTGCAATTGGAGTCTTGTTGTGCATAGTTTGATTGTAAGTAGTTTGAATCAGGCATCACAGAAATACTACACCAAAATTTACAACAAATTTTACACTTAGTTGGTTGTGCTATAGTTTTATAGGTGCTTTTTTTTATATTTTTTAGTTCTTTGTTACAAAGTAAATTTTGCTAAGTTTTACATATTTTAAACGATTGTCATTTTATTTACAGTCTTAGGTTGTTGAACACATTAGTTTGGCTTGGTCGAGCTATATTAGACCTTGACCAACCTATTTCATACCTTGGCCAACTTGTATCATACCTTGGTCAGGGTATATCAGACCTTGGCCAACGTGTCAAGTTGTGTTAATATGAAGTATGGCAACATTTACTAAAATTTATTCAATAACTGGATTCTTGTATCATTTCTTTTCGGTACATTCTTGTATTCTTGTTCTTGTTAATAAAATTTTTGTGATGTTTCTCTGTGTTGAGCATTTGATATATTTCTTTGACTGATTCTGTGTTCTTGATCTTGATCGATGATGTGCGAGCTTTTCTTCAATTGTTTTGTTTTGTAATAAAAATCTGATTTAGACTCACTCTACAGTTGAAATTCCTTGTGGAATTACATGCATCCACGGTGAGCATGCCTCTCCGAGATGTCTTCTCAATTGAGATGAGTCTAATGAAAAAAAATGATACTGTGATTCTTGTTTTGTTTTTTTTTTTTGTTATTTCATTTTACTTAGAGTTTTGTATGTTTTAGAGTAAATAGTAAGCGTTGATTGTATATATTCAGATAAGGAATGTGTTCTCTGGATTTGATTAAATGTCATTAATAAGAGTTGATTTTGCACTGTTTAGGTGAATCAATGATTGTTACTCACTTTCGGTTCTAGATTAGAACTCAAAACCCCAAAGCGGTCACATTATGAACAAGATGTCTTCCTGGAGGGTAAATAATCATTTGATACATCATTCTAGGCAATTTCAATTCAGATTTGTGATGTTCATTCAAGAATTTTTGTCTGCTCTCTAGTTTAGGTGTTTCTTACTATTGTTCTTCATTTTAGATGTTCCTTGTTTAAATTTCTTCTCACTCTAGATTCAATTCATGTTAATCTTTCAATTCACTACATCAAATTTTTTTACTGTCTATAGTATATTCATTCTTTCATTGTTACATTTCATATAGCTCATATTAGTTAGCATTTAGGTTTCTTAATTTTTACATCTGTGAATTCATTGTTTTTATTGTTCCAGTTTAGAATGTAGGTTCTGTTTTGAATATGAATAGATTTTCTGTCTTTATTACCTTAGTCTAGGTTTTATTTCTTTATTTTTTTTTTCGTATTTTCTTTTACACAGAAGATAGTAAGATTAGTTTCTGTTCTTTGAATTTTCCTTTAATTTCATTCAATTTAATTGTCCCCACCCAGTTTAGTAGTAAATAGGCACAAGACCTTAACCATATACTTAATTCTTAATTAGCTGAGTCTGCGGATTGATACCCTGGTTGCACTATACTATATTAGTGGGGACTAGGATTTGTTGACTTTTAGCGCGACAATAAAGCCTTTCAACAAATGGCGCCATTACCGGGGACTCAGCGAGTTAAGTCTTAGAGTGTTAGGTTAGTCTTGTTTAGGTTAGTTTCTGGATTGTATTTCTGTTTCCTGTTAATATCTATTTTTTTTATAGTGTAGGATATGTTTCTTTAGCTGTAATAGTGTAAATATTCATTCTTTGTGTTGTTTTAGTCATCGAATTTTAATTTTGGAAGCTGTCTTGGTGTTATTTTTCTTGTTTCTTTGTGCTTGATTGGCACTTTTGCTGAGAAGGTTTAGGCTGAGTGTGTTCTGCCAAACCTTGGGGAATTAGTGAATTCTATTTGGGGTAGTTTTAGTGGCTTGAGAGTGTTGTAACTAGGCTATTCAGCAAGACTTTTCCTATGGAGAAGTCCATGAGAGATCTGGCCTACCAAGAAATAGGTCATCAACTGGTGTGCACTCAATTACCTCTAGAGCAGAATGCATTTGGAGTTGAGCTTAAGCCTGGGTTCATAAGGTTGTTGCCCACCTTCCATGGATGGGAGCATGAGGACCCTCATCAACATATCAGAGAATTTATTCTGGTATGCTCTTCTATGAAACCATCTGGAATTGATGAAGAACTGGTTATGATGAAGGCTTTTCCCCTATCCCTGCAAGACACTGCTAGGTATTGGATGATTTACCAGCAGCAACCTTTTAAAAGTTGGCAAGAGATGTAACTCAGATTTTTGAATAGATTTTCCCAGTATCAAGGGTATCATACTGTAGGAGGCAGATATGCACCATTGAGCAAGGGCAGAAATAAAGTTTGGCTAATTTTTGGGACAGATTCAATCAATTATGCCTCATGTGCCCAAATCATCAGCTATAAGATTCTCTGCTCCTAACATACTTTTATGAAGGTCTGCTGCAGAGGGAGAGAATGTTGGTTGATGTGGCTGCTAGAGGGTCTTTGATGAATAAAACTCCAGCTGAAACAAGACATCTGTTGAGTAATATGGCTGAATGCTCCTATTAAGGATCTTTGTACAATGAGGCTGCTGTTACTGTACCAGAAATTGAGGCATAATCCAAGGACTTAAGGGAATTAACTCAAGTGATGTCCCAACTGGTGGAAAAAGTGATGTTGTTGAACCGGGAACCTTCAGAGGATAAGATGAAAGCATTAGGGGTGTTAGACTGGTATGATAACACTCTAAATGCAACCTGTGATTCAACAGCCAATGATTGGAAAGGGAATTGGAGCACAGTGAGTTTGCAGGAGCCTCAACAAGATTGTGGGGAGAACGAACAGTTAGCTGGCTGTGTGGAAGATGAAAAAAAGAGTTGTGTAGCAGTAGAAACTACTCCTACAGAGGAGAATGGAACTACCAAATACATTCCCCCTCATTTGAGAGGAAAGTCTAAACTTGGGAAGATGCAGCCAGCCCAACAAAAGAGGCGCAGTTAAATAGGACTGCAAGTACTAATGCAGTCATGTTAAGGAGTGGAAAAGAGTTGCATGCTTCAGTTGAGAAAGAAAAAAATGTTGAGGATGAGCAGCAACCAGAAATAATAGTTGGACCACCCTTCCCTTTTAAATCTACACCTGCAGCAAAGAAGTTGGAAACTGATGCTGATTTATTGAAGATTTTTCAAAAGGTAGAAATTAATATGCCTCTGCTAGAAGCAATTAAACAGGTGCCTAAATATGCCAAGTTCCTTAAAGAACTGTGCACCTATAAGAGAGGACTGAGGAGGCCACAAATCAAGAATATTTCTACTATTTCCAAGTTGGGGCTGCCTCCTAAACATAGTGATCTAGGGAATTTTACCATCCCTTACACCATTGGTGAACTTACCATTGCAAATGCTTTAGTGGACTTGGGAGCATCCATCAATGTAATGCCTAGTTCTGTTTACAAGGCTCTGCACTTGGGGAAATTAAAGCCTACATCTGTTATCATCCAGCTTGCCAATAGAAGTACTGCAAAACCATTGGGCATTGTGGAGGATGTGCTAGTGAGAGTAAACCAGTTAATGTTTCCAGCAGATTTTTATGTTTTAGAAATGGAGGGTGAGGATTCAAGGCAAAGTCCTACATTGATTCTGGGGAGACCGTTTTTGATGACAACAAAAACCATTATCAATGTGCATGAAGGACATTTGACTATGGAATTTGGAGACACCCAGGTCAGATTCAACATTTTTGAAACTATGAGTCACCCTCTGGAAAACCATTCAGATTTGTTTAGCTTTTCGGAGATTTATTGTAATAATTTGGAGCTGCTAGAGCAATCTGGTTTGGACATAGTAGATGGAGAATTGCAATCTGAATTTTGTACCTGGAATTACAGGCCCTAGAAGAAGAGAATGAATTGGTCATAAAAGGTACCTTAAAAACTGCTAAAAAATCTGAACAAGAAACTCCAGAGCAGCAGCAAAAAGCTGAATTGAAGTTGCTGCCTCTGCACCTAAAATATGCTTATCTTGAGGATGAAAATAAGTTCCCAGTGATTATTTCAGCAAGTTTGAAGCCTGAACAGGAAGAGCAACTGCTGCAAGTTTTGAAAAAGTATAAGAAAGTTATTGGGTGGACATTGGAAGACATACCAGGGATCAGCCCTGCCCTCTGCATACACAGAATACTATTGGAAAACAATGTAGTTCCTGTCAGGCAGCCTCAAAGGAGGTTGAATCCAACTATTCAAGAAGTGGTGAAGGACAAAGTGAGCAAGCTCTTGAAGGTAGGGATGATTTTCCCCATTTCGGACAACACTTGGGTCTCACCAGTTCAAGTGGTGCCCAAGAAATCTGGAATGACAATTGTAAAGAATCAAAAGGGGGAATTTGTGCCTACTAGAGTTGCAAACAAGTGGAGGGTCTGCATTGATTACAGAAGGTTGAATCAGTCCACAAGGAAAGACCACATCCCTCTCCCCTTCATAGACCAAGTCATTGAGAGGTTGGCAGGTAAACCTTTCTACTGTTTTCTAGATGGCTTTTCCGGGTACATGCAGATTCATATACACCTTGAAGATCAACATAAAACCACCTTTACAAGTCCTTTTGGCACCTATGCTTACACTAGAATGCCATTTGGACTATGTAATGCTCCTGCAACTTTCCAAAGATGCATTTTGAGTATTTTTTCAGAATTAATAGAAAGTTGCATGGAGGATTTTATGGCTGACTTCACGATGTTTGGAGCCTCATTTGATGAATGCCTAGGCAATTTAGAAAAAGTTTTGCAAAAGTACATTGCAACTGATTTGGTCTTAAACTTTGAAAAATGCCACTTTATGGTCAATGAAGGGGTAGTGCTTGGACATGTCATTTCTGAAAAGGGCTTTCAAGTAGATAAATCTAAGATAGATGTGATTTCTGCCCTACCTTACCCCTCCACTGTGAGGGAAGTACGTTCTTTCCTAGGACACGCAGGCTTTTATAGGCGATTCATTCAGAACTTTAGCAACATAGCCTTGCCACTTTCTAGACTGCTGCAAAAGGAGGCAAATTTTGATTTTGATGAGACTTGTAAGGAAGCTTTTGATGAGTTGAAAGGGAAACTCACCACTGCACCAATCCTTCAACCTCCAAACTGGGAATTGCCTTTTGAGTTGATGTGTGATGCTTCAGACTTTGCATTGGGGGCTGTGCTGTCACAGAAAAGTGAAAAGATCCCTCATGTAATTGCATATGGTCCAAGACCCTTGATGCTGCCCAGAGAAATTATACTACCACAGAAAAGGAGCTGCCGGCCATTATTTTTGCCTTGGATAAGTACAGGCCATACCTGCTGGGATAAAAAACAGTGGTTCACTGATAACGGTTGAAAAACAGTTATTTTCATATGCTAATTTGGACTAAATTACGCCCTTTATTTCTTAGAATGAGCTTGAAATCTAACAAAACTCAATAAATGAGTCAGTAGAGGGTCAAAAGCTGTGTTTAGCGATTTTATGCTTGTTTTGCAGCAAAATTGACAGAAGTGAAGATTGGGAAAAAAGATGAAGGTCATAGACTCAAGAAAAGTGAAAAACTCAAAGAAAAGAGGAGTCTGCCGGGCGGTCACACGGGAGGAGAAGACACCAGTGTTGGGCGCCGGGCGGCAGACCCTTGCCGCCGGGCGGTTTTGCGGCACGAGGGAAACTGCCGGGCGGTAGACCCCTACCGTTGGGCGGTGGTGCGGCACAAGGGAAATCGCCGGGCGGTAAAATGTGACGTCGGGCGGTGGTCAGCTGGGCTTGGGCCTATTTTTCTGCTGCGCTTCTCACCTATAAATAGCCCTGTTACGAATTTCAATTCATTCTTTTGACAGAGGAGGGCGGCCAGACCTACTTTGCACTCTTTGGAGAGGATCTCTTGGATGCTTAGGCTTATTTCCGTCTTTTCTAGGGTTTGCTTTCCATATCTTCCATTATTTTCATCTTGGTTCACCATGACTGTGGTGAACTAAACCCTTTTTGTTGTTGGGGGAACAATGTAATCTTTTGATACTCTCGTTTATTGAAACTCTTGTTTGAATTATATGTTTTTCATATGTGTTTATTATCAATTGTTGGATTCTCATACTGTGCTTAATGCCTTTATCGTTTAACTCATTCGGTAATTGATCTTTGACTTTATTGATACGGGGACGTACAGTAATGACACGAACTGGTGAGATTTTCCTTGGTTAAGCAATACCACCTAGGGATAGGGGAGTAGGACGACCAATTGTGTTTGCTTCTGTTTGTAATGCGTTGCTAGTTGCTAGGGGAGGCTAGGGATAACAAGCCGGTAATTAGTAATAGGCCCTTTTCGCCGAGGGATCGGGTTAAGGGGAGGCCAAGAAAGTTTGCATGCAATTAGATAATAACGTCATTTAAACAAGAGGAGTAAATAAAAGAGTGAGGATTAGATGAAATTGTAAACCCCGAACAACTCCATTCATCCATTGCTCAAATCTTGTCAATTGAATCACACATTGCATATTTATTTTCTGTCATTGCATCCACCACAAATATTTATTTTTCTCCACAAGTCTTACTATTTTGATTCACACGAACGATAAGACCTTTCGAGTCTCATGGGAAGAACGATAATGGGATTTACCATTTTTATTACTTGATACGATTTGGTACACTTGTCAATCTGCTAACAGACAGCTGGCAACAAGAATAGAAATTACTGAGAAAAACCAGTTCAGGGCCAATACTGAGGTGAATCCTAAGAGAGAATGCAAAGTCATTACGAGCCAGGATGGGTGGGAAGCAGTCTTCGAACCATTCCATGTGGTAGATAGTGAAGAATAAGAAATACTGATGACTGAATTCTTTGAACCAGTGAGCAGTGAAGATGAAGAAGGTGAAGGGTATAATGAAGAAGAAGATGGTGGAGAAAAGGAGGAAATAGGGACTACAAGCAATCATAATGGAAATTTTCAACCGAATGACTGTGGTGTCCTTAGGAAATCAGCAACTTCCTCCCTATTATGAAAGAATTAAAATCAACTTTGAGGATAAAGTTGAGTTGATTGATGAAGAGGAGGATCATGTTTTTCAACCACAGAAGAGTAATTATCCTCCCAAGGTTAAAGATCTCGGATGCCTAACATTGTCATGTACTCTGAATGATTTAGATGTGGAAGCCATGATAGACTCTGGATCTAGTATCAATTTAATACCCACGGAACTTTTGAAGGAAATTAGTGGGCTTGTGTTGAAACCATATGACTTGACTATAGCAATGGCAGACGGTTCTACGAAAGTGCCAATGGGAATGGTAGAAGATGTTGTGGTGCAAGCAGATCGGCTTGAGTTCTTAGTAGATTTCATTGTTATGGATGTAAAAACTGAGGAAGAGTACCCTGTGATTTTGGGGTGACCCTTCATGGCAACATCAAAGATGCTTATTAATGTTCATGAAGGAAGGATAATGATGAGGGATTTGAATTATCTATTCCTCTATATTGGCCGTGAAGGGGATGAGATCAAAATAGTGCAAAGAGACAGATTTGAGAAGCCAGAGATGAGTGAAGAACAAGAAGGGAGCATAGCAGGTACTGACTATTCTGACAGCTGTTACGTTTTGCAGGTACCTGAAGAAAAAGGGAGAAGAAGCATTCACCAAAAATCAAAAGAAGATCCACTCCACCTAGGGAGCAAAGTAAGATCTAAGAAAAAAGAATGGCTAGTAAAGGAGCTGAAAGAAAAAGGAATGGGGGAGAGTAGAAGACCATCATTCTCTGCTATTCGCCAAGTAGACAGACAAAAGCTGAGATGGTGGGATGATGAAGGTTTCAGTGTGAGGAAGAAGAGTTGATTGCTGAGAAGAACTTTTGTACTTTAAGACAATTTTTATTTTTGTTATTTAATTTTTCTTTTGAACATGTAACTTTTGGAACAATTTTTGGGTAGCATCTACTAAGGGATGCTAATTTTTGGTATCCACTGAGGGATGCTAAACTTTTGGTATCTACTGAAGGATACCCGGAAGGTACACCTACTGAAGAGTGTTGGACGGCTAGCATTTACTAACAAATGCTAAACAGGTTTGGGTCAGTTCGCGACGTTAAACAAGCGCTACTAGGAGGCAACCTAGGATTTCTTCTTCACTTTTGCATTTTAAATTTTTAGAATAATTTTTTAATTTTATTTTTTTAGTGTGTATGCTTGACTTGAATACTTTTTCTGAAGATGTTTGACTGACTACTATGCATGATGAGTCTATTTGATAATGATTTGATGTGAATGATTATTAAGTTGTATGCATGTTAACATCCTGTGAAACAGATGTGTGATGAAGTATGATTGTGGTCATGATGCTAAGTAGGATGTATGAATGACTGTGCGTGAGAAAGCATGTTGTGTGAGGTATTGAGCCCCAGAGTTTTTATTGTTGCATGTATTGTTCACATTGAAGCATAAATTTTATTGCCTTAATCTTGATGATTGATTGATTTTTTTATGTGAATGTCAAATGATCAAGGCCATGTTTGAAAACCCTTTTCTAGTCCAATTTCCACCCAAAAAGCTTTAAAGATTATATCCTTTTTGAACCTTAGCCTAAAACAGGATGAAACCCTTTCATTTGAAATTATTGATCTTGAGTTGGGTTGAGAATAATTGTATGGAATGAAAAGGTTCAAGTTTGGGGTTGCATGGGAAAATTGGAAAGGCAAAAGAAAAGCATTGAGCTCAAGTGTTGAAAAGCAAAATACATGAATAGAGAAAAAAAAAGAAAAGAATAAAAGCATGAAGATGAGCTCAATGAAAAAGAAAAAGGGAAGAAGCTGGGAATGAGTGAAATTGGTGACAAAGAGAGAGTTTAAACTTGAACCTTTTCATTAATGAAATAGTTCTTTTGACTCGAGAATTTTGTGATCCAGAAAAACCAATTTTTCTTGATAGCCCGACCTTATTACAAGCCTTGAAAAAGTCCTTCTGATGGCATTTGCATGGAAAGATGTTGATTGTTTGAGATGAATGGCAATTTTATTTCATGTGACTTGTGAACAATAAAGAGTGGAGTACTACCCTAAACACTTGAGTGATTGAGTGAAACACTTGCTTGGTGAGAACTTCTAAAGTTCATTATTGCATTCTTTATTTAGTGGACTAATCATTCATACTGTGTAGCATCTGTTGAGGAACGCATGAGCTAAATTAAGTTGAGAACAAGCATGCATCTTGATTTGAGTTCACTGATTATCTAAAATTGAGTAAGTTTTGTCATGCACTTTGGAAATGTTGAACCATTGGATGAAAGGGTAGAAAGTCAAGCTCTGTTTTGTTTTATGGTTTTGTTTTGTTTTGCTTGAGGACAAGCAAATTTCTAAGTTTGGGGTTGTGATAACGGTTGAAAAACCGTTATTTTCATATGCTAATTTGGACTAAATTACGCCCTTTATTGCTTAGAATGAGCTTGAAATCTAACAAAACTCAATAAATGTGTCCTACTCCCCTATCCTGTGTTGTTGCTCATTTCTTTTCGGTACATTATTGTATTCTTGTTCTTCTTAATAACATTTTTGTGATGTTTCTCTGTGTTGAGCATTTGATATATTTCTTTGACTGATTCTGTGTTCTTGATCTTGATCGATGATGTGCGAGCTTTTCTTCAATTGTTTTGTTTTGTAAGAAAAATCTGATTTAGACTCACTCTACAGTTGAAATTCCTTGTGGAATTACATGCCTCCACAGTGAGCATGCCTCTCCGAGATGTCTTCTCGATTGAGATGAGTCTAATGAAAAAAAAAATGATACTGTGATTCTTGTTTTGTTTTTTTTGTTATTTCATTTTACTTAGAGTTTTGTATGTTTTAGAGTAAATAGTAAGCGTTGATTGTATTCAGATAAGGAATGTGTTCTCTGGATTTGATTAAATGTCATTAATATGAGTTGATTTTGCACCATTTAGGTGAATCAATGATTTTTACTCACTTTCGGTTCTAGATTAGAACTCAAAACCCCAAAGCGGACACAATATGAACAGGATGTCTTCCTGGAGGGTAAATAATCATTTGATACATCATTCTAGGCAATTTCAATTCAGATTTGTGATGTTCATTCAAGAATTTTTGTCTGCTCTCTAGTTTAGGTGTTTCTTACTATTGTTCTTCATTTTAGATGTTCCTTGTTTAAATTTCTTCTCACTCTAGATTCAATTCATGTTAACATTTCAATTCACTACATCAAATGTTTTTTACTGTCTATAGTATATTCATTCTTTCATTGTTACATTTCATATAGCTCATATTAGTTAGCATTTAGGTTTCTTAATTTTTACATCTGTGAATTCATTGTTTTTACTGTTCCAGTTTAGAATTTAGGTTCTGTTTTGAATATGAATAGATTTTCTGTCTTTATTACCTTAGTCTAGGTTTTATTTCTTTATTTTTTTTTTCTTATTTTCTTTTACACAGAAGATAGTAAGATTAGTTTCTGTTCTTTGAATTTTCCTTTAATTTCATTCAATTTAATTGTCCCCACCCAGTTTAGTAGTAAATAGGCACAAGACCTTAACCATATACTTAATTCTTAATTAGCTGAGTCTGTGGATTGATACCTTGGTTGCCCTATACTATATTAGTGGGGACTAGGGTTTGTTGAGTTTTAGCGCGACATAAAAGCCTTTCAACACACATAATAGCCTCAAACACAAAACAACCCCAAGGGTTAAATACAGTATAAAGAAACCAAAGCGGGTAATAAAAATATGTACACTTCAATCTCTACCCAAACCACCAAGCAACTCTAATGAAGGACACAACTTCACCTACTCACCAAGCACCAAATAAAAAAGACCCAAGACACGACTTCCACATCTACCTAAATGATTAACCATTCACGACATAAGCCACCACTACTGCCTCTGCACAGAGCACAAACCAAGCCCAATTAGGGAAACGTCTTCACCTCCTTGTATCATAATCACAACTCCTTTCACTTTCCCTTCCTCTCACACCACCAATGAAACCAAGCTCCAACTCTGATTTCCCTTCTCCCCCAAATTGCATATACTTTATATTCCATTCAAACATTCACATTTTTAATCTTCCATTGTTTATGTTTAACATGACAAATATTCTTATTATATCTTTTTAAAATTATTTTCCTAAACTGCCTCTCAACAACAAAACCAATTATTCAATAAAATTTAATTTATAATGACACGTGTGCATGTCATTTGAACTTAGTACACATAAATGTGTCAAACTACATTTTCTAAAACTTTTTGTACAATTTCATTGTGTGTTGACTAATGATCATTTTCATTTTCATTTTCTTAAACCTTTCAATAAGAGAACTATGATATAGAGAAAGTGAAAAGAAAAAAAAATGGTTAAAAATAGAAAACAAAAATATAAATGTGAGAAAGAAAATGAAAATAATATGAATGATCTTTTGTTTAACCTTATATCATAATATTGTATTCTTAAAGAAAATTGGTTTTTATACATATGAAACAATAAAATGAAGTATCTTTTAAATTTGAGGTCTATTCTTGAAATATGTCTACAAAATAGACTACATATATAAAAACAACTTTTTATATTGTATAATGAAGTTGTTTATTAAATATTTAAAGCGAGTTTTGTTCTCAATGGTAGGTGTGAGGGCTGCCACAGGTTTACGCCTTGCTGTCGGCGGTTTGATCGTGGTGTAAAGATTTATAGAGAAAAATAATTTAAGATTAACCAAAGTAATTAAATGATGAAGTAGTTTTAGAACAAAATTTTAACTTGACTTTCTGATGTTGAATGCAGCGCTGATTCAATAGTTTTGGCACGTGTTGTTCTTGCAACCAGTCTTCGAATTATCACTTTTTTTTTATCAACTATAGTCATTGGCTGCTAAAATCGGAAGTTTATCAGCTGGACAATTTGACGTTCTGTGTGTGAGAATCATGGAAAATTTTCCAAAACCTCCGTAGATGGAAGATGAAATGCATTATCAAAATATCACTACTACTTTTTCCTTCTACTTAATCTTTCATGTATTAAAAACTAATTAAAAGCTTTTAATATTTGAAACATTAGTTCTATTAACATTTCCAGTAAATTAAATCAGTTTAAAGTATCTTAAATGCATATTATCATGTTAACAATTTTATTAAAGTATGTTGTGTTGCTCCAATTTTTCAATCATTTCACATTAACCAATATTGAAAAAAAAATAATGATAGTGATCATCAAATCTTATAAAAGGTTTTTTTTCACATATACTAACAAAAATGTTAATATAGGTACAAGATTATTTGGGCATGGAAATATTTCATGGATGGGTGGTAATTAACACGGAGATTCTCTAAGGCAGGGTAAACATAGTCTGCATGTTATTTTACAGTTTAAATCTTTTACAATAATTCATCCGTGTCACTTGAATTTATAAAAGATATTTCGATTTTAAAATCAGAAAAGATTCGGCAACTTGGGTATCAATACAAAATCACTTATATTCTTATCTCAAACATGTATTTATAGATTTTGGAATGAGCTTTTAATTAGTAACACCTAATTATGACCAAATTGTGGGTAAATCACACACTACTTTTAAGCAGGATTAACATTGGTTAATTACCATGACAGATGACCGATAGGCCTAATTCGTCGATTGTCCGATCATGGCAATGGTTCTTTTGGGTTCTTCACCAGTAGTTGATCGTCCGACCTATAGCTGACCGAATGGGATTATAGTACAAATATCAATTTAAATACTAAATTTATAAAAAAGAATATTATAATGGTAAAATGTTAATGTCAATTTCTTCAAATCTTTAGTGTAAAAGTAAATTTTTATAACAAAATATCATACTTTCTGTATCAGTTGAAGTTATAACTCGTATAAAAAATGGGTGTTATGACACTTCAGTCACCCTTCACTACCTCGAAAGGAAACACCAAGTCTTACCGATGTGTACCGTCCTTGGGCCAAAGCCATTATCGGTGATTCCAAATGGAGATATCATCATGTGTCATACTTGGTGTTTTATCCTTTTCATACTTGGAGATATCCTTGGGCCAAAGCCATTATCGGTGATTCCAAATGGAGATACCGTCCTTGGGCCAAAGCCATTATCGATGTGTACTGTCCTCGAGCGGTGCTTTATCCTTTTCAATTTTTTTCTCTTAAAAGCTGAAAGGGGATTGCGAGATAGAAACTCCGATTCTTTTCTCCTGAATGAATGCTAGAAAGGAGGTTGCAAGATACTATAATATTTTCTCCTCTATGCATTATTTTGGTACATAAATTCTTTGAGCCTTTGGAAACTAGGGAGCATAGGAACAAAAAGAATAACTAACAGGTGACTGCTGATGGTGGTGGCTTGGGTAAGGCACTGATTGAAGCTAAGGTTGTGGCTAGTATAAAAAGTGACACTTTCTATATTTGTTGTAACCTTAATCGGTATAAAAAGTGAAAACTTTTTATATGGCCTACATTTATATCAGTTTTAGAATCGATATGAAAAGTCTTTTTTAACTGGTATAAAAAGTATTCCCTGCATTAGTGAATATTCAATGTAAAAAAGTTGTACTTAATTACAAACAGATCGTTATCAATTTCAATGTTGTTTACTTGTGTGTCGTCCAACTTAAAAATGAGTTACATGAAATAGGGTAAAGAGTTTTGAGAAGTGAGATGGACTGAAATAGGAAGACATTATAATGGTGATGGGATATCAAGTGGGTGTCTACAGGTATTAACATGTTAGTTTGATGGAAGCTCTTCCAAGCATCTTACGCTAGAGAAGAAAATCCAAATTAGAGGTGCAGTGGAAGTAAAATAGGTGCAGCAAAAATAACATGTTTAAATGTGTTTGATGAAGGTTTGAATGAAGAAATGGAGTGTGTTTAAAGCCTCTAAGCTAAGACAACCTTCCTACCAAGGAATGAAGCTAGAGGAGAGTGAGAGAATTCGAAATTCCAAGTGACTAAAGAGCAAAAGAAGATAGACACAACCCTGCAACATTTCATTAAGCTCTCAAAGTGAGTTTTTACAAAGGATAGGCTCTCCTATTTATAAGTAAGGGAAAACCTTAAATTATGACCAATTTTCCATCTAAAAAAAATTCAAATAAGTCCAACTGGATAGGCCAACTGGCTAGGTCACAAGATCCATGCCAATGGCACATGGAAAGCATTGCACATGTGGAAAACTCCTCGGAAGCATTGGGCGCACCAGGTCTTTGGCTGGGCGATTTCTAAATCTGGAAGCCATCTCCCTTTGTATCTCCAATCCGAAGCCAAACAAAAAAACTCACATGCTTTGTTCACTTAACTCCTTTGTCCAAAGAAGATCTTGGTTGGTTAGTCCATTGTATCCTAGTTTTATTGAATCCTAAAACACAAGAATATACAAGTATTTAGAAGTTATAGTCCTTTTAAGGCTTGGAGAAAAGAAAGAAAGATCTTTTGAAAGTCTTTCTACTTTCCTCTCTTAGCCTTAACTTAAGTTGATGCTCCTTGAAAGGATATCCATTTAGCTCCCTACATAGGTTTCCATCATAGTTGGTTTTGGAGTATAATCATATAGAGATTGGGGAATAAAAAACATACTACATTTTCATTTGAAAATGGATAAGGAAAAAAATGAGATTCATTGACTCAATGCAAAATATGAGAAGTTAATTAAAAACGAAGTTTGAGTTAAAGATGAGTGAGTTTGAAACTTGAAGCGAGGAAGAAGCTAATTTGATTTGGAAATGAGATTACTATAAAGCTTCATAACTTCATGATAGATATTTCACGGGGTTTAAGTGGTGAGAGACATGTTAGGATACATGAATTTAGTATAAAAAGAAAGTTGGAAGGATGTGCTTCAAGATATGGAGTGGGTTTTCTAGAAAAATACAATATATGGTGGCTCAAGGTATTATCAAAGGTTATTTTGTTCATTTGGAGATGCGTCAAAAATAGGATTACAAGTAGGGATAATCTCCAAAGAATAATAACTTGAGTTGCCTTTTATGTTGAGTTGGACTCTCAAATATGTGTTTAAAATGTTCAAACTAGTCAAGTCTATTTTACTCACTTAACCCTAAGTGGAGAATGGTTTTCTAGGTCTAAGAGAAAATGTTAATTTTCACAATCTTTGAAACAGAAAAAGAAAAGAGAAAGTTGGTGTGGTAAGAATTTTAGCTACAATCATTTGTTTGTCTTTGGATGCAAGACATTTTGTTTATGTTTCAAAGGATGAAATATCTAAGTTAGATGCAAAGACAAGAAAGTGTATCTTTATTAGTTATAATCAAAATCATTTTGGTTGCAAATGATATGATCCTATTAAAAGAATATAGTTAGAAGTTGTGATGTGCAGTCCAAGAAGGCCAAATTAATGAAGATATTAAAAGGGGAAGAAGACCACACTTGTGAAAGATAGTAATATAATTCATGGTAATCCAATGTGGTTGTGTGTTCACAATCTATATAATGTTGAGATTGAAACTCAATTTTGATGATCAACAAGAGATCGAGTAGATGTTTAAATTGGTGATGCTTAAAAGGAACATGATATCTTACCAAGATGTCCAACAAGATGAGAAAACCATCTTTTAGGTATCCCTTTTATGCGTATGTAACCTTGATTAATGGTGAAGAACATGAGTGTTTTAAAGAAGCTTTGGAAAGTAAAGAAAAACGATAATGACTAGATGAAATATATGATGAGATTAAATCTTTACATGGTAATCGCACTTATGACTTGATAAAATTGTCTAAGGGCGAAAAGGCTTTAGAGAACAAATGGAATTTCAATATGAATCAATAAGCTAATTCTATATCTCCTTAGCACAAAGTCAAATTAGTGGTAAAAGACTTTAGACACACAAAGGGTATTGATCTCAATGAGATTTTCTTACTTGTAGTGAAAATTTCACCCATTAGAATTGTCCTAAGTTTAATTTCTACCTTCCATTATAACAACATACACATCCATCACAATATAACAAATCATTTAAACCTTACATAGTCACAATATCTCACAACGTTATACAATTACACTGATTATTTCACGTAACCACACAAAACTTGCATTATCGCACTTTATACAACCGCTAGTGAACTCAACGTCATTAGCCAACTTGTAACTCTCATACGCAACTTACCAATAGTCGCTTACCACTACAGCAACCACCCTTCTTGTTTCCCACAATCCTTACAGATTAGGTCCACTTCCCATTATCCTCATCAAGAGTTTCCTCGATGAAGTATACAAGTTTCACTTCCCATCACTCTCTTCGAAAACTTTCCCACAAAGTTCACATTTGATATAACTACATTGAGTTACCATTCATCACCTTTCACTGAGTCATCATATACAAACATTTATTTACATTTTTTAATAAGCACATATTATTAACATGTCATCACAATTTAGACTCTTATAAATACTAGATCATAAATAAACAAAAATGAAATCACATAAAACAAGAAAAACAAGAATAAAATAATGTAAGCTCAAATTACCTTCTTTTGTTTACTTCTTTCTTCTTCCTTTTCGAAACTCAACCTCTGTCTATCTTTCTATGTTTGAATATTATTCTTACTTTTTTCCTTCAAATCTACTCAATCAATATCTTTTAATCTAAGTGTAATATTCACTCACTCGTTTAGTATATTTATTTATGGACTTCACTCTCACCTTTAAAATCTTAGATATTTTTAAGAGATTTTAAGTGATCCTTTTAATAATTATAAAATATTGAATATATCTTTTCATGCCTTTTATTTATGTTTCTTAAATAATTTCTTTAAGTCTCTTATATATTTTTTGAAAACCATACACATAATAAATTTGATATATTTTTAATAAGTCTGTTTAAAAAATATCTCTCGTATATAATTTATTTATATTATAATAATTACTTGATATATATTTTTTTAAAATAAACTTAGATTTATATTTCTTAATTATTATAATTTTCAAGGTCTTACATTATCTCCAATAAAAGAAAAATTTGTCTTCCAAATTTTCATTTTATTCTCCTATAACCTCATTAAGTTCCAAAACAAAAAGACAAAAACTTTATTGATGATTTTGGAACATTCTATCATTTTTTTTTATGAAATAAAATTTTCGAAACAATCAAAATTACGTAAAGGTATGGAAAGAAAATAGGGAGGTGAGGAAAGCATCATTGAAAATTTTACAAAATTTTGCGCCTTATATATTGCTACTCTCTCTCGTCCCAACATTATGATTTCATATAGGGTATTGTTCCCTCCACCACCAATCCTTGCTCCCTCCACCTCCCTATTCCTGTTTTATCCCTCCTTTCACCTTCCTATTCATGTTTTATCCTTCAGTATAATTTTACTTAATATTTTTTAACTTCTACCCATTCTAATCCCCTACATGAATGTGATGGTCTAGTTTATGCTTAACCAACAAACATTTGTTATTGACAGTTATGTTGTATCTTTCTCTCTTCGATCTAATCACCCAAACAACATAACCATTTTAATGGTGGACCCAGGTTTCTATGTTTCATTTTCTTTTGTCTCTATTTTTTTATGCTTCTTTCCTTGTTGTATCTTTTAAACTTTCTGATACATGAGGGAGAAACATATGTCGCAACGTGTTAGAAAAAATATTATGGAGGATAGTTAATTTTATAAAAGGTTGAAACATTTTATATAATCATTTAAATAAAAAATTTATAATATTGAAATTTTAAAACTTAATAGAGGAATTTGATCATTTAAATTTAGAAAATTTGAAATTATAATTAAATGGTAAGAATTTTGAACTTTTGAAAATTTCTTTTAATTAATTCATTATACATTTTTCTTTTTTTTATTCCGTTATCGTTTTGAAATTAATAACACATTTTACTAACAATAATGAATATTTCTCTCATGTTAACAATCGATTGTGATTAATTTCCAAATTTATTTTGCAATCATTTTTTTTACCAACATTAATGATATATGTTTTCATTGATGTGATTTAGAATTTTTTATCAATGTCAATAAATTATTTTTTTATGATGTTAGTCATAAAATATTCATTATTGTTAGTCATAAAATATTCATTATCGTTTGGAACCGCTGCATCGCCGAATGACCACCGCAAATATCCTGCATCGCCACACCATGAAACCAAACGGATATGGAGACAAGAATATGGAGAAGAACCAAATGCATATGGAGAAGAGAAGTAAGAGTTGGGAGATGAGAATAAACGGATTTGGTGAGAGTTGGAGGGGGTGGGAATATGGAAAGAGAGAAAATGAGACTTGGGAGAGTAGGGGGTGGTGGGGCTATGTGAGTGAAAATGGATAAGTAAAAATAGATAGAAATTTAGGGTTTCATAATAAAGTAAATAAATAGAGTTAAAAGTAAAAAAAATTACTTTTATAATTAATTTTTTTTAGAGGGTTGGAGAGGTGAAGGGAAAAGGGGTGATGATGGAGGAAGCAACACCCTTTTATATATTTTTCTACTTGTCTATAGCAGCCATATGTCATGTTCATTCAATATTTCCCAGTAATTACAATATTTAGGGCGAAGAAGGGTTTCATCTTTATTCCTTTTTAATTTACATCTTCTATAGTTTTTTACTCTTATCTATTTACTTATGAAATTTAAAGTTGACGAGAATACAACTAATATAAGTACTTTTCTTAAGTTATGAAGGAAAATAAAAAATATAATGCAAACGATATTATTTATTTTCAGTTAGAATTTGAAATCCATTTTTTCTTTCAACACTCCCTATCTGATAATGAAACTATAAAATAACATGAAAAATTTCAAAGAAAAAAACATTGATATTGATCTTCATTCTCTTTACGTTTTAGCATTGAATTAGAAAGAGTTGAAGAAATAGGGATGCAAATCTTAAAGGAAGGAAAACAACATTTTGCACCATATTAATTAGTATTTTCTAAAAAGATAACTTTTAGAAGAAATTATACTTAACTTTTAATTTTGGCGAATAACTAAAAGATTAAATATGTTTTTGTTCTTTAATTAATTTTATCAAATCTATAGAGTGTAAAATAAATTAATATTTAAAACATATAAAAATAAATAAATTCTTCTTACCTTAAATTATTCTTCCTCAAAAGTATGTTTCCATAACTTAAAACATTATTACTTGTCACTAGAAATTCTGTTTTAAAATTGATTGGTCCAAAACATTTTCATACTATCTCGATTTCTCAGCATTTCGATCAATTTCTGAAACAATAAGTACTATTATTATTTCTCCATTATATTTTATTATTTTATCATTATTTCATTATTTTTCCTTGGTGTGCAACGTTTTAAGTAAGATTAGAATTGGAATTATGGTAATGGAGGTGTAAGAATAAGTGTGTGGTGTTTGAAGTGAAATGGAAATAGGCCCAAACAATTAGGAGGTGTAACGTGAAGAAGAGGACTGCACCGAGTAAACACTTATCATTCCCAATTTTCTCTTCTCCTTCAAAGATCAGATATACCACTTTTGACTAGACAAAAAGAGGTATATATATATATATATATATAGGGGTTTGTTACCACGCGTACGCCTGTTTTTCAGTTGGTACGTTTTAACAATGTGTACCGGATTATAGTAGACAAAAATACCCTCATTTATCATGGATTCTAAGTTTTAAGGTCAAGGATATTTAAATAATTTTCATTCTCAAAACTAAAAAAAAAAAAAAAGAAACCCCCAAACTCTTACTCACCTCCCTCATTCCTCTCAACATCTTCTCTGTCATATCTCTCACTCCAACATTTTCTCTACCATCCCTACTATTGCCCCAATTGAAAAAAAAAATCATAAACCCTTGTCTAAACCTTGTCCTTTTCCCTTTACACAAAGTATTTCTTTTTCCTTTCTCTATTGGTATGGAATACATGATATAAGATTTCAACCTAGAATTCAAAGAATTGTACTCCTAGGGAATTCTTCTATACCTATTTCTTTAATTTCCTTATGTCCCTTTTTTATCACTGAATCAACTTCTACAGGCGTTTAGAATAAACTTTAACCACTGTGCAAGATAAAAAAACAGTAAAATCATTTTTTACCTTTGAGATTTGGAAAGAGTAACATAAAATGACAAAGTTTATATTCATTTTACACACATTAATAAATATAAAATGATTATAAAAGAGTAAACTTTTTCAAATTTTAAAAAATATCTCTGATTCAAATTGCTACCACCATCTTCAATTGGGTTGAGATGAGAGAAAAAATGTTGGAATGATGACAGAGAAAATGTTGAAATGAGAGAGAAAATATCTCTGATGAAAAGGGTTTATGATTTTTTTTTTTCAATTGAGGCAACAGTAGGGATGACAGAGAAAATGTTGAAGTGAGAGAGAAAATGTTGGAGTGAGAGAGATGAAAGAGAAAGGGTTGAAAGGAATGAGGGAGGTGAGTAAGGGTTTGGGTTTTTTTTTTTTTTTTTTAGTTTTGAGAATGAAAATTATTTAAATATCATTGACCTTAAAACTTAGAATCCATGATAAATGAGGGTATTTTTGTCTACTATAATCCGGTACACATTGTTAAAACGTACCAACTGAAAAACAGACGTACGCGTGTTAACAAATCCCATATATATATATATATATATATATATATATATATATATATATATATATATATATATATATATATATATATATATATATATATATATATATATATATCAAGGAAAATAGAAATGATGGGTTAATCTATCTCTTATTACGAGATAGATTAAAATGTTTTACTCCCTTTAGTCTAGCATATCAATCTATCTTCTTGTTTTTTAAGGCTAAATTACTCCTTTTATCTTAACTTTTATGAAGTAATTCTAGGTTTTTTTAATTAAATTTTGTTCTTTATAAAATTAATTTTATATCATTTTCGTTAGATTTGTACCAATAGCGTTAAAGTTACATCATGTGTTAAATTATAATTTTTTTCATGTTTTATAATTTTATTTTTGAATATCTTTTATTTTTTTTATTTTTTTATTTACGTGTCATATCCGTGTCGAGTCGCTTACATAACAGTATCAATGTAATATTTAGTATCAATATCAAGAATTGTTATCTTGTATTTAATTTAATTCAAATGTTTATTATTTAATTTATTTCAATATCATTTTTTTAATATAAATTATTTTTTTAATATAAATTCTCTTAAATTAGAATCGAACTTTTTTATAAATATTATGTTGATATTTTTATTAAATTTTTTTGAAATTATTTTTAAATCAACTACAACATATTATTAGATTTCATTTAAATGAATTACTTTGAATCTTATAAAAAATATAGATTATAAAAAATATGGATTGATAATATAGTTCAAAATTTTTACTGTTTTCTTTGAAACTTGTTTAATAAATATAATAATATTTATAAATATATTTTGAGATATTTTTATTAATTAAATTTTTTTTTTATATCTAAAGTCAATTTATGTAAGAACCTAGAAAATAGAGTATTAGAATAAATAGGTGTATTAAAATAATGAGACCGGGTATTTTATTTTAAAATAATCTTATAATATATTTATCTGTCCAATCAATTTCTTGATTTGAGCTAGTATGTTTCGTTCCTCTTTTCTAGATTTTCTCTTAAATTTGTGATTATGCATATTTTCTGTCTTTGCATGAGAATTGTGTCTCTCTTTCTTGACTCTTAGCTCAACTTAGGTTCTAAGGTTGGTTTCCTATCACCAATAGGTGATTTGTAGGGTTTTCTAGAGTTTCTTTGTGATGCAAGCATCAGTCGGGGTTTTCTAGAGCTATGCAGCGTTTCTCTAAGGTAAGGGAAGTTAGATTATTGCTTTAATTTGTAATTTAGTGTGGAGTGGGATGATTCTATGCTTATTGTATTGATTAAACTAAATTTAAGCTTTTAGATTAAATACTCTATGTGTAATTTTACCCTCTTTAAGGTATATTGAGGAACTGTGATAATGATCTGAATTTAATGATGTTTGATGTGTCATTGGCTAGTTGAAATGTTGGAAATCTGTTATGAGAGTGTTTGGTTAGGAATTTAAGTAAATTATACTTGTTTAAAGTTAATTTTGAGGAAGTAGGGTAGTGGAATTTTGAATTAGGAGTTGAGTGTTGAATTAGTGAGTTGGAATAGGCTATGTAGTCCAATTGGGACTTGATTGAGTCCCTAAGTTACTGAAAATAGTGCCAAAAGTGATAGAATGTGATTGGGTCCATAAGTTGATGAATTTTGTGTTTTAAAGTGAGAAATTGTTAGTAATAACTTTAGAATGAGTTTAGGAAGGTTTAGACACATTTAGTCAAATATAATTAGGCATATAAAACAATCTAGGAGGGTTAAAAGTTGGGAAAAATAGTTGGAATTGGTAAATTTGGGGTAGGATGCATAATTCTGCAGATTTTGATGCTGCAGATTATGCAAACTCGCTGAGCGAGTGGAGCCGCTCAACGAATGGTTGTAGAAGTTGGCTCACTGTTTGATGATTCGCATAGCAAGAAGGTGCGATGAGCGACTGCTTAAGGTTTGGGAGCAATGTCAATCTTATTCGAATAACGACTAGGTGCGCTCAGCAAGTGTTTGGGGGTCTGGGTCACACTATTTGGACTTTCGCATAGCGAGTTGGGGCGCTAAGCGAGGAATTGGGGTCTAGTACCACTAGTAGTTTGATTCGCTCAACGAGTTGGTGATGATATTGTTGACAACACAAACTCTATATCAATCTAGTTTTTGATGATGACAACACTATGCTTAATAACAATACACATGTTGTTGTATTACATGTTCTTATTCTAAATTGATTGTTATATCTCCTGAACATGTTTTGATATACTGTGATATATGTTCCGATGTTAATTGTGTGATATATTTGTGGAACATGCTTATATAATTATGTGCAATGTGAACTGCTTTATCAAAAATATTTTACTACACATTCTGGGAAGTGAAAAATCACAAGCACTTTTATAAACTTATAATTGTGTGACAAAGTTCTAGTCCAGTCGAATACATCTGTAATGGATTCGACTATTCTAAAACCTTTATACAGATTTTGAGAATCAGTGCTCTGTGATGTTTTGGATTGAAAAAAATTTCAAAATGTTTTTACATTTGACTTTGTCCAGTGTACATTCGACTGTATCTTTGATCTGTTTTGGAATTCTGTTATGCTTACACGCTCCAACGACTATATTTTTAAAAGTTAGTTAAGCATTGATTACTTGGTCAATTGTATTAAATGTGTGTTGATTTTGGTTGACTGAGTGCCTTTATGTTGACTGTCTGTTATAACTGTAATAATACAATCGACTGAATTAGTAGGCTATTCGACTGAGAAACAATCTGACTAACAGAAAACTATAAATTGGTTGAACACGATTTGTTCAGAGACTTTTGACGCTCTAACATTTTCATTTCTTATTTCAGATTGAATTCTCTGTGTTAACAACTCCAAGAATTCTCCAAGAAGACGGTGGTGATCTATGCTGAGAGAGATTCAAAGGGAGAAGGCTTATGCGCTAACTGTGTGATAAAAAACTGCACAAAGAAGGTGCTTCTTGATTGATCTTTGAGGGCTTCGCATCCTGTGAAGACTGCTGCATTGTTTGAAGGCTTGGTATCCTGTGAAACGTGTTGGAATTGACCTACTGTGATACAGGGGTTACATGTTGAGGATTTTCGACGTGGGTTCAGATTGCAGAAGAGGGGATTCTTGCTGCAAGTCTGGTTTTGGTTATTGCAGCTATATTTTGGTTTTGGGTTAGAGAGGAGATTTATATTTTTGACGTGAGGTCTTCTATAAATTCCTTGTTGTAAAAACCGCAACCTATATAGTGCATTTGCTTCCTGGGTTGGAAGGATACTGGATGTAGGTATTGTTGGCCGAACCAGTATAAAAACCAGTGTTTGACTTTCTCTATGCCTGCACTCTTTATTTCAGTCGACTATATCTGTTACGCAGTCAACTACGTTTTTCCGCTGCATAGAAATTTTCATTACTTGCATTTCAAGAAAGATCAAAAAGCCATATACTTTTGATTAAAGATTGTGAAAAGATTTTGTTTTTGAAACAACACCAATTCACCCCCCCTTCTTGGTGTAAAACGAAGCCTACCTGTTTCCCAACAGTTGGGTCGTTGAGCGAGCAAGTTGGAGGTTGGGGTCATTGTTAGTGGATTCGCACAGCGAGTTGGGTCACTGTGCGAGTAAAGTCTGTGGTCGCTCTGAGAGTGTGCGCACTGAGCAAGTGTTCCAAATTATCATGTATTATTTTCTTCCTTGTTCTTTATTAGTTTGAGTTATGTAATTGATTCAATTATGGATAATGTATGACTACGTATGGGTACTATGTGAGGATCAAAGTAATGTATGGTAATGAAATTGTGAAAGTATGCATAATTATATGGATTCAAATGATTTTCATGGATGGTTATATGGGTTCCATGGGTGGAATCTTTTGGTATGGTTTAAGTGTTGTTAGAATGAATACAGGGAGCTCAGTATTAGGGGTTATCCTAACATTCTAATGATCTTTCGGTCTCAAATAGAGAGGATTGATACATAGTAGGAGGTCCTAGTGTAGGCGCTACTTGGAGGCCTATTGCGCGGTTGTTAATGAATCAACTAGTGTATCGAATCATATCAAGTAATAAACATGGTAAGACCAAGTATCGTTTTCCAAGAAACTCACAGCCTAAACAATTATGTGCTTTCTTGATTAAATAAGACTTGAGAACAAACTCATTTGGTTTTAAATGGAAACGCAGAAAAGTAAATATGCATGTGATGAGTCAATATTTTCTTGATTTCACTTAGCTTATTGTGCTAGATTTAATCAAGGAATTGTGCTTGAATGTCCGGTATTTCCCCATTTTTCCAAATTGTGCTTAATTTGATCAGAAATTCTTATTTTAGTTAATTCGAATTATCTGGGGCTAATTATTTACATTATTAATTGTAGGGAAATTGTTGGATAATATTTTGAGACTTAAAGAGAAATGCTACATCAATTATATTTTAAGTTAAAATGGAGAGGAGGTGTGAATTTCAATTTTGGGGGTGCACATGGAGATGAACTAAAAATGTGCTGTGTGGGTGGCTGAAAAGAAGAAAAATAATATGCTGCAATTGGAAACATGGGTTGTTGCCACGGCTTGGGAAATAATAAAAAAAAACATGTACATGAGAAGCATGTTGCAGCCACGTTGGAAAAGAATGTGGTGTGTTGGCTAAAAAATAGCACACGTTCATGGCTTGGGCCTTTAGGAAGCACACAATTGCAGCAATTGAATTTTTCCAGTAGCAGGCCGATGTGCAGAAATTGGAAGGAGATGCAGCAGCTCACGTCCATAAAAGTTGAGCTGGTTGCAGCCCATATACACACAAGAAGATGTTTCTGTTACGGCCCATGACAACTTTTGGAGAAGAAAGCAGCAGGTTAGCAGATGTGTGCTTGGAAATAAGGGAGGTGCAGCGGAGCGCATGAGCAAAAATTGGAATATCGGGAGCATCCGTTTAAGTAGGGCACACAATGTTACTTGGGAGGGGCTGCCACATGCTTTAGAAGAAACTTTCATCACTTGGAGAAGAGCAAAACATGGAGGGCGACGCCCAGTAGGAAGAACACTCATTTTCATTTGACGGTGATCTAATTGCTTGGAAGCAGCTGCTCACGGAAGTGGTTATTTTTCATTCAGCTTTTAGAAAAAAAATACATGCATTGGTTCAGAAGCTCGGTGTTTTTTTTTAGCACATAACTAATTTCGTTTTACTTTAGCTTTGCATTGATGTTCTTTTTATTTCAGCACACAGTGACACACTGGCTATCTTTTAGCACATTCATTTTGCTTTTAGAAATGAGGAAATGGTGACTCATGGTGATATGCGTTTTCAATTTAAGAAGCGGCACACAGGTTGTGACTATTTTTGCTTGCTTTTAGAATAGACACACACGTTGATTTCAATTGCTTGAACCGATGGTGATTTTGTTTCACAATTTCCATGTTAAATTTCAATGAGCTTTTTACTTTTTAGTTTAAATGGTATTTTTTTTAGCTGCATTATGCCTCTTCTTTAGTAGTTCAATTGTTGCATTTAAAACTGTCCACACCATTTGCCATATGAGTTGCATTTCTATAAAGTTAGATGCATTTACTGTTCATCTTGTTTTCAAGTGTTATTTCAATTTCGGTTTGTTTTTACTGATGCTTCTACTGTTGCGTTTAATGTTTAAGTTCATTTGGTGTATTTTAATTCGGCTACTGTAAAAAAAAGCAAAGATCCATTCAAAGAAAATCAATCAGCGTGTGAAATGAAATGAACATGTGTGTTTATCTTCCAGCAAAGTGAAATTCTGCATTTCTCTAAAATAAAGACATGCTTGCTTCCGTGAAGCTGCTGAACAAGCTATGAGCTTCCTAATAGCACCATTCCAGCCCTGCATTTTCATTCATCCGAAATCCATGGTTCAAAAAAAGAAATAAAACTCTGTAAAAAAAATATGTTCCAAAACCAAGTGAAGTTATATGAGGGCTGCAACACCCTAGAAGAAATTCTATGAGCCTAAAAACAAAAAAAGGTGGCGGCTGGATGGTTCCTCTATGCATCGTCTTCCCATTTCCCATTAATGAAAGCGTTCTCCTCCTAGCAAATGTGTGTCGGCCCAGCTTTTAAAGCACCGTCTCCATTTCTCCAAACAATGATCCAGCCTTGGAAAAGTATGTGACGGCTCCCTCCATCCCTAGGACTGTGAGTCCTAATAAAAATGGGTGGGGTCCACCTATTTGAAAAACCCTAGGTACCATGTCATTTTTTGTACTATTGGACTTAGTCTATTCTACCAAAATTAGCCCAAATTACAAAAAATGATCTATAAACTCTAAACTACTAAATTAAAGTTTGATTAATTCTAAAATGTACTTGTGGAGAGTTTTCAATTGTTGGGTGCCCTTCCAAAAGTCCCAAAGTGTAATTAAAAAAATTGTCTTGAAAATAATAACAGGAATAATTAAGCTCAAATAATTCAAATTAATTAAAATAAGAATTATTGATCTAATTAAGCCCAAATGGTGAAAATGACACAATAATTAAGAATTAAGCACAATTCATTAACACAATTCGGTGCAAAAAACTAAGTGAATAGTATAAAATATTGATTCATCAAACTAGACCACATTTAGTCTTTTGCACTCCTGGGCAAAATCAAGACGTTAATCAGGGAACAGATCAGAGGACATCAGGGAAGTGACACAGTCTTAGCACACAGAGAACAACGACTAACAAGGACAGAAACAAACAGAATTACACAGTTCTCAAGGAATCTGGACAGAGAAAAGAAGTTGACAATATCCAACACAGAATCAAAGAAAGAAGATACTCATGAAATCATCCAAGCAATTCGAAGCATGGCAAAATGATCAATTAGCTCAAGTGGTGAATCAAAAGTAACAGAACGTCACAGATGCACTTTCAGTGTTTCTCTCAAATGTCTAGGGTAAGCTATGTCAACTCAATGTACTCAAGAAAGCAAACACAAACAGACTTGGCAAGACTCTAATATCAACACTAAAAAACATACGCATGTTCAAATTAAAAGGCCTTTTATGGATGTAATGGGGTCAAGGACAAGGGACGATAAATATGGATGAGAAGCTACAAACCAAAAAGAATAAAGGAGCAATGGGGAACAAGTGAAAATACAACCAAATCACACCCAAAACCTCTATCTCAATCCTCTTCTTGACTCCACTATTCATAATTTTTTTTTCAATTTTCTCTGTTTTTTTTTTCATTTATCATCCTGTCTCTTTTCTTTTCTCTCTATTTAGGACACAACTGTAAGAGGCAAGATACACAAAATATTTACAAAAACAAAACAAGAAGAGGAACCAACTAGCCAATTCATCTGAATACCCCAGGAGACCACACTTGTTCCCAAAACACTTCCAAAGCTCAGAAATTCCCTAAGGTTAAGGTAATCATGGTTTTTCACTTAGAGCTAGTGTATGAGCTTCAAAACAAAGAACAGGGGAAAATATAGGCTCAAAGGGGTTATCAAAGGATCAAAACATGGTAGGCTCATTTGGCTAGAGAGGCTCAAGAACAAAACTTCCTTTATCACTTCCAAACATGCTTATCAATCAAGAATCATCAACAGAGTCAAGCCAAGCCAAATGTGCAAGCAATCAAGAGACATATCACACAAGAAAGAACATAAAGTGGCTCAAATCTCACACAAGGTAATTCTATCACAATCAATTCAACCTCTCAAACATCATAATCACCTTCCAAGCAGAGAAAAGCAAGGATTTCCAACAGATCAGAGTATTAATGAAGTGAAAGACACATCTACAACTTAAACAAAGTCCAGAAATCAAGAGAGACATGCAAAACTGTACACAAGACACAACAAAAACTACCTAGAAAACAAAAAATTTAACGCAAAAAACGTAAACTAATAACGAAAGTAGAAATCTCCCCCAATAGACCACACTTAAACTACACAGTGTCCTCAATGTGTCACAAGCATCAAATCAGAATTCAGAACAGTCAACAGATCATGGACAAGGGCAATAAAAGAGTGAAATGGAGGAGAAGGGAAAAAGAAGACTCCCCTGATCATGGTGGTAGTTGCCAATTTTGGACTTCCAGGGAGAGGTCTTCCACCACAGGATTCAGCAAGGAAGTTTCGAGGAGGACTGCTTCATCCTCCAAATTTGATCGAGCAGGGAGATGTCCTCCATAGCTGGATCTAAGAAGAAGCGATTGTTGATGAGCAAGTGCAGCTGGTGCCTATTAATCTTCAAACTATCGTGTATGCGAGCACCTTTATTCTCCATTGTGGGTGCGTGTTGGTTAAATTCATGTGTACCTCCTGCAACATAGTTAGTGCAATGTGGTTCCAAAGAAATGACATGCAGGGGTATAACACCTAATCTCAATGTAACATGCTGAACATCAGATAAAATCTCAGAACATGAATCATTTTCAAATTTAGAAACAATATCAACTACAGGCTCAGATTCATATTCAGTGCATGGAGAACAAACATTCAGATGTGATAACAAAAAATGGTTCTCATCATGCAGAGAGGTAGAATGAAAATCATGCTCATCAATAATACAATCATCCACTTCCCTGAAAGTTTGTAGAGGTAGTGGAAGGTGAAGATGGTCTATCTCAAAAGTGTTGCTTATATCTGCCTGGTCCTCCAATTCTTCATCAGTCTCCGCAGGTGCAAGAGTAGGGACATAGGAGGGTGGGAAAGTAGGTGGCACAATAGTAAGCTCATGACTCTGCTCCCCATCTCCTATGTGGATGGCATGAACATCATCTGGAAGCTGGACAACCTGAAATGGTGATTCCTCTGAAACATAAGACTGTTCCCCAGCTGATCAGTCAAACTCTGAATGGAAGCTCTGGGCTCTTGCTAGAACTGAATGTTCTGCATGGCTATCTGGCTCAGTAACTCCTTCAATGTAGGCTCAGAAGTAGTGGGAGGATGAGGACTTGCTTGGGCAGGCTCATGAAGCTGCAACTGTTGTTGTTGCTGGACTGCAGGAGGCATAAAAGCATTCTGGAACGGTGGTTCTTGATATTGATGCAAAATCAGATGCTTAAGATCTTCCCAATTGGCCTTGAATTCAGGAGGAAGAGAATAAAGCCATCCCCATGCTGCTTCTTCTACAGAATGCAGGAATGCCATTAAGAAAATCTGATCATCAGGGACATGTGGAGGTTTCATTACAGAGCAAATGTGTTGGAACCTCTCCAAATGTTTATGTGGGCATTCACCTGCAGAACAATAAAACCTAGGCAGCAAATCTATCAGTCCAAATGTGAGAACGCAATGAACATCATCCTCACTAAGTGAAACTGGCTTCCAAAGAACACTCTCAAGACTGAGAGGATGAGGCATATTGTTCTCAACATAAAAATCAGCAGAATATGCATGAGAAGCAATATCAGAGTTAGATGCAGAAGGAGAATCAAAGTCATGGACATAGGCAGAAGAAACAGTATTCACAAAAACAAAGTAGGTAGACATGTAGAAGGAAGGAGGGAAAGAAGAATGCAATGAAAATATGCAACTAAAGCTACCTAAATGCAACACACATGATAACACACATACAAAAACGAACACACAAAATAGAACATCACACTCACAACACGAGACAAAACACAACACACACTAACACAACAAAAAACCAAAAACCGAACTGTTGGTCTCGGCAACGACGCCAAAATTTGATGGGTGTCGCTCCCCATGCAAATTTAATGTGCATAAAGAATGCAATATAGACTAGGAAGTGACTCCTAGGTCGTCTCTCAAGGACCAAACTGTGCTTCGAGAATCAGGTCAAACACGAAGTGGGGGGAGGGGTTGTTGAAAAGTTTGTGAATGCGAATAAACAAAATCAAAACACGAATACAAACAACAATGTAAACACATGTAACCAGAAATGGAAACAAAAATGTAAAAACAGAATGTGAAAATGGTTGTTCATTAACTCAATCACTATGCTTCCAATCACAGATTAACGACAAGTACACACTACTATAATCAAAATCCGACACGAATCACCCAACTAAGCCAAGGCTAATTCGGTCTTCAAATTGCAAACTAAGTGAATGCAATGCACAAATCTAATCAGTCATGCACCATACAGTCTAATCAACTAAGCGAAGATTAAACACCGATTTAGTAACTAGGCGTATACCTAATCGCAGGCACAAAACATATTACATATTGAGCAAAATCAGAGCAGTAGCATGGCAATTAAAGTGCAGAGGACTCGCGAATAAACTACTCTAACCTCTAATCCAGCACAATTAACCAATTAAGCGAAGGTCAATCATGCTATCATAATGGCGAACTAAGCGAACACAATACACCTATTCCATCCAATGTGTTCTATACAGATCGATCAACTAAGCGAAGATACAATCACCAATTGGGCAACTGATGAGTCGTTATTTTAGTGACTATATTTGGTTTATTGCACTTATATAAATCAGGGAATTGTGTTTAATTGTCCGTTATTTCCCCGTTTTTCCTAATCCTGCTTAATTTGGTCGGAAATTCGTATTTTCACTAATTTGAATTTTCTGAGCTGATTAATTGCATTTTTTGCTGCAGGGAAATTTTGGGAAAAATCATTTGGAGCATTAGGATGATGGAGTGCACATTAAAGACTCGACATTTAGTCATTTCAATTTTAATTAAGTTGTAACTTAGTCTTCTAGAAACTTTATTTAGGACTTTATGTATTGGGCCCTTTTTAGTGGCAATTTTGTAGAAGCCCAATGTGTGGGACACATGACACCAAACCCTAGGGTTTTTAGGGTGGACCCCACCTTCTTTAGAAGACACATAAATGGCCCTAGGGCTCCCAGCCGTCACAGACTTTTACTTTGATTTTTTCTGTTTTGTAACGTTCTCTTTTGGATGAGAGCTAGAGTGACTAAAGGTTCTTTTGGGATTTGTGAACATTTTTTTTGAGAGCTGGGAGGAATATGTGATTCACGGATTTTCCAGCTGTATGGATGTTGGTTTAATGGATTGAGGAAATACTTTTCTTTTTCTCATTCAGTGAATGAATGTAGCTTTGAGTGAGATTCAACAGTTTTGCATTGAATATTTTCTTCGATTCCCTTCCAACACTGATACGGAAACATTGTTTGGCATTGAATGTTCATTTTTATTTCATTCCAAGACACATGGAGAAAGGTTCACCAAATGATTTCTTGAAAGATGGGATGCAGGGACATTACGGCATGCTGGAAGGAGTTATTTTTCTTTTATTTTGAATGAAAAAAGAATTAGATTAGGTGGAAGTAGAAGCTGCTATGTGATGATGAAATGGGAAAGCACATTTTTTATCCTATTTTATTGCATTCGGTGGAAGCTGATTTCATTGCCTAGCTGCACCAATTTTCTGTGTGATTGAAGTAGTGATTAGGTGGTAGTAGATATTGTCACATCTAGCAGTGGACCACGCTTGTGCATTTCTTTTTCTTTGAATTGATTTGGTTTGGCGAGAAACACTATAGCATTGAATGGGCATACAGTGGGGTATGGTGATTAAATGCCCGTTCTTTTCTTCCTTTTCTTTTTGGAGATAGGACGTTGCTGATGGAGGAAAGAAGGGTCTACCCTTTAATTGCTATTTTATTTGAGCAAACACATGTGATGTCTTAGAGAATGAAGCAGCCCGTTGCACCAATTGCATTTGATGAATGAAGAAATGATTTGATGGGAGTTGGTGGAAAGTTATGTCCAGCAGAGGAGACATAACGGCACGGTGTTGGTAAGCTTTTGGAAGCAAATTCATTTTGGCTTTTAGAAATAGGAAGCACATTATAAAAGGTTGCAGCTGGTCAAGGATGAGACGTGCAAGGCTCTTGAATGTTTAGCATAGCATTTCTTTTGATTTCATGGGAGGAAGAAAGTCAAGGCCTAGGTGCAACATTTTGTTCTTTTTTATTTAATTGAAGAAAGCAATGGGTCACAGCTAGTGATTAAATCCTTTTCCATGGGGCTGCTTCATTTATCTTTTGCACATTGGAGAGCTACAAGGTCACAGCCAAGATGATTTTTGAGAAGGAAAAGCAATTTCATTTTAAATTCATTTGGTAGATGCACTTAGTCACATAAATTGCTAGTAAGAAATTGTGTTTGTTTGTTTCTTTTGCTTTAATTTAATTTGCATAGTAGGTTGAGTTGTTGTTCATGTCTTTAATTAGTGTTGCATTTTAATAATTTTAATTGTGCTAGATAATTGTCTATTACATTGTTGGGGTCTAGTATTTTATTTTGTCTCAATGTTGTCTTGTATTTGTGGTAGAGATAATTTGATTGTCATGCTAGCTTAAATTAATTGAGTTGGTCATTAGCGATATTATAACGTTTCCTTGAGATCTCTGGACTGTTTGTGTAATTGCCACTTTGACTTGGTTAATATCAAATCTGTATTTGCCCTTGCAATTAGGTATACAATTGGTTGCCCAATTGGTGTTAAGTCGTCTCTTAGTCAATGAATCTGCATGGTGAAAATTAGATTTGACGTTAACATTGCGATCTCTTAGTCCGCTTTTATGAAAACATAATTAGCCTGCACTTAGTTGATTAATTGTGTTGGATTACAGGTTTTAGTTGGTTTTATTTTGTTGATCTGTGATAGGAAACATTGTAATTAAGTTAATGACCGACTGTTTTTCATTCTGTGTTGAAACCGTTTTCTTAGATCTGTGTTTGCATTTCTGTTTGCGTCAGTGTTTTAATTTTATTCCTCCGTATTCTTCACAACCCCCCCTCTCTTCGTGTCTGAACTAATTCTCGAACCACATTTGGTCCTTGAAAGACGACCTAGGAGTCATTTCCTAGCTATACTGCATTTCTAATTGCACATTAAATTTGTGTGGGTTGCGATAGTCAGATTTCATAGAATGCCAGGCATAACAGAATCAACACAAGTACAGTCCAATAAATCTCAAGGAAACAATGTAATATTGCTAACGACCAACCAACTAACCTAAACTAACATCACAATTAAATAACACAACTGAACATAATAGACAGTATTAAAGTCAATGAAAACAATAAACTTACACATTTAATATCAATGTGCGCGAACTATTTAAATGCAATTGATAAATAACAAAACACATCATTATAGCTAGAATAAAAGAAATATGCAACGTTTAGCTAAGAAGTGAAATACAATTCATCACAAAAACACTTAAAAGAACACATGACAGTAAAATTAAGTAACCAAGTAACCTACTTCCATTAATACATTCCAAATATCAAGAATATCAATCATAATTCTCCGTGCAAGCTTGAAGAAAAGAAATACTGAAAACGTGAAAAAAAATAAAAATCATTGTCTCCTTGGTTATAGCTGAACATCACCATTTCCATTTTCTTTAAAAGCAAATTGCATCATGGCTTTTTGGAATAATATATAAAAAAAAAGCAAAGATTCCATTCAAAGAAAACAAATCAGCGTGTGAAATGAAATGAACATGTGTGCTTATCTTCCAGCAAAGTGAAATTCTGCATTTCTCTAAACTAAAGACATGCTTGCTTCCGTGAAGCTGCTGAACAAGCTATGAGCTTCCTAATAACACCGTTCCAGCCCTGCATTTTCATTCATCCGAAATCCATGGTTCAAAGAAGAAATAAAATTCTGCAAAAAAAAAATATGTTCCAAAACCAAGTGAAGTTAAATGACGGCTACAACACCCTGGAAGATCCTATGGCCATTCATCCATTCTTCATCCATCAAAGAAATTCAAGAGCCTAAAAATAAAAAAAGGTGGCGGGTGGATGGTTCCTCTCTGCACCGCCTTCCCATTTCCCATTAATGAAAGCGTTCTCCTCCTAGCAAATGTGTGTCGGCCCAGCTTTTAAAGCATCATCTCCTTTTTTCCAAACAATGATCCAGCCTTGGAAAAGTATGTGACGACTCCCTCAATCCCTAGGGCCGTGAGTCCTAATAAAAATGGATGGAGTCCACCTATTGAAAAACCCTAGGTGCCATGTCATTGTTTTTACTATTGGACTTAGTCTATTTTACCAAAATTAGCCTAAATTACAAAAATTGGTCTATAAACTCTAAACTACTAAATTAAAGTTTGATTAATTCTAAAATGTGCTTGTGGAGAGTCTTCAATTGTTGGGTGGCCTTCCAAAAGTCCTAAAGTGTAATTAAAAAAATTGCCCTGAAAATAATAATAGGAATAATTAAGCTCAAATAATTCAAATTAATTAAAATTAGAATTATTGGTCTAATTAAGCCCAAATGGTGAAAAACTAAGTGAATAGTATAAAACATTCATTCATCACCCCCCACTACGTGTTAGACCTGATTCTCAGACCGCAGTTTGGTCCTTGAGAGACGACCTAAGAGTCACTTCCTAGTCTATACTGCATTCTTTATGCACATTAAATTTGTATGGGGTGCGACACCCATCACATGCAATTTGATAAATTGAACTGAAGCACGGAGGTGAATGGATGAATTTAGTATTTTGAGATGAATATGTTGTTGGGGTTATATTTCACCTAGTTTACTCTCATGTATAACAAAATTCTTCTTCTTTATTAATGTCAATGTTACTATCTAAAGTACTTAATACCTGATCCCTCGACGAAGAAAGCATATCCTTAATTACTAGGTCACAATCCCTTGCATCCCTAATAATTAATTCTGCATTACATACGCACAAAATCTTAAGACAACCAAAACTCATATCTCCAAGGTAATACTGCTTTTTGGAGAGATTCTCTAGAACCTGAATTGTAAGATACCTCTTGGTACTCATGCAAATCATACATCATGCTATGAATGAGTTAAACAAAGCAAGCAATGAGCGTAGGAGAAAAACCCTAACAAATAATAAAAGAAGCATATGTAATTAAGATTCAATTCAAATACATGTGAGTTTACAAAGGTTTACATCATCCCAACAACAAATAGAATTTAGTTCACCATTGACATGGTGAAACTAGATGAACAATGGAAAAAAATGAAAGATAAAACCCTAAAAGTTCAAGATAGAAGCTCCCACATCCAAATCTGCCTCTCATTGGTGAAAAGGTGTGTTTTTGCACCTCTTCTATCAAAAGATACAATGCATAGGACATCCAAATCCTTAAATAGTTCAAAATAATAACAGAAAGAAAGCCCAAGCCCATATTGCCAGTGTTTAGCGTACCACTTAGGGCACCTCGGCGGCATCCCGAAACATATGAAGCTTAGGGTCAGTTCAGAAGGCAAGTAAGCGTGGTACGACTCGAGGAAGTGGCACTCATCGCCCCAAAAAGGGTGCCCAGGCGCGAGCCAGGGGCTTCCTGCGCTAAGGGCCTCCAATAAGGGAAACCAGGCGTGAGACCGTGAATTATGGCACTGAGGGCCCCAAAAAGGGCACTCGGGCATCCTTCGATTCTCCTTTCTGATGTTTTTCCAGCTCTTTCTGAATTCCAACTCCTTCATACTTCATCTCTTCTTCCAAATCATCTCAATTCGTGTTAAAAGCAAGGGAATCTATCATAAAATCATTAAATTCACCTTCAACTCTCTTATTCACACAACTTAAGCAAAATTATGATTTGAAACAAGTTTCTAAATCAAAAGGGGTGTTTTTAGTATCAAAATTAAGTATCAAATAACTGTAAATTTAACTGTTATCAACGGTAACGAATTAACCTTGTGAATGGTGGTGTAACCCATGGCAATGTCTTTGCAAAGCAGTAGAGACCACGACAAGTGAGCAACCTGCCATACCTCGGTATTCATTCTAAGTCCGAACCGTCAAGTCTAAGTCATAATATATTTAGGATGTTTGAAGTCATTTATATTATATGCATGAATTAAGTTTTCATTGTATGTTATACTAATGTATGAATCTTTTATATCTAGTTTACCCTTTTGTATATGTTTGTCTTCGTATGTGGCTATGTTTCTTGTTTGGCTATGATCATCCTGTGGGTGTGAGTAGAGGGAGATGAGCTTACTATGGAGCAAACGCTCGATGGGGATGATCCAGTAGCTTAGTTAGTTTAGACTAGTTTGTAGATAGCTTTATTTTATTTCGTTTGTATATAAAGTTTAAATTTATAGTTGTTTTGGATAACTGTAAGTTAGACTTTATATTTTATTTAACTGATCTATCATATCATACACGTGATGACTCTTTTATATAGTATTTTACTATATTTTTGGGATATTACAATTTAAATGTATTAATTACAAAAACTGATTAAATAATATAATAATTCTAATTTTATCATGATTATATTCTTTAATTTCAATTCTATAGCTCTTAATTGAAAAAATGTGGATATAAACATCTAGAAAAAATATGATTAATGGCGTCGTCGTCATCCTCGGGGTCTTCTACTTTGGGTTATGATGATTCCGACCGACAGGTTAACGCTCCCGAAGAGATAGAACTGAACGTGGATGACTCTCTCGAATGGTCCGGGATCAATCCACCTCCTCCAGTAAAGGGGTGTGATTGGGCTCCTCATGAGGTTTGTGGTTATTCTCCATATTTCGTCACTAGCGCCTCCATAATGTATTTAGTTGAACAGGTGAATTTGTTAGCCAACCTTAGGGATGTAGAATATATTTCTTTAGTTGTGTGTCGACCAAACGAATGGGCTTGCCACGGTCGGGAAGGATATAGTTTGGATTTCTTCTATTTATGTCACCTTGTTTCGCAACCTAGGCGTGAGAATTCCTTTTTTTGAGTTTCAAATGGGTGTTTTGCAAGAGCTGAACATTTGTCCCACTCAACTTCATCCCAACGGGTGGGCCTTCATGTAGGCCTTCGTTGTGCTCTGCACCGACCTTCTCCTGACTCCCACCCCTGCTTCTTTCCTCTACTTCTTCTGCGCCCTTCTGCATCCTAACAAGTCTTGGGTATCGTTAGCTCCTATGAAGGATAAGCAATTATTTACCTCATTTAACTCATCGTACAAAGACTTCAAAACTAATTTCTTCAAAGTTGTCATACGAGATCCCGACTGGCCTAAGTTTTATTTTGATGATGGTCGTCCCAAATTTCCATTTTACTGGACCGAAGATCCCAAAAGAGTGATTTCTTAGGCCAAAACCGACATGACCGAAGAAGAGTTAGACATTATCAGCCAGATCGACTAGTTATCCCGCCGGACTTCATCATGCAAGCTCATCGACTTACTTAGAACCGACACTCTACGTTCTAAAGTGTTTGGTAAGTTTTCTTTTATCTTCCACTTGTTGATCGGTCATTATTAACTTGTCTAAATTTCTCTTATTATTTCAGACTTTTTTGGCAGAATGGAGAAACATCAAGCATTTTTGCGAATGATGGCTCGCAAGAAGAATCTCGACAAAGCCAACAAAGGTACATCATCTCCTTCGAAAAAGATCGTAGCAGCAAGTGCGCCCCCTTCTCGCACCGTGAACTCGGCCTAAAAGATTTCTGACAGTCAAACTCCGTCTGTTGATGCTAAACCCACCGACCCTGATGCTTCCCAAAGTAAGGTGAAGAGAAAGCTACCTCATGAGAAAGCTTCATCCCCTTCGAAGAAAAGGAAGATTACCGGTCCTCTGCTCACTGGCCCTCTCGACCTGAACGTGCACGTTGCCGAATGCCTACAGTACAACCTCACTCCCGAGGAGAGGAAACCTTTCAAAGGGATGTCTCCGAGCAAGTCCTTAAACATGGCGTACGAACTCATAGCCCGGGCTAGTGTTTATATGAATTACTTCGCTGGGACCACCAAGCCTTTATTGGTGGCGGAATTAGAGGTCACACGTAAAGACCTGGAAGCGGCGAAAAAGGAAAATGCTAATCTCTTTCGTCGCCTCAAAGAGGTTGAAAAAATTGTTGAGGAAGATCGGTAAAAGCAGCCACTGCCCTTGGTGAAGCTCAAGATGGTAATCGTCAGCTTAAGCGATCCAATGATACCTTGACACTGGATCTGTAGAAACCCTCAACTCATATCGAAGAATTAACAAAAGAAAGAGATTTCCTTATCACTGCTCAGGACAAACTAGTCTCCGAAAACATAGCGTTGGGAGACGAGGTTTGCAACGAGCATCTCACGGGCTTCAAATAGGGTGTTGCCCAATGTCATTACTTTTTAACACTCCTCTGAAACACGATGGGTTCGATGTTAAGAAAATTTATCTGGACAGTTAGCTTGTCAATCTGTCAATTCAAGAGGTGAATGATGTCGAGGTCATCCACATTGACGCAGCTACAAACATTCCCTCGTCAATCTCCGTTGATGCTGAAGGAGTCACCCCCTCAACCGCCCAAGATACTGTTTGATGGCATATCCCTTGCCATGACCTAGCACATTCATGAAGAGTTGGAGACATCTATGGAAGATGGACCTATACTTTTTTCTCTTAGGCCATCTAAAGCTATCATGAAAATTTAGTAGAGTAAGAATAATTTTGGGCCTTGTATTTTAGGCCAAGTAGTCTGGATTTTATTTGGGCTTTTTATTTTGGGCCAAGTAGTCTAGATTTTATTTGGGCTTGGTATTATGGGCCTAGTAGTGTAGGATTTCAAATGGGCCCTGTATTTTGGGCCAAGTAGAATAGGACTTTGACCAAACAAGTCAACAAAGGGTCAAGGCCCAAAGTTGACTATGCTTGGACCTCCAAAATGGGTGTGTTGAGCAAGGGGTCAACATTTTCGCTAAGCTTGGAGAACAAGGGAGAATAATTTCGTCCTAGACATGTGGAAGCTTCCCATTGGAGAGTTTTCCTCCTAGTTAGTGGCCATGTGTCACTCTAGGAATGAAGATTTTTTCCATAAGTAGTGGTCACATGTCACTCTCTCATTTGAGAGGATTTTTGCCACTTGTCTCCCTCCTATTGGAGAGGATTTCTCCTTGCTCTTCAAGACAACTAAGGTGGCTCTTTTAGGTTAAAGTTTCAGCCCATTTTGAGATACCTTAGCCTATAAATAGAGGTGTACTCCATCATGTAATCACCTTTGATTGAGAGTAAAGTTATGCTGCCATTTTTGTGCCATACTACTCTTGTAAGGTCACACTAGGCTAGAGCAACCCAAGTGGCCTCCTCTAGCCACCTTCCTCCAAGAGTTGGCCCAACCTCTCTTAGAGAACCACCAAATACACATTCCATCATCATACAACTCATGAAAACCATGAACTATCAACACCTTTCACCACCACCAAATTCCACAATCTTCATCCATGAACTTATGGCCTGATTTGCTTCTAGATTTGGCTTGTCCTAACTAGAGCATTTGCCATCACTGTTGTTTAGCTTAGCTTTATAGTTTTATGCTTTTTGGCTTGTACACCCTCTATTTGTGAACAATTTAATTGCTTACCGCTTACAAACAGTATAATTGTTTTGATGATGGGTTTTGTATATTATTGGGCGGGGTTTTCTGGAGTCATTTTCCAGACTTCCCCCCAAACGTCTTGTGGCAGGAGTCATTTTCCTGACTTCCTACGTTGGGCGAGGTTTTCTGAAGTCATTTTCCTGACTTCCCCTTGAACGTCTTGTGGCAGGAGTCATTTTCCTGACTTCCTGCATTGGGCGGGATTTTCTGAAGTCATTTTTCTGACTTCCCCCTGAACATCTTGAGGTAGGAGTCATTTTCCTGACTTCCCTTTCTGTTCCCAAACTCGTTCTTAAGTCAACGTAGCCCTTTGTGTCCACCCTTTCTCCTGCAAATCCTACGATTTGTTTGTGGAAGGGCATGATAGCATCCTCTGAGACGTCCATCTGTAAGAAAGTCTTCCAATATAGTATATTGGCTGAACTTCCCTGATCGACCAAAACCTTTCCTACTTTGTATCGAGTGATCATCATAATAATAACCATCGGATCATCCTAATGAGGGTCCAGTGCGTGAAAGTCTTCATCCGAAAATGTAATCGCAGGCATCATCCTCCTAGCCACATCCACTCGATGGATATGATGCAAATCCCTCAAATGTCGTTTCCGGCTGAGATTGTCGGTCCCCCTCCAACGAATCCCCCCGAAATTGTGTTAATAACTCCCCTCAACGGTCGCTCCCTACTCCTTCTCCTCCTACACCGATCCCCTCATTGCCGACCATTCTCCCCGAGTGCCTTTTTAGTGGACCATCCCCATTGCCCGAGGAGCTTCCCCTATGCCCTTGTACGAACCTTCGCAAATGCCCAGATTATACCAAGCTTTCCAACTTGTCCCTTAGAGTCAAGCAATCCTCTGTAGTGTGCCCCAAGTTTTGGTGGTTCTGACAGTGCTTCCTCCCATCAGTTCCCTTGGGAGTTGGCAAATGAACTAAAGTTAACAAGTTTGCTCTCAACGCTTCCTCCAGTACCTTTGCCCTAGGTGCATTTAACGGTGTGTGATGGGCGTATTGGGGAAACCTAGGAAGATCCCCACTCCTATGTTCGTTTCTGTCGTCATCCCTTCTAAAATGCCCTTCTTCCCTCTCTTTTCTCCCGACCAGGCCTAACTACAGGGATAATCTCCTCTCTCTACCCTTTCTGAAAGGCACGTCCCTCTTCCACCCGAATAAAACTGGTCGCCTTGTTTTGCAGCTAAGCCAATGTTTGTGGCTTTTCACCATAAAGGTAATTGACGAACGGTCCCGGTCTTAAAGCAGTGGTTCGAGCACTGATTATCAATCTTTGGTCTACATTCCTCACCTGACGTGCAACCTGATTAAACTGGTCCATGAACATTTTTAATGTTTCCTCTCTCCCTTGCCTCATTTTGACTAGAGTCATGTACGTCAAACCCTGCGTTCTAGTGGACGCGTACTGCTGGGTAAAAAGTTGCCTCAACTTTGCAAATCCATCTACCGTCTCCGGTTGTAGTGAATGAAACCAATCCAATGCCTCATCCTTCAATGACAAGGAAAAGATTCTACACCAGACGAAATCATCAGAGGAATACACTGTCATTACATCTATAAAGGATCGGAGGTGCTTCACAGGATCCATCGAACCTCCCTACTTTTCCATTGTTGACAACACCTTATCTTTTGGCATGGGTGCCCTCATTACGGCGGCAGTAAAAGGATGCAGCCTTTCTGCTTGATCTGGGCATTCAATAAATGACAGATTACCAACCCGATCGGGATTATTAACCTGGGGAGGCTGATTTTGCGCATTATGACGAGCTTGATTCTCGGCATCATGTCCGGCTAAATTATCAACATTCTCCCTACCCTGTGCATTACGTCCTGATGCATTAGTTACCCCCCCCCCCTCGTGCTCCGCTTCCATCGGCCGCATGACTACTTTCCCCTACATTCTCCAGATGAACAGCTTCATTATTTACCGACTGCGCAGTCTGCCCTCTTAACCCATTACCCCGTTCGGCCCTCATAACTGCCATCTCCACCCTTATCTCCTGCATATGCCTCTACATCTCCTCCAGTAATTGCAAATGGAGCTCTCCTACCATTGTGATCTCACTTGGGTTGTTCACACACTCTCGGGCCCCACGGTGGGCGCCAAATGTTTCGGTTGTAGGATCCGAGACTGTCGACACTCCAATCTTCCCTTCGATCCACTGATGTTCCACCATCTACTGAAGATCTCTTTTGTACATCGAACAGTTGTGACCTGCAAGAAACACTCTGACGCTCAAGTCAGATCGGTCTCAAGGAAGTCAGTGAATATTGTTATAACAAAAAAGTGTGTTTACCTGGTCATTAACACTGTATGTATAGGCATTATTCTCAGTAATTAACATTAACTGCTCATGAATATTGTATCTTCCCTTTCTCCTTATGCAATATTCACCCATTAAGGTCATTTATGTTGTTCCTAATGCCATTAATTACCCTTTAATGCTCTTTCGCTGTCAACATTTCCACCAGGCTCCCTCGGCTCGACCGACCGATCACCCTTCAACTTTCGTTCCCCACTGACCTGTTCCCGACCGGCCGACTGTCTACTTTACTACAATGTAAATTTAGTTCTGATGAAAATAATATTATTTTATTTTAAAAATAATTAAGATTAAATTAAATAAAAGTAAATATAAAAAATAAATTAAATATAAAATAATTTCATTTGGGGTTGATCTTGAAATTGAATTTGATACGTGTTGTGGCACATGTGCTTGTGTAACATTGTAGTGGATTCTCTAAGCATTCGTATCCTCCGTATTCAACCATGTTTCTACGTTATTTTTAAAGGAAATACGGTGTAGTTTTGTGTGTCTCCCTTCCGTAGAAAACTCAACGTTGTGGAGCCAATCCTGGAAGACTTTGTTCTTCTTTATTAAAATAAAGGTTTAATACATATTGTAGTCCCTACTTTTATGGGTTTGGTTCAAAATGATCCTACTTTTTAAAAAAGTTCAATAAAGTCCCATAATTTTTTAAAAAATGTTCAGTCTCATCCTTTTCGCTGACAACGTTAAAAACTTAACGGTGCAAATGCCACTATGGCACAACCTTATTGAACTGTCAAGTTTGATGAATACGTGGATGTTACACTATGTAAATATTTAAAAATATTTAAAATGACACATTTGCTCCATCTTCCACCTCTACCATGAATTTAGGGTTTTTCCCCCGGTGACATTAGAGGTCGTCGTCTCTTTCTTCCTCCCCCTCTCCCTCTCCTCCCCACAATAAAAAGTAAGGGTTACGTAACTGTCGCTTGCAAGTCCTACTAACATGGCATTGGCATGCAAGTCCTACTAACATGGAATTAAATTGTCGCTTGCTCTTTCTACCTTTTTCTTGGTTTTAAGCTGTTACAGCTTTTTTGTTGAAGCTTGAATTTGTGAACAGGTAGCTTTGGCAAAACAGAGAGTTGATTAATATATTTACTCTCAGTTGATACAACAAACTGGCACCCAATAGTCAACGTAAGTATTTTCCATATGATTTGGGTATGTTTAAATTGTAAAATTTTCCAGTTAACAAGAAACAGCTACTCCATTGTAATAATTAAGATCTTTCTGTAAAAGTTTTTAACCCCATTCTAAAGGTGTCATTTTATAGTTCATTGATAGTGTAAAATTTTTTAAGTCTGCATTGTGGATTAAAACCAATAAACTATTTTTTAAGTGATTTATTACTTCAGTCTAAGATTCAAAATTTTTAATGAACTTTTCGTGTCTTAAAATTCTGTGCCCTTACCAATGACCAGACAACAGTAAACCGCAAAACAATTTGTTGTTTAAGTATACTTAATGAGATTTTGTTTTTATAGTAGCATTTTTGTTTGGATCTTATATATTTTTTGTTGAATATCCATTTCTTTATTCAGGCGAACTAGTTCTTTGAAAACAACATGAAACCATATTATAATGATTGAAACTTGCGTGTTTGTAAGATATAGGGAGTAATTTTTATCAGAAAGGACCAAAATTTAAAAGATTTTTGGTCTATTTAGCTTCCAAAGATGACAACAAGAAAGCCAAAATGTGTAGTTCATGCTCTGAATCCAGCCAGCTACCTGGGATTTGGAGTTCCCATAGTTCCTGAGTTTCTGGGATTTGGGGTTTCGAGAGTTTCTGTGCACAAAGAGATTAGGGTGTGTGAGAGTGAAAAATAAGAGGGTTTTGCTCTGATATTTGTATTCCTCTTCATCAGAGTCGGAGTGGAAGTGGAGGTGGGAGCCGGCGAAATCAGAGTGGGAGGGAGAGACTTGCTTGGGAAGCTGGTGGAAGATGAAGCAGATGTGTCATCGAACTTGACAGCTCAGTAAGGTTGTGCCATAGTGACATTTGCACCGTTAAGTTTTTAACGGATTAAGCGAAAAGGATGAGACTGAACATTTTTTAACAAATTATGGGACCTTATTGAACTTTTTTAAAAGATAAGATCATTTTGAACCAAACTCATAAAAGTAAGAACCAAAATATGTATTAAACAAAACCCTTTAAACTTCAAATTGCAATTCATCTTTTATTTATGTCTTCATCATTTTCTCCTCTTTCTTATTTTACTTATATTCTCACTTATTCGTAGAATATAATTAGAAATGTAATAAACAATTAAATATATTAAGATTATTATATTTTATTAGTTAATTTATTAAAATGATTTAATTAATTTAAATTTATGAAATAAATAATTACTTATTGATGATTGATAGAGTTTGGTCCCATAATCTAAGATAACATGCACCCACTTTTAATATACTTTGCCATCTATCTATTTTTTTACGCACTTTATTCTTTATTTTTATTGAGCAATTAATATATTATTTTAGATTTGATTTTGCATTGAATTGATTTTCCATTAAGTGATGGTGATGCGTATGTCGGGTGTTGTTTGACTATACGAGTGATCGTTGAATGGTTGTTTCGTGATATTTTGATTGGTAAGTTGACAGCATAGTCTAGTGAAAGGGGTAATGTCTCCGTTATGGACCCATCCCGTTCCGTTCCGTCGCTGGTTCTTGACTAACATGTAGCTCAATTGCATTATATACACTCATTCTAATTGTATCTATCTTTTCGGTTTCAGAATGTTCTTCTACGCAACTAGCGTCTACTATTTAGTCTACAAACATAGTTTGACCAAACCACGCGTTGACTCTCATCAATACAAAACATGTTAGTCACAAAGGGACAATCAAATAGGGTTCATTGCTTCCTCATTGATTTATTTTTTTTTATACTTCTTTTTGTGCATTTTTTGTTACAATTATTTAATAACAATGTAAATATGTAACTTATTTTCTCATAATTATGCAAAATGTGAAGAGATTTTAGAGCAACATAAATCGAATGAAAGTACTCTATACTTAGTTATCTTCTAATAGCAGGATTTATTCATGGTAGAGATGAAGAATAGTTTTAAAAGGGAAAAAATAATTCGGAAAATAAAAATAAACAAGAACAATCATAATAACAAAAAAGAAAAATAAAATTACCTTTACACTATTTTCCTTATTAACTAATAGAATCAAGTTGTATAAAACTTTTGACGTTATCTTTCTTTTTTTTTTTTTTTTTTGCTTCTTGTATCTTTTGTCTCTTTCTTGCTTCTTTTTATATATCTTATTTCTTAAATAAATCATAATTATTTCTTGAAACACTTTTTAAATAATTTAAACAATTTTTTTAAGGTATATTGTAAAGTCCTTAAAATTTTAAGACTATTGAGCTTCAGGGAAAGCAGTCAGGCCCATCATTGTTGGCTCTTGGCCTTGAGAGGGATCTTTCCCTTAGTCAGCATTTTTATTCTTCAGCATTTCAGTCTCTCTTTAGAAACTCCATAACCAAACCCTAACCATTCTCCATCTTCTCTCTTCTTTTTCAGAAATTTAAACCGTACAAAACTCCAATTGGTGCCTTCAACTCGTTTCTGGTGTCGAGGGCTTCAGTTTGAGCCTACCATATCTCCACTTCACTTGCTAAGTAAGTTTTCCCCAATTTCCTCCACTGTTCTTGCCCTAAGTATGTACTATTTCTGATTTTTATGAGTCCTGTATCATTTGGTCTTCCATTCTTCACTGTTTCAATTCAAAAAGCTAATCAAAAACTCCATCACCTAATCAGTGATTAATAGGTCCAGTTTTGTTCAGCACAGTGTAAGGATTTCCTTAGGAGCGTTCTTTGATATTTTAAAAACTGTGGGCTTTCCAGGTAAGGGGAGCTTTAATTATATAAATATAGTTTGTTTGAATTTTTATGGTTTGATTGGAGTTTATACTATTGTATGTTAAACTGTTTTTGTGAATGAATGAATCTGTTGTTGTCTTTCGCATGAGAGGTGTAATTGTAGTATATTTTTGGTGCATATATATATATATATATATATATATATATATATATATATATATATATATATATATATATATATATATATATTAGTGGTGATATGACATTCTGAAAATACTAAATTCTGATGTATCATGATTTCGAATGTTAAGGTCATATTTGGCGAAAATGACAATATGTATATTTGGACTTGTTTTGATTTGGATTGGGTATTGATATGGATATGTGGTGCTCTTAAGTATTATGGTATGTTTTGGAATGGTTTAAATTGACTTCCTGCACATTTGACTTGGTGATACAAATTTAATGGGCGAGTATTGGTTCTGGATATACTGAGGTACATTTTGTGTTACTGGAAATTCCAGTTATGTTATCGATTTGGTGAAGGGGACTTGGGCTGTGTAGTATTTAAGTCTGTGAGTGGAAGTGAGGTACTGATTTAAGGGAAGGGAGGTCTACAAAACAGTACAGTGATCATGATACCTTAAGAAAGCCAAACTTATAGTGTTAGTATACCTTCTATGTTGGTAGGATAGAGGGAACCTAAAAACCAGAGCTGGCACGTCACTGATCATAGAGTAGCTCTGGCCTGGTCCAATACGTTGTGACTAGTCATACGTGTTGGTGACGAAGGTGAGTCTGGACATTTGTTCCCACTCCGTTGACCAATTGGGGTATGAGAAGGTGGGAGAGAGTAGAACCCTTAGGCAAAGGATGAGTAGCTTAATTTGATTTTATTTAGTTTGGGAAGAGGGAACTAGCATAGTGAATTTGTTTGTCTGGGGTATCGGGGTGTTTGGGCTGTTTAGTTAACTTAGATTAGTGAAATGGAATTTGTGTGAGGCATAAAATTGAACAAGAACACATTAAAAATGACCATTCTGGCTTTAGTTCCCTAAGCCTTAGGAATGTGGAAATTCTAGCCAAGAACACACCTAGATCAACTCATTTTTACTCTAGGAACAAATTAAAATGAACAAATTAGTTTGAATAGACATGTATATATAATTTAGTTAATGTACGTAACATATATATATTCTAGTTAATGTACGTAATATATATATATATATATATATATATATATATATATATATATATATATATATATAATAACAGGTATATATATATATAATAACAGGTTGTATAATAAAATCTTATAATATTATAATATGATTGTGGTTTAATATAAATTAAAAATGTTTCTGTAATGGTTTAATAGAAAATTTATAATAGAAGTATAGTTTAATATAACTATTATAATATAGTTGAAGAAAATATGGTTTTATATCTGTTCATGGTCTAGGTATTGGAAATAAATTGTAAAAGATTATGAAATTGATTAACTTAGATTAATTTAGGGAATAATTATTTTAAAATTTGTGGTTGGTAAGTGAGGTATTGTTGAGATTATGTATATGTTGATTGTGAAAAAAGAAAAAAGAAATATATGATTACAAAGTGATGAAAGTATGATCCAAGTGGTAAACTAAGTTCTATCTGTGTGGGATCGGTGATATTCTTAGTGTTTTAAAATGAAAGTAGGGGCTCAGCCTTGGGAGTCATTTGACGCTTCAATGGTCAATCAAACTCATTTAGAGAGGTTGAACCATGTGGTGAGAAGTAGCAGGAGGTCCTTAGTCTTGGGGCTCCCAGTATACCTCAAGGCGCGGAACGGACTTACCTCGTGAGTGTGGCAGGTGGGGAACCCAAGTTTCATAAGTCACCACGGGTGCAAGACTCGCCATAGCCCGACTCTCATTTTAAAGTCCGGACGAGTCAAGTCTAGAATCTCACATGTTTAGGTTGGTTGCTATCCATGTACTCTCTTATGATTAAAATTTTTAACCTGTTGTATGATGTTTATTTATATAATTAGCTCACCTTGCCTTGTTTTTGTGTATGTTATGTTTCTCTTTTGCGATGATCATCCTTGTTGCATGTGAGCAGATGATCATGAGCCCACTTTGGAGGATGTTTTGGAAGACCAAGACAACTGATGTTGCAGCTTAGGTTTTTTTTTAGAATTTATAATCGGTTGACTTTCCATTTGAACACATGTATCTATTTTGAAAAATTCTAGCATTTTTTCACGTGTTTTGTTTATTTAATTTTCTCTAGATTTCGGGATTACCGTAATTACAACCTAATTAATTTTCCTACTCTTAAACTGCTCTCTTTTATTATAAATGTGAACATCTTGATTTTTAAACATGTATGGTGTAAAATAGAAATGGCACATATATTGAGTAATAAAAAAATAATCGATCACATTATATAAATTTAGGATTAAAATACGTGAGAAATATTTTAGGGATATAACCAAAAAAAAGAAAAATTGAATGTTAAGAGACAAAAGATAAAACTAAGCTTTTTTAATTAGAGGCTACTTTAACTAGTCATATAATTTGATTTTTTCTTTTAAAATTTATATAATCATGAGTCTGTTTTATAATTTTATTTATTTTAGAACTAAATTTTATCATTTGTAATTTTAACCGACAATTTATTCGTGGACAATTTTACTATTTATTCATTTAGAGATCAATATTCTCAATCATTATAATTTATAGATTAAATTAGTATTTCACTGTGTCAATTTTCATAAAATTTTCTTATCATATAATTTTTCTTATAAGTATCATAATTCTTTAAATTTTAAAAGTGTATCTTCATTCGAAAATCGGTATTAAAGATACGTAGAGTTTTTGATTTTGTTTTTATTTTTATTTTTATTTTTATTTTATTTTATTTTGCTGTATCAGAATTCATTTCTATACCCCTGGTTAAGGAGTGGATTGTGGGATTTGTTTGTTCGTTAACTCAACGTGTTTTCGGAAATTCATTATAAAGAGAAAAGAGGAGTCAATTTTATTAAAATATGCAAAAATTATAATTATACTAACTTCTATTTTAATTTTATTTAGATATCTTTATAAATAGACTCTCTTTATGTTGTTATTTTAACTCTCAATGGTACATTATCAGTCTTTTTATTTAACTTCTTTATTTTATTTTGTTTTATTTTAAAAAAGGAGAGAGGCTTATTTCCCCTTTGTTAAAATAATTTTAAGACATAGAACCCATATATTTCTTCAATGTAGAATTAGGAAATGGGTTTGAAGCCATGCCCAAATAATGAAGTAATTTTTTAAACCTTAGAATAAATTAAAACAAAGAGAGATATTGATGACTGACACACTGCATGTTATTTCAAAATTTCCTTACCTACGACTCTCCACTACCCTTTATTAAGCATTTTTAGTATATAGTATCTATTTATCCCTTGACACCTCACCAATATTCTTCAAACATTCATTTGGAATTGTTCACCTTATAAAAACTTTAAATAATTCATATTTCAATAATTCCTCTCAAGATCAATATAAAAAATAAATATGGGCTTAAATATAAAAAAGAAAAAAAAACTTCAACTGTTTCAATTCAAATATCATTATATTTTAATTTGAATATCATTCGTAATAAATGTAAACAAAGATAATTTAGAAATTATAATTTTTCTATTATATAAAAATAAGAATTTGAATTTATTATTATTGCCCATATGAAATCATATATTTGATGCCATAATATTTTTGGGGTGCACTCTATTCCACCACAGCCATAGTTGTTGGAACCTTTTTCCTTTCATCTTTATAATGATAAGATTTGACTTTGGTAAACTCTATCGGGCATATTATTGCGCACTAAGAACCTTTATCATTCAGAGAATCATTTACTATTGGTTAAAAATAATTGATATGTAATGTATTATAATTAATTATATTATATTATATTAAAAAAATTAATTCATTTTTATTAAGAGTTTAATATACTATTTTATAGTTTAGTTTTTAAAAACTGAAATTATAATTCGATTCAGTTAACAATAAAAAAATATTATTTAATAATAAAATATTAATAAAAGAAATTCACATAAAAAATTAATAGTTAATCTTTTAAGAAAAAAGATTTTATCAAAAGATTTTATATTTTTTTATTAATAAACATATATTATTTTTTAAATAATAAAAGTAAAATATTTTTTTTTTAAATTTAACTTTATTAAATGATTAAGTAATAGAAATAATAAAAGAAAAAACTATATAAAAAAATAATACTTTAAATATATTATATTCTTTAACATATTATTAAATAATTATATTGTAAATTATAAATAAAATATTTCATTTACTAATAAATAAAAGTAAATAACAATATATGTCCCAAATATGTTAAAATTTAGTTTTCTCTAGAAATATTTTTTTATGACTAATTGTGCAATTTTGATGATTACTTCATTTAAGGTTTAAATTTTTTTGTATCTGATGATAATAAAAAACATCTCGCATCTGTTTTGGAAACATTTTTTTATAGTTTAATTGGTAGTAATTTTTTAATTAATTTGTTCCATAGTTTTACAAATATAATGTCCAAGGTAACAAATTAATTACTCCTATACCAAGCCTATATAATAATGTATACACTGACGAGTAACTTTATATAAAATATTACACAAGCTTACAACTTGAATCATAAAAGTTTCAGCAAAATAATATATATGTAATTTACAATATAATATATCCCATCCTAGCATTTATAATATTATTTTCTTGTAGAGTAATTATTAATCAATGATTTCTCCACTAATAAATATATTATTATAAAAATATAAATAAAATAAAAAATAATAATATCAAATAATTAAAAAATTAATTTGTAAGACACTTATGAATAAAATAAAAAATAATAATATCAAATAATTAAAAAATTAATTTGTAAGACACTTATAAATAAAATAAAATAATTATTAAAATAAATTTCAATTAAAAAGAGTATGTATTGTTATACTATTCAGTTTAAAAACTAGTACGATTCAGTTTAAAATTAGTATAGTTAGTAGTTCAGTTCAATTTATATTCTAGTTTAATACAATTTAGTATAGTTCAATTCAGTATAGTCTAATAAAACAAAAAACAGTTCAGTTCAGTTTGTCTAAACTATTTTATAGTTCAGTTCAGTCTAAACAAATTAGTTTTTAGTTCAATACAAATTTTAGTACAAATTTTAATAGTACAGTGTAGTTCAGTTTTATTTGCCCATTCCTAAAAGCACCTGTGTAGAATGAAAGTTTATTACTTTCTCTTATAATGAATTTTATAAAATATAATAATTATATTAATCACATGCTTTGATTCATAAATATCTATAATATATAGCCCAATCATATATTAATATTTAATAGAAAAGAATATTAAAGTTTAGGTTTAAACCATTGAGTTGTCCTTATTTTCGGAAGGTTTTCCCATTTTGAACTCTATCTTATTCGAATCCCCAATTGAGTCCTTATAAATGCTAATTTCAATCAATTAAGCCTAGTTAACGAGATTAACTTTTTTGCACAGCTGGGAGGATGACTTGTTAATTTCTATAAACGTGGCCTATTTAGAGTTGAAACGTGGCATGAATTGAGTCCCATAAGTGCTAATTTCAATCAATTTCAACTCTAATTAATGTCACGTTTCAACTCTAAATAGGCCACGTTTACAGAAATTAACAGGTCATCCTTCCAGCTGTGCAAAAAAGTTAACCCCGTTAACTAAATTTAACGGCAGGGGCTTAATTGATTGAAATTAGCATTTATAGGGACTGAATTGGGGATTCGAATAAGACGAAGATCAAAATGGAAAAACCTCCCGAAAATAAGGACAACTAAATGGTTTAAACCTAAAGTTTACTTGAGTTTATAATTGAGAATGATGTGGATGATGAGATTAATCACATGTACGTTATCCTAAAGGTAGAAGATCATCCACTTTTGTTACATTTTCTAATAAAGAAAACAAAATCTTTAACACATTATGTAATATTATCTTGTCTACAAACATGGATTATAATACATTTCATATTTTAATATTTACAATTTGGTATCTTATCAAATAAAAATATTAGTTTAAGATATCTTTATAATAAAATTTCATTTCATGTTCTTAAATTACTTTATTATTTTAACAAATTGCATAATAATCATAACACATTTAAATAATATATATATATATATATATATATATATATATATATATATATAACAAAAAAATTTTAATAATCTCTCATTAGTCACATAGGTATGTTCTTACAAATGTATTAGACTTTATGAGCTTAAAATTTCTCATTATATTTCTTAGACATAATCACTTAATCATGTTTATTAATTATATCAATACATAGAATCAAAGTGGTTTTCGTCATATCAATCATAACAAAATTCTTTAATGATTAGTAATATTTACACAATCCAAAAACAAACTCATTATGAAATATGTAGCATGACAATTACATGAAGGTGGCCTATACATGCACTATTGTAGAAAATTTGTATGACAACGGTCAAAAGAGCCTTTTTACTACAAAATCCTCATCGTTGTTAATCATGTCGACATGAAAAATTTGACAAAAATCAAGACAGGTTGGCCACCGTTGTTATTTACCATCTTTAAACAAATAAATTATGTAAAAATAATTAATTTTGGAATTAAACTATCACAATGGTTTTAATTCTTAATCGTCGTGATATTTTGATCTCAAAACTCAAATAATTTGTATTTAACGAGCCTATATCGCAACAGTTTGTCAATACAAAAAAGAAGGGATTTACCCATAACCCAAATCCCTCGGTAATGACCAAAAGCCGTCAGTAAAGTGAAATTATCGATGGCCTTGCGATGGCCAGAAAGACGTCGGTAATATGTGTGTCAGAAACATTACCAACGAATTTTTGGCCTTTGGTATTACCGACCGGCATAAAGCCGTGGGTAATAGCAAAGGCCAGAAAGTCGTTAGTATTACCGAGGGACTAAAGCCCTTCGTAATGCATACGGAAAGTGGAAGACATTAGCGACGACTTAAGGCCTTTGGTAACGTTCATCGTAGTTTGCAGTGCAATTGTTTTGTGCATTATACTCATAAAAGACAACCTGTAAATATGCAATCAATAGTCGCAAACATCAATTCAGGTAGCCAATTCATCCAGACAATTCATCAAATGTAATCATTCAACATTCAAGAATACTTCAATGTTTTTAAATATAATTCTAAAGTTCAATGGTCTTCAAAAGTTGCTAAATGTAAAACAAAGTTTGATAATAAATCCTAACTTCAATATTTAGAAATATATTTCTAAGTTCTATGGTCTTGAAAAGTTCCTAATGAGAAAACAAAGTTTGAAAATAAAAGCCCAACTTCAATGTTTTCAAAAAGTTCCTAAATGTCTAATGATGATCGTAATCATTAGAATCATCATGATCTTCTTCTTGCATAGGTGTGATCTGGAAAGGCTGTTGAGGTGGACATGGCTGCTAAGAATACGATGGGGCAGACTGTCCTTGCTAAGGTATCAATGTCCTGACTAGATTTTCAAGATTGTCAAATCTGGCTAGAAGTGAATCATAAGCATCTTTACTAACGACATTGTTGTGGTCACATGTGCCAGATATAGAAGGTTGATGTCTCAATATCCCTCCTCTTTCAGCACTGTAATTGAAGGCAAGTTGTCCTACCCCATATAGTTGTCCTTTCTTCTTCCCCCGACGACCTCAACCCAGCATTGGGTCCTGATGATTTCATCGTCAGCATCTACTCTAGAGTTAGCATCAGGAGCAAATCCCCCCTCTAATCTCGCCTGTGTCAATCTCGCAGAAAACTTTTCCTGTTAAATAATATAGAAAACGTTAGTAACATGAATTTGAAAGTGTGAAACAAAAAATAATAGTACAAAATTGAATGTTGTTAAAAAGTTTATTTACAATGGTATTGCGAGACCTCTCATCAACATATTCGTCAGTCCCCTTACGAATATGAGTGTGTGTAAACACCTCATCAACATGAACAGCCCGTCCAAGCTCTGCAGCCTATAATATTTTAAATAAAACATACAAATGGTATATATATTAATTTCAAAGTACATGATGTTATAGAGTTATTGATAAGAAATGAATGAAGATTTTTACCATACGAATCGCATGTTCATGTGTAGTGATTGATCCTCCAGTATGCAGTATACCACCTTTTTCTGAAGCCCTATTTTTCTAGGCGGTAGCACATTTAATGCGGTACTGTGGCGAATTTCAATGTGCCAACAATGAAATTCGTATGCTCCCCCACCCAATAAGGGCGTTGTCCTGCGATCCTTGCATCTCTAAACATTTTTGACAATCGGTGAGATGCTTTCATGTTAAATTTTTTCTTAATTTGAGCTTCATGCTCAACTGCCCACTGCACCTTTTGTTGTTACAATAGATAATGTTTAAATAAAGCAAATGAAATTCCTATTTCAAATGAATAAAAGATGATTAAGTAACACAATGTTTTACCTTAAATCTCTACCAGAACAATTTTTTGTTGTCTTCAGGGATTACTCCTCATGATGCCCAGGGTCGAAGAAATTATTGCTTAATAGACCTAGTGTTGTCCTGTGAAGTGTTAAGACCCTGACAAGTGTACCAGATCGTATCAAGTAATATAATTGGTAAACCCAATATTGTTCTTTCCAAAGGACTCTAAGGCCAAATCTTTCATGTAAACTAATCGCATAAGACTTGAGAAAAGAAATTAATTTGAGTTTTTGTATGCAAGACAAAAGTAAACATGCAAATGCAGTGATTCAATTGGCTAAAAAAAAATATGGATGAATGGAGTTGTTGGGGTTTACAATTTCATCTTATCCACCCTCATATATCTACTCTTCTTATTTACTTTGCTTATTTATCATATTGTCATGCAAACTTTCTTGGTCTACCCTTAACCCAATCCCTTGGTGAAAAGAGCCTATTACTAATTACCGGCTTGTTATCCCTAGCCTCCCCTAGTAATTAATAATGCATGATAAACGGAAGCAAAATACAATTGATCGTCCTACCCCTATCCCTAGGCGGTATTAGCATAATCAAGGAATTCTTCCCAGTTCATGACATTACTGTACGTCCCCGTATCAATAAAGATAAACAACATCTACCAAATGAGTTAAACGGTAAAAGCATTAAATGCAAGTAAAGAACCCAACAATTGATAAATCAAGCATATGCAAGCATATAAAATAAATAAGAATTTTGATATATGAGAGTTTCAAAAGATTACATTGTTACCCAACAACCTAGGGTTTAGTTCACCATAATTATGGTGAATCTAGATGAAATATAATGAAAGAATGGAAAAGCAAACCCTAGATTTGATAAAGTGGAGCCTAAGCATCCAAGAAATCTCCTTCAAGGTGTGTAGAGCTGTTGTGGACGTTTCTCTCTGCCAAAAGAATATATTTGGATTCGCACTAGGGCTATATATAAGCCAAAAAGATAACAGAAAGATCTCAGAATCCAAAATATAAAAACAGACAACCGCCCAGGCGCCAAAGTTGGCCGCTCAGGCGGTTTCCCTCTAATCGCAGGATCGCTCAGGTGCCCAAAACTGCCGCTCAGCGCCAAAAACTAACCGCTCGGGCGCTCTAGTCAACTTTTCTGGTTGACTTTTTTGGTTGACTGGTTGACATTTCTGCACCGCAACCTTTCTTTTCATCTTTTTTCTTCATCGTTCATGTGTCTAAGTCCACCTTGATTTACTCCCATCTTCAATTCATCTCAAAACCCTGCAAAACAATGCAAAACAAGCATAATATCTCTAAAAACAACTTTTGACTCTCATGTGACACAACTTAAGAGTTTTACTTGATTCTAAGCTAATTCTAAGCCAAAAGGGTGTGTTTTGATATCAAATTCATGCATGAAAATAACGGTTTTTAGACCGTTATCATGAAGCAACTCTAGAAGGAAGAATCCTGAAATATAATTGTAAGAAAGTTATGAATCTACAACCATAGTAAGACCAACAATTTAATGCAAAATACAAGACTAAGAAGAAGATATAATATTACCCTTTTCCACATGGCTCAATGAATGGTCGATCATGAGGAGCAGAATCACCCACATCAGTAGAATCAGCAGGATCAACAAATGACTGGTGTACATCTGGAGATGGTATAGAAGATGGCATGGGGATAGAAGGAGAAGGATGAATATATGGTGTGGGCTCCACAGGAGGATCTGGTGTGGGCCCTACAACTGAAGGAGTGAGCCTTATAGTAGGAGGTGTGGGCCTGACAGAAGGTGTGAGCGCCGTAGAAGGGGGTGGTGGACGTGAGGAGCCAACATTTGGTAATGATTTTATTTTATATACTTGTGAATCGTACACATGTCAAAATACAAGCATTGAATTAATTCAATCTTCCTTATCATCCATTGTCATCGTTGTTTAATGCGTCACTGTGATCATCATAATCATAATCATCATCTTCTTCATCATCTTCAAGTTCTTCTTCTTCTTCGTCTTGTTCTTCCTCTTCTTCTTCTCTTTCTTCATGTTCTTGTATTTGTCCTTCTAACTTTTCAACACCACCATCGAAGTATTGTAATGCAGATACACCTTCAACTTCAACAATTTCATTTCCATGTGTCATTTAATCAACTTGGGAAGGGATATCGTCTTCGACATCATTTGACTCAATGCGACCCCTAGGCTTGGTTTGTAATTCAACAAACCAACCACGTTTATCAATCTTACGAAATGCTGAATATAGGACATAATAAAATTGGCTAGATATGTTGTTTTTGTAGAAGTGGGTTTCATGATGGGGGCATGCATGAATAGGGTTGTTTTGGTTCGGTGGTGCTACACGTGTGTGTTTATATTTGTGTTTAAGAATAACCCATTTCAGACTATTTCCTTTCAGCTATAAAATGGTCAGTATGTGGGCACATTCCTACATCGCTTACAAAGAGTATGAAGGTTGTGAGGGTTGTGGGTTTTCTCTTATTTGGTTTGATCACATTTAGGGTAAAAAAGTCAACCTGAGCAATCAAGCATGATCAATTTGAAAAACATTCTAACTCTAAAATAGTGACACCATTAGCTTGGGAAAAAGAAAATATTCTGGATGAAATGCTTTAACAAAAAAACTCATGCGTTACAGATTTCTCTACTAAAGTTAGCACTTGCAGGTGTTGACTCCCTAGCAAGCGTACCAGATCGTTCCAAGTAATATAATCAGTAAAACCCGATATCGTTCTTCCCAAAAGACTCGAAAGGCCTTATCGTTCGTGTGAATTAAAATCATAAGACTTGTAGAGAAAAATTAATTATTGTGGATGCAAGAACACAAAATAAACATGCAATGCGTTGATTCAGTTGACGAAAAAGACTATGGATGAATGACGTTGTTGGGGGTTTACAATTTCATCTTATCCGCTCTCTCTTATCTACTCCTCTTGTTTAAATTGCTTTGTTATCTAATTGTTATGCAAACTTTCTTGGCCTAACCTTAGCCCGATCCCTCGGCGAAAAGAGCCTATTACTAATTACTGGCTTGTTATCCCTAGCTTCCCCTAGTAACTAGCAATGCATTACCGAACAGAAGCAAAAACAATTGATCGTCCTACCTCCCTATCCCTATGTGGTATTGCTTAACCAAGGAATTACTCACCAGTTCATGACATTACTGTACGTGCCCGTATCAATAGAGACAAACAACAGTTATCGAATGAGTTAAACGATAAAAGCTTTAAACACATATGAGAACCCAACAATTGATAATCAAAGCATATGAAAATCATATAAATAAACAAGAGTTTCAATAAAAGAGAGTTTCAAAAGATTACATCGTTTCCCCCAACAACAAAAGGGTTTAGTTCACCATTGTCATGGTGAACCAAGATGAAAATAATGGAAGAATGGAAGAGCAAACCCTAGATAGGATGAAAATGAGCCTAAGCATCCAAGAGATCTTCTCCAGAGAGTAAAAATTAGGTCTGGCCGTCCTCTTCTGTCAAAAGAATACATCTAAACTCGCACTAGGGCTATTTATAACCAAGAAAAGTAACAAAATTTAGGCCCAGGCCCATCTGACAACCGCTCGACACCTAATTTGACCGCCTGGCAGTTTCCCCTTAATCACGCCACCGCCCGGCGCTTTCTGGCCACCGCCCGGCGCTCATTTTCACCGCTTGGCGCTGGTCAACTGGTTGACTTTTCTGGTTGACTGGTTGACTTTTCTGCATTCTGGTTGACTTTTATGCACTACAATCGTTTGATCTTCAACCTTTCTTTCCAGTCATCTCCAATTCTCATCAAAACCCTGCAAAACAATGCAAAACAGGCATAATATCTCTAAAAACAACTTTTGACTCTCAAATGACTCAACTTAAGTGTTTTACTTGATTCTAAGCTCATTCTAAGCTATAAAGGGTGTATTTTGATATCAATATAAGCATGAAAATAACGGTTTTTCAACCGTTATCACAACCTCAAACTTATAACTTTGCTTGTCCTCAAGCAAACAAGGCAAAACTTGGTTTCCACTTTTTCATCAAATAGTTCAACACTTCCATAATTCATTTTGCTTATGACAAGAACTACTCAATTTCAGATTTTCAATGACTCAAATCAAGATGCATGCATGCTTTCAATTCAATTTAGTTCACATGATCACATATTTCTCAACAGATGTTACACTTTATGAATGACCAATCCACTAAGCAAAGATGTAAACATGAAATTTATCAATTCTCACCAAGCAAGTGTTTCACTCAATCACCCAAGTGTTTAAGGTGACACTCCAACTCTCTATTATTCACAAGTCACATGAAACAAAATTGCCATTCATCTAAAACAATCAAAATCTTCACATGCAAGTGCAATCACAAGGACTTTTCCAAGGCTTGTGTTGAGGCTGGGCTATTAAGAAAAATTGGTTTTTCTAGATCACAAAATCCTTGAGTTAAGAGAGCTATTTTATTATTGAAAAGGTTCAAGTTTAAACTCTCTCTATTACCAATCTCCTTTATTCCCAACTTCTTCTTTTTTTATTAATTTTAAATTGAGTTCTTTTTTTTCATGCTTTTTCCTTTCACTTCTTCTATGTTCATGCATTTTTCTTTTCAACCCTTGAACTCAATGCTTTTCTTTTGCCTTTCAGTTTTCCCTGTACAACCCCAAACTTGAACCTTTTCAATGTATACAAGTATTCTTAACCCAACTCAAAGTAAACACTTTCAAATCAAGGGTTTTCATACTGCTTAAGGTCAAGGTTCAAAAAGGATATAAAGTTTTAAACTTTTTGGGTGAAAATTTGGCTACATAAAGGTTTCCAAACATGGCCTTGATCATACCACATAAACATGTAATTCAATCAATTATGAAGACTAAGGCAATATCATTCACGATTCCCTGTAAATAGTACATACATCAGTAAAGACTCTAGAGCTCAATACCTCACACAACATGCTTTCTCACACATCATTCATGAATCCTGCTTAGCATCACAATCACAATCATAAACCACTATACATCTGTTCATATAGTTAGTGAACCATTCACCTGGATATCAGCACACGCACATTCTCAGTCATCAACCACATTCAATCATCATTGAATAACTCGTCATGCATTTTATAAAATGAAACCACCATCAGAATCAGTGTACAAGCCAAGCACAGACACAAAAATAAAATGTTCTTATACTAAAAATCAAAAGTACAAAGGAAAAAGAAAGATAAAACCTGGGTTGCCTCCTAATAAGCGCTCTTTTAACATCATTAGCTTGAGCCAAACCTGTTCTAGCACTCATCACCAAGTGCTTTCCAACACCTTTCAGTAGGTGTACTATCCTGTGTTCTTTAGTAACTTCATAAAAATTAGCATCCCCAGTAAAAGATTATTTTATTTTAATTTTTGGGTGTTTTTTTTTATAAAGATAGTGTTAGCGGATTGGCAAGTGTACCAAATCGTATCAAGTAATAAAAATGGTAAATCCCATTATCGTTCTTCCCATGAGACTCGAAAGGCCTTATTGTTCGCGTGAATTAAAATAGTAAGACTTGCAGAGAAAAATCAATATTTGTGGTGGATGCAATGACAGAAAATAAATATACAATGTGTGATTCAATTGATGAAATTTGAGCAATGGATGAATGGAGTTGTTGGGGGTTTACAATTTCATCTAATCCTCTCTCTTTTATTTACTCCTTTTGTTTAAACGGCGTTATTATCTAATTGCATGCAAACTTTGTTGGTCTCCCCTTAACCCGATCCCTCGGCGAAAAGGGCCTATTACTAATTACCGGCTTGCTATCCCTAGACTACCCTAGCAACTAGCAACGCATTACAAACAGAAGCAAATACAATTGGTCGTCCTACTCCCCTATCCCTAGGTGGTATTGATTAACCAAGGAAAAATCTCACCAGTTCATGTCATTATTGTACGTCCCCGTATCAATAAAGTCAAAGAGCAATTACCGAATGAGTTAAACGGTAAAGGCAATAAGCGCAGTATGAGAATCCAACAATTGATAATAAATGCATATGAGACACATATAATTCAAACAAGAGTTTCAATGATCGAGAGTATCAAAAGATTACATTGTTCCCCCAACAACAAAAAGGGTTTAGTTCACCATAGTCATGGTGAACAAAGATGAAAATAATGGAAGATATGGAAAGCAAACCCTAGAAAAGATGAAAAGGAGCCTAAGCATCCAAGAGATCCTCTCTAGAGAGTGCAAAGTAGGTCTGGCCGCCCTCCTCTGTCAAAAGAATGAATTGAAATTCGTAACAGGGCTATTTATAGGTGAGAAGTGCAGTAGAAAAATAGGCTCAAGCCCAGTTGACCACCATCCGGCGTCACACTTTGCCGCCCGGCGGTTTCCCTCGTGCGGCAAAACCGCCGGGCAGCAGGAGTCTGTCGTCCGGCGCCCAAAATTGGTGTCTTCTCCTCCCGTTTGACCGCCCGACGTCACGGTTTACCGCCGGGCGGTGCCTAGAATCTTATGTTCTCTTATTTTCTCACTTTTCTTGAGTCTATGACCTTCATCTTTATTCCCAATCTTCACTTCTGTCAATTTTGCTGCAAAACAGTGCAAAACAAGCATAAAATCGCTAAAAACAGCTTTTGACCCTCGACTGACTCATTTATTGAGTTTTGTTTGATTTCAAGCTCATTCTAAGCAATAAAGGGCGTAATTTAGTCCAAATTAGCATATGAAAATAACAGTTTTTCAACCGTTATCACAACTTCAAACTTAGAAATTTGGTTGTCCTCAAGCAAAAAAAAAAACAAAACCATAAAACAAAACAAAGCTTGACCTTCTACCTTTTCATCCAATGGTTCAACATTTCCAAAGTGCATGACAAAACTTACTCAATTTCAGATAATCAGTGAACTCAAATCAAGATGCATGCTTGTTCTCAACTTAGTTTAGCTCATGCGTTCCTCAACAGATGTTACACAGTATGAACGATCAGTCCACTAAACAAAGAGTGCAATCATGAACTGAAGAAGTTCTCACCAAGCAAGTGTTTCACTAAATCACTCAAGTGTTTATGGTAGCACTCTACTCTTTATTGTTCAAAAATCACATGAAATAAAATTGCCATTCATCTCAAACAATCAACATCTTTCCATGCAAATGCCATCAAAAGGACTTTTCCAAGGCTTGTAATGAGGTCGGGCTATCAAGAAAAATTGGTTTTTCTGGATCACAAAATTCTTGAGTCAAAAGAACTATTTCATCAATGAAAGGGTTCAAGTTTAAACTTTCTCTTGTTACCAATTTCACTCATTCCCAACTTCTTACCTTTTTCTTTTTCATTGAGCTCATCTTCAGGCTTTTATTCTTTTCTTTTCTTTTTCTCTATTCATGTAATTTGCTTTTCAACACTTGAGCTCAATGCTTTTCTTTTGCCTTTCCAATTTTCCCATGCAGCCCCAAACTTGAACCTTTTCATTCCATACAATTATTCTCAACCCAACTCAAGATAAATAATTTCAAATCAAAGGATTTCATCCTGTTTCAGGCTAAGGTTCAAAAAAGGGTATAATCTTTAAAGCTTTTTGGGTGGACATTTGGCTAGAAAAGGGTTTTCAAACATGGCCTTGATCATTTGACATTCACATAAAAATCAATCAATCATCAAGATTAAGGCAATAAAATTTATGCTTCAATGTGAAAAATACATACAACCATAAAAACTCTAGGGCTCAATACCTCACACAACATGCTTTCTGACGCACAGTCATTCGTACATCCTGTTTATCATCATGACCACAATCATACTTCATCACACAACTATTTCAGAGGATGTTAACATGCATACAACTCAATAATCATTCACATCAAATCATTATCAAAAAGACTCATCATGCAAAGTAGTCAGTCAAACATCTTCAGAAAAAGTATTCAAGTCAAGCATACACACTAAAAAATAAAATTCAAAAATTTAAAATGTAAGAGTAAAGCAGAAATCCTAGGTTGCCTCCTAGTATCGCTTGTTTAACGTCGCGAGCCTGACCCAAACCTGTTTGGCATTTGTCAGTAAATGCTAGCCGTCCAACACCCTTTAGTAGGTGTACCTTCTGGGTATCCTTCAGTAGATACCAAAAGTTTAGCATCCCTCACTAAATGCTACCCAAAAATTGTTCCAAAATTTACAAGTTCAAAAGAGAAATAAATCACAAAAATAAAAATTGTCTTAAAGTACAAAAAAATTCTTCTCAACAATCCCACCTTCGCAGCTTTTGTCTTTCTACTTGGCGAATAGCAAAGGAATATGGCCTTCTGATTTCCACCATTCCTTCCTCTTTGAGCTTCCTGTTGACAATCCATTTCCTCTTTTTGTATATAATAGGTACACCCCGTGGAAATAGTTTTTCCTCTAAGTGGGGTGACTTTCCTTTATCTGTCCTTTCCTGTACCTGCAAAATAGGACAATTGTTAAGATGATCATTACCTGTGATGTTTTCTTCTCTGCCAGCTTCTCTTCTAGCCTTTTTATATCTAGATCTGTTTATTATCCTCTTTTTTTCTCCTTCAGATCCCTTATAGGCTAGCACTTGGTCTTGATCTCTTAACATTATTTTCCCATCATAAACACATATCGTCATCTGAGAAGTCCTCATAAAAGGCCTTCCCAAAATTAATGGAATTCTTCCGTCATTGACCATATCCACTACCATGAAATCAACCAAGAATTCCAACTCTTCAATTCGAACAATTGCGTCTTCCACCATACCCAAAGGTTTTCTTATGGATCTATCTGCAACTGTCAAGGAAGTGTATGCTGGTTTCAATTTTAGCCCCCTAATCTTCTTGAAATCACTGAAGGACATTAAATTCACACTAGATCCTGAATCGATCATAGGTTTCCCAATATCCACACCATTGATTACACAAGGGAGAGTCAAACTTCCTAAATCCTCTAATTTTTGGGGATGGTCTTTCTTCCTTGGTTTAACGATCCGTGCTTGAGATTCTTCCTCCTCATCAAGATCAGCTATCTTGCGAGGACAGTATTCATTCAGTTTCTCATCTTTAGGCACTTGCGAAAACGCTCCAGGCATGATAGTTACCTGATTAAAAATTTCTCGGAATAACTCGTAAGGACTCTTCAACTTCCTTTCCTTTTTCTCTTCCTCTTTGCAATTTTTCTGCTTACTGCACTTACTCTTACCAACCATCTCTTCCTCTTCATCTTCACTGCTCCCAATTTCAATTATTTCCTCTACTGGCTTCCTTTTATTTCTCGTCATCACCACTTTGCATTCATCCTTGGGGTTAACCTCAGTGTTAGCCCAGAACTGGTTTTTTTCTGCGGTGTCAAATCTTTTTGACAGCTGCCCAATTTGTGTCTCTAGTGCTCTAAAACTAGCTTGGTCACTTGCTTGTTGAGACTCAAACTTTCAGGAATTTGTCAAACCGGTCATTTAATTCTCTAACAGTCTCCGCCAAGCTGTTCACCTGCTGCCATAAAGGTGATGGTTGCTGCTGCCGAAAGCCTCCTACTTTCCCAGATGAAGTGTTCTGATTTTGTCCAATGCTGGGGTGGTTCTTCCAACCTTGGCTACAGTTACCTTGGTCAGAACTACCTTGCTTATACGGGAATTGATTTCCCATGTAGTTGACATCCTGCTGCATTTCTTCAGTGAAAGCACATTGACCATTGATGTGGTCACCACCGCATAAGTTGCAAAGTTGTTGAGTTTGAGAAATATTTCTTAACCCTGTTGGAAATTCAGAAAGGACCTTTGTCAGCTTGTCCAATTTGGTTAAGAAGATGATTCTGCGCATCCATTGCATCATTAGCAGGAAGATGCAATATTCCTCCTTTTTGTACGCCCCTCTCACTTTGGGAAGCTTCATTCAGGGTCATGTCTTCAATTAAGTCATAGACTTCATCCTCAGTTTTTCTATTTATACTGCCTCCAGTTGAGGCATCCAGCATCATTTTTTACTGAGTGTCAAGCCCTCCTAGAAAAGCAAGCAAATAAGCAGTCTTATCAAATCCGTGGATGAGAGTCTTTCTCAACATGCCTTTGAATCTGTCTCATGCCTGTCCGAGAGTTTCCTCCATCCCTTGCTAGAATGAGGAGATTTCAAGCTTCCCTTGATGAATCTTTGTTTGCGGAAAAAATCTGGTGACAAACTGTTTGGCCAACGCATCCCAGTTTCCGAACGTCCCTTCAGCAAATGAGTGCAAGCAATCCTTGGCGTTTCCTCCCAAAGAGAACGGGAATAGGCTAAGTCTGATCCTTTCATCTGAGACTCCGGCCACCTTAACAGTATTGCAAATTTCGCCAAAGATGGTCAAATGCTTGTAGGGATTCTCACTTGACAATCCGTGCAACTGGTTACTTTGGACCAACTGAATAAGTGCAGGGCTCATCACCAAATTCGTTGCATTTTCTGCAGGAATGACAATGCTATTGAAATTGAAGGGACCCAGAGTGTTGGCTGAGTCCCCCAGTGTACGTCTCTGAGGAGGAGGTTGTTCTGCCATCTCCTCCAAGTCCTGTGCAAAAGGTTGCAAAAGTGGTTCAGGAGAAGGAAAGTTTTCATGTTCAGAATGATTAACTCTCCTCCCTCTCCTGTCTGGTAGCCCCTCGAGAAGAGGTTGTTGATCTTTTCTGCTCCTAGTGTGTACTCCTTCCTGCATACACAAGAGAAAATACCCCTAAAAGCACTTTTACAGAAAAATAAAATAAAACAAAACAAAAGAAAAATATAAACAAATAATTACACACAAGTCAAATTCAGTCAATTCACACTACTTGATAAGTCGAAAATACCCCTAAAAGAACTTTACAGAAAAATAAAATAAAACAAAACAAAAGAAAAATATAAACAAATAATTACACACAAGTCAAATTCAGTCAATTCACACTACTTGATAAGTCAAACCTCGAGTCCCCGACAACGGCGCCAAAAACTTGTTAACGGATTGGCAAGTGTACTAAATCATATCAAGTAATAAAAATGGTAAATCCCATTATCTTTCTTCCCATGAGACTCGAAAGGCCTTATTGTTCGCGTGAATTAAAGTAGTAAAACTTGCGGAGAAAAATAAATATTTGTGGTGGATGCAATGACAGAAAATAAATATGCAATGCGTGTTTCAATTGACGAGATTTTAGCAATGGATGAATGGAGTTGTTGGGGGTTTACAATTTCATCTAATCCTCTTTCTTTTATTTACTCCACTTGTTTAAACGGCGTTATTATCTAATTGCATGCAAACTTTCTTGGCCTCCCCTTAACCCGATCCCTCGGCGAAAAGGGACGATTACTAATTACCGGCTTGTTATCCCTAATCTCCCCTAGCAACTAGCAACACATTACAAACAGAAGCAAATACAATTGGTCGTCCTACTGCCCTATCCCTAGGTGGTATTGCTTAACCAAGGAAAAATTTCACCAGTTCATTAAGCGAATATGAGTTAAACGATAAAGGCATTAAGCGCAGTATGAGAATCCAACAATTGATAATAAACGCATATGAGACACATATAATTCAAACAAGAGTTTCAATAATCGAGAGTATCAAAAGATTACATTGTTCCCCCAACAACAAAAAGGGTTTAGTTCACCATAGTCATGGTGAACCAAGATGAAAATAATGGAAGATATGGAAAGCAAACCCTAGAAAAGACGAAAAGGAGCCTAAGCATCCAAGAGATCCTCTCTAGAGAGTGCAAAGTAGGTCTGGCCGCCCTCCTCTGTCAAAAGAATGAATTGAAATTCGTAACAGGGCTATTTATAGGTGAGAAGCGCAGCAAAAAAATAGGCCCAAGCCCAGCTGACCACTGCCCTGCGTCACACTTTGCCGCCCGGCGGTGGACCTTGAATCGCACCACCGCTCGGCGGTAGGGGTCTACCGCCCGGCGGCAGGGATATGCCGCTCGGCGCCCAAAACTGGTGTCTTCTCTTCCCGTTTGACCGCCCGACGTCAGGGGTTTACCGCCGGGCGGTGCCTAGACTCTTCTTTTCTTTGATTTTCTCACTTTTCTTGAGTATATGACCTTCATCTTTATTCCCAATCTTCACTTCTGTCAATTTTGCTGCAAAACAAGCATAAAATCGCTAACAACTGCTTTTGACCCTCAACTGACTCATTTATTAAATTTTGTTTGCTTTCAAGCTCATTCTAAGCAATAAATGGCGTAATTTAGTCCAAATTAGCATATGAAAATAACGGTTTTTCAACCGTTATCCAATAGAAAAATAAAAACAAAAAAAATAAAAACAAAAAATGAAAACAGAAAATAAAAACAGAAAAATAAAAATAGAAAAATAAAAGCAGAAAAATAAAAACAGAAAAATAAAAACAAAAAAAATAAAAACACCCCTCAGTAGGTGTTAATTCTCTTTGCTTCATATTCTTTTCTTTTTCTTCTTTCTGCTGAATTTCTACAGAAAATTAAGAACACCAAGCACTTGTTTCCATGTTTCAATCGTAGGAACTTTGATCTCCAATTTCTTGAAGATCTCCAGGGAGCACATAAATTTCTTTTCTTTCCTATGATATTTCTTTTGAAGAGGAAGGGGTTTTGCATGTGATCTTTTCTTCTTTCCTCTCTTCCTCTCTTTCTCTTTTCTTCTTTTCATTTTTATTTTTGCATTTTTTTTTCTTTTTTCTTTTTTCTCAACTACCTCATTCCCTTCCTCACTCAACCTTTTCTCCTCTATCTTTTCCTCTTTTATCTCTATATTTTTCTTTATCTTCTCATCATCTATTTCTATCTTTTCCTCATCAACAACATTATCAACTTCAAAACCAGGGGCTTGACATTCCTCCATAGGGTTAACCTCAGTATTAACCCTAGAATTCAATATCTCATTGGAGTGATGTTAGCGGAATGGCAAGTGTACCATATCGTATCAAGTAATAAAAATGGTAAAACCCATTATCGTTCTTCCCATGAGACTCGAAAGGCCTTATCGTTCGTATGAATTAAAATCGTAAGACTTGTGAAATAAAAATTAATTGTTGTGGTGAATGCAAAGACAGAAAATTAAACATGCAATGATTGATTCAATTGATGAGAAAAGAGTATGAATAAATGGAGTTGTTGGGGGTTTACAATTTCATCTAATCTGCTCTCTCTTATTTACTCCTCTTGTTTAAATAACATTATTATCTAATTGCATGCAAACTTTCTTGGCCTCCCCTTAACCTGATCCCTCGGCGAAAAGGGCCTATTACTAATTATCGGCTTGCTATCCCTAGCCTCCCCTAGCAACTAGCAATGCATTACAAACAGAAGCAAATACAATCGATCGTCCTACCCCCTATCCCTAGGTGGTATTGCTTAACCAAGGAAATTCTCACTGTTTCGTGACATTACTGTACGTCCCCGTATCAATAAAGGCAAATATCAATTACCGAATGAGTTAAACGATAAAGGCATTAAGCACAGTATGAGAATCCAACAATTGATAATAAACGTATATGAAAATCATATAATTCAAACAAGAGTTTCAATAAAAGAGAGTATCAAAAGATTACATTGTTCCCCCAACAACAAAAAGGGTTTAGTTCACCATAGTCATGGTGAACCAATATGAAAATAATGGAAGATATGGAAGACAAACCCTAGAAAAGATGAAAAGGAGCCTAAGCATCCAAGAGATCCTCTCCAGAGAGTCAAAAGTAGGTCTGGCCGCCCTCTTCTCTCAAAAGAATGAGTTGGAATTCGTAATAGGGGTATTTATAGGTGAGGAGCGCAACAGAAAAATAGGCCCAAGCCTAGCGGTGTGCCCTAAATCGCGCCACCGCCCTGCGGTTTCCCTTGTGTCGCAAAACCGCCCGGCGTCAGGGGTCTGCCGCCCGGCGTCCTCTGCTAGTGTCTTCTCCTCCCGTCTGACCGCCCGGCGCCAGGGGTCTACCGCCGGGCGGTCCTTAGACTCTTCCTTTCTTCGATTTTCTTGCTTTTTCTTGAGTCTATGACCTTCATCTTCATTCTCAAACTTCACTTCTATCAAATTTGCTGCAAAACAAGCATAATATCGCTAAAAACAGCTTTTGACTCTCGACTGACTCATTTATTGAGTTTTACTTGATTCTGAGCTCATTCTAACCAGTAAAGGGTGTAATTTGGTCCAAAATAGCATATGAAAATAACGGTATTTCAATCGTTATCACAACCACAAACTTAGAACTTTGCTTGTCCTCAAGCAAAAGAAAACAAAACAATAAAACAAAACAGAGCTTGGCTTTCTACCCTTTCATCCAGTGATTCATTATTTCAAAAATACATGACAAGACTTACTCAATTTCAGAAAATCGTGGAACTCAAATCAAGATGCATGCTTGTTCTCAACTTAATTTAGCTAATGATTTCCTCAACAGATGCTACACATTATGAATGATCAGTCCACTAAACAAAAATGTAATCATGAACTTTAGAAGTTCTCACCAAGCAAGTGTTTCACTCAATCACTCAAGTGTTTAGGGTAGCACTCCACTCTTTATTGCTCAAAAGTCACATGAAATAAAATTTCCATACATCTTAAACAATCAACATCTTTCCATGCAAATGCCATCAAAAGGACATTTCCAAGGCTTGTAATGAGGTCGGGCTATCAAGAAAAATTGGTTTTTCTGGATCACAAAATTCTTGAGTCAACAGAACTATTTCATCAATGAAAAGGTTCAAGTTTAAACTCTCTCTTTGTCACCAATTTCACTCATTCCCAGCTTCTTCCCTTTTTCTTTTTCATTGAGCTCATCTTCATGCTTTTATTCTTTTCTTTCCTTTTTCTCTACTCATGTATTTTGCTTTTCAACATTTGAGTTCAATGCTTTTCTTTTGCCTTTCCATTTTCCCCATGCAACCCCAAACTTGAACCTTTTCATTCCATACAATTATTCTCAACCCAACTCAAGATAAGTAATTTCAAATCAAAGGGTTTCATCCTATTTCAGGCTAAGGTTCAAAAAGGATATAATCTTTAAAGCATTTTGGGTAAAAATTTGGCTAGAAAAGGGTTTTAAAACATGGCCTTGATCATTTGACATTCACATAAAAATCAATCAATCATCAAGATTAAGGCAATAAAATTTATGCTTCACTATGAACAATACATACAACAATAAAAACTCTAGGGCTCAATACCTCACACAACATGCTTTCTCACGCACAGTCATTCATACATTCTGCTTAGCATCATGACCACAATCATACTTCATCACACAATTGTTTCACAGGATGTTAACATGCAACACAACTTAATAATCATTCACATCAGATCATCATCAAATAGACTCATCATGCAAAGTAGTTAGTCAAACATCTTTAGAAATAGTATTCAAGTCAAGCATACATACTGAAAAATAAAATTCAACCTATTCTAAAAATTTAAAATGCAAAAGTGAAAGAAGAAATTCTAGGTTGCCTCCTGGTAGCGCTTGTTTAACGTCGCGAACCTGACCCAAACCTCATGGGTCCACCAACATCATAACTGAAGCGAATTGATCCACATTTCCTCCCACATAATGTTTGAGCCTCTGCCCATTCACTATCCAGCTTCGCTGTTGATTTTCATCATTTGAATGCTCTAGTTCCACTGCTCCATTTTGAAATACCTGTTTTACCACAAAAGGTCCTGACCATTTTGATTTCAGCTTCCCAAGAAACAGCTTCAGCCTTCAGTTAAATAATAACACCAACTCCCCTGGATGGATGGTTCTCTTGAGCAGCTTTTTGTCATGATACAATTTCACCTTTTCTTTGTAGATCCTTGATGAATCATATGCGTGCAACCGCATTTATTCAAGTTCCAGCATCTGGTTTCTTCGTTTGCTTTGAGTTTTAGTAGGATCAAAGTTCAAAAATTTCAAAGCCCACAAAGCTTTATGCTCCATCTCTACTGGCAAATGGTATGCTTTCCCATAGGGCAACTGAAAAGGTGAGAGTCCCATAGAAGTTTTCATTCCAGTTCTGTACGCCCAAAGAGCATCATCTAGTTTTTGTGACCAATCTTTCCTTGAAAGAGTGACAATCTTTTTCAGAATTCTTTTGATCTCCCAGTTAGATACTTTAGCTTGCCCATTTGTTTGTGGATGATAAGGTGCAGCTACCTTATGTTTCACCCGCATAATGTTTAAGCACCCTGGCAAGCTGAGCATTACAAAAGTGAGATCCCCCGTCGCTGATGAGTACTCTGGGGGTGCCAAACCGTGAAAAAATTTGCCTCTTCAAAAATTTAATCACCGTATTAGCATCATTCTTTGGACATGCTAAAGCTTCCAGCCATTTGCTTACATAATCAACAGCTACCAAAATATACTCATTATTAAATGATGAACGAAAGGGTCCGACAAAATCAATACCCCAACAGTCAAAAACTTCAACCTCCAGAATTCCTTGCAATGACATCTCATGCCTTCTTGAAATAGTCCCCGTCCTTTGGCATTTGTCACAACTCCAAGCATGATTATAGGCATCTTTAAACACAGTTGGCCAGTAAAATCCAGCTTGCAGAACTTTTGCAGCTGTGCGCTCACCATTATAATGACCTGCATACGGAGAATTATGGCAATGCCACAAGATCCTTTCTGCTTCTTCCTTTGTTACACATCTCCTCAGAAGATTGTCAGCTCCTATCTTGAACAAGTACGGATCATCCCAAATGAATTGTTTGGCATCATGTAAGAACTTCTTTTTCTGCTGCCAATTGAGTTCTTCAGGAATAACACCTGCAGCTTTGAAATTAGCCAGGTCAGCAAACCATGGTCTTTGCTGAATATATAAAAGAGTTTCATCTGAAAATGACTCCCAGATTTCCTTCTCCTTTCTTGTTACTTCATCATTAACCAATCGGGATAAATGGTCAGCAATCAAATTTTCACTTTCCTTTTTATCACAAATTTCTATGTCAAACTCTTGAAGCAGAACCACCCATCTGATCAATCGTTGCTTTGAGTCTGCTTTTGTCAATAAATACTTTATAGTTGCATGATCCATATAAATAATCACCTTGGATCCAATGAAGTAAGATCTGAATTTCTCCAATGCATAAACTATAGCCAAAAATTCTTTTTCTGTAGTAGCAAAATTTTGTTGGGCTTCATACTGGCATAGTAGATAGCGTGAAAAACCTTTTCTCTCCTTTGGCCCAACACTGCGCCTATGGCATAATCACTAGCATCACACATAAGTTCAAATTCTTTACTCCAATCTGGAGCAACAATTACTGGAGCGGAAATCAATCTCTTCTTCAAAATCTCAAAAGCTTGCAGACATTCAGGACTCATTGAAAAGGGTGTATCTTTAGCAAGCAGATTACTTAATGGCTTGGCAATCCTTGAAAAGTCCTTAATAAATCGGCGATAAAATCCAGCATGACCCAGAAAACTTCGAATTCCTTTCACATTGGAGGGTGGTGGAAGCTTTTCAATAACCTCCACCTTTGCTTTATCCACTTCAATTCCCATGGCCGAGATTTTGTGCCCTAACACGACCCCTTCTGTAACCATGAAATGATACTTCTCCCATATCAGAACAAGGTTTGTTTGAACACATCTTTTAAGCACAGCATCCAGGTTAGCCAAACACCTTTGAAAGGAATCCCCAAAAACTGAAAAAACCATCCATGAAGACTTTTATGCTTTTCTTCATGAACTAAGCAAAGATTGCTTGCATACACCTTTGAAATGTAGCTGGAGCGTTGCATAACCCAAAAGGCATTTTTCTGTAGGCAAAAATGCTAAACAGGCATGTAAATGTTGTTTTCTCTTGGTCTTCAGGATCTACCACAATTTAATTATATCTAGAATAACCATCCAGGAAGCAATAATAAGTTTGTCCAGCCAATCTTTCTAACATTTGATCCATGAAGGGCAAGGAAAAATGATCTATTCTGGTGGCTGTGTTAAATCTTCTGTAATCAATTCACATTCGCCTTCCAGTGACTGTCCTTGTAGGAATAAGCTCATTCTTTTCATTATGAATGACAGTCATCCCTCCTTTCTTAGGTACAACTTGAACTGGACTCACCCATTTGCTATCAGAAATAGGATAAATAATTCCTGCTTCTAATAACTTCAATACTTCTTTTCTCACAACTTCCTTCATTACGGGATCGAGTCTCCTTTGCGGTTGCGCCGCAGGTCTATAATCTTCTTCCATCATAATTCTATGCATACAATATGTGGGACTTATGCCCTTGAGATCTACAATTGACTAGCCTATGGTGCCTTTGTTTGCTTTCAAGACTTCCACCAACTTTCCTTCTTCTTCTGAAGAAAATGACGTACTAATAATGACATGATTTCCTCCATCATCTTCCAAAAACACATATTTCAAATGTGGTGGTAACTCCTTTAGTTCACTCTTACTTTCTAGAATTTTTTCTCTAAACTCAATCTTTTCAAAAAGAGTCTGTTCTGCTAGAATTTCTTTTGTTGCCTCCAACTCTTGGACACATTCCTGTTTCATTTTATCCTCTTCTTCATTCAGATCCTCACATTCATCAATAAGAGTTCTTTCCAGTATGGATGCGTTACAGACTCTACCACTTTGTGTCATGCAAAGTTCTTCTACCACGTCAATCTGAAAGCATGACTTGTTGTGTTTAGGATGTGACATTGTCTGAAATACATCAAAATCCACCTCCTCATCCTGTACCTGTACTTTAAGCTTTCCCTTCTCCACGTCAATTACGATCCTAGCTGTCTTCATGAAGGGCCTTCCAAGAATCAGAGGTGCATCTCCGTTTTCTTCCATTTCCATTATAACAAAATCCACAGGAAATAGGAATTTATCTACCTTGACTATCACATCTTCAGCAATTCCATAAGGATATTTGAGTGATCTATCTGCTAATTGAAGGACCATTCTTGTTGGTCTAATCTTCACTCCTCTAATCTTTTTGAACATAGAGAGAGGCATCAAATTAATGCTAGCTTCAAGATCAATCAAAGCTTTTCCAACATCTAACTCTCCAATAGTACAAGGAATAGTGAAACTACCTGGATCTTGTAATTTAGGAGGTAGTGACCTTTGTAAGACTGCACTGCAGTTTCCTTGCACCTCAATTGTTTCCTCTTCGAGGTGCTTCCTCTTCTTTGTAATGAGTTCTTTTAAAAACTTTGCATAAGATGGTATCTGCTGAAGTGCCTCAGAGAACGGTATGATTATCTCCAATTTCTTGAACAGCTCCATAAAACACTCAAACTGTTTCTCTCTCTCTTTTCTAGAATATGCTTTTGGGTATGGCAGTGGTTTTTCATAATCTTTCTCTTTGGCTTTCACAGTCTCCTCTGCCTGATCTCTCTACAACATATTTTTCTCTGTCTCATGCTTTGCCTCTTGTTCACTTTCCTCTTCAATACTCTCTCTCTCTTTTTCTTCTTTTTCAACCTCTTTCTCCTTTAATATTTTCCCACTTCGAGTGGCAATCTCACACGCTTCTTCCACATTGTTGTTCTCCACCGAACTTACAGTACACACACCTCTTTCCATAATTTTCTGAAAAATTTCTTCAGACTCTGCGCTCCTTTGTATAGGCATGAACTAAGGTTGCTGTGGGACCATGGAAACCTTTTCAACTGTCTATGACAAATCAGACAATGTTTTTGCCACCCTCTCCAACTGCTGCAAAACTGCATTGCTTTGCTCCCCTCTCTCAATGTTAGTTTGCAACAGGGAAGCATCTTTAACATCATCACCACGGGCGTCATACATCTCCTCATTGTCCGCCATAAGTTCTATCAAATCATAAGCTTCATCCTCTGTCTTTCTTCTGATATCTCCTTGAGCAGCAACATTCAACATCATCTTTGAGTGTATGTTCAAACCTCCAATGAATATGAGTAAGTAAGTCGTTTTATCATACCCATGGATTGGGGTTTTTCTCAACAAGCCTTTAAATCTGCCCCATGCATGCCCAAGAGTTTCTTCCATTTCTTGTCTAAAAGACAAGATTTCCAGCTTCCCTTGATTGATCTTCGATTGTGGAAAGAATTTAGTCACAAATCGTCTTGCTAAAACATCTCAGTTTCTAAACGTCCATTCGTCAAATGAGTGTAACCAATCCTTGGCGTTTCCTCCCAAAGAGAACGGGAATAGCCGAAGTTTGATTCTCTCATCTGAGACTCCAACCATCTTAACAGTAGTGCAAATTTTGCCAAAAATAGTTAAATGTTTGTAGGGATTCTCACTCGACAATCCGTGAAACTGGTTGCTTTGGACCAACTGAATAAGTGCAGGGCTCATCACCAAATTCGTTGCATTGTCCGCAGGAAAGACTATGCTGTTGAAATTCAAGGGACCCACAGTGTTGGCTGAGTCCCCCAGTGTACGTCTCGGAGGAGGTTGTTTCGCCATCTCCTCTAAGTCCTGTGCAAAAGATTGCAAAAGTGGTTCAGGAGAAGGAAAGTTCTCACGTTTAGAATAATTAACTCTCCTCCCTCTCCTGTCTGGTAGCCCCTCGAGAAGAGGTTGTTGATCTTTTCTGCTCCTAGTGTGTACTCCTTCCTGCACACACGAGAGAAAATACCCTAAAAGCACTTTTACAGAAAAATAAAATAAAACAAAAAAAAGAAAAATATAAACAAATAATTACAAACAAGTCAAATTCAATCAATTCACACTACTTGAAAAAGTTAAACCTCGAGTCCTCGGCAACAGCACAAAAAACTTGTTAGCGGAATGGCAAGTGTACCATATCGTATCAAGTAATAAAAATGGTACACCCATTATCGTTCTTCCCATGAGACTCGAAAGGCCTTATCGTTCGTATGAATTAAAATCGTAAGACTTGTGAAATAAAAATTAATTGTTGTGGTGAATGCAAAGACAGAAAATTAAATATGCAATGATTGATTCAATTGACGAGAAAAGAGTATGAATAAATGGAGTTGTTGGGGGTTTACAATTTCACCTAATCTGCTCTCTCTTATTTACTCCTCTTGTTTAAATAACATTATTATCTAATTGCATGCAAACTTTCTTGGCCTCCCCTTAACCCGATCCCTCGGCCAAAAGGGCCTATTACTAATTACCGGCTTGCTATCCCTAGCCTCCCCTAGCAACTAGCAACGCATTACAAATAGAAGCAAATACAATTGATCGTCCTACCCCCCTATCCCTAGGTGGTATTGCTTAACCAAGGAAATTCTCACCATTTCGTGACATTACTATATGTCCCCGTATCAATAAAGGCAAATATCAATTACTGAATGAGTTAAACGATAAAGGCATTAAGCACAGTATGAGAATCCAACAATTGATAATAAACGCATATGAAAATCATATAATTCAAACAAGAGTTTCAATAAAAGAGAGTATCAAAAGATTACATTGTTCCCCCAACAACAAAAAGGGTTTAGTTCACCATAGTCATGGTGAACCAAGATGAAAATAATGGAAGATATGGCAGATATACCGTAGAAAAGATGAAAAGGAGCCTAAGCATCCAAGAGATCCTCTCCAGAGAGTCAAAAGTAGGTCTGGCCGCCCTCTTCTGTCAAAAGAATGAGTTGGAATTCGTCACAGGGCTATTTATAGGTGAGGAACACAACAGAAAATTAGGCCCAAGCCTAGCTGACCACCGCCCGGCGTCACACTTTGCTGCCCGGCGGTGTGCCTTAAATCGCGCCACTGTCTGGCGGTAGGGGTCTACCGCCCGACGGTTTCCCTTGTGCCGCAAAACCGCCCGGCGTGAGGGGTCTGCCGCCTGGCGTCCTCTGCTGGTGTCTTCTCCTCCCGTCTGACCGCCCGACGCCAGGGGTCTACCGCCGGGCAGCCCCAAGACTCTTCTTTTCTTCGATTTTCTTGCTTTTTCTTGAGTCTATGACCTTCATCTTCATTCCCAAACTTCACTTCTATCAAATTTGCTGCAAAACAAGCATAATATTGCTAAAAACAGCTTTTGACTCTCGACTGACTCATTTATTGAGTTTTATTTGATTCTGAGCTCATTCTAAACAGGGGTGTAATTTATTCCATAATAGCATATGAAAATAACGGTTTTTCAACCGTTATCAAGTGACGAATCTGTATCTCTGACATTTTATTTCTTGCTTCACTCTCTTCTTTAGAGGATAGAGAATTTTGGATAATTCGTTCCAATGTCTCATCAATTCTATTGATTTGCTCATTCAAAAGAGATACTCGTTGCCCTAATAGTAATTTTTGATGTGGTTCTCCTGCTTGTTCATTCCAACCTTGATCCGTGATTGAGTAAGGTTCCCATCAGTAGTTGAAATTATTTTGATAGAATTGAGTGCTCATATAATCAAATTCTTGTTCAAACTGCATTCTGCAAAAATTAGGCACAAAACCCTAGAAAACATTTATTAGAACAAAAATAAAAAATAAACATAAAAATCAAGTCAAATTTCAATCAATCCACACTACTTGAAAAAGTTAAACCTCGAGTCTCCGGCAGCGGCGCCAAAAACTTGTTGACTCCCTGGCAAGCGTACTAGATCGTTCCAAGTAATATAATCGGTAAAACTCGATATCATTCTTCCCAAAAGACTCGAAAGGCCTTATCATTCGTGTGAATTAAAATCGTAAGACTTGTTGAGAAAAATTAATTGTTGTGGATGCAAGAACACAAAATAAACATGCAATGCGTTGATTCAGTTGACGAAAAAGACTATGGATGAATGAGTTTGTTGGGGGTTTACAATTTCATCTTATCTGCTCTCTCTTATCTACTCCTCTTGTTTAAATTGCTTTGTTATCTAATTGTTATGCAAACTTTCTTGGCCTACCCTTAGCCCGATCCTCGGCGAAAAGAGCCTATTACTAATTACTGGCTTGCTATCCCTAGCCTCCCCTAGTAACTAGCAATGCATTACCGAACAGAAGCAAAAACAATTGATCGTCCTACCTCCTTATCCCTAGGTCGTATTGCTTAACCAAGGAATTACTCACCAGTTCATGACATTACTGTACGTCCCGTATCAATAGAGACAAAACAACAGTTATCGAATGAGTTAAACGATAAAAGCTTTAAGCGCATATGAGAACCCAACAATTGTTATCAAAGCATATGAAAATCATATAAATAAACAAGAGTTTCAATAAAAGAGAGTTTCAAAAGATTACACTGTTTCCCCCAACAAGAAAAGGGTTTAGTTCACCATTGTCATGGTGAACCAAGATGAAAATAATGGAAGAATGGAAGAGTAAACCCTAGATAGGATGAAAAGGAGCCTAAGCATTCAAGAGATCTTCTCCAGAGAGTAAATATTAGGTCTGGCCACCCTCTTCTGTCAAAAGAATACATCTAAACTCGTACTAGGGCTATTTATAACCAAGAAAAGTAACAAAATTTAGGCCCAAGCCCATCTGAATACTGCCCGACGCCTAATTTGACCGCCCGGCGGTTTCCCCTTAATCGCACCACCATCCGGCGTCACATTTCACCGCCCGACGCTTTCTGGCCACCGCCCGGCACTTGTCAACTGGTTGACTGGTTGACTTTTTTGGTTCACTGGTTGACTTTTATGCATTCTGGTTGACTTTTCTGGTCAAACCAGATTTTGTTTCAGCTCTTCTTCCTAAAGATGCTACCTCAAATGAATAAGGTTTCTAAGCTGGAAACTACACCACAGATCTTAACAACATCACAAACCAATAATATAATTCACCAATCCAAATCGTAACACTACACCAGTAAACATTCAGGGCAACACCAAATTTGAAACAATTCAATTGGCACTTAGAATGTCAATAATTGATACAAGAAAGAAATAACAGTTATGAAACACATAGGAAGTCAAAAGGAACCTAAGAAATGTGCTAGAATAGATTTCAAAAGCAAAGAAAATGGTAGAATTAAGAAAAAATGCAAAAATTGGTTATGACTGAATTTTCAGTTTAAAATTGGCTTAGTGCAATGACTAATTTGCATATTTTCAATTCAATGCACAATTGGCTCATGAAAATTCATTCAAACAAGTTTAATTATGCTTATTACAACTACTCAAGGTCAATTTGCACAAGTTTATTGGCTTTTATGCAATTTCTCATGTTCAAATCATTTTTCTGATTTGCCTTTTTTGATTTAAACAACTCATATAACTCAATTTTGGTTTTGACTAGATTAATGAGTAACAAGCACTTCAGCAAGTCAATTTTGCAATTTGGAAGGTGAGGAAAATGTTTACAAAAACTCTAATACTGTATTTGATACTCTCTACAAGTCTACTTCTCTTGTTTCCAAAACTCAACAGATTAGGATAATAATAATGCACTTAAGCCAAGTTAGTATTTCTTTTCTTAATTTAAGGTGCTTTGCACAAACAACTTTTGTTGGAACTCTTGGTTTCAAATTGTTGGAAGGGGCCTTTAGCATACTAAAAGGTTCCCTTGAGAGAGAAAATATGAAAAGAGTGCTTTAGAGAACATAGTGTGATCAGTGCAAGATCAAAGTTTTTAAATATTGAATCTGAGTTCACATTCCTGGTGAACATGGAGAGAATGAGCTTTATTGGGATCCTTTTATATAACAGAAGTGTCAATGAAGAGAAGGCACAAACTGCCTCATTGGGATCCTTCTATATAACTTACCATGCGAAGACAAGCTAGAGTATATGTTTTATATGATACTATACAAAGCTCTAAACATGGCCTCAGGTAAGCTATTTCTAGAGTATTCCATGAGTAAACAAAAAGTGAAGTTTATCCTACACACATTTTGTGGAATACGTGGTGACAGTGCGGACAACTTGTATCCACATAGGCATCCTTCAGTACATGGTTCAATATAGCGCAATGTTGGTAATTGTGTTTTTAGTCATATTTCATTAATAGCAACAAAACAAAATCCATATAACCTACATAAATAGTTAGCTCAAGCACAAAAAAGAAAGTCTTTATAAATGAATTGGGTCACAACCAGAGGTGGCGCTTGGTGCACAACTGATACTCTCAGCTGGAGCTAGTAATTATATTGATTCATAATGACATACACAAACAGGTGCTTATGCATCTTAAAGTGAAAACGTTTTATAAAATCCATGAATATTGATGTCCCAAATTGGTAATGTGAACTGTGAACAAGCAATTCAAGGACAACCTTTCAACAAGTATATTACTGTTAGTAAAATTAAAAACTAAAGAGGTTATGAGTACACAACTCTAGTTACCTCCTAGTGCAAATGAAATTATAAACAACAGGAAAATTTTGTATGAAACCAAAATAAATAAGAACAATTAGTCAAAGGTCATATCACAAGCAATCAAGAAATCAAAATTAGAACATTTGAAATTGATTCTTAATAACAATTCCTCCCTCCATAATTAATTAATGGCATTATAGAAAAGCATTCTTTAAGAAAAAATTACCTTAGGTGGAATGCGAGATTCAACTATTCTTTTTGCTTCAACAAGAACCTGCATATAGGAGGAGTCATAATGCACAAAAGAAAGAGAAAAAGAGAGGTTGACTACTTCTAACCTATTCTTTTCTCCCTGTTTTGTCTGTCATATTGGTTACTCTAGCACAACTCACGACCAAACAACAATGTACAGACATGAAAACAACCTAACTTTGCAAAATATGCAACACAACAATCTTATTCACGACACATGCACAATCATAGTAAAACAATGAGCATTTTGTTCACAGACAGAGAACTGGCCTCCATGCTACAACCTCCTTAGTCGAATATAGCCTCCTAACACCATGATAGAGGAAAAAGAGAACAATGTCTATACCTTTTCCCTAGAGTGCGCTTCACTCGACCTTCGACGCCCCACTTCGCAGGCCTGCAAAATGCATTGGACAAACATGGCATCACAACAACGCTCATTTACGAACTGGCAAAGCGAAACACTTACTAATTCTATGAAGGATCCTCTACGAATGGCTCTGCCTTTGCGCATGAGGGAAAAAGATGAACACTCTGCTAATAGCCCAGACCAATGTAAACATTTAGCCTTAAACAAACCCTCCAACAAAGCGCTTCTATGCGAATGAACCCTCCAACGACAGAACGAAGTGCCACCGAAGAGGGGGGTCTACGAATGCCTGCGCGAACAAGGGAGAAAGCGTCTGGATATGAAACCTCTGGCTATGGTTCGAAGCAACCAATTTGGGGGAATGCTTGGGCGAAGGTTCTCTGGCTCTAGGCGAGGGTTCTCTAGCTAAACGGAAGGGGTATTTTGCTCGAAGAATGAATAGGGAGAGGGAAACCCAACTTTTTGGGTTTAATGAACGACCAACGTACCAACGGCCACATGCCCTTCGGTAATGCCTTCAATAAAATGCTTTTACCAAGGGCCTTTAGTCCCTCGGTAATATCTCGCAGGTAATTTGACATTTTAGTGTAGTGCCATAAACATCATGGAAGTAACATATATCACAATGGTTTATGCCATAACCATCATGGAAGTTGGTATTTTTTTAAAAAAAAGTAATCTATTTACAATTTCATTTTACTAAAAACTTGTCAAAATTTTCTAAAAATAGACTTCCATAATGGTTGTCATCCATTGCATAATGTAGTAGCCACACTCAAAGCTACTAGTTTGTTTATTGCACTACACCATAGTTAAACTCATTGGATAAATTATATGATAATACATAGTTAATGAATTATATAGTATTATAAATACCTTGAGGAATTGCCATGTGACATGTTCAGTTGTGGCACTTGATCTACCACTCATTGTGCTTTGACCACTAAAAGCACTAAATATAATAACAGTTAATGTTAGAAAACATAACATTGTATGTTCAAGGTCAATGAAGTAATAGAATTTTCTTAAAATAGACTTACATAGCTACTACAAGTTTCAAGTGACTATGGGGCCTTTTATGCAATGATAAAAAACCATGTAGTTATATGATCTGGTACTAATATAACTAGTAGTTGTCAATGACAACTTCATTGAAAATTAGTTAAAACATATTTAAAAGGCTAAAATATAACTTATTAAATTAGGATATACTTACTTAGCTATACATGAAGCAATGTAAATTTGTTTATTTCCTTCTAGTATGACTTTGTTGATGTATATTCGTCTTTCTATAGGGGATTTACTGACTGGTTACTTGACTTAAGGGTCTATAAACCCATATTTGTCCTCATTTCCCGCTTTCAAACATAAACCATGCAAGTACCAAAATTTTATACATTAATAACATCCTCAGTCTGTTTAAGATAACAAAAAAAGATTATTAAAAGTTAACTTACATCATCTATAACTATACAATACATATGTTTAACTCCTAATATCCTGCATATGTTTAACTCCTGATTTCCTGCATATGTTTAACTCCTGATTTCGTGCAAAGATCTCCTCTAAATAAGATTTGTAAATGTATAATGGAAGCTCATTATGTCTGCAAAAAATAGTAGCATCCCATGGAATCTCCGTTGGGTTTGTACCTATGGATGCAACAACCTCTTTCAATGTGGCAAGTGGATCCTTGAGAAGACAATCTTTTATTTTTGTAGTGACTCGCAACTTTGTTTTATGTTGCTACACACAAAACAAACATGACATTAGTCAAGAAACTAAACATTACATATGTAACAATATTAGTGTAGATACAAACCAAAGTGTTGAGATTGTTGATAGGGAAGCACGTGTTTAGCTGAACCCACAATCTCAATGATAACTATGTTTTTTATGATGACAACACATAATTAATAATAACACATGTGTGCAAAATGTTATACATGATATATGCATATGTTTACTGTGCTATATCTGTACAAGCATTTATGTGAACATTATTGTGTTGATTATAGCATACCACTGTGTTTGATATGTGTATGCATAACATAAGTTTTCAAAAATGGAAAACCACAAGCACTTTGATTGAACTTTAAAGTGTGGCAAAACAATAGTTTTAAGTCGATTACATTATTGTTTAAATCGATTAAAACTTGTAGGTTTGCACAAATTCTTTTCAAGTGTGTTGTGAGATATTTTGAGAATAAAAGTTTTCAAAAATGTGCTAAGTGTTTTTACTTAATCGATTGCATTTGACTAAGTTAGTTATTGTTTTGAAAACTATTTAAATGCTTGACATAATTGTTATAGCGGTTATATTTTTGAATATGTTGATCAAGCATTTATGACAAATCGATTACATTAATTGCACTTTCAATTAATGCGTTTGACTACTATTATTCTGTTATAACAAAGATATTCATTCGACTAGATTAATAGCCTAATTGATTAAAACATGTCAGTTTTGTTAAATACTATATATTGACACCTGATTTGATTTCTGTAAGAAGTTTGAATCTTTACACTTTCATATCTTTCAGAAAACACTGTGATATCTTAGAAAGGAAAGAAAATCTCCAAGAAAAAAAGATTTACAGTGGTGATTTAGAGTCCTGAAGGTTTCTTGCACAACAAGGCTTACTTGGTTCTGAACGTCTGATCTTTCTGCACAACGAGGTATAGTCTGCTTGATCAGGAGCTTTGCAACCATGAAGATTGGTTGGTATTCCCTGTGGTGATTATAGGAAGAAGAATTGTGTTCTTGACTTTGAGAGTGTCTTAAAGGGTTTGATAGCAGGATAAGGTGTTCTTGTTGCTTGTCTTGTTTGTTGTATTGCCTATATTAGATTAGAGGGTTATAAAGGTGTTTTACATCTTGATGTGAGGTCGCTGTAAAAACCTTGGTGTAAAAACCTTGGTGTAAAAACCTTGATTTCTATAGTGCATTTGCTTCCTATGAGTGGAAGGGCACTGGATGTAGGCAGGTTGACCGAACCAGTATAAAAACCAGCGTTTGATTTCTCTTATCCTACACTCTTTATTATAGTCGATTAATTTGTTGTTGTATTCAATTAAGTGAAATGTTGCATTATATAGCATTTAACTTGCGATTCAAGAAAAGCGTAAAGGCATCCTATTTTGCGAAAAAGATTTTAAAAGCAAACGTTTTTACGCATCACCAGTTCACCCCCCTCTTGGTGTGAGAAACTAAGCCCTTCTCTTTTAACAATTGGCACCAGATTTGGTTTTTATAAAATATTTGAAAAACAAATCGATTAATATTTTTGTTTAATCGATTCGATCTTGAAAAATGGCTTCTATTTCTCAAACAGTGAGGAAAAATGAATTTGTTTTTGAACTTGTGCATGTTACATCTAATGCTAAGTGTAATTTTGGGCCTTGTATTTTAGGTTAAGTAATCGAAGATTTATTTGAGCTTTGTATTATGGACCTTATATTTTGGGCTAAGTAGAGTAGGGTTTTGACCACCTTAGTCAACATTGAGCCTTAAGCCCAACATTGACCAAGGTGGATGTCCATTAGGGAGAGTTGACCAAGGGGTCAACATTTTTGGCCAAGCTTGAAGACCAAGGAGCAATTCGGCTTTGACATGTGGAGGCACCATATTGGAGAGCTTCTCCTCTTATTTACTAGTCATGTGTTACTCTAAGAATGAAGATTTTTCCATAGGTAGTGGCCACATGTTACCCTCTCATTTGAGAGGATTTTTGCCACTTGTCTCCCTACTATTAGAGAGGATTTCTCCTTGCTCTCTAAGCCAACCAATGTGACTCTTTTAGGTTTATATTTCTGCCTATTGTGAGACCTTAGCCTATAAATAGAGGTTCCTCTCCTTCATATAATCACCTTTGAAATAGAATAAAGTTATACTGCATTTTGTGCACTCATACTCTTAGTTAGGTCACCATAAGCTAGAGCAACCCAGGTAGTCTCCTCTAATCACCTTCCTCCAAAAGTTGACCTAACCTCTCTTAAAGAACCTTTATAACATTTCTCACATTTATAAAAACCATTTTCTCACATTTAAATGATCATCAAAATAATAAATATTTGAGATACTCCAATAACTTTACTTATATAAGTTAATAAACTACTTTTGTATATTTCACTTTAAATATTAAGTTTACGATTTTCATTAGTTTATAATATTTGTTGTTATCAAACCATTTATATATATATATATATATATATATATATATATATATATATATATATATATATATATATATATATATATATATATTAGTTAACAAAACATGTTTTTTAATACATTCAAGGAATTCAAGAAGTTTGTAAATACAAGTTATTATTATAGGAGATACTTATTAAATTCTTTTCATTGTATACAATAGACTCAATAATAATCTATAATTTTTTTTATTGAGTTAAGTGTCAAAAAAAAATTTCAATAGGTAGATCTTCCCTCATACCTCATCAATTAGGCAACAAACAATTAAGTTATCAACTTAACACTTAAAAACATCACCTTTTGCACCTTAAAATAGTCAGAGTCTCTATACTATAAGAACAATAAAGAATTGAGAGATAGATGCTAGATATGAGAAAAACATGGGCACAAAAGTTGAAGAGTACAAGAAAAAAGAAAATCTTAGAATATTCAAAGATATTTTATTTTTAAAAAAGAAAAACCTAGATATCATGATATAAACTAAAAAATAATTGGATAGACGGAAATTAGCATGAACGTAAGATGGTAAAGGAAAAAGCATTTATAGATACTTTATAGAATAAAAGAAGGTTAAATTTGGCTAATAGCTCTAACTACATTAATAGGTTTGTGAAATGATTTAATAAAATTGTTCTATAATTTGTTGACTTAGTTTGTAGTCTCAAATACTACTTAAACGATTGAATGCAAGTTAAGTTAGTTAAATCAAGATAAAATATTTTTTTCCTCATCCCTTTAATTCTTCATTTACTAGCTCATATATAACTGTTTATTATATTGGAATCTTTACAACTTTACAAAACAGTTTTAAAATAACTCAATTCACCCGTCTTTCAAGTAAAAAAGACCACCTAATTAACAAAATCAACAACCAATGTCTAAAGCTAAAGACGAAAAGAAAAAGTGCAATATAACAATATTTAATGCAATAAATGTGAAGTCTGAGAAAATATAATATAAAATGGTGTACACGTGGCAGCAGGACATTGGGTAAAGTTTTAAAAATAAAATTTTAATAAAACACTTCATTCCAAGTTCAACCATTTTTAATTTCCTTGTCACGACAGTTTCCTCCAAAAACAAGCACAGTTCTTCTTCTTCTTTCCTTCATTGCCCTACCTCTCATCCACCATAACTCAAAATCTAACCGATCGTTTGTTGATTAGGGAGCTCATGAGCGTTCTTGAGGCTACAAGCAACATTTCTACCGTTCGAATTTCAATTTCCTTTAATTGGTAAGAAAACCCCTCTTTCCATTTTCCTTAGGGTTGTGAGCATGCTAACAAACTTGCTACAAGCAGCCCATTTCATTTTCTTTTCCAAAGCTAGCTTCTATTTAGTTCTAAAGTTCATTCTCCATCATCAATTGATGATTATAGATGGTTCTAACAAATTTCCCTTTTAAAGAGTAAAAGAGCAATTGGGATTCAGTTTCACTGTGTCTACACTAGAGGTAAGGGAAGCTAGGATTTCTTTCTGCCTATGGGAATTGTTTTATGTGAATTAGGTTTTGTTTAAATTGGGTAATGATGTATGCATGTGATTGTAAATTAGAAAAAGTTGATGTTTGAACAAAAATTAAATGAAATTGTATGTTAGAGCACGTGATTAATGAAGTGTGATTTATGTGACTGTGAAATTGTGATTGGTAATGGTATGAAGTCCAAAGTGACTTGTTAGAAGTGTCAAAATGACCAAAAACAGTTCTCAAGTGGTAAATTTAGATTTGAGCCTGTAAGTTGAGAGAATTGAGGTTTTTGAGTGTAAATTTGTGCATAGTTGTTAGGGATTAAGGTTAGGAATGTTTATAAGCCTTTAGACAAGTTTAGATTCACATGTGTTTCGAGTTAGAATGATTAGAAATTCATAGAAGTACCTAAAACGAAACTTATTAGCAGGAGGTCCTAGGATAGGCGCTTTCACTGTAGGCCTATACCACTGTAACGGACTAACCTTGTGTGTGGTCGGGTGAAACCCCTCGGCAATGGCTTTGCAAAGCAGTAGGGCCACCACAAGTGCACAAACCCCTGGAACTCGACATTTCATAATAGTCCAGATGGTCAAATCACGTGGTCGGTCATTGGTAACAAAATAATGTATTTGGTCTCAGACTATGTTGTATTATGATCCTTTGCATGCTATGTGTGGTTGAAGACGAGTCTAATGAGTCATAACATGATAGGATAATCTGTTTAATCACTTGTATGCACATGCCTTTCTATTTTCAACTGTTGTATGATGACTTACATGTTTTAAAAACCCAACTTACCTTTACTCTTGTGTGTGTTGTATGTGTTGTGCTCTTTTCTTTGCAATGATCATTCACTTGGATGTGAGCAAAGGGAGATGAGGCTTCACTGGAGTAGACATTGGAGGAGACAGATGCAACTGTCCCTAATTCTTAGGATTTCTCTTAGATTTTTCCCATGTTTCGAGAACTCTCACACTTGTATAGTTTTAAATTCCTAGTCTATTTTGGATGACTGTAAAAAACTTAACTTTAATTACATCCTTAAACTGTTTTATCATATTATAATGCTAATTATCCTATATAATTTCTTTAAAATTTTTGGGATGTTACAATAAAACATTGCTATTTTTTTTAGTTTAACCTAATATAATTTGTCCCAAGTTTTAAACAGAATTATTTATTTTTTTACTATTTTTAATTTTGTATTAAGGTTTAATGGTTTAGGTAATATTTGTGTTGATAAGAATTTTAATTATAGTATTAAATTTTATAATACTCTTTATAAAATATCTTGATTCATTTCAACTTATTTATTCATGTACTAGTGCATATAATTAATTATCTTTCCATAGGTTACAATAATGAGGAATGATGCACTAATAAGCGAGTTTCTAAAAGATAAAAAATGTGCAACACGTGATAATAGAACATATTATTCATTCAGGAGTGAAAACTTCTAACAAGAAAAACATGTTTAAACAAAACTTTAATCATAAAAAAATAGAAAATATCTAATATATGTATGGGGAGATTATGTAATATTATTACCGTTTTTAATGGAAATACCAAGAAAGTAATCATAATAAACTCACGTTACATGGTTAAAAGAAATTACATGAAGAGCTACCATCAAATAATGAAATAATCTCTTGTGACCTAATTTTTCATTGCCAACAATTTAAAACTTACGCCCGGTGCATATGTTTTGTTACACATTACTATGTTCGGGAAACAATTGTTAGCATTTTTTACGAGAGGAAATAAAGACAAAAAATTAAAATTTTATAAGATAAAAGTTACATGTAAATTAAAGGAAGATTTAGGAGAAAATAATAGAAAATTAACTTTTAAAAGCATATTTAGAAGAAATTATAAAAAATAGTTTTATAAAAAAACTTTCTCAAAACACATTATATATGTACGGTATATTTGGTCAATTATTGATTAAATGACAGGAGGGTACTAACTCAAACCAATCAACCGTTCATTCAGACTCCAGAGATGACCGAACAGTCAAACGTTTAAACACTTTAAGTATCATCAATAATCAAGTTTACAGATAAAGTATGCTTACTATTATTTGGCATGATTAAACCGACACTAGTTATAAGTCAATTTTCAAATTTATAAATACAAGTCTCTAAATAAAGAAATAAGTGATTACATTTATTAGGAATGTAAAATTTTACTGTACTAACCAAATGGTTATAGTGTTCACTTGAGCATCAAACTACCTTGACAAATACATTCCTGCACGGTTTGAAAAAAAGTATAAAGAACTTGGAAAGACTTTTATAATTGAAAATTGCAAAATCGCCATTAGGAAGCTAAAAAAATGGAAAGAAGTGTTTTAACTGTGAATTTTAAACCCCGTTTCACTAAAGATACTTTTAAACATCTCCTGCTAAATATATTAATACAAAACCATTCTTCCTTTCTTAAAAGAAAACTAAAGAGCATGAGCTATTTATGCAATAGAATAATCTAGAGGCATAGAACCCAAAGTTATGTCCCATAATGCATTCCAAGAAAGTACATTGTATATTTGTTTATTGCATAGTTGGCAAATAGGTTTGGAATACTATGTTCGAATGTTGAGTCTTCTTTCAAAACTTAGACTAAGCAGATAAAGAGATGTTGAGGACTTACAGAAAGCTTTTGTGTTATTTATGATTGATATATTCAATTTCCCACCATCACCACCACCCACCCACCCCCTAAAATAAAGAAGCCTTTTCAAAACGTGATTCCCATATTCTATTCTATTCATCCTTTAGCAGGTATCCAATCGAAATTCAAGATTGACCACTATATTTTCTAGTTTCAATTTGGTGTACCCATCGTTCTTTACCCTTTCCATCACGATAGTTGAAACTATGTCATGACTTCTTTTCTTAATCTTGGTTTAGATTAACATGATAAGATTTAACATATACTTTTTTCTTTTATCTTCTTTTGGATTACCATCATAAGATTTGACGTATTGCATCAACATTGATTTGAGAAGAATCTTCAATAATCAAGAAGCAAATACAGATAAATATGTTCTCGATATAGATTTAAAAAATGTTTAGAATCAGTTGGGTTGAGTTTTGTGATTTAATTAATTATTTTCTGTATTTTAATTTATATAAGGGTGGGAGATGGGATGGTCCTTTGATTATATATAGATATTATATTTTGAAGGATGGTTTAGTTAAATATTTTGTTTATATACGATGTTTTGTAAATTATTATAGATTATTGAGTAGAAGAATATTCTTGTAATTAACACTAAGTGATTTATATTATTTATATCTATTTATGCAGTGAGCCAATTTATAAACTCATCTAGTTTTATGTTGGCGGATTTGGGTTCATATTTTCAGTTCAATCTTAAACTAGAATAGCTTAATCCTATAGGTTAAAAGCACTTTAGATTGAGTTAATATTTTCAATCACCTCAAGCCAAATATCAACAAAATAAAGACAGATTAAGTTAGGTTAACTCTTTTTACCCTCTATTTTTATATTATATTTTTCGTGAAAACTGCTAAAACTTTTTTTTGCATCAGATAATTTTGCTTAAAACCTATGAAACAATTGATTAAACAGAAACAATCATATTCATTTCACATGTGGGTGTATAACCATGAAACACCTGTTTCTTCTCCATTAAATTAATAATTGACTGACAATGATAGCACACCACATCATAATGCTTCATAACTTCGTAATATTCATAAAGTTACAATTTCTCATCAATTTATGACTACGCAACTACACAATTATACAAAATGAAATACACACTTTCAAATTTGCCAGAAAAAAAAACCTAAAGTGAAAAAGAAAAGGACAGGAAATAAAATATAATTAAAGGTTTCTCGTAAACAAAAATTAGAATCTTTCATTTGTTTTTTTTTTTTTCATCTCAATATCTAGAGCATACAGTAATACTATTGTTACCATGAAAGATGACAGGAGATAGAGTAAATGAAAAATAAATGAATTATCCAGTGAACATTCTTTAGAGAATCTTTTGGTCCTTCCCATTTGAAAATGACAGTACAAAATCCAGAAGATAAAATTATACGAAGCAGCCAAAGGCATTGGTGCCCAATTTCCCCACTCTTTTTGTATTTTTGCCGAGTCTTCCTTCCAGATTTTCTACTAAATCGGCTTGATAGAAACCCAATTTTTAATTTTTTTTAGCATAAAACTAATTTATTTTTTCTATCAGATTTTCACATTTTCCCATATCTCTCTAACCACAAAAATTTGGTATAGGTGGGTTGGTTCATAATCTTTCCCAATGGCAAAGCCTAGTCACTCTCAAGTTTCAACTATGTTTTTGGGTTAGGGGTGTAAAAGAGGGATGGATGTTCCCTGTCTTGGCTCATGATGCTTCATGTGCTGTTTTTGCACATTTAGTGCAAGGGGAGACTTTTGAACCCTTGCAATCCCCAACCCCTAAAGCTTCCACTTTTACTCTATCCTTTATAACTGCTGGTTCATGTGACTCTTCTCTCATACCATTCCCACTTTACTCTTTTGCCACCCTATTTCCTCCTCCACCAAGATCTATTTCACCAACTTTTCTATTCAATAAACAACCTATTATGCTTGCTGTTCTTATCTCATTTTTCTCTATACTTCCACTAACTTTGTCATCTCACACTCCCATCTTGTCTCTCTGATTTTTGTCTATTATCTTCTTCATCATGGCCACCCTTTTGAAATTGTTGTCTCTTTTGGTGTTTCTTCTTATCCCAGTTTCATCCCAGGTTGAACAGCTTCTCTATGCTGGATTCAAGGATGTGGCTGCTAGCAACCTCACATTGAATGGGGTGGCTGAGATAGAGAAAAATGGAATACTCAAATTGACAAATGAAACTAGCAGGTTAATGGGTCATGCTTTCTACCCTTCTCCTTTTCAGATGAAGAACTCCACCACTGGTAAAGTTGTTTCCTTTTCTTCCACGTTTGCTCTGGCTATTGTTCCTGAGTACCCCAAGCTAGGTGGCCATGGCTTGGCTTTTACAATAGCAACTTCCAAGGATCTCAAGGCTCTACCTAGCCAGTACCTTGGCCTTCTTAATTCCAGTGATAATGGCAACTTCTCCAACCATATCTTTGCTGTTGAGTTTGACACCGTCCAAGACTTTGAGTTTGGGGATATTAATGACAACCATGTTGGAATAGACATCAATAGCATGCAGTCCAATAAATCTGCTAATGTTAGTGTGGTGGGTCTCAATCTCAAAGGTGGGAAACCGATTCTGGCTTGGGTTGATTATGATTCTGAATTAAGTGTTATCAGTGTTGCACTTTCCCCAAATTCATCCAAACCCAACACTCCAATCCTGTCCTTTAATGTGGATCTCGCACCCGTTTTTCATGACACTATGTATGTTGGGTTCTCTGCATCAACGGGTTTGCTTGCCAGCTCCCATTACATCTTGGGTTGGAGCTTCAAAATCAATGGACCAGCACCACCCCTTGATCTCTCTTCTCTTCCGATGCTTCCACAGCCAAAGAAAAAGCAGACATCTTTGATAGTTGGGGTTTCAGTCTCAGTTGCTGTTATTGTGTTATTAGCCATCGCCATTGGCATTTACTTTTACAGAAAAATCAGGAACGCCGATGTGATTGAAGCATGGGAGCTTGAAATAGGGCCACATAGGTACTCCTACCAAGAGCTCAAGAAGGCCACCAGAGGCTTCAAGGATAAAGAACTCCTTGGGCAGGGTGGTTTTGGCAGAGTTTACAAAGGAACATTGCCAAACTCCAAGATCCAAGTGGCCGTCAAGCGAGTTTCTCACGAATCTAAGCAGGGACTGAGGGAATTCGTGTCGGAAATTGCCAGCATAGGCCGGCTTCGCCACCGGAATTTGGTTCAATTACTGGGCTGGTGCCGCCGCCGTGGCGACCTCCTGCTTGTGTATGATTTCATGGCCAATGGAAGCTTGGACAAGTACTTGTTTGATGAGCCAAAGATGGTCCTAAGTTGGGAACACAGGTTCAAGATCATAAAGGATGTTGCTTCAGCTCTTCTGTATCTACATGAGGGGTATGAGCAGGTGGTGATACACAGAGACGTGAAGGCCAGCAATGTTCTGCTGGATTTTGAGCTTAATGGAAGACTAGGTGATTTTGGGTTGGCAAGATTGTATGAACATGGGGCTAACCCAAGCACCACAAGAGTGGTGGGCACATTAGGGTATCTGGCTCCTGAGTTGCCTAGAACAGGAAAGGCAACAACAAGCTCTGATGTTTTTGCATTTGGGGCACTTCTGCTTGAGGTGGCTTGTGGGCGCAGGCCAATTGAGCCTAAGGCATTGCCAGAAGAGTTGGTTTTGGTGGATTGGGTGTGGGACAAGTACAAACAAGGGAGAATACTGGATGTGGTGGACCCAAAACTGAATGGAAATTTTGATGAGAAAGAGGTGTTGGTGGTGTTGAAATTGGGGTTGTTGTGCTCAAATGATGTGCCTGCTGCTAGACCTAGCATGAGACAAGTGGTGAGGCATTTAGATGGGGAAGTTGAAGTGCCAGAGGACTTGAAAAAACCAGGAGATATAAGTCAGCAGGAGGGGTTTGATGAGTTCTTGCACTCACTTGCATCTTCTTCCTTTGACAAGATGAGTTCAGGCTCCAATTTTGGAAACAGAGACATGGATAGTTTTCTCTCTTTTGCTAATTCACCTCATTCCCTTCTCCACAGAGGAGAAACAAGGTGATTCTGCTGATTATTCAGAGCAGGGATATACTTTCTTTACTAATCTTTTCTCACTTGAGAAATTTCGTGTGTTTATTTCCCCATTATGCTAGTCTCATTGTAGAAAGATTTTGGATATGATGAAATGAAATGGTAAAATCTGTGAATCACTGTTCTTTTGATGTCCCTTGTTGGTATACCAGTTAGATTAACATTTATTTTCTTGCTTCATTTTTTGTGGCCTGTGAATGAATCAATATTATTCACCAAGTTTTAATTTGCAATTGTGGGTATTGTTTTATGATTAGGACGATACAAAAGGTGAGAATTGAAAATAGATGATGTTAAATATGTGAAAAACAGAACAATTGAAGTAATGGGAAAAATATCTTGGAAGTTTTTCTTTTTCAATTGAAGTTGATAAAACAGCACGCCGTTTCCTTTGGTTGGTGAGAAATGTCTTTGCCTAAAATGGTTCTCTTTTTGGAGTGCTTTAGGAGATTACGGTTCCTGGGGAATGTGATTCGATCTTGTGTTTACTTGGTTGGTGTATTCCTTTTACTGTGTTATTTTCCTCTCTCACAGAAAAAGTTTAAAATGGCAAATAGTTTGAGAAAAAGAAAATTTCTAAATAATGATGGTTAAGAAAAAATTGAAAAATCCTTAAACTTCAACTTCAAGAAAAAACAAAAATAGAGAGAGAAATAATTATACGATAACATTCGATTTTTATAAAGTGTTGTGTAAAGAAATTTATTTGGTGTAGCTTGGACAAAGACAGCCTCTTTAAACAATTTTAACTTATCACGTCTTCTTCATCATCCTTTCAAACTAAAATGTACAAATTAACTTTTTCTCAATTTATAATCTCCATCTTGATATACAATTTTTATCTCGATAACTTTTTTAACTACTTAATAAACATATAAAAAATACTTAATTTGATCTTTATATATATATTTGTAGCTTAGCTTGAAGTTGATAAAAAAAAAACTTAATTTAATCTTAACTTTTTCTTCAGAAATTTACCATCTGTCACACATACCCATATCTATAGTACAAAATTCCAGTTTATAGATTGTGTTTCGCATTTTAATAAAAATTAATTAAAAATATTTAAATTTATAAGTTATTTAAAATTTAATTAATCGTAAAATTAATCCAGTTCTGAATGTAGAAAATGTAATAATTATTTATTTATTATATTTCTATCTCATTTTCTTCCTATCTCTTTTCATGGGCATATTTATAATTTTATTTTCCATCCTTCTCTTTAAAAATAAAAAAAATAAAAAGTAAATAAACTCCTCCAAAATCGTTCTAGAAGCGTGTAGAAAAAGAAAACCCTCTAAAGTAATTTTACAACTGCTTCCAAATTCATTAAAACCATTCCTACAATAATTAAACTCCTACAAAAATAATTGAGGTGGCGCAGCAACAAAAGTCTTCCTCATGTTTCCATTATTCTTATGTCATTATTGTTTCAAGGAAAAAAACTGATAATATTTCTATTAAGTAGAGTTTTTAGCAAAATAAAAAAATACTAGTCTAATTTAGTTTCACAAACTTTGTTTACTTAAATTCAATAAAATTAATTATATAATTTGTTAATATTAAAAAGTATATATTTATGAAATTCATATTAAAATACTATTTTTTATTGATATAAATACTATTCATATTAAAATACTATTTGAACAGACAGGATAGAGGTTTTATATTTGTGAAACCAAATGATTTCATTATCAACATAATTCAATTATGGTAATGTCATATCAACGACCACTTCTCCCACAATTCTCCCAAAGGAAGAAGGAAAGAAAGCTGAAAATATCTTAAAACATTAACTAACTTTATATTATAAATTAAGTACTTAATTTTAAATAAGGAATTAAGAGTTTATTATATAAAGTTTAAATTTTAATTTTTCAAACATTATATAAGTAAAAATATAGAGCTGGCATATCTTTAATTTAAATATTCCATTTTCAAAATTATATAAATATTTTGTTTCTTGAACTATGTCGTTTCATTATTTATTTGATAATCACTTTTAATTTATTTATTTTTTACTTTTAAATTTTACATAATTCTAAAAATACTCCTTCAAGTTAATAGGCTATATTGTTATAATCTGTTTGAATCAATTTATTTCTTATTATTTATTACTTATCCACGTGAAATTTCCTTCACTTGTAATTTTCAATATTTTAGAGTGCATGTATTAGAAATCCATTTGCATCACAATAAATGGGCATTCATAGTTTTAAATATATAACATAGAAATGACATATTTGTAAAATGTTCACTCAGAACGATCGTTTTCAACCAATAGTCAAACATTCACTCCTTTCATGAACATTGTCCCTTCAATACAAACATTGAAAAAGAAAAAGTTATTTTATATATTATAAAGATTTTTCATTTTTCCTATTCATGACAACTACAGCAATATTGCACTAAAATTTAAAAAATGTGAAGCAAAAGGGGTTAGTGATCACTTTGATTGGGTAATTATATAGAAACACTTAAGTTATTGGTGAACATTATTTTTAAATTTATAATATATAATCATTATCCATATGAACAAACTTGTGGCTAAAGTAATGCTGATATTATTTTATTTTTTAAACTATGCATGATTGCCTTGAATGAAAGAGATCCCAGCTGTGATAACCACTATTCAAAGAGAATAGCTTTTAGAACGAAAACACGATAAAGAGACTATTTTGCTTAAATATGAGAAAGAGACCAATTCAATTGCTTCTGAAAGAACACTCCAATAAATTATTATGTTAAAGAAATAAACAAGATTTCGTATATTTTGAAATCCTCTTCTGAAAATTTCAACAAACTTATTCAGGAAAATTTCCAACATAAGTAATCTACAAATTTTTATAAAAAGTAAAATAGTTATGGGGGTGCGGGAAGAAAAAGCCTATGTAGTTATGTGACTTGAGGCATGTTGAGATTTCAACATAGGAGCTTCTGCTTTCTGCACCAAATCCGTTACTTCCTGCACCCTTTCATTTTATTTAATTTCTGTGTTGTCCTTTAGTTTTTTGAAAGTTGTCTACGAAGGAGATGTGAAATGGAGTTTGATGGAGGAGCTCCATTGTTGGCTGTGTTTTGACGTTGAGATGCAGTAAGGATTAGTGTTGGTGATTTAAAGAGGGTACAAGAAGAAATACAGACAGGTACAGGAAGCAATACCCATAGGTAGGTGATGTTCCTTTAGGCGGATTGGTAGACAAGGTTTCAATTTATGACCACTTCTAAAAATTACGTTTTCGGCTTGGTCCATGGGTTAGCCCATGAATTTGGATTTGTTAATCAATTAAATTAAAAATAGCAAATGTTTAGGCAATAAAATCAATTTTGTAAGAAAAGACGATTAAAAACAAAATGTATCTATAAATTACAGAGTAAAATATGATTTTGGTTCTTAAATAATTATATGATTTTAGTTTTTTTTCTCTCGAAAACTTTTATCTATTTTCATTATTTTTCAGATTTAGTTTTCTATGATAAACAACATTATTATTTTTATTAGGTGGCTAACGGTGTATCATGTCATCTTTTTATTTTTTGAAACATGTCAATTCTTCCTGCTCTAATAACACACAAGACTTTTCTCCCTTCCTCATTTGTAGGTGAGCCACCATTCAATGGTTACCAATTATCGAGTCACGCACTTAGTTTCCATGGAGGCCTTATCATTGACGTTCATACTAGCAGCAACAACCCTCATTCAGCGTGAAGAAGAAGATGAGCAAGAAACCCTTGCACGTGAACGAGGAAAAAGATAAAGATTTCGTGATGGAAAAGGTTGACATCTGTATTAGACGGAGATCTTATTCAAACGCTATAGTAGTGACGGTGAAGTCTTCCACTTAAATTCCAACCATGGTGACGAAGTCTTCAACTTAAGTTCCGACAATGATGACGGTGAAGTCTTCGACTTAAATTATAACAATAGTAAAACCAAAATAATTGAGATTTTTTTTGCATTTCAAACTAAACAAAATAACAAATGATCTAATTACTCCACTTTTTATTTTCTTTTTTTATTCAATATGGACGTGGGTCAAGGGATTGACATGGACCAATTGGTGATGACAATTGACAAATATAATAGTCATCACCTAATAGAAACACTTCAAAGGAATGAAGGGAACTTCAATAACCCTTTTTACCCTCTTTCAATTTGTCATGGATTTTGAAACTGGTGCAATTCGGTCCTACGACATTTTCTGCTAATACAACCCAATTATTTGCTAGCATGGAGTTGTATCATACCATTTCCATGTCAGCAAATATATATTGGCAAGAAAGTTGCATCAGCCGTTTTCAATTCAGAGGTCACGAAGCACATAGGTTGACCATTTTGCCATGACTCCAAGAAAAGGAAGCAAGATCCAAGCTTAAAACCAAAATTGAACTTTGTCAAACGCAAGAACAAAACATATAAAATCAAGAAGTACGAACCGATTAAACTCATAAGCTTATGTTTCAATTTGAAAATAAATTCAATAAGGCAGCCAAAACCAATGTTGTTAAAATTGAGACTATACTAAAATACTCGTGAGAACAAAGGAGACACATTGGTGGCAAACCCTGCAGACCAGGATCTCAGTTGCTTGTGAAATCAGAGGATAGTGCACCATGTGGATCTATTTGAGCAGTCAATTCAAGTTAAAAATAACCATTTGTTTGCTAAAATCCTAACCCAAATTGTAAAGATAACCCTTTTCCCTTGGGCTCCATTCACAAATCAAAACGTAACCAAAAAACCTCTCACCAGCACGCACTCTCAACTTCAACAACACAACCATCACAGAACTGACATTGTTTTTGCTGACACTAGCTTCACATCATCAACCATTACAAAACTCACGATTATGACGTTATGATCTCCAACTCTCACATCACTGTTGTCATTGCCTTCATCTTTGACTCTGTTGTGTATTTTTTCTTCTCGAGTCTTTCTTCTGCTCTTGTTGCCATTTTGGAGAGTGTTCTATCATGTTTAGTTATATCATGTATTGGATCTTATTGTGAGTTATTTTTCTTGTCTATATTATTTCTAATTCATACACAGGTCAATAAATACAGTATTTTGTATACTTGTAACTCATAGGAGTCGAGTTACAATCCCAAGTTACAATTTTTTAGCCCCCCTCGGATCCTCGTATAATGGTTGAATTTGACAACATTGGCCTAAACATCCAAGTCAAGACAACTAAAAAGGTATTCAACCCAGTTCATCACAAATAGCTATTCAACAAATTTAATAGGAGTAAGGCAATATTCTTCCAAAAATTCTTAAAAGAGATGCAGATGAATAATGTCTGCCATTTTTGTAAACAAACGAGATGGAATTAACTCAGCAGGGCAGAAACAGGGGATGATCAGAAGGAACCATGGTCACTCTCAAGAAGATTTCTTTGTTCTTGCCCCCTAAAGAAGTTCTGGCTTCACTCCTGGCTTATACTATACAAAATAATACATACAGCCATCAATGTATTTTTACTGCTTGACAAGTCATACAAAGCACAAGCTTTGATAGATGTTTTTCATGCTTTTGTTACATTTTGATGTTTGTATTTTGTAATTCAATAAGAACTCTTCAAAAGAACTCATACACACTCCACAGATTTAGGATGTCTTATTAAATTTTTATAATGTGCAGATGAAAAATGTTGCAGTGTATATGAAGAGACAAGGAATTATTATCCCACAGGTTTAAAAATACACGCCTACTCCTAAACCCGTAAATTTGACCCCTCTTAGTGGATTGAGGCCAGAAAAACCCGCAATCCCATAGAAAAAGTTCACATAACTAAAATATCTATCAAAAACCTTATGGATTAGGATCAATCTATGAACTTTTTTTTAGAAGTGATAATTTGTTAAGCAAATAATAACTAGTTTTTTCTCTTTTAATTTTTTTTACTAATTTATTTTTATTTTTCTTTTATGGGTTAAATATGTTTTTGGTCCTTTAAGTGAAAATTGAAATTAGTCCATCTTCAAAACTTTGGCCTAATTTAGTCCCTAACTTAAAAAATGTATGAATTTAGTCCTTTTAACTAAATTTTGTTATGTTTATTTGATGTTTCAAGTACGTATCATAATAATATTTGGGTTGTTTACACTTGTTGACACATATTTGTTTTAATGTCAATTGAGAAACACGTTCGAAACATCAAATAAAGTTAACAAAATTTGGTTAAAAGGACTAAATTCATAAATTTCTAAAATTGAGGGACTAAATTAGGCTAAAGTTTTAAAAAAGGACTAATTCCAATTTTCAGTGAAAGTTAAATGACCAAAAACATATTTAACCCTTCTTTTATTAATATACTCTTTTAAATTTTATTAACAAAGTTCGATTTCATTATTTGTGCTTCAATTATTCTTTACCATTCAATATAAACCAAAATTGCTAAGTAAAACATTTTGTAAATGTTTAAATAATTGATTATTAAAAACAGCTTATTATTAATTTTAAAACACCAGTAAAATTTCAATTAAAAAGAAAACTTAACTACAGGTAATAATATTCCTATTTTGATAATAACTAGAGGAATTTTAGTAAACCTATCAATACAAATTTAAATTTAAGTATTGCACGCTGAAGTTGATGGAAAAAGAATAAAGAGATTATCATTATTGTTTAAGTTGATGGAAAATATTGATAAAGTTTTCTTATTGTTATAGTATGAGATATCTAAGTTGTTTTATCATTGTCTTTCTTGATCTTTTAATAATAGACTCGCGAGTTAATATGTATTTTTTTTCTTAATTTTAAGAATTATTTATATATATATATATATATATATATATTAAAAGCATATTTAATTATATAAATATTTTTTAAAATTTTAATTGAATAATTAAAATTTTATTGGGATAAACTAAAATAATTATTATATTTACATGTTAATTTATTATACTATAATTAAAATTTAAAATTTAATTTGTTAGTGTCTATTATTTAAATTATAATATTAATGTATATTTATATATTTAAAAATATAATATAGAAAAATAATTTTTTAAATAATTTTTATTTTAACTTTGAAATTAAAAAAAAAAGACTAATAGATTAAGACAGACTTATGTGTCGTTGACTTAAATGATATGACCAAAATAGATTGATAAATTAAATTTTTTAACTCAATCTCCTTAATAAATTGATTGGATAGACGTTTTGACTGTCTAAATATATCTATAACAAAATCTTTTTAATTCTATTTATTATTGATGAGGGTGAAATAATATATACATATTATATTTTTTCATGTATTATCTTAAAAACACATTTACCTTTAAGACGATCTTTGTTTAGTCATAGATACAAGTCAATTAAAAATACATATATTTTGAATAAGATAGTGGTTTGACATTATTTAAAATTTTATTCTAATTTAGATACAATTACAGTTAATTTAGATATATTATTTTTTAACAAAGACTACGTTTTGTTAAAGAATATGTTAAGTGCAACTTGAGTTTTTTTTTTTTTAAGTTAACAAATAATAAAATCAGTAAGTATTTGACGTGATCATATGATAATATATGAGAAATATATATGAAATGTTATTTCATAAATGAAAGTTGTTATATATAAGTATAATATAAAAATATAAATTATATATTTTACTTAATATATGAAAACTAAAAAAGTATAAAGTGTTATTATATATGTTATTTAATAAAATAATAATAAGTATGATATAAAAACATTGATTTAAACATAATAAAATTACTACATATTAAACTATTTAATAAAATATAATTATATATATATATATATATATAAATTATATTATTTTTAAAAGTTAATTAAAGTTTTGTAGTGGAGTTATACCTACCTTATCTCTTATCCTAACTCACTTGAGAAGGAAGTTCAGAGGTTGAGATTTTTTTTTGCCCGCACTTGAGGGATTTCTTAAAAGGTTTTTTTTCAAGAATGGGTTAGGGTTGGTCCGTGGATCATGGGTCAAGTTAACAACTCTACCTACTGCTAATATAATGAAATTAACTCCCTGAATAGGATAGGCAAAGCATGGGCTTTGTAGAGAGCATTTACACTGCTCTTGTTTTTAGTTTGTCTTGTGTATTTTTAGTTTGTCTTATTTGTTATTAGTTTGGCTTCTTTCTCTTTAACAAAAATCCATATCCTTTCTATCACTTTTTCGGGAGCGATGTCGTTGTGCCCCACGAACTTAAGTCAAAGACTTCATCGACACACTGTAGTGCCTGAATGGGATCTCCGTCTATCACGGACGTCACCCTTCTCCATTATGAAATCCTTCTCTTTTTCCTCGTTAATGTGGAAGGGTTTCTCGCTCATATTTTTCTTCACACTGAATGAGGGTTGTTTTCGATGGTAGGAACACCAATGGTGAGGCCTCCATGGAAGCTAGGTGGGTGACTCGGTAATGGGAGACTAATTTGATGGGTAGCTCACCTATGAATGAGAAAGGGAGAGAAGTCTCGTGCGTGAATAGAGTAAAAATGATTGACACATTTGAAAAAAAGAAAAAATGTGACATGGCAAACTGTTAGCCACCTAATAAAAAAACTAACATCGTTAGTTATGGATTACTAAATCCAAGACTTTCTAAAAGAAGAGGGATGAAAATGGAATAAACTTTTAAAAACCAAAATCATATTTAATCCTAAATTATATGAAATTGTTGTATCATATTCATAATTAATGTGGAAGGTGACATGACATTTCATGTCACCTCTTAGCAAAGATTACTAGTGCAAAAAGGTAAAATCTCTAACGTTGTGTTCGCTTCCGTTGATTTCACTGTTCACATGTATTTGTGAGCGAGGAAATGCGATGATTGTTGCGTTCGCTTCAAAGGAAATGCAAGGAACAATTTGTTGTGATTTGCGGGATGTAGCACTTTTTCAGCACCCGCGAGAATGAAGAGATTTGTAGGGATTTAGGGTGTAATCTCTTATTTACCCTTCTTCAACCTCTTGCTCCCAAAACCATACTTTCTCCTGTCCCAAATCCATCTCCTTCACTTCACTCTCCTCGTTAGTAGCAACTCCATTCTCCAACACGACACGACGCTCACTGCCTCTCCTCATTAAAATCGTTCGACAGCTACCGTCGTGCCGGAGGAAGCCTTGCACGCGAGGTCGGCCTCGGAGGCAAGGCCGGTGGCGCATCCTTCTTCTTCTCCTCCTCGTCCCTTCGCCGAAGTGAATCGAACATCTCGTCCAGCGAGCTTCTTGCCAAGAAACATGGTGAAGCTGACAACACCATAGTTTTCCCCACCACCAACGAAAACCACCGAAATTTATCAACTTTGAACCCAAATTTGGAACCTGATAGAAATTTCACCACCCCCACTTCGACTGTCGTCGCTACATTGCTAAAAGCCGTGAAATTGAAGACAGACTTTTGAGATTCAAATCCCTGTTGATTGGTGCAATAAGAGTATCTGGGGAATGGAAAATTTCAATTGCATATTGTGGAGGCGTGTAACTCTTTCCTCATCAACACATGGACTTGCTTTTTTATTAATTTGACAGCAAATTATGTAATGCTGTTACTGTAAATATAGTAGTAATATTCTTACATTATTAGTATTTTAATTATTATAAAAATTAAAATATGATGTAAAAAATACAACGTTCAAAATTAAAATTTAACTTTAATACACTGGCTTATAAAAATAATTATTTTAATTTATTAATTAAAATTTTTTACATTTAAAAAATTAATTTTAATAATTTTTTTTTATTTTTTTTCTTTATAAACATTTTTACAATTAAATATAATATTAACAATTATCATTTTATATTATTTTAATAACTAGGAGTATTTTGGTAATCTTTAATTTCTACCAATTAAACAAATTTTAAAAATTTGTCACATAAATCAAATCCTACACTAATTCTCATAAATTTTACTTCCAAATTCACTCTCAATTACCCACAAATCCACTCAAAAAAACAACAAAAAAATTACCCTCAAATCCACTCAAATTCATCCAAATCATGTTTCCCAAATCATTACAAACGAACACAACTAAAGGTTGTGTTTGCGAGCAAAGATTTAAGCTGATTTGCGTGTTCGTTTTAAAAGATTTGTACAGACTGATTTGAGGTGATTTACAGGATGAATAATTTTTTCATCACCCACTAATGTGACAGACGACATTTGAAGAGATTGTATTTAAAAAGTCATATTTGTCCTTGACTTATCTTATAATACCACATCCAAATATACTAACGTACAAATAACATATTCTATTCTAATGTAAAAATAACCTATTCCAAAGTGCTTGATCATGAAGAAGATGAAGAGGAGTGGTTGAAGATGAAGAAGAAAAGATGCGTATTCGATTACACAACATTTATATTCGGTTCCCGCGATACAATCAAATACAAAGGGACCTGTATTCGGTTCCCTGTGTTTGTATTCGGTTCCCTAGAGTAAAAGCACGGTGTATTTGGTTCCATTTTTTCTGTATTCGATTCCCTTACAATTTGGCTTCATGTTACCCGTTGTATTCCGTTCTAGAGTGGTATGTATTCGGTTCTCTCTTGAAGCACATTTGGGTTGCAAACTTGTTGGTTGAGGCGCGATCATCTGTGACGAAGCTAGAGGATGCAGTTTCGGTTGCACTATATGTAAGCATTATTACCTTGTGTTTTAAAATTATCTTCAATTCAAATTTTTGAATAATTTTGTATTGACTTTCTAGGTTTGAGAGAGTGTGGGATGGCCATCTGAGCACTTTACCAGCGACTGGTACTCCGTGCCGGAACTCCACCTGCGTGATCACCGGTTCAAGGTCCCTCTCGATCACTCTCGGGGACCCCATTCTTCTCCTAAGATCACTGTTTTCGCCCGTTAAGTCGTTGCAGGTAACGCTAGTTAAAGTGAACTATGTTATGCAATGATTTTTAGTGGTTTTGATTGATTGCATTCTGATAATATTTTATGGTTACCACTCGGTATCTTTATGTAGCTACCGTCCGGTACACCTTTTATAATCGCTCGGTTAGGTTGCATGACCCGCTTTTGTGGTTATCCTTCCCTTTATATATCTCTCTCCTTTTCTGTACTTGGTGCATCAATCAATCAATCAATAATACTTTCTTTTTCTCTGGCTTATCTTGTCTCTCTCTTCTCTTCCTTTAAGCCTTCTTCTCTTTACCGTGCTGTGAATCTATGATGGTATCAGAAATTATTTCTGCTGCTCTCTGATTTCTCTGTTTTTTGCAATCTTGTTCTTGTTTCTTTCCTCTCCTAGAATGGCTACCCCTGAAGCCAATACCCAAACCCTAACCCACGATTCTACACATTCATACCTTTATCTTCACCCCAATGAAAACCCCGTCATATCCCTTGTCTCACCCGTACTCAACAATACAAACTATCATTCATGGAACAGATCCTTCGTTACGGCTCTTTCTACAAAGAACAAGGTGGAATTCGTTCTTGGATCCGCGCCTCAACCTGCACAGACTGATGCTACGTTTCACGCTTGGTTCCGCTGCAATAGTATGGTGGTTTCTTGGCTGTTACACTCGGTCTCTCCCTCCATCCGTGAAAGCATAATTTGGATGGACAATGCTTTCGACATATGGAACGACCTGAAGATCCGTTTTGCCCAAGGTGACCTTGCAAGGATCTCCACATTACAAATGGAAGCCACCACCTTGTCCCAAGGCGAACTTTCTGTCACCGAATTTTTTACCAAACTCAGAATCATTTGGGATGAACTTGATAGTTTCCGCCCAGATCCTGTCTGTATATGTAAATCCAAATGTTCTTGCACTGTTTCTTCGATTCTTTCTCAACGGAAACACGAAGATCGTGCAATGCAACTTCTCCGAGGTTTGAATTCTCAGTATACCAATATACAATCTCATATTCTTCTTCTTGACCCTCTTCCTCCAATTTCGAAAATTTTTTCTCTTGTTATCCAACAAGAACGTCAGATCATGACTGATCATGTTACTGCTAGTATGAAAACTATTTCCTATTCTAATTTCCCCTGTCAACCGAACGGTTCTACCACTATTACTTGCACCTACTGCAATCGGGTTGGTCATCAAGAAAACACCTGCTTCAAAAAACATGGTTTTCCAAACCAAGATCACCGGAATGCAAAAACCACCAACAACAACAATCGAAAGATCTGCACATATTGTCGTAAAACTGGCCATACCATAGATGTGTGTTTCAAGAAACATGGATATCCTCCTGGCCATAAGTTTTCCGATAACAAAGATTCATAATGTTTCAACCGCCCGTGATGCCATTCAACCGAACGGCTTGGATCCTGATCATTCTTCTACCGAGACCATTCAAATAACACCTCAACAATATCAAATTCTTGCCAACCTGTTCAACAAATCTGAATCTAATGCTCCCAATGTTCACATTAATCAAGTAGGGACACTCTCCACCAACACTTCCCCAGGTAATATTGTTTCTGCTCTTCACGCTCATTCGGGTAATACATGGCTCCTTGATTCGGGTGCCACCGATCATGTTTGCATTTCTTTAAAATTCTTCTCTTTTTATCAAAAGATTACCCCTATTTCGATAACATTACCAAATGGAAAAATTTTCCAAGCTCATTACAAGGGCACTGTTCGGTTCCACTCTAAATTCCATCTTTCCAATGTGCTATATATTCCTGACTTCTCATTCAATCTTATATCTGTCTCACAGATTATTGCTAACATTAATTGTACACTAATTTTCTCTCCTTCTGGCTGCATTATGCAGGACACCCAAAGTCAAGAGAAGATTGGTTTGATTAGACATCACAATGGATTATATCTCTTTAACTCATCTGTTTGTAAAAATGATACTAGTTGTAGTTCTTTAATATGCTCTATTCAGACTCCAAATCTGTGGCATGCTCGTTTTGGACACCTTTCAAATGATAGGTTACATCTTTTTCAAAATAAACATGCTTATATAACAAATGACACTCAAATTCCTTGTGATGCGTGCCATCGTGCTAAACAAAAGAAACTTCCTTATACTGCTAGTACATCTCATTCATCATGTTCCTTTCGTCTACTGCATATTGACATATGGGGCCCCAACACTGCTTCTATGAATGGTTTTAAATATCTGTTGACCATAGTTGATGATTTTTCGCGTTACACTTGGATTATACCTATGCTAGATAAATCTTCTTTTAAAAACCACATTCTTACCTTTCTCTGCAATATAGAAACTTAGTTTAATAAAAAGGTTAAAATAATACGAACTGACAATGGTGTTGAGTTCAATATGCATGATCTTTTCTCAAATAAGGGCATTAATCATCAAACCACTTGTGTTGAAACACCTGAACAAAATGGTGTTGTCGAACGCAAACACCAACACATCTTAAATATCACACGTGCCCTACTTTTTCATTCACATTTACCAACTGTCTTCTGGTGTTATGCAGCTCAACATGTTGTGTTTTTAATCAATCAGATGCCCACACCTGTTCTACAAAATGATACGCCACATGATCGTCTTCATGGGTCTTCTTGTGACCTATGCATGTTGCGTGTTTTTGGTTGTCTCTGCTATGCCAACACAATTACTGCTTACAGAAAGAAATTTGATGATCGTGTTATCCCTGGAATTTTCTTAGGTTTTAAACGACACACAAAAGGTTATCTTTTCCTCAATCTCAGAAATCATAAGGTTGAAGTTTCCCGTAATGTTGTTTTCCATGAAAATGTTTTTCCATATCACAATATTCAAAAAACCGACAACTCTTTATCTCTTCCTCTGCCAACTAATTACACCCATAATTATGATCATCTCCTACCGTTCGGCCCCACTACTAATGATATACCGCTCGACTCTTCTACTACTGATAGACCGTCCGGTAATTTGGTTACTGACTTATCGACCGGTTCTCACAACACACCTACAGATATCACTCAACTTGATGATAATTGTAATGATACCTCTGAAAGTGTAAGACGTTCTTCTAGACCCCGAACGACTCTGGCTTACTTAAAAGATTATAAAACTAATAGCATTGTTCGCTACCCCATCAAGAATTATCTTTGCTACAATCGTCTTTCAAATCATTTCAAGCATACAATTTTGTCTATCACTTCTAATACTGAACCAAACTCTTATTCTGTTGCTTTTAAAAATCCGAAATGGGTTATTGCCATGTGTGTTGAACTTGATGCCCTACAGGCTAACAATACTTGGGTCCTAACAACTTTACCCCCTAATAAAACTGCTATTGGTTGTCGTTGGGTTTAGAAAATTAAATATAATTATGATGGCTCGGTCGATCGATATAAAGCACGTCTGGTCGCCAAAGGATACAACCAGATAGAAGGGTTGGATTACTTAGAAACCTTTGCTCCTGTCGCCAAGCTCACTACCGTCCGGCTCCTTCTTGCCATAGCTGCCACACAGAATTGGTCACTAAAACAGTTGGATGTTAACAACGCTTTCCTCCATGGTGATCTTCATGAAGATGTCTATATGAAAGTTCCTCCTGGTCTTACCACTTCCACACCGAATCAGGTTTGCAAACTGCAGAGATCTTTATATGGTCTTAAACAAGCTGGCCGACAATGGTATGCTAAGTTACATACTTTCTTATTGTCCCATAATTATAACTGTTCAACATCTGACAATTCTCTTTTCTTGCAACATGATGGACAATACATTACGGCACTTCTCATTTATGTTGATGATATACTCATAACCGGCAACAATGATGGAGAAATCCAACACATCACCAATCTTCTTCATTCAACTTTTCGCATAAAGAATCTTGGTGATCTAACTTACTTCCTCGGCCTTGAAGTCGCCCGTAACTCCAAAGGCATCCACCTTAGCCAACGAAAGTATGTCCTCGACCTCCTTGCTGAAACGGGCATGCTTGACAGCTCCCTTGTCCATACTCCCATGGTTCATAAACATTCTGCCACTAATATCGATCGGTCTTTGAATGGTAATGCTGCTGCCTCTTATCGTCGTCTTATTGGGAAACTAATATACCTTGCCACCACCCGTCCGAACAGTACCTTTGCCGTCAATCACCTCAGTCAATTTATGTCTGCCCCTACGACTGCCCATCAACAAGCCACTACTCGTATCCTACGATATCTCAAAGGTACCCCTGGTGCTGGTATTCATTTTCCGTGCAACTCTACTATTCAACTGAAAGCTTTTTGTGACTCTGATTGGGCCACCTACCCTAATACTCGTCGTTCGGTCACTGGTTTCACTATGTATCTTGGAAACTCTCTCATTTCATGGCGTTCCAAGAAACAACCGACTGTCTCCCGTAGTTCTTCTGAGGCTGAATACCGTTCGCTCGCCAACACTGTGTGTGAAATGCAGTGGCTTACATATCTGCTTCATGATCTCCACGTTACTTACACGACTCCTGCCATCATCTACTGTGACAACCAATCTGCCATACAAATTACTTCTAATCAAGTTTTTCATGAATGTACAAAACACATTGACATTGACTGCCACATTGTACGTGAAAAGGTTGCAGCTGGGCTGATCAAGCTTCTTCCCATCTCCACAACTATGCAAATTGCCGACATATTAACCAAACCGTTACCTCCTCCTATTTTTCAACTTCTTCGTTCCAAGCTGGGTCTCCAAAACATTTACGCCCAGCTTAAGGGGGGCTGATAATATTTTATGGTTAGTGCTCGGTATCTTTATGTAGCTTCCGTCTGGTACACCTTTTATAACCGCTCGGTTGGGTTGCATGACCCGCTTTTGTGGTTATCCTTCCCTTTGTATATCTCTCTCCTTTTCTATACTTTGGTGCATCAATCGATCAATCAATAATACTTTCTTTTTCTCTGGCTTATCTTGTCTCTCTCTTCTCTTCCTTTAAACCTTCTTCTCTTTACCTGCTGTGAATCTATGACATTCATTGTTTCCTCGTTGCCTTTGATTTTTTCATGAAGAGAAGTCCAATGATACTATAAAGTTTTGATTTTGTAGTTTTTTAATTTGTGGGAAAAAAATGGAATTTTGATGGTAGCTAATGATTCATTGTGTGAAGTAATGGAAAACTCAGATGGAGGTTTTTGGATGATATAATCAGGTTAGTGTTGTTTAACTATTGTATTAAACATACATGAAGAATCGGCCTTTTGTCAATGGAGTATCTGGTATTGAGGCAGAATGTAGTTATTGTTTTTTAGATTATATAATGGTTTTGAATCCTTCATTAGTTGTGTTTGAATTGATGAAAGAATATGGAATGGATTTAAGGATCGAAAATAAGAGTAGAAAACGGAAGGTGATGTTTTGTTAGTATCATTGTATTACTACATTTTTAAAAGCTGGTGGTGTGGAAACTACTAGAGCTTTCTGAAATTATAAACAAGAACTTGGCTAGTGGTTCCATTAACAAGGATTAGGCTATGATAACTAATGAATTCATAGATTCTGGATTACGTGATGATGAGAATAAAGTTATTGATCATTTGTTGGGACTGTTAAATAGAAAGAAACCTCTATTTTGATCATCGTTACCATTACAAGCATGTTTGAAAACCTCTTAAGAAATAAGAAATGGAGCTAAGGATATGAAAGTTATAAATCTCCATAAATTTGAAAAACTGCATATAATATAGAATTAATTATTCTATACATCTTTTCTTTGCCTCCTACTTTGTTGTATGCTTTTAGCTCCTTGGTCTTTGAATTTTTAACGGTTTAAATACCTATTTAGTTCCCAAGTTGGGGTCTGAATTTTCATTTTGCCCTCGGTTTCAAAAATGAAGCCTTTTTGTCCCCATGTTTTTAATTTTGAGTGAAATTGATCCCTTCTGTTAAATAATTAGACGGCGTTAAATGTGGATCACGTGGTAAATGAATTATCCAGCATGGAAGAAAAAGATTTTTTTTTAACAGTGACAGATATGAAAATATTTTTTAATATGGAAATTTTTTTAGCAAAGTAACATATATGAAAATATTTTTTTAATATGGAAAAGAAAAGGGAAAGGGATTTGCCCTAAATATTAATCTCGAACGATCCTAATCCTTTTCCATGGAGATTTGAAGTCAAGCAGGAAAGGCACCCTCACCTACGGTTCCGTCTCACACGTTTCAGGGATTCAGGCCCAGAAACTCTATTGCTCGAAAAGTGCAGAAAAAGCTAATTTCAACCATGGCAGGTTTCTTTCTTTCACAAGTGGTGGCATAGCGGTAGTGATCTTTTGGTGTGGCGCAGTGGTAGAGGCACGATCCAAGGGGTTTCGTGTTCGTGCAACAGCGGCGGCCTGCAGCAGCGACAACGACCGGTAGCGGCGACGGTGATGGCGAGATCCTTCAGAGCTTGCAACAATGGTTGGCGTGACAAGTTCTTCTCCCTTCCCGTTCAACGTATGATGGAGGTTAAGCTCACGACGGTGCTTTTGGGTGTCACGTTCGCCACCGGCGAAGGAAGGCGGTTCTGGTTTCGCATTCTGTTAACTCGCCACTATGGGTTTTCTTCTTCGTTAGGTCTTTACCTTTCTCGTTGTGGAATAGAGGCTCTGCTCTTCGTTCTGGTGTATTGGCTGGTTCAGGTATGGTTCGTGACAAAAAGGAGTAGCACACCTGGTTCTGTTGTTCTTGCAAGTGGTGGAGGCTTCTTTCTACAACATTTGTGAATCAAATTCCTTGTCCCGGTTCAAGATGTAATATTTATAAGCACATTTTTCTTTTAGAAAAAACTAATTTCATTTAGTTGGAGAGCACGTTGATTGATTTAGTGGTGCAGCCGCCACCCCACTTGGAGTTTTATCACTTTGCAATTTTAGAGAAATGAACACAAGGTTATGGCTGAATGGTGCTTCCACACTATCAACCTTCAACAATTTGCAGAAGCCCCAATTCCCTTCCTAAAAACCTAACTTAATGTCTTCAAAACACTAAACTGATTATTTTATTTGCCCTAATTAAAAAAAAGTAATATATTTAATTATTCCTAATTAAAAACACTGCCACCTCAGTGCCACGACCATATTTTTTTGCCACATTACATACACAATCACTTAACATTTAACGTCATTAGCATCTACTTAACGGAAGGGACCGATTGCACTCAAAATTAAAAACATGGGGACAAAAAGGCTTCATTTTTGAAACGGGGACAAAATCAAAATTCAGACCCCAACTTGGGGACTAAAAAGGTATTTAAACCTATTTTTAACTTATATTTTCTTTTGAGGTGGTAAATTATATTAAAAAAATATTATATTTTAAAAATAATTATTTCAATTTGCTAAATTATCATTCTTTTTAAATTTTGAAAATTATTTTTTATTTTTTTCTCTTTTAAATATTTTTATAATTATATATAACATTAAAAATTATCATTTTATATTATTTTTATAACTATGGGTATTTTGGTAATCTTCAACTTCTACCAATTAAATAATTTTTTTATCCGTCACATCAATCAAATCTTATACTAATTCTCGTAAACTTTACTTCCAAATCCACTCTCATTTATCTCCAAATCCACTCAAATAAACAACAATTAATTCACCCTCAAATTCATCCACTCACTCTCCCCAAGTGAACAAAGGCTAAATGTTTAGGAAAATGTAACTTTTTTTCAATAACTATTTTGTTCATAACTTTTATTAATTTTATATATTCTTTAGTAAAAAGAAACTATTTATTAACATACACACACACACCCACACACACACACACACACACACACACACACACACACACACACACACACACAGATATATATATATATATATATATATATATATATATATATATATATATATATATATATATATATATATATATATATATATATATATATATATATGGATTTGCTAACGCGTGTACCCCTATTTTTCAATTGGTACATTTTAGCAATATGTATCGGATTTTAGTAGATAAAAATACCCTCATATATTATGGATTCTAAGTTTTCAAGTTAAGGGTATTTGAATAATTTTCATTCTCAAAACTAAAAAAAAAAACAAGAAACCCTCAAACCCTTACTCACTTCCCTCGTTCCTCTCAACCCTTTCTTTTTCATCTCTCTCACTACAACATTTTCTTTATCATCCTATGGTAGATCCAACTAAAAAAATTTAGAAATACTCGTCGTTAAACAATTTACCTTTGTAAAGAGTTGAGTCATTGGCATATTTGCCTTCAGGCAAAGGTTCATTCAAGATCTCTTCAATTTCATCATCTTCACTAACCTCTCTAATTTAATCATCTGTAGATGTTGAATCATCATCTCTTAAAAAACCTCCAGGCCAATTACAAATTCCTTCTGATGTCATTATGCTTGTGAAAATTAGATAAAATTAGATAAGACAAAAATTATAAAATGAAAACTCATTATAAAATCATTTTTTGTAAGAAATTGTTTAATAACAAGTGTTTCTGATTTTTTTCCAGGCCAATTACCAATTCCTTTGATGTCATTATGCTTGTGAAAAACTAGATAAAATTAGATAAGAAAAAAAATCATAAAATGAAAACTCCTTATAATTTTTTTTTGTAAGAAATTATTTAACACCGAGTGTTTCTAATTTTTTCCAAGCTAATTACTAATTCCTTCATATGTCATTAATTATGCTTGTGAAGATTAGATAAAAAATTAGATAAGACAAAAATTATAAAAGAAAAACTCATTATAAAATCATTTTTTGTAAGAAATTGTTTAATCGCCAGTGTTTTTGATTTTTCAATTGGGGCTACAGTAGAGATGACAGAGAAAAGGTTGGAGTGAAAGAGATGAAAGAGAAAAGGTTGAGAGGAATGAGAGAGATGAATATGGGTTTGGGGGTTTCTTTTTTTTTAGTTTTGAGAATGAAAATTTTTAAAATACCATTGACCTTAAAACTTAGAATCCATGATATATAAGGGTATTTTTGTCTAGTAAAACTCGGTACACATTGCTAAAATGTACCAACTGAAAAACAGGCGTACGCGCGTTAGCAAACCCCATATATATATATATATATATATATATATTAAATTACAATATATATATATATATATATATATATATATAATATAAATTAAATTAAATATAAATTAAAATTTAATTTTAATTAAATTAATAACATAATAAAATATAATTTAATTTAATTTTTAATTAAATTTAATTAAAATACATATATAATTTTTTTTTTGCGAGTAGCGGCTCTCCACGAGTCGAGTAGTATACTACCCGTACCTGACCTGTTTAGAAGTGGATATTAAAATACCCGCTACCTGTTACTTACAGGTAGTAAATATCTGCGAGTAGTAACTACCCACCGCGAATTTTACCCGCGGATACCCGGTGCCCTCAGTTTTTTTTGTCATCCTTATCTAAGTGTATGTCTAAGAGAGATTGAATAAGACTAATATGATTTTTTTCCCTTACTTTTAATCTCTGAGATAATTTTTACATTCCTTCTTTGTTGCCAATAAACTTTGTTCTAATTTTTGTTCTATAATTTCTTTTTAAATTTCCGTTATTTATTGAAATTATTTAAATGAGTTGTCTATTAAGTGATCTAATTAGTAGATAGAACAAACACATGTAATTTTTAAATTACTTTATCTGAAGTAAAAAGAAATTAATTAATATAATATAAGCCATATAATTTCCCTTCAATTAAATTTCATATCTCATATTCTTGTATGAGACTAAATATAGAATTTTCCTTCAATTAAACCATATATAAATCATATAATAAAATTAAAATTAATTATATTTTTAATCATTAAACCTGATATGAAATTTGAATTTGTTCTTATTTTAAACTTTGATATATTTTTGTCTTTAAATTAAAAATAAAATAGATATAGTCTTCATAATCCAATTGCATTAAAATTTGTTGACATGTGAAACACATTTTAAGGTGGTGTTTATGTTGTATATATAATTTTGACAAGTTTCAACTCAAATATTAGTTTGGAATACCTTTTAACAAATCTAAAAAAATTAACGTTATTATGTTAAAAGAACTATACTCATTCATTTCAAAAGTTTGAAAATCAAAATGTATTAAAATTTGAAACAAAGACGAATTTCAATTTTGTATCAATGTTTTAGAAACTAAAAACATATTTAACTCATAATTATATACATAATTATATACAACAGAGTAAAAATAGCACTTCCCCTCTCTGAAAAATAACACTTTCTTAAATTCATCATCATAGAATCCAATTATTCTAAATTTCACATAGACCACCACAAACCCATTTAACATAACTTTTTCTTCCTTCACGTCCATGATTATGCAAATCCATGATTACTAATTGCATCATTTACTAATAACAAAAATAAAAAATAAAAATATCATTCTCATTCCACAAAGCTCCTTATGTTGCCGCCACGACCTTCAATGACACCTCCCTTTATTATAAGCTTTGCAATCTTTGAGAGAAGAAAGAATAAGGATGATGATAGTTTGGATTTTTCAAAATCCGATTTATATCCAATTTTGATCCAACAAAATAGTTTCGATCCATAATTATAGATCCATTTTAACTATATCAATTAGATTTGAGATTTTCAATCTAATTTAAATTGAATTAAATCTAGTTTGAATTTATTTTGCCATTTAGATTAAATTTAGTTATATCCACACAATAAGATTGACTATTAGGTCTATTAGACATGAGTTTAACCAACTTGATTAGACTTGGACTTGGACCATCTCGGTTTGTCTTCGGTCTGAATCAATTAGGCTCAACTCTAGGACCAAGCTAACATGACTCTATCCTTCGTTCTGAGATGACTCGTCTTGACCTTCAACTTGAATTGAGACAAATTAAATCTTCAACGGAGGCCTACTTGACTTTACTTTTCGACCTAGGCCAACTCGACTCTTAATCTCAGACCAACTCAACTCTTAAGCTCGGGCCAACTTGACTCGACCTTGTCCTGGGATAACTTGACATTACCTTCAAACCAAACTAACTCATCTCTATTCTTTGACAAAGACTAACTCAACTTGACCTTTGAATTGGCTGAACTCAACCTATCCCCACATTGACTTTGTTTGACTTTCGACCCAAGTTGACTAGGCTCAACTTTAGGACCAAGTTGACTTGGCTCTACCCTTGAGCCTATGTTGACTCGACTCGACCTTGAGCTTTGGTTGATTCCTCTCAACTTTTTACCTAGGCCAACTCATCTCGACCCTTGGCGTGAGTTAAATCGGATTGACCCTTCTGGCTAAACCATCTGGGTTTGACCTTCGACCCTAACATCTTGTTAAGCCTTCAACTTAGGTTGGATTGACATGACCTTTGGCTTGGGTAAACTCGACTCTTCGACTTGATTCAACTCAATTGTTTAGTATAAGTTGACTCGACTTTTCGGTTTAAGTCGTCTCAACTCAACCCTAGGCCTAAGATGAATCTACTCTACCCTTCGATCAAGGTCGACATAGTTTGACATTTGCTTGGAGCTAACTCACCTTGATTTGGGTCGATTGGGCTCAACCCCGTCTTGGGTCAATCAACTCAACCTTTGGCATGGTTTAACCTTGTTAGAAAAAGTGGTAACAAAGAGCATGAAGGAAAGAGATGATGTATTAATACCGTATATTTACAAAAGGTTTACTAAAGGTATAAATAGAACCCATGCAAGTGTCATCCATGTCCAAAAGATATAGATAGAAAACTATATTTGTTAAAAAAAAAACCCTTAAACTTTGGGAATTTGACCAAGGTCAGATACTTGAAGTTTATCTTGAAAAGTGATAAAAGCATAATCGAAGATAGGATTCATGAGTGCATTTGTAATTTGGAAATGTGCTGGTATGTGATGAACAAAAATTTCTTTCTTTTAGACTTTGTCACATATGTAATGCAGATCAAGCTCAAAGTGTTTGGTCCGAGAGTGCAAGATAGGGTTGGTGGTAATTAACACAATGATAAGGTTATTTGAGTGAATGATAGGAGGTGAAATTGCACAACAAAGCTCTTTTAAAAAAGAGAGAACCTAGGAGAGCTAAGTGGTGATAAAAGTTATGCTTCTGTATTATGCTTCGGTGTTGCTTCTTGAGATATCATGTTGCTTCTTTAAGGACCAAGAGATAAGATCAAAGCCAAGGTAGATGCCAAATCTTGTTTTCAACTTGTAGTTATCTAGGTCGGATCCCTAGTTAGCGTTAATGAAGGCATGTATAGCAAGGTGATGGTGGGGAGTGAAACGAAGGCAATGAGTTGGAAATCTAGAAACGTATAAAATGATACGTTTGACAACACGCCAATGATGAGTTTGAGGTTAGTGCATGTCCTGGCATACCTTGTTAATAGAGAGAATGATGTTTGGTCGAGTAAACATGAGGTATTGGAGAGCACCAACTATTTGTCTATATAAAGTAGGACTAGGATACATTGTGAAGTTGTTGACAGTGAGCTTGAGTGAAGAAATCATAGGCATAGGCTAAGGTTTAGATTATGCCATGTTGTCTTTGGCGAGAAGTTATTGAAGTATTTGGTTTGATTTAGTTGGAGGCACCGTGTTGCATCCAATGAGTCTCGATGCTAAGGAAGAAGTGCATAGGACCAAGGTCTTTAAGGGTGAAATGAGGTTTTTTTTTAAGAAAATAAGTAAATATGCCTTCTATATTATGAGAATAAACAGATTTTAAAAAAGTTACGAAAATAGGAAAGTTCTGCCGGTCCCTCACGACTTCATAAGAAGAAGTCATGCATCCCCTAGACAACTTAAATGGGTAGTTGAAATAAGTGGGTACCATGTTTCAAATCTTTGAAGGTTCTTACATCAACATGGTAAGGAGAAGCTATGCAAAAATTACAATGCAACTACCACTTATTTGAAAAATGATACCCACTTAATTTTGATGTTTGTTATTAGGTTCTTTTCCTTCAAAGAATGGGTGTGTTAATGCACTTTTTGGGTTCCAATTTTTAGATGTCTTTGTCGTGCCCTCACTTAATTGTCATGATTGTTTTAATAGTTTTCTTCTTAGAGTTTTAATAGTTTTCAGAGATTGTGTCACGGGTTCCACTTTACTGCCAGAAATTATTGAATTAAGCAAACACTGAAATTTAAGGAAAAAACCTCAAATAAAGAAACCAACGAACCAAACACCAACAAACAAATAACAACACTAAAAAAAACAAGATTTTCCACCCTCAAATCATGCCTAGGAAGGAGCCCTAACAATCACTGCAAACCTCTGAATGATTGTGAAATAGAGAGCAATAACAAAATAAAACACATTTTAGAAGAAATAATGCTGGAATGTTGGGTGTCAAAGGTAGTTAACAAGCACTCAAAGGAAGCAATGAAGATACAACTCACCACTGGGAAGGATTTTCTATAAGAAAGCTTTGTGATCTAGGTTTTGCAAAGGAGAATCGAAGTTGAAACTTTCAAAGCAGTGCACCATGCCTTCGTTCTCTAAATTTTCATTTCACGTCAATACGAAAAAAAATTCAAAAGTATTAAAAAAATGGATTAATCAATTACTGACACATGACTGTGTCAAAATGTTGTTAAATAAGTGTATCGCCTATCATTTTCCCATACATATACTTCAGAAAATTAATTCTTTTCTGGAAAGCTCGTTATGAAGGTTTCTCTTATGTTTTGAAAAGGGAAATAGATATTTTGACATGGATTTTTTGATAAAATTTTGATATAACACTTGTGTCATTTTTCATTGATTTATTATTTATTTGTTATTGACGTACTGTAAATCCAATGAAAAAATGACACATATGTTGTGTCAAAATATTGTAAAAGAAATTTATTTTAACATATCATTGTCCTTTGAAAAGTGTGTTTCTAAAATTTGGTTTTGGAAAACTCATCCATAAAACTCTTTTGTGAAAAAGAAAAGACATTTTTAATAACATTTTGTTATATGTGTCATTTTCTCATTAGATTTAAAATATGTCAATAGTATAATATATAAATAATAAACAAGTAAGAAAATAAAATGTGTGAAAATATTGTTAAAAAAACTGTCAAAATATTTTTTCTCATCCTAAAATAGATGTATTCTAGAAAACGTAAACGTAATTCATAGATTCTGCTTTGAAAAATTTATTATAAAATTCCGTTCCTGAAATTCCAAAAGGTTATTTCTGAAACAAAAACAGATAGTCCAAAAGTCACCTTTATGGAGGATAAACTTATCATTTTCAAAATCATGGGGAAGCATCAAAAAATTATGAGAATGCAAGTAGAAAAAGCCCTCAGCATTATGAAACCAATGATGGAACGGAACTGTTGGAACTTATTTTGTTTCTTTTGTTTTAAAAAAAAAATACGGATTCAAGTTTAAGCCCAAAAGAGTCTCATTGTCAAATGAGTCCATTTTACCTAATCCTCTTACTATTTGCACTCCTCTTATTTACATTATTACCAAATATACCTTCTTCTTTTTTGTCTAAAATAATATAACCCTATGGCTCTGTATCGTATGATTTACTTTCCATTTTGGTTTATTTTTTAGTTTGCACTGAATAATGTTCAAAATAAATAATCATATGAGTAACATGTGTGCTATGTGTTGCTCTAAAATTACAAATATACTACATAGTACGTTCTATGTAAGGGTATGCAAAATAATAAGGTCATTGGGTCAATGTTGGGGCAGCCAGCCCATACACTAAGGACCCAAGACCTTAGGAAGGGGTCCCCCCTCAAAGAATCAGACTTTCTCATTTTTGCTCTTTTATTTCTCTCTCTAGATAGAGCTATTTTCTCCCTAAGAAGATGCTCTGCCTTCTCTCTAAAACCTTCCAACACTGAACCGTTTGAGTTGTAACCTAAAGGTATCTGAACGTTTGCGGTGCCAAGAGCTATCTTTTGAACCGAACAGTTTTCCTGTTCGTACCCAGTAAGCTTTTATCCCTTTCTTTTTCACTGTCTAGGACCTAGGGTTTTTAGTTTTACTGGCTGCATGTGCCTTGTATGTTTTCCTTTTCATTTTCGGTATATTTTAGCTCTAAGAGCTACATCACCTATTTGGTGATCTGTAGGGTCGGTGAGCATACTACCGTGAGGGTCGTTGTTAGAGCACCTTGGGTATACTGTTCAGCGCAACCCACAGGTAAGGGGAGCTAATTATTTTATGTGAATTTATTTTATAAAATATATGCTTGTTGAATTTGAAGGTAATGTACTGTTTGAACTGCATTTCTTACTGTTTTACATATCTGTTGAGTATGAACTGAACTGTGCAAATGATGAACCTGTGATTGATTGCCTGTGGCGTGTTTTGATGAACTTGATTGTGGTAATAATTTAGATTGTTAGGAGATGTATGAAGTGCTTATATTTTGGGTTCTGCGTTGATGGAAGAAATCCTTTTTTATTCGGTTAGAATTGAATATAAAATATTATAATGTAATATATGTTAGAAAGTTTAAGATTTTAATATAATATATTATATTTTACACATGATATATTATAGAGTATGCTGAAATCCTTTTTATTTGGTTAGGATTGAATATAGTCTTTTTATTGGTTAATTATTCATGTAGCTTAATGTGATCTTATATTTGAGGTTGGTGATTTAATCTGGTCTTAATGTTTGCATATGTGATGGATCCATAATTGATCTCAAGTTTCCAAGGAAAAATATAGAAAGTGATTTTTAGAATTGGACTTTAAGATATTTCAGTTTATTAGCCTGGTAGGAATGGACTTTAATATATTGATTTGTTGTGGTGTTCATTGTGCTTGAATTATGAGAAGAGTCCATAGATTAGAGTATGACTTTAAATCCTAAGGATAGTTCTGAAAAAAATGATTCTTAGGATTAGATTTGATTAATTTCACTCTACATGTTAAGATACATGGAGTAAATTTTGGATATGTTAATAGCTTATAAAATGACTGCATAATGTAGAAATATTTATGTAAATACAGGGAATCCATGTTTGATAAATATTCTTATACCTTATGAGAAACTTTAGAATTATGTTGCAAGAATATTAGTTAGAAGATATGTTAGGTGAAACCATAGATAATTTAAATTATTTTCAATCTCATATTCATAGATTATTCAGTTTTTTTTTAGCGTCAAACGCAGTCTATTAATCCAAAACAGCAATCTGAACTATTGAATTGGAAGTTTACAATTAATGGAATCTGACTAGTAATTCCCTCTGTATATGATACTCTTATACTTATTCTTTTGAAAACTATAAGACTTTGATAAGTTGCCTAGTAAAACAATTATTTATACCAAAATTTCCTCAATTACTATACATTATGAATGCCAAGTGCTGCTAGTTCCATGCCTATGAACGCATTACAGAATAATAGTTATTAGGTTATCCTTTGTGATTTATATTTCGTTTTTGTATTATGAATATTTAGCTTCTGTCTTCCAAATTTCAATTTGCACAGAAGAATCCTTATAGTTCTGGATGCTTGGAAATGCAACCCATCCATGTTTCTAACTTATATATATATATATATATATATATATATATATATATATATATATATATATATATATATATATATATATATATATATATATATATATATATATATATATATATATATATATATATGTATATATATTAAAGTAAGGATAATTATTTCTTATATTAAAACGTGAGTGTTAATCAATAATTATATTACTTGTAGGTATGTATAAATTGATGTATTTTATGAGCTGTTACGGGTTAGTTGGAGCTGCTTGGTTATTGGTATTGATTAACTTAGATTCAACTGTGGGGATGTTATTTTTATAACTTGTGATTGGTGAGTAATGTATATTATTGAGATTATGTATATGTTGATTGAGGCAAAAAGTATATGATTACAAAGTGATGAAAGTACGATCCAAGTGGTAAACTGTGTTCCATCTGTGTAGAATCTCTCGGTGAGATTCTTAGTGTTTTAGAATGAAAGTAGGAGCTCAGTCTTGGGAGTCTTCCTGACGCTCCAATGGTCTTTCTTCTCATGTAGAGAGGATTGAACCATGTGGTGAGGAGTAGCCGGAGGTCTTAGCCTTGGAGGCTTCCATCATGCTCCAAGGCGCGACTAACCTCGTGAGTGGTAGGGCAGGGCAGCCCAAGGCGGGGGAGCCTAAGTATCACAAGCCACCACGGGTGCATGACCCGCCATAGCTCGACTATCATTCTAAAGTCCAGACGAGTCAAGTCTAGAAGATAACATGTTAGGATCTATGTTGTATATATTGCCTTGCTTGTATATACTTTACTTGGGTTGAATCTAGTATGTTCATGTTGGTATAATTGCATGCTTTTTATATAATTAGCTCACCCTTACTTGCTTGTGTTTGTGCCATGTTTGCGTTGTTTTCTTTTGCGATGATCATCCACTTGGATGGGAGCAGATGACCAGGAGGTCACTTTGGAAACAACTCTTGATGGGGATAGTAGTGCTGCAGTCTAGTCCACCAGGCTTCACTTGATTAGCTTTTTATTTTGAAGAACTCATCATGTTCTAAGTTTTAATTCCTTGTATTTTCCAGGGGGGAACTTTAGTACTCCATTTCCAAATTCTAAGTATTGTTCTAAGGATGACTGTAATTCTTTAATTAACTATCATTCTACTCTTAACTGCTTTCTAGTATTATTCATGATGACGTCTTAATTATGTATGCCCTTTTATATAATTGGGATGTCACATTCTATAGATATTTTGTATATTATTTTTGTTCTTTTAAAATATAAAATATTTTAAGGTGCTTGTTAGTAATAAGGATAATTGACAAATTGTTATAAATGATAATTTTAACAAGTTAACTCTATAATTAAAAATAATTTTTTGTTAAATATATCATTAATACTATGTAAATATTGTTTGTTAAGTTTTCTATTTCTAAATTCCAGTGACTTTAAACATGTTTAAATTAAGAATATAAATAAAAATTTGATGGGTTTATTTTTTATTTGAGGAATTCATCGAAAAATATTATATGTATGTATGATATGAGTCTAACTTTACATAAGATATTTAATATCATTTATGAATTTTATTTAATGTGAAACTTTAACTCAATTATTCACAAAAAATATTTAAATTTTAAAAAACATATTCAATATATTGTAAGTCTTAGAGGACCTTTACCCAACAATTAGATAATACACACTTAGAATATTGAAGACGTGTATTATAAATCCTTCCATTCAAATGCTTAAAGCAAAAAAAAGTGCATTATAAATTAATTAAATTTTAAATTATTTTTAAGATATATATATATATATATATATATATATATATATATATATATATATATATATATATATATATATATATATATATATATGGTTTGTTATAATATGTAAGCTCTTTTTTCAGTTGGTACATTTTAGCAAAGTGTATCGGGTTTTAGACAAAAATACCCTCATATATTATGGATTCTAAGCTTTAAAATCAAGAATATTTGAATTATTTTCATTCTCAAAATTAAAAAAAAAACAAAAAACCCCATAACCCTTACTGACCTCTCTCTCATCCCTCATTCCTTCCTACACTTTCTCTTTCATCTCTCTCAGTCCAACATTCTCTCTCTCATCTTCATCCTCTCTTACAATCACACACAACAATCTACGACATCGCAATTTGTTGTTCTTGTTACTCTGTTCGTTCATTTGTTTTTTTACTTTAATAACAAAATAATTGATGATGTTGATGATGTGTTATATCTTTTCCCTTCTGATTGTTATTAAATTTGTAGAAAACAAAAGTCTACAATAATTTCAATAATTTCAAAACTAAAAAAAAAAACAAGAAATACTACACGAAAAGACGTTAGCATCAACCCATGATAGTTGCAAAGCATTTAGTTTCTTAATACCAATTTTGATAAAATCATAAAAATGAAAGGAGTAGAAGTTAAACTATGAGCATGATGGTAATAAATTTATTAAATTTAAATTCCAATTTGAAATTTAGTGCGTTTTTATTTTTGTTAATTTCACTTTTGCAGCAAATGATAAATCAGAATGACAATATCATGTTTATAATATTGATAAAATCATAGAAATGAAAGAAGTAGAAGTCAAACTATGAGTGTGATGGTAACAAATTTATTAAGTTTAAATTTCAATTTGAGATTCAGTGCGTTTTGTTTTTCTTAATTTCACCTCTGCAGCAAATGATATATCAAAATGACAACATCATGTTTATATTGACCAAACAAGTTGGAGATCTGAATTGTTTAAAATAAACTTACATGATGTGATTTGCTTTGGAAAGTAATTTTTTGAGAGCTAACATGTTCATTATGACTAGCTTACTAATTTCTGGTTGATTTTTAATTAGTTGGTATATCAATGCAGTTCTTCTTAGAAACTACTCAATATTATGCAATCTGCTCAATTCTAGAAGATGTTTAATTTGTTATAATATTTTTATTCTTTTTACAAAAATGAAATGAAAATATGCTTATCAATATGAAACATTTGAAAGGGAACTAGTCGTGGTCTCTTTTATGAATAAGGGGATAGAGTCAACAACAACAATTTTCTCTATTCATAACTCTCTCAATAATTTGTTCATGTTAAATCATTTAGTACAATGTGCATGAGCTTCATTTCTTGTTGTGTTTTAACGTTGGTTATTGATAATGCTAATTCTTACCATTATTTAAGCATCATTTTAGTAGCAAAATCAACTCCTTTATAGCTTGTAACTTGCTTAATCCTCTTCTTTTGTCTTGTTTTCTCAATAAGTGAGTTTTAGGCTACATTGATGTAACTTCATCACTAATCCCATTATTTTGCAGCTAATAATATGCTTGGAAGAATCTCCAACAATGTAGAGAACTGAACCAGCCACAAAAGTAAGCAAACCTGAAGAAAAACCAGAAAAAGATGTTGTCCAGCAGAGTCAGGCTCGGGCGCCCCTTTTTGAGGGCGCTTGAGCACAACTGTGTCAGGTGCCAGAAAGCTGGTTTTGTGCACCATTTGATTGTCGTGCGCCCAAGCGCCCCTTTTTGGGGGTGCTCGAGCGCCATTTTGCTGATATGACAGATTTGCTCTATTTAACTCAGAAACGATAAAGGGTTGGGGTCTTTGGTTCCTTGGAGGTGCGATTCTACTGCTGGAGCTCATGGAGGGTGCAAGGAGCTTGTGGGAACATCTCCTCCTCTTCCTTTGGGTCTCCTTCTTCTTCCATCTTCCATGTTTGTAAGCTTTAGGGGTCTCCATGGAAGTGGAGAACCAAACCCATCTTGTTAGGGATTGTTGTAGCCTATGAATTATTGTGTAATGGATGATTGATGTGATTATATATATGCCTTTTCCATCAATTGCTAGTGTTCTTGTTTCCGATCTTAAAGCTTGCATGTAATAAGAATGTTCATGACTTGATTTTGGGGTTTCATGGATTATGGGGACGTAAGATGAAATCTTGAACTGAAACAAGGGTCCTTGTGGTCATTGATTCTAGGGATGGAAGATGATTCACATGTTGTCTTAAGATTCTAGCTCATTAATCCGGGTTTGCTTGTTAGGTTGCCAAGGGATTGAGATTTAATGAGAAAACCTAGGCTCTTTCACCTAAGGGATTAGGGTTAGAGTGTTTTAGTGGATTGACTTTAGTAAATTGATGGAGAGGAGATGAAATTGGGTGTACACAAGAGTGAATTGGTGAAAACTAACCTTAACAATGTCATTTCACACCATTTCTAGTCTTTTCCATTTCTATGTGCCTTCAAACACCAAAGTCCAACCATGCAATTATGTGTTAATTTATCTTTTCGCACATGATTGTAAATGAATGTTGCTCTATTGAGTTTATATGAGTTGTTAATCGCACAATTCTCTAGTATTACGAGTCTCTTGGGAAAACGATACCTGGTCTTACCACGGTTTATAACTTGAAACGATTCGGTGCACTTGCCGAACCAACCAACAAGTTTTTGGCGCCGCTGCCGGGGACTCGTGTCAATACTAGACTTTTGTGAGGTTTCTAACTTGTGTAGACTTGATTTTGTATATAGAACTAACTCTTTTATTGTAAATAGCATTTTCGGTTTAATTGGGCTAATTTGTGGCTTTAGCCTAGTTGTGTCTAAGTGTATGCAGGGGGATATTCACACAAGGAGGATTGCAGCCTCAAAAGCATCGTGTAGACCCTGAGATGAAGTACTTATAGGACACAAGGAGACAACTAGCTTGAGCACCGCAAGCTGCCCCAAATTCTCCCTTCTCTGGTGATGCTCCAAGTGCTAAGTGAAAGTAGTAGAAGAATGGGAGAAGCAAAAGAGAAAGACTAGTCACCACCACCCTTTGATGAGAGACAAAGAACTCAAGCCTTGCAAGCCTATGTTGATCAAGAGGAGTGAGTATTTAAAGATGTCAAGGTAGTGGAAGGGAAAAGATGAAGATTCTTATGCTATGAGAGTTGATTTGGTGACTAAAAAGTGATCAAGAAGAGTTGGTGAAAGGAGCATACCAACAACAAAATCTGCACTTCATTAATTTATACGTCAAGCTAATGACGTTAAACAAGCGCTTTTGGGAGGTAACCCAGTTTTCTTACCCTTTTTACTTGTGTTTGTGTGATTTTTGTGTCATTTGCATTAGTAACTTATGTTTTGCATGTTTGTGTTGTGTTGCATTTTTGTGATTTTTGAGTTTTAATGTTGTGTTTGTGGTTTGTATGAGTGTATTATGTTAGTTTTAGCTTCTTTGGTGTGTTTTCAAGTGCTTAAATCTGTTTTGACATGTTATGTGTGCTTTAGGATGTTTTGGTGTGATCTGAAATGCTTAAATATGATTTGAATGCATATGTGCAGTTTTGAATTATAGAGTAAAAAGCTTTGGAAATGTGCATTCAACTTGTCATTCATGCATTCAATTTCATTCCTTATGGTTTAGACAAGTTTCTATAATGTAAACATGATATTCTGGATTGAATTGAGTGTGTAAGAGGGTAAAAATCCAAAAATCCTAGTGTGAGAAGCCAATTTTTGTGCTGCAAAATTCTGCAGAATCAGGCTCGAGCGCCCTTTTTTGAGGGGCGCCCGAGCGCCACTAGGTCAAAACCAGCCTTTTCTCACCTTTGGCCGAGTCAGGCTCAAGCGCCCCCAAAAAGGAGCGCCCAAGCGCCAGAATCTGGTTTAAGCACCATTTTTTTTTCGTTTTGGTTGTATTGTTTTGTTGTTTTGCTTTCTTTTCCACAGTTATTTTAGTGTGTTTTTGGACCTTTCTCTTTAGTTGTTGACTATGAGATACTAATTTTACTTTGAGCTTTCTTGTTACAGTATAAGATCTTCCGAAGGACTGAACAAGTTGAAAACCACCATTGGTGAACCTTTGAGGCATGCATGAGCTGAGCAATTGTAGCATGGCCTGGGGGCCAAGCCCCTACTGATGGGGGAGGTGGAGCAGTTGAGGAGTATAAGCTACTCTGAGGAGGAAGATGTTTCAGATGATAAGTGAAGCTAGTGTCCTACACTACTGGAGCTGCAAAGAGTCCATTTTAATCGGTTTTTCAGTTTTCCTTTCAGTTTTTAGTTTTTGGATTTCTTTTTGACTTGCCTAGTGGATAGTTCTTCTGCAATTGGTCTGGTGATTTAAGTGAATCATATGCTATGCTTGAATTGAATACAAATCTCTTGTGTTTGCTCTTTACCCATGAGAATTGTTTTGAAAATTTGATTGAGATTATGTGATTGAGCTTGTTGAACAGAGATTGTGGTTGCTTGTATCTGTTTAGATAGATGCTTGGTTTTAATTGTGATCAATATTCATGGCATGATGTTCATCAAACTTTGGAACCTTGAGTTAACCTGTGAGATGTTGTGCCTCAGAGTTTATTGTTGAGTGCTATCACTTTGAAATCTCAGTTGATTTTGCCTGAGTTTCTCTATTTGAACTATTTGTTTGCTTGTTACAAATGATCAAGGCCATCTTGTTCTTCGACCTCTTCTACATTTTTGAGCCTAAAAGCCAATGCAAAACCTTTGAACCTTGAAGAAAAACTTTCTCATCCCCGGAACCTTAAGCTCATTGAAAAATCCTTAACCTCTTTACCTTGAGTTGAGATGAACATATGTGTTAGGATGAGGAGAATGGTTTAAGTTTGAGGGAGTTTATGAAATAAGGGAGCATTGAGAAAATAACAAGTTGAGTCAAAAAGAAAGAAAAAGAAGAAAGAAGAAAAGAAATAAAAATGCATTGAATGAACAAGAGTTGGGAAATAAGTTGAGAAGTGGTTTATCCAATTGTGAAGCAAAAAGAGAGACTAATGCTATATAATGAATTAAATTATTTTCTCTCTTAGCTCAAGGTACTTTGTTGTCCAGAAAAACCAATTTTTCTTCTTAGTCCAACCACAATACAAGCCTTAAAAAGTCCTTGTGATGCTAACTTGCTTGTGAATGTGTTTGATATTGTTGAAACGAATGGCAAATTTGATTTGTGTAACACTGTGATAGTTGAGAGTAAGACACACATCCTTATACACCATTGTGCTTGAGTGAAACACTTTCTTTGGTGAGAATTGGTTCCATGCATTCAATGAAAACATCTTGCCATGTGTGTTGATCTATCATTTGCATCTATCTTATGATTTTGAATTGTGAGCACTATGATTGAAGTTCAACTTGCTAAAACCATATTGTCTCTTGAATGTAATTTCTAAGTTGAGTAAGCATGATTGATTTTGTTTATTGATTTAAATGTACTTGAGTTGCTAGACCATTGTGATTGAATTGTTTGCTAGGTGAAGTACTTTTGCTTGAGGACAAGCAAAGTTGTAAGTTTGGGGGAGTTTGATAATGTTAATTCTTACCATTATTTAAGCATCATTTTAGTAGCAAAATCAACTCCTTTATAGCTTGTAACTTGCTTAATCCTCTTCTTTTGTCTTGTTTTCTCAATAAGTGAGTTTTAGGCTACATTGATGTAACTTCATCACTAATCCCATTATTTTGCAGCTAATAATATGCTTGGAAGAATCTCCAACAATGTAGAAACTAAACCAGCCACAAAAGCAAGCAAACCTGCAGAAAAACCAGAAAAAGATGTTGTCCAGCAGAGTCAGGCTCGGGCGCCCCTTTTTGAGGGCGCTCGAGCGCAACTGTGTCAGGTGCCAGAAAGCCGGTTTTGTGCACCATTTGACTGTCGCGGGCCCGAACGCGCCTTTTTGGGGGCGCTCGAGCGCCATTTTGCTGATATGACAGATTTGCTCTATTTAACTCAGAAACGCGAAAGGGTTGGGGTCTTTGGTTGCTTGGAGGTGCGATTCTACTGCTGGAGCTCATGGAGGGTGCAAAGAGCTTGTGGGAACATCTCCTCCTCTTCCTTTGGGTCTCCTTCTTCTTCCATCTTCCATGTTTGTAAGCTTTAGGGTTCTCCATGGAAGTGGAGAACCAAACCCATCTTGTTAGGGATTGTTGTAGCCTATGAATTCTTGTGTAATGCATGATTGATATGATTATATATATGCCTTTTCCATCAATTGCTAGTATTCTTGTTTCCGATCTTAAAGCTTGCATGGAATAGGAATGTTCATGACTTGATTTTGGGGTTTCATGGATTATGGGGACGTAAGATGAAATCTTGAACTGAAACAAGGGTCCTTGTGGTCATTGATTCTAGGGATGGAAGATGATTCACATGTTGTCTTAAGATTATAGCTCATTAATGCGGGTTTGCTTGTTAGGTTGCCAAGGGATTGGGATTTAATGAGAAAACCTAGGCTCTTTCACCTAAGGGATTAGGGTTAGAGTGTTTTAGTGGATTGACTTTGGTAAATTGATGGAAAAGAGATGAAATTGGGTGTACACAAGAGTGAATTGGTGAAAACTAACCTTAACAATGTCATTTCACACCATTTCTAGTCTTTTCCATTTCTATGTGCCTTCAAACACCAAAGTCCAACCATGTAATTATGTGTTAATTTATCTTTTCGCACATGATTGTAAATGAATGTTGCTCTATTGAGTTTATATGAGTTGTTAATCGCACAATTCTCTAGTATTACGAGTCTCTTGGGAAAACGATACCTGGTCTTACCACGGTTTATAACTTGAAACGATTCGGTGCACTTGCCGAACCAATGTAGGAAGGTGAAAAGTATATTCCGAAATATTGTTTTCAACGAAAAATATGTTTTTAGAATTATTTTTAAGAGCTGACTTCCGAAATCTATTTTTAGGACAATAACTTACCCCTTCCGGAATTCCCTTTCCACGTAAGGGTTTTTCTCTTCTGAAAAATATTTTCGGACAACTTAATAGTCAAAATATCAAATCTCCCTAGAGATAAACTATTAATTCTAAAATTTAAAAACGAAATTTAATAACAAGCAGAAGAGAAATGATATAACAAAACCCTCAAATAAAAAATCAACATCGACATCATCAATTATTTTGTTATTAAAGTGGAAAACAAATGAACGAACATACCAAGAGTAACAAATTGCGGTGTCACGAGTTATTCTTCTGTGTGGGTGAGAGAGAGAAACAAATTGGATAAGTGAGGAAGGTTGATTAGGATTAAGTAAAAGGTTTAGGGGTTTCTTTCTTTTTTTTTTTTAGTTTTGAGAATGAAAATTTTTCAAATACCTTTTACCTTAAAACTTTGAATTTATAATATATGAAAGTATTTTCGTCTACTAAAACCTGATACACTTTGCTAACAACTGAAAAAATAGGTCATATATGTTAACAAACTCATATATATATATATATATATATATATATATATATGTGTGTGTTTTTTTTTTTAGTATGTGAAATTAACCGTTTTAATTTTTGTCTTTTTAATTCTGTTTTTATCCCTATAAAATTTGAAAGAACTATTTTTAATCTTAAAATTGAGTGAGTTTTAATTTCTCTTTTTATAAAATATTTTACTACGTTTTGATCTCTAAACATTAAAAATAAGTATAAAATGAATTAATATAATTATTTTAATCTAATTATATTAATTTTTTTTAATGTTAAACATGATTTTCTATTAACATTAAAACGAAAACGTATTAAACTGTATATACAATTCAAATTGTAGTACAAAATCACATAAAAAAAATTAGTATAATTGTAAAACAATTATTTTAATGTAATTGAGTTAAAATGATTATATTTATTGTTTTTTAAGTCTTAAAATCAAAATATATTAAGATTTTGAAAAATACAAATTATAATTTCGCATCACAATTTATCAACTAAATAGATATTTAACATATAAATTATTATAGATACTTTAATTTAAGCACCGAGAGAGGGAAAACATTGAAAAAGTATTAAAAGATGAAAGTTTTGAAAGAAAAAGAAAGCATTGAAAATTCATCCATCACAATCCAAAGCTAACAAAGAAACAAAATTGATAAATTACCCTTTTAATACACTGCATGTTGTTTATGTACAGATCAAGTTGTTTACTGAGGAATGAAAAGTTATATCTATTAATCAGAGTGGAAAATACAACTTAACTTATAAATTAGAGAGAAAAAAAAAATGTTTTTTTAGCCAATATTTTGAATTTCTTCTTAAATGAAATGTTTTGTTTTTTATCCTAACATAACATTTTAAATTTTGTTACCGTGGAACTTATTGAATGAAATTGAAGTATGAAAGTTTTGAAATTTAAGCGCCATGAAAGTGAGAAGCAACTTTATTTTACTCACAAGATGCTTATGAAGCAATAAAAAGGCTTTATTCCTGTTTCTTTATTTGTTTTCTCTTTTTCTCTTTATCTCTTTATCTTTTCCACCATTCTTCTGTCACTTTGTTTCCTGCCAAAATACAAAAAACGTACTATACACATATCACCCGCAAAGAGAGAGGGGTCCCTAGTCACCTCTTTGTCACGTAGTAATTGACTCTTGTCACAAACTTCGATATATATGAGAAACTTTCCAGAAACAATTTCTCATCTTTCTCCTTAATTGCTAGAATTTTTATTATTTAAGGTAACATAGTAAAATAACGTTAACTAATCACATTGAGAATGTTACGTGGCAAATATTGAATTGTTCCAATGTGCCATAATCAGTAATGAAGTAGTTGTTTTCTCCGTGATGTCTGTTTATTATGCACCAAAAGGTAATAACTATATTTGTGAATTAAATAATAGACATACAATTTTGAAATAAGATGAAAGAGTGAATAGAGAAAGTGAAAGTGATGTATCTGATTTTTTGCGTTGTTAGTAATCTTTAACTTTTGCAATCTCAAATCTTGAATTTCTCGTTTAACACCTAGAGACGCAACTGTGAGGGGAGGTTCGTTTTCTTCGCAGTGAAAGTGCCAGGATCTTTCCTCGTGGACCACAATCGAAAGTTCAAATGTGTGGTACACGTTTTGGGCGGTTGAGAAAACATAGAAACAAGCGAGAAATTTAGCCTTTGCCAGAAGGAAACGAATTTCTGAAACATGTTTTTCAAGGTTGTAACAGTGGTGTTTGTGCTGGCAACAACAGTGGCTGGTGAAGATTCCGTGAGTTTCGCCTATAATGGGTTCCGGTCATCACCTCAATTGTATCTTGACGGCGGTGCTGAGTTCACCTCCGGTGGAATGCTTAAACTCACCAACCACACCAGGCAACAAAAGGGTCATGCTTTCTTCCCAAGTCCAATAGACTTCAAGAACACCTCAAATGGAAGTGCGTCTTCTTTCTCCACCTCCTTTGTGTTTGCCATAAGTTCTGAGTATCCGAATTTGAGTGGTCATGGGATTGTTTTTGTGGTCTCTCCAACAAAAGGGCTTCCAAATTCTCTGCCAAGCCAGTACCTTGGCCTGTTTGATGACATCAATAATGGCAACACCAGCAACCATGTTTTTGGGGTCGAGCTTGATACCATTCAGAACACTGAATTTGGTGATATCAATGACAACCATGTTGGAATTGATGTCAACGAATTGAAGTCCGTTAAGTCAGCTCCTGCAGGATATTACAGTGACGGGGAGGTTAAGAATTTGAGTCTCATCAGTGGCTACCCAATGCAGTTATGGGTGGAATATGATGCCCTAAAGAAGCAGATTGATGTTACTTTAGCTCCAATAAACATCGGCAAACCAGAAAGGCCTTTGTTATCTTTAAGCAAAGATCTTTCTCCAATTCTTAACAATGGCATGTACGTTGGATTCTCATCCTCAACTGGGTCAATTCAAAGTTATCATTATATTTTGGGTTGGAGCTTTAAGGTGAATGGCGAGGCTCAACAACTTGACATCTCTGAACTCCCCAAACTACCTAGACGAGGCAGTAAAGAACGGTCTAAGGTTCTTATTATTGTTTTGCCAATCATCATATCACTCAGTTTGGTGATCGTGGGGGTGACTCTTGCAGTTGTTCATGTCATGAAAAGGAAGAAGTTCACGGAGCTGCTTGAAGATTGGGAGCAAGACTATGGTCCTCATAGGTTCAAGTACAAAGATCTTAGCCTGGCAACAAAGGGGTTCAGGGAGAAGGAGCTATTGGGAAGCGGTGGATTTGGCAGAGTGTACAAAGGTGTGATGCCAATTTCAAAACTTGAGGTTGCAGTGAAGAAGGTGTCCCATGAATCAAGACAAGGGATGAGAGAATTTGTGGCAGAAATTGTTAGCATTGGGCGTCTTAGGCACAGGAATTTGGTTCCCCTTCTGGGGTACTGCAGGCGGAAAGGAGAGTTGCTATTGGTCTATGACTACATGCCAAATGGAAGCCTTGACAAGTATCTCTATAACAAACCAAGAGTGACCCTAAATTGGAGCCAAAGATTTAGAATCACCAAAGGGGTTGCTTCAGGTCTGCTTTATCTACATGAGGAATGGGAGCAAGTTGTGGTCCACAGAGACATTAAGGCTAGTAATGTGCTACTTGATGCCCAATTGAATGGTAGATTAGGGGACTTTGGTCTTTCAAGGTTGTATGAGCATGGAAGTGACCCTCATACTACTCATGTGGTTGGAACACTTGGGTACCTAGCACCAGAGCACACTAGAACAGGTAAGGCCACTACAAACTCTGATGTGTTTGCTTTTGGTGCATTTATGCTAGAGGTTGTTTGTGGAAGAAGGCCAATAGAGCAAGTGGGGTGTTCTGGGAGTGAAATTCTTGTTGATTGGGTGTATAATTGTTGGAAAAGAGGTGATATTCTTGAGGCAAGGGATCCAAATTTGGGCACAAATTATAAGGCAGAGGAAGTGGAGTTGGTGCTGAAACTAGCTTTGTTGTGCTCACATTCAGATCCTTCAGCTAGACCAAGCATGCGCCAAGTTGTTCAGTACTTGGAGAGAGATGTGCCTCTGCCAGACTTGTCTTTGCTTAGCTTATCTTCCACCGGCTTAAGATTTGGTCTGCATGAAGACTTTCAGGATTGTCCGATGTCTTATCCTTCATCCATGGATAGGCCAATCTCTCGCACTTCTTCAATTGCTGAGTCACTTCTCTCTGGTGGACGTTGATTTTAGAAAAAAAAAAAGACACATGAAATGATTGTTCTATTTCATTGTATTTCATTTCATCGAATTCTTAATATTTGTTATTTCATTTTGTATCATATTCTTATGTGAAATGAGTTTTCTAAAATAGAGAAGAACGTCTTTATCTTTGGTGTCTTGTCTTTGTTACTCCATTTTGACTCTTTGATGATCATAGGTCTATAGTTTGAGTTTATGCCTCTTTATTTGGGGAAAAAAGAAAAAAGAAAAAAGAAAAAAAAACAAAACTAGACTATTCAACATGACAGAAGATTCGGTGTGAGAGTCTGTCATATATTTTGAAGTACGAACATAAATAGTGACAACGTAGTTTTTTTCTCATGTCCCCACTAGATTATCACTTCTATATATTTGTTTAACTGAATTATGAATATCTTCATCCCATTGTTTCAAAACAACTTTGCTTTCATATTGAGAACCATGTTTTCGTAAAATCACATAGAAAGTGGTGACTAGCTTCAAAAGTTGAAGCTCCATAAAATTTATGTTGTTCACAATGTACCAAAGACTAATAATATTCAAGTAATGTCATTTACTACAACGGCTTTGTCTAGATTAATAACTAATTTAATTATTCATAGTAAATGTAACACGAGTCTAACTTAAATAAAAGATTTATAAAACTTTCAATTTAAAATTTAAAAATGAATTTATAAATCTTTTTTATTTTATAAATCTTATATATATATATATATATATATATATATATATAAGATTTAGACTGATGTAAGATTTAGACTTATATATATTTTATATATATATTTTATTAATCTTATATATTTAGACTTATATTTTATTAATCTTATATATATTTTATAAATCTTATATATATATATATATATATATATATATATATATATATATATATATATATATATAAACTGATGTAAGATTTAGACTTATATCTAAATTTTCAAAACTATATGATTTAAGGTTAACTAAATCTATTTTTAGATGGTGATCACTTTAATAATTTTGGCTTTCAGATAATAAATTACTTTATTTTACATTTCTTAATGCATAAAAAGAAGAAAAGATGATACATGATGGACTCTTTTTTTCTTTCTAACATTGCCTTCACACAATAATAATAGAAATGTAGAAATGTAACGCATCATTGTTATCTTATATTTGGTAGGACATCTTGTATGCTTGCATTTAATATGACATCCTACATTTGTGAATTAGAGTCTAAATTGATCTCTAACATTAATTATCAAAATTTTAGCTATTTATTATTATTGATTCTAAATTAGTCTTTAATTTTAAATTTAAACATTAATTTCTTAGTAATTAATGTTAAAAGCCAATTTAGACTCTAATTCATATAATAATTATAATTTTTTATTCCTAACAGAGATTGTTTTAGACATCAATAATTTTTTTGTTTATAAAATGGTAACTAAGTTAGTCAATATAATATAATGATTAATAAGTTTTTACCTCTAAAATTGGTTGATATTTAATGATTTTCTTATAATTATATATATAATTTATAATAATAAAAGTGTAAGTAATATAAAATACAAGAGGAAAGTTAAATTGTAATTTTAAATACTTTTGCAAGAGTAGAAGGTATCATTTGTAATTTACTATTTGACTAAAAAATCAATCAAACTTATTCCGTGATAGAAAATTTTGCTTTCCTCTTGAGAATTTTTTGTTACAAATTGAAAGCACAGTCTTGAAGTTAGGTTAAAGAACAAAATATTTTGTAAAGAGAGAAGAAGGAACACTTTAAAATAGGAAAATGATATTTTGACACCAATTTTTGACACCATTTTGATACTGCACATGTGTCAAAATGTGGTTGGACGATTTCAAATTAAAAAAAATAGGCAAGGGCATATTTAGAAAAGAAAAACCAAAGTTTTTTTTTTTAATTTGAAATCATCCAACCACATTTTGACACGTGTGCAGTGTCAAAATGATATAAAAAAATTGGTGTCAAAATATCATTTTCCTTTAAAATATGTCTAAATTATTGATTTTTTTTTGGAATAGCTAAAGACACATTTTTTTGTAATAATTATTTAAGAGTGGGTTATTCATGTCAACTATTTCTTTGAAACCCTTTCCTATACATTAAGTTTTTTATAATTAGTTATAAAGTAGAAGATTCATAATTCTTAAATTGAAATTCTCTAAGTAAATAATTTTTCGTATGCATTTTGTTGACCGCATTGTGCAATGATTTAAACATATTTATTTATTGAAAAACAACTCTTCTCTTGTGTTTTTTGTGTTGTTACTTTTTATTCTTGATATCTTGATCTTAAAGAAACTATAATTAAAGTTATGATTTTGATCACTATTTCTCATTTGTAAAGTTCAATCCCTAATCAAAATCGTTCTTCTTTTCTTTACTTTATATATTTGAATTCTTTCCTTTAGAAGACCTCCAAAAAAAATGACCAATACAATCAAAAAAAATAAACGAGGAAGAACAAATTTAATATGTGAAGGATCAATATGGGGGCTTTGTTGAAAAAACAAGGCATATAGACATTACTTTTTGGAAAGACATCACTTAGAAAAGTTAGTTCTAAACAATAGAAAAGAAAGCTCATTTGTTAATTCCTTTGTTGCATATGTGGGTGCGTTCTTTACAATTTCTTAGAAGAGAAAACTGTTGTTTGGTTATAGTAGAAGTTGGGGAAGCTTCATGGCAAGATTCTTAATACTAAGTTGAGAAAAAATTCTTTAGTCTTCATACGAGGGAGGGAAATGATATTATTGAATGATATTTTAATGCATTAAATGAGATTACAATAAAGTTAAGCAAATATGGATTTGAAGATGAATGATGAGATCTTGATATCATAATATTGGTAATTTACCTCATCATTAAAGAATTTTATTAATTCTTAAGCATCGAAAGAAAGTGTATCATGTTGGAAGAGATGAGGTGTACCTCTATACCATAGAGCTTCGACCTAAAACATATAGGAATGGTGACAAAGTTAGACCCTTTAAACTAAGTGCATTCACTACTTCCAAGGGTAAGAAGTTTAGGAGAACCCAAAAGACATGTAACTACTACAAAGAACAAAGTCACTAGCAGAAGCATGACAAAATTTCTTTTGGTGCTATTATTTAGGATGATTCAATGTCCAAGATCAAATTTTGGTTTGGTTGTAGGAAAGTGATGACACATATTTTGTACACAAAACTGTTTTTGGTATAATGAATGCATTTTTCATGTCTTATTTTCATTTTTTAAATCATTTTATTTTAGTAGTAATAAATTAGGTTCATTGTACATATTTGCTTAAATTTTTCATTTCAACTCATGTGAAACTTGTTTATTGTTTTGGCCATAATTCTTTTTATAAATTATTGATTTTAGTTGTATTGGATTTTAAATTTCTAGAGCTTCAAAATGAACATATGGTTTTCTGGATTTGAAGTTCTTTATTATTTTAGTCTTCTTTGTTGTTGAGACAAATTTGTTGAAATTTTGTAAAAAACATCGTGTGGATTAAATTTTGTATGTATTGATTTAAACTTTTGTAAAGAAACCCACATGAAGACTTATGAACCTAATTAGAGCCTACATGTAGGTCCATATTTAGTTTTAAGCTAATTTAAATAGCCTAGATGTACTTTAAATTCAGAAGAAAAAAGTCATTTACTAAATTTTAAAGTTTTAAGAATTATCATTTCATGTTACTGTTTTTATTTTTGACTTTTTCTATTTTCCTCTTCTCTATGTTTTTTGGTCTTTATAAAGGAAAAACTAATATTTTAAGATCAATTAATTGAACTAAGGTCAAACAAGCTTAATTAAGATTTGCACGGATCCTTCATCACTCCAAGTTTGTGTTTTTTTTACTAATTTTAGTTTTATTCTTTGTGGTTGAAAATTATGTTTCTGATTTTAAAAATCAAATTTTGAATAAATTGAATCTTTATTTAATGATTAAATATGAATTGGATTTAATGACACTTTGATTTAATTCGTATAATTAACTTAATTGATTAATTAAATTGGTTAATTTTTGAAATTTGGGTTGAATCTTTAGAAGAATGTTCTATTTAGATTGTTTGGTTCTTTGAATTTATGAATTAATATATTTTTACTTTCTTAATTTTCACCTTTGATTTCTGGTTTGTTTTCTTCAATTTTAATTTTTTTTTGTTTTTCAATCCTTATAGTCCCAAATTAATTTGTACAATAAAATATGAATATAATCAGTATGTGTCCTTTGAAAATTGACTTAATTTGTACTCTATATTACAAAATTTAGAGAAACTTATATTTTTTATGATATTAAAAAGAAAAATGACATCATTATTGGAGAACTGATTCATCGTCCATGGTTGTTTGGGAGCAATTAGGTTATTCTACGTTGTGGGTTACAAACTCTTGTTGTTCTTTTCATATGTACTTGAACTAAGATTAATTGATAATATATTTGAAGAGGTATGGTGGTGATGCTTTAATGAGAAAAAAATGTTTCTTGCAAGACCATTAGCATTGGATATTATTTGAATGGTTGATGGAATGATCAGCACATTATCCAATGTGTGTTACATTTTTTGACTAAAGAAGAACCAAATTTCAATAGGTTTATTTAATGTTAGAAGTTTTTGAATTTAGTGTTAAAGGTGGAGTGGTGTGAATATTGGGGAATAAGTTTGTGGTAGTTTAAGGGAATAGACAAGGTAACTTGTACAACCTGTAGAAGTTCAATGAGATATTCAACTTGATTTGTTCAAGAAGTCTTTGTGGCATCTTCATCTAGGCTATATGAGTGCGAGGAAGATGAAAATGTTACGCACGAGGGGATTACTTAGTAACCATAAGATGAATGCTTTAAAGTTCTATGAGCATTGAATCTATGTCAAGTAGCAATAAGGCATTACTTTTAAAGATACTGCAACATTAAACTACATTTATTTTGACTATTATAGTCCTTTGAGAGTTCCATCATTGGAATGTGCATATTATTTTCTCTTTGTAATTAATAATTACTTGAGGATGACTTGGGTTTTGCAACGAAGCATAAGTCTAAAGCTTTTGGACATTTCAAGCATTGAAAACACTCATGTTTCCATTATTATGAGATTTTTTCCTTGGTGTTCAGACACACTTCCATCAAATTTCTTCTTGCTCTAGTGACAATACTAGACTTGAAATTAGAGCAACTTGATGTGAAAATTTTTCTACTCCATAATTATGTTTCAGAGGATTTTTTTTTTTTCTCAAATAAGGTTTCAAGGAGCTCAAGAATGAGGACAAGGTTTGCAAATTGGAAATTCTATTGTGTAAGTTGTAGCAATTTTAAGATTGTGATAAAGAGGTTTAATGATTTAATCATCTTATAGGTATAATAAAAAGTCTTAATGAAGTATGTGTTTATCATAAGAATACAAATGATGGTTCCAAGGTTTATCTACTAATGTATGTAGGTGATATGCTCATAGTGTCCAAGAACATGTTTTAGATTCATATAAAAGGAATACATAATTCATGTTCCTTATGCTACTAAAGTGGGAACATTGATATATGCAATGTATGTACTAAACATAACCTTGCTTAAATAGTCAATGTGATGAGTAGACATATAGGCAATCTTGAAAAGGAACATCGAAAAGTTGTGAAATGTATCTTTAGATACCTTAGTGGTACTTTTGCTCTAGTACTTATCAAATAGAATGTCGTCCAGTTGTGCAGATTATTGATATTCTAATTGTTAGTTATTTAGTTACAAACCGATATTTGATTAAATATGTTTTTTTCTTGACAACTCGTTAATCAAGATGCAACATGTTTTGTTTTGTTTTTTTTTGTGAATTTCTGAAATAAAGTATATAATTTTGATTAAAGTTGTGAACGATATGATTTGATTAAAAAGCTCATTAATTATAAGAGTTTTTTTTATAAGATATGTTTATAATTTTTTATGACATTTTTAGCATAATTTTGTTGGTTAAGAAACAAATTGACTTTGTATAAACAAAATATATTTATATCAAATATTATTTCCTTAACATAAATTAAATTAAAGTATTGAAGTTCAAAAGATTGATATAAAAAAGAAAATGTATGCAAAGATTATTTTAAAGAATTTTTTTTTTTACGAATTATGATTAATGTTGATTGTTACTATCAAGACTAATATGAAATAAAATTTAAATTAAAGTAGAGATTTGTGAGATAAATTCACATAATCTTCTTTCTCTATTGGACTATAAATGAAAAGGTTCTGTTATGAATATAAAATTGTATGTATTTGAATACATTCAAATTTCAAATTCGATTAAAATGTCGAAAGCATATTCTATTTTAGTGTCTAAATTAGGTTTAATTTTAATTTTAGTCTTTAAATTTTATAAAATCCATAATTTAGCTTATATATTATTTTTGACAATTTTAATCTCTCAAATTTTAATTACATTTAATTTAGGTCTTTGAATATTTTTAATGTAATTTTAGTTCTTTCATTTTTAATTACTCATAAATATTTTTTGTTGTAAGTTCAATTATCATTTAGTTTTTGTTACTTTGGACATGAGATAATGAAATTGGAGGAAATACACATAATACTATAATTTGATGGTGAATTAATATGTTTTTTAAATTACAAATGGAACAAAGTTATAATTAACTAATGATTAAGGGATCAGAATTGCGCAAAGTGAGTTTCATGACCAAAATTGTAGGCAATTAAAATTAAAGGACTAAAATCGTGGGGAGAAATTTGAAGCAAAAACTACAAAATCTTTGTTTTAAATATAAGGATTATAATTACAATTATTAGGATTGAAAAATTATTAGTCACAATTGGATGTTTACGGAGTCAAATTTGTCATTGTGAAAAATGTTGCTAAATGTTAGAAAATAACTAGTTCTAGAAATCGAGTTCTCATTTATGAACAATGTAGTCCAATTTCAAAAATCCACTTTGGAATTACATTATTCCAAAGTCAAATTCCAAAAGATAATATTCCAATTTTCTTTCAATTTTTTTTTAAAAAGAAAAAAAATAACGACAATTCAGCTCTTCATAAACTAAATTCTAACCATTTTTCCCATCCTAATGTTACTATTCGAATATCTTAAATGAAATTCTCCCCCATAAATAACAAATAAGTCTATTACAGAAAATGATATTAACAATATTCATTTACAGAGTTTGTTAAAAATTGATTATACGCGAAAGACAGGGCTTAGACAAAATTTCAGTGTTTATAATTTTCTAAATAACCAGACCACAATTATAGTTACACGTAGACAATTTTTCACTCTCACTTGTTCCAATCCCAACCACACAAAAAACAAGAGCATATAAGAAAAGAAAAAAGAACTAGATAAGCCACAGGAACAAGCACCGGTTGTGCTTGTCAACCATAGCCATGGCAACTTCATCCACCACTTTGCTGCCATCACTCATACCTGCAACCGCCCCATCAATCAACTCTCCAAAAAATCAACTTTTTTTGCTTCAAAATCGTTCTTTAAATCGATCCAAAAGGGTTTCCCTCGTTGTACACGCAGTCAAGCCCCCTGCTGGTGTAAAGCTTCTTCTTTTGCTTCTTCTGTCATTCCCATTTCTTGTTGCAGCTTTTGTTTGTTGTTGATGTTGTTGGTGATTATGAAGTAATTGAGCATGTTTGCTTCTTTCAGGTGGAATTTCCAAAAGTTGAGCCCCAGTTTAAGCCTCCGTTTCTTGGGTTCACTAGGACTGCAGAAATATGGAACTCTAGAGCTTGCATGATTGGAATCATTGGAGTTTTTGTTGTAGAGTTTGTGAGTAATGATTTCATGTGTTCAATCATCTATTAACATGTTAAAATAATCCTTGTTTTTATTTTTATTTTCTTACCATTGTTTGAGCATAAACATTGGCTATAAGTTTGGTTGATTGTGTTGTTTTGCAGATAATAAACAAGGGAATACTTCAGGTGATTGGGGTTGATGTTGGCAAAGGTCTTAACCTTCCTCTCTGAACAATTTTTTGGTCTGTGCGAGTAAATGCTGTCGTATATAAAGTCAAGTTTAACTTTATTTTATGGTTTCATGACCAAATTTCAACTTGCCTTGTCATTTGAAAATCTTTGTAATCTTGTATGTGTGTACACAATCTTCCTTCATCTAAAATCTGTGTAGAGGTGAACTTCTGATGTTCTTGAGTATGTTTGAGTTATGCCATGAATGCTGTTTTTCTTGGTTTGGTAAACTGAACTTAAACTGCGTGGCAAGCTTAAACTAAGTTATTCACTCGTTAAATTTTGAGACATTGTGTTGGTAATAAATGTTTTGTTTAATCATGAATTTGAAAAAAGTAATTTTTTATGCGTTACCATATTGTAACTCCAAAGAAATAATTCATTATTAGATTAGATTTGCAAGTGAAGTTACAGAAGCACAACCTACGAATAAAAGAAGTTACAATGACTATTTCAACGAGCTTTTTCCTAAAAACTTAGGAAAACAAAATAAACTTATAAACTTTTAAAATTAACTTATGAGTAAGTTAAAATAAAATTTAAAGAAATTATACAGGATAATTTCCATAAAGTAGTTTGTGTATAGCTAATTTAGCTATTGAAAGAGTAAATTTTTCAAATTTTTTTCTTATTTTGCTCTCCTAAAAATCCTTTAAAAAAATTGTGTAAATATATCCATAATGAAATATAATTATTTGACAAAAATCACGAGTTTATGTACGAGTAAGATAGTATTCTCTTTAAGTTTTAACTCATTAAGGCAAGAGCCTTGTATTATCAATGTTGATCAATGATCAATATCATTGACATGGCATTATCATATAATGAAAAACATATTTGTTATGATAAACAAATATTTAAAAATTAATATGAAATATAAAGACATTTTAAAGATCAAAATAAATACAAAATGAATATTTTATTTAAGGATAATTAAACCAAAAATGTTTAATTTATCAGATCAAAACATGTTAAAGAAAAAATTATTGAAAACTCAAAATAAAATCAAGCGATAAGTAACGTAAAACATATCCAACATACTTTTATATCCAATTTGTATAAACAAAAAACGTCCTGCTATTCAATGTATTTGGAATGATAATGCGACTGTAAAACTTATTATATTACACTTTTTTTATTACTGACATTATATTACACAATGGTTTTTCACTATATTAGAAAGTAGTTTCAAGGTTGTCATGGGTCTTTCAAAGTAGATCACTACTCTTTTTATGTGCTGAAAATAATTATAAATATAAAATTACGAAACCACATTGTGATTTTTCACCACGTAAGTGTAACTTCCAAACACCTACTAAATCAATAGTAAGAATATCAATAAGAACATTAGTAATTATTGAAATTGATAACCACGTATCAAATTTCAGAAGTAACAAGGAAATTCACATTAACCTGCATAATCCAGACTCCTGACAGCTTTACTTCACTGTTGTAGATTAACAAGAGTCTTAACTAGCTTTGCTTTCAAAGCACAATGCTTTTCATAAGATCATTTCATAAAATATTACATAAAAATTAGCTTTTTGTCATCAATTTAAAAACATAAAATCAATAACGATTATAAAGTGTAGCAGCAAAAGGATACCCTGAAGAAGGACGATTTAAATAATCCTACTAATTCTAGTATCTATGACCTTCGCGTCTGTGTCGAGAGCATCAGCAAGTGACATCCTAGGGTGTTTCCACATAGACTCGGCCAAGCTCTTCATCTTCTCCCCTTCATCCTTTCTATTTTCTTGGACACTAAGTACTTCTGCATATGCACCTATAACATTAAGCAACATTTAGACAAGTCAGAATAATCTACAACCTTGCACATACAGAGCCTTAAAATGGAATATTAAGGCATAATGTTATTCAGTGGGGGGGACTAGTCATTCCTTTGGCTTGTGTTTACTGTTTCTTAAGGTTAACTAACACTCTGAAGAGTGCATTAATGAAGATGAAGAGAAAGACCAAAAATACAATATTTCAAGAAGGATAACAAGGTGCATAACAAAAGAAGATATTCTTGCTCATACATGATTTTTTAGTTTCTTTATTTTTCATTTCTTGAACTCATAATATATAGGATTTATCATTTCCTTTTATTTGTAAAACAGGCTTAAATACGAACTTTCAGCCTACGCTATAGTCGGACCTATTAAGCCCAATAAAGCTAGAGGGTGACACTATAAAACAAGGAAACAAAGAGCAATTTGAAGTCATCCATCTCCATTCTAAGCACAACCAGGTTTAATCTCTGTCTTCCCGGTGAAACCCACTCTTTTAATTTCCAACATTGTTCTTAGTTTTTTTCTCAGCCATTGTGTTTCTTCGCCACTATTGTGCTACCACCACCCAATCTGTCTCCCCACTGCACTATCGTTGTCACCGTCATCATTGCTGCCATTGCTATTGCAGCCCTTTGGACTGACAACCACCACTGCCACTTCTTGCCATGCGTGGCAGCATGTCCAACATCCTCTTTGGCAACAATCACCTTCATCGGACTCTACCTTCACTCTTTCTTAAGATCAAAGTTTTTCATGTTCTTGACCTTACGTGGACTTCCTAATGATTATTCACATTCGTGATCAAATTTTGGATTCTCCAGCTGTATCTAACTTTATTTCCACTCATTCCATCCTAATCCTATTGTGTGTTTCGGGTAAGTCAACCATTGAAATACCTTCTCCAGTCACCTATGTTGACTCTTCGGCATTGGTATTCCGCATTGGCAATCATGACAAGATTTCACTACCTACACAACAAGTGGTTGAAGGACAAGTTGCAGTATGAGCTCTACTTTAACTATTGTTAGATATATTAGATTATTAGATATCTTAGATAGATATTTTTTCTTTATCTAGTTACTTTATTATTATTTTTTATTTGTATTTTTGATTTAGTCGATGTTTCTTTTATTATATTTTCTATACAAGAGAGATTAATCTCATACATATTTTTTTACTATATTCAATATGGTATCAAATCTAGGTTCCGATCTCAGGACCTATGGGTTATGTGTGTGCTACAGATGCAGTGCAACATTATCTGCCAAAATTAAATGTTAACATTTCTATCTAAGATAATTTTAAACAGTAAAATTAAATTAATTTCAGTAAATCAAAGGATCACTATGCCTTGTACATGCACACTGGAATAAACAATTTATCGCTATAACATTTTCTTTAGATATTTGGCTATCTCAAGGGCTTTTGCAGGCTCAATGTAAATGTTAGCTTGTACATTCTTCAAAGAATTTTTCTACAATATAAGACTGGTTCATTTTAAAATAACACTATTTTGAAATACTCCAACACACTTTAATCAGGTTTTGACATCCTAGATTATAGTACTGTACTGAATTAAAGAGTCTGACATACCTCTTGCAAGAGCAGCTATATCACTTCTATCTACAAATGGTGCAGCACCTACACAAGAAAAGTTTGGTTTCAATATGCCTTCACTATGTGTAGGTAGATATTTTATAGACGCTACATGGATGTCCGGAATCAAATGGCACAACAATATTACCTTCAGTCTTGGTTTCCTCTGATGGAACCTTCAAAATATCTATCACTTTTCGGTAAAGGCCCTGTCAATGATTCTCTCCAATTATAATTATTGTTTGAATTAAATAATATTTGTTGGTGATCAATTAGGTATACAAAGGGAGTGAAGAGGTCCTAAATAATTTAAGCAGATAATGTGTTATAAGTAGCAGACTACATTAGTCAGGTAAGTTTTAAATATGCATCTAAATTTGTTTCCCCAATGCTCATTCATACAGAATTTTCAAATTCTTTTATGAAAATAGTGGCACTGGCCTGACACTCGACCAAAGTAGGCCAATCAATTTGTTAAATACACAGTTCACATTTCTGCACAATCAAATAATGATATTAATTGCATATAGCAGCAGAAATAGATTTCACTTCATAGCACACTGCTTTAAATGAGAACACAGCCAGATATAAAACATCCAGGGGCGTCCCATTACTCATCAATCATTGTTATTTTTATTTTTGGAAAGCAGCAAAACAAACAAGCATTTGCACTAAGTTAAAATTGATTAAATTTGTTGCTGACAATTTATATATTGGAGAGTTATAACCTCTTGAATCAACAGCGCACTTGAATGTTCCTGAATTGCTTTACGTCTATACATAAGAGCTAGGCTTGCTAATACGGCCGCCACCAAGGGATGCTTAGGGTCTCAACAAATAGACAGCCACCATACATTAGTCAATATAGCATTATTAAGTTCAATGATAAATGCTGAGGTAAGACAAAAAGAATGGAGAAGTCACCTCCATGGGCTTCCTCTGCCTCAGTCAATGCCTTTCCCAACTCATGCTCAGCCCAGTAGAAGTCACTGAGACAACAGTTATTAGTGGTATATAAACACCCCAAGAGTAACATAAAAAGGAAGGTAGCAGCACGGCTAAGGAAAAGCCAACAGAAATTATTATTAAGCCTACCCCGTAAGTGCCTCAAACTGTCCATAAGCACACATGGACCCTACAAGTAATTGATTCGCACTCATGTTGCCAGCCGCTAAGTATGGATTTCCAGCCCTTCTTATTTGAACAGCACCAAGTACAACACTTCGGTAAACTTCTTTAGCCAGTGAATAGTTCCCCTTTTTATGTAGGAATTCTGCATATGTTAGACCAGCAGTACCTACAAAACCAAAAATCAATTTGGTGTCGAAAAATGTCAGCTACAGTACCTTGTGAACAGGAGAAGGAGATACCATCCCAATACTTTTGATCAATAGGTTCGTCGAAGAATTCTTCAGCTGCATCAAGCACATATAAGCACCATCACAAGTAAAAGCAATGGACAAAAACAACTTTAGCACAACCTGAGTCAACATTGCCTTTGACAAGTTCAATCAGCCCTTTCAGTGCTTTAGCACGTATAAAATGAGCCACAAAATCTCTTCTTTGAACCTCAAAGTCTTTTGCTTGCCGTTGATTCTCAACAACCTTCATGCACTTGTCAGCCACCGCTGCTGCCAAATCATCCTACATAGAAAAAAGTGAATAAACAAGAATAATGCTGCAAAATGAAGCCAAATATTTCACAATTGTTTTGCAAGTACCAACCTGCCCCATCTCTAAATAAAGCCCAGCCTGAGCTTCAAGAGCACCAACTACAACAAAAATCCAACATATGACTCAAAGTCATTGGCAAAAGTGATGTTAATATAGTAAGTGTTAGTGGCGTACTTTTTAATACTCCCTTTCTAACACATTCCTTGTTGTTGGTCAAAATTTGTTGAAAACTAAAAAATCATAGGCGGGGTTAATTAAATAAGGAGTGCATCCCACACAATTTTGTGATTCTCACATATTTCAGTCAATACTATAGAAAGAGTGTGATGTCATTTCTCTAATAATACTAGTAAGAAAATAAACAATAACAGTAACCAACAAAACGGGTGGAAAAGCAAAAGAAATTACCCCTAACTCCCAAATAAGAATTGGTTAATTCTTGAACATCCTCGAGCTTTTCTATTGCTTCAGTGTACTCTCCTCTAAATTCAACAAAAAAGACATCTCTAATGAGTTCAAACAATCACCGACAAAATTGTCCAACATAACAACTAACACACCAATCAACACAACTAAGCAATCACAAAGGATTACCTTTCGTACAAAATCGTGGACCTAGCAAGCATAGCCATTCCCTTCGAATTCTCGTGCTTTGAATCGCTGCCCTCAGTTAACTCACTGCTAAGGCAGTGCTTCAACACACACAAACCCATCCGAAACGACCCAACTAAAGAAATACACCCGAAAAAACAAAAAGACGTTAACTTCGGCCGAAACACACAAATGGGTCGCCAAAAAACACGGCTTTTGATCAAATAACTCACGTGATCTTTCCTTCCTCCATTGATTCACGGCGTAGTTGATCATCTTAATGGCATCGGGGACGACCATGTGGGACTCTAATTCCAAGCCAACGGTAAACGGTCGGAACGATGAAATGGGAAGAGGAGAGAGGTTAGTGGGGAATGGGTTTGCCCTGAGAGCAGAGGAAGAAGAAGAAGTTCTTGATGATAACTTCGCTGCTATGCGAAACATGGTTGAGTTTGGTAGCAAAAGGTTGGAGAAATGTGAGGTTTCCGAATACTCTGTGAATGAGGAGAAGGAAGGGTTTAGGGTTTTTAGGTTTGGAGCATGATATTTGATTGAATATATTAAAATATTATTTTTTTTATTTGATTTTTTGTTTTTAAGTATACTTTATATATAAAATAACTAAATTATAAAAAACAAATATGACATGTTAACTCGTTTTTTATGAATAAAAATTAGTTGGATCGGAAGATGATGTTGGCTCACTTTGTTAATCGTATCACTATTATTCTTATTTTAATATTATATATAATATTTTCTTTAGAATATCAAAATTTATTGGTTTAACTATTTAAATCTTCTAATTTATTCTGTTGATAATCATATTTTAAAAGTTTAGGTCTTTGTTTAAGTTCAACTTGACTAATTTAGTAAGGGATAAGAAAATATATCTGTTCTCCAATGACAAATATTATATGTTGAATAGTTATGTTTGTTTTCTCCGAAAATTGTACGATATATATGATTTTCTTGTTGTCTCTTATCAATGATTTGTGATAATTTACAACTTTAAGAAAACACAACTGTCAATTTAGGAGATCGAGTTAGAATTTTGGATGACAGTTATAATTTTGGAGGTGTCTCATTTTTTTTTTAGTTTTTAATATGTTTCATTTTTTTTTTCTTATTTTTATATAAATATGTATACATGATAGAACACTCTAAATACTATATGATATTTATATATATTTTTGTTGATAAAGGAAGATTTCAAAGCCAAGAAAATAGGATCCTTAAACTACTTTCACAACTTCAAGAGTTTCTCATTCTTTACAGCAGAACAATCACCTCTAATATTGTGTTTTATATACAAACAAATCAACTAACTAAAATATATAGTTATCGCTTTCTTCTCTTGTAAACATTAAGTACATGTGGTAACTATGAGCTTAAAAATATCAAAATAGCATAAGACTTGGAAAACAACTCTTCCAACTCTCGTGATTTTTATTAGCATATAAGCTATCATATATTAATATTTTCTTATTGAATGTATTATTCTTTTTCAATTGGTCATGTTATCTTCAATTTTGATATTGGGATTTAGTATGTTCTTAAATGTATCTATGTTATAAATTTATCATTCTCAACTTCAAATTTTAAAGTGAGATATCAAAAGTGATATTGAGAATTATGTTTGTTTAAAGTCATTTTAATATATTACATTGTTAGAAATATAAGAAATATATTTAAATATAGTTATAGTTTAATTTTTAATTATTAAAAGAATCTATAAATCATATCTTTTGAATGTGATTATTAAAATTAAGGTTTAATCATTCCAAAGTTCTCAAATGGATATTTTTTCGTTTCAATTGGATTATTTTATTAAAATTATTGTTGACAGTGTTATTTTAAATAATGTGACAAGTTGTTAGATACTTATAAGTGAGTTTGAGTGGATTTTTATGTTTTTTAAAATTAAAGAAATTAGGAAAAGTTAATTAAACTAAATTGTTAAATGTGTCTGAAAATTAAGGATTTGGTTTGAGAGAGTTTATGGTTCATTGAACATCCATTAGTTCTGGAGAAAGAAGTTGATGTTTGTAGTTGGAGTTCATCTCCTGACCATGGTTATTTTGATGGAAATAGTGATAGGGACGAAACTGCCACTCTCCACTTCACAGATGTCTAACTTTCCTCCTTCTCCTGTCTAATAACCCCTTGAGAAGAGGTTGTTGATCTTTCCTACTCCTAATGTGTATTCCTTCCTGCATACATAAGAAACAACACCCCTAAAAGCACTTTTAAAGAAAAATAAAATAAACTTAAACAAAACAAACCAAAATATACAAAGTAATTACAAACAAGTCAAATTTCAATCAATTCACACTACTTGAAAAAGTTAAACCACGAGTCCCCAGCAGCGGCGCCAAAAACTTGTTGACTCCCTGGCAAGTGTACCAGATCGTTCCAAGTAATATAATCGGTAAAACCCAATATCGTTCTTCCCAAGAGACTCGAAGGCTTTATCGTTCGTGCAAATTGAAGACTTGTAAAGAAAATTAATTGGTGGGAATGCAAAAACACAAAATAAACATGCAAATGCGGTTGATTCAATTGACGAGAAAAAGACTATGGATGAATGGAGTTGTTAGGGCTTTACAATTTCATCTTATCTGCTCTCTCTTATCTACTCCTCTTGTTTAAAATGCTTTGTTATCTAATTGTTATGCAAACTTTCTTGGCCTATCCTTAACCTGATCTCTCGGCGAAAAGAGCCTATTACTAATTACTGGCTTGCTATCTCTAGCCTCCCCTAGCAACTAGCAACGCATTACTGAACAGAAGCAAAAACAATTGATCATCCTACCCCCCTATCCCTAGGTGGTATTGCTTAATCAAGGAATTTCTCACCAGTTCATGACAGTACTGTACATTCCCGTATCAATAAAGACAAACAACAATTATCGAATGAGTTAAACGATAAAAGCTTTAAGCGCAGATGAGAACCCAACAATTGATAATCAAAGCATACGACAAGCGTATAAATAAACAAGAGTTTCAATAAAAGAGAGTTTCAAAACATTACATTGTTTTCCCCAACAACAAAAGGGTTTACTTCACCATTGTCATGGTGAACCTAGATGAAAAATAATGGAAGAATGGAAGAGCAAACCCTAGATAGGATGAAAAGGAGCCTAAGCATCCAAGAGATCTTCTCCAAGGAGTGAAAATTAGGTATGGCCGCCCTCTTATGTCAAAAGAATGAGAGTGAAATCGCAATAGGGCTATTTATAGCTGAGGAGCGTCACAGAAAATAGGCCCAAGCCCAGCAGACAACCGCCTGACGTCACACTTATGCCGCCCCGCGGTTTCCCCTAAATCGCGCCACCGCCCGGCGGCAGGGGTCTACCGCCCGACGGTTTGCCTCTAATCGCAAATCCGCCCGGCGTCCACGCCTGGGTGTCAGACAGTGCCTTTTCTTAGCATTTGGCCTCCCAACGGTGACATTTACCGCTGGGCGGTTCCTAGACTCTTCTTTTCTTCATTCTTCTTCCTCTGTCTTGAGTCTAAGACCTTCACCTTCAACTCCATTCTTCACTTTCATAAAAAATGCTACAAAACAAGCATAATATCGCTAAAAATAGCTTTTGACTCTCTACTGACTCACTTTATGTGTTTTGCTTGATTCTAAGCTCGTTCTAAGCGGTAAAGGTAGTAATTTGGTCTAAAATTACACATGAAAATAACAGTTTTTCAATCGTTATCACAACCCCAAACTTAGAGCTTTGCTTGTCCTCAAGCAAACAAAACAAAACAGCAAACAAAGCAGAGCTTGACTTTCTACTATTTCATCCAATGGTTCAACACTCCTAAAGTACATGACAAGAGCTACTCAATTTCAGACCTTCAGTGAAGTTAAATCAAGATGCATGCATGCTTTCAATTCAGTTCAGTTCACAGATTTCTCAACAGATGTTACACATCATGAATGACCAATCCACTAAGCAAAGATGTACTCATGAAATTTAGCAAATCTCATCAAGCAAGTGTTTCACTCAAATCACTCAAGTGTTTAGGGTGACACTCCAACTCTCTATCATTCACAAGTCACATGAAACAAAATTGCCATTCATCTCAAAATCCTCACATGCAAATGCCATCAAAAGGACTTTTCTAAGGCTTGTAATGAGGCTGGGTTAACAAGAAAAATTGGTTTTTCTGGAAAGCAAAATCCTTGACTTAAGAGAGCTACCATATTATTCAATATTTAAGCACAACTCTCTTCCTCACCAATCTCACTTATTTCCCAACTTCTTCCCTTTTCTTTTGCATTGAGCTCATCTTCATGCTTTTCTTCTTTTCTTTTCTTTTTCTCCTGCATTTTTTTTTCAACATTTGAGCTCAATGGTTTTTCAACTGCTTTTCAATTTCCCCCATGCAACCTCAAACTTGAACCTTTTCAACACATACAGTTAAGCTCAACCTAACTCAAGGTAAAGAATTTCAAGAGAAGGGTTCACATCCTGTTTAAGGCTAGGGTTCAAAAAGGGTATAATATTTTAAGCACTATGGGTGAAAATTTGGCTAGATAAGGGTTTTTAGAAAAAAAATGGCCTTGATCGTATGACATTCACATGCAATTCAATCAATAATCAAGATTCAGGCAATATCACTCATGTTTTCCTGTGAACAATACATGCAACAATGAAAACTCTATAGCTCAATACCTCACACAGCATGCTTTCTCACACAATATTCATTCATACACCCTGCTTAGCATCATAACCACAATCATAATTCATCACACATCTGTTTCACTAGATATCAACACACAACACAACTCAATTATCATCCACATCAAATCATCATCAAACAGGCTCATCATACAACTTATTTAGTCAAACATCTTCCGAAAAGTAATCAAGCCAAGCATACACACTGGAAATAAAAATTCAATCTATTCTAAGAATTCAAAATGCAAAAGTGACAGAAAATCTAGGTTGCCTCCTAGTAGCGCTTGTTTAACGTCACGAGCCTGACCCAAACCTGTTTAGCATTTGTCAGTAAGTGCAAATCCTTCCAACACCTATCAGTAGGTGTGCCTTCCTGGTATCCTTCCGTGGATTTGTAAAATTTAGCATCCCTCAGTAGATGCTACCCAGAAATTGTTCAAAAATTCAAAAATTACATGTCCAACAGAAAATTAAAATAAATAAAATGTTTTATAATACAAAAATGTGCTTTCCAGCAAATCAACTCTTATTCTTCACATTGGGGTATTCATCGTCCCACCTATTCAACTTTCTTCTATCCACTCTTCGAATTGCTGTGGAGTATGGCCTTCTAATCTCCACCATTCCTTCCTCCTTAAGCTTCTTATTCACGATCCACTTCCTGTTTTTAAATCGCACTGACATGCCACGCAGAAATGGTGTGTCCTCTGAGTGGGTTGATTCCTCTTTGCCTACCTTTTTCTCCTCAAGTATCTGCAAAACATTACAATTGTTAAGGCAATCAGTACCTGTGGTGTTTTCTTCTTTTGCAGCTTCTCTTCTGGCCTTTTAGTATTTGGATCGTCTTATCAGTCTCATTTTAGTTTTTTCAGAGCCATAAATTAGCACTTGGTCATGATCTCTTAACTTTATTCCTCCATCATAAACACGTACAATCATCTTAGAAGTCCTCATGAAAGGTCTTCCCAAGATTAATGGAATTCTTCCCTCATTGGCCATGTCCACGACTATAAAGTCAATAAAAATTTCCAATTTTTCAATTCGAACAATTGCATTTTCCACCATACCAACCGACTTCTTAATAGATCCATCCGCAACTGTCAGGGTAGTGTTGGCTAGTTTTAATTTTAGCCCTCCGATCTTCTTGAAATCACTCAAGGGCATCAAATTAACACTTGATCCTGAATTGATCATGGCTCTCCCTATATCCACATCATTGATCACACAAGGAAGATTCAAAGTCCCTGAATCCTTCATTTTCTGTGGATGGTCCTTCTTTCTAGGCTTAGCCAACTGTTCCTGATCTTCTTCATCATCAAGATCAATTACCTCTCCAAGATAGTATTTAATCCTCTTGTCATACTCAGGAATTTGTGGAAATGCTTCAGGAGTAACGATTACCTCATTAAAGATTTCCCGGAATGGCTCTCGGTGACTCTCCTGTTCTCTTTCTTTTTCCTCTTCTTTTTCTTCTCTTTTCTCTTCACAGCTCTTCTACTCATTAAATTCATCATTATGAATCATCTCCTCATCTTCATCTTCACTGCTCCCAATCTCAATTATTTCCTCTACTGGCTTCCTTTTACTTCTTGTCATAACAACTTTGCACTCATCTTTGGGGTTAACATCAGTGTTATCCCGAAACTGATTCTTCTCGATGGTTTCAACCCTTTTAGACAGCTGCCCAATCTGTGTCTCTAATGCTCTAAAGCTGGCTTGGTCACTAGCTTGTTGAGACTCATGGACTTTCAAAATTTTATCAAATCGGTCATTTAATTCTCTGACCGTCTCTGTCAAGCTGCTCACCTGCTGCCATAAAGGGGATGGTTGTTGCTGCCGGAAGTTTCCTCCTTGCCCAGAAGAAGTATTCTGATTCTGTCCAATACTGAGGTGGTTCTTCCAACCTTGGCTAGAATTGCCTTGGTTAAAATTACCTTGCTTGTACTAGAATTGGTTTCCCATGTAGTTGACATCCTGCTGCATTTCTTTAGTGAAAGCACATTGACCATTGATATGGTCACCACCGCATAAATCGCAAAGCTGTTGAGTCTGAGAGATATTCCTTATTCCCTTTGGAAGTTCAGAAAGGACCTTTGTTAACTTGTCCAGTTTTTGTGTAAGGAGATGATTTTGTGCAGCCATAACATCATCAGCAGGGAGATGCAAGAGTCCTCCTTTCTGTACACCCATCTCACTTTGAGACACTTCATTCAGAGCCATCCCTCAATCAAATCATAAGCCTCATCTTCAGTCTTTCTATTTATACTGCCTTCAGCTGAAGCATCCAACATCATCTTAGACTGAGTATTTAGCCCTCCAAGGAAAGCAAGTAAATATGAGGTCTTATCAAATCCATGGACTGGAGTTTTCCTCAACAGGCCTTTAAATCTGTCCCAAGCATGTCCTAGAGTATCTTCCATTCCTTGCTTGAATGAAGAAATCTCCAGCTTCCCCTGATTGATCTTGGTCTGCGAAAAGAATTTGGTGACAAATTGTCTTGCCAAAGCATCCCAATTTCTAAAAGTACCTTCTGGGAATGAATGCAACCAATCTTTAGCGTTTCCTCCAAGAGAGAAAGGAAACAGGCTGAGTCTGACCCTGTCATCCGAAACTCCGGTCATCTTGACGGTATTACAAATTTCCCCAAAGATAGTCAAATGTTTATAGGGATTCTCATTTAACAACCCGTGAAATTGGTTCCTCTGAACTAACTGGATGAGTGCAGGGCTCATCACCATGTTTGTTGCATTGTCTACTGGTATGGCTATGCTGTTGAAGTGCAAAGGACCCACAGTGTTTGCTGAGTCCCCCAGTGTGCGTCTTGGAGGAGGTTGGTCCGCCATCTCCTCTATATCCTGTTGAGAAGTGTTTGGTGAAGATTGCAAAAGTATTTCAGGAGAAGGAAAGTTTTCATGTGCAAGATGTCTAACTTTCCTCCTTCTCTTGTCTAATAACCCCTCGAGAAGAGGTTGCTGATCTTTCTTGCTCCTAGTGTGTATTCCTTCCCGCATACACAAGAAACAACACCCCTAAAAGCACTTTTAAAGAAAAATAAAATAAACTTAAACAAAACAAACCAAAATATACAAAGTAATTACAAACAAGTCAAATTTCAATCAATTCACACTACTTGAAAAAGTTAAACCACGAGTCCCCGGCAGCGGCGCCAAAAACTTGTTGACTCCCTGGCAAGTGTACCAGATCGTTCCAAGTAATATAATCGGTAAAACCCTATATCGTTCTTCCCAAGAGACTAGAAGGCCTTATCGTTTGTGCAAATTGAAATCGTAAGACTTGTAAAGAAAATTAATTGGTGGGAATGCAAAAACACAAAATAAACATGCAAATGCGGTTGATTCAATTGACGAGAAAAAGACTATGGATGAATGGAGTTGTTGGGGGTTTACAATTTCATCTTATCCGCTCTCTCTTATCTACTCCTCTTGTTTAAATTGCTTTGTTATCTAATTGTTATGCAAACTTTCTTGGCCTACTGATGGGTGTCGCGGCCCATACAAATTTAATTGCATACGAGAAATGCAGTATAGCTAGGGAATGACCCCTAGGTCGTCTCCCAAAGACCATTTTTGCGGTTCGAGAATTGAGTCTAACACAAAAAGGGGGGTTTTGAACATATTGAGATGAGAATTAAACTCAATTAAAATGCATAGAAATTAAACACAACCGAGTAAGATAGAAAACATTAAAGTAAACTAAAATGCTAAACCTAACATTGCAACATACAAATATCTAAACACAGTCAAAACTATTAAAATGCAACACTAAATTAGAAACATAAAACCCAACTCAACAAACTATTCAAACTAATTTAAAGCTAAAAAAAAATAAACAACATTCTACCATTCTCATTACCAAGTACTTTTACCTAATGAATTAGATTTGCAATGGCGTAAAGAGTGAACTTCTTGGCCATGAGGTTGCTGCTCTTCAAATTTAACAATTACCAAGCCATCACGTGCATCACCTGCGTGTCTCTTTTTTTTTCTTTCAAAAAGAACCAAAAGCATTTTTTATTACAATTCTTTCCTCTCATCACCTTGCATACCGTGGCAGCTACCCCACATTTCTCAAGAATCCAAATGAGTGAATTACACAATGACTAAAGAACTCCCTTCTAAACATCAACGGACCCACACTCACAATTTTTTTCTCTCAATCCAAAAAGAAAAAATGAAAACGAATGAGCTTAAGAAGGATCCCATCCAGACGTAATTACTTGCTAAAGGAAAGCTCCCCTTTGACCAAGAGACCCATAACTCTGCACACACCTAATCTATCAACCGAAACCATCACCAATCTACTTACCATTTGACTGAAATAAAAAGAAAGTTGTCCCGTCCCATCCTTCTCCAGCTGGTTGAGACTTCCCATCCATTCAACTCCAAGCTACCAACAAAATGAAACAGCCACCCTTTTCTAAAATAAATAACCACTGTGCCTCTTTTTTAAGCTAATCATTTCTTCATTCTCCAACAACAATGTACTTCTCACAATTAAATTCTGCTGCAACGAAAGTGAACATTGACTGCATCATGCTCCACTGAGAACCCTTCCAACAAATCACCTCTTGCATCCCAAATTAAATCACCATCCTTACTAGCAAATTTAAGTTGCTTCTAGCTGCAACGTGTCAGCCTTAGAAGCACCGTGCAGTACAAAAAAAAAACTTCAATGCCCAATCAAATCAACTATCTAAATGCAATTTTGAAGTAAAGAAACCCTTGCTGCTCCAGCGTGATTTTTTTTCAATGCAAAATGAAAAAGAAATTCTTGTAACATTAAATATGCACATCCTCTGCAGCCGTGATGATGTATCCTTCTTTACTTCCCATGATAAAAAAAAAGTCACATATCCAAAACAACTTCAACTATGCTAAACGTATGATGCAACACCTAGGATAACTCCAGCGCCACTCTATTCTAACATTTCTCCAAAGAAAGGAAAACAAAAGTGAATCATGTGTTTTTCCTCCTCGCAAGACATGTCACACAAATCATCATTAGCCAATGCTAGCTGGAATCAAAAGAAATCAAGAAATAACCAAGCAAAAGTGTTGACCCGTGTCAAAAAAATTCATCCCATTGTATCAGTGTAATTGCTTCAAGCATAAGCATAGAAGCTCTCAAAATAACATTCAAAGCAAAACCTGAATGTGGAGTGACGGTTGGACTAGAATCCCTAGGCCGTGTATGTTTGCTAATGGTGGGGTCCACCCTAAAAAATGAAACCCTAGATGCCATGTCATCATCTTTACAATTTGGGCTTTAGTCTAATCTACCAAAATTTGGCCCAAAATTACAAAACATTTGTCTACAAATTCTAAAACACTAAATTAAAGTTTAATTAATTCTAAAATGAATTTGTAAATATTCTTCAATTGGTTGGTGCCCTTCCAAAAGTCTCACAGTGTAATTCCAAAATTTTCCCTGAAAATACAAATAGGAATAATTAAGCTCAAATAATTCCAATTAATTAAAATAAGAATTATTGGTCTAATTAAGCCCAAATGGTGAAAATGACACAATAACTAAGAATTAAGCACAATTCATCAACACAATTCAGCACGAAAAACTAAGTAATGGTATAAAATATTGATTCAACAAAATTGACCACACTTAGTCTTTTGCACTCTAATGTGTGAGTAAAATGTAATTGCATTCATATCTTAGTTTAGATCATTTGCATACATAATTGCATTGATTGAAGGATTTAGTCATGCATTATCTCTGTTGCGGATCATACATTGGTATTTTGTGTTTTTCTTGTAGATTGGTGATTCTAAGTGCCAAAATCAAATTTTGGGAAGAATTGATGTCTAAGAGGAAGAGATGAAAACAGAGAGTTCAACAACCCAGCTATGGATAATTCCATGACCTATGGATTTTGCTCCAAAATGCAGATGCAAAACAGAGAGTTCAACAACTGAGCTGTGGAAGTTTCCACGACCTGTGGAGTTAGCTCGAGAAAATAGAAGACAAAACAGAGAGCTTCACAAGTGAGTTGTGTTTTCTACCACAACCTGTGGATTCACATCAGGAATGGCAGAATTGAAACAGTGAAGAGCATAGGCAGAGTGAGGATTTTTCCATTGGCTGTGAAAGTTTCCAGGAACAGTTATTGAGCAGTTATTGATCTCTTTTATGACTGAGTTAAAGAGATTAAATTAAATAGAAATTGAAGGAAGTTATGGAGAGGGGGTAACCACTCTCCTAAAATCAAGGAATTAGTGGAAAAGATGGGGGGAATTTGAAAAACATGGGATGGAGATAAAAAGTGGGAATTCACGTGCAGACAGGCTCTTCTTCGTCTTCTTCTGCTGCAGCTTTTTCATACTTTTGCTTTTGAACTTCCTTTACATTATTCAGAACTAATTTTCCATTTGTTAGAGGATTGATGTAGTACTTTTGATTATACTTTCTGAACCTTTTCAATTGATGTTGTTTAATTTTAATTATTCTTGTGTTCTATTTATGATTTAATGTTTATTCTATGAGCAATTTCACAATTGGGAAATTGGTAATTGCTTGCGTTTATAAATAGAACAGATTAGATGTTGTCACAATTGGGAAATTGGGCACAACTAGTTAGTTTGAAATTGAGATAAAATTGTTCTTCATGATCTTATTGACTTTGTAATTGGCCTAAGGGATTGGGGATTCAAATTAAATGGATAAGTTTGCCTATCTAAGGGATTAGGGGTAAACAAGCTCATAATAAACTCATATGGATAATTATAACTAACACATTGATTGAAAAGGGAAGGAAATTATATGAAGAGGTATGAAATCAATTCTCTAACATTGTTTATATCAATTGAATTTCCATTACTTGTTTATGTTCATCATTCTACTTGATATTTTTGTCGCTCAAAATTACGTAAATTAGTAATCTAGTACTCAACTCACTCAATCCCTGAGGACGATATTTTATTACTACAATAACGATTGGTACACTTGCCAAACGTTCGTCAAGTTTTTGGCGTCGTTGCCGGGAATTGAATTTTAGTTGATATTAGTGATTTAATTGGCTTAAGATTTGAGTTGTATATATTATTTTTTTTAAGTTGTTTATGCGAGGTACTGTTGCTCCGGAAGATTTACTTTTTGATTCAGAAATTGAACGCACAGCCAGAAGCAATAGAAGTAGTGCAAGAAGAAGAAAGAAAGAAAGAAGAAAGGAAGAAAGACGAATTGAGCAAGAAGAGGAGACATCAACAATGGCAGAAGAACAACCTGCAAGAAAGACTCTTCGTGATTATTCTATGCCAAATCCTAATTGTTATCAAGGGAGCATTGTGAGACCTCCTATTCAAGACAATAATTTCGAAATCAAACCTGCCTTGTTACAAGTCATTCAACAGAATTAATTTGGAGGTGCAGTTTCAGAAGATCCTAATTCTCACTTGGAGAATTTTCTGGCAATCTGTGATACCTTGAAGATTAATGGAGTTTCAGATGATGCAATTCGTTTGAGGCTTTTTCCCTTTTCACTACGGGATAAAGCTAAAAGCTGGCTTCAATCACAACCTCAAGGAAGTATTACTACATGGGAGGATATGGCTACAAAATTTGTAACAAAATACTTCCCTCCTTCCAAGTCAACTAAAATGAGGAATGAGATCACTACCTTTGTGCAGCAAGAAACTGAATCCTTATATGAGGCATGGGAACGATACAAGGAGCTAATGAGGAAGTGTCCGCATCATGCTCTACCAGAATGGTTGCAAGTGCAGATTTTCTATAATGGTCTTTCACCCTCTTTTAAGGCAATTTTGGATGCAGCAAGTGGAGGATCATTCAATCTGAAAACACCAGAGGAAGCTTTGGAGACTCTAGAATTAATGGCAAAAAGCACAGTGAATATGCAGTTTGACCGTCAAAATAGAAAAGCTGGAGTGTTGGAGGTTAATACTTTGGATGTTATTTTAGCCCAAAACAAGTTGTTAACACAACAGATCACGGATTTAACTCAAAAGCTGGGAAATATGCAAGCAAATAAAATGAATACAATATCTCCAGGGTGTGATTTTTGTGGAGGAATGCATCAAAATGGTGAATGTCATGCAACTCAACAAGAGGCATAAGTTAATGAAGTGGGACAACAACAAAATCAGTTTTCAACCAACCTTAATGCAAATTAGAGGCAACAACAAACTAGACCATGGAGTAATCCAGTCCAATCTAACCCATCCAGGCCTCCATATCAATATGAAGCTCAATTCAGCAATCAAGGAAACAAGACGTCTACGTGGGAAAATGCATTAAAGAAGCTAACTATGCAAACTTCTACCTTTGTGGAGCAGACTTCTAATTTCATGAATGAGACAAGGACTAACTTCAAGAACCAAGAAGCTTCGATCAGAAATTTGGAGAACCAGATTGGCCAACTTTCAAGACAACTTTCAGAGAGATCTCCTGGCACATTCTCTAGTGACACAATACCAAACCCAAAGGAACAATGTAAGGCAATTCAATTGAGGAGTGGAAGAGTAATAGAGAATGAAAAAAGGAGTGAGATGGAGAGAGAGAAAAAGAAAAGAGTTGATGACATAGTAGAAGAGAGTAATGAAAAAGAAGTTGAGAGAAAATATGAGGAGAAAAATGAGGGAGAAAAAAATCAAGAGAGTGAGAAAAAGATGCGTGAGTATGTCCCTACAATTCCATTCCCTCAAAGGTTGAAGAAGCAAGAACAAGCCAAGCAATTTGCAAGATTTCTTGATGTTTTTAAGAAGCTCCACATTAATATTCCATTTGCTGAAGCATTGGAGAAAATGCCAAGTTATGCTAAATTCATGAAAGACTTGCTGTCAAAGAAAAGGAAGCTCCAAGAAGATGAAACAATTATGCTCACAGAGGAATGCAGTGCAATAATTCAACAAAAATTACCTCCCAAGTTGAAGGACCTAGGAAGCTTCATCATTCCATGTGAGATTGGAAATATAACAGTGGGTAAAGCATTGTGTGACCTTGGAGCAAGTATCAATTTGATGCCTTTGTCAATTTTTAAAAGGCTGGGAATTGGAGAAGTAAAGCCCACTATGATAACTCTACAGTTGGCAGACCGATCAATGACTTATCCTTATGGAATTGTGGAAGATGTTCTAGTGAAGGTGGATAAACTTATTTTCCCAGCTGATTTCGTGGTGCTTGACATGGAAGAAGATGCTAAAGTCCCAATCATATTGGGAAGACCATTCTTAGCCACAGGAAGAGCATTGATAGATGTGGAACAAGGACAGTTGATGTTAAGAGTGACAGATGAAAAAGTCACATTTTCTATGAGTGAAGTAGTGAAGCACAAACATGACAAAGAAGACTGTTTCAGGGCTGAAATAATTGAGTCTCTTGTGTTGCAGGAGATAGATTTCCATGTAAAGAAGAATCCATTAGAGAGAGCTCTACTGTCGGGAATGGAAGCCAAGGAGTTGAAAAGAGAAATTAATGATGAAGAGGTGGTGAAGTGTGCTCATCAATTAGAAGTGCTGCAACCAATATTCAATTCCACAAGAGGAGTAGAAGATTTACACAAGAGTGAAGGTGGAGGAGAAGAAACATCCAAGGTAGAATTGAAACAACTCCCTTCTCACCTGAAATACAAGTTCCTTGATGAGCAAAAGCTTAAACCAGTAATTGTGAGCAATGAACTTTCCTCCACTGAAGAAGATAAACTCTTAAGGGTGTTAAAGGAGTATAAATCTGCCATTGGGTGGACAGTTGATGATTTGCAAGGTACTAGTCCTACTATATGCATGCATAAAATTTATTTGGAAGAGGATTTCAAACCTGTGCGTCAACCACAAAGAAGACTCAACCCGACTATGAAGGAAGTGGTAAGGAAAGAAGTAATTAATTTGCTAGATGCAGGAATTATCTACCCAATTTCTGATAGTGAGTGGGTAAGTCCTGTTCATGTTCTACCCAACAAAGGAGGAATGACAATGGTGACCAATGAAGCCAATGAGATCATTCCTACAAGAAAAGTCACAGGGTGGCGGATGTGCATAGATTACCGAAGACTGAATCAAGCTACAAGAAAGGACCATTTTCCACTTTCATTCATAGATCAAATGCTGGAAAAATTGGCAGGGCATGCATATTACTGCTTTCTAGATGGGTACTCTGGCTACAACCAAATAGCAGTAGCTCCTGAAGATCAAGAAAAGACGGCATTTACATGTCCCTATGGGGTCTTTGCCTATAGGAGAATGCCATTCGGTCTCTGCAATGCGCCTGCAACATTTCAAAGGTGTATGTTTTCCATCTTTTCTGATTTGATTGAAAATTGCATTGAGATCTTCATGGATGACTTTTCTGTATTTGGCTCTTCATTTGATTCTTGCTTAGCTAATTTAACCTTAGTGTTAAAAAGATGCCAAGAAACTAACCTAGTGCCAAATTGGGAAAAATGCCATTTTATGGTGAGAGAAGGTATTGTTCTTGGTCATCACATCTCTACTAAAGGTATTGAGATTGATAAAGCAAAGGTGGAAGTAATAGAACAATTACCTCCTCCAGTGAATGTAAAAGGGGTAAGAAGTTTCTTAGGTCATGCAGGTTTTTATAGGCGGTTTATCAAAGACTTTTCTAAGATAGTAAAGCCTATGACTAATCTTCTTGAAAAAGAAACCCCTTTTGTGTTTGATGATGCATGCATGCAAGCATTTTTAACTATAAAAGAAAAACTTGTTTCTGCTCCTATAATTACAGCACCTAATTGGTCTTTACCATTTGAATTGATGTGTGATGCGAGTGATTATGCTGTGGGTGTTGTATTAGGACAAAGAAAAGAAAAAGTGTTTCACGTGATATATTATGCTAGTCGTGTGTTAAATGAAGCTCAAAAGAATTATGCCACGACTGAAAAAGAATTGCTTGCAGTGGTGTTTGCATTTGATAAATTCCAATCTTATCTTGTTGGGTCAAAAGTCATTGTTTACACTGATCACGCTGCTTTGAGGTATCTATTTGCTAAGCAGGATGCCAAGCCACGATTAATACGCTGGATTCTCTTATTACAAGAGTTTGACTTGGAGATCCGAAATAAGCAGGGGAAGCAAAATTTGGTGGCAGATCACCTTTCGAGATTGAAGTTTGATGAAGGGAATCGGAACATCAAGCCTATTGCAGAGGAGTTTCCAGATGAGAAGTTAATGGCCATTTCTTCCTTGCCATGGTTTGTAGATTTTGCTAATTTTAAAGCAGGAGGTATAATTCCAAATGATCTCACTTTTCAGCAAAAGAAAAATTCCTGCATGATGCCAAGTGCTATTTTTGGGACGATCCTTTATTGTTCAAAAGATGCGGAGATGGTATGATCAAGAGATGTGTTCCTGAAAATGAATTTGAGAACATCCTTTGGCATTGTAATGGGTCAGATTATGGGGGGCATTTTTCAGTTGAGAGAACAGCTTCTAAAGTTTTACAAAGTGGCTTTTATTGGCCTACCCTTTTTAAAGATGCCCATAGTTTTGTGAAACACTGTGATAGATGCCAAAGATTTGGCAATATTTCCAAAAGACATGAGATGCCCATTAACAACATACTTGAAGTGGAGATTTTTGATGTTTGGGGTATAGATTTTATGGGGCCCTTTCCACGATCGTTCTCAAACCAATACATTTTGGTTGCTGTGGATTATGTATCTAAATGGGTAGAGGCTGCTGCGTTGCCAACAAATGATGCTAAGGTGGTGGTTTCCTTCATCAAGAAACAAATTTTTTCTAGATTTGGGGTACCGAGAGCAATCATTAGTGATGGGGGCTTACATTTCCATAACAAGCAATTTGCATCACTTTTGGGCAAATATGGTGTGAGACACAAGATAGCTACCCCTTATCACCCCCAAACCAGTAGACAAGTGGAAATTTCTAATAGGGAGTTAAAAAGAATTTTGGAAAAAGTTGTGAGCTTGTCTAGAAAAGATTGGTCAAGAAAATTAGATGATGTACTTTGGGCTTATCGAACAGCTTTTAAAACTCCAATTGGGATGTCACCATATCAGTTGGTGTATGGCAAATCTTGTCATTTGCCGGTGGAACTTGAGCATAAAGCATTCTGGGCCATTAAATTGCTAAATTTTGATTTGAAGATTGCAGGTGAGAAAAGGCTGCTTCAATTGGATGAGTTAGAGGAATTCTGATTGCAAGCCTATGAAAATGCCCAGATTTATAAGGAGAGGACCAAAAGATGGCATGATAAAAAGATTGTGCTGAGAGAGTTTACCCCAGGACAACAAGTTCTATTGTACAATTCCAGACTAAAATTGTTTCCTGGAAAACTCAAGTCTCGATGGTCAGGTCCTTTTGTGGTTCAAAAAGTTTTTCCTTTTGGAACAATTGAAATCTCTGACCTTAATGCTGAGAGAAGTTTCAAAGTAAATGGTCAAAGATTAAAGTTGTATTTGGGAGGGATGTTGAAAAAAATAGGACCAGTGTCTCATTCACGGCATCACAGTGTGCTGGTGAAACTGAATCTCCTTAATCTTTTTCATTTTCAAAAAAAAAAAGAGAAAAGAAAAGAAATTGAATAAAGAAAATGGGGCTGAAGATAGTGTACCTCATTCGAACCCATCTGCAAAAATTGAAAAACCCTAAATTTTGCAGGATTTTCCTCCAGCCAAATTCCGGCAGCAAATCCGCCACCGGCAAGAAGACGAGCCAACGCCGTCAACCACTGCAGCCCACCGTGCCTGCAATGCGGCGACCCACTGTGCCACCGCGACGCTCAATGCGGAAGAAGACGATAGCACCGCGGCGCCCTGGTGGACCTCTGCCGGTTGTCGTTGTCGACTCCACCGATCAGCGGACACCGTCTCCGCCACCACTCCGTTCAGTGCTGACACCATCACGTTCGCCATCGCCTCCATCCCGTTCGCCATTGCTAGCATCCCGTTCACCATCGTCGCCACTCCGGTTGCCATCACCACCACTCCGCTCTGATCATCAGCGTTCCGCGGCAGACTCCCATGACCCAAACCACCGAAATGCATCCTCGTCTTCCACTCCGAATTCCACTCCACTGCCGCAACAAACTCCGCAATCCGCTTTGCTGCCGCAACAGACCACCGCTGCTGCTGAATTTGTGCGCTCTAATACAGTGCCACCAGTCGCAGAGCAACGTCCAAGGAAAAGGGCTCGTGCCTCCGCCAATTCCAATGGCATCACTTTTCAAAATATAGAACAGTGGAAGAGGTACGCCACATTACTCAAGAGGGTGATTGTGCCTACGCGTTATTGTGATGAAAATACAGTGAGCACTTTAGGCATGTCGGATGAATTAAATTGGATGCTTGAGAATATTGGCTGGAGTTCTTTTGTCACTTTGAAATACCCTGCTTACGAGAAAATCACAAGGGAATTCTTGAGTTATGTGGAAGCAGAGATATTGCAGGGAAAGGATTGTGAAGAAGGGTTGATAGCATTTAGGTTGCATAATGTGTCTTATAGACTCACTTTAGCTGAGTTTAATGCAATCTTTGGTTTTCCAATTGGAGGTGCAAGGAATTATCCAAAAAATTTTGACGCTGGGTCCTTTTGGTTTCAATTGTCTCGATCAAGCTCTTTTGTCTCATCTGATTCTAAGGAAGCTAATATTCAACACCCCTATTTTAGATATGCTCACCGACTCATGGCTCATACACTATTTGCTCGGGATGATAGTCATTCTGCGGTTAGAAAGTCAGAATTATTATTTTTGTGGGGTATGGTTAACGTTGTTCCATTGGACTCAGGAGCTTGGTTGGCACTTCAGTTTCTCAAGGTAGGGAAAGCATCATCTGGGCAAATAGCAATTGGTGGGCTGATAACCATTATTGCTTTACATCTCAACATTCCTTTGGAGAATGACAAGGCAGTCTTAGGAAATTCCCGAATTGATTTAGAAATGTTAATTCATAATGAAATATTGGTGAAAAGGGAAGATCACTATTGCTTAGTCATGAGTGCTATCACAGGCTTGCAACCTCAACCTCTTCCAAATCCAGAGTTTACTACAGTGCGTGGTAAAGACAGGTGGACCTTCTCTGTATCTCAATGTCCAAATAACCTTCATCATGATCCTGAACCGTCATCTCACATACCTCCAATTCCTCGGCCTTCTACGGTTGATACTCTTGCTCATCTCCAGCAATCCCTGAATGAACTCCAAGCGCAACAACTCCAACATTATAAGGAGTTCATCCAATTTCGGGATACTCAAATTCTTCATCAGCAAAAGGTGGAACAACTCTTGCAGGATGTTCTCACCATGCTCCACGCTAATCATCACTAATCTTGTGAGTTCTAACGCCCGATACTTTTTACTTTCTATACATTGGGGACCATGTAAATATTTAGGCTAGGCGTGTTTTTGTGCATGACATCTTACATCATTTTTACATTTGCATGTTGCATATCATGTTTGAATGGAAATGTATCATCTTAGCTCTGAGTTCTATGTTCTGTACAATAAAATTTTTTCTAAGCACACTGTGAGTACATATTTTTGATTGCTTATTGGGAAACTTCACACACTACACAGTGAGATTTGACACTAAGACACTAAAGGAAGATAATTTTTGAGATGTACAAGATAGAAAATGTTTTCTGTTAGGTTTCTATGGTGACACTCACTGCACTTGGTTACTGGAGAATTGTCTGTCAAATTTAAAAAAAAATAGTATATATTGAGTGAATAAATTGACACCCCTTTGAGACTATATGTTACTGGGGCGAAGACACTCCTTTGAGACTAAGTGTGGCAAAGAAAAGACAATGGAGTGGAAGATCCATGCTTAGTTGGCAGGTAAGTGAGTAAAATGTAATTGCATTCATATCTTAGTTTAGATCATTTGCATACATAATTGCATTGATTGAAGGATTTAGTCATGCATTATCTCTGTTTCGGATCATAATTGGTATTTTGTGTTTTTCTTGTAGATTGGTGATTTTAAGTGCCAAAATCATATTTTGGGAAGAATTGATGTCTAAGAGGAAGAGATGAAAATAGAGAGTTCAACAACCTAGCTGTGGATAATTCCATGACCTATGGATTTTTCTTCAAAATGCAGATGCAAAACAGAGAGTTCAACAACTGAGCTGTGGAAGTTTCCACGACCTGTGGAGTTAGCTCAAGAAAATAGAAGACAAAACAGAGAGCTTCACAAGTGAGTTGTGTTTTCTACCACAACCTGTGGATTCACATCAGGAATGGCAGAATTGAAACAGTGAAGAGCATAGGCAGAGTGAGGATTTTTCCATTGGCTGTGAAAGTTTCCAGGAACAGTTATTGAGCAGTTATTGATCTCTTTTATGACTGAGTTAAAGAGATTAAATTAAATAGAAATTGAAGGAAGTTATGGAGAGGGGGTAACCACTCTCCTAAAATCAAGGAATTAGTGGAAAAGATGGGGGGAATTTGAAAAACATGGGATGGAGATAAAAAGTGGGAATTCACGTGCAGACAGGCTCTTCTTCGCCTTCTTCTGCTGCAACTTTTTCATACTTTTGCTTTTGAACTTCCTTTACATTATGCAGAACTAATTTTCCATTTGTTAGAGGATTGATGTAGTACTTTTGATTATACTTTCTGAACCTTTTCAATTGATGTTGTTTAATTTTAATTATTCTTGTGTTCTATTTATGATTTAATGTTTATTCTATGAGCAATTTCACAATTGGGAAATTGGTAATTGCTTGCGTTTATAAATAGAACAGATTAGATGTTGTCACAATTGGGAAATTGGGCACAACTAGTTAGTTTGAAATTGAGATAAAATTGTTCTTCATGATCTTATTGACTTTGTAATTGGCCTAAGGGATTGGGGATTCAAATTAAATGGATAAGTTTGCCTATCTAAGGGATTAGGGGTAAACAAGCTCATAATAAACTCATATGGATAATTATAACTAACACATTGATTGAAAAGGGAAGGAAATTATATGAAGAGGTATGAAATCAATTCTCTAACATTGTTTATATCAATTGAATTTCCATTACTTGTTTATGTTCATCATTCTACTTGATATTTTTGTCGCTCAAAATTACGTAAATTAGTAATCTAGTACTCAACTCACTCAATCCCTGAGGACGATATTTTATTACTACAATAACGATTGGTACACTTGCCAAACGTTCATCACACTCTTGGGCAAAATCAAGACGCAAAACAGGGAACAGATTTGAGGACATCAGGAAGTGACACAGACTCAACAGACAGAGAACAAAGACTCACAAGGACAGACACAGAGTTGCACAGTTCTCAAGGAATCTGGACAATGAAAAGGAGGTGGACAGAATCCCACACAGAGTCAAGGAAAGCAGATACTCAAGAAATCATCCAAGTAGTTCAGAACATGGAAAAACAGTCAATCAGTTCAAGAGGTGAATCACAAGCAACAGAGCCTCACAGATGCACTATTAGTGTTTCTCTCAAGTGTCTAAGGTAAACAATGTCAACTCAATGCACTCAAGATAGCGAGCAACAAACAGTCTTGGCAAACCTCTAATATCAACACTCAAAACATATATGCATGTTCAAATCAAAAGGTCTTTTATGGATGCAATGGGGTCAAGGAAAAGGGAGGATAAATGTGGGTGAGAAGCTACAAACCAAAGGAAATAGAGGAGCAATGGGGAACAAGTGTAAACACAGTGTACTCACACCCAAAACCTCTAATTCAATCCTCTTCTTGACTCCATTATTCACACAATTTTTTTTTAATATTTCTCATTTTTCTGTATATTTTTTTTCTTTTTTTTTTTCATCTTGTCTCTTTTTCTTTTCTCTTTTCATAACACAACTGCATGAGACAAGATGCACACATATATACAAAATAAAACAAGAAGAGGAACCAACTAGCCAACTCAACTGAATCCCCAAGGAGACCACACTTATTCCCAAAACAATTCCAAAGCTCCAAAATTCCCTAAGGTTAAGGTAAACATGGTTTTTCACTTAGGGCTAGTGTATAAGCTTCAAAACAAAGAAATGGGGAAAGCATAGGCTCAAAAGGGGTCATCAATGGATCAAAACAAGGTAGGCTCATTTGGCTAGAGAGGCTCAACAACAAAACTTCCTTTATCACTTTCAAACATGCATATCAATCAAGAATCATCAAAAAGAGTAAAGCCAAGGCATAAGTGCAAGCAATCAAGAGACATATCACACACAAGAAAGATCATCAAATGGCTTAAATCTCACACAAGGTAATTCTGTCACAATCCAATCAACCTCTCAAACATCATAATCATCTTTCCAATCAAAGAAAAGCAAGGAATCCAACAAATCAGAGTATCAGTGAAGTGAAGGAAAACTGACAACCTAATCACAGTCCAGAATTCACGAAAAGCATGCAAAAAACTGTACACAAGACACAACAAACTACATAAAAACCGAAACATAAACAAAGAAACAACCTCCCCTAATAGACCACACTTAAACGACACAAATGTCCTCAGTGTGTGACAATCAGCAGATCAACAATCAACACAGTCAGCAGATATAGACAAAGTGCAATAAAAGTGAGGAGGGAAGGAGAGAAGAAACTCCTTAAGTTAGGGGGAAGGGTAAGTGGGGTTGACCAAAGATGCCTCCTCCACCATTGTATCCAACAAAGAAGGATTACTGAGGAAAGGCTTTAGTCTGTGCCCGTTCACCTTGAAGCTTTTAGCTGTGGAAGGACTTTGTATCTCAACTGCACCATAAGGGAAAACATTAGGAAAAAGGTCCAATCCACTTTGATCTCAACTTACCACCCATGAGGCCGAGCCTAGAGTTATACAACAAAACCTGCTGGCCAACCTCAAAGTCCTTTCTAAGAATGGAACTATCATGGAATCTCTTGGTCCTATCTTTGTAGGACTTTGAGTTCTCATAGGCTTCCAAACGGATCTCGTCCATTTCATTTAGTTGCAACTTCCTTTCCTCTCCAGCTTGGTCAATGGAGAAGTTGCAAGTCTTCACAACCCAGTATGCCCGATGCTCAATCTCAACTAGTAGATGACATGCCTTCCCAAAGACAACCCGATAAGGAGACATCCCTATGGGTGCTTTGTAGGCAGTCCTGTGAGCCCAAAGAGCATCGTCCAACCTATTACTCCAGTCTTTTCTATTGGGCTGGACAATCTTCTCCAAGATCCTTTTAATCTCCCTGTTAGAGATCTCAGCTTGCTCATTTGTTTGGGGGTGGTATGGTGTAGAAACTTTGTGCGTCACCCCATATTTCTTGAGCAAAGCTTGCATGGACCTGTTGCAAAAATGGGTTCCCTGATCAGTAGCAATCGCTCTAGGTACTCCAAACCTGCAAAAGAGGTGAGATCTAACAAAATCTACAACAACTCGAGCATCATTAGTCCTGGTGGCTCTAGCTTCCACCCATTTTGAAACATAATCCACAGCAAGGAGAATATAAGAGAAACCAAAAGAAATAGGAAAAGGACCCATAAAGTCTATACCCCAGACATCAAACACCTCACAGAACAGCATAGGCTGTTGAGGCATCTCTTGTCTCTGTGAAATTGATCCTCCTGCTCTCTGACAAGGTTCACAGGTGCTGCAAATCCTCTCCGCATCTTTGAAGATGGAAGGCCATTAGAAACCACAGTCTAGCACCCTGCGAGCTGTTCTCTGAATCCCCAGATGACCACCAGGTGAGGAGGCATGGCAAAACTGCAGGACCGAGTCAATCTCATGGTCCGGAGTGCATCTCCTAGTAACCTGGTCACTGCACAACGTTCACAGATATGGGTAATCCCAAACATAATACTTAGCATCACTCTTAATTTCAGCAATCTGAGCACGTGATGCTAAGGGAGGAAAAACAGATGCAACCAAGTAATTCACAATATGCGCAAACCAAGGAGTAGGGTGAGAGAAAGAAATCATCAACAAACTCTCATCAGGAAAATCATCCCGGATGGGTAACACATGAGCCTGATCCCCAGCTCTCTCAATCCTGCTGAGGTGATCTGCAACCAAGTTCTGTGCTCCACTCCGGTCTTTAATCTTCAAGTCAAACTCCTGGAGTAGTAGCATCCCCCTGATCAATCTTGGTTTTGACTCAGTCTTTTTCAAAAGAAACTTAAGAGTTGCATGGTCAGTGTACACAATAACAGGTGATCCAAGCAAATATGATCTAAACTTATCAAGCGCAAAAACAATTGCCAACAACTCTTTTTCAATTGTGGTATAATTTGCTTGGGCAGCATCTAAAGTCCTAGAAGCATAGTATATCACCCTAGGCAATCTATCAACCTTTTGCGTTAAAACGGCCCCTAATGCATAGTTAGACGCATCACACATAAGATCAAAAGGGGTCGTCCAATCGGGTGCCTGAATGATAGGGGTAGTGGTCAAAGCTTCCTTCAGGCAATCAAACGCCTGCTTGCATCTATCACCAAACTCAAAGTCAACATCCTTCTGTAACAGTCTGGACAAGGGAAGCGCCTTCTTGCTGAAATCCTTAATGAAGCGCCTGTAGAAACCTGCATGTCCAAGAAAATATCGAACCTCTCGCACGCAAGAGGGGTAATGCAACTGCGAAATCACAGATATCTTAGCAGGATCTACCTCTATTCCCTTTTCAGAAATGAGATGCCCTAGAACCAAACCTTGTTCAACCATTAAGTGACATTTCTCAAAATTGAGAACAAGGTTTGTTTCTATGCATCTTTTCAACACTTTTTCCAAACTATCTAAACATGCGTCAAAAGAGGACCCATACATAGTAAAGTCATCCATAAACACCTCTATGAAACTCTCAAGAAAGTCGCTAAAAATGCTAAGCATGCACCGCTGGAAGGTACCAGGGGCGTTGCATAGGCCAAAGGGCATCCTCCTATAGGCAAAAGTGCCAAAGGGGCAGGTGAATGTGGTTTTCTCTTGGTCCTCAGGAGCAATATTGATTTGGAAATAACCAGAAAAACCATCAAGAAAGCAATAATGAGATTTACCTGCCAGGCACTCCAGCATCTGATCAATGAATGGCAGGGGGAAGTGATCTTTCCTGGTTGCTTGGTTCAGCCTCCTATAGTCAATGCAGACTCTCCAGCTGTTCTGCACTCTTGTGGGGATAAGCTCATCCCTCTCATTCTTCACCACAGTGAGGCCAGTCTTCTTGGGCACAACATGGATGGGGCTCACTCACTGACTGTCTGAAATAGGATAGATGATCCCAGCTTGCAAAAGCTTCGTCACCTCCTTCTTAATCACGTCCATGATCACGGGGTTTTTCCTTCTTTGTGACTGTCTCACTGGCTTTGCCCCATCTTCCAAAAGAATTCTATGGATGCATGTGGATGGGCTAATACTAGGTATGTTAGCCAAACTCCAACCAATGGCCTTCTTGTGCTTCCTCAGCACATCAAGCAACTTCTCCTCTTGAACGAGATCAAGGAAGGTAGAAATGATCACCGGTTTCTTCTCATCATCCTCCAAGTACACGTACTTGAGGTTATCTGGGAGCTGTTTCCGCTCAAGAGTGGGTGCCTGCAAGTCAGATTCAAGTGTACTTCGTGCAACGTGGTTAATGCATTCTGACTCTAAAGAATGTATAAGTACAGGCAAAACACCCATCTCATCACAATCCAAATCAATATCCATCATAGATATGTCAACAACATCATCAATATCACACATAGCATCAATATCCTGGACATCACAATCCTCATCAAAATCAACATCTAATTGAACATCATTCTCAATTCCTGTCTCAATTCCAGATTCAATGCATGGATGTAAAGAAGATAGAAAAGAATGCTTCTTCTCATGCAAAGAGTGAAAGTCATGAACAACAAATTCATCAATAATGTCATTCAATGCATCAATCCTAAACACAGAATGGTCCTCAGCTGGAAATTTCATTGCATCAAGGATATTAAAATGAACAACAATATCAGCAAATTCCATAGACAAAGTTCCAGCATACACATCAATCTTAGTTCGGGCAGTTTTCAAGAATGGCATGCCTAAGATAATGGGAGCGGAACCATGAGAGAATCCCTCCTCCATCTCCAAAACATAAAAGTCAGCAGGAAAAATCAATTCATCAACCCTAACCAAGACATCCTCTATGAGACCTTTTGGGTGGGTAGCACTCCTATTGGCCAACTGAATGACCACACCCGTGGTTTGCAAAGGACCAAGAGACAAAGATGAATATATAGACAAAGGCATGACATTAACAGAAGCACCTAAATCAAGCATGGCATTCTCAAATTTACTGTTTCCAATCACACAAGGAATGCAAAATATACCTGGGTCCTTGCACTTCTCAGGAATGTGCGGGACCGATGTTAGCGGAATGGCAAGTGTACCATATCGTATCAAGTAATAAAAATGGTATAACCCATTGTCGTTCTTCCCCTGAGACTCGAAAGGCCTTATCGTTCGCGTGAATCAAAATCATAAGACTTGCGGAGAAAAATTCAATAATTGTGGTGGATGCAATGACAGAAAATAAATATGCAATGTGTGATTCAATTGACAAGATTTAGGCAATGGATGAATGAAGTTGTTGGGGGTTTACAATTTCATCTAATCCGCTATCTCTTATTTACTCCTCTTGTTTAAATAGCATTATTATCTAATTGCATGCAAACTTTCTTGGCCTCCCCTTAACCCGATCCCTCGGCGAAAAGGGCCTATTACTAATTACCGGCTTGTTATCCCTAGCCTCCCCTAGCAACTAGCAACGCATTACAAACTGAAGCAAATACAATTGGTCGTCCTACTCCCCTATCCCTAGGTGGTATTGCTTAACCAAGGAAATTCTCATCATTTCGTGTCATTATTGTAGTCCCCGTATCAATAAAGGCAAATATCAATTACCGAATGAGTTAAACGATAAAGGCATTAAGCACAGTATGAGAATCCAACAATTGATAATAAATGCATATGAAAATCATATAATTCAAACAAGAGTTTCAATAAAAGAGAGTATCAAAAGATTACATTGTTCCCCTAACAACAAAAAGGGTTTAGTTCACCATAGTCATGGTGAACCAAGATGAAAATAATGGAAAATATGGAAAACAAACCCTAGAAAAGATGAAAAGGAGCCTAAGCATCCAAGAGATCCTCTCTAGAGAGTGAAAAGTAGGTCTGGCCGCCCTCCTCTGTCAAAAGAATGAATTGGAATTCGTAACAGGGCTATTTATAGGTGAGAAGCGCAGCAGAAAAATAGGCCCAAGCCTAGCTTACCACCGCTCGACGTCACACTTTGTCGCCCGGCGGTGGACCCTAAATCGCACCACCGCCCGGCGGTTTCCCTCGTGCCGCAAAACCGCCCGGCGTCAGGGGTCTGCCGCCTGGCGTCCACTGCTGGTGTCTTCTCCTCCCGTTTGACCGCCCGACGCCAGGGGTCTACCGCCGGACAGTCCCTAGACTCTTCTTTTCTTCGATTTTCTTGCTTTTCTTGAGTCTATGACCTTCATCTTTATTCTCAATCTTCACTTCTATCAATTTTGCTACAAAACAATGCAAAACAAGCATAATATCGCTAAAAATAGCTTTTGACTCTCGACTGACTCATTTATTGAGTTTTGTTTGATTTTAAGCTCATTCTAAGCAGTAAAGGGCATAATTTAGTCCAAAATAGCATATGAAAATAACGGTTTTTCAACCGTTATCAACCGACTTACCAATAAGCGCAAATACATTCCTTCCCATGCTAATCCTTTCATTGCCCTTCATCTTCCTCTTGTGTGTGCACAACTCCTTCAAGAATTTGGCATACCTTGGAATCTGCTTGATGTCATCGAGTAGAGGTATGTTCACCTCTACTTTCCTGAAGGTCTCCAGAATTTCCCTATCCACCTCTTCAGTCCTTTTACTAGGAAGGGCCCGTGAAGGGAATGGAAGAGGGATAGGTCGGTCAACCAATGGAGAAGGCGCAACAGCGGTGGTGGTGGAAGAGAGAGAAGATCCACCTAAAGAAGAACCACCGGCTGGAGAAGAAGATCCACCCACCTCAAATGCCTTGCGTGGACCGTCATGGTCGTCCTCTCTAGGACAAGTGGCAGGCACGGGTGTAGGTGTAGAAGCGGGCTCTGAAGGCACAACAATCTGCTTCCCTGATATGAGGGTAATGGCACTCACATTCTTCGGATTCTGCACAGTCTGGGATGGTAACTTATCAGAATTCTGAGACTGCGCCTGGTTCATCTGAGTAGCCATCTGACCCATCTGGTTAGTAAGACTCTGTACGGAAGCTCTAGTCTTCTGCTGAAACTGCGGGTTTTGCATAGTCATCTGTCTCACTAACTCTTCCAATGAAGGCTCAGAAGAAGTGGAAGGTTGGGCAGCTGGTTGGGCAGGTGCCTCTTGCTGCTGCTGTTGTTGCTGTTGCCTCTGGTGTTGTTGCATAGGTGGAGGCACATATCTGTTAGGTGCTCCAGCATTCTGGAAAGGTGGCGCCTGCTGCTGATGCTGTGGCGCATTGTTCCATCTAAGATTAGGGTGATTCCTCCACCCTAGGTTGTACCTGTTGCTGGACAAGTCATGATTTTGCTGTTGTGGCTGTCTGTTGTTATAGATGTTTGTAGCATAAGCTTTAGGCGAATCAGGAGCAACAGAGTGCTGCAAAGTAGGACAGGCATCTGTATAGTGGTCACTGGAAGGACAAATAGCACATAGTCGTGCAACAGATGCGGATGAAGCTGTAGGTTTCTGGTTGGTTGCCAACTGTGTCACTAACTTCGCAAGAGATTCAATCTTGTCTTCCAACTTGCTTTCAATAGCTGATAAAGACTGGGCAACAACATCATGTACGCCCCTCACCACAATGGCATCATTCCTGGCACTAAACTGCTGGGAGTTGGAAGCCATCTTCTCAATCAATTGCCTAGCCTCAACAGGTGTGGTGTCTCCAAGAGCACCACCACTGGCAGCATCAATCATACCCCTATCCATGTTGTTCAAACCCTCATAGAAATACTGGATAAGGAGTTGTTCAGGTATTTGATGGTGGGGACAACTTGCACAAAGTGTCTTGAATCTCTCCCAATACTCATACAAGCTCTCTCCACCAAGCTGCCTAATCCCAGTGATGTCTTTCCTGATAGTTGTGGTCCGGGATGCTGGGAAAAATTTCTCCAAGAACAACCTCTTCAGATCATCCCAGCTAGTGACAGATCTAGGCGCCAAAGCGTACAACCAATCCTTAGCAACACCTTCAAATGAATGAGGTAATGCTGATAACGATTGAAAAACCGTTATTTTCATGTGCTATTTTAGACCAAATTACTCCCTTTACTGCTTAGAATGAGCTTGAAATTAAACAAAACTCAATAAATGAGTCAGTCGAGAGTCAAAAGCTGTTTTTAGCGATATTATGCTTGTTTTGCATTGCTTTGCAGCAATTTTGATGGAAGTGAAGAATAGAGGTGAAGATAAAGGCCTTAGACTCAAGATAGAGAAAGAAAATCAAGAAAAGAAGAGTCTAGAAACCGTCCAGCGACAGCATTGCACCGCTGGGCGGCCAAATGCGAGGAGTTGGCACCAAGGCAGCGACGCCTGGCAATTTTGCGGTAAGAGGCAAATCGCAGGGCGGCATAAGTGTGACGCCGGGCGGTTGCCTGTTGGGCTCGGGCCTGTTTTCTGTTGCGCTCTTCAGCTATAAATAGCCCTAGTGTGATTTCATTCTTATTCTTTTGACAGAAGAGGGCGGCCAAACCTATTTTTCACTCTCTAGAGAGGATCTCTTGGATGCTTAGGCTCCTTTTAATCTTTTCTAGGGTTTGTTTTCCATTTCTTCCATTATTTTCATCTTGGTTCACCATGACTATGGTGAACTAAACCCTTTTGTTGTTGGGGGAACAATGTAATCTTTTGATACTCTCTTTTATTCAAACTCTTGTTTAAATTATATGATTTTCATATGCGTTTATTATTAATGGTTGGATTCTCATACTGTGCTTAAAGCTTTTATCGTTTAACTCATTCGGTAACTGATATTTGCCTTTATTGATACGGGGACGTACAATAATGTCACGAACTGGTGAGAATTTCCTTGGTTAAGCAATACCACCTAGGGATAGGGGGTAGGACGACCAATTGTATTTGCTTTTGTTTGTAATGCGTTGCTAGTTGCTAGGGGAGGCGAGGGATAACAAGCCGGTAATTAGTAATAGGCTCTTTTCGCCGAGGGATCGGGTTAAGGGGAGGCCAAGAAAGTTTGCATACAATTAGATAATAAGGCAATTTAAACAAGAGGAGTAAATAAGAGAGAGAGGATTAGATGAAATTGTAAACCCCCAACAACTCTATTCATTGATACTCTTTTCTCGTCAATTGAATCACTCATTGCATGTTTATTTTCTGTCTTTGCATTCACCACAACAATTAATTTTTCTTTCACAAGTCTTACGATTTTGATTCATACGAACGATAAGGCCTTTCGAGTCTCATGGGAAGAACGATAATGGGTTTTACCATTTTTATTACTTGAAATGATATGGTACACTTGCCATCCCGTTAACAAGTTTTTGGCGCCGTTGCCGGGGACTCGAGGTTTGACTTATTTAGTAGTGTTTATTGATTGAATTTGACTTGATTTTATGTTTATTCTTATGTTTGTTCTAATAAATGTTTTGTAGGGTTTTGTGTCTAATGTTTGCAGAATGCAGTTTGGACAAGAAGTTAATTACATGGGCACTCAATCCTACCAAAATAACTTCTATCACTAGTGGGAACCTCACTCGTACATGGATCAAAATGAAAAAGAGAAACAATCCTCTTTAAGAAAAGAAACGTTGTGGGAAGCTGGACAACGTTTACAGGATGAACAAATCTCTTGTGCATTAAGGTCTCTAGGCATTATTGGGGTTAATACTGAAGCGGACCCCAGAGAAGAATGTCAATCTACTATCTTTAAGGATGATAAGGTTATCAATGAAGAAAAGATAGACGAAGATGAGATAACAAATGCATTGATTTCTCTAGGTATTATTAAGAATAATGCTACCATTAATCCTAGAGAAGAATGTCAAGCCACTATCTTTAAGGATGACAAGACTATTGATGAGGAGAAGATAGACGAAGATGAGATAACAAAAGCATTGATATCTCTAGATATTATTAGGGGTAACACTGAAGCTGACCCTAAAGATAAGGTTATTGATGAAGAAAAGATAGAAGAAGATGAGATAACAAAAGCATTGATATCTCTGGGTATTATTAGGGGTAACACTAAAGTTGACCCTAAAGAGGAATATCAAGTAACCATCTTTGCGAATGATAAACTAAGTGAGGGAGAGAAAAAGGAGGAGAAAGAAGAAGAAGTGGTTGAAAGAAAAGAAAAAAAAATAGAAAATGTGTGAAAAAAAAAAAAAGAAATCATGGAGAAATAAAAAGAGAAAGTTGAAGGAGAAGATTGAGAAAAAAAGGAAGAGGGGAAAGAAGAAAAGATTATATGTAAAACCTCTTCCTCATCAAAGGAAGAAGAGGAAGAAAAAGAAGAAGAAGAAAAGACCATATGAAAAGTCCCTTCCTCATCAAAAGAAAAATCATAGGAAGGAAAAGAAAGTTAAGTACTTTATGGAGATCTTCAAGAAATTGAAGAATAAAGTTCCTATGGTTGATACATGGAAACATGTGCTTGATGTTCTCAATTTTATGAAGAAATTCAACAGGAAGAAGAAGAAGAAAAGAATATCAAGCAATGAGAATATCAACACCTACTGATGGGTGTTTGATTGGGGGCATCCCAACTGTTGTAAAACATTTTCTTATTTTTTTTTTAGTTTAGGTTTATTTCATTTTTGAACTTGTAAATATGTGTATTTGTGGATTTTTTTTTGGTAGCATCTACTGAGGGATGCTAATTTTTGGTATCCACTGAAGGATACCCGGAGGTTCACCTACTGATTGGTGTTGGAAAGATTCGCACTTACTGACAAGTGCTAAACAGGTTTGGGTCAGGCTCGTGACGTTAAACAAGCGCTACCTGGGAGGCAGCCCAGTTGATTGTTTGTTTTCAAACACTGTCTGAGTGCATTATAGGTTTGCATGTGTATTTGAGTGAGGAAAGTTTTGTAATTGAAAAAGTGAAGGCAAAAATCAGGTGCTACAGGAAGGAATCACGCTAAGGCAAGCAAAGAAAAGGGAGGAAAAAATTTGACTTGTACCGCCGGGCGGTGCAGTTATATCTCCGGGCAGTAGCGGCGAGAATTCCAGCCCAAGCCTTTAAAGCTGGGCGTTTTTGGGGTTCCACACTTGATACCTCTCCTTTGCATTCCGCCAAGCAATCTTCTCTGACCCTAGCACCCAATTTGCACCTTCGCAAGGGTTCCCAAAGAATTTTCCCACACTTCCCTATCAGTCACGCACTAAAACCTAGTTCTTGTTTAAAATTTGGGGTTTTTTTTTTTGTGAGAATTGGGCATTAGAAGTTTTTCATCATCATTTTGAAGAAATTCTTGCAAGCATTTAGCATCTGCACTCAAGTAAGTTGTGCAATTTCATTCGTGGTTTCTAATTTTGGAATTTTACAATGAACATGCTTAGGAACATGACAAACTAGGATTTTGGATTTCTTTGCATGAATTGTTGCATTAGAAACTGTTTTGACCGATTAAACTTTATGGATGTGGTCTGCATGAATGAAATTGGTGTTTAGATGAAGGTTAGGGCTGTTTTCAAACCATTTTTGCGAAAAACCATAGCGCACCGCCGGGCGGTAATGTATGACGCCGGGCGGTATTGCAACTTGAAGCATACCGCCGGGCGGTCCTTTTGGGCGCCGGGCGGTTTGCCTCAATTTCTGCTGAATGACTGAAATTTAAAATCATGTGGTGTGTTTGAATTATATTTGATGCAGGAATGACATCAGCATCACGAAGGAGAAACACAGGTAGCAAGAGGAAGGAGCCTAAAAGGCCAAGGGGATTTGACTCTCAGAGGTTCCTCTCTAAACAGCATGAGGACCACTTTGTAACTGTGCAAGAGAGGAGACTGCTGATGGAGAGGAAGGCTTCCTTCCTCCCTAACTTAGTTCCAGAATTTGGAGTAGAAATTCTGAGGAGAGACTGGGAAAAGCTGACAACTTACCCTGCACCAGCCAGTATTGAGTTGGTAAGGGAATTCTACGCTAATGCCATATCCAAAGGTGGAGTTGCTGCTGGGAGGTATAGGAGCTTTGTGCTGGGGCATATTATTAAATACGACCCCGATACCATAACACCTTCTTAGGCACTGAATGGCCAGGGGAGCAGTGCCAGTATGCAGCACAGGTTGGCATGTTTAATGAGATAGCTGAGGTTGAGAGGAATATGTGCCTACCTGGAAAGCATTTTCAGACTAATCCCCATGGAGCACCGGTCAACGTTAGGAGGTTGGATTTGACACCTTTGGCACGATATTGGATGGCATTCACTCATGCCAACATCCAGTCATGCTCCCATATCTCTGATGTCACGATGCACAGGGTTGTTCTCATTTTCTGCATGCTGAGACAGATGGATGTGAACGTCGGCCAAATCATCGCCGACGAGATACGGAGCTGTGCCACTACAGTGAGCAGCAGGATGCCATTGGGACATCCATCTTTGATTACCTTTCTTTGTCTACAAGCTGGGGTGGATACTATAGTTCCCCCATATGAGAGACTCGGGAATCCCATTGATGCATCTTACTTTCATCAGTTCTGTGCTGAGGAAGGAGCAGCACCCAGGAGACGTCCCAGAAGAGCTGCAGCACAACAAGAGCAGGGGCCTGATGATGCACCAGCACAACATGCTGAGCCATTCCAGATGCGAGACATGTATATGTCTCTACTAGAGGCTAAGATGGATTCTCTTCGCAGAGGACAGATAGCTCTTGCGATATATCAGTGGGGCAATATGATTATCCACCAGCCCACAGGTGGACTGTGGATGATTCTAAAGTGTGACGGCTTGGCCTCAGGAGCAAGGACAGGGCAGTGGAGCTGCAGGAGCAGCAAATGAGGATGAAGATGATGAAGGGAACCAGGAGGATTCTGATGACAGCATGGGATGATGAGGGCATCTACTGATGGATGCCCATTCTGTAGACAGAGTTTTATTTTCTCTTTTGATTTTGCATTTTGAACTTGTAGAATAGGTTGAATTTTAATTTTAGTGTGTCTGCTTGGCTTGAAAATCCTTCTGATGATGTTTTGACTAAATGAATTGCATGAGGAGTCTATTTGATGATGATCTGATGTGAATGATGATTGAGTTGTGTTGCATGTGATATCCTGTGAGACAGATGTGTGATGAATTATGATTGTGGTCTTGATGTTAAGCAGGGTGTATGAATGAATGTGTGTGAGAAAGCATGTTATGTGAGGTATTGAGATCCAGAGTTTTAATTGTTGTATGGAATTATTCACAGGAATGCATGCATGATATTGCCTAAATCTTGATGATTGATTGAATTGCATGTACATGTCATATGATCACGACCATTTTTGAAAGCCCTTACTTAGCCAAATTTTACCCAAAGTGCTTGAAATTTTATACCATTTTTGAACCTTGGCCTAAATAAAATGAAAACCCTTGTGCTGACACTATTTACTTTGAATTGGGTTAATGATCGTAAGTATATTCAAGGTTCAAGTTTGGGGTTGTGGGGAAAGTTTGAATGGCAAAAAGAAAGGCATTGAGCTCAAGTTTTGAAAAAGAAAAATACACGAGAAAGAGGAAAAATCATGAAAGATGAGCTCAATGTAAAAACAAAAGAAAAAGGGAAGAAGTTGGGGACAAATGAGATTGGTTGAAAAAGAGAGTTAAACTTGAACCTTGAATGATGAATGAGCTCTCTTGATTCAAAGATTTTGTGATCCAGAAAAACCAATTTTTCTTGATAGTCCAGCCTCATTACAAGCCTTGGAAAAGTCCTTTTGATGGCATTTGCATGTGACGATTTTGATTGTTTGAGATGAAAGGCAATTTTATTTGATTTGATTTGTGAATGATTAAGAGTTGGAGTGCTACCCTAAACACTTGAGTGATTGAGTGAAACACTTGCTTGGTGAGAAATTCTAAGTTTCATGATTGCATCTTTGCTTAGTGGATTGATCATTCATAATATGTAACATCTGTTGAGGAATGTGTGAGATAACTGAATTGAAAGCATACATCTTGATTTGATCATCACTGAAGATCTGAAATTGAATAGTTCTCATCATGTACTTTAGGAATGTTGAATCATTGGATGAAAGTGTAGAGAGCCAAGTTTTGTTTTGTTTTGCGTGAGGACAAGCAAATTTCTAAGTTTGGGGTTGTGATAACGGTTGAAAAACCGTTATTTTCATGTGCTATTTTAGACCAAATTACTCCTTTTACTGCTTAGAATGAGCTTGAAATCAAACAAAACTCAATAAATGAGTCAATCGAGAGTCAAAAGTTGTTTTTAGCGATATTATGCTTGTTTTGCATTGTTTTGCAGAAATTTTGATGAAAGTGAAGAATGGAGGTGAAGATAAAGGCCTTAGACTCAAGATAGAGAAAGAAAATAAAGAAAAGAAGAGTCTAGAAACCGCCGAGGGCAGAATTGCACCGCTGGGAGGCCAAATGCGAGGAGGTGGCACCAAGGCAGCGACGCCTGGCGGTTTTGCGGTAAGAGGCAAACCGCCGTGCGGTAGACCCCTGACGCCGGGCGCTAGCGCGATAAGAGGCAAACCGTCGAGCGGCATAAGTGTGACGCTAGGCGGTTTCCCGTTGGGCTCGGGTCTGTTTTCTGTTGCGCTCTTCAGCTATAAATAGCCCTAGTCCGATTTCATTCTTATTCTTTTGACAGAAGAGGGCAGCCAGACCTATTTTTCACTCTCTGGAGAGGATATCTTGGATGCTTAGGCTCCTTTTCATCTTTTCTAGGGTTTGTTTTCCATTTCTTCCATTATTTTCATCTTGGTTCACCATGACAATGGTGAACTAAACCCTTTCGTTGTTGTGGGAACAATGTAATCTTTTGATACTCTCTTTTATTGAAACTCTTGTTTAAATTATATGATTTTCATATGCGTTTATTATCAATTGTTGGATTCTCATACTGTGCTTAAAGCTTTTATCGTTTAACTCATTCGGTAACTGATATTTGCCTTTATTGATACGGGGACGTACAGTAATGTCACGAACTGGTGAGAATTTCCTTGGTTAAGCAATACCACCTAGGGATAGGGGGGTAGGACGACCAATTGTATTTGCTTCTTTTTGTAATGCGTTGGTAGTTGCTAGGGGAGGCTAGGGTAGCAAGCCGATAATTAGTAATGGGCTCTTTTCGCCGAGGGATCAGGTTAAGGGGAGGCCAAGAAAGTTTGCATATAATTAGATAATAAGGCAATTTAAACAAGAGGAGTAAATAAGAGAGAGAGGATTAGATGAAATTGTAAACCCCCAACAACTCCATTCATTCATACTCTTTTCTCGTCAATTGAATCACTCATTGCATGTTTATTTTCTGTCTTTGCATTCACCACAACAATTAATTTTTCTTTCACAAGTCTTACAATTTTTATTCATACGAACGATAAGGCCTTTCGAGTCTCATGGGAAGAACGATAATGGGTTTTACCATTTTTATTACTTGAAACGATATGGTACACTTGCCATCCCGTTAACAAATGCCTTCGAGAATATGTGCTCTTCAGGAACATCATGAGGTTTCGTAGTGGAACAGACAATGTGGAATTCCTTCAAATGCTTATGTGGACTCTCACCTGCAAGACCGTGAAACTTGGGCAACAAATGAATCAGTCCAGTCTTGAGAACAAATGGAACGTCCTCATCAGGATATTGGATGCACAAGCTTTCAATATCGAAATCAGGTGCAGCCATCTCCCTAAAAGTCCTCTCACGAGGTGGAGGTTGTGCCATATTGTTCTCAGTGTGAAAAACAACAGAACCAGAATCAGAATCAAGTGCAGATGCAACAGATGCAGTGGATGCGGTATGCACAGAATACTCAGCAGTGGGATGCACAGTATCTAATGGAACAGACTCGAAAACAGACTCTAAAGACAAATTCCTAGAATGCCTAACTAACCTATGAAACGTCCTATCAATTTCAGGATCAAAAGGTGGTATGAATCCAGGATTTCCTCTAGTCATGCACTAAATCACAACACCCTCTAATCATGAAACAATAGCACAAAAATTCAAAACACAGAAAACAACACAAGACAACACAACTCACACAAACACAAACACAACACAAGACTCAAAACTTAACCGTTGATCCCCGGCAACGACGCCAAAATTTGATGGGTGTCGCGGCCCATACACATTTAATTGCATACGAGAAATGCAGTATAGCTAGGGAATGACTCTTAGGTCGTCTCCCAAAGACCATTTTTGCGGTTCGAGAATTTAGTCTAACACGAAAAGGGGGTTTTGAAAATATTGAGATGAAAATTAAACTCAATTAAAATGCATAAAAATTAAACACAACCGAGTAAGATAGAAAACATTAAGGTAAACTAAAATGCTAAACCTAACATTGCAACATACAAATATCTAAACATAGTCAAAACTATTAAAAGGCAACACTAAATTAGAAACATAAAACCCAACTCAACAAACTATTCAAACTAATTTAAAGCTAAAAAAAAAATAAACAACATTCTACCATTCTCGTTACCAAGTACTTTTACCGAATGAATTAGATTTGCAATGGCGTAAAGAGTGAACTTCTTGGCCATGAGGTTGCTGCTCTTCAAATTCAACAATTACCAAGCCATCACCATGTGCATCACCTGCGTGTCTCTTTTTTTTTCTTTCAAAAAGAACCAAAAGCATTTTTTATTACAATTCTTTCCTCCCATCACCTTGCAGACTGTGGCAGCTACCCCACATTTCTCAAGAATCCTAATGAGTGAATTACACAATGACTAAAGAACTCCCTTCTAAACATCAACAGACCCACACTCACCATTTTTTTCTCTCAATCCAAAAAGAAAAAATGAAAACGAATGAGCTTAAGAAGGATCCCATCCAGACGTAATTACTTGCTAAAGGAAAGCTCCCCTTTGACCAAGAGACCCATAACTCTGCACACACCTAATCTATCAACCGAAACCATCACCAATCTACTTACCATTTGACTGAAATAAAAAGAAAGTTATCCCATCCCATCCTTCTCCAGCTGGCCGAGACTTCACATCCATTCAACTCCAAGCTACAAACAAAATGAAACAACCACCCTTTTCTAAAATAAATAACCATTGTGCCTCTTCTTTAAGCTAATCATTTCTTCATTCTCCAACAACTATGTACTTCTCACAATTAAATTATGCTGCAACGAAAGTGAACATTGGCTGCATCATGCTCCACTGAGAACCCTTCCATCAAATCACCTCTTGCATCCCAAATTAAATCACAATCCTTACTAGCAAATTTAAGTTGCTTCTAGCTGCAACGTGCCAGCCTTAGAAGCACCGTGCAGTACAAAAAAAAACTTCAATGCCCAATCAAATCAACTATCTAAAAGCAATTTTGAAGTAAAGAAACCCTTGCTGCTCCAGCGTGATTTTTTTTCAATGCAAAATGAAAAAGAAATTCTTGTAATATTAGATATGCACATCCTTTGCAGCCGTGATGATGTATCCTTCTTCACTTCCCATGATAAAAAAAAAACGTCACATATCCAAAACAACTTCAACTATGCTAAACGTATGATGCAACACCTAGGATAACTCCAGCGTCACTCTATTCTAACATTTCTCCAAAGAAAGGAAAACAAAGTGAATCATGTGTTTTTCCTCCTCCCAAGACATGTCACACAAATCATCATTAGCCAATGCTAGCTGGAATCAAAAGAAATCAAGAAATAGCCAAGCAAAAGTGTTGACCCGTGTCAAAAAAATTCATCCCCTTGTATTAGTGTAATTGCTTCAAGCATAAGCATAGAAGCTCTCAAAATAACATTCAAAGCAAAACCTGAATGTGGAGTGACAGCTGGACTAGAATCCCTAGGCCGTGTATGTTTGCTAATGGTGAGGTCCACCCTAAAAAATGAAACCCTAGATGCCATGTCATCATCTTTACAATTTGGGCTTTAGTCTAATCTACCAAAATTTGGCCCAAAATTACAAAACATTTGTCTACAAATTCTAAAACACTAAATTAAAGTTTAATTAATTCTAAAATGAATTTGTAAATATTCTTCAATTGATTGGTGCCCTTCCAAAAGTCTCACAGTGTAATTCCAAAATTTACCCTGAAAATACAAATAGGAATAATTAAGCTCAAATGATTCCAATTAATTAAAATAAGAATTATTGGTCTAATTAAGCCCAAATGGTGAAAATGACACAATAACTAAGAATTAAGCACAATTCATCAACATAATTCGGCACGAAAAACTAAGTAAATGGTATAAAATATTGATTCATCACCTACCCTTAACCCGATCCCTCGGCAAAAAGAGCCTATTACTAATTACTGGCTTGCTATCCCTAGCCTCCCCTAGCAACTAGCAACACATTTCTGAACAGAAGCAAAAACAATTGATCGTCCTACCCCCTATCCCTAGGTGGTATTGCTTAATCAAGGAATTTCTCACCAGTTCATGACAGTATTGTACGTTCCCGTATCAATAAAGACAAACAACAGTTATCGAATGAGTTAAACGATAAAAGCTTTAAGCGCAGATGAGAACCCAACAATTGATAATCAAAGCATACGACAAGAATATAAATAAGCAAGAGTTTCAAAAGATTACATTGTTTCCCCCAACAACAAAAGGGATTAGTTCACCATTGTCATGGTGAACCTAGATGAAAAATAATGGAAGAATGGAAGAGAAAACCCTAGATAGGATGAAAAGGAGCCTAAGCATCCAAGAGATCTTCTCCAAGGAGTGAAAATTAGGTCTGGCCGCCCTCTTCTGTCAAAAGAATGAGAGTGAAATCGTAATAGGGTTATTTATAGCTGAGGAGCGTCACAGAAAATAGGCCCAAGCCCAACAGACAACCGCCCGACGTCACACTTATGCCTCCCGGAGGTTTCCCCTAAATCGCGCCACCGCCCGGCGGCAGGGGTCTACTGCCCGGCGGTTTGCATCTAATCGCAAATCTGCCCGGCGTCCACGCCTGGGTGTCAGACAATGTCTTCTCCTTGCATTTGACCGCCCAACGGTGACATTTACCGCTGGGCGGTTCCGAGACTCTTCTTTTCTTCATTTTTCTTCCTCTGTCTTGAGTCTAAGACCTTCACCTTCAACTCCATTCTTCACTGTCATCAAAAATGCTGCAAAACAATGCAAAACAAGCATAATATCGCTAAAAACAGCTTTTGACTCTCTACTAACTCACTTTATGTGTTTTACTTGATTCTAAGCCCGTTCTAAGCGGTAAATGGAGTAATTTGGTCTAAAATGACACATGAAAATAACGGTTTTTCAACCGTTATCAGGGTGGCATAAACATTGATAACTAAGTTGAATTTAATAAGAATAGTAGATATTTGAGAGTGGATTAGGATGAAACCGTAAATCCCAACAACACCATGCATCCATATCTTTTTCTTGCCAATTGATCAAAATCTTTGCATACATGTTTATTTCTTGTTTTGCATTTAAAACCCAACTTATTTGTTATTCAAATCTTATGATTTCCAGTAATCACATGAACGTTTAGGCCTAAGAGTCCTTTGGGAGACAATACTCGGTCTTACCGTTTATTTATTACTTGATACGATCTGGTACACTTGCCAAGGTGTTAACAATTATCCATAATCGATTATGACTTACCATAATTGATTATCACAAGCAATTATGAGAGTTTTCAAGCATGTTTTTGACCGTTGTGCATATAATAAATGCATAATCGATTACCTCATTTAGATAATCTATTATCACACGTTAAATAGTTGAAACTGAACTTTTGGAGATATCATTGAGTGAGATCTCTATATATTGGATGAAGACTCTCATTCTAAAATACAAAATACATAGAATTTTGAAAAGCTTATCTGTTTTGTTGTGTGTTGTGATAAGTATGTTCTAGGGTTTGTGTAACCCCTATGCTTGTGGCTTTGAGAACTTAGTGTTGGCATAGAGCGAGAACTTTTACTGGAGTTGTGATTGAGTGTTGTTGTTGTTGCTGAGTTAAAGTCTTTCATCCTTTGTGAAGATTCAAAGGAGGTGGCCATCTTTCCTGAAGCATTCGGAGGAGGTGTTCATCACTTGTGGGTTTCAAGAGAAGTGAGTTTCATCTCTTGGGGTAACAAGATAAGTGTTCTAACCTTAAATTTGTTTATTTTCTTTGTGATTGTAACATTTTGTTGGTTTGTGATAATGGATCTTTAATTCTCATTTGATATTAACAATTGTACATAGGATTTTTGTGGTCTGAACCAATATAAAATCACCTATGCAATTTTCTTTCTTCTTTACTCTCTTATTTGTTTTAATTTATCGTTAAGGAAATTAAATTACAAGAGAAAATATTTAAAGACACGATTTGCTATTAAAAACCAATTCACCCCCACTTGGTTTGTTGTTCACGCTAACCATTTTGGTACACTGCTCTAATACTAAACAACTTTATTTTTATTGGAAGTTTGTGGTCAACGTCTAATTGCTTCACTCAATAGATGACGTTTTCTCATGTGTATGATTTCCTTTATCCTCAACCTCTCTATAATGAGCTCAACAGATGTTTTAGTCATTTGAAGGGTCTTTTCCAATATTGAGCTTCTTCTCAATTTGGTTAGCGCTCTAAAGTTCACTTAAGTGTACTTTTCCTTCCTCTAACGGTTTCTTCTTGTGCTCAACACATCTCCCATTTGCTCAACTTTAAGGATAAGATTTTCAACTTATATTTTTTCCCTTAATTCACTTAACTCCAATTTCTTGTGTTCAACAAATTTCTTGTGTTCAACGAATTTCTTGTGTTCAACGAATTAGTCATCTTTAGTTTTGCTTGTTGTAACAAAAATATAAAAATCTAAGTAAAAATTCAAATAACTGTTCTAAATACAATCATTATGTATTTTAAGTTGAGAGAGTCTAATTCACCAAAAGTCTATTAAACTTGTGTGAATTAAGTGCTTAAATCAGATATAAAAACAAATAAATTTGACATTCGTCATGTATGAGATGAATATGTATTTATAAAACATATAAATTTGACATTAGTTATACTTTATGATATTTGTATGAAATGAATATGTATTATAATTTATTAGACTCATGGATAAATAACATGTAACAATTGTAAATAAATTTTGTTCACTTAAAATCTTTCTCCGAACAATCAATTAATACATTATCTTTAAAAATATAATAAATTTTAAATGTGTTTGAGATCTTAAAGTATATCGAGATCCCAATATTTTAAATTAAATAGATACAAAGTCAATGTAAACACCGTTGGTATTCAAAATCCAAAATATTTAAAGGTTAAACTCCTTTAGTTGTCTCTATTTTTGTGGGCTTTTCTCAGTTTGATCTCCGTTTTATTAGAATCTTCAATTTAGTCCTACAAAAAAATTAAAATTTGAGTCAATTGAGCCCCTGCTGTTAAATTGGCTTAATAGAGTTACGTTTTTTATGAGTTGGGACATTGACGTGACCAGTTTTTTGAAACCATTGCCACATCACTCTGCCACGTCAGCGTCATCTTCCCCAACAACACAAACCCCATTTTAATTTATTTTAATTTATTCCTTTACAAAAGAAAAATTCTCTACAGAACCCTAATTATACTTATTTTTCCCCATTATCGTTTGTTCTTGTTTCTCGAACAAAACCCAGCTTTGGGTTCTTCTTCGGAAATAGTCTCCTCCTCTTCCTTCGCTCTGGTTAAAGTCGTGTCACAAGAGGGAGGCTCCCTTCTTTTTCTCTATTATATTTCTTCTTGGAGTATGCGTTTTATGGCTAGGGAGGAAGTTTTTCGTGCTCTTCATTTTTGTGGTTCACTTTACATCTTCTCTTCTTTTTCTTGGTACCATTGCGGCTTCACAGGAAGGCGAAAATGTCTTTCTTATACCTTTGCTCTGGTCAGGGTTGGGTTTTTTTAGGGAGGAGAGATGAGCTCCGGCGGCCCAGGTTCGACCTTCGTCTTCGCGACTCATCGATATCACGACAACAAGGCCTTCACAATGCGGGTGATCGTGCAAGACATTCCCACGGAGTGAGTTTTTGGGTTGATGACTGTTAGCGGATTGGCAAGTGTACCAAATCGTATCAAGTAATAAAAATGGTATAACCCATTATCGTTCTTCCCATGAGACTCGAAAGGCCTTATCGTTCGCGTGAATCAAAATCGTAACACTTGCGGAGAAGAATTCAATAATTGTGGTGGATGCAATGACAGAAAATAAATATGCAATGTGTGATTCAATTGACAAGATTTAAGCAATGGATGAATGGAGTTGTTGGGGGTTTACAATTTCATCTAATCCTCTCTCTTTTTTTTACTCCTCTTGTTTAAATAGCTTTCTTATCTAATTGCATGCAAACTTTCTTGGCCTCCCTTTAACCCGATCCCTCGGCGAAAAGGGCCTATTACTAATTACCGGCTTGTTATCCCTAGCCTCCCCTAGCAACTAGCAATGTATTACAAACAGAAGAAAATACAGTTGGTCGTCCTACTCCCCTATCCCTTGGTGGTATTTCTTAACCAAGGAAAATCTCACCATTTCGTGCCATTACTGTACATCCCCGTATCAATAAAGTCAAAGATCAATTACCGAATGAGTTAAACGATAAAGGCATTAAGCACAGTATGAGAATCCAACAATCGATAATAAACGAATATGAAAAACATATAATTCAAACAAGAGTTTCAATAAATGAGAGTATCAATAGATTACATTGTTCCCCCAACAACAAAAAGGGTTTAGTTCACCATAGTCATGGTGAACCAAGATGAAAATAATGGAAGATATGGAAAGCAAACCCTAGAAAAGACGAAAAGGAGCCTAAGCATCCAAGAGATCCTCTCCAAAGAGTGCAAACTAGGTCTAGCCGCCCTCCTCTGTCAAAAGAATGAATTGAAATTCGTAATAGGGCTATTTATAGGTGAGAAGCGCAGCCGAAAAATAGGCCCAAGCCCAGCTGACCACCGCTTGGCGTCACACTTTGCCTCCCGACGGTGGACCTTGAATCGCACTACCGCCTGGCGGTAGGGGTCTACCGCCCGGCGGTTTCCCTCATGCTGCAAAACCGTCCGGCGGCAGGGGTCTGCCGCCCGACGCCCAATGCTGGTGTCTTCTCCTCCTGTTTGACCGCCCGGCGCCAGGGGTCTACCGCCGGGCGGTGCCTAGACTCTTCTTTTCTTTGATTTTCTCACTTTTCTTGAGTCTATGACCTTCATCTTTATTCCCAATCTTCACTTCTGTTAATTTTGCTTCAAAACAATGCAAAACAAGCATAAAATCGCTAAAAACAGCTTTTGACTCTCGACTGACTCATTTATTGAGTTTTGTTAGATTTCAAGCTCATTCTAAGGAATAAAGGGCGTAATTTAGTCCAAATTAGCATATGAAAATAACTGTTTTTCAACAGTTATCACAACCCCAAACTTAGAAATTTGCTTGTCCTCAAGCAAAACAAAACAAAACCATAAAACAAAACAGAGCTTGACTTTCTACCCTTTCATCCAATGATTCAACATTTCCAAAGTACATGACAAAGCTTACTCAATTTCAAATAATCAGTGAACTCAAATCAAGATACATGCTTGTTCTCAACTTAATTTAGCTCATGCGTTCCTCAACAGATGCTACACAGTATGAATGATCAGTCCACTAAACAAAGAATGCAATCATGAACTTTAGAAGTTCTCACCAAGCAAGTGTTTCACTCAATCACTCAAGTGTTTAAGGTAGCACTCCCTCTTTATTGTTCACAAGTCACATGAAATAAAATTGCCATTCATCTCAAACAATCAACATCTTTCCATGCAAATGCCATCAAAAGGACTTTTTCAAGGCTTGTAATGAGGTCGGGCTATCAAGAAAAATTGGTTTTTCTGGATCACAAAATTCTTGAGTCAAAAGAACTATTTCATCAATGAAAAGGTTCAAGTTTAAACTCTCTCTTGTTACCCATTTCACTCATTCCCAGCTTCTTCCCTTTTTCTTTTTAATTGAGCTCATCTTCATGCTTTTATTCTTTTCTTTTCTTTTTCTCTACTCATGTATTTTGCTTTTCAACACTTGAGCTCAATGCTTTTCTTTTGCATTTCCATTTTTCCCATGCAACCCCAAACTTGAACCTTTTCATTCCATACAATTATTCTCAACCCAACTCAAGATAAGTAACTTCAAATCAAAGGGTTTCATTCTGTTTCAGGCTGAGGTTCAAAAAGGATATAATCTTTAAAGCTTTTTGGGTGGAAATTTGGCTAGAAAAGGGTTTTCAAACATGGCCTTGATCATTTGACCTTCACATAAAAATCAATCAATCATCAAGATTAAGGCAATAAAATTTATGCTTCAATGTGAACAATACATGCAACAATGAAAACTCTGGGGCTCAATACCTCACACAACATGCTTTCTCACACATAGTCATTCATACATCCTGCTTAGCATCATGACCACAATCATACTTCATCATACATCCGTTTCATAGGTTGTTAGCATGCACACAACTCAATAATCATTCACATCAAATAATTATCAAATAGACTCATCATGCAAAGTAGTCAGTCAAACATCTTCAGAAAAAGTATTCAAGTCAAGCATACACACTGAAAAATAAAATTCAAAAATTATTCTAAAAAATTAAAATGCAAAAGTGAAAGAAGACAAGAGAAGAAAAGAAAAGAAAAAAAATCCTGTCTATAATATGGGCAACTATCAGTAGATGCCCTCAATCATCCCATGTTGTCATCAGAATCCTCCTGGTCCCCTTCATCATCTTCATCCTCATTTGCTGCTTCAGCAGCTCCACTGCCCTGTCCTTGCTCCTGAGGCCAAGCCGTCACACTGTAGAACTCATCCATAGTCCACCTGTGGGCTGGTGGATAATCATATTGCCTTACTGATATCTCAGCAAGAGCTACATGTCCTCTGCGAAGAGAATCCATCTTAGCCTCCAGTAGAGACATATACATGTCTCGCATCTGGAATGGCTCAGCATGTTGTGCTGGTGCATCATCAGGCACCTGCTCTTGTTGTGCTGCAGCTCTTCTAGGACCTCTCCTGGGTGCTGCTCCTGCTTCTCCTCCCTCAGAACAGTACTGCTGAAAGTAAGCAGCATCGATAACACTCTTGGGTCTCTCATATGGAGGAACTGCAGTATCCACCCCACCCAATTGGCAGAGAAAAGTAATAAGGGATGGATGTCCCAATGGTGTTCTGGTACTTGCAGTGGTAGTGCAGTTGCGTATCTCGTTGGCAATAATCTGCCCGACATTCAAATCCAGTTGCTTCAGCATACAATAAATAAGACAGCTCCTCTGTATCGTGACATCGGAGATGTGTGAGCAGGGTTGGAAGTTGGCATAGGTGAGGGCCATCCAATATCTTGCCAAAGGTGACAAGTCTAGCCTCCTAATATTAACCCGGGCTCCACTGGCATTTGTCTGAAAACGCCTTCCAGGAAGGCATAGAACCCTTTCCATCTCAGCAATATCCTCAAGCAAACTAAAGCGAGTTGCAAAATGGCACTGCTCTCCTGGCCATTCCGTGCCTAAGAAGCTGTTTATTGTTTCGGGGTCATACTTAATAATATGTCCCCTTACAAAACTTATATACTGTTCAGCTGCAATTCCTCCCCTGGAAATAGCATTGGTGTAAAATTCCTTCACCAATTCCACACTGGCTGGTGCAGGGTAGGTTGTCAGCCTCATCCAATCTCTTCTCAATATCTCCTCTTCAAATTGAGGAGCCAGGTCAGTGACAAACGCTACTTTCCTTTCCATCAGTAATCTCCTTTCTTGCACAGTTGCGAAGTGCTCCTCATGATGCCTAGAAAGGAACCTCTGGGAATCAAACCCTCTCGGCCTCTCAGGCTCCTTCCTCTTGCTGCCAGTATTTTTCCCCCTTTGTGCTGATGATGACATCCCTGCAAAATTTATAATGCACAACAGACCATAGGAATCCAGCATTAGTGGTGAATAAATCATCAGGCATTTATAAGCCGAACAGTTCAACACTAAGAGTGAGAAAGGTTTTCCCTCTGTATCAAAATTAAGTAATTTTCAGGAAACTACAGCAGACTGCCCGGTGGCAAGGGTATGCCGCTCGGCGGTATTCAACAGCAACAATTCCGCCCGGCGGTACATCAAGACCGCCCGGTGGTGCGACACAATTTTTTTGAAAACCAGTTTTAATGACCCTATTCTCCACTCAAACACTAAATTCATCCAAGCAAACAAGATTCATGCATCTTAATGAGTCAAAACAGTTCCCAAACCATCAATTCATGCAAGGAAAATGAAAACCCTAACTTGTTATGTTCCTAAGCATGTTCTTATATAAAAATCCACAATTAGAAACCAAAAATGAAATTGCACAACTTACTTGAGTGGAGAAATGCAATGCTTGCAAGAAATCCTTCAATTGATGATGCAAAACCTCCTAATGCACACTTCTCACCAAAAACCCCCAAATTTGAAACAAGAAAATAGGGCAAAGTGAGTGGGAGATGAGAGTTTGGGGAAAAACTCTATGGGAAGCTCTTTGAAGGTGCTAATTGGGTGCTACAAGCCAAGAATACCGGTGGACGAAATGCAAAGAGAAAAAATGAAGTGCAGAACACCCAAACCGCCCAGCTTTAAAGGGCTCGGGTTGGGTGCCTCGCCGCCACCGCCCGGTAGCAAAGTGCACTGCCCGGCGGTGAGTGGTATTCTCCTTCCCAAAATTTTTTTCTTTTTGAAACCTTTTTCCTGTAGCACCTGATTTTATTTTTCAAGACTTCCCCCACTCAGATGCTTATGCAACCTATGATGTACTACAAACAGGGTTCAAAAACAAACAAACAAACAATCAACACACAAATAACTGGGCTGCCTCCCAGGTAGCGCTTGTTTAACGTCACGAGCCTGACCCAAACCTTTCTAGCACCCATCAGTAGGTGCAAACCTTACCATCACCCGTCAATGGGTGAACCTTCCTGTGTCCTTTAGTGGATACTTTAACTTTCTAGCATCCCTCAGTAGATGCTATCCCAGTGGCATTCATCAGTAAATGCTGTGTTGCTTGATATTTTTTTCTTCTTCTTTCTGCTGAATCTCTTCAGAAAATTGAGAACACCAAGCACATGTTTCCATGTATTAATCATAGGGACTTTGATCTCGAATTTCTTGAAGATTGCCAGCTTGAACTTCTTTCCCTTCCTATGATTTTTCTTTTTATGAGAAAGAGGCTTTCATGTGATCTTTTCTTCTGTCCTCTCTTCCTCTTTTTCTCAACCTTCTCCTTCTTCCACTTTCTTTTTTTCTTTTTTCTTATTTTCTTATTTTTTTTCTTTTTTCTCAATCACCGCTTGTTCTTTCTCCTCATTTTTCTCTTCCACTTCTCTCTCCACCTTCTCCTTATCATTTTCAAAGATAGTCACTTGATATTCCTCTTTAGGGTCAACTTCAGTGTTACCCCGAATAATACCTAGAGATATCAATGCTTTTGTTATCTCATCTTCTTTTATCTTCTCTTCATCAATGTCCTCTTCTTTAGGAATATCCTCCGTTTTAGGGTCAACTTCAGTGTTACCCCTAATAATACCCAGAGATATTAATGCTTTTGTTATCTCATCTTCTTCTATCTTTTCTTCATAATTGACTTTATCATTCGCAAGGATAGTAGATTGACATTCTTCCCTGGAGTCTACCTCAGTATTAACCCCAATAATGCCCAGAGACTTTAATGCACAAGAGATTTGTTCATCCAGTAAACGGTGTTCAATTTCCCCCAACGTTTCTTTTCTTAAAGAAGATTGTTTCTCTTTTTTATTTTGATCAAGATATGAGTGAGGTTCCCACCAGTAATTGAAATTATTTTGGTAGGATTGAGTGCCCATATAATCAACTTCTTGTCCAAACTGCATCCTATAAATCTTAGGTACAAAACTCTAGCGAACATTCATTAGAACAAAAATAAAAACAAACATGAAAATTTTAAATAATTACAAACAAGTCAAATTCAGTCAATTCACACTACTAAATAAGTCAAACCTCGAGTTCCCAACAACGGCGCCAAAAACTTGTTAGCGGATTGGCAAGTGTACCAAATCGTATCAAGTAATAAAAATGGTATAACCCATTATCGTTCTTCCCATGAGACTCAAAAGGCCTTATCGTTCGTGTGAATCAAAATCGTAAGACTTGCGGAGAAAAATTCAATAATTGTGGTGGATGCAATGACAGAAAATAAATATGCAATGTGTGATTCAATTGTGTATTTTAAGTGAGAGAGTCTAATTCACCAAAAGCCTATTAAACTTGTGTGAATTAAGTGCTTAAATCAGATATAAAAACAAATAAATTTGACATTCGTCATGTATGAGATGAATATGTATTTATAAAACATATAAATTTGACATTAGTTATACTTTATGATATTTGTATGAAATGAATATGTATTATAATTTATTAGACTCATGGATAAATAACATGTAACAATTGTAAATAAATTTTGTTCACTTAAAATCTTTCTCCGAATAATCAATTAATACATTATCTTTAAAAATATAATTAATTTTAAATGTGTTTGAGATCTTAAAGTATATCGAGATCCCAATATTTTAAATTAAATAGATACAAAGTCAATGTAAACACTGTTGTTATTCAAAATCCAAAATATTTAAAGGTTAAACTCCTTTAGTTGTCCCTATTTTTGTGGGTTTTTCTCAGTTTGATCTCCGTTTTATTAGAATCTTCAATTTAGTCCTAAAAAAATGAAAATTTGAGTCAATTGAGCCCCTGCTGTTAAATTGGCTTAATAGAGTTACGTTTTTTATGAGTTGGGACATTGACGTGACCAGTTTTTTGAAACCATTGCCACATCACTCTGCCACGTCAGCGTCATCTTCCCCAACAACACAAACCCCATTTTAATTTATTTTAATTTATTCCTTTCCAAAAGAAAAATTCTCTACAGAACCCTAATTATACTTATTTTTCCCCATTTTCGTTTGTTCTTGTTTCTCAAACAAAACCCAGCTTTGGGTTCTTCTTCGGAAATAGTCTCCTCCTCTTCCTTCGCTCTGGTTAAAGTCGTGTCACAAGAGGGAGGCTCCCTTCTTTTTCTCTATTATGTTTCTTCTTGGAGTATGTGTGTTATGGCTAGGGAGGAAGTTTTTCGTGCTCTTCATTTTTTTAGTTCACTTTACATCTTCTCTTCTTTTTCTTGGTACCATTGCGGCTTCGCAGGAAGGGGAAAATGTCTTTCTTAAACCTTTGCTCTGGTCAGGGTTGGGTTTTTTTAGGGAGGAGAGATGAGCTCCGGCGGCCTAGGTTCGACCTTCGTCTTCGCGGCTCAACGATATCACGACAACAAGGCCTCCACGACGCGAGTGATCGTGCCAGACATTCCCACGGAGTGAGTTTTTGGGTTGATGACTGTTAGCGGATTGGCAAGTGTACCAAATCGTATCAAGTAATAAAAATGGTATAACCCATTATCGTTCTTCCCATGAGACTCGAAAGGCCTTATCGTTCGCGTGAATCAAAATCGTAAGACTTGTGGAGAAAAATTCAATAACTGTGGTGGATGCAATGACAGAAAATAAATATGCAATGTGTGATTCAATTGATTAGATTTAGGCAATGGATGAATGGAGTTGTTGGGGGTTTACAATTTCATCTAATCCTCTCTCTTTTATTTACTCCTCTTGTTTAAATAACTTTATTATCTAATTGCATGCAAACTTTCTTGGCCTCCCTTTAACCCGATCCCTCGGCGAAAAGAGCCTATTACTAATTACCAACTTGTTATCCCTAGCATCCCCTAGCAACTAGCAACGCATTACAAACAGAAGCAAATACAATTGGTCGTCCTACTCCTCTATCCCTAGGTGGTATTTCTTAACCAAGGAAAATCTCACCATTTCATGCCATTACTGTACGTCCCCGTATCAATAAAGTCAAAGATCAATTACCGAATGAGTTAAACGATAAAGGCATTAAGCACAGTATGAGAATCCAATAATTGATAATAAACGCATATGAAAAACATATAATTCAAACAAGAGTTTCAATAAACGAGAGTATCAAAAGATTACATTGTTCCCCCAACAACAAAAAGGGTTTAGTTCACCATAGTCATGGTGAACCAAGATGAAAATAATGGAAGATATGGAAAGCAAACCCTAGAAAAGACGAAAAGGAGCCTAAGCATCCAAGAGATCCTCTCCAAAGAGTGCAAAGTAGGTCTGGCCGCCCTCCTCTGTCAAAAGAATGAATTGAAATTCGTAACAGGGCTATTTATAGGTGAGAAGCGCAGCAGAAATAGGCCCAAGCCAAGTTGACCACCGCCCGGCGATGGACCTTGAATCGCACTACCGCCCGGCGGTTTCCCTCGTGCCGCAAAACCGCCCGGCGGTAGGCGTCTGCCGCCCGGCGCCCAATACTGGTGTCTTCTCCTCCCGTTTGACCGCCCGGCGCCAGGGGTCTACCGCCGGGCGGTGCCTAGACTCTTCTTTTATTTTATTTTCTCACTTTTCTTGAGTCTATGACCTTCATCTTTATTCCCAATCTTCACTTCTGTCAATTTTGCTGCAAAACAATGCAAAACAAGCATAAAATCGCTAAAAACAGCTTTTGACTCTCGACTGACTGATTTATTGAGTTTTGTTAGATTTCAAGCTCATTCTAAGCAATAAAGGGCGTAATTTAGTCCAAATTAGCATATGAAAATAACGGTTTTTCAACCGTTATCAATGACGTCTTCACGGTGGCACGATCCGATGTGACCGGTGGCGGATTTACGGGGTTCAACTGCTCACGTTTTGGGTTTTCTCTGCGTTTTGATTCACATTTCAGGGTTCTATGCTTGCAATTTATTTTTGCAAAATAAGGGCTAAGGTTTTCGAACTAGATTTTGAGTCTTTTTCTGGATTCTAGTTCATTGATACAAATTGGTTTGTTGTGCGAAAAAGAAGACTCTGATGGTTGTCGCTTGTTAGGAATTTCTGTGATTGCGTTCAATTTTTGCAATCTGGGATAGCGTTTTCGAACTGGGTTTTGAGTCTTTTTCTGGATTCTAGTTCATTAATGCAGATTGGTTTGTTGTGCGAAAAAGAAGACCCTCGTGGTTGTCACTTGTTATGGATTTCTGTGATTGCGTTCGATTCTTACAATTTGGGGTTTGATTTTCCTTTTTCGTTTATGTTGTTGTATTTTGGGGTTTGTGCTGTTGGGAAGATGACGCTGACGTGACAAGAGTAATGTGACAATGGTTTAAAAAAATAGCTACGTCAACATTCCAATTCATAAAAAACTTAACTTGTTAAGTCAATTTAACGACATGGACTCAATTGAGTCAAATTTTTATATTTTATAACTAAAATACTAAAGAAAACATATGTTTGTTTTTATGATAATAACAAATAATAACATTGCTAATTATTGTTATTATAACTAGCATACATAACATATGTATATAATTTTTTAAATATCTATAATATATTATATTATAAATTAATAATTTTAGTAATTTTATGATAATATGAAATTAAAAGAAATATAAGTAAGTTTTTTAATTGAGGAATTGACACTACAAATATGACGAGAAACTAAAATTCTTAAATTGAATGAAGAAAAAAAAATATAAAGATAACATAGATGAAAAAAAAAAGTAACTGGGGGAAAAGTTTTATAAAAAATATATTAAAATAACTGTTAATCATTCAAAGATAAATAAATAATCATACTGTAAAGTGTAAAATAGAAATAATAATTCTGGACATAAAATATATAATCCTCTTTATATATAACTAAGATTGTTATTGTTATTATTATACCTAACATAAAAATAAAAGTGATAGCATTTGTGTATACACAATTTTTTAAATATAATATATTATATTATCAATTAATAGTTTTAGTAATTTTAAGATAATATGAAATTTAAAGAAATATAAGTAGGTTTTTTAACGTAGGGTAAACTATAACATGATGAAAACAAAAATTCTTAGAATGAATGGAGAAAAAAAAATAACTATTGAAAAAAAAATGCCGAAAGAGCTTTATAAAAAAAGCATGTCAAAATAACTGTTAATCTTTAAAAAAATAATAAAATAATAATATTTTAAAGGATAGAATAGAAATAATAATTGTGACATAAAAGGAGAAATTCACTTTGTATAATTATAGATTATTGAATTAAAATAATTTTTGTAATTTTATTTTAGATACTTTTATTTATTTTGTAAATAGTTTTATAATTAAAAAGATAATTAAATTTAAAAAACAGTTAAATTTAAAGAAGTAAATACTCAAAAAGTAAAATTGATAAAAAAAAATCATTTATGTATATAGGTATAAATGAAAAAACTTAGTTGGCATCTAATTTATGAAAAGTGTAACCATTATAATCTTGAGGTATATTTTATAGTGGTAAGTTGGTTTCTGAATTTTGCAGTTTAACATCAAATCAAAATTAAAAAATATAATTTAATATCAAATTAGTTTTTAAATATTATAATTTAATAACTCGATAATCTTAAAATTTAACGACAGAACATAATTGTTATATATATATATATATATATATATATATATATATATATATATATATATATATATATATATATATATATATATATATATATATATATATATATATATATATATATATATATATATATATATATATATATATATATATATATATATATAAATTTAACTTTGATCCAAAACTGTTATGAATTGAAGCAATTTTATGTAATTTTCGAATTGAATATATTTTTGCATTTATTTTTTACAAAAATTAATTGAATCAAAATCCTCACACACCGGCAATCTTAAATGTCGAGTTATCAGTTCCTAATATGCACTGCCGGCTAAGCTTCATTGGTCACAGGATGCAACCCAAATTGTGTTAAATTATACTTAATATGTGTTTAAGAATAAAATAAATCTTAAGCAACAAGACTGAACAAAGTAGAAGGCATAATTACTCTGTGAACCAACTTTGAAAAAAAAATTGATCTTTTTCCTGTTTAACATAGAAGCAGATAATGCTGATGTTATAAAGCAAAATTCCTACAGACATTCCTGTACTTCTATAATGCCCCTTATGGAAAAGAATGCCATCTCATTGAAGTTTAAGATGTAAACATTCTCTAATGCAACTAAAGGTCATAACTTCATCTCACATGTTGTAGTGTTTTTCTTTTCTTGCTTTATTTTTTCTCACCCCAAAGATGCTGCAAGTTGCCAAATTAGCAGCAACCTCATCCACCCAAAAATCGTTAAACAGTATTTAAATAGCAATATTTTAACCATTTTAATATCACAGTTACGTAGAAAAGAAATCTCCAGCTGGAAGCAATGCATATATGCTCCTTTGTTATGAAAGAGAAAGTAGAAAGTAATTAGAGAAAATAAAGGGAAAAGCTTAACGAGGGTGACAGTGGGAAGTTGCAAAACCGTTTTGTTTTTGTATAAAAAGATAGCACTTGGCACGATCTATACTTGAGAGCGAAATATTTGGAACCTAGAAGCCTCACACGCACTGTCACTCACGCATATATAGGTTGCATAAACTTTTCAGTTGTTGTGTTGCTATTCATTGAGCTCAAACAATGGCGAAAATGTCCTTCATTTTCGTCTCTCTGGTTGCATTTTGCTACATCATACTCACAGGTAATAACACTATTTCTTTTCGATTTGTAACTGAAACCTTTGTATGCATTATTTATCTTATGTTGTTTTGTAGCAGATGGTGCTCAACTTATTGTAGTGAACAACTGTGAGGAAAGTGTATGGCCAGGGATACTTGGCGGTGCAGGGCAGCAAAGTCCAAAAGATGGTGGGATGCATCTTGGGAGTGGTGAAGAAGTTGTGCTTGATGTACCAGAAAAGTGGTCAGGGAGAATTTGGGGTAGGCAAGGTTGTAGCTTTGACAGTGATGGAAATGGGCACTGTGTCACTGGTGACTGCAATGGGAAGCTGCATTGTAGAGGGCAAGGAGGGTTGCCACCTGCAACAGTAGTGGAAATGACCCTTGGATCCTCCTCCTCCCCTTTGCATTTCTATGATGTGAGTTTGGTGGATGGCTTCAACTTGCCAGTTTCCATGAAGCCCATTGGGGGTGGAGTTGGATGTGGAGTGGCATCTTGTGAAGTGGATTTGAATATTTGCTGTCCATCAGCACTTGAGGTGAAGAGAAATGGCAGAGTTGTGGGGTGTAAAAGTGCATGCTTGGCTATGCAATCTGCTAAATATTGCTGCACAGGGAATTATTCTGACCCAAAAACTTGCAAGCCTACTCTTTTTGCTCATCTCTTTAAGGCTATATGTCCTAAGGCTTATAGTTATGCATATGATGACTCTAGTAGCCTCAACAGATGCAGGGCTCCAAGATATGTTATCACCTTCTGCCCTCCTCCACTGTAAAGGGATTCATGATGACAAAACTGAAGTTGAAGCTGCTGTTGGAGAATTGCAAAGATCATCAGTTATCTGTTAAGAACTGTTTTCTGAATATTTTAGTTCTGTTTTTAATCTTTAATTGTCATAGCTATCCCTTTTTTAGAGTCTTATTAGTCATTGTTCTTTGCCATCAAGATAGTTGAAACGAAGGGTAGATTGATAATAAACAATATTTCACATTTTTGCTCTTACTTACTGTTGATAGTGCTTTTCCTTGTATGAAGTTAACTTGGGTATAATAACCTGTAAACTGCACAGTCTACTTACATTACAAGGGACCAAATATTGGAATCATGTGACCAACTTCTTGGAACCAGAAAAAGGGGAAAGAAAATCTGAGCAGCATCATTTGCAATAAAAATTACGGACAATAATATACCAAAATGTTCCATTTTTTTTATCTTACTGTTACCACCATTTTTTCCCATGAAAGTTTCATTAAGAAAGATGAAAATTCAATGACTAGAAGCTTTTGCTCATTAGAATTCTAGCAGGTTTGGTGCACCAAGGATCCTACCATGCTGGGTCATGTACAATTTGATACACCAAAAAATAGTATATCTCTTCGACACGAGTGCAAAATTTAGTCCTCACGATTTTATCTTTTTAAGATACGTCTCAAGCAAGAGAGAGAGAAAATTTATTCAACATTTTCTCCTCTTTATAGGATGCAAAACTTTTGGTATGAGTCATGTGGAATCATTACTTTGCATTTGGTTATTCCATTAGCCTCATTTGTACAGGGCTTTCATCTTGTTATTATCACTTTACATTCTTCTCCAATAAGAGATACGTCAAAATCAGGATTCCCTCATTGATCTACAGAGATTTTTAGATGATTTAAAATTAGGAAAGAAGGAAAAGAAGATCTTCATCATATACTAGCATCTTCTTTTAGGCTATATTTGGTATTAGATATGTCCTAGGTTGTTCCATGTTGGAAAACAAGAATTGTTCTTCATCATGAGAACATTCTCTAAAGTAGGATGGATTGAAAAGCAGAGAACATAGAATAACATTTCAGATTTTTGCTTTAGTGATAATGACGCTTTGCCATATACATAGTTTAATATATTTCAATAAATTGCGATTGGGAATAGTTGGTAGCCAATGTTTTTAAAATTGGACTCATTTTAGAGATTCAATATATATGTATATATTGGACAGGTTCATTGAGATCGTTAAATAATAATATTGGAAATAAACTTAAAGAGAGTAAGATTTGTAAATAATAATACTTAGAGACAATGAGATCGTTCTCTTGTATGATAAACTAAGAAATTTTTTTTGCTTTGGATCCTCCGCACAGAACGTGCAATACATGAAAAACAAAGACAATGTGACAATAAACTAATCTCCACCAATGATTGAGAAAGACTTTGCTTACAATAGTAAATGTCCCTTACAAACAAAGTCAAATCTCAGAGGAAACAATCTTAGCAGAAGAAAGATGAGTCTGAATGTAGATGTTGAAGAGTTGGTGACTGAAATGAAGGAAGTACCCACTTTTGCTCCATCTATGCCAGTCCCCAATGTTCAAGAAATGGTAAGGAATAATCCCCTGCAGGTTCCTGAAAGATATGTGAGGAGCAATGAAGAACTTGAAAAAGTCAATCACATGCCTCACCTTTCATCTGAGGTACCTGTCATTGATTTAACACTGCTCTCATGTGGGAACAAGGATGAGTTATTCAAATTGGATGTAGCATGCAAAGACTGGGGTTTCTTTCAGGTAATTTCTTATCAACACTACTGTCAATTACTTACAAAAATGCACAAATGGGAACTTACACAAAGACCAAGAGCACATCTACATATATATATTTTTTAACAATAGTACAACTTGTTCAGAGTAATACTACAATCACTTTAACTTTTAGAGACATGGTAAAACCATTCATGCATCTTCATTTAGACAACTTAAATCTTTAGTATAACCAATTCATGAGATAATATTTTTAAAATCTCTAGTTTGAGTTTGAATTCTATACTTAGAAGAAATGAGCAAGATGAGTAGGAAATATGAAAATTTTACAAACTTAGTATGTTACCATTGTCATGATGATCATTTGACCTTATAATTCCAACACCTTTAAACTACTTAATAGGATTAATCATGGATTTATTACCTTTTAATAGTCATGAAAAATCTTTTTGCGACTGTAAGTTAAATCAAGTTTATCATCATTCAAATAAGAATGACACTTACTATCAATCTTTCAAATGAGAATGAAACTTAAACCAAATTTGTGTACTTTGGAGTCTATCCATCACCGTTTTGTTCTTGAAATGTATCTCAGACAGTGAAAGGAGAAAAAATATTTAAAATAGCTTAGGTCTCAACTCCTAAATAATGTAGAACTACTAGATGTGGTGAGAACATATAGATAGTTATGAATGTTATGAATGCAGACCATTGTGTGCACTTATTAATTTAAATGTGTATTTAAAGTCGAATTTACCTAGACAAATATAAACCATCTGATCTTCATCCAACTGACTGTGTGAATGTGTGAACTTCCAAAGGAATCTGGATGTGTCTTTTCGTAATAGCTTAAATGTTTGGAATATTGATGAGAAGAAATTTGTTCGGTTTTCATGAAATGGTGCTTAAGATTGCAATTACTTTTGGTTGCAGATAGTAAATCATGGTGTTAAGAAAGAGCTGGTGCAGAAAATGAAGGATGCAGCAGCTGAGTTTTTTGAACTTCCAATAGAAGAGAAGAAAAAGTATGCAATGGAATCAAACGATATTCAAGGTTATGGGCAGGCTTATGTGGTGTCCGAGGAGCAGATACTAGACTGGTATGATGCACTGATGTTAGTCACATGTCCCACTCAATACAGGAAACTTCAACTTTGGCCAAAAACTCCAGAGGGATTCAAGTAGGTGCTCCTCTCAATTGGAAACTATGTACACTACTTTTGATCACTTGACGAAATTCATCTACTAATGCAGGGATGTAATAGAGGCATATACAAGTGAAGTTAGACGAGTTAGTAAGGAAATACTTAGTTCATTGTCAGATATCATGGGAACGCAGAAGCATGTTTTTCTTGGACTGAATGAAGAATCATTGGAAGCTTTTCGAGTGAACTATTACCCTCCTTGTAACACACCTGAGCAAGTGCTTGGTTTGAGTCCACACTCTGACACAAGCACCATCACCTTGCTTATGCAAGATGATGATATAAATGGGTTAGAAATTCGACACCAAGGAGGATGGGTGCCAGTGACTCCAATATCAGATGCTCTGGTTGTCAATGTTGGAGATGTTATTCAGGTACTAAATTATATCTCTTTATGTCATAAACAAAAGGTTAGTTCTTTAATCATTTACTCTTGTTTTTAATGTCTTTCTTTTGCAATCATGGCAGATCTTGACTAATGGGAAATACAAGAGTGTAGAGCACAGAGCAGTGACAAACAAGAAGAAGAAAAGGATTTCTTATGCATTGTTTGTTTGCCCAAAGGATGATGCGGAAGTTGAGCCCCTTGATCATATGATAGATGCTCAAAACCCCAAGTTGTACCAGAAAGTGAGGTATGGAGATTATTTGAGACAATCTATGAAGAGGAAAATGGAGGGAAAAGCACACATTGATGTGGCAATGTTAGAGCATTCTGATACGAGGAATGAAGACTTTTAAGAAATGGAAACAACTGAAAAAACAAAACAAAACTTACACGTCGTCTGTATTTATGAATTGTGTTTGTATTGTAATAAGTGGGAAGAAATATTCCCTGACATCAAACATTTCCATGAACATTGTCTGAGAACTGCTTTACATATATAATAAAATATGATATTATAATACTAATATTAATAAATATAAATAAAATATTATAAGAAAATAATAATTTATAAATACATGAATGAGAGTTGAGTCTTTGCTCATTTAATGCAAGTCTTGTCACTCTTATTCAATCAAATTCCAGAAAGCATAAATTCTCATCTTAGCTTTTCCTTAGAAGGATAGTACTTTCCGAGTCAAATCTCAACAAAACAAAGTTGCATATATATTTATTACACGTACCTAATATACCCATATCGTATCCAAATATCAAACTCCAAAATGCAGCTAAACAAGTCACGAAACCGTACACGTAAGTTTCTCGGGATAATTCTTTCTCGAGAAAGGATGAATCCTCCTTGCAAATTTTTAAATCAAGTTTGCAAGAAAAACTTGACTCAAATAAGAATGAGTAGACACAAGAGAGTGATTCAACTATCCATAGCACTATGAAAAACACACAGCAGAAGTGTTGAAATGCAGAGGTGATGCACTTAATTTATAAGCTAAATGTTTCTGTTGGATTTCTATATTGAGTGTATCATTTCCTTTTAATTGTAATATATTTCTCTCTTTGAATGGTTAGCATAGAAAACGGAAAGGAATAATTAGAAAGAAAGGAGAACATCAGAGAGGAATTTTGCAAATTTCAGTTGTTATTCCCTTCCTTAATTATTAGTAGTGTCTTTATATTACCACATGCAACATGCAATGTAAAAAAGAAATAAAGTTGGTTAGACATGCTTTCTCAAACTTAACCAATTCCTACCAATACGACCATATAATCATTTGGTTACATAATCTTTGAGGTAAATGGGTTTCCTTCGAATTTGTTGGAGTCTTGTATCATTTCTACTTCCTATTGAATATTTTCTAGAGTTGGTTGTTCAATCATAATGGGCCTATTAGTAGAAGTGAACTTAACATCTCCTCCATCTTCGAGATTCACCTTGTCCTCAAGGTGAAATTGGGCTTGAATATGTGCCCATGGTTCCCAAGTGGCCTCTTCCAAAGAAAGGTCTTGCCATTGAATCAAAACCAATTGTTGTGGAACATCGGTGTCGATGGGCAGCTTCCAATCCAAAATAGTAGTAGGAGTGAGGACTGGTTCATTGTCTTCAATGTTAAAGGGAAGACTTAGTGGTTGAGGAGAAGGAAAAGGACCCTAGTGAGGCCTAAGAAGGCTCGCATGTAACACATCATGTACCCTGGCAATAGAAAGAAGGTCCAATTTGTAGGCCACATCACTTATTTCTTTCAAGAACCTGATAGGGATCGAAAAACCTTTTTTGCAATTTTCCAAGGTATTAAGTAGTGATAGAGTGTTGGCGATGTGGGCGAAACCTCACGTAAACCCAGTCACCGATGTTGAAGTGCACAACACGCCAGTAGGAGTATGCCCAATGTTTCATGCTGTCCTATCCCTTCATGACCCTTTCTCTCTCTATCCTTCCTCACAATGATCAGATCATCAAACTTGGATGGTGCAAATCTCAGTTCCAAGGCACGAAGGAAGGCATCCCAAGAGGTGATGAGACCATTATTGTGCATTCATTGATACCAAGCGAGTGTAGATCCCTCAAGGTAGAAGGAAATAATATGGGTTCTCTGTTTCAGTGGTGTCATGTGAAAAAAAACAAAAACTTAGTGTTCTTGAACATCCAACCCAGTGCATCATCACCGTTGAAAGAAGGAAGGTCGAACTTAAGAGGACGAGCAAAGGTGTATTGATGATGGGGAGGTGATACAAGGAGTTTGGATTCCAAAAAGGAAGTGCGAACAACTATGCCATGTAACATGTTTGAGAAATTGGCTTAGGAAGAAGAATTTGCTCAAGTTTTCTGTCAAGGGAAGAAAATATGTCAAAAGGGTCTGCCATGAGAGGAAGATGGTGAACGAGAGCACCAATGAAAGGTTAGCACAAAAACCAGAAATGAATAATCAGAAAGGGAAGAGAATATTAGAGAGGAATTTTGAAAATTTCATTCGTCATCCCCTTTCTCAATCATTAGCCATGCCTTTATAGCACCATACATGCAACGTGCAATGTAAAAAAGGAATAAATTTTATTAGACATGCTTCCTCCTGCCTAACCAATTCTTACAAATACTGCCACATAATCATTTGGTTACATAATCCTTGAGGTAACTAGGTTTCCTTTGAATTTGTTGGACCTCTGCCATTAAATGTGTTGAATGATGTTAAATGGGCTAAACGACGTTAGAAAGACATTGATGTGGCCCACTGATATTTTGTTTTTAAATGACGTGGCTCACTGGTTTTATTAGAGATGTGAGTTTTAGTTTTTTTGAAATAAAAAATTTGGGACAACTTCGTAGAATCCCTAATTTTGAATCTCTAATTGGTTGAATCCTTAATAAAAGGGCATTTAAGATGTTTTTAATTGTTCTTGTACGAGGTTGTTAGTGTGGTTGGACATTGATGAGGTTGGTATTTGTTGTTCTATGACGATGTTGATATTGGTTGTTCGTTTGCTGCAAAAGTGTTGATCTTCGTTGATGTAGTTATTCGATGTTCTTGGTGGATGTTTATTTTGTTGGATGTTCATTTTTTTTCAACGTTGTGGTTGAAGTAATTCAAGTATGTTGGTGGCCTATTCATGTTCATCTTCCACATGTAATAGGTGGTGGAAGCAAAACCCTAATCTCTGTTGTCATGTCTGTGGAGGATCAAGGATTTTTGGTCTATCACCCATTTGTCATTGTCGAGAGAAATCAGTTTTAAGAACTACGAAAACTACGAAGAATATAAGGAAGCAATTTTGGAGTTGCTCTAAATAGAAGGTAAAATTACATGGATGCTATGATATTTGTCTTATTGTTTTTGTAAATAAACCATTGTTGAAATACTAAATCGTTGTAGTTGGTGTTTTTTTTTTCTTACAAAATGAAAGCGAAGATGCTGGTTGCAATTACTTCAGATGATACACTAATGATGGGATTGAGGAAAGGGATACCACTGTAAAGTACGAAGGAAAGGATGACACTTTTGTCAACACTGAAGCAATGGAAGGTGATAGGAAGATTATAAGTAATTTGGAGATATCTGTTAAGATTATTCAGAAATGGATTAAGGTGTTTACAAAGGTGGTTTTTGTTCTTTGTATGATGAACATAATTGTACCAGAAATTGAGGTATGGAGATTATTTGACACATGGTCAGAAGAGCAAATTGAAGGGAAAAACACACCTAAAAATAACAGAAAGAGATGGAGGAGTCTGATTTGAGAAATCAAAATGATTAAGGAAAGTAGCAGTAAGGGAAATTGGAGAAGAAAATAAATTTTACAAGTACTCCCTCATGTAATTTATCAAGTGTTTAAATGTGTTTGCACAATAATAATGTACGGCATGATATCTGGGACGAGCGGTTACGAAGAATAGTCGATCGGTTAATATCTTATTAAAGATATAAAATAATCAAGAATATCTATTTTATTCTATTTTAGCAACTAACAATCTTTTCAGGTAAGTTTGTTTATATTTTATTCTGTTTATATTTTATTGGGCTTATATCAGTTCAAGGTCCATGGGACAAATTATAAATAGAGTCAGGGTCACAAGCCAGGTATCTTCAAATCATACTTCTAATCATATTCTACTCACACTCCACTACTCTGAAAAATACTCTATAGTGATACCAAAATCACTTTCTAAAGAGCCGAGACTCTTCAATACGCGTCTGACTTGGGCGTCGGAGTGCCTTTTGCAGGTACCTCCCCCTCTTCCCCAGGAAGGCAACCAAGCGGTCAAAGTTTGAAGACCACCGAACGGCCCAGGAGGAAAGAAGACAAGTGAAGAACCCAGTTCAAGCATCGGAAAGCGGTAAAACCACGTCAAAAAAGGTTAGTGTCTCAGCCCTGTAAAATATCTACCGAAACATTTTGGCGCCCACCGTGGGACTGAGCGGCAAACCCAAATGGTGACCGCGAAGAGCATGGAGGAACAACAAAGCATCAGAAAGATGACCAGAAACCACAAGAAACCAAGACTAGCGTTCGATCTCGACATTACTACTTCGGATCAACACTAGGATATTTCAGAACAGAAACTACACAAGGGTCATCATCCCTACAAGAAGTTTCATTAAAAAGATAAATATTAAAGTATATATATATATATATATATATATATATATATATATATATATAAATATTTCATAAAATATCTACAACTATTTTATATGGATATCATAAACATATATATAGTATTATATATAACTTTCGGAGCCATTATGGTTATAACCATAATATTTATTCATCATATATATTACATTATATTATTATAATCGAAATATGTATATATTATTATAATATAATATGTACTGACACACGTTAACTAATAAAAAGGAGTTTCCTTTTCAAAATCTTTATGCTACATATAATAGCATTGCATGATTCCATCATCATTTAAGAATTTTCTAATCTTATCGTGCTGCATCGTGTTTTCCAAAGCCATTATGGTTTAACGTATGACATATCAAACATACTTGATAATTATTTTCTATAAAATCATCATAAATTTATCTTATTCTTTGATTGAATAATTTAATATCTTAAGTGATTACATTAGAAAGCAAAAGCTTTATTCAGGGATGAGAGTCCACTGGCGCACCACATCAATGCTCACCATATCCTCTTGGATAATGGTAGATTCAAGTCACAGAGCACATGGAATCAAAACGAACGTCCTTGGTTTCCGCACATTTTTTCTTAGTCATAAGACTATAAAACAGTTACATTCCGGCCATGAAACATCCTAATATGGATTCTTCAAACATTCAACCAAAGACCGAACAGTCTCGCCTATAGTTTTTATATTATATATCTTGCAGGTCACAAGACTACAAATCAAACACAATCCCCCATGGACTATAAATCAAAGACAGTCCCCTAGAAAGAATATGAAGTTAAAGACCGAGCGGTAAATCCCCCTCGGTCGAGAGGTAAATCCCTCTCGGTTCATGTTGAAGGCCGAAGAGGTAAATCCCTCTCGGTTCCTATTGAAGGCCGAAGAGGTAAATCCCTCTCGGTTCATGTTGAAGGCCGAAGAGGTAAATCCCTCTCGGTTCATGTTGAAGGCCGAAGAGGTAAATCCCTCTCGGTTCCTATTGAAGGCCGAAGAGGTAAATCCCTCTCGGTTCATGTTGAAGGCCGAAGAGGTAAATCCCTCTCGGTTCATGTTGAAGGCCGAAGAGGTAAATCCCTCTCGTTCCTATTGAAGGCCGAAGAGGTAAATCCCTCTCGGTTCGTGTTGAAGGCCGAAAGAAGTAAATCCCTCTCGTCAACTAGAAAGTTGAAAACAAAGACCGAGCGGTAAATCCCTCTCGGCCGAGAGGTAAATCCCTCTCGTTGAAGAAAAAACCGAGAAGTAAATCCCTCTTGTCAACTAGAAAGTTGAAAACAAAGACCGAGTGGTAAATCCCTCTCGGCCGAGAGGTAAATCCCTCTCGTTGAAGAAAAAACCGAGAGGTAAATCCCTCTCGTCAACTAGAAAGTTGAAAACAAAGATCGAGCGGTAAATCCCTCTCGACCGAGAGGTAAATCCCTCTCGTCAGCCATCAAAGCGTTGTCGGATCCAATCCGGACGCCCAGCCATAAAAGCGTTGTCGGATCCTATCTGGACACCCAACTATCAAAGCGTTGTCGGATCCTATCCGGACGCCCAACCATCAAAGCGTTGTCGGATCCTATCTGGACGCCTAACCATCAAAGCGTTGACGGATTCAATCTGGACGCCCAGCCATAAAAGAGTTGTCAGATCCTATCCGAACGCCCAAGTATTGAAGCGTTGTCGGATCCTATCTGGACGCCCAACTATCAAAGCGTTGACGGATCCTATCCGAACGCCCAACTATCAAAGCGTTGACGGATCCTATCCGGACGCCCAACTATCAAAGCATTGTTGGATCCTATCCGGACGCCCAACTATCAAAGCGTTGTCGGATCCCATCCGGACGCCCAACCATAAAAGCATTGACGGATCCTATCTGGACACCCAGCCATAAAAGCGTTGTCAAATCCTATCTGGATCCATCGTTCAGTCCACAAAAAAGCAACAACTAGAGAACACGCTTTCTAAACACAATAAATAAAACCTCCCTCAAACTCATAAGTCCTACAATTAGCCATGGCTAAAGCCTAATGCTTAACTTGGGAGGATGATGTACAGTATGATATCTGGGACGAGCGGTTATGAATAAGGATGACAAAAAAATCCGCGGATAAAATCCGCAATGGATAGTTAGTTAAAAAATATGATATTAATAATTTTTTTTTCAATCCGCAAATATCCGTTGGATATCTATTTTCAACCCACGAATATCCGTTGGATTTTTTTGCCATCCCTAGTTATGAAGAATAGCCGATTGGTTAATATCTGATTAAAAATATAAAATAATCAAGAATATCTATTTAAAGATATTTAGCAACTAACAATATTTTCAGGTAAGTTTGTTTATATTTTATTGGGCTTATATTAGTTCAAGGTCCATGGGACAAATTATAAATAGAGAACCAGGGTCACAAGCCAGGTATCTTCAAATCATACTTCTAATTACATTCTACTCACACTCCACTACTCTGAAAATACTCTACAGTGATACCAAAATCACTTTCTAAAGAGCCGAGACTCTTCAATACGCGTCTGACTTGGGCGTCGGAGTGCCAGGTACCTCCCCCACTTCCCCAGGAAGGCAACCGAGCGGTCAAAGTTTGAAGATCACCGAACGGCCCAGGAGGAAAGAAGACAAGCGAAAAACCCAGTTCAAGCATCGGAAAGCGATAAAACCACGTCAGAAAATGTTAGTGTCTCGACCCCGTAAAATATCTACCGAAACACACAATAATAAAGGTCATCCACATCAACCACAGTTAGAATCTCCACTCTCTTATAATGCAAGTCCATGTCACTGAAAATTAGATTTCATTCTAAACCAATTTTGTAATCTCAGCTGTTACTCCACAAATTTTGCAATCTTCATTTTAGTTTTCTCTTAGTAGCATGGGAACTTTCCTTTATCCATCTCTAAACGGACTTAATCACTGATTACATATTTATCTTGACACTCATATATCTGTTGAGTTGTAATGCTGTCAGTTCCATTGGAATCTTGCCAGCGAGAAATTACTGTATGAACTGACACCATCACATGTTCTTGGTTTGGACACAAATATGCACTTCACATAATAGATTTTTTCAAGTTACAGGAAAGAATTAATATTTTTTGGATATACATTATATGAAGATTGATCAGAACAATTAACATGTTCTAATTACAAACCATACAATTTATCCTTCCAAATTCCCTCACAAGATTTTAGGACCACTTCTGTGTCCCTCTAGAATGTATACCAGAGCTGTGTTCTTTACATATTTCATAATTGAAAATAAACTTCAAGACATACACCAGTAATATAATATTGGCCATCACAACCAATCAGTCTAACACAGTTTGTAAGAGGTGGAGTTTGTCGGGTTCCATCTACACTTTTGTTATGTGCTGTAAAAGGAAGAGAAATTTTTCCATCCAATATTTGCACCTTTTCATCAGAGATCTCATTATATTGTATGATGTATCAAGTATCTTTTTCTTAAAATATTCTTAATTAATTGACATGATTAGAAAAAGTAATAAATATTACAAATGAGTGAAATAAACTATTTCTCTTTCAATATGATCAGAATGAGTTGTATTAATACTAAAGTCTCACTCACTCCTGTTCTGTTTTGACTTAAAATATAAAGAAATAAGATTAATTAACTTTGAAAAGAAAATATAAATAATTTGAAAAAAGTAATACGAATTACAAAAAATTATCTTAGCTAACTCCTTAAAAAAAATATGAACTAGTTGAAAAAAGATTTGGAAATAGGACAATTTGATACATATGGCATCTTAGTGGTCCCCCAGTTTGTCAGTCTCAAACCCATTGGTCAGAATAACAGGTGGTAGCAGAGGACCACAATGCCTTAAAAACATAAATTCCAGCAATTTCACCACATTATTCAAATTCCAATACACACAAATGGCAATGGATATTCATGACAATTTTGGGCACACTTGGCTTCCGAATACATAACATTAAATGAATGTCCACATTTGCCAAGTCCAATTTTCCTTCTCACAGCTAATTTATTAAAATATGGAATTTGGTCTTTGGAACCCAATTAGTGTGCAGAGAGTCTCTAAATCAAACTACAATTAGCACTTTTTCTCATGTAACATGAAAATTGCCTTGCCAAAGATAAACTAACACCTTACAGCAAAAGCAAAAAAGACCAACAAAGACATAGAAAGGGCATTCAAGAATGTAAGTTTCAGGTCTCAGCTGTGTCTGAGCTTATTACAGTCTCTTCCATTGAAGAGATAGGTAGTTTGCTCCCTGAGCTCAGTTTGTGCACATCCTGGCTGGAGCAAATGAAGATTCTTCTCACCATGTTACAGAATTCACTACAAGAACATAACAATGATATCAATCCTTATACTTGATATTTATATTAACGGTAAGAAAGAAGTTGTTGCATGAATAATTGGTTAGTATTCTTGGACATTGACTAAAGATACAACATATAACTAGTAAACTTCACTTTATAAGTTAGTTTTGTGAGATTGATTAAGGATGAAAGTCTATTAGGTATCAAAGTCATTTAAAAGTTTATCCTATAGAGGTTTGTTATTACAGTTTCTCTCTTCACTATTCTAACTAGAACTCATCCATATTTCTCTAACACACCCTTTTCAACATGTTCTTTGGTATAAATGGAAATGTGTTGGAAACTGCTATTTTGTAGGTCACTATTTATTTAACGAGTCTCTTTCTGATTATATATTATAGTGTCAGAATGAATATGTTATAGAGTGTATTGTTAACACAGATCATTTTCCTCATTAATAGCCATTCGTCTCCAGTATCTCTGAAACTTCTCTCTCTTATCTTCTTCTCTTTTACTAACAAGGATGTATGCACGTTCCTAGTAAGTTCTAAACCTTACGGTTAAGTGCATATTTCTTAATAACTTCTACACCCTCAACTTTTTTATATATGATTTTCTTATTTTGCTCATTTTTTGCATTACCTATTCTAAGAACTATTTATTACTGTGTATAAAGAGATACTCACGGCCATGGATCATCACCAACAAGCATCATATCCCCTTCATCATCAGTGAAGACAATTTCCCACTTGTTCCTGCGTTGAAGCTGACCCTTTATGTCGAACATCTTCTCCAATTCATCTACAAGTTGTTCATACCCATCCAATGTGGTCAAGTCCACAGCACGACCCACTGCAACCCCCTGCATTTGAACCTTTTTTGGCATTGGAACCCAACAAAAAGGCTTACGTCAGTAATTTTTCATACAACACTATAAAACACTAAATAAATAACACATGCGACATGTCAACCACCTTAGTGCAACTTCTGCTACAAATTTGCTTGTTTTGAGTCTCTTTTGGCGATACTTGTAGCTGTTCTTGTTTCCATTCTTTAGAAGCCTTTGACATATCAGACTCATGGTTTGCATCAGTTCTGCCCTCAGATGTGAATGCAGATGCATTATCTACAGAAAGAGAGTTGCTTTTTGTATGATCAATAAGGTCAATCCCAAACAATCTGCAGCCTATTGCAGGCTCTACATTGCTTATCTCCTTATCAACCTGGTCAAGGCAATGGTCATTGTTCAATCTTTCCGAGTGAATTTTTGAAATAGGCGAAGCTGATATACTCTTGCTATCATCACTTGTGTCAAGATATAAATGAGAAGGAGAAGACAGCCAACTTGCTTTTCTCTGATTCATTGATATATTGCTGCTGTTGTTATTGTTATGATGCCACATGTGAGCAGTACTTTCACTCCTTTTGCTTTCGGCAATAACACCAAGTTGTGTAATATCAGACTGTGTCAGACCAGGATCCCAGAAAGTAGGAGCAATTAATGCTGTGTCTCCTTCGAAAGTGAAATACCAGTGTCAAGAAAGATTGATCAATACAAGACTTGGGAGTGAAACATCAATTTGGACCCTGAAATTAGCACCACCTGGAACTTTGGTCCTTGATATATTATGAAAAACAGCAACTTAGTCTTTTAAATTCAAACCACTAGTCAGTTTAGTCCTTGATATTATGAAATGGCAAATTTAGTTCCTGAGTTAAGCTGTAGTTCAGGACTAGATTCTCTTTGTTGGGAACTAAAGTGACTGATAATGCCAATCATAGAGACTAAATCGACCACCGGTATCAAAGTTACGAATTAAACTTTCTAATTCATATTTACGAACCAAGTTGATTGGTGATATCAAATTCAAGGACGAAATTGATGCTTTATTTATAACTTGAAAGGATTGAAAGAGGTAATTCCTCACCAAGATCTGGAACTTCAGTTGCTTGTCGAGGCCTTTTATTCTTTAGAACAACAGGTTGGGATGATATTGGTGTAGGTACCGAAGCCAGAATGGGTTCTATCTCCCATGGTGAAACTCTATCAGGTCTTGGAAAAGATGGAGTTTCATCCCATTGAACCTGGAAATAGAAGATAAGAGTAGATTCATACCACAGAACCACAGGAAATAACTATGATGAATAATTGCAAATACAAAGACCACAATACCTTGAGTGATCGCCATTTTGAATTTACCCAATGAGGGGAAATATCCTCAACTCCAATTATTGTGCCCGAAATTCTGATAAACCATGTTTTAGAACATCTATATGAAAATGTCACACCACAAAGACACAAGCTGGAGTAGTAAATTTTGGTACCTTTTGTCTGTTTCAGTAGAATCATCCCCTTCAAGCCTCATCTTCAATCTCATGCCAACATTACACTTTTGGTTGATAGCCTCTAAATACTTGTTCACACTTACAATAAACTGGCTTGTCCTACGCAAACAAAATCTCCACATCAACAATCTTCCTTTGATTACTCAATAATAGTAACATTATAGTATGTATTTCTAGTTATGTTTGCAAAAAACAAATGACAGTATACATTAGAGTTTCCACTTTCTACTTATTTTGCAACAATTAGAATTTTTACCTTGGCTTATAATATACAACAAAAAGAGTCTGAGTTGCTACAGCATGAGATGCAGTTGCGAGAACTCCTAGGTGCATGCTCTGACTAGAAATTACAGATGATGGCATGCTGCTTTGAACAGGAGCAAGACGCCTCACTCCAACTCGCAGTTCTCCATTGCTCCCTCTACACACAAAATCTTATTTAACTAAAGCTTGTACAATCAAAGAGACAAAAGTATGGTTTTATAGTTAAAGGTTATCCTCTGAACCATGCAAAGGAAACCAAGAAAAAAGGAAAACATCAAATCAAATGTGTGTATGTGTGTATGTACCTCAGAAAAACAAAGGTGTCTCCAGCAACTAATCTCTTGGAAGTCACAAAAGTACTCCATCCGGTTGTGAGCAAGTGTCTACGCGGTTGACCTGGATAGAAAGGAAAATAGATTAAAGGCAGCAACATTAGGCCACTAGTAACCACAAATCAAGACCCAAATGAAAATTTTCCATCTTTTACCTCTAAATATATGCTTAAAGCGCCATTCATATCCATGAAGATCCTTAGCAACCAATTCTTGAGTTGGGGTTGATTTCGACATGTCCTGAGATGAAAGAAAAAGGTTAGAACATAGTCTTTGTAAACATCACAAGGCAACCTAGAATTGGTGATGGAACCAAAAAAAAAATCAATAATAAGTTAAACCAAAGAGATAGTGCTGTTACCAATGCTGGAAGACATTCAGTGGCATGCTTCCGAAGGACAGAAAAGCCACCATGAGTGCTTGTATCAGAGGCGGTTAGGACCTTGCAGAAGGAGTGAACTCTTGGCCTTGGAACTTCAGAAGGGCACGGATCAGGGCTTGTAGGCTCAGTTTGCTAAGACATTTGTTCCATTAGAAATCTAAATAATAGAGAAAAGAATCTAAGGTTGACCATGAATTTTTTTGAGAATCATAAGGGGTAGCTACATCCTTACATTATTTTCTGGTACCAGAGTAATCTGTGCATAAACCTCATCTGTTTCTGGTTCGGCCTAAACATGTCAAAATTCAAGCCAACTTTTAGTTTTTCATCCAACCTTTTATGACATAATTCAAGTCAATCTAATCATTTTATCAGAAACCAAACAAGATATCTATGAAATAGAAATAAGGAAATTTAAAATAGGAAATAGAATCAGAATGAGAACACTTAATTAATAAAGAACTCAACACCAAATTTTGCATGATAACTACAACACCTTGATGAACATTTGACCTTTTTTTAAGAACCAAACAAGATTTTTCATTTTATTTTCCTTTTCCCTCGAAAATACGGGTGAAGAAAAACGAAAGAAATTTGGATCAGAAAGAAAATTACCAGTAAAAGGACGTTGACGACACGACAAAGGATCTCGGAGGGAAGTTTGAACAGTGGAATCCTTTGATTTAGTTCCTGATTTGTTGATACTTCTAACTACAGCCGCAAAAGCATATAAAGTTAAAAAGCAGTTAAACAAAATTAGAAAGAAAAAGAAAAGCCTCAACCAAACAAACATGCATCCAACAACACCACCACCAACATTCTGAGACAACCTACGACCCCAGATAAAAAAACATAGATTTTTCCGTAAGTAACTAAAAACCAACCTGTTCCATGTGTCCCTGAGGGAAGTAGAAGACCCTTTGGCCTGCACGAGGAATTTCCACATGGGGTCCTGCACACGCCTTCCACAGCTGCTCGTAGAGCTCATCTCCTTCACCACGGTGCAACGACATCGTTTAAAGCTGAAACTGATATTGCTGTTTGGTGGTGGTTTTGATTTTCAGTTGAAAGATGTTACTTGGATGAACTAATCTAAATCCATGACATCATTCATGATTGTCATAAGGGTGTGCAAAGCAAAGTAGTAGCAGTAGTGATGATGATCACCGTGTGATGGTGTCACAGATGATAACTGAAGCGAATGATTATGCGTTGACAGGGAATTTATGAGAGGAAGCAGCTTTTGGAATCGTGTCTGCTATGCTACCTCCTGCTACCGTTACAGACAGCTCTGTCTTTCTTTCTCTTTCTCTCTCTATATATCTATATATACACTCCGTATCTCTTTCTGTAAGGAAACGGCGTTCCTCGGAATGCTACCACATAACTACTCCGTTGGAAGGTGTGACCATTTTATAATAAGACCCTGTCATAATCCTTAGCCTTGTGTTGTGTGGCGTAGCACCTGTGGACACTGTTTCTAACTATTACCAACATCCAGTAAAAAAAATCTTATAAACACTTTTTTATTAAATATTATTTATTTATTTTAAAGGAATCTTAAATTATAATGTGACATTATTGTATGATCTATCACAATGCATATGTTTAATAATATTCATATTTTAATCATTTTTATTTCAACTTTAATTTTATAGCTTAAGTCTTAGAATTTTAATTTTAAGACTTTCTAAATTACATCATCATATTCTCATATATTTGAGAATACAAGGGATAAAATATTATGTTATTACTGAAAAAAATGAATTGAGAATAAAAAAATAAAGAAATGGTTTTTAAAGTAGAATTAATTTAATAAAAAAATAAAACAATTAGATTCTATAACTACCCAACCCACTAAAGTCAATTTATAATTAATTGTAATTGGATTTGAACAGCAAATTAAAGCAAAACTCTGGAATAAATTTGTACATACAATAGATTTCCAGCATTGACAAGTTAGTAATTAGTAATTAATACTTGGTTTAGATAGTGTGAAAGTGAAGGTGTGAAAAAACGAAGTGAAATTTCAGATTGAAAAAGAGTATCAATCAAACAATTTATTTATTATTTTAATATTAACTTGTATTTATTATTGTTTTTAATATAATAAAAAAGAAAACATTCATAATCGAATTTACCAATTATATAAATAACATTTCAAAATGCCCATTTTTTGGTACATGATTGAAGATATGTTACGTTAATCTTCTCCTAAAACTCATCATATATGCAGATTCAAACAGAGTCTTAATGGAACTGCACAGTAATAAGAAGCAAAAGTGGGGTCTCTTACCTTAAAACAAACCATTAATTTACCTAAAATTTTATACTTGCCAAACAGGGCGTAAGAATCTATATGCATTCATGCTATATTAGACTGGAGAATAAATTACATTAAATGCTTTTAAAATCATGTAAAATTGCACAAATACTTTTTCAACACTTTATTATAGGATAGAGGCCATAATAGTTCTAAAATACTTAGTTTGGGAAAAAGAGTTTTTGTTATATTTTTTAAAAGGGAGTTTTTTAAAATAAAAAATAAAACAAAAGGTAGTTGGTTTTTTAACACAGACGAGTTTTATCGGGTTTTACAAAACGGGACGGGTTCTATAAACCCTAAATCCTAAACCAATATATTTTTTAAAAGGTAGTTATTTTTTAAAATAAAAAATAAAATAAAAGGTAGTTATTTTTTAAAATTAAAAATAAAATAAAAACTAATAACTTCTCCCGTACACGTGAACCAATCAGGATTTTTAATAACTATCTTTAATTTTTTTTATTTTAAATTAAATTTTAAAATTATTAAAATATCCTTGGATTAAAATTTGGTACACTGTTAAAATGTACCAACTGAAAAACTCCCTTACCTAGATTAGCAGACTCATATATATATATATATATATATATATATATATATTGTTAACGCGCGTACGCTTGTTTTTCAATTGTTACATTTTAACCATGTGTATCGGGTTTTAGTAGACAAAAATATCCTTATATATATAATGGATTCTAAGTTTTAAGGTCAAGGGTATTTTTAATAACTTTCATTCTCAAACTAAAAAACGAAACCCCCAAACCCTTACTCACCTCTCTCATTCTTCTCAATCCTTTCTCTTTCATCTCTCTCCCACTCAAATTGAAAAACATTAGAAACACTGACGGTTAAACAATTTCTTAGGAAAAAAATGATTTCATAATGAGTTTTCATTTTATAATTTTTGTCTTATCTAATTTTCACAAGCATAACAACATATGAAGGAATTGGTAATTCGTCTGGAAAAAAAAATAAGAAACACTTGTTATTAAACAATTTCTTACAAGAAATTATTTTATAATGAGTTTTCATTTTATAATTTTTATCTTATATAATTTTATCTAATTTTCACAAGTATAATGACATCAAAGGAATTGGTAATTGGTTTGGAAAAAATCAGAAACACTCATTGTTAAACAATTTACAAAAAATGATTTTGTAATGAGGTTTTTTAAGAGATGATGATTCAACATTTGAAGATGATGAAATTAGAGAGGTTAGTGAAGAAGATGAAATTGAAGAGATCTATGAGTATTCTGATATTTTTTTCAGTTGGATCTACCATAGGATGATAGAAAAAATGTTGGAGTGAGAGAGATGAAAGAGAAAGGGTTGAGAGGAATGAGGGAGGTGACTAAGGGTTTGGGGTTTCTTGTATTTTTTTTAGTTTGAGAATGAAAATTATTCAAATACATTTGACTTTAAAACTTAGAATCCATAATATATAAGGATATTTTTGTCTACTACATATTGTTAAAATGTATCAACTAAAAAACAAACGCGTTAACAAACCTCATATATATATATATATATATATATATATATATATATATATATATATATATATATATATATATATATATATATATATATATATATATATATATATATATATATATATATATATATATATATATATATATATATATATATATTTATCTTAACTTTTTTATTAACGAGATTAATTTAAAAAAAAAACTTGCCTATAATAAAAGTTGTAAGAATAGATTGAATATTTAAATTAAGTGACTCATCTGAATTTAGATTCTTTATTAAGTTTTAATATTGTTCGTCAGTTTAGTTTTTAATATATACTAAATTAATATTTTAAAATATATTAAAATTTAATATATCAATATAAATATATTTTACATAAAAATGCAACAACAAAAATCCGAACTTGGCTCATGTCGCACAAGTCATATTTTGCATAGATTAAAAATGTGTAAATTCTCTTACAACTATATTTTTTTTAATGTATTACTATTGTATAATGCTTTGTGTTTGATACTTTAATTTATAACTTTAATGGTTAATTATGTTTTATCCTTAATGTAATTTTGGTTTTCGATCTAATTCTTTTCATTAATTGACATAATAATGATAAACCACGCTAAATGATTTTTTTTTATATTAACATTTTAAAAGGTTATCACAATTGTCATACCAAAAACATCGTTAAAGAAAAACTAAATTAATATATTTTTAAATATAAGAACTTAACAATATCAAGAGTTAAAATTAAAATCGTATTATAAGAAAAAAAACTTAATTATACTACTACATATTATAAATTATAAATTATGTATATTTGTTGGCACTTGTGCATTTAAAAATAAAAATGAGAATTATATTCTATGTTGCATATTATTATTTTTATTTAGTTGCAATAAATTACTAAGAATTTATGTATATTAAAACCTTTGACAGATGAAATGGTAGGCAGAATAAATGGGGAGTCCAGTCTACAGTGGTGCTAGCAGTAATAATAACAAGTTGGGTAGGGCGCATTGAAAAGTGTGAGGTTCCCGTAACGGAACGTCAAGTTAACGGAGACGTTACGAGAAGTCAGTCACCGTTAGCACCCGTCCTTTTCCATGTCTGCTTCGAAGCAGGCAACAGGATTGGCTCAAATTACCCGGCAACGCCATTTTCATTATTTTCTTTTCTAGTAATTCTCTTTTATTTTCAGAAACTTCCTCCCAATACTTTTTTAATCAATTTCTACCTTTATTTTTAAATTTAAACTAATAAAATTTCTTTTAGAAAAATAATTATAAATTATATTATTTCTTTTTTTTTATTTAGAAAAAAATGTACTTAAACTAGCGAATCAAACTTAAATATGAAAATGAGGAACTTGCAAGTATATATAGTTGTGGCCCAACTAAGCACGTTATAATCAGCCTTTGAACGGGTCCAACTCTTTTTCTCTCTTTCATCCTACTTTTTCTATTGTTTCAGATTTAACAACATTTTCCAGCCAGAAAAAAAGGAAATTACGTTTTAGCAAATATACTTAAGTGGTCCTCCTCCACTTCTATCAAAACCCTAAAATAATAATTCTAAAATTAAAATTCATTTTTTTTATACTAGTTCGGCCAACAATGCTTACATTCAGTATCCTTCCAATCTTGGAAGCAAATGCACTATAATGGTTGTGGTTTTTACAGCAAGAAACTTATAGAAGCACCATGCAAAAATATAAATCTCATCTCTAACCAAAAACCAAATATAGCTGCACACACAAAACCAGAATTGCAGCAAGAATCCTCTCTTCTGCAATCTGCACCCACTTTGAACAATCCTCAACGTGTAACCAGCACTCTTCACAGGATGTCAAGCCTATCACAGCACGCTTCACAGGTTGCCAAGCCTATCATAACAGACTTCACAGGTTTCCAAGCCTTCAGTCAAATACAACAGTCTTCACAAGATGCCAAGCCTATCAAGATCAAACCAGAAGCACCTTCTTTGTGCAGATGTTGATCAAACAGTATGCGTGAAAGACTCCTCCCTTTGAATCTCTCTCAAGAAAGATCATCACCGTCTTCTTGGAGAATTCTTGGAGCTTCTAAGACAGAGAATTCAATCTGAAACAGGACAATGAAAATGTTAGATCACAAAAGTCTTTTAGAATAATTCGTGTTCTGCCTATTTATAGTTTTCTGTTATTTCAAATTTCATCTCAGTCGAATAGCCTACTAATACAGTCGACTGTACTAACACAATTATAACAGACAGTCAACATAAGGCTCCTCAGTCAACCAAATCAATACCCATTTAAGACAGTTGACCAAGTCAGTCAATCTTAACTAACTCTTGAAAACATAGCCATTGGAGTGTGTAAGCTTAAAAGAATTCCAAATGAAACAGTAATACAGTCGAATGGGTGATTCACACTGTCGACTGACACATGAGAAAAAACTTTGAAATTCTTTTCAACTCGAAATCTCACACAGCATAGTTTCACAAAGTTTGTGCAAAGGTTTTAGCATAGTCGAATCCATCATGAGTGTATTCGACTGAACTAGAACTTTGTCACAACAAATATAAGTTCATAAAGGTGCTTGTGATTTTTTTCTTTTCTGAAATGTGCAGTAATAAAAAAAAAATTATTCCACATTTCAAGACAAGTATGTTCCACAATAATATCATATAGTCAAGCATAGGAACATACATTGCAATTCATCAAAACATGTTCAGCAGATATGTCAAGCAATAAAACACATGAACATGTAAATACTGGAACATATGTACTGTTATTAAGCAATGTGTTGTAATCATCAAAAACAAGTTTGATATAGAGTTTGTGTTGTCAACAATCTCAACATGCATGACATATGATTTAAAAAAGAAAAAAAAACATGCACTTTTGTTGAACTTTAATTGTGTGGCAAAACAATAGTTTTAAGTCGACTTCATTATGAAGTAAGTCGACTAAAACTCATGGCTTTGCATAAAATTTTTCAAAGTGTGCTGTGAGTACTTTTGGAAAGAAAGTTTTTCAAAACTGCATTGAACTATTACAAAGTCGACTGTATGCGCAAGCTACTCGACTTAGTTAGTCATGTTTTTAAATTATGTTAGTCCTTGTCTTGTCTAATGACTATATTTTTATTATGTTTGACCAAGCATTAATTGTGAGTCGACTGCATTAAATGTGTAATCAATTAATTTGGTTTGACTGCTACTAACTATTATAAATGTCTGAGTATAATCGACTCTATTAGTAGCAAAGTCCACTTAGGAGCGTCAGTTTTATGGAAAACTATATATAGACGCAAATTTGAATTATGTAGAGACATTTTTTGTGATTCTAACGAATTAAATGATTTCTTTTCAGATTTGTGTTCTCTTGGAACTTGAGAAAGCTCCAAGAATTCATCAAGAAGTCCGTGGTGGTCATCTTTGGTGATTGTTTGACGAGTGTTGGGGCAAATCTGCAAGTGTACCAAGTCGCACAAGTAATATAAAATGGTAAGACCAAGTATCGTATTCCCAAAGGACTCTCGACGCTGAACAGTTGTGTGAAAACAAGATTAATTAAGACTTAAAAATAAAAAGAGATCATGGTTTGTATTGCAAAGAATATAAAATAAAGTAAAGTAAATGTGATCAATGGCAAAAGAGCACAAAGATGAATGAAGCTTGATTAATATGAGATGGATATGTTGTTGGGGTTAGACTTCACCAAGTTCTCTCTCATGTATATAAGAATTCTTCTTTATTCATTAATGCCAACGTCCCCTCACTAAAACACTTAAACCTAATCCCTCGGTAAATAAGCCTGTCTCTAGTTATCGGTTCATACAATTCCTAGCATTCACAGTAAAAAGATGTGAATATCAAAAGGTTAAGACGACCAAAGACTCATACCCTCATCCCTGAGAAATATAATCCTTTAGGAGTAAATTAACAAGGACCTGAATTGTAAGGAACCTCCCGGCACTCATGCAACTCACAGATCATGCTATTGTATAAGCAAACAGTAAGAATAGATAAAATACACTAACAATTAATGAAATAAAGCATATGGAATTAAGAACAAATTCAAATACATGAGAGTTCACAAGGTTACATCATTCCTCAACAACAAATAGAGTTTAATTCCCCATAAACATGGTGGGACCCAATGAACAATGGAAGAAAGAAAGAATGAAAAGACTAAGAATTTGGCCAGGAGTATATTATTATGCTTGGTCTTGCCAGGGATGCAAAACCTAGAGCCCCAGGGTCCTTTAAATAGTGTCAGGATTGTCCCAAATTGTGGCCCAGTCCAAAAGAATCAAATCAGAGCAGAAACAGGACCCGATCCAAGTCAAATCACGCTCAAGGGTCCCTGGGAGCTCGTGCAAGCGTGAATCAAGACTCATGTGGCGCTTGGGCGCCAATTTTCCTCACCCAGGCTTCGAGCGGTTGTTGCCCGGGTGCCAGGTCCGTCGCCCGGGCGACCAGCGGTGATGTTCCTCTCGCAATTTTTGCGTTCTTCTCGCCTGGTACTCGTCTGGGCTTCGAGTTTTCTCCCTTCTTGGCCCCTTTTGAGCTCCGTCTTCATGGCTTTTCACCTCTTCTTCCTTTATTACCTTAATCTCTGTTAAAACAAGGGGAATTTGTTAGAAAAGAGTCAAAATCAACCTCAATTCTCTTATTCACACAATTTACTGAAAACCTATGAGTTCAAGCAAGTTTCTAAGTCAAAAGGGGTGCTTTTAATATCAAAATCACATACCAGAGAACTGTATTTTGGACCCTTATCACAACCCCAAACTTAGAACTTTGCTTCTGATGAGTCGATATTTTCTTGAATGTATTTAATTTATTGCGCTTAAATAAATCAGGGAATTGTGCTTAATTGTTCGGTATTTTCCCGTGTTTCCTAATTATGCTTAATTTGACCGGAAATTCTAATTTTAATTAATTTGAATTTTCTGAGCTATTTAATTGGATTTTTAATTGCAGGGAAAATATTGGAGATATATTTTGGAGCATTAGGAAGGAGGCAAATAAATTAAAGGCTCTACAATTAGCCATTTCAAATTTTAATTACATTGTAAATTAGTAGTCTAGAAAGCTTTCATTAAACTTGTGCACATTGGGCCATTGTTGGCAAAATTCATGATAGGCCCAAAGTTGTAGGACACATGACACCTAGGGCTTTTATTTTTTTGGTGGACCCCACCCATTTTAAGACACACACGACCCTAGCAAAAGGGGGCAACCGTCATTCTCTAGGAGGGGGCTGAAACATTTTCTTGGGAAAAATGTGACTCTCGGTTTTGGCTCCATGGGTTGAATAAAGAAAGCATTTCCTTTTTCTTTTAATTGGCTGTAGCATTTTGTTTTGCTCTTGAGTTTTCTTTATTGAATAAAAAATAGGAGGAACAAGATTCGGTAATTGATGGAGAAATGGTGATAGATGTTGATAATTGTGCTGCTGCAATGTTATTTAATTTCTTTTATTCCACAAATTGAATTGTTGCTGTCGTGAAGAAGTGATTAGATTGAAGTGTGGACGGTGCTGGATGGAAGAAGTGGCATGCGGTTGGGAGCATGTGTTGCATTTTTTTATTCATTAGCACATTTTCATTTTGCTATTCCAGTAGCTTGGTTTAATTAGAAAAGCTTTTTCATTTGAAAGAAAGGGTGCAGGCGGCTGCATCTTTTGTCCATTTCATTCAATTGCTTTCATGTAAAAAAAAAGGTGCACGATGACGAGTTACTGGAAGCGCACGGTGATTAAATTTCCTTGGATATTTCAGTTCAATTTGAAGGAAGGGCAACAGTCACGCCCAACATAAAAGCACACGGATTTAAGACTCATTTTCTATTTGGAATATGCCTAAGGGTGTAGCGTCAAGTCCAAGAGGGAGTAGCCGGAAATAAGCTTTGGTTTCTTTTACTATTCACATGTCTTTTTACATTGTTGCCATACTTAATTTTATTTAATGTTTAGCTCTAGGATGCATGTTCTTTTGATTCAAGTACTTTCTTTCTGCATTTCATCCAATTCCATGTTATACGACTCTTTCCAAGCTACAATGCAAGGCATCTTTTCCTTTCTTTTGCTTAATTGTTGCATTTAATTTTACTTCCAAACTACATTGTGCATTTAACGTTTTAGCATCAAGCGTTACATTTTAATAGTTTTAATTATGTTTGGATATTTGTCTATTGCAGTGTTGAGGTTTAGCATTTTCTTTTATTTTAATGTTGTTTAGTATTTTTAGTAGTGATAATTTAGTTCTCATGTTAGCTTAGGTTAAGTTGGTTGGTCATTAGCTATATTGCATTGTTTCCTTGAGATTCCTGGACTGTAATTGTGTTTGCCACTCTACTTGGTTAATGTGAAATCTATTTTTGCACTTGCAATTGGGTATACGCTTAGTTTCACAGTTGGTGTTTGGTCTTCGCTTAGTTGATGAAACTGCATGGTGTAAATTGGATTACATGTTAACATTGTGTTCGCTTAGTTCAATTTTATGAAAACATAATTAGCCTTCGCTTAGTTGGTTAACTGTGTTGGATTAGAGGTTTGAGTAGCTCCTTTATTGTGTTAATCTGTGATTGGAAGCATAGTGATTGAGTTAATGACCAACCATTTTCATTCTGTCTTTGAACTAGTTTTTACATCTGAGTTTGCATCTCTGTTTGCATTCGTGTCTTAATTTAATTCATTTGCATTCGCAAACCTTTCACAAACCCCCCCACTTCGTGTTAAACCTGATTCTGAACCGCAGTTGGTCCTTGAGAGACGACCTATGAGTCACTTCCTAGTTATACTGCATTCTTTTATGCACATTAAATTTTTATGGGGTGCGACAACCCATCAGCTTGTCCTCAAGAAAACAAAATGCAACTCAACTTTTCAGAACCATCACTACAATGACTCAAACTTTTTCAAAAACTTTCCAAGACAAGAAATTACTTTCATCAAGTTCAGCATAAGATCTCAGTCAAGATGTGCAAATATTCAATGCATTTAATAGGTACCATCCTTAAGAGTGATCAATCAACCAAGCAGAGATACAATCAGAAATTTAGAGAACTATTCCTCACCAAATAATGTGTTTCACTCAAGCATTCAAAAATATTTCACTCAAGCATTCAAATAGTGTTTCACTCAACTCACAGGTGCATGGTCTTTCTCTCTGTTATTACAATGTCACACAATTAATTTTTCCTTTCATTTAATCATAATCAAACATACTCACAGACAGGTTATCATCACAAGGGCTTTTCATGGCTTGTAACTTGGCTGGGCTAAGAAGGAAATTGGTTTTTCTGGTCAGCAAAGTTCCTTGAGTTCAGAGAGACATTTGTGTCTTTTTCTTTCAAGAACAACTCTCTTATCTTTGTCCCAGTCTTCCCTTGCAGTGAGCTCTTTTCTTCTTTGAATTTTTCTCTTCTCACTTTTCTCTTCTTCTGCCTTTTTCTGCTTTTTCCTTTTTGATTGCTCATTGCCTAGAGAAGTGGGTTGCCACCTGGCAACCCCAAAATTGAACCTTTATCTACTCCTTGCTTAGAGAAGTGGGTTGCCATCTGGCAACCCCAAACTTAGAACCTTTATCTGTACCTCATAAGATGTTCTCAACTTAACTCAAGATAAATATTTTTTTTCAAAAGAGTTTTCAAGACATGCATAAGGCTCAAGGTTCAAAGGTTAGAATAAATTTTTCTCTTTTTAGTGGGAAAAAATTATTTTGAAGGCCAAAAGAATAAGGGATAACAAAAGGCCTTGATCATATGGAACCTGCAAGCAAGTAGTTCAATCAAAGAAAATTTGGGCAAAATCATTCATGCTTCCAAAGTAACAACAATTATTTAAAAATAACTCTGTAGCTCAAAACTCACATAGGTAAACTCACAAGTTCTCACATTCAGAAAAACAACCTGCTTAGTATCTCAATCAAACTTTATTCAAGCACCTGTCTTTTCCTTTTATTATCATGCATCATCTCAACTTCAATCAAACACCAAAACTTTTCAAAAGGCAAACTTCTCACACTAAACAGAGCACAGTTGGATCAAAGCAGTTTAATTCATTCAAGCAGAGCATAAAAATTAAAATAAAAGTAAACACACGTTAAAACCAAAATAAAAGAAACTTATTAAAAATTAAAAAGTAAAAGTTCAGAGCATTGGGTTGCCTCCCAACAAGCACTTATTTAACGACACTACCTTGACCCAATAAGCTCATGTCACATCAGTCAGCTGCATGCCTGTGGCGAAGTGCTCCACCTCACCACCCAAGTAGTGCTTCAGACGTTGGCCATTGACTATCCATCTTCTTTGTGTGTCTTCAGAGCCTGGGTCTGTTAACTCCACTGCTCCATGGGGGAGAATTTTTTTGACTAGGAATGGTCCTGACCACTTGGACTTCAACTTTCCTGGGAAAAGTTTAAGTCTAGAGTTGAACAACAACACCTGCTGTCTGTTAGCAGAATGAAAAGTGTACCATATCGTATCAAGTAATAAAAATGGTAAAACTCATTATCGTTATTCCCATGAGACTCGAAAGGCCTTATCGTTCGCGTGAATCAAAATCATAAGACTTGTGAAGGAAAAATTAATTAATTGTTGTGGATGCAAAGACAGAAAATAAACATGCAATGTGTTGATTCAATTGACGAAAAGAGTATGAATGAATGGAGTTGTTGGGGGTTTACAATTTCATCTAATACGCTCTCTCTTATTTACTCCTCTTGTTTAAATAACATTATTATCTAATTGCATGCAAACTTTCTTGGCCTCCCCTTAACCCGATCCCTCGGTGAAAAGGGCCTATTACTAATTACCGGCTTGCCATACCTAGCCTCCCCTAGCAACTAGCAACGCATTACAAACATAATCAAATACAATTGATCGTCCTACCCCCTATCCCTAGGTGGTATTGCTTAACCAAGGAAATTCTCACCATTTCGTGTCATTACTGTACGTCCCCGTATCAATAAAGGCAAATATCAATTACCGAATGAGTTAAACGATAAAGGCATTAAGCACAGTATGAGAATCCAACAACTGATAATAAACGCATATGAAAATCATATAATTCAAACAAGAGTTTCAATAAAAGAGAGTATCAAAAGATTACATTGTTCCCCCAACAACAAAAAGGGTTTAGTTCACCATAGTCATGGTGAACCAAGATGAAAATAATGGAAGATATGGAAGACAAACCCTAGAAAAGATGAAAAGGAGCCTAAGCATCCAAGAGATCCTCTCCAGAGAGTCAAAAGTAGGTCTGGCCGCCCTCCTCTGTCAAAAGAATGAATTGGAATTCGTAACAGGGCTATTTATAGGTGAGGAGCGCAACAAAAAAATAGGCTCAAGCCCAGCTGACCACCGCCCGACGTCACACTTTGCCGCCCGGCGGTGTGCCCTAAATCGTGCCACCACTCGGCGGTAGGGGTCTACCGCCCGACGGTTGACCTTGTGCCGCAAAACCGCCCGACGTCCTCTACTGGTGTCTTCTCCTCCCGTCTGACCGCCTGGCGCCAGGGGTCTACCGCCGGGCGGTCCCTACACTATTCTTTTCTTCGATTTTCTTGCTTTTTCTTGAGTCTATGACCTTCATCTTCATTCCCAATCTTCACTTCTATCGAATTTGCTGCAAAACAATGCAAAACAAGCATAATATCGCTAAAAAACAACTTTTGACTCTCGACGGACTCATTTATTGAGTTTTACTTCATTCTAAGCTCATTCAAAGCAGTAAAGGGTGTAATTTAGTCCAAAATAGCATATGAAAATAACGGTTTTTTAACCGTTATCACTGTCCTAGCACGAAGAATCTTTCGATCAACTTCTTGTCATGGTAGTATTTCACCTTTTCCTTGTAATTTTTAGAGGACTCATAGGCGTGCAGCCTCATCTCCTCTAGCTCAATGATCTGCCTTCTTCTCTTTTCTGCAGTGTCTCCAGGATCAAAATTTAAGAATTTTAATGCCTATAATGCCCTGAGCTCCATCTCTACGGGCAAGTGACAGGCTTTCCCATAGACCATTTGGAAGGGGGACAATCCAATGGTTGTTTTCATTGCAGTTCTGTATGCCCAAAGGGCATCATCATCTAACCTTTGAGACCAATCTTTTCTTGAAGTTGTGACAGTCTTTTCAAGAATTCTTTTGATCTCCCTGTTGGAAACTTCAGCTTGTCCATTTGTCTGAGGATGATAAGGTGTGGCCACCTTGTGTTTCACACCTTAATGCTTTAGTACTTTCGAAAGCTGGTGGTTGCAAAAGTGAGATCCTCCACCATTGATGAGTACTCTGGGTGTTCCAAATCTGAAAAATTTGTCTCTTCAAAAATTTTATGACTGTGTTTGCGTCATTCTTAGGACATGCTAGTGCCTCCACCCACTTGCTTACATAATTAACTGCCACCAATATATATTCATTATTAAAGGATGGTGGGAAGGGTCTCATAAAATCTATACCCCAACAATAAAAAATTTCCACTTCCAGGATCCCTTGTAGTGGCATCTCATGGCGCCTAGAGATGGTTCCTGTCCGTTGGCATTTTTCACAGTTCATGGCATGGTTATGGGCATCTTTAAAAAGAGTTGGCCAATAGAATCCTGACTGCAGTACTTTTGCGGCTGTCCTTTCTCCGCTAAAGTGTCCCCCATAAGGTGAATCATGACAATGCCATAAAATGCCTTCCACTTGTTCTTTAGTCACACAGTGTCTCAGAAGGTTATCTGCTCCAATTTTGAAGAGGTAAGGATCATCCCACACAAATTGTTTAGCATCATGTAAAAATTGTTTTCTTTGTTGCCACGTGAGATCTTCTGGGATGACTCCTGCAGTTTTGAAATTGACCATGTCAGCAAACCATGACCTTTGTGGAATATACATGAGTGTCTCATCTGAGAAAGACTCCCATATCTCTGTCTCCTTGCAAGTGACTTCATCATTCACAAGTCTCGATAAGTGGTCAAGAATTACATTTTCACTTCCCTTTTTATCTCGGATTTCCACATCAAATTCTTGTAGCAAGAGCACTCATCTGATCAGTCTTGGTTTGGAGTCTGGTTTTGCCAATAAATATTTTATAGCTGCATGATCAGTGTAGATAATTACTTTAGACCCAATAAGATATGATCTAAATTTTTCCAAAGCATACACAATAGCAAGAAACTCCTTCTCCATGGTGGCATAATTCAACTGGGCTTCATTTAGGACTTTACTTGCATAATATATGGTGTGGAAGACCTTCTCTTTTCTTTGACCAAGAACTGCTCCTATGGCATAATTACTGGCATCACACATGAGTTCAAACTGTTGATCTTCCTTTTAGGATCTCAAGTGCTTTAAGACATTCCTCATTCCTCACAAAAGGGACGTCCTTCACAAGGAGGTTGCTCAGTGGGTTTGCAATTTTTGAGAAGTCTTTGATGAACCTCCTATAAAAACCTGCGTGTCCCAAGAAGCTTCTAATTCCTTTCCCATTAGTGGGTGGTGGAAGTTTTTCAATTACTTCCACTTTGGCTCTGTCCACTTCAATTCCTTTGGAAGAGATTTTATGTCCTAAAACAATGCCCTCTGTGACCATAAAATGACATTTTTTCCAATTGAGAACAAGGTTTGATTAGGTGCATCTTTTGAGAACAATGTTAAGATTAAATAAACACTATTGAAAGGAATTTCCAAAAACTGAGAAATCATCCATGAAGACCTCAATGCATTTTTCTATTAAATCTGCGAAGATTGCCTGCATGCTGTTGACTCACTGGCAAGCGTACCAGATCGTTCCAAGTAATATAATTGGTAAAAACCCAATATTGTTCTTCCCAAGAGATTCGAAAGGCCTTATCGTTCGTGCGCATTGAAATCGTAAGACTTGTAAAGAAAAATTAATTGTGTGGAATGCAAAAACACAAAATAAACATGCAATGCGTTTGATTCAGTTGACGAGAAAAAGACTATAGATGAGTGGAGTTGTTGGGGTTTACAATTTCATCTTATCCGCCCTCTCTTATCTACTCCTCTTGTTTAAATTGATTTGTTATCTAATTGTTATGCAAACTTTCTTGGCCTACCCTTAACCCGATCCTTCGGCGAAAAGATCCTATTACTAATTACCGGCTTGCTATCCCTAGCCTCCCCTAGTAACTAGCAATGCATTACCGAATAAAAGCAAAAACAATTGATCGTCCTACCTCCCTATCCCTAGGTGGTATTTCATTAATCAAGGAATTTCTCACCAATTCATGACATTACTGTACGTTCCCGTATCAATAGAGACAAACAATAGTTATCGAATGAGTTAAACGATAAAAGCTTTAAGCGCAGATGAGAACCCAATAATTGATAATCAAAGCATATGAAAATCATATAAATAAACAAGAGTTTCAATAAAAGAAAGTTTCAAAAGATTACATTGTTTCCACCAACACCAAAAGGGTTTAGTTCACCATTGTCATGGTGAACCTAGATGAAAATAATGGAAGAATGGAAGAGCAAACCCTAGATAGGATGAAAAGGACCCTAAGCATCCAAGAGATCTTCTCCAGAGAGTGAAAATTAGGTCTGGCCACCCTCTTTTGTCAATAGAATGCATCTAAACTCGCACTAGGGCTATTTATAACCAAGAAAAGTAACAAAATTCAAGCTCAGGCCCATCAGAGAACCGCCCGGCGGTTTGGTTAACCGCTCAGCGCTCCGGTAAACCGCCTAGCGCTCTGGTCAACTTTTCTGGTTGAGTGGTTGACTGGTTGACTTTTTTGCATTCTGGTTGACTTTTCTGCACTGTAACCGTTTGATCTTCAACCTTTCTTTCCATTCATCTCCAATTCTCATCAAAACCCTCAAAAACATTGCAAAACAAGCATAGTATCTCTAAAAACAACTTTTGACTCTCATATGACTCAACGTAAGAGTTTTACTTGATTCTAAGGTCATTCTAAGCCAAAAGGGTGTGTTTTGATATCAAATTTATGCATGAAAATAACGGTTTTTCAACTGTTATCACAACCCCAAACTTAGAACTTTGCTTGTCCTCAAGCAAACAAAACAAAACTTGGCTTTCCACTTTTTCATCAAATAGTTCAACATTTTTCAAAATCCTTTTCTTCACAATAAGTTATTATTCAATTCAGATTTCAGCGGAATCCTACCAAAATGCATGCATGCTTTCAATCCAATGATACTCACATAATCAAATATCTCCTAACAGATGTTTCATTCATGAATGATCAATCCACTAAGCATAGATGTAAACATGGATTTCAACAATTCCCGCCAAGCAAGTGTTTCACTCAATCACTCAAGTGTTTAAAGAATCACTCCACTCTTTACTATTCACATGTCACATAGAAAAATATTGTCATTCATCTTAAAACAATCAGAATCCTTACATGCAAATGCCATCACAAGGATTTTTCCAAGACTTGTAATGAGGCTGGGCTATCAAGAAAAAATGGTTTTTCTAGATCACAAAATTCTTGAGTTAAAATAACTATTTCATCATTGAAAAGGTTCAAGTTTAAACTCTTTCTTTGTCACCAATTTCACTCATTCCCAACTTCTTCCCTTTTCATTGATTTTACATTGAGTTAATCTTTCATGCTTTTTCTTTTTACTTTTTCTTTTTCTTTACTCATGCATTTTTCTTTTCAACACTTGAGCTCAATGTTTTTCTTTTGCCTTTCCATTTTCCCCATGCAACCCCAAACTTGAACCTTTTCATTCCATACAATTATTCTCAACCCAACTCAAGATAAATAATTTCAAATCAAGGGTTTTCATCCTGTTTAAGGCCAAGGTTCATAAAGGGTATAAGATTAAACTTTTTCGGGTGAAAATTTGGCTAAATAAGGGCTTTCAAACATGGCCTTGATCATATAACATAAACATGCAAATCAATCAATTATCAAGACTAAGGCAATATCATTCATGATTCCCAGTGAATAGTACATTCATCAGTAAAGACTCTGGAGCTCAATACCTTACACAACATGCTTTCTCACACATCATTCATGAATCCTGCTTAGCATCATAATAACAATCATAAACCACTATACATCTGTTCATATAGTTAGTGAATCATTCACCTAGATATCAGCATACACATTCTCAGTCATCAACCACATTCAATCATCATTGAATAGCTCGTCATGTATTTTATAAAATGAAACCACCATCAGAATCAGTGTACAACCTAAGCACAAACACAAAAATAAAATGTTCCTATACTAAAAATCAAAAGTACAAAGGAAAAAGAAAGATAAAACTTGGGTTGCCTCCCAATAGCGCTTGTTTAACGTCACGAGCCTGACCCGGTAAAGTTCAAACACCCATCAGTAGGTGTTAATATTATCCTTATCACCAACTTTAAAAGCTCTGTCTGCTTTAATAGTCTTGACAACCCATAACTTATTCTTGAATTTCACTTGGTGTGCCAGGTTTGGGTTTGTCACTTTTCACATCAGGGTGTTGGTGAACCAATTCTCCTTCCTTATCTGCCTCCTGATGATCTCGTGCTCCTAGTACAAATTTTATCCTGCACATACTAAAGAACACTGCACTAGAGCAAAGAATTAGCCCAAAAAATAAAACCAGTAAAAATATTTTTATTTTTAATTTTCATTTTTTTTATAGAACATAAAAATAAAAACAAGAAAATAAAAACAGAAAGAAAAAAATAGAAAAATAAAAACAGAAAATAAAAACAGAAAAATAAAAACGAAAAATAAAAACACCCCTCAGTAGGTGTTAATTCTCTTTGATTGATATTCTTTTCTTTTTCTTCTTCCTGCTAAATTTCTTCATGAAATTGTGAACACCAAGCACATATTTCCATGTTTCAATCATAAGAACTTTAATCTCCAATTTCTTGAAGATCTCCATATAGCACTTGACTTTCTTTTCCTTCCTATGATATTTTTTTGAATGAGGAAGGGGTTTTTCATGTGATCTTTTCTTCTTTTCTCTTTTCCTCCTCTTCTCACTCTTCTCCTTCCTCCACTTTCTTTTTTCCTTTTTTCTTATTTTCTTATTTTTTTCTTTTTTTCTCAACCACTGCTTTTTCTTTCTCCTCATCTTTATCTCTCTCACTCAACCTTTCTGCTTCTTCTTCCATCTTTTCCTCCTTTATTTTCTCCTCACATATATATCTCTATCTGTTCTTGCCGTAAACGTTCTTTAGCTTCCCCCAACGTTTCTTTTCGTGAAAAGGAATGTTGCCCAAATTGGCTTTGATACATGTTTGAATGAGGTTCCCACCAGTGGTTGAAATCATTTTGGTAGAATTGAGTGCCCATATAATCAAATTCTTGTTTAAACTGCATTCTGCAAACGTTAGGCACAAAACCCTAGAAAACATTTATTAGAACAAAATGAAACAATAAACATAAAAATCAAGTCAAAAATTTCAATCAATCCACACTACTTGAAAAAGTTAAACCTCGAGTCCCCAACAACGGCGCCAAAAACTTGTTGACTCACTGGCAAGCGTACCAGATCGTTCCAAGTAATATAATTGGTAAAAACCCAATATCGTTCTTCCCAAGAGACTCGAAAGGCCTTATTGTTCGTGCGAATTAAAATCGTAAGACTTGTAAAGAAAAATTAATCGTGTGGAACGCAAAAACACAAAATAAACATGCAATGCGTTGATTCAGTTGACGAGAAAAAGACTATGGATGAGTGGAGTTGTTGGGGGTTTACAATTTAATCTTATACGCCCTCTCTTATCTACTCCTCTTGTTTAAATTGCTTTGTTATCTAATTGTTATGCAAACTTTCTTTGCCTACCCTTAGCCCGATCCCTCGGCGAAAAGAGCCTATTATTAATTACCGGCTTGTTATCCCTAGCCTCCCCTAGTAACTAGCAATGCATTACCGAATAAAAGCAAAAACAATTGATCGTCCTACCTCCCTATCCCTAGGTGGTATTTCATTAATCAAGGAATTTATCACCAGTTCATGACATTATTGTACGCTCCCGTATCAATAGAGACAAACAACAGTTATCAAATGAGTTAAACGATAAAAGCTTTAAACGCAGATGAGAACCCAACAATTGATAATCAAAGCAAATGAAAATCATATAAATAAACAAGAGTTTCAATAAAAGAGAGTTTCAAAAGATTACATTGTTTCCCCCAACAACAAAAGGGTTTAGTTCACCATTGTCATGGTGAACCTAGATGAAAATAATGGAAGAATGGAAGAGCAAACCCTAGATAGGATGAAAATGAGCCTAAGCATCCAAGAGATCTTCTCTAGAGAGTGAAAATTAGGTCTGGCCGTCCTCTTCTGTCAATAGAATGCATTTAAACTCGCACTAGGGCTATTTATAACCAAGAAAAGTAACAAAATTCAAGCTCAGGCCCATCAGAGAACCGCTCGACGCCAAAAATAGCTGCCCGACGCTTTGCCTCAAGCCGCAGGACCTCAACGCCAAAAATGGCCGCCCGGCCGTTTGGTCAACCGCCCAACGCTCTGGTCAACTTTTTTGGTTGACTGGTTGACTTTTCTCAATTATGGTTGACTTTTCTGCACTGTAACCGTTTGATCTTCAACCTTTCTTTCCATTCATCTCCAATTCTTATCAAAACCCTCCAAAACAAGCATAATATCTCTAAAAACAACTTTTGACTCTCAAATGACTCAACTTAAGAGTTTTACTTGATTATAAGCTCATTCTAAGCCAAAAGGGTGTCTTTTGATATCAAATTTATGCATGAAAATAACGGTTTTTCAACCGTTATCACATGCATCTCTTAAAAGTGGCTGGGGAATTACATAATCCAAATGGCATTTTTCTGTAGGCAAAAATTCCAAAAGGACAAGTAAAAGCTGTTTTATCCTGGTCTTTAGGATCTAGCACAATTTGATTATATCCTGAATACCCATCCAGAAAGCAATAGAAAGCCTGACCTGCCAATCTTTCCAACATTTGATCCATGAAAGGAAGAGGGAAGTGATCCTTTCTTGTACCATTGTTAAGCTTCCTGTAATCAATACACATCCTCCATCCTGTAACAGTTCTTGTGGGAATGAGCTCATTTTTTTCAATGTAAATAACTGTCATTCCTCCTTTCTTTGGTACCACCTGTACTGGGCTTACCCATGAATTGTCAGAGATAGGATAAATGATTCCAGCTTCTAGTAGCTTTAGTACCTCTTTTCTCACTTCCTCTTTCATTGTTGGATTTAATTTCCTTTGGGGTTGGGTCACTGGTTTGTAGTTATCTTCCATAATATTCTATGCATGTAATAAGTTTATGCCTTTGAGATATGAGATTGACCATCCAATAGCTCTTTTGTTGTCCTTGCGCACTTCTATTAATTTTTTTTTCTTCACTGGGGGAGAGAGAATTGTTGATGATGACTGGCTTGTTTCCCTCTTCCTCTAAAAACAAATATTTCAAATGAGGAGGTAGCATTTTAAGCTCTGGCTTTCTTTCTTTGATTTTTTCTTCTGAGTTCAACAAAGGGGTTTCTTTTAATTCTTCAATATTTTCTTCCTCAATCACTTCTTCATAATTGTCATCAAAATTTTCTTCTAGAGAGGGAATATCACATACCTCCTTTTCTTGAATCATGCATAATTTGTCAAGAGTATCAAGATGGAAACAATCTTTATTATCTTTCGGATGAGACATGGCTTGGAAGACATCAAAATTTACTTCTTCGTCTTGCACTCTCACTTTTAGCTTGCCATTTTGATGGCATACCCCTTGCCATGACCTAGCACATTCATGAAGAGTTAGAGACATCTATGGAAGATGGACCTATACTTTTTCTCTTAGGTCATGTAAGAATAATTTGGGCCTTGTATTTTGGGTCAAGTAGTCTAGATTTTATTTGGGCTTTGTATTATGGGCCAAGTAGTCTAGATTTTATTTGAGCTTTGTATTGTGGGTCTAGTAGTATAGGATTTCAATTGGGCCTTGTATTTTGTGCCAAGTAGAATAGGATTTTGACCAAACAAGTCAACAAAGGGTCAAGGCCCAAAGTTGATTATGCTTGGATGTCCAAAATGGGTGTGTTGACCAAGGGGTCAACATTTTGGCTAAGCTTGGAGGACAAGGGAGCAAGATTTCGTCCTAGACATGTGGAGGCTTTCCATTGGAGAGTTTTCCTCCTAATTAGTGGCCATGTGTCACTCTAGGAATAGAAAGTTTTTCCATAGGTAGTGGCCATATGTCACTCTCTCATTTGAGAGGATTTTTGCCACTTGTCTCTCTCTTATTGGAGAGGATTTCTCCATGCTCTCCAAGACAACTGTTAATTGAATGGCAAGTGTACCATATCGTTTCAAGTAATAAAAATGGTAAATCCCATTATCGTTCTTCCCATGAGACTCGAAAGGCCTTATCGTTCGTATGAATCAAAATCGTAAGACTTGTGAAAGAAAAATTAATTGTTGTTGTGAATGCAAAGACAGAAAATAAACATGCAATGAGTGATTCAGTTGACGAGAAAAGAGTATGAATAAATGGAGTTGTTGGGGGTTTACAATTTCATCTAATCCTCTCTCTCTTATTTACTCCTCTTGTTTAAATTGCCTTATTATCTAATTGTTATGCAAACTTTCTTGGCCTCCCCTTAACCCGATCCCTCGGCGAAAAGGGCCTATTACTAATTACCGGCTTGCTATCCCTAGCCTCCCCAGCAATGCATTACAAACAGAAGCAGAAACAATTGGTCGTCCTACCCCCTATCCCTAGGTGGTATTGCTTAACCAAAGAATTACTCACCAGTTCGTGACATTACTTTACGTTCCCATATCAATAAAGGCAAATAACAGTTACCGAATGAGTTAAACAATAAAGCTTTAAGCACAGTATGAGAATCCAACAATTGATAATAAACGCATATGAAAATCATATAATTTAAACAAGAGTTTCAATAAAAGAGAGTATCAAAAGATAACATTGTTTCCCCAACAACAAAAGGGTTTAGTTCACCATTGTCATGGTGAACCAAGATGAAAATAATGGAAGATATGGAAAGCAAACCCTAGAAAAGATGAAAAGCCTAAGCATCCAAGAGATCCTCTCCAGAGAGTGAAAAATAGGTTTGGCCGCCCTCTTCTGTCAAAAGAATGAGAATGAAATCGCACTAGGGCTATTTATAGCTGAGGAGCGCAACAGAAAACAGGCCCGAGCCCAACAGGCAACCGCCCGGCGTCACACTTATGCTGATCGGCGGTTTGCCTCTTATCGCAAAACCGCCAGGCGTCGCTGCCTTGGTGCCAACTCCTCACATTTGGCCGCCCAGCGGTGCAATTCTGCCGCTGGACGGTTTCTAGACTCTTCTGTTCTTGATTTTCTTCCTCTATCTTGAGTTTAAGGTCTTTATCTTCACCTCCATTCTTCACTTCCATCAAAATTGCTGCAAAACAATGCAAAACAAGCATAATATCGCTAAAAACAGCTTTCGACTCTCGACTGACTCATTTATTGAGTTTTGTTTGATTTCAAGCTCATTCTAAGCAGTAAAAGGAGTAATTTGGTCTAAAATAGCACATGAAAATAACGGTTTTTCAACTGTGATCACAACCCCAAACTTAAAAATTTGCTTGTCCTCAAGCAAAACAAAACAAAACTATAGATAAAACAAAACTTGACTCTCTACACTTTGATCCAATGATTCAACATTCCTAAAGTACATGATGAGAACTACTCAATTTCAGATCTTCAGTGATGATCAAATCAAGATGCATGGTTTCAATTCGGTTATCTCACACATTCCTCAACAGATGTTACATATTATGAATGATCAATCCACTAAGCAAAGATGCAATCATGAAACTTAGAATTTCTCACCAAGCAAGTGTTTCACTCAATCACTCGAGTGTTTAGGGTGACACTCCAACTCTAAATCATTCACAAGTCACATGAAATAAAATTGCCTTTCATCTCAAACAATCAAAATCATCACATGCAAATGCCATCAAAAGGACTTTTCCAAGGCTTGTAATGAGGCTGGGCTATCAAGAAAAATTGGTTTTTCTGGATCACAAAATCTTTGAATCAAGAGAGCTCATTCATCATTCAAGGTTCAAGTTTAACTCTCTTTTTCAACCAATCTCATTTGTCCCCAACTTCTTCCCTTTTTCTTTTATTTTTACATTGAGCTCATCTTTCATGATTTTTCCTCTTTCTCATGTATTTTTCTTTTTCAACACTTGAGCTCAATGCCTTTCTTTTTGCCATTCAAACTTTTCCCACAACCCCAAACTTGAACCTTGAATATACTTACAGTCATTAACCCAATTCAAAGTAAATAATTTCAGCACAAGGGTTTTCATTCTGTTTAGGCCAAGGTTCAAAAAGGTTACAAAACTTTTAAGCATGATTGGGTAAAATTTTGGCTAAATAAGGGCTTCCAAAAATGGCCTTGATCATATAACATGTACATGCAATTCAATCAATCATCAAGATTTAGGCAATATCATGCATGCTTCCTTGTGAATAATTCTCATACAACAATGAAAACTCTGGAGCTCAATACCTCACACAACATGCTTTCTTACACACATTCATTCATACACCCTGCTTAACATCAAGACCACAATCATAATTCATCACACATCTGTTTCACAGGATATCAACATGCAACACAACTCAATAATCATTTACATCAGATCATCATTAAGCAGACTCATCATGCAATTCATTCAGTCAAAAGATCATCAGAAAAGTCTTCAAGCCAAGCAGACACACTAAAATTAAAATTCAACCTATTCTAAAACTTTAAAGTGCAGGAATAAAGAAGAAAGTCTAGGTTGCCTCCTAGTAGCGCTGGTTTAACGTCGCGAGCCTGACCCAAACCTATTTAGCACTTGTCAGTAAGTGCAATCCTTTCAACACCCTTCAGTAGGTGTACCTTCCGGGTATCCTTCAGTAGATACCAAAACTTAGCATCCCTTAGTAGATGCTACCCAAAAATTGTTCAAAAATTTAAATTTTACATGTTCAACAGAAAATTAAAATAAAATTGTCTTAAAATAGAAAATGTGCTTTTCAACAATCAACTCTTCTTCTTCACATTTGATTCTTCATCATCCCACCGTCTCAGCTTTCGCCTGTCCACTTGGCGAACAGCAGTGGAATATGGCCTTCTAATTTCCACCATTCCTTCCTCTTTGAGCTTCCTGTTGAGAATCCATTTCCTGTTTTTGTATTTAACAGCCACACCCCGCGGAAATGGTGTGTCCTTTGAATGAGGTGACTTTCCTCTATCTATCTTTTCCTCCCCTCATGCCTGCAAAATAGTACAACTATTAAGATAATCATTACCTGTGGTATTTTCTTCTTTTCCTGCTTCTCTTCTAGCCTTTTTATATCTAGATCTGTTTATGATTCTCTTCTTTTCTCCTTCAGATCCACTATACGCTAACACTTGGTCTTGATCTCTCAACATTATTCTCCCATCATAGACACGTATGGTCATCTGAGAGGTCCTCATGAACGGTCTTCCCAAAATTAATGGGATTCTTCCATCCTTTACCATATCCACTACTATGAAATCAACCAAAAATTCTAACTCTTCAATTCGCACAATTGTGTCTTCCACTATACCAACGAGTTTTTTTATGGATCCATCTGCCACTGTCAGGGTAGTGTTAGCTGGTTTTAATTTTAACCCTCCAATCTTTTTGAAATCACTGAAGGACATTAAATTAACACTAGATCCTGAATCGATCATAGCTCTCCCTATATCCACATCATTGATCACACAAGGAAGAGTCAAATTCCCTAAATCCTTCAATTTTTGTGGATGGTGTTTCTTCCTTGGTTTAACAATCTGTGCCTGCTCCTCTTCTTCCTCATCAAGATCAATTATCTCAGGAAGATCGTATTTGACCCTCTTATCATACTCAGGCATTTGTGGAAATGCTCCAGGAATAACAGTCACCTGATAAAAAATTTCTCGGAATGACTCTTGGTAACTCTTATATTTTCTCTCCCTGTTCTCTTCACAACTTTCTACTCCTCAAATTTATCGTTACAAATCATCTTCTCATCTTCATCTTCACTGCTCTCAATTTCAATTATTTCCTCTGCTGGCTTCCGTTTACTTCTTGTCATTACAACTTTGCACTCATCTTTGGGGTTAACCTCAATGTTAGCCCGAAACTGATTCTTCTCTGTGGTGTCAACTCTTTTTGACAGCTGCCCAATCTGTGTCTCCAGCGCTCTAAAACTAGCTTGGTCACTTGCTTTTTCGGATTCATAGACTTTCAAAAATCTATCAAATCGGTCAGTTAATTCTCTGACAGTCTCTGTTAAGCTGCTGACCTGCTGCCATAAATGTGAAGGTTGTTGCTGCTGGAAGCCTCCTACTTGCCCAGAAGCATTATTCTGATTCTGTCCAATACTGGGGTGGTTCTTCCAACCTTGGCTAAAATTACCTTGGTTAAAATTACCCTGCTTGAACGGGAATTGATTCCCCATGTAGTTGACATCCTGCTGCATTTCTTCAGGAAAAGCACATTAACCATTGATGTGGTCCCCACCGCATAAGTCGCAAAGTTGTTGAGTCTGAGAAATATTTCTTAATCCTGTTGGAAGTTCAGAAAGGACCTTTGTTAGCTTGTCCAATTTTTGGTTAAGAAGATGATTCTGCGCAGCCATTGCATCATTAGCAGGGAGATGCATGATTCCTCCTTTCTGTGCGCCCCTCTCACTTTGAGAAACTTCATTTAGGGTCATCTCTTCGATCAAATCATAGGCTTCGTCTTCAGTCTTCCTATTAATATTGCCTCCAGCCGAGGCATCCAACATCATTTTAGACTGAGTATTCATCCCTCCAAGAAAAGTGAGCAAATAAGAAGTCTTGTTGAATCCGTGCACTGGAGTTTTTCTCAACAGGCCTTTAAATCTGTCTCAGGCCTGTCCAAGAGTTTCCTCCATTCCTTGCTTGAATGATGAGATTTCGAGCTTCCCTTGATGAATCTTGGTCTGCGGAAAAAATCTGGTGACGAACTGTCTCGCCAAAGCGTCCGAGTTTCTGAACGTCCCTTCAGCAAATGAGTGCAACCAATCTTTGGCACTTCCTCCCAAAGAAAAAGGGAATAGGCTAAGTCTGACCCTCTCATCCGAGACTCCGAGCATCTTAACAGTATTGCAGATTTCGCCAAAGATAGTCAAATGTTTGTAGGGATTCTCATTTGACAATCCGTTAAACTGGTTGCTCTGAACTAACTGGATGAGCGCAGGGCTCATCACCAAATTCGTGGTATTGTCCGCAAGAATGACAATGCTGTTGAAATTCAAAGGACCCACAGTGTCTGCTGAGTCCCCTAGTGTGCGTCTTGGAGGAGGTTGGTTTGCCATCTCCTCTCTACCTTGTGCAGAAAATTCTGGTGAAGATTGCAAGATTGTTTCAGGAGAAGGAAAGTTTTCACGTGCAGAATGTATAACTTTCCTCCCTCTCCTGTCTGGTAATCCCTCGAGAAGAGGTTGTTGATCTTTCCTGCTTCTAGTGTGTATCCCTTCCTGCATACACAAGAAAAATACACGTAAAAGCACTTTTACAAAAAAATAAATAAAAAACAATAAAAAAATAAAAGTATAGAAAAATAATTACAAACAAGTCAAATTCAGTCAATTCACACTACTAAATAAGTCAAACCTCGAGTCCCCGGCAACGGCCCCAAAAACTTGTTAACTGAATGGCAAGTGTACCATATCGTTTCAAGTAATAAAAATGGTAAATCCCATTATCGTTCTTCCCATGACACTCGAAAGGCCTTATCATTCGTATGAATTAAAATCGTAAGACTTGTGAAAGAAAAATTAATTGTTGTGGTGAATGCAAAGACAGAAAATAAACATGCAATGAGTGATTCAGTTGACGAGAAAAGAGTATGAATAAATGGAGTTGTTGGGGGTTTACAATTTCATCTAATCCTCTCTCTCTTATTTATTTAAATTGCCTTATTATCTAATTGTTATACAAACTTTCTTGGCCTCCACTTAACCCAATCCCTCGGCGAAAAGGGCCTATTACTAATTACCGACTTGCTATCCCTAGCCTCCCCTAGCAACTAGCAACACATTACAAATAGAAGCAAAAACAATTGGTCGTCCTACCCCCTATCCCTAGGTGGTATTGCTTAAGCAAGGAATTACTCACCAGTTCTTGACATTACTGTACGTTCCCATATCAATAAAGGCAAATAACAGTTACCGAATGAGTTAAACGATAAAAGCTTTAAGCACAGTATGAGAATCCAACAATTGATAATAAACGCATATGAAAATCATATAATTTTAAACAAGAGTTTCAATAAAAGAGAGTATCAAAAGATTACATTGTTCCCCCAACAACGAAAGGGTTTAGTTCACCATTGTCATGGTGAACCAAGATGAAAATAATGGAAGATATGGAAAGCAAACCCTAGAAAAGATGAAAAGGAGCCTAAGCATCCAAGAGATCCTCTCCAGAGAGTGAAAAGTAGGTCTGGCCGCCCTCTTCTGTCAAAAGAATGAGAATGAAATCACACTAGGGCTATTTATAGCTGAGGAGCGCAACATAATGTAGGCTCGAGCCCAACAGGCAACCGCCCAGCGTCACACTTATGCCGCCCGACGGTTTGCCTCTTATCGCGCTACCGCCCAGCGGTTTGCCTCTTATCGCAAAACCGCCAGGCGTCGCTGCTGTGGTGCCAACTCCTCGCATTTGGCCGCACAGCGGTGCAATTCTGCCGCTGGGCGGTTTCTAGACTCTTCTTTTCTTGATTTTCTTCCTCTATCTTGAGTCTAAGGCCTTTATCTTCACCTCCATTCTTCACTTCCATCAAAATTACTGCAAAACAATGCAGAACAAGCATAATATCGCTAAAAACAGTTTTTGACTCTCGACTGACTCATTTATTGAGTTTTGTTTGATTTCAAGCTTATTCTAAGCAGTAAAGGGAGTAATTTGGTCTAAAATAGCACATGAAAATAACAGTTTTTTAACCGTTATCAACAACCAAGGTGGCTCTTTTAGGTTAAAGTTTCAGCCCATTTTTGAGACAACTTAGCCTATAAATAGAGGTGTTCTCCATCATGTAATCACCTTTGATTTAGAGTATAGTTATGTTGCCATTTTTGTTCGATACTACTCTTTTAAGGTCACCCTAGGCTAGAGCAACCCAAGTGGCCTCCTCTAGCCACCTTCGTCCAAGAGTTGGCCCAACCTCTCTTAGAGAACCACCAAACACACCTTCCATCACCATTCAAACACTCAAAACTGTGAGCCTTCCATCTTCATCCACCACCATTCCGCAAACCATCATCAAAACCATGAGCATATTGTTCTTGTTGGCTTGGTTTCTTCTAGATTTGGCTTGTCCTAGCTAGAGCATTTGCCATCACATTTTCCACATCAATTAGAACTCTTGTAATTTTCATGAAGGGTCTTCTAAGAATCAGAGGAATAGTCACATATTCTTCCATCTCCATGATAACAAAATCAATAGGAAACACGAACTTGTCTACTTTTACTAACACGTCCTCTACCACCCCATAAGGATATTTTAGAAATCTGTCTGCTAGCTGGAGAGTCATCCTGGTAGGCTTAAGTTCTAAGCCTTCGATATGTTTAAACATGGAAAGTGGCATACGATTAATGCTGGCTCCCATATCAATTAGTGCCTTTCCCACAGAGATGTTCCCTATAGTGCAAGGGATAGTAAAACTTCCTGGATCTTTTAATTTGGGAGGAATTGACTTCTGAATGATTATGCTGCAGTTTCCTTGTATTTCAATTGTCTCTTCTTCAATGTATTTCGTTTTTTCAGAGAGGAGTTCCTTCAAAAATTTTGCATATGAAGGCATTTGCTGCAAGGCTTCTGAGAAAGGTATATTGATCTCTAGTTTCTTGAAGATCTCCATGAAGCGCTCAAACTGCTTTTCTTTTTCCTTCCTAGAGTAATGTTTTGGGTAAGGAAGGGATTTTTCAAAAACTTCTCTCTTTTTCCTCTCATTTTCTTCTTCACTCTTTTTTTTTTCTTTTTCTCCCCTCTCACTCTCTTGTTTTTCTCTCTCTCTTTTTCATATTTCTCTTTTTCTCTCAATCTCTTTTTTTTTCTTCTTCTTCTCTCTCATATTCTCTGAATCTCTCCTTTTCCTCTCTCTCATTCAACACTTTGCCACTTCTTGTGAATACTGCCTTACAATCCTTCTGAGACTTTTGGTTGTTTGTGAAGTCAATCAGCATCTGACATAGGACTTTGTATTGAGCCCCAAATCTTTGCGATGAGGCTTGAATATTTTTCCGGAATGAGATAGAGTCTTTCAGGAACAGTTGGAGAGTCTCTTCAAGACTTGTAGTGATATCAGCTTGTGGTGAACTATGGAATAGTCCTCCATCTTGCTCATATTGATTTTGGTTTATGCTTGAATGAGATCCCCACCATTGGTTGAGATTTCCTTGTATTGTCTGCATCCTGCATAAAGTAAAACTCTAGAGAGAAGTTGTTAATATAAAAATAAAACAATAAAATAAAAATGGAAATTAGGGATTTGAAAAATAAAAATGGGAAAAATAAAATAAAATAGAATAAAGTCAAAATTAATCAAGATTCACACAAATAGAATAGCTTAAACCGTGAGTCCCCGGCAACGACGCCAAAAACTTGTTGGGGCAAATCGGCAAGTGTACCGAGTCGCACAAGTAATATAAAATGGCAAGACCAAGTATCGTATTCCCAAAGGACTCTCGGCGCTGAACAGTTGTGTGAAAACAAGAGTAATTAAGACTTAAAAATAAAAAGAGATCATGGTTTGTGTTGCGAAGAAAATAAAATAATGTAAAGTAAATGTGATTAATGGCAAAAGAGCATAGAGATGAATGAAGGTTGATTAATATGAGATGGATATGTTGTTGGGGTTAGACTTCACCAAGTTCTCTCACATGTATATAAGAATTCTTCTTTATTCATTAATGCCAATGTCCCTCACTAAAACACTTAAATCCAATCCCTCGGTAAATAAGCTTGTCCCTAGTTACCGGTTCATACAATTCCTAGCATTCCCAATAAAAAGATGTGAAGATCAAGAGGTTAAGACGACCAAAGACTCATACCCTCATCCTTGAGCAATATAATCCTTTAGGAGTAAATTAACAAGGACCTGAATTGTAAGGAACCTCCCAGCACTCATGCAACTCACAGATCGTGCTATTCTATAAGCAAGCAGTAAGAATAGATAAAATACCCTAACAATTAATGAAATAAAGCATATGGAATTAAGAACAAATTCAAATACATGAGAGTTCACAAGGTTACATCATTCCCCAACAAGAAATAGAGTTTAGTTCCCCATAAACTTTGTGGAACCCAATGAATAATGGAATAAAGAAAGAATGAAAAGACTAAGAATTTGGCTAGGAGTGTATTGCTATGCTTGCTCTTTTCAGGGATGCAAAACCTAGAGCCCCAGGATCCTTTAAATAGTGTCAGGAGTGTCCCAAATTGCAACTCGGTCCAAAAGAATCAAATCAGAGCATAAATAGGGCCCGATCCAAGTCAAATCACGCTCAAGCGTCGTTGGGAGCTCGCGCAAGCATGAATCAAGACTCATTTGGCGCTTGGGCGCCAATTTTCCTCGCCCAGGCTTCGAGCGGCTGTCGCCCGGGCGCCAGGTCCGTTGCCCGGGCGACCAGCGGTGATGTTCCTCTCGCAATTTTTGTGTTAATCTCGCCTGGTGTTCGCCTAGGCTTCGAGTTTTCTCCCTTCTTGGTGCCTTTTTGAGCTCCGTCTTCATGGCTTTTCACCTCTACTTCCTTTATTACCTTAACCTCTGTTAAAACAAGGGGAATTTGTTAGAAAATAGTCAAAATCAACCTCAACTCTCTTATTCACACAATTTACTGAAAACCTATGAGTTCAAGCAAGTTTCTAAGTTAAAGGGGGTGCTTTTAAAATCAAAATCACATACCAGAGAACGATATTTTGGACTGTTATCATTGAACAAGATTTTGTATGCTCTTACTGTCTGATCAACCTGCACTTGTGGTGTTTACTTCGTGATCAGCTTCTTTGAATCTTGTGAAGATTGTGACTGCCCTGGTGTGGCTACAGGAAGAGGACGTTTGGTGTTCTGGACTTTGAGGATTGTTCAAAGGATTAAAGACTATAGGAGAGGGGACATATTGCTGATGTTCTTTGTTTTGTATATTCCTATATTTTGGTTAGAGGGTTAAAAAGGTGTTTTATATTTTGACGTGGAGGTCGCTATAGAAACCTTGTTGTAAAAACCCTGATTATTATAGTGCATTTGCTTCCTGGGATTGGAAGGACACTGGATGTAGGTAGTTTGGCCGAACCAATATAAAAACCTGCAGTTGAATTCTCTATCCCTGCACTTTTATTTTCAAAGTCGACTTTACTTTTCACGTAGTCAATTATTTCCACTGTATTTTAAAAATCTGATTCCGTGCTTTTCAAGAAAGTTTTCAAAGATCATCCTTTTACGAAATTTTTTTTAAAAGACTCTAATTTTGTGTTTCACCAATACACCCCCCTCTCTTGGTGTTCAAACTAAGTCATTCTATTTTCAACAATTGGTACCAGAGCTGGTTTTCATAAAATTGGCTTATGTTTCTCAAACAAGACGGATAAGTGAATCTACATTTGAACTGATATCGGTTACTTGCAATGCAAACTTAAATTCTATTACTAACGGCTTCTATGAATCTTTTGAAGCAACGCTCTCACGAAATAAAGAAGTAACTTGTGTTGACAATTCTAGCTCCAGATCAGAAATATTAAATCTGCAGGCTGAAAGATTTATGAAATTTCTCAATAAGAAGAAAAGTCATAGGACTCAAAAGGAAAACAAAGAAAATGTACAGGAAAGGGATCTCGTCATGATGGCAAAATTAAAGATAACTGAACAATGCTTGAGACAAGGAACAAAAAGCTTCATGTGGTACCTGGACAGTGGATGCTTAAGACACATGACTGGAGATCCAACAAAGTTCATAAGCATATCTTACAAGACTTCTGGTCATGTCACATATGGTGACAACAACAAAGGAAAGATCATTGGTATAGGTAAAATCAAAACTCCCTCCTCTTATGAAATTAAAAATGTGCTTCTTGTTGAAGGGTTAAAGCATAATCTACTCAGTATCAGTCAGCTATCTGATCAACAACGGTTCAACCGATGAGTTTTTACTTGTGAGAAAAAGGCATAATAATATCTACATAATTGACTTCAAAGAAACGTCATTCAAGTTTGTCGTCTGTCTGATGACCAAGGAAAATGATGCCTGGTTGTGGCACAAGAGAGTAGCTCACATCAACATGGGTCAATTGAACAAGCTAGTATCCAAGGATCTTATCATAGGCCTTCCCAACATTCGCTATGCTTCTGAGAGACTATGTGATGCATGACAAAAGGGAAAACAAACAAGGCAGTCCTTCAAGAACAAAAAGGAGATGTCAACTTCCATACCTCTGTAACTTCTACACATGGACTTATTCGGTCCCTCAAGGGTGAAAAGTCTAGGTGAAAAGTCTAGGTGAAAATTCTTATGGCTTAGTAATCATGGATGACTGTTCTTGCTTCACTTGGACCTTCTTCATCCCTACCAAGAGTGACACATTCAAAGGGTTTAAGAAGTTTGCTGCTATTATTGAAAATGAGAAGGAACTCAGAATCAAATCGATTAGAAGTGACCACGACAAAAAATTTCAGAATGAAGCTTTTGATGAGTATTGTGTGGAGATGGGAATATCTCACAACTTCTCAGCACCTAGAACACCTCAACAAAACGGTGTTGAAAGAAAGAACAGAGCATTGGAAGAGCTAGCTAGAACCATGCTGAATGAGAGGAACATGCCTAAGTATTTTTGGGTAGATGTAGTGAGCATAGCTTGCTATGTGTTGAACAAAACAGTAATAAGATCAATGCTGAAAGTGACTCCATATAAGCTATTCAAAGGAAGAAAGCCAAATATCTCGCATCTAAGAATCTTTGGATGCAAATTTTTTGTGTTAAACAATGGAAAGGAAAACCTTGTGCTAAAAACCGTTATTTTCATACTTGAAATTCACATCAAAACACACCTTTATAACTTAGAATTAGCTTGAAATCATGCCTACATTTAAGGGGGAGATTATATCTTTATCATGTGATTATCTTTGATAGGGGGAGCGTCATTGTTTGATTAATATGATTTACTGATGCATCTTTTAACAATTGTTTATCTGCATATCATTATCATTAGGCATACCTTTTTTGCTAATGCACAAAGGGGGAGAATGCTCTGTAATATGAGAATTTTTTGATTGATAATATGAATTGATTTGTACAACATGGTTGTTTATTAATCATGATTTCACATCATTAAAAAAGGGGGAGATTGTTGAGATTGTTGATAGGGGGAGCAATAGTTTAGCCAAACCTTACAATCTCAAAGAGCTTCTGGTTTTTAATGATGACAACACATTATAAATAACACATGTGTTTATATGTGTTACATGTTCATAACTTTCATGTTTATGATTAAATGAGAACATGGTGTTGTTTCTGTTAAAGCATGCAAATCACTGTGTTTTACATGAGATTTTATCTGTGAATGCATGACATATGATTTAGAAAAGAAAAAAAAAAACATGCACTTTTGTTGAACCTCAATTGTGTGGCAAAACAACAGTTTTAAGTCAACTTCATTATGAAGTAAGTCGATTAAAACTCGTGGCTTTGCACAAACATTTTCAAAGTGTGCTGTGAGTATTTTTGAAAAGAAAGTTTTTCAAAACTGCATTGAACTATTACAAAGTCGACTGTATGTGCAAGCTACTTGACTTAGTTAGTTATGTTTTCAAATTCTGTTAGTGATTGTCATGTCTAATGGCTATATTTTTATTATGTTTGACCAAGCATTAATTGTGAGTCAACTGCATTAAATGTGTAATCAATTAAGTTGGTTTGACTGCTACTAATTGTTATAACTGTCTGAGTATAATCGACTCTATAAATAGAAAAGTCGACTTAATGTAAGAAAACAGGTAGGCTTCGTTTCAACACCAAGGGGGGAGGGGGTGAATTGGTGAGGTTTAAAAATTAGAGTCTTTTTAAAATCTTTTTCACAAAGTAGAAACCTTTACACAATTTCTTGAATTGCAAGTAATGAAAATTTAAGTCCAGCGGAATATCAAAGTAGACAATGTAAAAGAGTAGGGATAGAGAATTCAAACGCAGGTTTTTATACTAGTTCGACCTCATTGCCTAAATCCAGAGTCCTTCCAATCCCAAGAAGCAATTGCACTATAATGGTCAAGGTTTTTACAACAAGACTTTTATAGAGACCTCCACGTCAAAAATATAAACCACCTCTCTAACCCTCTAACCAAAATATAGGCAGAAACACACAAGAAGATCTGCAACAAGAATCCTCTCTCCTACAATCTTCAACCCACTTTGAACAATCCTCAAAGTGTCCAGACTCCACAAGTCCACCCCCTCTAATCACAACAGGTACAACAATCTCCAGCGGATTGCAACACGATCCTTGATCAACCAAAGAACACCTCAATTGTGTAGATAATGATTAAGTAGTGAGCACAACACAGTTCTCCTTCATAACCTCTTCAAAGAATGATCTCCACGGTCTTCTTATTGAGTTCTTGGAGCACTAAATCACAGAGAATCAATCTGAAACAGAATATTAAAAATCTCAGTTCTTCCAAAAGTTCTTTGAATAACTCAGGTCAAGTCTATTTATAGATTTTCATAAATCGGACGCTCCTATAGTCGACTAAGATACTAATAGTGTCGACTGTCCTTTGATAGTAATAATAGTTAAGTCAAAGTAGTAGCTGTCAAGTCAAACAAATTAATTCCACATTCAATACAGTTGACTCTCATTCAATGCTTAACTAACATTTGAAAATATAGTCGTTACTATTCACAAGCATAACAAAATCTCAAATAAAACCACTAACAAAGTCGAATGCATAGTGTGTTAACACTCTAGCAAGTGTACAGACCGTATCAAGTAATAATAAGTGGTAAGTCCAACTATCTTTTTCCCAAGAAACTCACGACACTAAACAATTCTGCTTTTGTTTAACCAATCAAGACTATAAGAACAATATATTGGGGTTTTTTGAATGCAAAACAATAAAGTAAATATGCATGCAATTTGATCAAATGAGGCTAAACACAAAAGTGAATGGATAATGTTGATAATATGAGATGAATATGTTGTTAGGGTTTAGATTTCACCTAATCACTCTCATGCATAAACGAATTCATCTTTTTTATTAATGTTAATGCCACTCTCTAATTTTCCCTAAAACTAATGTCTTGGTGAAAAGAGCCTACTCCTAATTACTAGTTTATAATGTCTTGTCTTCCTAGCAATTATTCAAGCATTACATTTGCACAGAAGCTTAAAGGCAATCGGTCCTCCTATCCTATGTCTAGGTAATATTGCTCCTGAGAGAATTCCCCAGATCATGATTTGTAGATATCTCAGGATACCAATCCTAGTGATAAAATAATAAACCATATCCCAACTCTCTTATTCACAAAACTAAAGAAAAATCATGAGTCCAAGGAAGTTTTTAAGTAAAAAAGGATGCATTGAATATCAAAATTAAGTATCACAATAATGGTTTTTGAACCGTTATCACAACTCAAACTTTGAACTTTGTTTGTCCTTAAGCAAACAAGATGAAACTTAGTCTTCCACAAATCATCACAATGGTAGGTCAAGTTAGTGACGTTAAAGAAGCGCTTGCTAGGAGGCAACCCAATATCTAACCTTTTCTTTTTAATTAAATTATTTGGTGTGGATTTGATTTTTTTTTGTGTTTGAGTTTTTTTTAGGTTAAATGCTGCTTCTAATTGCAGTGATGATAGCATCTACTGATGGATGCTTCTACAACATCTACTGATGGATGTTGCTATGAAAGAGGACGATGAATAAACATCTATTGATGGATGTCACTCACAACATTTACTGATGAATGCTACTAGGATAACATCTACTGAGGGATGCTAGAAAGTTTAAGTATCTACTGAAGGATACAGGAAGGTACACCTACTGATGGGTGTTGGTAAGGATTGCACTTACTGATGGGTGCTAGAAAGATTTTGGGTCAGGCTCGTGACGTTAAACAAGCGCTACCTGTGAGGCAACCTAGCTAATTGATTTATTTTAGGTTCATGCTTAATTCTGTTGTAGTTGCATTTAGGGGTTTGATTGTTAAATACATAAGTAGAGTAAGTAGAAATTGCATGAAATTCAAAATTTGAGAGTTGAATTTAAGTGGCATTGGATCATGAACGCTAAGGTTGAGTTAGGAAGAAGGAGGATGAGTATCTCACATACCGCTCAAAGGCAATTAGCACTGAGCGCTGGCACTGAAGATTGGTTTTTGGGTTTCCATTCGACCGTCACTCATTTTAGCCACTCCAAAGCTCTCTCCAAAAGACTCTCTTCATTTTTCCCTTCACCCCTCTTCACAAAAACCCTTCCTTCACCCTTTTAGCACCACTTTTTCATCCAAGTTTGGGGTTTTGTGAGAGCACAAGTATTTGGTGTTGATTCCTTCACATTCTTTGGAAGAAGTTTTGTGTTCTACTAACATTTAATGAGATTCCTTGTGGTTTTGTGAATTGTACTTGGTGTAAGGATGGTTTCCTCATCAGGAAAGAGGATCAAGACTATGGGGAACAAGAGGAAGGAATCAAAGTTGGAGTACCTAAAGATCCAGCTATGAAGGAAAATGATGAGATAGCATCTGCTGATGGATGTTATCTGCAGTAGAACATGATTTTTCTATCTTTTGTATTTTTAACTTATTTGCTTCTGTTAAGTAGTGTAGGATTGATGTACTTGGTTAGACACTATATCTGATGCAGTGGTTTGATATTGATATTTGTGTGTGATGGGTAATCGCTTGGTGATGCTTGTTATTGATGATGTTGAGTATGTGCAAATATGCTGATATACATGTGGTGGTTCACAAGCTATGTGAACAAATGCATGATGATGTTTTGATTGTGATCATGATGTTAAGCAGGATGTTTATCTAGAATACTTGGAATAGTGATGGAGCCTATGAGTGAGGTTTTGAACTCCAAAGTTTTTAATTGTATAAATGCTATCTACTTGAAAGCATGAATAATTTTGCCTAATTTTATATGATTGACTTAATTGTATGCATGTGATATGATCAAGGCCATTTTTGATTAAACCCTTTCTTAGCCAATTCAAAAATTTTCGTCCCAATTAAAAAGAAAACCATGTGTTCTACCCTTTTTGAACCTTAGCCTTAAACAAAATGAAAACCCTTTTGAAAATCTTTACCTTGAGTTAAGTTGAGAATTATTTTGTAGTATTGATAAAGGTTCAAGTTTGGGATTGTTGGGAAAGTTGAAAAAGAAAGAAAAAGCATTGAGCTAAGGTATTGAGCAAAGCTTGGAAAAGATAGAAAAAGATGAACAAGATAGAACGAAAGAAAGATAAGCTCAATGCAAAAAGGGGAAAGTTGGGCTTAAGATTGATTGGTTAAAAAAAGAGTTTGTGCTTGAATTATGAATGTTTGAATAACTCTCTAAACTCAAGGGTTTTGTGATCTATAAAAACCAATTTTTCTTGTTAGCTGATAACGGTCTAAAAACCGTTGTTTTTACACATTAATTTGATATCAAAACACAACCTTTATGACTTAGAATGAGCTTAGAATCATGCAAAACATCTTAGTTTGGTGTCAAGAGAGTCAAAAGTGGTTTTAGAGATATTATGCTTGTTTTTACATTGTTTTGACAGGATTTAATGTGAATTGAATGATGGACACGAAGAAGGAAAGACTTAGACTCATGAAAAGGATAAGAAAATATGAAAAGGAGAAGTCAAGTCCACCGCTCTGCGCCAAGCCAGCGCTGAGCGCCAAAGTCACACACCGCTGAGTGCCACAGTGATCGATGAGCATCCTGCGAGTCCACTGCTGAGCGGTAATGAGCGCTGAGCGCCTAAAGGATGGGCCTGGGTCGAATTTTTGTTATTTTTCTGTGTTATAAATAGACCCAGTGCGACCCTTAGGGTAATCTTTTAGCAGATAGAGATGCTAGAGTATCTTCTTCTTTCCTTTGGAGGCGACTTTTGGATGTGGGAGCTCCAAATTACCAATTCTAGGGTTTATTGTTTCATTCTTTCCATTAATTTCATGTAGTTTCACCATGTCTATGGTGCACTAAACCCATTGTTGTTGGGGAACGATGTAATCCTTTTGATGCTCTCTTATATTGAAATTCTTATTTTATTCATATGCTTGTATTATCGATAGTTTGAGTTTTCTTTTCTGCGGATAGAGCTTGCATCGTTTAACTCATTCGGTGTCATGATCTTTGATTTTGTCGATACAACGACGTACGGGGAAATCTACAACTGTTAAGAATTCTCTTGATTATGCAATACTACCTAGGGATAGGAGTAGGACGATCAATTGCTTTTAAGCTTCTGTGATTAATGCATTAGTAATTACTAGGGAGACTAGGCATAGTAAACTAGTAATTATGGTAATAGGCTCTTTTCGCCGAGCGATCGAGTTTAGAGTAATTTAGAAAGTTGCATGACATTGATAATGAAGCGAATTTAATAAGAATAGTAGATATAGGAGAGTGGATTAGGATGAATTCGTAAACCCCAACAACTCCATTCATCCATAGTCTTATTTGCCAATTGATTCAAGTTTTGCATTTTGCATGTTTAATTTTATCTTTGCATCAAAATACCAAATTATTCTTCTTTCAAGTCTTATGCGATCAAATCACATGAACGTCTAGGCCACTGAGTCCTTTGGGAAAACGATACTCGGTCTTACCGTTTATATTACTTGATAACGATCTGGTACACTTGTCAGGGGCTTAACATTAGCCCAAGCCACATTATAAGCCTTGAAAAAGTCCTTGTGATGACATGTGTGTGTGAGTATGTTTGATTGTGGTAAATGAAAGGCAATTTTGTTCTATGTGACATGTGGATAGTAGAGGGAAGGAGTGACCTCTAAACACCTTTGAGTGAAACACTTTTGAGTGCTTGAGTGTAATGCTTTATCCAGTGAGGAAGGATTCCATGAATTCATTATTACATCTTTGCATAGTTAATTGATCATTCAAGAGAATAAAATCTGTTGGGTATTATGTAATTGTGTGAACACCATGATAAGTTGTTGTGAATCAAAGCATGTGTGCATCTTGACTGAATTCTATTGATGAACTTAATGGAGTGATTACTTGTCTTGAATGAAATTTTTTTGGAAAGAGTTGAACCATTGTGATGATTTGTGGAAGACTAAGTTTCATCTTGTTTGCTTGAGGACAAACAAAGTTCTAAGTTTGGAACTCAAACACCAAAAGAATCAAATCCATACCAAATAATTTAATTAAAAAGAAAAAGTTAGAAACTAGGTTGCCTCCCAACAAGCGCTTCTTTAACGTCACTAACTTGACCCAATTAAGCCCAATCTGGATTTCTGATGTTGGTGGTCCTCCTTACTTCATGACACCAACAAAGTTTGAAAAAGTTTCTTCTCACCAACTTCAGTTATCTAGAATTAAGATCCTAAGAATTTCGTTTACTTTGATAGTCTTGACAACCCATAACCTATTCTTGAATTTCATTGGTGTGCCAGGTTTGGGTTCAACACTTTTCTCATCAGGGTGTTGGTGAACGAATTCTAATTTCTTATCTACCTCTCGATGATCTTGTGCTCCTAGTAGAAATTTTATCCTGCATACACTAAAGAACACTGCACTAGAACATACAATTAGCCCAAAAAATAAAAACAGTAAAAGATATTTTTTTTCTTCTTTTTTTTTAGAAAGATAAACATAGAAAGATAAAAATAGAAATATATAAAGATAGAGAGATAGATAGAAAGAAAGATAGATAGAAAGATAGAAAGATAAAAAGAGAAAAAGATAAAAGATAGAAAGATAAGAAAATAAAAAGATAAAAAAATAAAATCAGTAAAAGATATATATTTTTTTTTAGAAATATAAAGTCTAATCAGTTAAGAATCACACAAATAGAATAGTTATATCACGAGTCCCCGGCAACGGCGTAAAAAACTTGTTAACACTATGGCAACTGTACCAGATCGTATCAAGTAATAATAAGTGGTCAGACCAAGTATCGTTTTCCTAAGAGACTCACGAAACTAAACAATTATGCTTTTTCTTAACCAATGAAGACTATAAGAACAATATTTTGGGGTTTTTTGAATGCAAAATAATAAAAGTAAATATGCATGTAATTTGATCAAATGAGGCTAAACACAAAAGTGAATGGATGATGTTGATAATATGAGATGAATATGTTGTTAGGGTTTAGATTTCACCTAATCACTCTCATGCATAAACGAATTCATCTTCTTCATTAATGTTAATGTCACTCTCTGATTTACCCTAAACCCAATGTCTTGGTGAAAAGAGCCTACTCCTAATTACTAGTTTACAATGTCTTATCTCCCTAGCAATTATTCATGCATTACATTTGCACAGAAGCTTAAAGGCAATCGGTCCTCTTATCCTATGTCTAGGTAATATTGCTCCCGAGAGAATTCCCCAGATCATGATTTGTAGATATCTCATGATACCAATCATAGGGAGAGAAGAGGAGAATTGTCACCTTCCCCAAATCCACCAACCCTAAGAATGCGATATCTCCTCATGATACTTACAAATCATAAGATTTATACCACACATAAAAGAAGAATAACTCTAACAATTAATGAAAGAAAGCATTTGCAATATAAATCAATTCAAATACAAGAGAGTTTAGAGGTTACATCATCCCCAATAACAAATGAGATTAGTTCTCCACCGTCATGAAGGAACTAGGTGTACAATGGAATGAAAGAGATATAAACCTTAGAAAGAGAAAAGGAGAGCTCCCGTATCCCCAAATCTTTCCCCAAAGGGGTGAAAAGTATGAATCTGTGCTTAAGCCATCAAAAGATACATTCTCTAGGGAGTTCAGGTCTTTAAATAGGGCAGAAAAATAACATAAAACGAGTCCAAGCCCAAAACAAATCATAAAAAAAACAGAAAACTGGCCCAGGCCCACGTGACTGGCGCTCAACGCTGGGTGCGGCACTCAGAATGCCCCCCCTACAACGCCGCTAGGCGAAAAACAGTGAACTTCATTAGCAGCACCACCGCTCAGCAGTACAAAGCCACTGCTCAGCGCCATCGGATTTTTCAGCACTTCGTTTTTCTGCACTCTGTTTGACTTTGCTGCATTCTGTTTGACTTTTCTGCACAACAACTCCTTGATACTTTAGCACCTCTTTCAAATCATTCCAAAATCCTACAAAATCAAGGGAATTTAGTGATAAAATCATAAAGCATATCCTCAATTCTCTTATTCAAAAACTAAAGAAAAATCATGAGTCCAAGCAAGTTTCTAATTCAAAAAGAATGCATTAAATATCAAAATTAAGTATCAAAATAAAGTTTTTGTACCGTTATCATAGCGCACACAGTCGACTTTGACACATCTGCACATATTGAAATTCTTTTCAATGTAAAATCTCACATAGCACTGTATTTGAAAATTTGTGTAATGTCTTTAGTCTTAATCGATTCAATTAATAATGAAGTCAACTTAGGACTTGTAGATTTGCCACACAATATAAGTTCATCAAAGTGCATGTGGTTTTCCTTTTCCAAAACATATGCAATGCAATCACAACAGATGTAACATATATCAGAACAGTGAATATGCATTCATATATTAAGATCAACACAAAACATGTTTAACAAGATTACAATCAAACTGAAGATTGAAACATGTAACACATCAACAATACATGTGTTATTAATAATGTCTTGTCAACATAAAAAACTAGAGTGAATAAAACACTGTGAGATTAAGGTTAGCTAAATTAGTGCGTCCCTTATTAACAATCTCAACACTTAGGAGCGTCAGTTTTATGGAAAACTATATATAGACGCGAATTTGAATTCTGCAGAGACTTTTGTGATTCTAACGAGTTAATTGATTTCTTTTCAGATTTGTGATCTCTTGTAGAACTTGAGAAAGCTCCAAGAATTCATCAAGAATACTATGGTGTTCATCTTTGGTGATTGCTTGACAAGCAAGATTATGTGTGACCTTACTGTCTGATCAACCTGCACTTGTGGTGTTTACTTCGTGATCAATTTCTCTCAATCTTGTGAAGATTATCGCTGCCTTGTTGTGACTACAAGAAGAGGACGTGTGGCGTTCTGGACTTTGAGGATTGTTCAAAGGATTAAAGATTGCAGGAGAAGGGACATTTTGCTGCTATTCTTTTGTATATGCTTATATTTTGGTTAAAGGGTTAGAAATGTATTTTATATTTTGACGTGGAGGTCGCTATAGAAGTTTTGCTTTAAAAATCCTGATCATTATAGTTCATTTGCTTCCTGGCATTGGAAGGACACTTGATGTAGGCAGTTTGGCCTAACCCATATAAAAACCTGTGTTTGAATTCTTTATCCCTGCACTTTTATTTTCAAAGTCGACTTTACTTTTCACGTAGTCAACTATTTCCGCAGCATTTGAAAAATCTGATTCTGTGCTTTTCAAGAAAGTTTTGAAAGATCATCCTCTTACGAAAAAGATTTTTAAAAGACCCTGATTTTGTGTTTCACCGATTCACCCCCTCCCCTCTTGGTGTTGAAACTAAGCCATTCTATTTTCAACAAGGGTTACCAGAAAAACACTCACCAACCTTAGTAAATGTTATCACAATTCCTCAGACATAACTAAATATAAAGGCGCGAACAATAAATCCCAAATAGGCCCTTTTAAATTGTCAAACACAGAAAGCCCATAACAGAGATATCAAATCGATTTCATTATTTGTAAAGTCAACTTCTATATTTCAGACGGTTTTCAAAAACAAAAACACTCATACTTCAACATATAATCGACTTCATAATTAATATAATTGATTAAAAATCGTGCTAATGTATTTTCAAAAAAAAAAATCTCATACAATCAATCAACAATTAAACATTCATTAAACAATCACTCAAACAAATATTATGCATGATGCAATAAGATAATACTTGTTACCAATTGTAAATACTCAATAACTTTGATATCATCAAGTTAGCTCATCCTTGAATTTTGCATTGCTACAACATCTGCTACTATCCTGCAAAACAATCCAGATTCTTCGATGCTGGTACCCATTTGAATTTGGGTCCTTGCTTGTTAATTGCAGATAGTTGTTCCTTGGGAACCCATCTATATATATCCCTTTAGGAACTCCAACTTTTCTCTAATAGCAGTTTCTAACAGTATGCCCAATGTTATTACAATAGAAACATGCATGTGTAACAAGTTTACTTATGCCAACAAATTTCTTTGCATTTGTCCTATTACTTTGAGCTTTGTAACCTATTCCCTGCCTATACACTGCTCTACCAGAAGACCTTAAAACAACATTCAGATTGTCTTTACCCTGAGTAAACTTAGCTAGCATGCTAGTTAAGTAATTAATTTGTTCTATATGTGCAGGGCATTTTTCACATTCCTTTTCCACTATTTTAGTCTCAATTTTAACAATTTTTGCAGATTCTAAGGCAATATCTAATTCCTTTTTCAGTTTCTCATTATCTTCCAACAGATTATTAATCTTATGCTCATAATCTCTCCTATCAGAGTTGAGTCGATTAATCTTGTACCGCAGTCGCATAGCCTCCGCATGAATCTCCTGAAATGCATCAAGCAGCATATCTTACTTGACCTCAATTGGCTCATTTTCAAACTCTTCATCACTATCATAGTCATCTCTCTTTGAGCTAGCCATGAAGCAGATGTTGATTCTTTTTCACGATCACAATCTTCCTCACTTGAAGAATTTGTATCACTATTTTCCTAAGCAATATATGCACTTTTCTACTTCTTATTATTGTCTTAAGGAAATCTTCTGCTTGCTCTTTGCTTGACTTTCGGGTCTGGACATTTAGGTTTAATATGTCATTCCTTTCCACACTCATAGAATTGGACAACATTAGATCTTGATATTTTCTTTGCTTTTCCAGTACCTGCATGGTCAGTAAATTGACTTTTATTTTTCATGAATCGATTGAATTTTCTTACCACCATGCTCATTAGCTCTTTGTTGTCCATTTCAGCCTCTGATTCATCTTCAGACTACACAATCTTTGAAGCTTTTCTGTTTGCGGCTTTCAAGTGAGGATGAAACAGTTGGAAAATCAAATTTTATAAGTATAGATATTGTCTTTTATAGATTATTTTTTATAGTGATTCCATTATATATATATATATATGTATATATATATATATATATATATGTATATATATATATATATATGTATATATATATATATATATGTATATATATATATATATATATATATGTATATATATATATATATATATATGTATATATATATATATATATGTATATATATATATATATACGGGGATTGCTAACTTGCGTACGCCTGTTTTTCAGTTGGTACATTTTAGCAATGTGTACCGAGTTTTAGTAGACAAAAATACCCTAATATATCATAGATTTTAAGTTTTAATGTTAAGGGTATTTTAATAATTTTCATTATCAAAACTAAAAAAAGAAACCCCCACAACCCTTGACCACCTCCCTCATCCATCTCAATCCTTTCTCTTTCATCTCTCTCACTCCAACATTTTCTCTGTCATCCCTACGCTAGTCCCAACTGAAAAAATCATAAAGACTCGCAGTTAAACAATTTCTTACAAAAAAAAAAATGATTTTATAATGAGTTTTCATTTCATAATTTTTGTCTTATCTAATTTTATCTAATTTTCACAAGCATACTCACATAAGAAGGAATTGAGAAAATGTTGGAGGGAGAGACGAAAGAGAAAGGGTTGAGAGGAACGAAGGAGGTGGGCAATGGTTTGGGGATTTCCTTTTTCTAGTTTTGAAAATGAAAATTATTAAAATATCCTTAACCTTAAAACTTAGAATCCATGATATATTAGGATATTTTTGTCTACTAAAACCCGTTACACATGACTAAAATGTACCAACTAAAAAACAAGTATAAGCAAGTTAGGAAACCTCTATATATATATATATAATCTTTTAATTTAATATTGTTTTACTATGATATTACATTACTTACACAAGTAACCATAATATTCATGTAAAGAAATTTAAATTATACTATTATAAAACTCAAAAAAAAAAAGCTGCTAATAAATATTAAAATGCAACATAGAATAATCATAAAATGTCTTACGTGTCGGGTTTGATATAAATTATATAATTAAATAACTCTTTAAGTGATTATGTTATTTTAGGATTAATTATATTAAATGCGATTCTTATAACTTTTTTTTAGTAAGTAATTAAGTTAAAAAAAAATAATACGCACTTGTTCAGAATTTATTATACAAAGTACAATACAAATTAAGATGTAAAATAAAGTGCAACTATATTCAAATTTGAACTTTTAATAAAGTCTACCTACACTGAAATTGAGTTTTTTACTCTGTAAACATAACCACTCTGAATTTTTTTTATTTAACTGTTTAAATTTTAAATACATTATTATAAGAAAAATACTGGGTTTACTGAGACAACAATAATTAAAATATATTATATGAGTTTAAATAATTTGTTTCTTTTACTGTGGATGAAAACTCAGGTTTCATATTCAAATTCCTTATTTTAAGGTTGGCTCGGGTAGAGAGAAAGATGAAAAAGCCAATCACAGTCTCTCTTTTTTTGACAAATCGCAGTTAACATGTGTGTCTTGTTCATATTTAAGACGGAAGTGGAATATCTTATGCATAACCTTATTTCTTGACACATGTCTTTCTGATAATAACAATGAAATCAATGATGTCGAAAAGTAATGATGAATTGTGTGCTTAACAGTGTCCTTTGCTTTATCCACTACTCATTTCCTTTTCTTAAATGGTGTGGTTGAGACTTCACATGAGAGAGAGGTTTATTATAACTGAGCTGTACTGTGTCCGTACATGTCTTATAATTATTTTCATAGATTTAGTACAAAGGGTAATTTAGCACAAATTTATAAGAAAAACAAAAACATAAACACATAGATATATATTTATAATTTACTTTAAAACAAAATAGGTAGTTAAATTAAATTATTAACAAACTCTGATGTATTTATACAAATACAAATCAGTATGAATTATGCTTTCTTAATAGTTAGATAAAATGTTTCAGTGTAATGATTTTTTACTCAATAAATAAATTATCTGTTAATATCCACACCAACTTATACATTGAATATGTACATTCAATTATTCTTTTATATATATATATATATATATATATATATATATATATATATATATATATATATTTCTTTTTGTTATTTCTTTTGATAAAAAGGTTATACACCCAAATTACTTTAATTATATATAATAATTATTAACGTTCAAGTATGTGCTGAATTACTTTTAACTATTAAAATTAAAATTAAGAATATAATATACTAAAAATGAAATATATTAATACTTATTGTATTAAATTGATTATTTACATTTTTTATGTTAGTTAACTGTTTAATTATTTTTAAGAATTTTTAATTATTTTAATCATAATTTCTAACATAAACTTTTTATTCTTATAAAATATCATACATATGTGAAAATAAGTTTCTCTTAAAAAAATACGATAAAGAATACTTTAAACATGAGTAGTATTGAAAAGTATAATAACATTTTTACAATTAAGACATGTATGTATTTTTTATGTTATAAACTCATGAGATATAGTATCTTCTTCACTTTGTAGTTATGATTGTAACATGTTATATTTTGGAAGTATATTTATGTTCTTCTAACACTTCTAACAATTTCATGAAACTTCTATTTGTCAATCTTTTTTTTAATTAATTAAACAATTTTAAATTAGTTGTTGAAGGATACACATGATATTAGAATTATGAGTTTGAGTTTATCCTAACGAGATTTTTTTTATTGTGTCTACTGTTCCACCTGTTGTACGACTGTTATCGGACCACCTATTAATGTATTGTCTCATACGCATGATATATATGTTAAAAATAGTTGAGCTAATATTTCCCAAACAATTTCATGAAACTTCTATTTGTCAATCCATTTTTTTTTTGAATTAAACAATTTTAAATTAGTTGTTGAAGGATACACATGATATTAGAACTATGAGTTTGAGCTTATCCTAACGAGATTTGTTTTTTTATTGTGTCTACTGTTCCACCTGTTGTACGACTGTTATCGGACCACCTATTAATGTATTGTCTCATACGCATGATATATATGTTAAAAATAGTTGAGCTAATATTTCCCAAACAATTTCATGAAACTTCTATTTGTCAATCCATTTTTTTTTTTGAATTAAACAATTTTAAATTAGTTGTTGAAGGATACACATGATATTAGAACTATGAGTTTGAGCTTATCCTAACGAGATTTGTTTTTTTATTGTGTCTACTGTTCCACCTGTTGTACGACTGTTATCGGACCACCTATTAAGGTATTGTCTCATACACATGATATATATGTTAAAAATAGTTGAGCTAATATTTCCCAAACAAGAGGGGGAACTTGGAGGATGTGAATTGATTTCACAAAATTTTGATCTTATCGCAAATTTTGTCTTTAATAATGTTCCCATTCAAATTAAATTCCTTAATAACAATTTAAAACAAATAAAAGAATAAGGAAGAGAGAAAATTGCACAGGTGATTTTTATATTGGATTAGATTACATAGATCCTACGTCTAGTTGTTAATCTAAAAAAGAAGTTAATGATCCACAATCACAAATCAATAAAACTGTTGCAATCACAAAGAAAATAAACAAGTTTAAAGTTAGAACACCTCTCTTGTTACCCCAAGAAATAAAACTCACTTCCCTTTAAATCCACAAAGGATGAACACCTCCTTCGAATGCTTTACGAAAGATGACCACCTCCTTTGAATCTTCACAAAGGATGTTTTAACTTAGCAACAATAACAACACTCAATCACAACTCCTGTGAAAGTTCTCGCTCTATGCCAACACCATGTTCCCAAAGTCAGAAGCACAAGGGTTACACAAACCATATAACACATTTATCATATCACACAACAAAAGAAATAAGATTTTCAAAATTTATGATTTCGTATATTAAAATGAGAATCACAATCTAATTTATAGAGATCTCACTCAAGGGTACCTCCAAAAATCCGTTGTCAGCTATTTAACATTTGATAATCGATTATCCACTTATGGCAATCACTTATGCTTTTAATGAATGAACAACGATAAAAAACTTTCTTGAAAACTCTCATAATTTCTCGTGATAATCGATTATGACAAGTCATAATTGATTAGTGATGATCAATTATCATTGGTTGGTGATCAATTATTCTGAGTCAAAATGAGGTTTTTTTATTCCAAAACAAATTTTAAAGCAAACTAAAAGTAGACAATACATGGAATCAATTTCCTATACATAAAACTACGCAATTACAAAAACTTTAACATAAGACAATTCTTCATGAAGATCTTCTTGCAACAAGAGCACTTGAGACTTGACTTTGAGACATCATCAAAACTTTTAAGCTTCATCTTAATGCTAATATCTCTCCCTTTTGATGATGATAAAAAATCCTTTGATTTAAAACCTTTTGTAACATGTATTAATTTGTAAAGTATACATAACTTAAAGAAAAAGGATTATTAAACAAGAGATAAATGAATTAAGTTTTCTTCAAACATCTCTTTAAATATATTTATTCCCCTTTTTGATCATTATTAAAAAGAGTTATGTATATATAAAAAAAAAATCTACCCTTAAAATAATAACTCCCCTTGAATATAAACCAATAAATAAAATAAAACAACATAAATAAAAAGGAAAATTTTCATTAATATTAAAACATGAAACATAATACAAGAAGAGAGTAAAATGCAAATGAGATGCATGTAGGAAATCTAGAACTCATGACCATCAACATCATCTAGATTTTGAACTAAGTCCTCTAAGACATGGACATAGATAAGACTAGGTCAATGAATCCTGATCTCATTGACGATCCCATAAATGATCATCAGATTCGCCTCGGAGCATTGCATGTGATTTGAAGCATGGGGACAAAGTAGCCACAAAATCAAGAAGTGGATAAACCTTTCATCTTTCTTGAGCCACCCACAAGTAACTACTTCCTGTTTATCTATGCTTCCTCAGGATTCTTCAAAAAGGAACGGAAGGCTAAGATCTTATTGAAGCCTTCTAAGCCCTGAGTTAGTATCATAACGTCTTCAGTCACCTGAATCTAAGCCACTGTTGTATAGATGTCATCGTCCAAGTTAATATCTATTCCCTTGACTCTGGTTGAGTAAACCCCATTGCGTACCTTCAAGTTAAAGTAAAACACTCTAACCAAATCCAGGTAGAACTTACCTTGCATCTCGAGTAGGGATTGAATGCCTTGATGGAAGACGATTGCGAAAATTGAAACAGATAGATGTGAAACCAATGGAGATCAACGTACTTAGGGGATATCAATTTTCTTTCCTTCCAAAATGCGGTGAACTCACAATGATTTTCTTCGTCGAAGATCCACCCGCTAAGAGTATTGCCATGGCTTCTCGAATTTGCAGAAGAGGATGGACGAAAGCTCCTTCTTGTAGGCAACTTTCTTCTATCAGCCATATGGAGAAGGTAGGAGCAAAGAAAACTAACGGGTGGGAACTTAAATGCACAAGGATGAGCAAGATTGCACAAAGAATGATCAAATAAGCATACAAGACTCAATGCATGAAAAAACAATCGATTATGGACCCCTATATATAGTAAATGGACGTTGGATGCAACATAAATGAAAAATGTAACCGTTTATTATCGTTACAACGACTAGTTTTGGAGTTCTACCCGGTCAGAGTTTGTGTGATAATGAATTATTTAGAGTGATAATCGATTGTGGCTTCCTGGTAATCGATTATTGTGAAACCTATGATAGCTCTACAGGGAAAGATAATCAATTATTAGTAGGGGATAATCAATTATTGCACGTTAATTTTTGAAAACATGAAAAATTCAACAGACAAGACCCTCAAGCAATTTCTAGGATCCCCAAGTCCTTCATAAGCTCCTAAAACTTATCTTTGGACAATGCTTTGGTGAAAATATAAGCTAATTGATGCTTGGTATCTACAAATTCTATCTCACAATCCCCCTTTTGGATATGGTCTCTAAGAAAGTGGTGCCTAATCTCTATGCATTTGGTTTTAAAGTGCATAATGTAATTCTTAATAAGATTGATGGCACTGGTGTTATCACACTTAAGAGGTATATGGTCAAGGTATATATCAAAATCCTCTAATTGATGTTTCATCCATAAGATTTGTGCACAACATTTACCTGTAACAATATACTCAACCTTAGTGGTGGAAAGGGCTACATAAACTTGTTTCTTAGAATGTTATAGGAAACTATGAAACTACCTAAGAGGTGAAAGGTATCACTAGTGCTCTTTCTATCTATCTTACAACCTCCATAATCTGCATCTAAAAACCCTACAAGACTAGGTTCAACACCAGAAGGATACTACAACCCAAAAGACATAGTTCCCTTAAGGTAATTAAGGATACACTTAACTGCGGTAAGATGAGACTCTCTTGGACTAGCTTGGTACCTAGCACAAACACACACACTTTACATTATATCTGATCTACTAGTAGTAAGATATAATAAAGATCCTATCATGCCTCTACAAAGCACCTTTATGAACTTATACTTGTTGTGACAAAGTTCTAGTTCAGTCGAATACACTCATAATGGATTCGACTATGCTAAAACCTTTGTACAGATTTTGTGAAATTGTGCTGTGTGAGATTTTGAGTTGAAAATAATTTCAAAGTGTTTTCTCATGTGTCAGTCGATAGTGTGGAACACACATTCGACTGTATTATTGTTATATTTGGAATTTGTTAAGCCTACACGCTCCAACGACTATATTTTTCAAAAGTTAGTTAAGATTGACTAACTTGGTCAACTGTCTTAAATGGGTATTGATTTGGACGACTGATGATAACGGTTGAAAAACCATTATTTTCATATGCTAATTTGGACTAAATTACGCCCTTTATTGCTTAGAATGAGCTTGAAATTTAACAAAACTCAATAAATGAGTCAGTCGAGAGTCAAAAGCTGTTTTTAGCGATTTTATGCTTGTTTTGCATTGTTTTGCAGCAAAATTGATAGAAGTGAAGATTGGGAATAAAGAAGAAGGTCATAGACTCAAGAAAAACGAGAAAATCAAAGAAAAGAAGAGTGTAGGCACCGCCCGGCGGTAGACCCCTGGTGTCGGGCGGTCAAACGGGAGGAGAAGACACCAGTATTGGGCGTCGGGTGGCAGACCCCTACCGCCGGGAGGTGGTACGATTCAAGGTCCACCGCCGGGCGGCAAAGTGTGACGTCGGGCAGTGGTCAGCTGGGCTTGGGCCTATTTTTCTGCTGCGCTTCTCACCTATAAATAGCCCTGTTACGAATTTCAACTTATTCTTTTGACTGAGGAGGGCGGCCAGACCTACTTTGCACTCTTTGGAGAGGATCTCTTGGATGCTTAGGTTCCTTTTCTTCTTTTCTAGGGTTTGCTTTCCATATCTTCCATTATTTTCATCCTTGTTCATCATGACTATGGTGAACTAAACCCTTTTTGTTGTTGGGGGAACAATGTAATCTTTTGATACTCTCGTTTCTTGAAACTCTTGTTTGAATTATATGTTCTTCATATGTGTTTATTATCAATTGTTGGATTCTCATACTATGTTTAATGCCTTTATCGTTTAACTCATTCGGTAATTGATCTTTGACTTTATTGATACGGGGACGTACAGTAATGGCACGAACTGGTGAGATTTTCCTTGGTTAAGCAATATCACCTAGGGATAGTGGAGTAGGACGACCAATCGTATTTGCTTCTTTTTGTAATGTGTTGCTAGGTTCTAGGGGAGGCTAGGGATAACAAGCCGGTAATTAGTAATAGGCTCTTTTCGCCAAGGGATCGGGTTAAGGGGAGGCCAAGAAAGTTTGCATGCAATTAGATAATCAAGCTATTTAAACAAGAGGAGTAAATAAGAGAGAGCAGATTAGATGAAATTGTAAATCCCCAACATCTCCATTCATCCATTGCCTAAATCTTGTCAATTGAATCACACATTGCATTTCTGTCTTTGCATCCACCACAATTAATTAATTTTTCCATCACAAATCTTACGATTTTGATTCACGCGAACGATAAGGCCTTTCTAGTCTCATGGGAAGAACGATAATGGGTTTTACCATTTTTATTACTTGATACGATATGGTACACTTGCCATTCCGCTAACAAGTTTTTGGCGCTGCTGCCGGGGACTCGAGGTTTAACTTTTTCAAGTAGTGTGAATTGATTGAATTTGACTTGTTTGTAATTATTTGTTTATATTTTTCTTTTGTTTGTTTTATTTTATTTTTCTGTAAAAGTACTTTTAGGGGTATTTTCTCTTCTGTATGCAGGAAGGAGTACACACTAGGAGCAGAAAAGATCAGCAACCTCTTCTCGAGGGGCTACCAGACAGGAGAGGGAGGAGAGTTAATCATTCTGAACGTGAGAACTTTCCTTCTCCTGAACCACTTTTGCAATCTTTTGCACAGGACTTAGAGGAGAGGCAGAACAACCTCCTCCGAGACGTACACTGGGGGACTCAACCAACACTGTGGGTCCCTTGAATTTCAACAGCATAGTCATTCCTGCGAACAATGCAACGAATTTGGTGATGAGCCCTGCACTTATTCAGTTGGTCCAACGCAACCAGTTTCACGGATTGTCGAGTGAGAATCCCTACAAACATTTAACTATTTTTGGCGAAATTTTCAATACTGTTAAGATGGCTAGAGTCTCAGATGAAAGGATTAGACTTAGCCTATTCCCGTTCTCTCTGGGAGGAAACGCCAAGGATTGGTTGCACTCATTTGCTGAAGGGACGTTCAGAAATTGGGATGCGTTGGCCAGACAGTTTGTCACCAAATTCTTTCTGCAAACTAAGATTCACCAAGGGAAGCTGGAGATTTCTTCTTTCAAGTAGGGAATGGAGGAAACTCTTACCCAAGCCCTGGATAGATCTAAAGGCTTGTTAAGGAAGACCCCAGTTCACGGGTTTGATAAGACTACTTATTTGCTTGCTTTCCTAGGAGGGTTAATACTCAGTCAAAAATGCTGCTGGATGCCTCAGCTGGAGGCAGTATAAATAGAAAGACTGAGGATGAAGCCTATGACTTGATTGAAGACATGGCTCTAAATGAAGCTTCCCAAAGTGAGAGGGGCGCACAGAAAGGAGGAATATTGCATCTTCCTACTATGATGCAATGGCTGCGCAGAATCATCTTCTTAACGAAAAATTGGACAAGCTGACAAAGGTCCTTTCTGAACTTCCAACGGGGTTAAGAAATATTTCTCAAACTCAACAAATTTGCAACTTATGCGGTGGTGACCACATTAATGGTCAATGTGCTTTTCCTGAAGAAATGCAGCAGGATGTCAACTACATGGGGAATCAATTCCCGTTTAAGCAGGGTAGTTTTAACCAAGGCAATTCTAGCCAAGGTTGGAAGAACCACCCCAGCATTGGACAGAATCAGAATACTTCTTCTGGGCAAATAGGAGGCTTCCGGCAGCAGTAACCATCACCTTTATGGCAGCAGGTGAACAACTTGACGGAGACCGTCAGAGAATTAAAGACCGATTTGACAAATTTCTGAAAGTCTATGAGTCTCAACAAGCAAGTGACCAAGCTAGTTTTAGAGCACTGGAAACACAAATTGGGCAGCTATCAAAAAGAGTTGACACCGCAGAAAAGAACCAGTTTCGGGCTAACACGGAGGTTAACCCCAAGGATGAGTGCAAAGTGGTGATGACGACAAATAAAAGGAAGCCAGTAGAAGATATAATTGAAATTGGGAGCAGTGAAGATGAAGAAGAAGAGAAAAAGGAAAGGAAACTGAAGAGTCCTTATGAGTTATTCTGAGAAATTTTTAATCGGGTGACTATTATGCCTGGAGCGTTTCCACAAGTGCCTAAAGATGATAAACCGACTGAGTACCGTCTTCGCAAGATAGCTGATCTTAATGAGGAGGAAGAAGATCAAGCACGAATCGTTAAACCAAGGAAGAAAGATCGTCCACAAAAATTGAAGGATTTAGGAAGTTTGACTCTTCCTTGTGTGATCAATGATGTGGATATAGAGAGAGCTATGATCGATTCAGGATCTAGTGTTAATTTAATGTCCTTCAGTGACTTCAAGAAGATTAGAGGGCTAAAATTAAAACCAGCATACACTTCCTTGACAGTTGCAGATGCATCCATAAAAAAACCTGGGTATGGTGGAAGACGCAATTGTTCGAATTGAAGAGTTGAAATTCTTGGTTGATTTCATGGTAGTGGATATGGTAAATGATGGAAGAATTCCATTAATTTTGGGAAGACCGTTTATGAGGACTTCTCAGATGATGATACGTGTTTATGACGAGAAAATAGTGTTAAGAGATCACGACCAAGTGTTAGCCTATAGGGGATCTAAAGGAGAAAGAAGGAGAATAATAAACAGATCTAGACATAAAAAGGCTAGAAGAGAAGCTGGCAGAGAAGAAAATACCACAGGCAATGATCATCTTAACAGCTGTACTATTTTGCAGGCACATGAGAAGGAAAAGACAGATAAAGGAAAGTCACCTCACTTAAAGGACAAACTATTTCCGCGGGGTGTAGCTGTTAGATACAAAAACATGAAATAGATTGTCAACAGGAAGCTCAAAGAGGAAGGAATGGTGGAAATTAGAAGGCCATATTCCCCTGTTGTTCGCCAAGTAGAAAGACGAAAGCTAAGACAGTGGGATGATGAAGATTCCTGTGTGAAGAAGAAGAGTTAACTACTGAATAACACTTTTTGTATTTTAAGACAATTTTTATTTTATCTTTTGTTGAACTTGTTTATTTTTTGAATATTTGTGAACAATTTTTGGGTAGCATCTACTGAGGGATGCTAACTTTTGGTATCTACTGAAGGATACCCGGAAGGCACACCTACTGATGGGTGTTGGGAATATCGCACTTACTGACAAGTGCTAAACAGGTTTGGGTCAGGCTCGCGACGTTAAACAAGCGCTACTAGGAGGTAACCTAGAATTTCTTCTTTCACTTTTGCATTTTAAATTTTTAGAATAGGTTGAATTTTATTTTTCAGTATGTATGCTTGACTTGAATACTCTTTTTGAAGATGTTTGACTAACTACTTTGCATGATGAGTCTATTTGATGATGATCTGATGTGAATGATTATTAAGTTGTGTTGCATGTTAACATCCTGTGAAACAATTGTGTGATGAAGTATGATTGTGGTCATGATGCTAAGCAGGATGTATTAAGGACTGTGCGTGAGAAAGCATGTTGTGTGAGGTATTGAGCCCTAGAGTTTTTATTGTTGTATGTATTGTTCACAGTGAAGCATAAATTTTATTGCCTTAATCTTGATGATTGATTGATTTTTATGTGAATGTCAAATGATCAAGATCATATTTGAAAGCCCTTTTCTAGCCAAATTTTCACCCAAAATGCTTTAAAGATTATATCCTTTTTGAACCTTAGCCTGAAACAGGATGAAACCCTTTGATTTGAAATTACTTATCTTGAGTTGGGTTGAGAATAATTGTATGGAATGAAAAGGTTCAAGTTTGGGGTTGCATGGGGAAAATGGAAAGGCAAAAGAAAAGCATTGAGCTCAAATGTTGAAAAGCAAAATACATGAGTAGAGAAAAAGAAAAGAAAAGAATAAAAGCATGAAGATGAGCTCAATGAAAAAGAAAAAGGAAAAAAGCTCGGAATGAGTGAAATTGGTGACAAAGAGAGAGTTTAAACTTGAACCTTTTCATTAATGAAATATTTCTGTTGACTCAAGAATTTTGTGATCCAGAAAAACCAATTTTTCTTGATAGCCCGACCTCATTACAAGCCTTGGAAAAGTCCTTTTGATGGCATTTGCATGGAAATATGTTGATTGTTTAAGATGAATGGATATTTTATTTCATGTGACTTGTGAGCAATAAAGAGTGGAATGCTACCCTAAACACTTGAGTGATTGAGTGAAACACTTGCTTGGTGAGAACTTCTAAAGTTCATGATTGCATTTTTGTTTAGTGGACTGATCATTCATAATGTCTAGCATCTGTTGAGGAAAGCATGAGCTAAAGTAAGTTGAGAACAAGCATGCATCTTGATTTGAGTTCACCGATTATCTTAAATTGAGTAAGTATTGTCATGTACTTTAGAAATGTTGAATCATTGAATGAAAGGGTAGAAAGCCAGGCTTTGTTTTGTTTTATTGTTTTATTTTGTTTTGCTTGAGGACAAGCAAAGTTCTAAGTTTGGGGTTGTGATAACGGTTGAAAAACCGTTATTTTCATATGCTATTTTGGACTAAATTACACCATTTACTGCTTAGAATGAGCTCAAAATTAAGTAAAACTCAATAAATGAGTCAGTCGAGAGTCAAAAGTTGCTTTTAGCGATATTATGCTTGTTTTGCATTGTTTTGCAGCAAATTTGATGGAAGTGAAGATTGGGAATGAAGATGAAGGTCATAGACTCAAGAAAAAGCAAAAAAATCGAAGAAAAGAAGAGTCTAGGGACCGCCCGGCGGTAGACCCCTGGCGCCGGGCGGTCAAACAGGAGGAGAAGACACCAGCAGAGGACGCCGGGCGGCAGACCCCTGACGCCGGGCGGTAGCGCGATTTACGGCACACCGCCGGGGGGCAAAGTGTGACGTCGGGCGGTGGTCAGATGGGCTTGGGCCTATTTTTCCGTTGCGCTCCTCACCTATAAATAGCCCTGTTACGAATTCCAACTCATTCTTTTGACAGAAGAGGGCGGCCAGACCTACTTTTCACTCTCTAAAGAGGATCTCTTGGATGCTTAGGCTCCTTTTCATCTTTTCTAGGGTTTGTCTTCCATATCTTCCATTATTTTCATCTTGGTTCACCATGACAATGGTGAACTAAACCCTTTTTGTTGTTGGGGGAACGATGTAAGCTTTTGATACTCTCTTTTATTTAAAGTCTTGTTTGAATAATATGATTTTCATATGCGTTTATTATCAATTGTTGGATTCTCATACTGTGCTTAAAGCCTTTATCGTTTAATTCATTCGGTAATTGATATTTGCCTTTATTGATACGGGGACGTACAGTAATGACACGAAATGGTGAGAATTTCCTTGTTTAAGCAATACCACCTAGGGATAGGGGAGTAGGACGACCAATTGTATTTGCTTCTGTTTGTAATGCATTGCTAGTTGCTAGGGGAGGCTAGGGATGGCAAGCCGGTAATTAGTAATAGGCCCTTTTCACCGAGGGATCGGGTTAAGGGGAGGCCAAGAAAGTTTGCATGCAATTAGATAATAATGCTATTTAAACAAGAGGAGTAAATAAGAGAGAACGAATTAGATGAAATTGTAAACCCCCAACATCTTCATTCACTCATTGCCTAAATCTTGTCAATTGAATCACACATTGCATGTTTATTTTCTATCTTTGCATCCACCACAATTAATTAATTTTTCCTTCTTAAGTCTTACGATTTTGATTCACGCGAACGATAAGGCCTTTCGAGTCTCATGGGAAGAACGATAATGAGTTTTACCATTTTTATTACTCTATACGATATGATACACTTGCCATTCCGCTAACACTCATTTGGTAACTGTTATTTTCCTTTATTGATACGGGGACATACGGTAATGTCATGAAATGGTGAGTAATTCCTTGGTTTAGCAATACCACCAAGAGATAGGGGGGTAGGACGACCAATTGTTTCTGCTTCTGTTTGTAATGTGTTGCTAGTTGCTAGGGGAGGCTAGGGATAGCAAGCCGGTAATTAGTAATAGGCCCTTTTCGCCGAGGGATCGGGTTAAGGGGAGGCCAAGAAAGTTTGCATAACAATTAGATAATAAAGCAATTTAAACAAGAGGTGTAAATAAGAGAGAGCGGATTAGATGAAATTGTAAACCCCCAACAACTCCATTTATTCATACTCTTTTCTCGTCAACTGAATCACTCATTGCATGTTTATTTTCTGTTCTTGCATCCATGACAATTATTAATTTTTCTTTCACAAGTCTTACGATTTTGATTCATACGAATGATAAGGCCTTTCGAGTCTCATGGGAAGAACGATAATGGGTGATACCATTTATATTAGTTGAAACGATATGGTACACTTGGCATCCCGTTAACAAGTTTTTGGCGCCATTGCCGGGGACTCAAGGTTTAACTTATTAAGTAGTGTGAATTGACTGAATTTGAAATGTTTGTAATTATTTGTCTATACTTTGATTTTCATTTTGTTTTATTTTATTTTATTTTTCTGTAAAAGTGCTTTTAGGGGTATTTTTTCTTGTGTATGCAGGAAGGGATACACACTAGAAGCAGGAAAGATCAACAACCTCTTCTCGAGGGATTACCACACAGGAGAGGGAGGAAAGTTATACATTCTGCACGTGAAAACTTTCCTTCCCCTGAACCACTTTTACAAATCTTCTGCACAAGGTAGAGAGGAGATGGCGGACCAACCTCCTCCATGACGCACACTGGGGGACTCAGCAAACACTGTGGGTCCCTTGAATTTCAACAGCATAGTCATTCCAACGGATAATGCCACAAATTTGGTGATAAGCCCTGCACTCATCCAGTTAGTCCAGAGCAACCAGTTTCACAGGTTGTCAAATGAGAACCCCTACGAGCATTTGACTATCTTTGGTGAAATCTGCAATACAGGTAAGATGGTCGGAGTCTCGGACGAGAGGGTCAGACTTAGCCTATTTCCTTTTTCTTTGGGAGGAAGTGCCAAAGATTGGTTGCACTCATTTGCTGAAGGGACGTTCAGAAACTGGGATACTTTGGCAAGACAGTTTGTCACCAGATTCTTTCCGCAGACCAAGATTCATCAAGGTGATAATGGTTGAAAAACCATTATTTTCATGTGCTATTTTAGACCAAATTACTCCCTTTACTGCTTAGAATGAGCTTGAAATCAAACAAAACTCAATAAATGAGTCTGTAGAGAGTCAAAAGCTGTTTTTAGCGTTATTATGCTTGTTTTGCATTGTTTTGCAGGGTTTTGATGAGAATTGGAGATGAATGGAAAGAATGGTAGAATTATTAAATGGTCGAAGTGCAGAAAAGTCAACCAGAATGCAGAAAAGTCAACCAGAGTGTAGAAAAACAAAGTGCTGAAAAGATCCGTTGGGGCTGAGCTGTACCTTTGTTGTACATGAGCACCAGTCACTAGCGCTGAGCAGTACCTGAGCGCCAGCTACTAGCGCTGAGCGGTACCTGAGCTGTACCTGAGCGCCGAGCGGTAGACCCCCAGCGCCGGGCGGTAGGCCCCCAGCGCCGGGCGGTAGACCCCCAGCGCCGGGTGGCGGCCAGTTGGGCCTGGGCCTCTTTTTGACGCACTCCTCACCTTTATATTGCCCTACTTCGACTTGGGAATCATTCTTATGACAGAGGAGGGCGGCTAGACCTACTTTTGCACTGTTTGGAGAGGATCTCTTGGATGCTTAGGCTCCTGTTCATCTTTTGTAGGGTTTGCTTTCCATATCTTCCATTCTTTTCATCTTGGTTCACCATGACTATGGTGAACTAAACCCTTTTGTTGTTGGGGGAACAATGTAATCTTTTGATACTTTCTTTTATTGAAACTCTTGTTTGAATTATATGATTTTCATATTCGTTTATTATCAATTGTTGGATTCTCATACTGTGCTTCATGCCTTTATCATTTAACTCATTCGATAATTGATTTTTGACTTTATTAATACGGGGACGTACATAATGGCACGAAATGGTGAGAATTTCCTTGGTTAAGCAATTGAAAGATTTTATGCACATGAAGGATTGAGAAAAGAAGAAAAGCTTATGGCTCTTTTGGCTCGAAGTCTACTGTTCGGAAGAATGAAAACTGACAGGATGACAAGTGAAGACATTTATCTTCTTCATGCTGTCAAAAACAACATTCCAATTAACTGGCTAGAAGTTGTGAAGAACCATATGAAGCTTGCTGCCTTAAATAGATCACAGTGTCTTCCTTATGCAGTATTAGTAAGCAGGATACTGGAATTTCAAGGCGTACATGTCGAAAACGAGCAGAAGTGTTTATGGGGTGCAACAAATACATTTGACCTTGACTCTGCTGTGCCTCTAGAAATTGTGAAAACTGCAAATGGATGGAATTTCATGGGAGAAGAGGCTGAGTACAGCACTGGAAGCAACTTTGCAAATATAAGAATTCATGGAACATGTCATCAAAATGAAAATAACCTTGATGAGAGCTTCACTGATTCTTTCTAATCTCACTCAAAAATGTGAAAGGATACTCATAGTCTAAGTTGTATTTTGTGTTTTAAACTTTGTATAATGGCATATAAAGCCATCTTTTGTGTGTTTCCATGTTTAGTCTTTATTTCATTGTCTCTGCACTAACATGTAATATCATTTACCCAAGGAAATAAAATTAATTGTTTGAATCAATCCATTTACTTAATCTGTTGAATAAAATCTGATACTCTGTTTAATTGATTCGATTGTACTCTGTTTGAAGTCAACTATGCTTACACTATCATGCATTCTTATATATTGACTTCTGTTATGATATGATTATATTCTTGCTTAACCACTATGCTTGATCTGGAAAAGGTTGTTGAAAGGTTTTGTAGGAAGGTCATTGCTTTGGACATCTACATTTGGATTTCAACATTTGGAAAAACAATGCATTCAACTGATGATTTAAAGCATTCGACTATGTCTAAACTGGTTAACAATTCCAATTCTAGAATTTGATTTTATCCTTACTGACTCCTTAAATCATTGATGACTTTATATTATCTCTGCTCCTTACATGATTCTATATCTGCATTGAGATAATATTGTGAAATTGTTGATATTTGTATCTGATAACGGTTGAAAAACCGTTATTTTCATATGCTATTTTGGACTAAATTACACCCTTTATTGCTTAGAATGAGCTTGAAATCAAACAAAACTCAATAAATGAGTCAGTCGATAGTCAAAAGTTGTGTTTAGCGATATTATGCTTGTTTTACATTGCTTTGCAGCAATTTTGATGCAAGTGAAGAATTGAGGTGAAGATAAAGGCCTTAGACTCAGGATAGAGGAAGAAAATCAAGAAAAGAAGAGTCTAGAACTGCCCAGCGGCAGAATTGCACCGCTGGGCGGTTTCTAGACTCTTCTTTTCTTGATTTTCTTCCTCTATCTTGAGTCTAAGGCCTTTATCTTCACCTCCATTCTTCACTTCCATCAAAATTGCTGCAAAACAAGCATAATATCGCTAAAAACAGCTTTTGACTCTCAATTGACTCATTTATTGAGTTTTGTTTGATTTCAAGCTCATTCTAAGCGGTAAAGGGAGTAATTTGGTCTAAAATAGCACATGAAAATAACGGTTTTTCAACCGTTATCACAACCCCAAACTTAGAAATTTGCTTGTCCTCAAGCAAAACAAAACAAAACTATAGATAAAACAAAACTTGGCTCTCTACACTTTCATCCAATGATTCAACATTCCTAAAGTACATGATGAGAACTACTCAATTTCAGATCTTCAGTGATGATCAAATCAAGATGCATGCTTTCAATTCAGTTATCTCACACATTCCTCAATAGATGTTACATATTATGAATTATCAATCCACTAAGCAAAGATGCAATCATGAAACTTAGAATTTCTGACCAAGCAAGTGTTTCACTCAATCACTCAAGTGTTTAGGGTGACACTCCAACTCTAAATCATTCACAAGTCACAAGAAATAAAATTGCCTTTCACCTTAAACAATCAAAATCATCACATGCAAATGTCATCAAAAGGACTTTTCCAAGGCTTGTAATGGCCTTGATCATATGACATGTACATGCAATTCGATCAATCATCAAGATTTAGGCAATATCATGCATGCTTTCTCACACTACATGCTTTCTCACCACAATCATAATTCATCACACATCTGTTTCACAGGATATCAACATGCAACCCAACTCAATAATCATTCACATCAGATCATCATTAAGCAGACTCATCATGCAATTCATTCAGTCAAAACATCATCAGAAAAGTCTTCAAGCCAAGCAGACACACTAAAATTAAAATTCAACCTATTCTAAAAATTTAAAGTGCAAGAGTAAAGAAGAAAATCTAGGTTGCCTCCTAGTAGCGCTTGTTTAACGTCGCGAGCCTGACCCAAACCTGTTTAGCACTTGTCAGTAAGTGCAATCCTTTCAACACCCTTCATTAGGTGTACCTTCCGGGTATCCTTCAGTAGATACAAAACTTAGCATCCCTCAGTAGATGCTACCCAAAAATTGTTCAAAAATTTAAATTTTACATGTTCAACAGAAAATTAAAATAAAATTGTCTTAAAATACAAAATGTGTTTTTCAGCAATCAACTCTTCTTCTTCACATTTGATTCTTCATCATCCCACCGTCTCAGCTTTTGTCTGTCTACTTGGCGAACAACAGTGGAATATGGCCTTCTAATTTCCACCATTCCTTTTTCTTTCAGCTCCTTTACTAACCATTCTTTTTTCTTAAATCTCACTTTACTCCCTGGTTGGAGTGGATCTTCTTTTGATTTTGGGTGAATGGTTCTTCTCCCTTTATCCTCAGGTACCTACAGAACATAGCAGCTGTCAGAATAATCAGTACCTACTATGCTCTCTTCTTGTTCTTCGTCCATCTCTGGCTTCTTAAATTTGTCTCTTTTTACTGTTTTGATCTCATCCCCTTCACGGCCAGTATAGAGAAATAGATAATTCAAATCCCTCATCATTATCCTTCCCTCATGAACATTAATAAGCATCTTTGATGTTGCCATGAAGGGTCGCCCCAAAATCATAGGATACTCTTCCTCAGTTTTCACATCAATGACAATGAAATCTGCTAAGAACTCAAGCCGATATGCTCGCACAACCACATTTTCCACCATTCCCAATGGCACTTTTGTAGAACCATCTGCCATTGCTATAGTCAAGTCAGATGGTTTCAGCCCAAGCCCACTGATATCCTTCAAAAGTTCTGTGGGTATTAAATTAATACTAGATCCAGAATCTATCATAGCTTCCACATCCAAATCATTCAGAGCACATGACAGTGTTAAGCACCTCGGATCTTTAGCCTTAGGAGGATAATTACCCTTCTGTGGTTGAAAAACAAGATCCTCTTCTTCATCAGTAAGCTCAATTTCATCATCAAGGTTGATTTTAATTCTTTCTGAATAGGAAGAGAGCTGCTGATTTCCTAAAGGTACCACAATCATTCAGTTGAAAATTTCTCTAAATCCCCCATTATGATTGCTTCTGGTTCCTATTTCCTCTTTTCCTCCACCAACCTCTTCTTCATTATAATTTTCATCTTCTTCATCTTCACTGCTCATGGGTTCAAAGAATTCAACCATCAGCATCTCTTCCTCTTCACTATTCACCAAATGGAATGGTTCACCGTCTGCTTCCCAACCATCCTGGCTCATAATAACCTTGCATTCTCTCTTAGGGTTAACCTCAGTGTTGGCCCTAAACTGGTTTTTCTCCGTAATTTCTATTCTTGTCGCCAACTGCCCAATCTCTGACTCCAGTCATTTAAAACTGGCCTGAGTGCTATTTAACTGCTACTCATATTTTTTGAAGAAGTCATCAAATCAGTTACTTAAGGTCCTGACATACTCAGTCAAAATTACTCACTTGCTGCCACAGACATGACGGTTGTTGTTGCCGGAAGTTTCTTCCTTGTCCAGAAGAAGTATTCTGATTTTGTCCAATACTGGGGTGGTTCTTCCAACCTTGGCTAGAATTGCCTTGGTTGAAATTACCTTACTTGAATGGGAATTGATTTCCCATGTAGTTGACATCCTGCTGCATTTCTTCAGGAAAAGCACATTGAGCATTGATGTGGTCACCACCGCATAAGTCGCAAAGTTGTTGAGTCTGAGAAATATTTCTTAACCCTGTTGGAAGTTCATAAAGGACCTTTGTTAGCTTGTCCAATTTTTGGTTAAGAAGATAATTCTGCGCAGCCATTGCATCAATAGCAGGGAGATGCAAGATTCCTCCTTTCTATGCGCCCCTCTCACTTTGAGAAACTTCATTTAGGGCCATCTCTTCGATCAAATCATAGGCTTCGTCTTCAGTCTTCCTATTAATACTGCCTCTAGCTGAGGCATCCAACATCATTTTAGACTGAGTATTCAGCCCTCCAAGAAAAGCGAGCAAATAAGAAGTCTTGTCGACTCCGTGGACTGGAGTTTTTCTCAACAAGCCTTTAAATCTGCCCCATGCCTGTCCGAGAGTTTCCTCCATCCCTTGCTTGAATGAGGAGATTTCGAGCTTCCCTTGATGAATCTTGGTCTGCGGAAAAAATTTGGTGACGAAATGTCTCGTCAAAGCATCCCAGTTTCTCAACGTCCCTTCAGCAAATGAGTGCAACCAATCTTTGGCACTTCCTCACAAAGAAAAATGGAATAGGCTAAGTTTGACCCTTTCATCCGAGACTCTGGCCATCTTAACAGTATTGTAGATTTCGCCAAAGATAGTCAAATGTTTGTAGGGATTCTCATTTGACAATCCGTTAAACTAGTTGCTCTGAACTAACTAGATGAGCGCAGAGCTCATCACCAAATTCGTGGTATTGTCCGCAGGAATGACAATGCTGTTTAAATTCAAAGGACCATAGTGTTTGCTGAGTCCCCCAGTGTGCGTCTTGGAGGAGGTTGGTCTGCCATCTCCTCTCTACCTTGTGCAGAAAGTTCTGGTGAAGATTGCAAGATTGTTTCAGGAGAAGGAAGGTTTTCACGTGCATAATGTATAACTTTCCTCCCTCTCCTGTCTGGTAATCCCTCGAGAAGAGGTTGCTGATCTTTCCTGCTTCTAGTGTGCATCCCTTCCTGCATACACAAGAAAAAATACCCCTAAAAGCACATTTACAGAAAAATAAAATAAAACACAATAAAAAATAAAAGTATAGACAAATAATTACAAACAAGTCAAATTCAGTCAATTCACACTACTAAATAAGTCAAACCTCGAGTCCCCGGCAACGGCGCCAAAAACTTGTTAACTGAATGACAAGTGTACCATATCGTTTCAAGTAATAAAAATGGTAAATCCCATTATCGTTCTTCCCATGAGACTCGAAAGGCCTTATCGTTCGTATGAATCAAAATCGTAAGACTTGTGAAAGAAAAATTAATTGTTGTGGTGAATGCAAAGACAGAAAATAAACATGGAATGAGTGATTCAGTTGACGACAAAAGAGTATGAATAAATGGAGTTGTTGGGGGTTTACAATTTAATCTAATCCTCTCTCTCTTATTTACTCCTCTTGTTTAAATTTCCTTATTATCTAACTGTTATGCAAACTTTCTTGGCCTCCCCTTAACCCAATCCCTCGGTGAAAAAGGCCTATTACTAATTACCGACTTGCTATCCCTAGCCTCCCCTAGTAACTAGCAACACATTACAAATAGAAGCAAAAACAATTGGTCGTCCTACCCCCTATCCCTAGGTGGTATTGCTTAACCAAGGAATTACTCACTAGTTCGTGACATTACTGTACGTTCCCATATCAATAAAGGAAAATAACAGTTACCGAATGAGTTAAACGATAAAAGCTTTAAGCACAGTATGAGAATCCAACAATTGATAATAAACGCATATGAAAATCATATAATTTAAACAAGAGTTTCAATAAAAGAGAGTATCAATAGATTACATTGTTCCCCCAACAACAAAAGGGTTTAGTTCACCATTGTCATGGTGAACCAAGATGAAAATAATGGAAGATCTGGAAAGCAAACCCTAGAAAAGATTAAAAGGAGCCTAAGCATCCAAGAGATCCTCTCCAGAGAGTGAAAAGTAGGTTTGGCCGCCCTCTTCTGTCAAAAGAATGAGAATGAAATCGCACTAGGGCTATTTATAGCTGAGGAGTGCAACAGAAAACAGGCCCGAGCCCAACAGGCAACCGCCCGGCGTCACATTTATGTCGCCGGCGGTTTGCCTCTTATCGCGCTACCGCCCGGTGGTTTACCTCTTATCACAAAACCGTCAAGCGTCGCTGCCTTGGTGTCAACTCCTCGCATTTGGCCGCCCGACGGTTTACCTCTTACCTCTTATTTTCTTCCATCAAAATTGCTTCAAAACAAGCATAATATCGCTAAAAACAGCTTTTGACTCTCGACTAACTCATTTATTGAGTTTTGTTTGATTTCAAGCTCATTCTAAGCAGTAAAGGGAGTAATTTGGTCTAAAATAGCACATGAAAATAACGGTTTTTCAACCGTTATCATGATACTCACGCGATGTTCACGTCTTTCTCTGCTGGAACATGGTTTTGACGCTGAGTGGTATTGGATGAATGAAAGCAATGTTTTTTTTTTTATTTTCTTTTCTTTAAGCGCTGACTCATTTTACTTCTTGCTGCCACTGTCACTCAATTTTTGGTGAACGTGTTTATTGAATGAAAAATAGCTACGCTGATTTCGTTTTAAATGTTCTTGTCTTCTTTTGATTCACACATTATGGTGACTGGATTGGGCTGGAGAAAAGCTTCCACGGAAATTGATGTTAAGGCTACTGGTGACCTTGGTTTAATGAATAAGGATGACAGTCGACACACTCACTCTCTTCTACTTGCTTTTAATGTTTTTCTTTTTAGATAACTTTTATGGGATGATGTTCACGGCCTAAGGATAGATGCAGCCGCCACTTTTGCATTCCTTTTATTTTGCTATTGAAAAATTGCAGCAGCACATTACAAAATGATGGTGTGGTTCCATTTCTTTGCTTTGGAGGTTATGCATATTGCAATTAAGAAGCACATTTGTTTTGCTTTAGAAAAAGCTCATTGCATCCAGATTGATGGTACGTTAGCAGGGCTAGTTTTTTTATTTTATCTCCTTGAGAATGAAGAAGGTTATTAGGTAGAAGTAGGTAGGTTATATTAGGTGTACGGTGGTGAGGTTGAGTGAAGAATTTATATTCATGTTCTAAAGAATTGGGTCTCGGCTGGAGCACCCTTGTTCCATTCTTGATTTTTCTTTAAATTGAAGAAAATGAAATGGGGTTTGAAGCCTTGGGAGGTCACGGCCAAAGGTTAACTTTTAGGCCATTTTCAATTTAATTTTCTTTAGTAGGTGCATGTGTCATTGAATTGGTAGAAAAAAAAAATATGTTGTTTGTTTCTTTAGCTTTAATTTAGTTTGAATTGTAAGTTTAGTTGCTTTTCATTTCTTTAATTAGTTTTGCATTTAAATTTATTTAACTGTGTCGGATAGTTGTTTGTCACATTGTTTGGGTCTAGTATTTTCTTTTATTTTAATGTTGTCTGTTCTGTTCAATTGTGTTAATTTAACTGTCACATGTTCGCTTAGGTTATTCGGGTTGGTCGTTAGTGATATTATATTAATTCCTTGAGATTCTTGCACTTTAATTGCCATACTGCTGCTTTGATTCTGCTTAATATTTAATTTGTTGTCTGCCTGCGATTAGGTATCCGCTTAGTTGTCTAATCGGTATCAATTCTTCGCTTAGTTGATTAGACTGTATGGTGGATGACTGATTAAATTTGTGCATTGCATTCACTTAGTCTATAATTTTGAAGACCGAATTAGCATTCGCTTAGTTGGGTGATTCGTGTCGGATTTGGATTAGAGTAGTGTGTACTTGATGTTTATCTAGGATAGTGTTACCTGAATGGCAAGTGTACCATATCGTTTCAAGTAATAAAAATGGTAAAACCCAATATCGTTCTTCCTATGAGACTCGAAAGGCCTTATCGTTCGTATGAATCAAAATCGTAACACTTGTGAAAGAAAAATTAATAATTGTTGTGGTGAATGCAAAAACAGAAAATAAACATGCAATGAGGTTGATTCAATTGACTAGAAAAGAGTATGAATGAATGGAGTTGTTGGGGGTTTACAATTTCATCTAATCCTCTCTCTCTTATCTACTCCTCTTGTTTAAATTGCTTTATTATCTAATTTTTATGCAAACTTTCTTGGCCTCCCCTTAACCCGATCCCTCGGCGAAAAGGGCCTCTTACTAATTACTGGCTTGCTATCCCTAGCCTCCCCTAGTAACTAGCAACGCATTACAAATAGAAGCAAAAACAATTGGTCGTCTTACCCCCTATCCCTAGGTGGTATTGCTTAACTAAGGAATTACTCACCAGTTCATGTCATTACTGTACGTCCTCGTATCAATAAAGGCAAATAATAGTTACCGAATGAGTTAAATGATAAAAGCTTTAAGCATAGTATGAGAATCCAACAATTGATAATAAACGCATATGAAAATCATATAATTTAAACAAGAGTTTCAATAAAAGAGAGTATCAAAAGATTACATTGTTCCCCCAACAACAAAAAGGTTTAGTTCACCATTGTCCTGGTGAACCAAGATAAAATAATGGAAGATATGGAAAGCAAACCCTAGAAAAGATGAAAAGGAGCCTAAGCATCCAAGAGATCCTCTCCAGACAGTGAAAAGTAGGTCTGGCTGCCCTCTTCTGTCAAAAGAATGAATTGGAAATCGCAACAGAGCTATTTATAACTGAGGAGCACAACAGAAAACAAGCCCAAGCCCATTGACAACCGCCCGGCAGTAAGGGTATACCGCCCGACGGTTTCCCTTGAATCGCGTCATCGCCCGGCGGTAAGGATATACCGCCCGGCGGTTTCCCTTGTGCAGCAAAACCGCCAGGCGTCAGGTGTTGTTGTCTTCTCCTTCCGTCAGACCGCCCGGCGTCAGGGGTTTGCCGTCGGGCGGTTCCTAGACTCTTCTTTTCTTCAAATTTCTTCATTTTTCTTGAGTCTAAGACCTTTATCTTCGTCCTCAATCTTCACTTTCCTCAGATTTGCTGCAAAACAATGCAAAACAAGCATAATATCGCTAAAAACAGCTTTTGACTCTTTACTGACTCATTTATTGAGTTTTACTTGATTCTAAGCTCATTCTAAGAAATAAAGGGTGTAATTTAGTCCAAAATAACATATGAAAATAACGGTTTTTCAACCGTTATCACAATCCCAAACCTAGAAATTTGCTTGTCCTCAAGCAAAACAAAACAAAACAAAACTTGGCTTTCTGCACTTTTATGCAATGATTCAACATTCCTAAAGTACATGATGAGACCTACTCAATTTCAAATCATCAGTGAAATCAAATCAAGATGCATGCATGTTCTCTCCTGAATTTAGCTCACACTTTCCTTGACAGATGTCACACATTATGAATGATCAGTCCATTAAGCAAAACTGCAATCATGAAATTTAGAAGTTCTCACCAAGCAAGTGTTTCACTCAACTGTTTAGGGTATCACTCCAACTCCTCATCATTCACAAGTTGAATGAAATAAAATTTCAATTCATCTTAAACAATCAACATCTTCACATGCAAATGTCATCAAAAGGACTTTTCCAAGGCTTGTAATGAGGCTAGGCTATCAAGAAAAATTAGTTTTTATGGATCACAAAATCTTTGAATCAGGAGAGCTCATTTATCATTCAAGGTTCAAGTTTAACTCTCTTTCTTAACGAATCTTACTTGTCCCCAACTTTTCCCTTTTTCTTTTATTTTTACACTGAGCTCATCTTTCATGATTTTTTTCTTGTTCTCAAGTATTTTTCATTCTCAATACTTGAGCTCAATGCCTTTCTTTTTTCCATTCAAACTTTCCCCACAACCCCAAACTTGAACCTTGAATATACTTACAGTCATAAACCCATTTCAAAGTAAATAAATTCAGCACAAGGGTTTTCATTCTGTTTAGGCCAAGGTTCAAAAAGAGTACAAAAACTTTTAAGCACGGTTGGGTAAAATTTTGGCTAAATAAGGGCTTCCAAAAATGGCCTTGATCATATGACATGTACATGCAATTCAATCAATCATCAAGATTTAGGAAATATCATGCATGCTTCCTTGTGAATAATTCTCATACAAAAATTAAAAATCTGGAGCTCAATACCTCACACAACATGCTTTCTCACACACATTCATTCATATACCCTGCTTAGCATAAGACCACAATCATAATTCATCACACATCTGTTTCAAAGGATATGAACATGCAACGCAACTCAATAATCATTCACATCAGATCATCATCAGACTTGCTCATCATGCAAATTATTCAGTCAAAACATCTTTAGAAAAGTATTCAAGCCAAGCATACACACTAAAATTAAAATTCAACCTATTCTAAAAATTTAAAATGCAAGGGTAAAGAAGAAAATCTAGGTTGCCTCCCAGTAGCGCTTGTTTAACTTCGCGAGCCTGACCCAAACCTATTTAGCATTTGTCAGTAAAACACCCTTCAGTAGGTGTACCTTCCGGGTATCCTTCAGTAGATACCAAAAGTTAGCATCCCTCAGTAGATGCTACCCAAAAAGTGTTCAAAACTTTAAAATTTACATGTCCAACAGAAAAATAAAATAAAATAAAAATTGTCTTAAAGTGAGCTTTTCAGCAATCAACTCTTCTTCTTCACATTTGATTCTTCATCATCCCACCGTCTCAGCTTTCGTCTGTCTACTTGGCGAACGGCAGTGGAATATGGCCTTCTAATTTCCACCATTCCTTCCTCTTCGAGCTTCTTATTGACAATCCATTTCCTGTTTTTATATCTAACAGCCACACCCCACGGAAATAGTGTGTCCTTTGAATGAGGTGCCTCTCCTTTATCTATCTTTTCCTCCCCACGTGCCTGCAAAATAGTACAATTATTAAGATAATCATTACTTGTGGTAGTTTCTTCTTTTCCTGCTTCTCTTCTAGCCTTTTTTATATCTAGATCTTTTTATGACTCTCTTCTTTTCTCCTTCAGATCCACTATAGGCCAACACTTGGTCTTGATCTCTCAACATTATTCTCCCATCATAGACACGTATCATCATCTGAGAGGTCCTCATGAACGGTCTTCCCAAAATTAATGGGATTCTTCCATCCTTTACCATATCCACAACTATGAAATCAACCAAAAATTCCAACTCCTCAATTCGCACAATTGCGTCTTCCACTATACCAACGGGTTTTTTTATGGATCCATCTGCCACTGTCAGGGTAGTGTTAGCTGGTTTTAATTTTAACCCTCCAATCTTTTTGAAATCACTGAAATACATTAAATTAACACTAGACCCTGAATCGATCATAGCTCTCCCTATATCCACATCATTGATCACACAAGGAAGAGTCAAATTCCCTAAATCCTTCAATTTTTATGGATGGTCCTTCTTCCTTGGTTTAACAATCCGTGCCTGCTCTTCATCTTCCTCATCAAGATCAATTATCTCACGAAGATCTTATTTGACCCTCTTATCATACTCAGGCATTTGTGAAAATGCTCCAGGAATAACAGTCACCTGATTAAAAATTTCTCGAAATAACTCTTTGTGACTCTTCTGTTTTCTCTCCCTATTCTCTTCGCAGCTTTTCTGTTCCTCAAATTTATCATTACAAATCATCTTCTCATCTTCATCTTCGCTGCTCTCAATTTCAATTATTTCCTCTGCTGATTTCCGTTTACTTCTTGTCATTACAACTTTGCACTCATCTTTAGGGTTAACCTCAGTGTTAGCCCAAAACTGATTCTTCTCTGTGGTGTCAACTCTTTTTGACAGCTGCCCAATCTGTGTCTCCAACGCTCTAAAACTAGCTTGGTCACTTGCTTTTTCAGACCCATAGACTTTCAGAAATCTATCAAATCGGTCAGTTAATTCTCTGGCAGTCTCTGTTAAGCTGCTGACCTGCTACCATAAAGGTGAAGGTTGTTGCTGCCGGAGGCCTCCTACTTGCCCAGAAGCATTATTTTGATTTTGTCCAATGTTGGGGTGGTTCTTCCAACCTTGGCTAGAATTACCTTGGTTAAAAGTACCCTACTTGAACGGGAATTGATTCCCCATGTAGTTGACATCCTGCTGCATTTCTTCAGGAAAAGCACATTGACCATTGATGTGGTCACCACCGCATAAGTCGCAAAGTTGTTGAGTCTGAGAAATATTTCTTAACCCTGTTAGAAGTTCGGAAAGAACCTTTATTAGCTTGTCCAGTTTTTGGTTAAGAAGATGATTCTACGCAGCCATTGCATCATTAGCAGGGAGATGCAAGATTCCTCCTTTCTGTGCTACCCTCTCACTTTGAGAAACTTCATTTAGGGCCATCTCTTCGATCAAATCATAAGCTTCGTCTTCAGTCTTCCTATTAATACTGCCTCCAGTTGAGGCATCCAACATCATTTTAGACTGAGTATTCAGCCCTCCAAGAAAAGCGAGCAAATAAGAAGTCTTGTCGAATCCGTGGACTGGAGTTTTTCTCAACAGGCCTTTAAATCTGTCCCAGGCCTGTCCGAGAGTTTCCTCCATCTCTTGCTTGAATGAGGAGATTTCGAGCTTCCCTTGATGAATCTTGGTCTGCGGAAAAATTCTGGTGACGAACTGTCTCGCCAAAGCATCCCAGTTTCTGAATGTCCCTTCAGCAAATGAGTGCAACCAATCTTTGGCACTTCCTCCTAAAGAAAAAGGGAATAGGCTAAGTTTGACCCTCTCATCCGAGACTCCGGCCATCTTAACAGTATTGCAGATTTTGCCAAAGATAGTCAAATGTTTGTAGGGATTCTCATTTGACAATCCGTTGAACAGGCTGCTCTAAACTAACTGGATGAGTGCAGGGCTCATCACCAAATTCGTGGTATTGTCCGCAGAAATGACAATGTTGTTGAAATTCAAAGGACCCACAGTGTTTGCTAAGTCCCCTTGTGTGCGTCTTGGAGGAGGTTGGTCCGCCATTTCCTCTCTACCTTGTGAAGAAAATTCTGGTGAAGATTGCAAGATTGTTTCAGGAGAAGGAAAGTTTTCACGTGCAGAATGTATAACTTTCCTCCCTCTCCTGTCTAGTAATCCCTCGAGAAAAGGTTGCCGATCTTTCCTGTTCTAGTGTGTATCCCTTCTTGCATACACAAGAAAAATACCCCTAAAAGCACTTTTACAGAAAAATAAAATAAACACAATAAAACATAAAAGTATAGACAAATAATTACAAACAAGTCAAATTCAGTCAATTCACACTACTAAATAAGTTAAACCTCGAGTCCCCGGCAATGGCGCAAAAAACTTGTTAACTGAATGGCAAGTGTAAATATCATTTCAAGTAATAAAAATGGTAAAACTCATTATCGTTCTTCCCATGAGACTCGAAAGGCCTTATCGTTCGTATGAATCAAAATCGTAACACTTGTGAAAGAAAAATTAATAATTGTTGTGGTGAATGCAAAAACAGAAAATAAACATGCAATGAGGTTGATTCAATTGACTAGAAAAGAGTATGAATGAATGGAGTTGTTGGGGGTTTACAATTTCATCTAATTCTCTCTCTCTTATCTACTCCTCTTGTTTAAATTGCTTTATTATCTAATTGTTATGCAAACTTTCTTGGCCTCTCCTTAACCCGATCCCTCGGCGAAAAGGGCCTATTACTAATTACTGGCTTGTTATCCCTACCCTCCCCTAGTAACTAGCAACGCATTACAAACAGAAGCAAAAACAATTGGTCGTCCTACCCCCTATCCCTAGGTGGTATTGCTTAACCAAGGAATTACTCACCAGTTCATGTCATTACTGTACGCCCCCGTATCAATAAAGGCAAATAACAGTTACCGAATGAGTTAAACGATAAAAGCTTTAAGCACAGTATGAGAATACAACAATTGATAATAAACGCATATGAAAATCATATAATTTAAACAAGAGTTTCAATAAAAGAGAGTATCAAAAGATTACATTGTTCCCCCAACAACAAAAGGGTTTAGTTCACCATTGTCATGGTGAACCAAGATGAAAATAGTGGAAGATATGGAAAGCAAACCCTAGAAAAGATGAAAAGGAGCCTAAGCATCCAAGAGATCCTCTCCAGAGAGTGAAAGGTAGGTTTGACCGCCCTCTTCTGTCAAAAGAATGAATTTGAAATCGCAACAGGGCTATTTATAACTGAGGAGCGCAATAGAAAACAGGCTCAAGCCCATCTGACAACTGCCCGGCAGTTTCCCTTGAATCGCGCCACCGCCCGGCAGTAAGGGTATACCGCCCGACGGTTTCCCTTGTGCAGCAAAACCGCCCGGCGTCAGGGGTCTGCCGCCCGGCGTCAGGTGCTGCTGTCTTCTCCTCCCGTCAGACCACCCTGTGCCAGGGGTTTGCCGCCGGGCGGTTCCTAGAGTCTTCTTTTCTTCGATTTTCTTCATTTTTCTTGAGTCTAAGACCTTTATCTTCGTCCCCAATCTTCATTTTCCTCAGATTTGCTGCAAAACAATGCAAAACAAGCATAATATCGCTAAAAACAACTTTTGACTCTCTACTGACTCATTTATTGAGTTTTACTTGATTCTAAGCTCATTCTAAGCAATAAAGGGTGTAATTTAGTCCAAAATAGCATATGAAACTAACGATTTTTCAACCGTTATCAGATAGGAAGCATAGTAATTGAGTTAATGACCAACCGTTTTCATTCTGCATTTGATTCGGTTTTTTTGGTTACACATTGAGGATTGTTCAACGTCGGTGCAGATAGCAGAAGAGGGGATTTTGGCTGCAATTCTGGTTTTGTGTGTGCAGCTATATAAAGGATTAACATCACTCTCTACCCAAAACCTTAAGGCAATGAGTTAATGGGTCTTTCATCTTTTTATAGTGCTCTACTTTCTCATTTCTATCCAATATGGCACTTAGACTCACACTTGGATTCCCAATAACATTGTCTAATGATAATCCTTAGGGTTGTTGCCATATCTTAGCTAAATCTTCACTTTGAGGATTATTTGTCTCTACATTTGTTGTCTCTTGCAAGTCCTCTTCTTCACCTGCATCTGATTCATCTGACTCAAGAGGTGTTTTCTCAAGGTCCACAATTTCATCAAAGACAACATGCATAGATTTTTCTATTTCAAATGTCTCCGATTAAAAACTCTATATTCCCAAATTTTGTTTTCCATTATTTAAAACAAAACATTTGCATCTAAATATTTTTAAATGAGAAACATTAGGCTTTCTTCCTTTAATCAGTTCATGATGAGTATATTTTATAATACATCTAATAAGCATTCTATTTTAAACATAACAAATTAGTACTCACAATGTCAGCCTAAAAATGTTTTGGAATTTTTTATTCATTTAATAAAGTTCTTGCAAGTTCTTCTAAAGATATATTCTTTCTTTCTATAACTCCATTTTGCTGTAGAGTTCTAGGTGCAGAAAAGTTATGAGAAATTCCAAGTGCTTCATAAAAATTTTCAAATGGTTGATTTTGAAATTCCCTTGCATGATCATTATGAATATATTTTATTTTCAAATCTTTTTTTCATTTTGAACTTGTTTTGCAAACATTTTGAAAAGTTTGAAAGTTTCACTCTTTAGAGTAATAAAGAACATCCATGTATATCTTTAATAGCCATTAACAATAAATAAAGCATAATAATTTTCTCCAAAACTTTTTTTCTTGAAGGACCAAATCAATCCATGTGCAAGAGTTCTAAGGGTTTTTCACTTGAAACAATATTTTTTGAATTAAAAGATGATTTAATTTGTTAACCCTTTTGCCATGCAGCACATAATTTGTCTTTAAAAAATTTTAGTTTTGGTATACCAATTACTAAGTCTTTAGATACGAGTTTATTCAATTGTCGCATATGAATATGAGTTGCTCTCTTATGCCACAACCATGGATTTTCTTCTTTTACTACTAAAGACGAAATATGTTTATTTGAAGCATTTTCTAAATATAATAAATATTTGAATACCTAATACCTTTCAAAACGATTTTAGAAGAATCTTTTTCATGGATATTGCAATAATTGGGTTCAAAAGTTACCTTGAAGCCTTTGTCACATAGTTGACTAATATTGAGTAGATTGTGTTTCAACCCTTCTACAAACAATAAATCCTTTATCATCAAGGTTTCTACACTTCTTGTGTCTCCTATTCCAAGGATCTTTCCTTTGTTGTTGTCACCATATGTGACATAGCCTTGTTCCTTCTTCCGGAAGTTTGAAAATTTCTTTGTTGTACTCATTCTAACTAGTGGGTTAGTTGTACACCAAGAGTGGTTAAACTCGTCGTAATCCTTTGTGATTAGTAAAATCCCTTAAAGGTATTTAAGGGAGAACTAGATGTAGCTTAGTTTGGAGTGAACCAATATAAAAACAAGTATGTCTTACTGCTTTTTTTTTCAAAGGTTTTCTATAAATGTTGTTTTACAAACTTAAGTGTTTAACAATTGTTATAGATTGTCTAATCCCTGTAAAGGAAATTAAACACTGATTTGTGAAAAGTTTTAAAACTTTATTCAAACCCCCTTTTCTAGAGTTTTCCTTGTTACATTATGAAATTTCATGTTTTTGAAATGAGAGGAAGACTTGTATTTAAAGGAAAATAATATTTCTAATGTTATTAATCAATTATGAAAATATCATAATCAATTAATATCATTTAGATTCAAATTGCAAAGCTTTGGTTATGTTTTAATCAATTATGTATGTTAATTGATTAAAATAATTTAGATGACGATTATGCATTTCAAAAAATATTCTTTTCGCACCAAAGAGGCTATAAATTGATTATACTTTGATTAATTTGATTCTAAAATTTAAGGCTTGACTTATAATCTTACTTTACTAATCTAGGTCTTCCAATTGTTGGGTTGAGCTCGGTTTATCAAGTTTGAAAGGTCGTGTTATCAACATGATGGGTTGTCAATCTTTCAGACTGTCGACCTTCCAGACTATCTACCAGTTGGGTTGTCGACTTGCCTGGTTGCCGACCTGTTGGGTTGTTAACTTATCAGGTTGCCGATTTGTCGGGTTGTCGACTTAATGAGTTATGAGTTGAGCTCAGACATTGTAAAATACTTTATTAAGTAAGCTCCTCCTTTCAACAGTAAATATCTCGATGTGAGGAATGTGTGTTGAAAGTTCCATATTAATTAAGTTTATTTTTCTTTTCAAATTATTATTTTTAAGATTTTATAATTTTTTTACAATGTAGATTTGACAACATTCTTGGTTTGAGTACTTCCATAACTAAACTTTAAAATATTCATTTAGTTGTCTTAAACATTATATATTTTTTCTAATATATATATTAAAAATAAAAAATAAAGTTACCGAACCAAAACATATTTAACCTTTGTAAATTTTGATGAGATCATATTTTATTGTGCCTTCTCTTGACTGAAGACCTCACAACATTTTTTTAGGTTTGTACAACATTTTCGGCATGAACTGAGTTCACTATATAATCTAATTATATATGAAAAACTTCAATCTAAGAAAATAGAGATTACGTTCCTTCACTTTAAATACATTGTTTGAATACTTTTGTGTTGTTTTTTATTACTATTATTATTATAGAGCAACTCAAATAAATTTTATATATATATATATATATATATATATATCATTGCTTTCATGTGTGATTGAGTGTGAGTCATGCATATAGATAGGCTAATATTAGACTCATCATAATACTTATCATTTGTATTTGATTTGAACTTAATCATTGTTTAAATTTTGAACAAGGCACACATTGTTTTGAATACTCTTTGGTCTCTTAAAAAAAAAAAGTCTTGAAGAACATTTTTTTTATCTGCAAAGCTTCGAGATTAATTGATTTTCTTTTAATATAATTGATTATTAGTTGCAATGAATTAGATGAAACTTGGATTAAAATTCAAGTTTACATTTAGATGATCAGATTGTTCTTGTTGCATTTCTATAATTAATATAGAACAAATGCTTAATCTCGAAAACAATTTATTATGTCTCAAACTTGTTGAAATACTATATTCATATTTAATCGGTTATATCTAAGAATAATCTATTAGAATGTTCAAGTTTTGAGAAAAATAAAATAAAATTTCAATTCACCTCCTAAATATTCTATATTAACTTAGTTAACTTATATATTAAGAATTGAGAAAATAAAATAAAATATGAATTCACCTCTTACTAACATACCACCTTTGTTTTAAGTAAACAAGACAATACAACTTTGTTTATAGAAGTGGAGTCTAATTCTACACTTATTAGGAACCTATGCTAGGTTTAAAGTGAATAGTTGAATGGTTTAATTAAAGATAGTAAACAAGAAAATTTGATATATTAATAGTAGTTTATTTAATTTGAGAGGAAAAGAAAAAGTTTAGAGAAATGATAATACATATGGAAGAAGGCAGAATGAGGAGAATGGATAGAATTATTTGTGGTATGACTCTATATGCTTCAAAGGGACATGCTGCTGATTCGCCCACCACGACCACCACACCCTCAAATAAGGAATGCTTTTTGAACTTTTTTGAAACAATTGACACTAAAGACAATAAACTTTAAACGTTATTTTAATCACTGTGCAATGAATTTACATTTGGTTGCAGTTGTGTGTAGGTAAGAGAGAAAGAGAGATAGTACTGTTTCTGGTGAGCATTGTAATATAATATGCAGAGGAGACCCCATGTGGACACCAACTTCCCTTGCTTCCATGGTTTTGCTTAGCTAACATTGGCTTCCACAATCAATACATTTTCATTCATTTCGAGTTCAACTATTTTCTTTTCTTTTCTTTTTTTCTTAAAAGCTACCCCGAGAATTGATCCAATGCCATTACATAGTAATTTTTTAATTATTATTTTATTTAGTAACTTTACTTAGGGGTTAGGTTGGATTGGATTTTGATACAATATTTTACCAAAAAAAAACCTTAAGATTTTGAAAGACAAAGTAGAGGAATGTTATGTCGTATAAATTGATCATTTAAAGGACTTTATAATCCAAATTTTGTAGTTTAAATTTTTGTTTTGAAAATTTTAAATTAAAGTTTGAAAGAACTTTGTGAAATTTTAGAAAACATTCAAAATTATGAAAGATAATGAAAAATTAACAAAAAATGAAAAAATTTGGATAGGAAAAGGTAAAACTGATACATTCTTTAGTCTTTCTAAGTATCATTTATATATATATATATATATATATATATATATATATATATATATATATATATATATATATTTATTTATTTATTTTCTCTTGCTTAGTTAAAAATTCATAGAAAAAAATTATGAAATAGTATACAATAGAGAGTCTCAAGAATTAAGGTGAAATTGTTCTAAAGGGTGTACTATTTGTATATCCTAATACAAATTTACATGAATTTAATTCTAAGAAATAGTCCACTGAAGTTGGAAGATGTTTTAATGTTAAAAGATATTTTATAAGGGACAAAAGAATTTAATTAAATATGAATGAATTTTCTTACTCCTTTTTGAAAAGTCCTTGTTGAATGTCATGAGTTATTTATATTATTTAAAAATCTAAACCAAATATCATAAGACTTTTTATAAATTTAATGAATTTTTTTAAAGTTCTAATGTTAAACATGCAATGACACTCTAGATTTTGCGAAGTGAAGGGAAGTCTAACTTACATTTGTTGAGGGAGGAAAATGCAATTGACATAACTTATATTTATTAGTTGGGTGGCCTTCTTTTGAAAACCACTGAATACATAAGCATTTTTAGTTAGGAAAAATATGGATCCATGTGAGGACAATGATGGGCAAATGAGAAGAGCTTATTTTGGTTTGTGGGTGGTGGAAAGCTTAACAATTTCATTGTTTTATGCTTGCACACATCTGGTCACAATCAATAAAATAAAATAAATAAAATAAAAAGCATACAAGTTGAATGTTTGGTGACCCTAGTTGACCTTACCTACTTTTTTATCTTATTTTAAGCCTTGCCTTTTATACCTTCTTGTTTAGATATAGTTGAGCATTGACTAGCCCAACTTCTTGTCATGCCTATAAATATGGGTATCCTCTCAATTACCCAAAAACCAGGTCATGCATTGCTAACCTTAACTTCTCAATTACTTTTACTCCCTCTTTATACAACAACAACTCATCTTATTTGAGAAGTTATAAGCACAAAAAAGCAAAAATGGAATTTTCAGTCATATTCTTTCAACAAAATACCCTTCACTTAAAAGTACTACTTTGTGAGTATGAATATACCTTTTCAAAAGAAAGAAAAGGGTTAGACATTTGAATCTATAATTATCGTTTTTATTAATTGATCGTCCAATGAAAAGGCACGTATATAGCTTCCAAGATAGTGATTAAATAAAAATATTTCGAGTGTGGGTTAATATTATCTAGGTTCTATTGTGTCGTTTGAGGTCCAAACTCTATCCTCAACGATATTTTGTGTTTTTTTAGTGGTTTCTTGTGTTCAAAAGTCCGATAATATTTGTAAAAGATATTTCAATGCAAAAATAAATTCAACTTATGATAAATAGTAATAAATATACAGTAGTTAATGAATGTATCATACTTTCTTACTTTAAATCTTTATTTATAGATTTTAGAGTAAATTTTTAATTAAAATTAATTTAATTACTGCACAGGTTGATCATAAGATATAACTGACTCAACGATCATACAGTACAAAATAACTTTAACTATTGTATATGCAAAAAAAATTCATTATCGAAATGAAACACTCATTGCTAAACATACTATTATTAGTAACATAAAATGTGCCCATTAATATAGATAAACTATTTGTTTAGTATATATAAATGATTTTAAATTAAAGTAAAGAAATTGCGCACAATTTACGTTGAATAATCAAATCACAAAGATAGGGAAAGTGCTAGTGATGAAGAACATAATTGACTACTTTGTATGAATCGTACGTTGTCGCTGTTATTTGAAGAGCTTGTCCCTTGTTGGACATTCCCAAATGTCAATTAATTTCAAATCTCTTCTCCACCATCCATCATTATCATTGGCACATAAATAATTAAACCTTACAAATTGTCCTCATGATAAAATGATTGAAAGAGAATATAGGTTAAAAGATAATGAATGAAAAAGAGTTCGACAATAGTGGATACTTTTTTATATATAAATCAACCAGAGAAGTGTTTAATGGTGAGAAACAACGATATTTAATCAAACAGAAGCTTTGATTAAAATATCCACTTAAGAAACATAAACCTTACATTTATGCAGTCAAAATTTTAAACATTTGGAAAACAACATTTCAATCTGTTAAAAAATCTTTTGTACATCCTAAAACATTTCAAATAAAATATATATCTTTTATTAACCTTAACTCATATTGTTGCTATATCATTACCTAATCACCACCATCATAATTTACACATCATTATCATCAATGTTATTGGCATTTTCAAAAGGTTTATTTACTTAACATAGTGTTGTTGACACCTATATATAACTTACCTGAGCTTAAGAGCCAGATTTCTGTAAATAATATGAACAAAAGTGAGGCATGTAAGGGCCATATGATTGGTGATCATGAATATGTAGGTAAGGGGTAATCAACTAGGAATCCATGTTAATAAATTTTGATTAGTGATTAGATTAGGAATCCACATTATCAGCAAGGTTAGTGCTTTGTGGCTTAATGGGTGTGGCGGCTAAGTTAAAAGAAATAAGTGAATAAACATATGCATCCAAAATCTTTGTAATTTATATATATGCAAACTTTGTAGTGATTGCAGATGAAAAGATCACAACCAAGATTTGCCTCATACACGAAGATAACATATGTTTTGTTGAAATAAAGTGTCATATAATAAACTCTATTATTGTGTATATTTATATTTGTAGAAAATGAATGAAAGAAGGTACAATAGCTTCTGAAGCATGAATGGTATAGAAAACAACAAGAAAAATGCTCAAGCTTGGACATTTAATTCCTACTTTGCCATATTTAATTGGTTTCTTGTTCCTTCTTTTGTGGGGCATTGTCTGCAACATGTGAAGTAAAATATTCACTACCTACCACCAATATGAGAGTGCTACATGTTGAACCACACATGCTTTATATTATATGAATGGCTAATTAAACTTGATAAGTAATCATTTTGTCAAAAGAACATTGATGGGCACTCAGTGAAAACTAACTTTCTTTTGCCAGCAATAAAATCAACAAGTTTTCTTCTCACCTCAAGCTGTGAAAATGATTTCGAGAAACCCAAACAAATGATGCATATGTGTGGTGTCATGTAGTTTATTTCAAAAACAAGAAATTGGTAAGAGCTGAAAATGATGAAGGAGGAGGAAAATAAAGAACACAAACACACTCCATGAGGTATTCGTGAAGAAGCAGCAATATATATAGTAGCACATGATCCTATGTTGTATGTGCATTTTTTTTTTTTGTTTTCTGAATACGAAATCCCAGGGATTTCGTGGACATCATGATTGATCGAGCAGTGTGCATTTTTAAGATATTTATGAAAAGGGTTTTTTAGTTGTATAATAAAGAAAATAACTAATATATAATTAAAAAGTTATGGGTTTTTAAGGTAGTTTCGTTTCTAATTAGAATTGACAGAATGAATTTTTTGCACTGAAAGTGTATTAAACAAAATTCATTGAAGATATTCTGTCTCTTAATTGTTTTTTGGAAGAAAATATATAGGAGTACGTACAGATTTTTTCATTTGTTAAGAAAATGTACGAGAAAATGCTTGCCGTTGATTGAAGACAGCAAAATTTACTGGAACTTTTCTTCCTTTAAGGGTGGTTTAGCTTGTGATATCATGGTAAAGTGAGTTGGGTGGGTCACTTTCTGGACATATTGATTTATTACTAATTTGGTGAGATAAGTTTTTATTTTTAGAATTTAAGATTTAAGATTTGATATCTTAGTATACTTAACTTATTTTTGTTCAGGAGTAATAATACCATGACACTTTTACATTCATTTAACACATAATATAAAGATAAAATGGTCCAAAAAGTGTAAAGTTTTATAACTTTTCAAGAAAAAAGAAAGTAAAAAGTAAGTAAGGATAGTGTCAAATGAATGTAAAAAATTTAAGTGTGTCAAAGAATCATTTCTCTTTGTTCATTTCAAGAAGTTAAGTGTTTGTTATACTATCTAGTAGAATAGATTATAACACTCAATCTGCCCTAATTATAGTATATTAGTCTCTAATCCATTTTTAAAAAAATCAATGGGAAGGAAAAGAAATTTAAGCCCAGAAACACCTTTCATGTAGTTTGGGTTGAACTTTTTGAAATATTTATTTTACATTTTGAAAAGTGTATTCCAAAATATGGGAGGTGGGTAAAGAAACTATCATTGGTTTGTAGTGTTGGGGCACTTGCATGCGACCTTTCTTTCCCCACGTAGGATTAGAGGCAGTTTCTTCCCGCACCTTCATAATATTTTCCTGCACCCCCATATATTTTTTTTTATTTTGTGTTTTTGAACTGTACAGTTCAGAAATTCTTTTTGAACTTTTGTTTTGTGTAATTCAAAAGTAAAAAAAGCCCTTAAAATTACATAATCCAAAAATTATTTTTTATTTTTAGATTATATAATTCAATTTCTTTTACAAGAAAAAAAAGTTTATTTTACAATTTAAAAATGGAAAAATAACTTTCAAATAGTATAATCTAAAAAGATAAAATAGAAACAGAATTTATTATGGTGCAGGAAGAAAACTACTATTGTGGACTATACTTTCATGTACTGTCACATTAAAAAAGAAAACACAACATTTCAAATTACCATTCTAAAATGAATGAACAAGAGTATTAGAAAAATGTAATGCCATGTATTAGAAAACACTAGGCCAAGCAATGTCTTTTCTTTTTATCCTAATAATGTTCTATTACGTCCTCTTCCATAAAATGATTAAGGTTTAATATAAGATTTTTTTTTCTTTATTGCACGATAAAATTTTTCAGATCAATTATATTAATGTTACTAAAAGGACCACATAATATTATTAAGCGTTAAAAGATAAATCATGTTATATTCAAAATAACCTATTTAACAAAATTTAAAATCAGTGGTTGAGAGGAGGTATCACATAACCATAAACAATCTAGAAATAAATTAATATTGAATGTCATGAATTTTTTATTTCAAGGTTTTTCCCAATAAGTTGGGCAGCAATAAGTTGGGCAGGAATAATCAAACTCATAATAATACGGGGGTGTTGCTCCCTCCACCTCTCCAAGTGCACCTTCCACTATTTTAATTTATTTAAAAATATTCTACATTTTATATAAAATTAAGAGGAAACTTCAATATTAGTACTTCTACCATTTCCATTTTATAAAATTAAAAGTTAGATGCAAATATAAAATAATAAACATAATATATTAATAGTAAATAATGGTATATTATTATTATTATTATTATTATATACTAACTTTATAATGACGAAAGAATTAAATAAATTCCAAATCTTTAACAAATAACTTTTTTTTATATTTTAAGTATTTAATAATATTTTTATATTATTTATCTAATAAATTAAATATTTTATTCAAGTTATTTGAGTCAAACATGTCGGTGAGTTAAAACATAATATAATGTTAAAAATTATAAATTTTATATTAAAAAAAACACACATATAAATAAACATTTTTCTAGAAATTTAGAACAAAATTTTACTATTTATTAAGTAATTTGAAAAGAAAAAAATATATTCAACAGCGAAAATAAGATTGAATCAAACTTATTTAAGAAAATATATCATAAGTTCAAATTTGAGTCATGTAAATGCTCCATACATGTAAATGCTCCATTAATGTAGAGAGAGAAAGAGAAAGATTGTCAAGGATAGAGGGGAAGTGTAGGGTATTTTTGGAATAAAAGAAAATAATGGAAATGTGTAAAATATTTTTGAAATAAATTAAAATAGTGGAAAGGTGCAGGACCCACTTGAGGAGGTGGAGGGAACAACACCCTAATATGGGTGTCGTTAAAGGTGTAAAAATGGGCATCCCCGCCTTAATTATTGAGTAAGTAGAAAATTACACTTTTCAATTTGGTTGATTTTATAAAGGATAATGATATTTGAACTACAAAATTTGATCAATATTTAACTCCAATATGTATCGATGTTTGATTGGTTTATGTGGAAAAGATTTAAAAAAATTTAAATGATATGGAAATACTTAGCATTTGGGTTAAAAAATTGGAAACCTGGTTAGCATGAGAAAGAATCCTCGTATCACCCATAAACCTCTCTTTATCAGAACTAGTCGCTCACCGATTTTGCACCATTCACGAACTAGCGCTATTCACTGGACCAGTCGAAAGTTCCATTGAATATCGAAATCACCGTTGACATGAGTTTTAAAGCTTTCCACCATTCGTTTCTATGCAATCGCCATTTGGAAAGTACCGTTATAGACCAAAACCATCATTGAAGACGAAAAAACAATGTTTGTAAGTTTCGGTGATTAGTTTTGGTTTTCCTTTATTGTTGTATATGTCTTTAGTTTTGTAGTTTTATTTTATTTTTATCTGTTATACATGTTAGTCTAAGTTATTTAACTTGTATTCATAATCTTTAAAGCAATGGTTATCTTCCTCTATGCTGCTGGAGCTAACTGCTCCTCACTGCTGGTTGGAATTGATAATAGGTGTTGAGTATAGAAAAGAAAAGTTGTTTTTCTTGTCAAGATGATCGAATTCTCAAAAAGCAATGTCAGATATACTTATGCCCATGATCAGAAATATTCCTCTGAAGTTGTTGACATACACCATATAATTTTGAGGAGGAGTGATTTTCAGACGACATTCAACATGAATTAAGAGGCCATGTAAAGCCTAATGCATGAATACATTATGTTCTGCAAAAGGATTATGTCCTCTGTAATTGTTATCTTTTGGTTGTTCATACTTGAGAAACAAATTACAATTTCATTGTTTCTTATCTGTCATGGGTATTTGAATTTTATATCACATAATTTTCATGATGAAAGTATCTTACTTCAAAGTCTTTAGTTTTAGCTCACAGATTATATCCAACTTGTTTTCAACTCAATCAACTGGTATCTTGGTGTCCTCTGTATTGGCCATTGTAACCCTAACATGATTTTGACATATTTGATACCATTAAATACTTATTTTGTCTTTGGATACTTTGTTGTAGTGGAAAAGTCATTCGATACTTCATTCCCATTGACAAGATTCTGAAACACATTCTATGTGTGACTCCACTGACTTGTTATTGGACTCTTTCATTGATTATTCGTGGGGAATAAAAAATGGTGTTAGTTTTCAAGGTGAGTTACTTTCCATCTAACAAGTTGTCAAGTTCTCAATTTTTTTCACTATTATATGGTTGAAAACTAAAATCATGAGAAGAATGATTAGCTTAAGAAAGCATTTAACTTCATCATTTTGACGATTCTTTTAAGGCCTTTTACCCACTAAAGACATATACAACAACAAAGGAAAACCAAAACGAACCACGCAAACTTACAAACGGTGCTTTTTTGTCTTTAATGGTGTTTTTCAATGCACTAAGTAATCAAGTATAAGCAAAAACACAAGTTTTAATCGATTATACATATAAGTAATCGGTTAAAACTTGCAATTTTGTCACTGTTAAGCAAATATTGATATCTGATGAATCTAATAGATTATATAAACTCTGTAATTGATTAATTCATACAGATATGCAATGTGCTAAGAGTTTTATCAATCTTAATCAACGAATATGCATTTTATAGATATAATCACATGTATAATTATAGTGAATATGCATAACATATAGTTCAAGCATAGATACAAATATAAACATCAGTTTTGCTATATGTGTGCAAGAAACTATTAAAACATTTATGTTGTTGTCATCATCAAAAACACATATGGGATATATGGGTTTATCTTTCACATAGCTCCCTCCATCAACAATCTCTCCATTTTTTGATGATGCACAACCAGAAACTATTTTTCCAGTTACTTTCTCCCCCTTTGGGAGTTAGCAAAAAAATAATACAAGTAACAAGAAAATAAAGTGCATTCAGAAGATACAAGAGATACATCAAGAAGTTCTTATAGACCATTTGAAGAATGAGATGCTCCCCCTATCATAATGCAGTAGCACTTTTAAACATTTTGAGCAATGAACAGATGAACAGATATATACTTATGGGTCTGGGCCAAAATTCTGTTATTGTTCTGAATTATAAATAGACCTTAGACGAATCTTAGGGTTATCTTTTGGCAGAGAAAGATGGTAGAACACTCTTTCCACACCTTGAAGGCGGATTTTAGATGCGGAAGCTTCAATCTTTCAATTCTAGGGTTATCTCTTTCATATTTTTCATTCAATTCATATAGTTTCACCATGACAATGGTGAACTAAACCCTTTGTTGTTGGGGAACGATGTAATTCTATTGAAACTCTCTTATATCGAAGTTCTTATTTTATTTATATACTTTTGTTATCAATAGTTTGGGTTTTCTTCTCTATACTTTATGCTTGCATTGTTTAACTCATTCAATGTCATGACCATTGATTTTGTCGATATGGACACATACGGGGAATTCTCTTGATTATGCAATATTACCTAGACATAGGAATAAAATGGTCAATTGCTTTAAGCTTCTGTACACTAATGCATGACTAATTACTAGGGAGACTATACATAGTAAACTAGTAATTAGGAATAGGCTCTCTTCGCCGAGACGTCGGGTTTAGAGTAATTTAGAAAGTTGCATGAGCATTGATAATAAAGTTGAATTTAATAAGAATAGTAGATATAGGAGAGTGGATTAGAATGAAACCGTAAACCCCAAAAACATCATTTATCCATATCTTTATCTGTCAATTGATCAAGCTTTTGCATTTGCATGTTTATTTTTGTCTTTACATCATAAAATCAAATTATCTTTCATTCAAGTCTTATGAAATCAATTCACATGAACGTTTAGGCCTAAGAGTCCCTTGGAAAACGATATTCGGACTTACCGTCTCTTTATTACTTGATACGATATGGTACACTTGCCAAGGTGTTAACATATATCTAGTATAATCATCAACAATAACCAGACCATAAAGATTTCCACCCAGATTTTTTATTCTTGAGGGCCAAACAGATCCATATGAAGCAATTCAAGAGGTCTATTAGTAGACACTACTCTCTTGGATTTGAAAAAGGATCTTGTTTGCTTCCCGTTTCGGCAAGCATCATAAAGTCTGTCAGAATCATACTTTATGTTTGGCAGACCAATAACGAGATTTCTAGAGACAAGCTTCTTTAAATGAGACATATGAATGAGAGCAAGTCTTTTATGCCATAGCCATGGATCATCATCTATGGATAAAAGATAGATAATAGATTTAAAATATGTTTTTCTAAGATCAACCATATAGATGTTATATCGTTTTCCAATTAACACAAGTTCATTAGAAGATTCATGGAGATAAGGCAATGATTACGTTCAAAAGTAACCTTGAAACCTTTATCACAAAGTTGACTGATGCTAAGAAGATTATGTTTAAAGCCATAAACAAGCAAAACATTTTCAATAACATATGAGGAGGGTGTTTGAATTTTACCAATACCAATAATTTTATCCTTGTTATTGTCTCCATATGTGACATGGCCACTTGTCTTGTGAGATAGGCTAATGATTCTTGTTGGATCTCTAGTCATGTGTCTTGAGCATCCACTTCCCAATTACCACATAACTTCTTTTTCTCCTTTTTCTTGACATCTTTCAACAGATGTAGATTTTATCATCATGCTCACATCTTGGTCATTTGAGAGATTCTGATTCTTTTCAAAATTGATGTCAAAATTTCTTTTTGTCATCAAGAACTTTGTGAATCTTTCAGTTTTTAATTTTGTCCTCTAACTTCTGGTTCTTTTGCCAATTTGGAGACTTTTTCTTTCTTTTGAGATGAATTTCATGTTGTTGTTGTCTTAATACACTCATTGGATTTGTTAATCACATAATTCCAAATATTCTTGCTTGATGCATTCAAGAAATGATCATAACTTTCACTCTTTCTCATTATTAGAGACATATTAGCCAATAGAATCGATTTAATCTATTATACAGAAAGCCTAATCGATTAATTTTTGAGTATAGTTCAAAAAACCAGCTCTGGTGCCAATTATAGAAAAAGATTGGCCAAGTTTCTCAACCCAGAGGGGGGGTGAATTGGTTTATAAAAATTGCTCTTTTAAAACTCTTTCCAAAATCTTTTAACCTTTCTTGGAATGCAAGCAAATAAAGAATGTAACGAAATGTAACAGAGAAAGCATAGAAAGATCAACACCAAGGTTTATACTAGTTCGGCCTCACCTGCCTACATCTAGTCTTCTTTCAATCAACCTGAGATTGAAAGGAGATCACTATATAGATTGAGTTCTACAACAAGAAATACAGAGACACCCTCTCAATGCACTCTCCTCTCTAACTCCAAATTTACTATAGTATACACCCAGAAAGAACAATTCTCTTTCTGTCAACCCTTTAGAAAATCCCCTCTCTAAGTACAAGAACCCTACAAGTTCTTCTTCCTGGCAAGCAGCAACAGGGAAACCACAATCACAGATGATTGCAAACGATTCTAATCTTCCAATATGACACCTCACAAGATCAAAATACTGACGCAATTTAATCAATTACGTTATTAATGTAATCGGCTAAGCAATTAATATTGCTATAACAGAATTACATTTAACACATATAACAGATTAATCAATGTATGTAATCGATTAAGTAATGAATGCAAGTCATAACATTTAAAAATATGACCGTTAAGGTAATTATGACTTATAAAAAACAAGTTTTCAATGCACACATGTTTTAACCGATTAAGAAAAGAGTGTAATCGGTTAAGTGTTATACTTAAGCAAATTTGAAAAATTTTTCATTCAAAACTCATCAATGCACTAAGTAATCAAGTATAATCAAAGACACAAGTTATCGATTATGCATATAATGTAATCGATTAAAACTTGCAATTTTGTCACTGTTAAGCAAATATTGATATCTGATGAATTTAACAGATTATATAAACACTGTAATTGATTAATTCATATAGATATGCAGTGTGTAAAGAGTTTTATCAATCTTAATCAATGAATATGCATTTCACAAATATAATCACATGTATAAGCACAATCAATATGCATAACATATAGTTCAAGCACAAATACAAATATAAACAACAGTTTTGCTATATGTGTGCAAGAAACTATTAAAACATTTATGTTGTTGTCATCATCAAAATCACATATGGGATATATGGGTTTAGCTTTCACACAGCTCCCCCTATCAACAATCCAAAATACTAATAAAAGTTTCATGGATTAAAGAAAATCTAATAACATTATGTAAAAAATTATATATTTAAAAATAAAAGTGAAAAAAATACTTACAAAATTTATACACATGAAAATGTTTTATTTAATCAAATGTTAGGTTGAGTTCGAACCATGCCAAGCTAGTTGAACTTGACTTGAGTCGAGTTGTGTCCAAATCGGGTCAGGATTCATCGTAATGTGTCAACTCAGGTGCTCATGAAACTAAGTCGTGCCCATATCAGGTTAGGTTTAGATGTTAGGTCAGGCTAAGAGGGGATTGAGCAAGGTCGAACCCATGTTAGGTAATGTCGAATTAGGCCAAAGCCAAATCAAATATTTAATGTACTTTGTTTCAAACAAGTGAAGACTACCATCATTGTTCCAAGAAACTTCGATACTGAGAAAGTAACCTAGAGAACCTAGATATTTTAAGAAAAATGTTTTCGTAGCATAAATGAGACAAATAATATCAGTAGATGAGATTCCTGTAATAATTATACCATCAACATAGACAAGTATGAGAAACATAGAATTAGTTCATAACTTAACAAACAAAGAAAGATAATTTTGGTAGGAGTGGAACCGAAGTTGATAAGCGTTAGTCTATGTTTCGGTTGAAAGGCGTTCGAGACTGCCTGTGATTTGCTCCGATAGTCCGCTTCTCCTGCTCGACTTAAGTTGGTTACCTTAATTTGTATGTGTTCGAACGGTGGGTGACTTGCATAAAGCATTTCGACGCTCAAGTCAAATATATTTCAAGAAAGTCAAAGTGATTATTGGAAAAAAGTGTGTTTACCTGGAAATTAATCTCGTATTTATAGATCTTGTGTTCCCTAAGGCTCATTAACTATCAATTAATGCCATATATTTTATACCACATAACCTGTTATTCGCTCATTAATGTGATATATTTTGTACCAAATATCATTAATTAACCTTTAATGCCAATTTACTGCGCACTGCCTGACGGACTCTACTGATCGGTGTCCATTGGTGACCTCTGCGGGATGCCTTTCGTCGATCCTGGCCAGTCACTAGGTACACTACAGTCTAAATTTCTAAAACCAAGATCTAAGAGTTTGTTTGAGACAGTAAATAGCTTTCTTAGGCTTGCAAATTGAAATCATAAGAAACAAAGCTACGAGGTTGTTGCTCGTAAATAGTCTTAGTTAAATCTCCATTAAGAAAGACATTGTCAAACTCAATTTAATGAACAGATTTAAAAACAAGGCTGAAAGTGCCATTCGGAATCAAAACCCTCACTTTGATGAAAGCCCTGAGTAACTAAGCGAGCTTTGTGATGGAATTTACTATCAACATTGAATTTGTTCTTAAGAAGCCAACTGTAGCCATCTTTATTAGCAATATCAAGCAGGTAGTAAGAATCCAAGTTTGATTTTGAACAAGATTATTGTATTCGTCTTGCATAACTTTATAGTAGTCACAGAAATATAGCTTCTTTGAAAGTATGTGGTTCATCAAGCAAGAGTAGAAAAATTAGTAATATAAAAAACCTTTGATTTTAAAATTCTAGCTTTAGATTGAGTCACCATAAAATGGAAGTTGTTGTTGGAGGAAAAGAATTGATATTTGTCATATCAGTAGACAAATTGAGAGAAAGTAAGATGATAAAAAATTGACTAGAAATTTGATTGGTATTGACACATTAATAATGAAGAGAAACAAATATTAGAAATTAAACAACACTGAATGATAGATAATCAAAATATATTGATGCATGATAAAATTATTTGAATTAAAAGAATTATTAAGAAGAAAAAAATGAAAAAGATTTTCATTAAAAACATGGTGAGAGATACCAAGAAATAAACATATATACCCTTATGTTCTACAACCAAGAGTCCTTCAGAATATGACAGAAGGAAGGACAACTTTATCTTGCATACTGTACAACCAAAATTATATTTGATAATTGCTAAATGCCTCTCCTGCATGATAAATGCATCCTCCTTATGACGTCGAAATTTATAAACCAACCATGATGCAATTTTGTTATTCATTATTTTACACAATTGATTCATTATTTATAAACCAACCGAATTTTTTTTAAAATTATCACCATAGTTTTTTCTATTCTCATTTAATTAAGAGTATTAAAATTTTTGATAAAGTTCTAAAAACATAAATGCATTATAAGTTTTAATAAATTTTTAAAAGAACAAAATATAAACTACTAAAATAACTTAATGTGAGAAAACGTTCATCACCCAAAATAAATGAGAACAATGTTTTGTCAAGAAAAAAAAGTATGATAAAGGAATAAATTTGTTTTCCTAAGCACGTGAATAAATTAGAAATAATTATTTAAATTCATAAGATAATAGTTAAATAAAATTATCACAATATTTAAGAACAAGAAATTTTATTACATGAAATATTAATATTTTAAATATGACTTGATTATACAAAAAATTATGGAAAGATAATTACTTAATCTATTTCACATGATTAAACTAATTAGATATGTTGTTACATTATCAATAAGAGTGTTATTTAAATAAGATATAGTTAATTTATATCCATTTAGGTAAGATAATGATTTAAATAAGATATAGTTAAATTATATCCATTTAAATAAGATAATAATTTGTGAAAACTAATAAAATATTGATTTTATGTACACTTATAATTTTTTTTTTTACAAAAAACATAAATAAATTAAAAATAATTTAATAAAATTTATAAGATAATGGTTTAATGTAATTATCACCATATCTTACTCAATTAGATTTCATTAGATGAAATAATATATTAAATATGATTCAAATATAAAAAATATTGATGGAAAAGATTATATAACTAATTAAATTTGTTAGTATATTTAGATTTGATAATATCATTATTCAAATAAGATATAGTTAATTTATATTCCTTCATATAACATAATTATTTCAATATAATTTAAACAAATATTACAATATCTAATAAAATTATATTAGATTAGATATGATGAAGGATTTAAGAGTTTAATTTACTATCATCATTAATTAAGTTGATTTTAATATATTATATATGTAGTTAATATGATTTTGTAAATATATTCATATATCTAAATCTCTATATAATAACTCAAAGCATAGTTATATTTGTGTTCACTAATAGTTTTCAACAGTTGGAGTTCTCTTCATACATTCATTATTTGTTTTCTATATTGATTCTCTTCATGGAAGAAATACAACAATCTCGAAAAAAACTCGTCATAAAAATTTATTCTTCACGTCCTAAGAATCGTGAAGGAGTGTGCGAATTGAAGAATAAAAAGGGATATTACGCAGAAGCCATATGGATAGATGTGAATAGTGCATCAAAATCTTGTGAAAGAAATGAAAAAATTAGGTACGATGATTGTGACAAGGGAACCGATAAGGAAATGGTGCAGAAAGAGTGGAAGAAGAGAGAGAGGAAACAAAAGATAGAAAATGCAATGAGAATGGACAGGTCCAAAAGGATGCAATGTTGGACGATGATGAAGCGTTTGATGGTGGGAAGAGATGCATGGGTTTTAAAGAAGAATGAACAAAACAAAAAGATAATGAGTTTGCGGGATATTGAGTTAAAGCTAAAAAGGTTGGAGTATTCAAAAGTTGATGACTTTCAAAATGACATGAGGAATGTGTTCTCTTATCCATTGGGGTATCCTCCAAAAAGTGAAATTCACAAAGTTGCAAGAGAGATTAGTCAAGCTTTTGAGTTAAAGTGGAAAAGTATGAAAAAGAAGTGGATATTAGAAAAACAAAATTTGTAATAAACTTTATCTTTGTGCCTTATTCAATCAAATACCGATTTTAAAGTTTTAGTATTTTTTTAAATTTTAATGAGGTTATGTATTTTTATATTTATATTTTCACCGATGATATCATATATAGTCAAATACCATGTTTCTAAAATATAAACATTACTCTGAAATTAGGTATAAGATAATTAGTTTAGTATTCGAAACATAATTAAAGCATTAAATGAGTGAATTTTTATTGACATCGTAAAACTATTTTAAAAAGATGAATTTAACATTACTTAAATATAATAAGAAAACATATATGGTTTATGATTTAGTGAATTTAAAAGCATTATAACTAGATAAAAAAATTTGTAAAATTAAATAAAAATTAAAACCTTTACCAAAGTCACCTGAAAATAGAATTATGTCTAAAAATTAGGTAGAATCTAAAAAAGTTATAAATTTATTTTATTAAATTATAATTAAAAATTGATTTTTTATATTATTTTAATTTAATATTCGTTCATATATAATTTGTAAAATGACTTCTACATTATTTAATATGAAGTTTTTAATATGATAATCTAATTACGAACAAGTATTATAATTGAAAGTATCATTGTTAGAGTATTTTAACTTCATATTACTTTATGTAATACAAACAATGAGTTTTTTTATGTATAATTTTTACTGTTATAATTATCAGACTATGTAGATGTTTTTAAGTTCCGAATTTTTTTAAAAATTATTACCATAGTTTTTTCTCTTCTCATTTAATTAAGAGCATTATAATTTTTGATAAAGTTCTAAAAACACAAAATGCATTATAAGTTTTAATAAATTTTTAAAAGAACAAAATATAAACTACTAAAATAACTTAATGTGAGAAAAGGTTCATCACCCAAAATAAATGAGAACAATGTTTTGTCAAGAAAAAAAAGTATGATAAAGGAATAAATTTGTTTTCCTAAGCACGTGAATAAATTAGAAATAATTATTTAAATTCATAAGATAATAGTTAAATAAAATTATCACAATATTTAAGAACAAGAAATTTTATTACATGAAATATTAATATTTTAAATATGACTTGATTATACAAAAAATTATGGAAAGATAATTACTTAATCTATTTCACATGATTAAACTAATTAGATATGTTGTTACATTATCAATAAGAGTGTTATTTAAATAAGATATAGTTAATTTATATCCATTTAGGTAAGATAATGATTTAAATAAGATATAGTTAAATTATATCCATTTAAATAAGATAATAATTTGTGAAAACTAATAAAATATTGTTCTTGTGTAAACTTATAAATTTTTTTTTACAAAACATATAAATAAATTAAAAATAATTTAATAAAATTTATAAGATAAAATTATCACCATATCTTACTCAATTAGATTTCATTAGATGAAATAATATATTATATATGATTCAAATATAAAAAATATTGATGGAAAAGATTATATAACTAATTAAATTTGTTAGTATATTTAGATTTGATAATATCATTATTCAAATAAGATATAGTTAATTTATATTGCTTCATATAACATAATTATTTCAATATAATTTAACAAAATATTACAATATCTAATAAAATTATATTAGATTAGATATGATGAAGGATTTAAGAGTTTAATTTACTATCATCATTAATTAAGTTGATTTTAATATATTATATATGTAGTTAATATGATTTTGTAAATATATTCATATATCTAAATCTCTATATAATAACTCAAAGCATAGTTATATTTGTGTTCACTAATAGTTTTCAACAGTTGGAGTTCTCTTCATACATTCATTATTTGTTTTCTATATTGATTCTCTTCATGGAAGAAATACAACAATCTCGAAAAAAACTCGTCATAAAAATTTATTCTTCACGTCCTAAGAATCGTGAAGGAGTGTGCGAATTGAAGAATAAAAAGGGATATTACGCAGAAGCCATATGGATAGATGTGAATAGTGCATCAAAATATTGTGAAAGAAATGAAAAAATTAGGTACGATGATTGTGACAAGACAACCGATAAGGAAATGGTCCAGAAAGAGTGGAAGAAGAGAGAGAGGAAACAAAAGATAGAAAATGCAATGAGAATGGACAGGTCCAAAAGGATGCAATGTTGGACGATGATAAAGCGTTTGATGGTGGGAAGAGATGCATGGGTTTTAAAGAAGAATGAACAAAACAAAAAGATAATGAGTTTGCGGGATATTGAGTTAAAGCTAAAAAGGTTGGAGTATTCAAAAGTTGATGACTTTCAAAATGACATGAGGAATGTGTTCTCTTATCCATTGGGGTATCCTCCAAAAAGTGAAATTCACAAAGTTGCAAGAGAGATTAGTCAAGCTTTTGAGTTAAATTGGAAAAGTATGAAAAAGAAGTGGATATTAGAAAAACAAAATTTGTAATAAACTTTATCTTTGTGCCTTATTCAATCAAATGCCGATTTTAAAGTTTTAGTATTTTTTTTATATTTTAATGAGGTTATGTATTTTTATATTTATATTTTCACCGATGATATCATATATAGTCAAATACCATGTTTCTAAAATATAAACATTACTCTGAAATTAGGTATAAGATAATTAGTTTAGTATTCGAAACATAATTAAAGCATTAATTGAGTGAATTTTTATTGACATCTTTAAACTATTTTAAAAAGATGAATTTAACATTAATTAAATATAATAAGAAAACATATATGGTTTATGATTTAGTAAATTTAAAAGCATTATAACTAAATAAAAAAATTTGTAAAATTAAATAAAAATTAAAACCTTTACCAAAGTCACCTAAAAATAGAATTATGTCAAAAAATTGGGTAGAATCTAAAAAATTTATAAATTTATTTTATTAAATTATAATTAAAAATTGATTTTTTATATTATTTTAATTTAATATTCGTTCATATGTAATTTGTAAAATGACTTCTACATTATTTAATATGAAGTTTTTAATATGATAATCTAATTACGAACATGTATAATAATTGAAAGTATCATTGTTAGAGTATTTTAACTTCATATTACTTTATGTAATACAAACAATGAGTTTTTTTATGTATAATTTTTAATGTTATAATTATCAGACTATGTAAATGTTTTTAAGTTCCGAATTTTTTTAAAAATTATTACCATAGTTTTTTCTCTTCTCATTGAATTAAGAGTATTATAATTTTTGATAAAGTTCTAAAAACACAAAAGGCATTATAAGTTTTAATAAATTTTTAAAAGAACAAAATATAAACTACAAAAATAACTTAATGTGAGAAAACGTTCATCACCCAAAATAAATGAGAACAATGTTTTGTCAAGAAAAAAAAGAATGATAAAGGAATAAATTTGTTTTCCTAAGGACGTGAATAAATTAGAAATAATTATTTAAATTCATAAGATAATAGTTAAATAAAATTATCACAATATTTAAGAACAAGAAATTTTATTACATGAAATATTAATATTTTAAATATGACTTGATTATACAAAAAATTATGGAAAGATAATTACTTAATCTATTTCACATGATTAAACTAATTAGATATGTTGTTACATTATTAATAAGAGTGTTATTTAAATAAGATATAGTTAATTTATATCTATTTAGGTAAGATAATTATTTAAATAAGATATAGTTAAATTATATCCATTTAAATAAGATAATAATTTGTGAAAACTAATAAAATATTGATTTTATGTACACTTATAATTTTTTTTTTTACAAAAAACATAAATAAATTAAAAATAATTTAATAAAATTTATAAGATAATGGTTTAATGTAATTATCACCATATCTTACTCAATTAGATTTCATTACATGAAATAATATATTAAATATGATTCAAATATAAAAAATATTGATGGAAAAGATTATATAACTAATTAAATTTGTTAGTATATTTAGATTTGATAATATCATTATTCAAATAAGATATAGTTAATTTATATTCCTTCATATAACATAATTATTTCAATATAATTTAAACAAATATTACAATATCTAATAAAATTATATTAGATTAGATATGATGAAGGATTTAAGATTTTAATTTACTATCATCATTAATTAAGTTGATTTTAATATATTATATATGTAGTTAATATGATTTTGTAAATATATTCATATATCTAAATCTCTATATAATAACTCAAAGCATAGTTATATTTGTGTTCACTAATAGTTTTCAACAGTTGGAGTTCTCTTCATACATTCATTATTTGTTTTCTATATTGATTCTCTTCATGGAAGAAATACAACAATCTCGAAAAAAACTCGTCATAAAAATTTATTCTTCACGTCCTAAGAATCGTGAAGGAGTGTGCGAATTGAAGAATAAAAAGGGATATTACGCAGAAGCTATATGGATAGATGTGAATAGTGCATCAAAATCTTGTGAAAGAAATGAAAAAATTAGGTACGATGATTGTGACAAGGGAACCGATAAGGAAATGGTGCAGAAAGAGTGGAAGAAGAGAGAGAGGAAACAAAAGATAGAAAATGCAATGAGAATGGACAGGTCCAAAAGGATGCAATGTTGGACGATGATGAAGCGTTTGATGGTGGGAAGAGATGCATGGGTTTTAAAGAAGAATGAACAAAACAAAAAGATAATGAGTTTGCGGGATATTGAGTTAAAGCTAAAAAGGTTGGAGTATTCAAAAGTTGATGACTTTCAAAATGACATGAGGAATGTGTTCTCTTATCCATTGGGGTATCCTCCAAAAAGTGAAATTCACAAAGTTGCAAGAGAGATTAGTCAAGCTTTTGAGTTAAATTGGAAAAGTATGAAAAATAAGTGGATATTAGAAAAACAAAATTTGTAATAAACTTTATCTTTGTGCCTTATTCAATCAAATACCGATTTTAAAGTTTTAGTATTTTTTTAAATTTTAATGAGGTTATGTATTTTTATATTTATATTTTCACCGATGATATCATATATAGTCAAATACCATGTTTCTAAAATATAAACATTACTCTGAAATTAGGTATAAGATAATTAGTTTAGTATTCGAAACATAATTAAAGCATTAAATGAGTGAATTTTTATTGACATCGTAAAACTATTTTAAAAAGATGAATTTAACATTACTTAAATATAATAAGAAAACATATATGGTTTATGATTTAGTGAATTTAAAAGCATTATAACTAGATAAAAAAATTTGTAAAATTAAATAAAAATTAAAACCTTTACCAAAGTCACCTGAAAATAAAATTATGTCTAAAAATTAGGTAGAATCTAAAAAAGTTATAAATTTATTTTATTAAATTATAATTAAAAATTGATTTTTTATATTATTTTAATTTAATATTCGTTCATATATAATTTGTAAAATGACTTCTACATTATTTAATATGAAGTTTTTAATATGATAATCTAATTACGAACAAGTATTATAATTGAAAGTATCATTGTTAGAGTATTTTAACTTCATATTACTTTATGTAATACAAACAATGAGTTTTTTTATGTATAATTTTTACTGTTATAATTATCAGACTATGCAGATGTTTTTAAGTTCCGAATTTTTTTAAAAATTATTACCATAGTTTTTTCTCTTCTCATTTAATTAAGAGCATTATAATTTTTGATAAAGTTCTAAAAACACAAAATGCATTATAAGTTTTAATAAATTTTTAAAAGAACAAAATATAAACTACTAAAATAACTTAATGTGAGAAAAGGTTCATCACCCAAAATAAATGAGAACAATGTTTTGTCAAGAAAAAAAAGTATGATAAAGGAATAAATTTGTTTTCCTAAGCACGTGAATAAATTAGAAATAATTATTTAAATTCATAAGATAATAGTTAAATAAAATTATCACAATATTTAAGAACAAGAAATTTTATTACATGAAATATTAATATTTTAAATATGACTTGATTATACAAAAAATTATGGAAAGATAATTACTTAATCTATTTCACATGATTAAACTAATTAGATATGTTGTTACATTATCAATAAGAGTGTTATTTAAATAAGATATAGTTAATTTATATCCATTTAGGTAAGATAATGATTTAAATAAGATATAGTTAAATTATATCCATTTAAATAAGATAATAATTTGTGAAAACTAATAAAATATTGTTCTTGTGTAAACTTATAAATTTTTTTTTACAAAACATATAAATAAATTAAAAATAATTTAATAAAATTTATAAGATAATGGTTTAATGTAATTATCACCATATCTTACTCAATTAGATTTCATTAGATGAAATAATATATTATATATGATTCAAATATAAAAAATATTGATGGAAAAGATTATATAACTAATTAAATTTGTTAGTATATTTAGATTTGATAATATCATTATTCAAATAAGATATAGTTAATTTATATTCCTTCATATAACATAATTATTTCAATATAATTTAACAAAATATTACAATATCTAATAAAATTATATTAGATTAGATATGATGAAGGATTTAAGAGTTTAATTTACTATCATCATTAATTAAGTTGATTTTAATATATTATATATGTAGTTAATATGATTTTGTAAATATATTCATATATCTAAATCTCTATATAATAACTCAAAGCATAGTTATATTTGTGTTCACTAATAGTTTTCAACAGTTGGAGTTCTCTTCATACATTCATTATTTGTTTTCTATATTGATTCTCTTCATGGAAGAAATACAACAATCTCGAAAAAAACTCGTCATAAAAATTTATTCTTCACGTCCTAAGAATCGTGAAGGAGTGTGCGAATTGAAGAATAAAAAGGGATATTACGCAGAAGCCATATGGATAGATGTGAATAGTGCATCAAAATATTGTGAAAGAAATGAAAAAATTAGGTACGATGATTGTGACAAGACAACCGATAAGGAAATGGTGCAGAAAGAGTGGAAGAAGAGAGAGAGGAAACAAAAGATAGAAAATGCAATGAGAATGGACAGGTCCAAAAGGATGCAATGTTGGACGATGATGAAGCGTTTGATGGTGGGAAGAGATGCATGGGTTTTAAAGAAGAATGAACAAAACAAAAAGATAATGAGTTTGCGGGATATTGAGTTAAAGCTAAAAAGGTTGGAGTATTCAAAAGTTGATGACTTTCAAAATGACATGAGGAATGTGTTCTCTTATCCATTGGGGTATCCTCCAAAAAGTGAAATTCACAAAGTTGCAAGAGAGATTAGTCAAGCTTTTGAGTTAAAGTGGAAAAGTATGAAAAAGAAGTGGATATTAGAAAAACAAAATTTGTAATAAACTTTATCTTTGTGCCTTATTCAATCTAATGCCGATTTTAAAGTTTTAGTATTTTTTTTATATTTTAATGAGGTTATGTATTTTTATATTTATATTTTCACCGATGATATCATATATAGTCAAATACCATGTTTCTAAAATATAAACATTACTCTGAAATTAGGTATAAGATAATTAGTTTAGTATTCGAAACATAATTAAAGCATTAATTGAGTGAATTTTTATTGACATCTTTAAACTATTTTAAAAAGATGAATTTAACATTACTTAAATATAATAAGAAAACATATATGGTTTATGATTTAGTAAATTTAAAAGCATTATAACTAAATAAAAAAATTTGTAAAATTAAATAAAAATTAAAACCTTTACCAAAGTCACCTAAAAATAGAATTATGTCAAAAAATTGGGTAGAATCTAAAAAATTTATAAATTTATTTTATTAAATTATAATTAAAAATTGATTTTTTATATTATTTTAATTTAATATTCGTTCATATGTAATTTGTAAAATGACTTCTACATTATTTAATATGAAGTTTTTAATATGATAATCTAATTACGAACATGTATAATAATTGAAAGTATCATTGTTAGAGTATTTTAACTTCATATTACTTTATGTAATACAAACAATGAGTTTTTTTATGTATAATTTTTAATGTTATAATTATCAGACTATGTAAATGTTTTTAAGTTCCGAATTTTTTTAAAAATTATTACCATAGTTTTTTCTCTTCTCCTTGAATTAAGAGTATTATAATTTTTGATAAAGTTCTAAAAACACAAAATGCATTATAAGTTTTAATAAATTTTTAAAAGAACAAAATATAAACTACTAAAATAACTTAATGTGAGAAAACGTTCATCACCCAAAATAAATGAGAACAATGTTTTGTCAAGAAAAAAAAGAATGATAAAGGAATAAATTTGTTTTCCTAAGCACGTGAATAAATTAGAAATAATTATTTAAATTCATAAGATAATAGTTAAATAAAATTATCACAATATTTAAGAACAAGAAATTTTATTACATGAAACAAAATTATGGAAAGATAATTACTTAATCTATTTCACATGATTAAACTAATTAGATATGTTGTTACATTATTAATAAGAGTGTTATTTAAATAAGATATAGTTAATTTATATCCATTTAGGTAAGATAATTATTTAAATAAGATATAGTTAAATTATATCCATTTAAATAAGATAATAATTTGTGAAAACTAATAAAATATTGATTTTATGTACACTTATAATTTTTTTTTTTACAAAAAACATAAATAAATTAAAAATAATTTAATAAAATTTATAAGATAATGGTTTAATGTAATTATCACCATATCTTACTCAATTAGATTTCATTACATGAAATAATATATTAAATATGATTCAAATATAAAAAATATTGATGGAAAAGATTATATAACTAATTAAATTTGTTAGTATATTTAGATTTGATAATATCATTATTCAAATAAGATATAGTTAATTTATATTCCTTCATATAACATAATTATTTCAATATAATTTAAACAAATATTACAATATCTAATAAAATTATATTAGATTAGATATGATGAAGGATTTAAGATTTTAATTTACTATCATCATTAATTAAGTTGATTTTAATATATTATATATGTAGTTAATATGATTTTGTAAATATATTCATATATCTAAATCTCTATATAATAACTCAAAGCATAGTTATATTTGTGTTCACTAATAGTTTTCAACAGTTGGAGTTCTCTTCATACATTCATTATTTGTTTTCTATATTGATTCTCTTCATGGAAGAAATACAACAATCTCGAAAAAAACTCGTCATAAAAATTTATTCTTCACGTCCTAAGAATCGTGAAGGAGTGTGCGAATTGAAGAATAAAAAGGGATATTACGCAGAAGCCATATGGATAGATGTGAATAGTGCATCAAAATCTTGTGAAAGAAATGAAAAAATTAGGTACGATGATTGTGACAAGGGAACCGATAAGGAAATGGTGCAGAAAGAGTGGAAGAAGAGAGAGAGGAAACAAAAGATAGAAAATGCAATGAGAATGGACAGGTCCAAAAGGATGCAATGTTGGACGATGATGAAGCGTTTGATGGTGGGAAGAGATGCATGGGTTTTAAAGAAGAATGAACAAAACAAAAAGATAATGAGTTTGCGGGATATTGAGTTAAAGCTAAAAAGGTTGGAGTATTCAAAAGTTGATGACTTTCAAAATGACATGAGGAATGTGTTCTCTTATCCATTGGGGTATCCTCCAAAAAGTGAAATTCACAAAGTTGCAAGAGAGATTAGTCAAGCTTTTGAGTTAAATTGGAAAAGTATGAAAAAGAAGTGGATATTAGAAAAACAAAATTTGTAATAAACTTTATCTTTGTGCCTTATTCAATCAAATACCGATTTTAAAGTTTTAGTATTTTTTTAAATTTTAATGAGGTTATGTATTTTTATATTTATATTTTCACCGATGATATCATATATAGTCAAATACCATGTTTCTAAAATATAAACATTACTCTGAAATTAGGTATAAGATAATTAGTTTAGTATTCGAAACATAATTAAAGCATTAAATGAGTGAATTTTTATTGACATCGTAAAACTATTTTAAAAAGATGAATTTAACATTACTTAAATATAATAAGAAAACATATATGGTTTATGATTTAGTGAATTTAAAAGCATTATAACTAGATAAAAAAATTTGTAAAATTAAATAAAAATAAAACCTTTACCAAAGTCACCTGAAAATAGAATTATGTCTAAAAATTAGGTAGAATCTAAAAAAGTTATAAATTTATTTTATTAAATTATAATTAAAAATTGATTTTTTATATTATTTTAATTTAATATTCGTTCATATATAATTTGTAAAATGACTTCTACATTATTTAATATGAAGTTTTTAATATGATAATCTAATTACGAACAAGTATTATAATTGAAAGTATCATTGTTAGAGTATTTTAACTTCATATTACTTTATGTAATACAAACAATGAGTTTTTTTATGTATAATTTTTACTGTTATAATTATCAGACTATGCAGATGTTTTTAAGTTCCGAATTTTTTTAAAAATTATTACCATAGTTTTTTCTCTTCTCATTTAATTAAGAGCATTATAATTTTTGATAAAGTTCTAAAAACACAAAATGCATTATAAGTTTTAATAAATTTTTAAAAGAACAAAATATAAACTACTAAAATAACTTAATGTGAGAAAAGGTTCATCACCCAAAATAAATGAGAACAATGTTTTGTCAAGAAAAAAAAGTATGATAAAGGAATAAATTTGTTTTCCTAAGCACGTGAATAAATTAGAAATAATTATTTAAATTCATAAGATAATAGTTAAATAAAATTATCACAATATTTAAGAACAAGAAATTTTATTACATGAAATATTAATATTTTAAATATGACTTGATTATACAAAAAATTATGGAAAGATAATTACTTAATCTATTTCACATGATTAAACTAATTAGATATGTTGTTACATTATCAATAAGAGTGTTATTTAAATAAGATATAGTTAATTTATATCCATTTAGGTAAGATAATGATTTAAATAAGATATAGTTAAATTATATCCATTTAAATAAGATAATAATTTGTGAAAACTAATAAAATATTGTTCTTGTGTAAACTTATAAATTTTTTTTTACAAAACATATAAATAAATTAAAAATAATTTAATAAAATTTATAAGATAATGGTTTAATGTAATTATCACCATATCTTACTCAATTAGATTTCATTAGATGAAATAATATATTATATATGATTCAAATATAAAAAATATTGATGGAAAAGATTATATAACTAATTAAATTTGTTAGTATATTTAGATTTGATAATATCATTATTCAAATAAGATATAGTTAATTTATATTCCTTCATATAACATAATTATTTCAATATAATTTAACAAAATATTACAATATCTAATAAAATTATATTAGATTAGATATGATGAAGGATTTTAGAGTTTAATTTACTATCATCATTAATTAAGTTGATTTTAATATATTATATATGTAGTTAATATGATTTTGTAAATATATTCATATATCTAAATCTCTATATAATAACTCAAAGCATAGTTATATTTGTGTTCACTAATAGTTTTCAACAGTTGGAGTTCTCTTCATACATTCATTATTTGTTTTCTATATTGATTCTCTTCATGGAAGAAATACAACAATCTCGAAAAAAACTCGTCATAAAAATTTATTCTTCACGTCCTAAGAATCGTGAAGGAGTGTGCGAATTGAAGAATAAAAAGGGATATTACGCAGAAGCCATATGGATAGATGTGAATAGTGCATCAAAATCTTGTGAAAGAAATGAAAAAATTAGGTACGATGATTGTGACAAGGGAACCGATAAGGAAATGGTGCAGAAAGAGTGGAAGAAGAGAGAGAGGAAACAAAAGATAGAAAATGCAATGAGAATGGACAGGTCCAAAAGGATGCAATGTTGGACGATGATGAAGCGTTTGATGGTGGGAAGAGATGCATGGGTTTTAAAGAAGAATGAACAAAACAAAAAGATAATGAGTTTGCGGGATATTGAGTTAAAGCTAAAAAGGTTGGAGTATTCAAAAGTTGATGACTTTCAAAATGACATGAGGAATGTGTTCTCTTATCCATTGGGGTATCCTCCAAAAAGTGAAATTCACAAAGTTGCAAGAGAGATTAGTCAAGCTTTTGAGTTAAAGTGGAAAAGTATGAAAAAGAAGTGGATATTAGAAAAACAAAATTTGTAATAAACTTTATCTTTGTGCCTTATTCAATCAAATGCCGATTTTAAAGTTTTAGTATTTTTTTTATATTTTAATGAGGTTATGTATTTTTATATTTATATTTTCACCGATGATATCATATATAGTCAAATACCATGTTTCTAAAATATAAACATTACTCTGAAATTAGGTATAAGATAATTAGTTTAGTATTCGAAACATAATTAAAGCATTAATTGAGTGAATTTTTATTGACATCTTTAAACTATTTTAAAAAGATGAATTTAACATTACTTAAATATAATAAGAAAACATATATGGTTTATGATTTAGTAAATTTAAAAGCATTATAACTAAATAAAAAAATTTGTAAAATTAAATAAAAATTAAAACCTTTACCAAAGTCACCTAAAAATAGAATTATGTCAAAAAATTGGGTAGAATCTAAAAAATTTATAAATTTATTTTATTAAATTATAATTAAAAATTGATTTTTTATATTATTTTAATTTAATATTCGTTCATATGTAATTTGTAAAATGACTTCTACATTATTTAATATGAAGTTTTTAATATGATAATCTAATTACGAACATGTATAATAATTGAAAGTATCATTGTTAGAGTATTTTAACTTCATATTACTTTATGTAATACAAACAATGAGTTTTTTTATGTATAATTTTTAATGTTATAATTATCAGACTATGTAAATGTTTTTAAGTTCCGAATTTTTTTAAAAATTATTACCATAGTTTTTTCTCTTCTCCTTGAATTAAGAGTATTATAATTTTTGATAAAGTTCTAAAAACACAAAATGCATTATAAGTTTTAATAAATTTTTAAAAGAACAAAATATAAACTACTAAAATAACTTAATGTGAGAAAACGTTCATCACCCAAAATAAATGAGAACAATGTTTTGTCAAGAAAAAAAAGAATGATAAAGGAATAAATTTGTTTTCCTAAGCACGTGAATAAATTAGAAATAATTATTTAAATTCATAAGATAATAGTTAAATAAAATTATCACAATATTTAAGAACAAGAAATTTTATTACATGAAATATTAATATTTTAAATATGACTTGATTATACAAAAAATTATGGAAAGATAATTACTTAATCTATTTCACATGATTAAACTAATTAGATATGTTGTTACATTATTAATAAGAGTGTTATTTAAATAAGATATAGTTAATTTATATCCATTTAGGTAAGATAATTATTTAAATAAGATATAGTTAAATTATATCCATTTAAATAAGATAATAATTTGTGAAAACTAATAAAATATTGTTCTTGTGTAAACTTATAAATTTTTTTTTACAAAACATATAAATAAATTAAAAATAATTTAATAAAATTTATAAGATAATGGTTTAATGTAATTATCACCATATCTTACTCAATTAGATTTCATTAGATGAAATAATATATTATATATGATTCAAATATAAAAAATATTGATGGAAAAGATTATATAACTAATTAAATTTGTTAGTATATTTAGATTTGATAATATCATTATTCAAATAAGATATAGTTAATTTATATTCCTTCATATAACATAATTATTTCAATATAATTTAACAAAATATTACAATATCTAATAAAATTATATTAGATTAGATATGATGAAGGATTTAAGAGTTTAATTTACTATCATCATTAATTAAGTTGATTTTAATATATTATATATGTAGTTAATATGATTTTGTAAATATATTCATATATCTAAATCTCTATATAATAACTCAAAGCATAGTTATATTTGTGTTCACTAATAGTTTTCAACAGTTGGAGTTCTCTTCATACATTCATTATTTGTTTTCTATATTGATTCTCTTCATGGAAGAAATACAACAATCTCGAAAAAAACTCGTCATAAAAATTTATTCTTCACGTCCTAAGAATCGTGAAGGAGTGTGCGAATTGAAGAATAAAAAGGGATATTACGCAGAAGCCATATGGATAGATGTGAATAGTGCATCAAAATCTTGTGAAAGAAATGAAAAAATTAGGTACGATGATTGTGACAAGGGAACCGATAAGGAAATGGTGCAGAAAGAGTGGAAGAAGAGAGAGAGGAAACAAAAGATAGAAAATGCAATGAGAATGGACAGGTCCAAAAGGATGCAATGTTGGACGATGATGAAGCGTTTGATGGTGGGAAGAGATGCATGGGTTTTAAAGAAGAATGAACAAAACAAAAAGATAATGAGTTTGCGGGATATTGAGTTAAAGCTAAAAAGGTTGGAGTATTCAAAAGTTGATGACTTTCAAAATGACATGAGGAATGTGTTCTCTTATCCATTGGGGTATCCTCCAAAAAGTGAAATTCACAAAGTTGCAAGAGAGATTAGTCAAGCTTTTGAGTTAAATTGGAAAAGTATGAAAAAGAAGTGGATATTAGAAAAACAAAATTTGTAATAAACTTTATCTTTGTGCCTTATTCAATCAAATACCGATTTTAAAGTTTTAGTATTTTTTTAAATTTTAATGAGGTTATGTATTTTTATATTTATATTTTCACCGATGATATCATATATAGTCAAATACCATGTTTCTAAAATATAAACATTACTCTGAAATTAGGTATAAGATAATTAGTTTAGTATTCGAAACATAATTAAAGCATTAAATGAGTGAATTTTTATTGACATCGTAAAACTATTTTAAAAAGATGAATTTAACATTACTTAAATATAATAAGAAAACATATATGGTTTATGATTTAGTGAATTTAAAAGCATTATAACTAGATAAAAAAATTTGTAAAATTAAATAAAAATTAAAACCTTTACCAAAGTCACCTGAAAATAGAATTATGTCTAAAAATTAGGTAGAATCTAAAAAAGTTATAAATTTATTTTATTAAATTATAATTAAAAATTGATTTTTTATATTATTTTAATTTAATATTCGTTCATATATAATTTGTAAAATGACTTCTACATTATTTAATATGAAGTTTTTAATATGATAATCTAATTACGAACAAGTATTATAATTGAAAGTATCATTGTTAGAGTATTTTAACTTCATATTACTTTATGTAATACAAACAATGAGTTTTTTTATGTATAATTTTTACTGTTATAATTATCAGACTATGCAGATGTTTTTAAGTTCCGAATTTTTTTAAAAATTATTACCATAGGTTTTTCTCTTCTCATTTAATTAAGAGCATTATAATTTTTGATAAAGTTCTAAAAACACAAAATGCATTATAAGTTTTAATAAATTTTTAAAAGAACAAAATATAAACTACTAAAATAACTTAATGTGAGAAAAGGTTCATCACCCAAAATAAATGAGAACAATGTTTTGTCAAGAAAAAAAAGTATGATAAAGGAATAAATTTGTTTTCCTAAGCACGTGAATAAATTAGAAATAATTATTTAAATTCATAAGATAATAGTTAAATAAAATTATCACAATATTTAAGAACAAGAAATTTTATTACATGAAATATTAATATTTTAAATATGACTTGATTATACAAAAAATTATGGAAAGATAATTACTTAATCTATTTCACATGATTAAACTAATTAGATATGTTGTTACATTATCAATAAGAGTGTTATTTAAATAAGATATAGTTAATTTATATCCATTTAGGTAAGATAATGATTTAAATAAGATATAGTTAAATTATATCCATTTAAATAAGATAATAATTTGTGAAAACTAATAAAATATTGTTCTTGTGTAAACTTATAAATTTTTTTTTACAAAACATATAAATAAATTAAAAATAATTTAATAAAATTTATAAGATAATGGTTTAATGTAATTATCACCATATCTTACTCAATTAGATTTCATTAGATGAAATAATATATTATATATGATTCAAATATAAAAAATATTGATGGAAAAGATTATATAACTAATTAAATTTGTTAGTATATTTAGATTTGATAATATCATTATTCAAATAAGATATAGTTAATTTATATTCCTTCATATAACATAATTATTTCAATATAATTTAACAAAATATTACAATATCTAATAAAATTATATTAGATTAGATATGATGAAAGATTTAAGAGTTTAATTTACTATCATCATTAATTAAGTTGATTTTAATATATTATATATGTAGTTAATATGATTTTGTAAATATATTCATATATCTAAATCTCTATATAATAACTCAAAGCATAGTTATATTTGTGTTCACTAATAGTTTTCAACAGTTGGAGTTCTCTTCATACATTCATTATTTGTTTTCTATATTGATTCTCTTCATGGAAGAAATACAACAATCTCGAAAAAAACTCGTCATAAAAATTTATTCTTCACGTCCTAAGAATCGTGAAGGAGTGTGCGAATTGAAGAATAAAAAGGGATATTACGCAGAAGCCATATGGATAGATGTGAATAGTGCATCAAAATATTGTGAAAGAAATGAAAAAATTAGGTACGATGATTGTGACAAGACAACCGATAAGGAAATGGTGCAGAAAGAGTGGAAGAAGAGAGAGAGGAAACAAAAGATAGAAAATGCAATGAGAATGGACAGGTCCAAAAGGATGCAATGTTGGACGATGATGAAGCGTTTGATGGTGGGAAGAGATGCATGGGTTTTAAAGAAGAATGAACAAAACAAAAAGATAATGAGTTTGCGGGATATTGAGTTAAAGCTAAAAAGGTTGGAGTATTCAAAAGTTGATGACTTTCAAAATGACATGAGGAATGTGTTCTCTTATCCATTGGGGTATCCTCCAAAAAGTGAAATTCACAAAGTTGCAAGAGAGATTAGTCAAGCTTTTGAGTTAAAGTGGAAAAGTATGAAAAAGAAGTGGATATTAGAAAAACAAAATTTGTAATAAACTTTATCTTTGTGCCTTATTCAATCAAATGCCGATTTTAAAGTTTTAGTATTTTTTTTATATTTTAATGAGGTTATGTATTTTTATATTTATATTTTCACCGATGATATCATATATAGTCAAATACCATGTTTCTAAAATATAAACATTACTCTGAAATTAGGTATAAGATAATTAGTTTAGTATTCGAAACATAATTAAAGCATTAATTGAGTGAATTTTTATTGACATCTTTAAACTATTTTAAAAAGATGAATTTAACATTACTTAAATATAATAAGAAAACATATATGGTTTATGATTTAGTAAATTTAAAAGCATTATAACTAAAGAAAAAAATTTGTAAAATTAAATAAAAATTAAAACCTTTACCAAAGTCACCTAAAAATAGAATTATGTCAAAAAATTGGGTAGAATCTAAAAAATTTATAAATTTATTTTATTAAATTATAATTAAAAATTGATTTTTTATATTATTTTAATTTAATATTCGTTCATATGTAATTTGTAAAATGACTTCTACATTATTTAATATGAAGTTTTTAATATGATAATCTAATTACGAACATGTATAATAATTGAAAGTATCATTGTTAGAGTATTTTAACTTCATATTACTTTATGTAATACAAACAATGAGTTTTTTTATGTATAATTTTTAATGTTATAATTATCAGACTATGTAAATGTTTTTAAGTTCCGAATTTTTTTAAAAATTATTACCATAGTTTTTTCTCTTCTCATTGAATTAAGAGTATTATAATTTTTGATAAAGTTCTAAAAACACAAAATGCATTATAAGTTTTAATAAATTTTTAAAAGAACAAAATATAAACTACTAAAATAACTTAATGTGAGAAAACGTTCATCACCCAAAATAAATGAGAACAATGTTTTGTCAAGAAAAAAAAGAATGATAAAGGAATAAATTTGTTTTCCTAAGCACGTGAATAAATTAGAAATAATTATTTAAATTCATAAGATAATAGTTAAATAAAATTATCACAATATTTAAGAACAAGAAATTTTATTACATGAAATATTAATATTTTAAATATGACTTGATTATACAAAAAATTATGGAAAGATAATTACTTAATCTATTTCACATGATTAAACTAATTAGATATGTTGTTACATTATTAATAAGAGTGTTATTTAAATAAGATATAGTTAATTTATATCCATTTAGGTAAGATAATTATTTAAATAAGATATAGTTAAATTATATCCATTTAAATAAGATAATAATTTGTGAAAACTAATAAAATATTGATTTTATGTACACTTATAATTTTTTTTTTTACAAAAAACATAAATAAATTAAAAATAATTTAATAAAATTTATAAGATAATGGTTTAATGTAATTATCACCATATCTTACTCAATTAGATTTCATTACATGAAATAATATATTAAATATGATTCAAATATAAAAAATATTGATGGAAAAGATTATATAACTAATTAAATTTGTTAGTATATTTAGATTTGATAATATCATTATTCAAATAAGATATAGTTAATTTATATTCCTTCATATAACATAATTATTTCAATATAATTTAAACAAATATTACAATATCTAATAAAATTATATTAGATTAGATATGATGAAGGATTTAAGAGTTTAATTTACTATCATCATTAATTAAGTTGATTTTAATATATTATATATGTAGTTAATATGATTTTGTAAATATATTCATATATCTAAATCTCTATATAATAACTCAAAGCATAGTTATATTTGTGTTCACTAATAGTTTTCAACAGTTGGAGTTCTCTTCATACATTCATTATTTGTTTTCTATATTGATTCTCTTCATGGAAGAAATACAACAATCTCGAAAAAAACTCGTCATAAAAATTTATTCTTCACGTCCTAAGAATCGTGAAGGAGTGTGCGAATTGAAGAATAAAAAGGGATATTACGCAGAAGCCATATGGATAGATGTGAATAGTGCATCAAAATCTTGTGAAAGAAATGAAAAAATTAGGTACGATGATTGTGACAAGGGAACCGATAAGGAAATGGTGCAGAAAGAGTGGAAGAAGAGAGAGAGGAAACAAAAGATAGAAAATGCAATGAGAATGGACAGGTCCAAAAGGATGCAATGTTGGACGATGATGAAGCGTTTGATGGTGGGAAGAGATGCATGGGTTTTAAAGAAGAATGAACAAAACAAAAAGATAATGAGTTTGCGGGATATTGAGTTAAAGCTAAAAAGGTTGGAGTATTCAAAAGTTGATGACTTTCAAAATGACATGAGGAATGTGTTCTCTTATCCATTGGGGTATCCTCCAAAAAGTGAAATTCACAAAGTTGCAAGAGAGATTAGTCAAGCTTTTGAGTTAAATTGGAAAAGTATGAAAAAGAAGTGGATATTAGAAAAACAAAATTTGTAATAAACTTTATCTTTGTGCCTTATTCAATCAAATACCGATTTTAAAGTTTTAGTATTTTTTTAAATTTTAATGAGGTTATGTATTTTTATATTTATATTTTCACCGATGATATCATATATAGTCAAATACCATGTTTCTAAAATATAAACATTACTCTGAAATTAGGTATAAGATAATTAGTTTAGTATTCGAAACATAATTAAAGCATTAAATGAGTGAATTTTTATTGACATCGTAAAACTATTTTAAAAAGATGAATTTAACATTACTTAAATATAATAAGAAAACATATATGGTTTATGATTTAGTGAATTTAAAAGCATTATAACTAGATAAAAAAATTTGTAAAATTAAATAAAAATTAAAACCTTTACCAAAGTCACCTGAAAATAGAATTATGTCTAAAAATTAGGTAGAATCTAAAAAAGTTATAAATTTATTTTATTAAATTATAATTAAAAATTGATTTTTTATATTATTTTAATTTAATATTCGTTCATATATAATTTGTAAAATGACTTCTACATTATTTAATATGAAGTTTTTAATATGATAATCTAATTACGAACAAGTATTATAATTGAAAGTATCATTGTTAGAGTATTTTAACTTCATATTACTTTATGTAATACAAACAATGAGTTTTTTTATGTATAATTTTTACTGTTATAATTATCAGACTATGCAGATGTTTTTAAGTTCCGAATTTTTTTAAAAATTATTACCATAGTTTTTTCTCTTCTCATTTAATTAAGAGCATTATAATTTTTGATAAAGTTCTAAAAACACAAAATGCATTATAAGTTTTAATAAATTTTTAAAAGAACAAAATATAAACTACTAAAATAACTTAATGTGAGAAAAGGTTCATCACCCAAAATAAATGAGAACAATGTTTTGTCAAGAAAAAAAAGTATGATAAAGGAATAAATTTGTTTTCCTAAGCACGTGAATAAATTAGAAATAATTATTTAAATTCATAAGATAATAGTTAAATAAAATTATCACAATATTTAAGAACAAGAAATTTTATTACATGAAATATTAATATTTTAAATATGACTTGATTATACAAAAAATTATGGAAAGATAATTACTTAATCTATTTCACATGATTAAACTAATTAGATATGTTGTTACATTATCAATAAGAGTGTTATTTAAATAAGATATAGTTAATTTATATCCATTTAGGTAAGATAATGATTTAAATAAGATATAGTTAAATTATATCCATTTAAATAAGATAATAATTTGTGAAAACTAATAAAATATTGTTCTTGTGTAAACTTATAAATTTTTTTTTACAAAACATATAAATAAATTAAAAATAATTTAATAAAATTTATAAGATAATGGTTTAATGTAATTATCACCATATCTTACTCAATTAGATTTCATTAGATGAAATAATATATTATATATGATTCAAATATAAAAAATATTGATGGAAAAGATTATATAACTAATTAAATTTGTTAGTATATTTAGATTTGATAATATCATTATTCAAATAAGATATAGTTAATTTATATTCCTTCATATAACATAATTATTTCAATATAATTTAACAAAATATTACAATATCTAATAAAATTATATTAGATTAGATATGATGAAGGATTTAAGAGTTTAATTTACTATCATCATTAATTAAGTTGATTTTAATATATTATATATGTAGTTAATATGATTTTGTAAATATATTCATATATCTAAATCTCTATATAATAACTCAAAGCATAGTTATATTTGTGTTCACTAATAGTTTTCAACAGTTGGAGTTCTCTTCATACATTCATTATTTGTTTTCTATATTGATTCTCTTCATGGAAGAAATACAACAATCTCGAAAAAAACTCGTCATAAAAATTTATTCTTCACGTCCTAAGAATCGTGAAGGAGTGTGCGAATTGAAGAATAAAAAGGGATATTACGCAGAAGCCATATGGATAGATGTGAATAGTGCATCAAAATATTGTGAAAGAAATGAAAAAATTAGGTACGATGATTGTGACAAGACAACCGATAAGGAAATGGTGCAGAAAGAGTGGAAGAAGAGAGAGAGGAAACAAAAGATAGAAAATGCAATGAGAATGGACAGGTCCAAAAGGATGCAATGTTGGACGATGATGAAGCGTTTGATGGTGGGAAGAGATGCATGGGTTTTAAAGAAGAATGAACAAAACAAAAAGATAATGAGTTTGCGGGATATTGAGTTAAAGCTAAAAAGGTTAGAGTATTCAAAAGTTGATGACTTTCAAAATGACATGAGGAATGTGTTCTCTTATCCATTGGGGTATCCTCCAAAAAGTGAAATTCACAAAGTTGCAAGAGAGATTAGTCAAGCTTTTGAGTTAAAGTGGAAAAGTATGAAAAAGAAGTGGATATTAGAAAAACAAAATTTGTAATAAACTTTATCTTTGTGCCTTATTCAATCAAATACCGATTTTAAAGTTTTAGTATTTTTTTAAATTTTAATGAGGTTATGTATTTTTATATTTATATTTTCACCGATGATATCATATATAGTCAAATACCATGTTTCTAAAATATAAACATTACTCTGAAATTAGGTATAAGATAATTAGTTTAGTATTCGAAACATAATTAAAGCATTAAATGAGTGAATTTTTATTGACATCGTAAAACTATTTTAAAAAGATGAATTTAACATTACTTAAATATAATAAGAAAACATATATGGTTTATGATTTAGTGAATTTAAAAGCATTATAACTAGATAAAAAAATTTGTAAAATTAAATAAAAATTAAAACCTTTACCAAAGTCACCTGAAAATAGAATTATGTCTAAAAATTAGGTAGAATCTAAAAAAGTTATAAATTTATTTTATTAAATTATAATTAAAAATTGATTTTTTATATTATTTTAATTTAATATTCGTTCATATATAATTTGTAAAATGACTTCTACATTATTTAATATGAAGTTTTTAATATGATAATCTAATTACGAACAAGTATTATAATTGAAAGTATCATTGTTAGAGTATTTTAACTTCATATTACTTTATGTAATACAAACAATGAGTTTTTTTATGTATAATTTTTACTGTTATAATTATCAGACTATGCAGATGTTTTTAAGTTCCGAATTTTTTTAAAAATTATTACCATAGTTTTTTCTCTTCTCATTTAATTAAGAGCATTATAATTTTTGATAAAGTTCTAAAAACACAAAATGCATTATAAGTTTTAATAAATTTTTAAAAGAACAAAATATAAACTACTAAAATAACTTAATGTGAGAAAAGGTTCATCACCCAAAATAAATGAGAACAATGTTTTGTCAAGAAAAAAAAGTATGATAAAGGAATAAATTTGTTTTCCTAAGCACGTGAATAAATTAGAAATAATTATTTAAATTCATAAGATAATAGTTAAATAAAATTATCACAATATTTAAGAACAAGAAATTTTATTACATGAAATATTAATATTTTAAATATGACTTGATTATACAAAAAATTATGGAAAGATAATTACTTAATCTATTTCACATGATTAAACTAATTAGATATGTTGTTACATTATCAATAAGAGTGTTATTTAAATAAGATATAGTTAATTTATATCCATTTAGGTAAGATAATGATTTAAATAAGATATAGTTAAATTATATCCATTTAAATAAGATAATAATTTGTGAAAACTAATAAAATATTGTTCTTGTGTAAACTTATAATTTTTTTTTTACAAAACATATAAATAAATTAAAAATAATTTAATACAATTTATAAGATAATGGTTTAATGTAATTATCACCATATCTTACTCAATTAGATTTCATTAGATGAAATAATATATTATATATGATTCAAATATAAAAAATATTGATGGAAAAGATTATATAACTAATTAAATTTGTTAGTATATTTAGATTTGATAATATCATTATTCAAATAAGATATAGTTAATTTATATTCCTTCATATAACATAGTTATTTCAATATAATTTAACAAAATATTACAATATCTAATAAAATTATATTAGATTAGATATGATGAAGGATTTAAGAGTTTAATTTACTATCATCATTAATTAAGTTGATTTTAATATATTATATATGTAGTTAATATGATTTTGTAAATATATTCATATATCTAAATCTCTATATAATAACTCAAAGCATAGTTATATTTGTGTTCACTAATAGTTTTCAACAGTTGGAGTTCTCTTCATACATTCATTATTTGTTTTCTATATTGATTCTCTTCATGGAAGAAATACAACAATCTCGAAAAAAACTCGTCATAAAAATTTATTCTTCACGTCCTAAGAATCGTGAAGGAGTGTGCGAATTGAAGAATAAAAAGGGATATTACGCAGAAGCCATATGGATAGATGTGAATAGTGCATCAAAATCTTGTGAAAGAAATGAAAAAATTAGGTACGATGATTGTGACAAGGGAACCGATAAGGAAATGGTGCAGAAAGAGTGGAAGAAGAGAGAGAGGAAACAAAAGATAGAAAATGCAATGAGAATGGACAGGTCCAAAAGGATGCAATGTTGGACGATGATGAAGCGTTTGATGGTGGGAAGAGATGCATGGGTTTTAAAGAAGAATGAACAAAACAAAAAGATAATGAGTTTGCGGGATATTGAGTTAAAGCTAAAAAGGTTGGAGTATTCAAAAGTTGATGACTTTCAAAATGACATGAGGAATGTGTTCTCTTATCCATTGGGGTATCCTCCAAAAAGTGAAATTCACAAAGTTGCAAGAGAGATTAGTCAAGCTTTTGAGTTAAAGTGGAAAAGTATGAAAAAGAAGTGGATATTAGAAAAACAAAATTTGTAATAAACTTTATCTTTGTGCCTTATTCAATCAAATACCGATTTTAAAGTTTTAGTATTTTTTTAAATTTTAATGAGGTTATGTATTTTTATATTTATATTTTCACCGATGATATCATATATAGTCAAATACCATGTTTCTAAAATATAAACATTACTCTGAAATTAGGTATAAGATAATTAGTTTAGTATTCGAAACATAATTAAAGCATTAAATGAGTGAATTTTTATTGACATCGTAAAACTATTTTAAAAAGATGAATTTAACATTACTTAAATATAATAAGAAAACATATATGGTTTATGATTTAGTGAATTTAAAAGCATTATAACTAGATAAAAAAATTTGTAAAATTAAATAAAAATTAAAACCTTTACCAAAGTCACCTGAAAATAGAATTATGTCTAAAAATTAGGTAGAATCTAAAAAAGTTATAAATTTATTTTATTAAATTATAATTAAAAATTGATTTTTTATATTATTTTAATTTAATATTCGTTCATATATAATTTGTAAAATGACTTCTACATTATTTAATATGAAGTTTTTAATATGATAATCTAATTACGAACAAGTATTATAATTGAAAGTATCATTGTTAGAGTATTTTAACTTCATATTACTTTATGTAATACAAACAATGAGTTTTTTTATGTATAATTTTTACTGTTATAATTATCAGACTATGCAGATGTTTTTAAGTTCCGAATTTTTTTAAAAATTATTACCATAGTTTTTTCTCTTCTCATTTAATTAAGAGCATTATAATTTTTGATAAAGTTCTAAAAACACAAAATGCATTATAAGTTTTAATAAATTTTTAAAAGAACAAAATATAAACTACTAAAATAACTTAATGTGAGAAAAGGTTCATCACCCAAAATAAATGAGAACAATGTTTTGTCAAGAAAAAAAAGTATGATAAAGGAATAAATTTGTTTTCCTAAGCACGTGAATAAATTAGAAATAATTATTTAAATTCATAAGATAATAGTTAAATAAAATTATCACAATATTTAAGAACAAGAAATTTTATTACATGAAATATTAATATTTTAAATATGACTTGATTATACAAAAAATTATGGAAAGATAATTACTTAATCTATTTCACATGATTAAACTAATTAGATATGTTGTTACATTATCAATAAGAGTGTTATTTAAATAAGATATAGTTAATTTATATCCATTTAGGTAAGATAATGATTTAAATAAGATATAGTTAAATTATATCCATTTAAATAAGATAATAATTTGTGAAAACTAATAAAATATTGTTCTTGTGTAAACTTATAATTTTTTTTTTACAAAACATATAAATAAATTAAAAATAATTTAATAAAATTTATAAGATAATGGTTTAATGTAATTATCACCATATCTTACTCAATTAGATTTCATTAGATGAAATAATATATTATATATGATTCAAATATAAAAAATATTGATGGAAAAGATTATATAACTAATTAAATTTGTTAGTATATTTAGATTTGATAATATCATTATTCAAATAAGATATAGTTAATTTATATTCCTTCATATAACATAGTTATTTCAATATAATTTAACAAAATATTACAATATCTAATAAAATTATATTAGATTAGATATGATGAAGGATTTAAGAGTTTAATTTACTATCATCATTAATTAAGTTGATTTTAATATATTATATATGTAGTTAATATGATTTTGTAAATATATTCATATATCTAAATCTCTATATAATAACTCAAAGCATAGTTATATTTGTGTTCACTAATAGTTTTCAACAGTTGGAGTTCTCTTCATACATTCATTATTTGTTTTCTATATTGATTCTCTTCATGGAAGAAATACAACAATCTCGAAAAAAACTCGTCATAAAAATTTATTCTTCACGTCCTAAGAATCGTGAAGGAGTGTGCGAATTGAAGAATAAAAAGGGATATTACGCAGAAGCCATATGGATAGATGTGAATAGTGCATCAAAATCTTGTGAAAGAAATGAAAAAATTAGGTACGATGATTGTGACAAGGGAACCGATAAGGAAATGGTGCAGAAAGAGTGGAAGAAGAGAGAGAGGAAACAAAAGATAGAAAATGCAATGAGAATGGACAGGTCCAAAAGGATGCAATGTTGGACGATGATGAAGCGTTTGATGGTGGGAAGAGATGCATGGGTTTTAAAGAAGAATGAACAAAACAAAAAGATAATGAGTTTGCGGGATATTGAGTTAAAGCTAAAAAGGTTGGAGTATTCAAAAGTTGATGACTTTCAAAATGACATGAGGAATGTGTTCTCTTATCCATTGGGGTATCCTCCAAAAAGTGAAATTCACAAAGTTGCAAGAGAGATTAGTCAAGCTTTTGAGTTAAAGTGGAAAAGTATGAAAAAGAAGTGGATATTAGAAAAACAAAATTTGTAATAAACTTTATCTTTGTGCCTTATTCAATCAAATACCGATTTTAAAGTTTTAGTATTTTTTTAAATTTTAATGAGGTTATGTATTTTTATATTTATATTTTCACCGATGATATCATATATAGTCAAATACCATGTTTCTAAAATATAAACATTACTCTGAAATTAGGTATAAGATAATTAGTTTAGTATTCGAAACATAATTAAAGCATTAAATGAGTGAATTTTTATTGACATCGTAAAACTATTTTAAAAAGATGAATTTAACATTACTTAAATATAATAAGAAAACATATATGGTTTATGATTTAGTGAATTTAAAAGCATTATAACTAGATAAAAAAATTTGTAAAATTAAATAAAAATTAAAACCTTTACCAAAGTCACCTGAAAATAGAATTATGTCTAAAAATTAGGTAGAATCTAAAAAAGTTATAAATTTATTTTATTAAATTATAATTAAAAATTGATTTTTTATATTATTTTAATTTAATATTCGTTCATATATAATTTGTAAAATGACTTCTACATTATTTAATATGAAGTTTTTAATATGATAATCTAATTACGAACAAGTATTATAATTGAAAGTATCATTGTTAGAGTATTTTAACTTCATATTACTTTATGTAATACAAACAATGAGTTTTTTTATGTATAATTTTTACTGTTATAATTATCAGACTATGTAGATGTTTTTAAGTTCCGAATTTTTTTAAAAATTATTACCATAGTTTTTTCTCTTCTCATTTAATTAAGAGCATTATAATTTTTGATAAAGTTCTAAAAACACAAAATGCATTATAAGTTTTAATAAATTTTTAAAAGAACAAAATATAAACTACTAAAATAACTTAATGTGAGAAAAGGTTCATCACCCAAAATAAATGAGAACAATGTTTTGTCAAGAAAAAAAAGTATGATAAAGGAATAAATTTGTTTTCCTAAGCACGTGAATAAATTAGAAATAATTATTTAAATTCATAAGATAATAGTTAAATAAAATTATCACAATATTTAAGAACAAGAAATTTTATTACATGAAATATTAATATTTTAAATATGACTTGATTATACAAAAAATTATGGAAAGATAATTACTTAATCTATTTCACATGATTAAACTAATTAGATATGTTGTTACATTATCAATAAGAGTGTTATTTAAATAAGATATAGTTAATTTATATCCATTTAGGTAAGATAATGATTTAAATAAGATATAGTTAAATTATATCCATTTAAATAAGATAATAATTTGTGAAAACTAATAAAATATTGTTCTTGTGTAAACTTATAATTTTTTTTTACAAAACATATAAATAAATTAAAAATAATTTAATAAAATTTATAAGATAATGGTTTAATGTAATTATCACCATATCTTACTCAATTAGATTTCATTAGATGAAATAATATATTATATATGATTCAAATATAAAAAATATTGATGGAAAAGATTATATAACTAATTAAATTTGTTAGTATATTTAGATTTGATAATATCATTATTCAAATAAGATATAGTTAATTTATATTCCTTCATATAACATAATTATTTCAATATAATTTAACAAAATATTACAATATCTAATAAAATTATATTAGATTAGATATGATGAAGGATTTAAGAGTTTAATTTACTATCATCATTAATTAAGTTGATTTTAATATATTATATATGTAGTTAATATGATTTTGTAAATATATTCATATATCTAAATCTCTATATAATAACTCAAAGCATAGTTATATTTGTGTTCACTAATAGTTTTCAACAGTTGGAGTTCTCTTCATACATTCATTATTTGTTTTCTATATTGATTCTCTTCATGGAAGAAATACAACAATCTCGAAAAAAACTCGTCATAAAAATTTATTCTTCACGTCCTAAGAATCGTGAAGGAGTGTGCGAATTGAAGAATAAAAAGGGATATTACGCAGAAGCCATATGGATAGATGTGAATAGTGCATCAAAATCTTGTGAAAGAAATGAAAAAATTAGGTACGATGATTGTGACAAGGGAACCGATAAGGAAATGGTGCAGAAAGAGTGGAAGAAGAGAGAGAGGAAACAAAAGATAGAAAATGCAATGAGAATGGACAGGTCCAAAAGGATGCAATGTTGGACGATGATGAAGCGTTTGATGGTGGGAAGAGATGCATGAGTTTTAAAGAAGAATGAACAAAACAAAAAGATAATGAGTTTGCGGTATATTGAGTTAAAGCTAAAAAGGTTGGAGTATTCAAAAGTTGATGACTTTCAAAATGACATGAGGAATGTGTTCTCTTATCCATTGGGGTATCCTCCAAAAAGTGAAATTCACAAAGTTGCAAGAGAGATTATTCAAGCTTTTGAGTTAAAGTGGAAAAGTATGAAAAAGAAGTGGATATTAGAAAAACAAAATTTGTAATAAATTTTATCTTTGTGCCTTATTCAATCAAATACCGATTTTAAAGTTTTAGTATTTTTTTTATATTTTAATGAGGTTATGTATTTTTATATTTATATTTTCACGATGATATCATATATAGCCAAATACTTCTAAAATATAAACATTACTCTGAAATTAGGTATAAGCTAATTAGTTTAGTATTCGAAACATAATTAAAGCATTAACTGAGTGAATTTTTATTGACATCTTAAAACTATTTTAAAAAGATGAATTTAACATTACTTAAATATAATAAGAAAACATATATGGTTTATGATTTAGTGAATTTAAAAGCATTATAACTAAATAAAAAAATTTGTAAAATTAAATAAAAATTAAAACCTTTACCAAAGTCACCTAAAAATAGAATTATGTCAAAAAATTAGGTAGAATCTAAAAAAGTTATAAATTTATTTTATTAAATTATAATTAAAAATTGATTTTTTATATTATTTTAATTTAATATTCGTTCATATGTAATTTGTAAAATGACTTCTACATTATTTAATATGAAGTTTTTAATATGATAATCTAATTACGAACATGTATTATAATTGAAAGTATCATTGTTAGAGTATTTTAACTTCATATTACTTTATGTAATACAAACAATGAGTTTTTTTATGTATAATTTTTAATGTTAGAATTATCAGACTATGTAGATGTTTTTAAGTTCCGAATTTTTTTAAAAATTATTACCATAGTTTTTTCTCTTCTCATTTAATTAAGAGTATTATAATTTTTGATAAAGTTCTAAAAACACAAAATGCATTATAAGTTTTAATAAATTTTTAAGGGAATAGGCCGCGGTTCTCTGAGCAACCGCGGCATATACCTCTATAAATTTATTGCAAGGACTGACTGATGGAGAATGTCAGAATGTAGCAGGGGTATATGCCGCGGTTGCTCAGAGAACCGCGGCCTATTCCCTCTGCCACCTACTGACATTCCCCAAAAGGCAGTTGGGGAATTCAGAACGTTAGGGAATAGGCCGCGGTTCTCTGAGCAACTGCGGCCTATTCCTTGCAGATTTATTACCCCCTGACAGATGAATGTTGTTCTAGAAAAAATAGGACAATATACCGCGATTGGGAGGGAAACCGCGACATAAGGTTTTTGAAAATTTTCAAAAATGCCATTCCATTTTAGGTTTTATTTTTTTTTTAATAAGTATAGGTCGCGGTTCTCCTCATAACCGCGCCTATTGGTATATATGATAGCGGTTTGAATTTCAACCGCAGTAGATGTGTTAATTAGGGTAAAAAAAACCTTGGAACAGTTTTCTTCCTCATGTAATCAGTTTCAGAAAACGAACTCAACGTCTCCTCCGTCGTGCTCTCTGCTGCTCGTCGTGCTCTCTGTTGCCAGCTTTCCTCCATTGACGCCACCAATCCTCTCTGACGCAAGCTTTCTGCCATTGACGCCAGCCATCCTCTCTGACGCGAGGCTACCTCTCCGCCGCACCGTGCTTCTCCGCCGCACGTCCGTTGTGACTCTTCTTCTCCGCTGCGCCAACCAGGTTTGATTTCAATATCTGTTTTATGCAATTGAGAAAATCCGTTTTGCTTAGCCTGATTGATTGGTTGATGAAATGTTCATGCAATTGATTTCTAGTTTTATGCGATTCCTTTTGATTTATGTGATTCCATTTCAATAGTCTGGTATTGGGGAGTATAACAATGATGTTGTTCTGTTGATAGGTCACTACCATTGAACTGTTAACATGTTTATATTTAAAATTTTAAAAATAATGCATATTTAAAATGTTTATAGTGAAACTTTCAATAACATGTTTATATTTAAAATTTTAAAAATAATGAATATTTTAAAATTTTAAAATTTTCAGTAATAAAGAATTGATCATTTGAATGCTTATTATTAATTGTATGATTGTATGACTGAATTAAGTGTATGATTGAATTGATTATTTTATATAGAAAAGTGTATAATTGTAATTTTGTAAAATTTAGGAATGGATCGAAATTGGATTAATTTACCACGTATTAATGCTGAGTACGAGAGAGGTGTAGAGGAATTTATACAATTTGCGCAATGTAATGAGGGTAAAAGTGATGAAGAAGTGAAGTTTGATGTCCTTGTGTGAACTGTTTGAATGGGAGAAAGTTGAACGCAACCCAAATTAGAGAACATCTTATCTGTGATGGTTTCCTAAGATGCTATACAACATGGATATGGCACGGCGAAGAAATGCATTTTCCCACTGACTCCCAAACTGAAAATGTTATTGATTCCACCATGGAAGAAGATGGACCAGATGAAGACAAATTGGAGGACATGATCCGCGATGTTGGCGCAGAAAATTTTGCCAAAGCTCATGTGTATGAGACGATGTCGACTGATGCGGAAACACCTTTGTATGTCGGTTCAACTAAGTTCACACGTTTGTTAGCGGTGTTAAGGCTCATGAATTTGAAGGCGAGCAATGGATGGACTGATAAGAGTTTTACAGAATTGTTGACGTTGTTGAATGAAATGCTGCCAGATGGAAATACATTACCCTCTCGTAATTATGATGCGAAGAAAATTCTTTGTCCAATGGGTATGAAGTATAAAAGGATACATGCTTGTCCCAATGACTGCATTTTATATAGGAAAGAGTTTGAATTTTTCACAAAGTGTCCAAAATGTGGGTTATCACGATACAACTCAAAAAACAATAGTGAAGATAATCTTAGGCTAGGTTTAGCCACTGATGGAATGAACCCATTTGGTAATCTGAGTACCAATCACAGTTGTTGGCCAGTTATATTGATAATTTACAACTTATCTCCTACATTGTACATGAAGAGGAAGTACATGATGTTGTCTATGATGATATCCGGTCCAAAGCAGCCTGGAAAGGACATAGATGTTTATCTAAACCCACTAGTTGAAGACTTGAAGTTTTTGTGGGTTGATGGGGTTGAAATATTTGATGCATTCACTTTTGAGACTTTTCTGATGCATGCAATGTTATTTGCACCATTAATGACTTTCCAGCTTATGGTAATTTGTCAGGATACAATGTCAAGGGTCATAAAGCATGTCCTATCTGTGAAGAAAACACTGCAACTCATCAACTAAAACATGGAAGAAAGACGGTGTATCTGCGTCATCGGAAATTTCTAAAACGTAGTCATCCATATCAAAGGTTAAAAAAAGCATTCAATGGAGATCAAGAGAGGGACGAAGCACCAAATCCACTTACTAGCCTTCAAGTTCTTGAAAAAGTTAATAAAATACATCATGTATTTGGGAAAACATCCAAGAAGTCATCTGTAACGACCCCTTGGAAGAAGAAATCAATATTCTTTGATCTTCCATATTGGTCAAAGTTAGATGTTCGACATTGCATAGATGTGATGCATGTAGAAAAGAATGTGTGTGATAGCTTGATTGGTACACTACTCAACATTCAGGGAAAGACAAAAGATGGAGTGAATGCTCGTTTGGATTTGGTTGACATGAATTTCCGAGAAGAGTTTGCACCCAAGGAGATTGGTAAACGTACTTATTTGCCCCCTGCATGTTACACAATGTCTAGACAAGAGAAGATAAGTTTTTGTCTTTGTTTAAAGAGTATCAAAGTACCACAAGGATACTCTTCAAATATGAAGAGTTTAGTGTCACTACAAGACTTAAAGCTTGTTGGCATGAAGTCTCACGATTTCCACGTCTTAATGCAACAATTGTTACCGGTGGCTTTTCGTGGAATTTTGCCCAAAATGTTAGACAAACCATAAACAAGTTGTGTTCATTTTTCTCGTCAATATGTAGTAAAGTCATCGATCCTACAAAGTTAGATGAACTTCAAGGCGAGATTATTATCATCTTGTGTCAACTAGAGATGTTTTTCCCTCCATCTTTTTTTGACATCATGGTATATTTACTTGTTCATTTGGTTAGAGAAATCAAGTTGTGCAGACCGGTATACTTAAGATGGATGTATCCTATTGAGCGTTATATGAAGATTTTGAAAGGGTACGTTAAAAATCCATATCGTCCTGAAGGTTCGATGATTGAAAGGTATATTGCTGAAGAAAGTATCGAGTTTTGTTCAGATTACATGACATCAACGAATCCAATAGGAGTTCCTCGCACATCATGGTTGAATAAATTTTCTACAAGTAAAAGCATCTGAGGTGTGAATGTGGTGACAAAAGATGCTTCTACAAGTAAAAGCATCTTTATATATTGAACAACACAGATGAGGTGATCCTTTTTTGGAAGCACACAAAGCCATTGTTAAGAATAAAAATCCAAGACAATCAGAGAAATGGTAGTTGATGGAGCATAACAAAACATTTATGTCTTGGTTCAAATCTGAAATTGACAAAGAGACACATTCTTCTCAAACTTTATTGTGGCTTGCAAATGGTTTGAAGTTTGATGTCATGTGTTGTACAGGTTATGAAGTCAATAATTGCACATTCTATACGAAGACTTTGGACGATAAAAGCACAGTACAAAATAGTGGAGTTAGTTTAGAAGCTGAGTCGCTTGAATTTTCCACATCAAAAGATCAATCTCCTGTACTTAGATAATGAGATATTATGGTATAATAGAAGAGATATGGGAGGTTGATTACACCAAGTTTTTTGTTCCATTGTTCAAATGTAAGTGGTTTGATAATAAGAGTGGTGTGAAAATAGATGAATCAGGTATGACACTGGTTGATTTTCAAAAGGTGGGATACCGAGACGAACCGTTTATCATGGTTCATCAAGCATCTCAGGTTTTTTATGTCAAAGATCCTGCGTCTGACCATTGGTATGTCGCTCTTCAAGGCAAAAAACAAATTGAAGTTAACGAAGAGAATCTGATTAATATTCATATTGCTGACAACCATTCATTTCAAACTACAACAAATTTGGATGACCAATCTCTAGTTGACGATGATGTACATGCAATTCGGTCAGATCATGATGAGGGAATATACATATGATGAATTCATATATTTATGTATGAATTTTCAATTTCTGTAAAAGTATTTTATTAATATCACATAAGTTTTCCTTTTATATATTTCCTATGATTACTATTACATGTTTTGTTAAATTATATGATATTACATAAGTCTTTTATGTATATTTCATGTTGCTATTTATTTTGACAGATATATGGCTGATCATCCACATTCTTTAGGGGATGAGGCTCCCCTTACCAGATCCACTAGAGGACCCACCAGGATGAAACAACTTTTGATAAGAAAGAATAATGGTGAAAGAACTCTAGTGAATGTGAACGTGATCACGGGTGTGGCAGTTGGCCCCTATGCAGATGACTTTCGATCATACCTTGGAGTAGTGGCACGTGATAGGATTAATATTATCACTGCATCTTTTGATCATGTGTCCAAGGTTGATCGGAATATCATATGGAACGATATATTGGTAAGTTAGTTAATATCATTTGAATTAAAATTTGTTTATATTGATAATTTTGTACTGATACAACTTTATTATGTTTATTTCAGCTGACATTTGACATTCCAAATGTCGCAACACTTAGAAATAAGTGTTTGTCAATTGTTGCTGAAAACTTTAGAAACTTTAAAAGTAAGTTGACATCAAGATATATATTTGGACACCTTAAACATAAGTCTCCATGTAGTACATATAAGTCCATTGACGAGGAGACTTAGCGGCTTTTTAAAGAGAGTCGGATGACAGAGGAATGACAGGTTAGTATAGTTGATATTATTCAATTCCTCATTAACAAATATATATCATATTAACTAATTAATTAATGTGTATGTTACAGGCAATTAGAAGCAAAGCACAAGGAACCAGTGCTCATAACAAAAACCCCACCTATTATCTCGTGGTGGGTATAGGAAGCTTGAGGATAAAATCCTCAAGCAAGAGGCATATGCTAGACCACCATCTCAAGGTGGTAGCCCCCCTCAGCCTCCTTCTCCACCTTCTAGACATGAAAAATGGAAGTTGGCTCGTATGAGACCATCGGGCGCCTACTCTTCCGACATCGCACGGGAAATTTCTGAAAGAATTGTAAGTTATCACTGTTCCTAAAATAATAATAATTGTAATTATTCATACTACATTGAACTTTTTAAAGAATAATGATGTTTTGTAATGTTACAAGACTCCTGGGTTGAGCAGAGCTCCCAATGTCAATTCACTCCAGATGGTCGCCAGGATATTCTTGCTGCTGCGATTGGACGACCTGAGCACCCTGGACGTGTACGTGCTGCAGGTCTTGGAGTAGGAATTAAAGATTATTTTGGGACTCTTCTCGTCAGCCTTCATATGCATACAACGAAGCACAAAGAGAAAGGATGACACAAGAGATCACAAAAAAGGTCCGAGTTGACCTTACGGCCGAGATCACAAACAAGGTTAGATCAGAGCTTAAGGCTGAATTGTACAATGAGTTCAGCTCCATGTTCGAGCAGCGGTTTGAGACCTATGGCATGCACCCGGTGCCACCTCCTGTACAGGAACAGGAACATGTTGTGCCTCCCACAGGTAAACTTAATAAACATTTATGTGCAATTATTTCTATCTTCTGTATAATCTAACATTTATTCTGACAAGGAGAAGCGGGAAAGGAAGTTGTTCTGCATCAGCCGTCCCAGGGGATGACATCGACGATGCTAGTCAATGTCTGTTATACATTTTAGACGATACTAAGATGGTCCTGGTAGCTCGTGGAACATAGCTTAGGTTAGCGACTGTTGTGCATGGTGAGCAGCTATCAGAGGATGAGGTGAAGGTCTCAGTGGACGAAATGATCATACCAGATGCCTCAGTTCCTCTGGCTACAGATGAGATTTTCACTGTGGCACAAGCATTCAAGTCATTTATCGCTTGGCCTAAACATTTGGTTGGTTCAGTTTCTGACCCCCCGGTGTGAAATTCTTCTTTATACTTCTCAATTTTAAAGGTTATTGATGTCAAAACTTATACTATTTTTTCATGTAACAACAGACGCAAGCACAAGAGAAGATTCCTCTATCTGAGGATGATCCTCTTGCTTCATTGCATCTACTTGCTGACATCCTTGAAGATAAGCCTTTGGAGGTTGAGTGTGATGCTAATGTATTTGGTACAGGCTCTGAGGTCCCAATATACCTTCATAGCCAAGATGTCAGAGAGCTTGCTCGGGAACAGAAGAGTTGAATATTTCAATTATTTAGCTATGGATGATGTAAGTCTATGACCAATTATTTACATATAAAATTGATTTATATATGAAGTATCCTTATATCAAAGTTAATTTTTTATTTTAGGTATATGTTTTGGGTCAGTAACCAGTTGGGGCGTTCTGATGATTATGGATTCATTGATCCCCAATTCATTCATGAATCAAATGATTTTGATACGATCAACACAAATCTGATGAGAAGTTTTGCAAGTGGCAAGAAAATATACTTTTTGCCTTATATATCCGGGTAAGTGAACTTTGTTAACATATTAAAGTTTCATATGTGATTTTAATATATAATAGTTAAGTTATTATGAATTTCAGGCGTCATTGGCAGCTTCTTGTTATGTCTATGCAAGAGAACTATGTTTTGTGGTTCTGCTCATTCCACAGGCCTCCTCCTACACAACTCAGACAAGCAATTGATTGGTAAGAACCTCAATGTTTGGACTTTCTTTGTTATATAAATGAATGCTAAAACCTTTTTTTATATATAGTTCTATACCAGCAAGTATGATGATTGTTGGGAAATCAATTACTACCAGTAGAAAGATTGCTTGGATTTCTCTCAAGGTTTGACATCCTAAAGCCATACTTTCTTATAGTTGTTTTATTTTAATGACATATGTTAAAGCCATACTAACTATTTATAACTGTGATCATATATTGTAGTGTAACAGACAGAGTGAGTCATATGAGTGCGGTTATTATGTAATGTATTGGATGACCCACATTGTTCGTTCCCATATCACAAGAGACTGGGAAACGGTAACAATTAACTTTAACAAATTTTGATTTTTTTCCAAAAGTTAGAATTCATATACACTAATTAATATCAATTGTCTTGTGCAGAGGTTCAAGACTACTACACCAGTTCCTGAGAAGCCACTATCATTCATCAGGAAAGCTGCTGCAAAGTATATAGTTAGATTATATAATAGTTCTTAGTTACTAGATTTAAACATTGCATTTGATTAGATTGTATTTTATTAGACTTTGTACTTATGTGAAGTTGAAATACATTTGAATATGTGTTTTATTTGTTCAAATTGAATCTGTATACATGTTTTGATATGCAGATCTGTTTTTGTGGTATTGGATATCACAAAAATAGACCTGTTATTTTAAAAAAAAAGCAGGGAAATATGCCGCGGTTGTTACCACAACCACGGTATAAAGTAGAGTATATGCCGCGGTTGATACCACAACCGCGGTAGAAAGTTCCAAGTTTTAATTTTTTTTTTTTTAAATTAGCCTTTTGGCCGCGGTTGTGGTACGAACCGCGGTCTATTCTTGCCTTTTTACCGCGGTTCCAACCGCGGCATATAATGCTAGGATTTCTTTGTTTAAAAAAAATTAGAGGTTTAGGCCGCGGGTGTGATAGGAACCGCAATCTATTCCCCAGACTTTGTACCGCGGTTACAACCGTGGCGTAAAGTCTCAGACTTTTTACCGCGGCTGAATATGTCGCGGTTCGGGAACCGCGACCAAAGGACGAAAGCAACCGTTGTCGTTTCCTCTTACTGCACTAGTGATATAAGTGTATGGTTTGTCATATTTAGTCTAAGAGTGAATCCATAAACACTCAAACACTTTGAAAGAAATTGAAAATCTTTTAAGTTTACTATCCACTGTAAGCAAATTTGTGTGAAGTAGATTAGATTTATCAAGAGATATTGTAAAAACATCAAATTCAAATATTCAAGAAACAAGTTGATGGAAGAGTTGTCAGTAAGAAAACGAAAGTACTTTAACAAAAAAGGAAAAAAAAAACTGTTTCAAACACTTAACAGAACAATTTTTTTAATAAAACTGGATTAAAAATAATAACATTTAAAAAAGCATTTAAAGTTAATTAAATTTATTTTAAAAGTATTATCTCTTCATCTTAAGAAATCTAAGTAGAATTTTAAATTATTTTTAAAATATTAACTCTAAAAATTAAATTTTATTTTAATTGAGTTTCTACACTGAAAGAATTGTGAAAACAAATTTTCACAACTTTAAATCATCATAAAATTATGACTTCGACTGTTCAAGACCTTTACAAATAATTTTTATTTTGAGTGTTACAAATATATCGTTTTTAAAAAAAAATTATCTTCCTAAAATATATCATTTGTTATTTTAACCCTTTACATTATCATATAGTTTTAATGATATATTCGTGATGTTATCAATTTTATTGATAATTATTAGTATGGTGGCATGATTAAGTTAATTTTGTTAGTGATATTATTGAGTTAGAGAGTTAGGATGTCTTTGTACATACCTGCGGTCACCGTGTCTCTGTCTCTCTCAGCCACAAAACTGGCTGAAGAACACTAACCACGCAACTCATTCTTAATACTCATCTCATGCATGCATATCCACATTATTAGACTTTTTCAATTTTTTTAGTTTTGATAATTATTAAAGTACAACAATTTCATCATTAAAATAAATAAAGGCTCGTTTCGTTTTTGGCTATGTTACCACTAATAACTAATTAATATTATTTCATCGATGCTTTCAGGCATCATGTTTCACAAAACTCAACTTTGTTTTCCTAATTTTTAATTCCTGCCCGCTCAATTGAGACTACAATAGTATATTTATTTATTTATTTATTCTCTTCATTAAACATTTTATTAATATATATACATATATAAGGTTTAATAAGTTGTAAGTATTTCATAACTTTAGATATTTTATTGAAATCTCTTATAATTTTTTATTTAATAATTGAATGTATAAACTGTGATTTTTTATTTTTATTCTGTATTTGACCATTTGATTTTAGCGTTAACAAAATTATGTAACTAATTTAGTCTCTTTGTCTTCAATCCATTCATCAACTTATTTCTTTCCTTTTCAATATCTTTTAATTTGTCTTGTTCCTTCCCTTTCGAAAATGAGTTGGAGAAATGAGAGAGAGAGAGAGAAAAAGTTAATAAATGAGAAAAAGAAAAACAAAAATATGATCACCTCATCTCAACAGTAACATCCAACAATTAATTACTTATACAAAAATAAAAATATTTTAAGTAATCAATAAAAGAACAATTTTTGACAAAAAAAATGATTCAAATAGTTAAATTTATAAAATACTTAAAACTTAATTAAGTAAAATGTACAGTTAACAAAAAATATAATGAAAATTGCACATTAGATTAAATATTAATTTTATTTTGTATTAAAAGAAATAATATTTATAATTTCATTATTTCAAGAGTATATTAAATCAATATGTATTTGTTTTCAACCTATCCAATTAAGTTGAATGCTTGCTTGCAAAGTGCAAGCTCTTCATGGAATTATCAACTACACACTTTTTATATAGCTTCGACGTGGATGTATTGCTTGTCTTGTTAAGGTCACTTTCTCGTGGTTTATTATATTGAACTTAGAACAATTTTATGCTACAGTGAGCATATAGGGGTGGACAAATCGAACTAAACTGTACTGTACTGCTAAAAACTGAACTGAACTGTAAAACAGTTCAGACAAACTGAATTGAACTGTTTTTTGTTTTTATCAAACTGAATTGAACTGAACTATACTAAATTGTACTAAATTACAGTATGAACTGAACTGAACTGTTAACTGAATTGTAAACTAAACTAACTCAACTATTAATAGAACTGTAAACTGCACTAACTAAACTGAACTATTAACTGAATTGTAAATTGCACTAATTGAATTATTAACTAAATTGTAAACTACACTAATTTTAACTAAACTACAATATAAACTGAACTGAAACTAACTATACTAATTTTAAACTGAATTATACTAATTTTTAAACTAAATAGTATAACAATACATGTTCTTTTTAATTGAAATTTATTTTAATATTTATTTTATTTTATTTATAAGTGTCTAATAAATTGATTTTTAATTATTTAATATTATTATTTTCTATTTTATTTATATTTCTTTTATTATTAAAAATTATTTTATTATATATATATATATATATATATATATATAATGTTATATATATATATATATATATATATATATATATATATAATGTTATATATATATATATATATATATATATATATATATATATATATATATATATATATATATATATAAAACTTAAAAAATATAAAAGTATAAATTACATTTTTTATTTTTATTTATTTTTATTGAAGGGATAAATATACAAATAAATTGTCTTTTAAAAATGTTTTTACAACGTTTAAAGAATACTAAACAAACTATATTTCAAGTAGAGATATCAAAATGAATTTTATGAGTCAAAATGTTATTTGTTTGTAAGTTATGTAAGTTGACATTTTATTTTTAAAATATTACTTTTATGATAATGTTTAGTAGAATAGATAAACACTTTAATTGTATTACTATAAATAATGAATAGAGTATTTACTTTTGTTTTGGAGTAAGGTACGAGATAAGTTTATCCTAAGGATCTGATTGTCTAACTCGTTTGTCACAGTCTTCCCTCCAGATACCGATGGGTTGTGACCTACAAGAAGACACTCCGACGTTCAAGTTAGCTAGGTCACAAATCAGAGATGAGTGATTGTAATTGGAAAAAAGGTAACATACCTGATCATTCACCACATATTTATAAGGACTTTATCCGTCACCGTCATTAACTATCAATAATTACCTTATCCCTTATTTCCTTTTCGGTAACCATTGCTGATTATGGCTCTTGAATGCCTTTTAACTCTGCTCTTCTCTTCACCTCCCGTCTTCGTTTAGAGTTAAGAATTAACTAGGGATACATGTCGGTCATAAATCATCATATACTCTACTAGGCATACAAACTCAAATAGAGTGTTGTAGTCTAGGTGGTGAGAATTGAAAGAGGTTCTTATGGCAGAATTAGGTGTGAGACCCTTTGTCTAGCAATGCCATAAAGTAACTTATCATGTCAATAGAAATTTTATGGTTTATTAGGCCAGGTGAAGTCAATGCCTTTGCTACAATCCACTAAGAGGTTTTAGAGAAGTGCAAGACTTCTTATGTCCAAGTTAATGCATAGATGTTGAGTCTAATATTTTAGTTTGCTTAGGCGTCTATAAATGGTTTGATGAATGAAAAATCAAATGCTTTGTTATGAATTGGTTGAGATATTAAGTGATAAATTGTCTATATATGTTCATGTTAGCATTAAATTATCCTCTTTTACTTGTGGTTGTGTATTTTCTTCCCTTTGCGATGATCGTCACACTACAAAAATATGAGATTTTACTAGAGATTTCTCGTAATTTAAAAAACCTCCCCAAATGATCACTTTGATGTAAATATACGATGTTTCAGGAGCTAATGGTGATAGTTAGTAGGAGTGGATGCACTTCGGGATAATGTTCGTTTTCTTGGTTTGAGGAATATACATAATATATGGTTTTATTGTATATCATAATCTCGTGGTTGCTTTTGTTAAAAATGGAGTTTTTCATACAAGACTTTCTAAAAGCTTAACTCTGAAAGACGATGACTATTACTATGATTTTATAATTGTATATATCTAGTATGTTCTATAGTAAAGTCTGTTCTATTCTCAATCATGTCATGTCTTAAGATAATAATAACTTATATTTTCTCATAGTGTTACATCTAAGATAGTAAGATAGTGAAATAAGAAAAAAAATGTTTTTTTTGTCTTATTATTAATTTCTTCATTTTCATTAGTAAGTTTGTTTTGAAACATTTAGCTAAACTTAATATTAACTTGTATACAAACTAAAATTAAACATTCAAATAAATAAATGAAGTTTTTTTTACTAAATAACTTATACATAAACTAGTTTTTTTTATCTGAAGGACTTTTTCTTTTACTTTTATATTAATAAATATTTATAATGAAGTTTTACTAGTAAATATTTTTTTTATTTGAAGACAACATAAAAAAAGTTGAAATATCTTTTAAAAATAATAATGAAGAATATATTCAAATGTCAGAAGCTAGTACATTTGAACTTATTTAGTTATAAAATTATATTTATAAATGTTAAATGATATAATTTAATCATAATATACAATTCTGTGAGTGAAACTTTTTACTCATAAGGACAACATTTTAAAAGTCTTTTATATATTCTCATAAATGTTCTAAATGAAAAAAATATTAATTAAATTTGAAAACCAAAACTTTTAAGTTTTTTTTTTTAAAAGAAAACTATTATGTCAACTATAACATTTCAACACAATGGTGAAGATGAAATAATTCTTTACAAGAAATTATTATAATGATGCTTAGTACAAAATCACGTCGTTAGTAGTTTTAGACAACTTGTTGATAGGGTAGCTAAACCTATCATTTATATATATGCTTTTTATGATAAACAAAAGAAATGGTTTTATAGTTTCTTGCACAACAAATGATATAACAATTGCTTTATCTTCATGATGTTTGTGCTTGATATATAAATTCATTATTGGTAAACGAATCATGCTTTAAACCGATTGAATTTATCATTTTTGGATGAAATAATCGATTTAACAAATTGTATACTCTGTAGTAATCGATTACATTAATTATATAATCGATTAAAACAAAAAGATATGTCACTATATGTTTCACTAATAAGTTGATCTGTTTAAAATGAAAATTGGATTGAAAATTTGCTTAAGTACTGGGTTAATCGATTACATAAGTTGTATAATCACTTAAATCAATTTACTTTATTCAAATCCATTTCATTTAATAGCCTGAACTGTCATAATGGTCAAATAAATTCACAATTGGCTAGTATGATTTTATAATCGATTACATGCTTGGATAATTGATAACGGATTAAAGTACTATTATTTGCTATATGATTTTGATACTAAAACACTCTTTTCACTTAGAAACGTGCTTGAACTCATGAGTTTTCAGTAAATTGTGTGAATAAGAGAGTTGAGGTTGATTTTAACAGTTTTCTAACAAATCCCCCTTGTTTTGACAAAGATTGAAGCAATACTGGAAGAAGAAGTGAAAAGCCTGAAGATGGAGCTCAAAAGGGATCAAAAAGGCACCAAGAAGGGAGATAACTCGAAGCCTAGGTGAAGCCCAAGCGACAGGAACGCGAAACAGCGAAGCTGAAAACGACGCTGGTCGCCCGGGCGACGGACCCGACGCCCGGGCTACGGACGCCCGAAGCTCAGGCGTCCAAAACTGGCGCCCAAGCCCCACAGAAACCTTGATTCACGCTTGGGCGAGCTCCTTGCGACGCTTGAGCATGATTTCATGTGGATCGGTGCCTGATTCTTCTCTGATTTGATTCTCTTGGACCGGGCTGCACTTTGGGACGCGTCTGACACTATTGAAAGGACCCTGGGGCTCTAGGTTTTGCATCCCTAGCAGAGAAGAGCATAGCAATACACTCTTAGCCAATTCTTAGTCTTCCATTCTCTCTTTCTTTCATCCATTGTTCATAGGTTCCCCATGTCTATGGGGAACTAATTTCTATTTGTTGTTGGGGAATGATGTAACCTTGTAAACTCTCATGTATTTGAATTGATTCTTAATTCTATATGCTTTATTTCATTATTTGTTAGAGTTATTCATCTGCTTTATTCTTGCTTATACAATAGCATTGTCTGTGAGTTGCATGAGTGTCGGGAGGTTCCCTTCAATTCAGGTCCTTGTTGAATTACTCCAAAGGGTTATATTGCTCAGGGATGAGGGTATGAGTCTTAGTCGTCTTAACCTCTTGATCTTCACATCTTTTTACCAGGAATGCTAGGAATCGTATGAACTGGTAATTAGGGACATGCTTATTTACCGAGGGATCGGGTTTAAGTGTTTTTGTGAGGGACGTTGGCATTAATGAATAAAGAAGAATTCTTATATACATGAGAGGGAACTTGGTGAAGTCTAACCCCAACAACATACTCATCTCATAATTATCAACCTCTGTCCATCTCTGTGATCTTTTACCATTGATCAATTTTACTTTGCTTTATTTTATTCTTTTTCCAATACAAAACCATGATCTCTTTTCCTTTAAGTCTTAATTAATCTTGTTTTCACACAACTGTTCAGCGTCGAGAGTCCTCTAGGATACGATACTTGGTCTTACCATTTTATATTACTTGTGCGACTCGGTACACTTGCCGATTTGTCTCAACAAGTTTTTGGCGTCGTTGTCGGGGACTCACGGTTTAAGCTATTCTATTTGTGTGAATCTTGATTAATTTTAGGCTTTACTTTATTTTATTTTAAGTTTTCCCATTTTTGTCTTTCTTTTTCAAAATCCCTAAATTCCATCCTTGTTCTATTTTATTTTTTGTGCTAACAATATTTTCTAGGGTTTTGTGTTTTGTTTCTGTAAGATTGTGTTAGAACCAGGAGCAAATATTCTGAACCTCTTCTTGAAGGGCTTGAGACCAGCAGAAGGCCAAGGACAAACAAATTATCTAGAGAACCTTCTCTAGAGAAAATCGCAATGGCTTCTCACACTGGTGAAGGAGAAAGCCATGCTTGACGTACCTTGGTAGATTACAACACAGTTGCCGGCCCTCATCACTTTAACAGTATTGCAAGGCCAAGGGTCAATGCTGCAATCATGGAGATGAAGTATGCTCTAATTCAACTGGTAAAGAGCAACCAATTCAATGGACTGTCTCATGAAAGTCCATATGATCACCTGACAACCTTTGATGAGATCTGCAACACTGTGAAAATAAATCGGGTTCCTGATGAGGCTATCAAACTGAGCCTATTCCCCTTCTCTCTTGGAGGTGATGCTAAAGTATGGTTGAAGTCTTTTCCTGAGAACAGCTTCACTCAATGGGAGGATGTGGTGGCCCAATTCCTCAATAAATACTTCCCACCAGTAAAGATAAACAAAGGGAAGCAAGAGATCTCTTCTTTTAGACAAGGCATGGAGGAGACCTTGGGACAGGCATGGGAAAGATATAAGAGCTTGCTGGGAAAGACACCTACCCATGGTTTCGATGAAGGAACGATGATCCTTCTCTTTCTTGGAGGCCTTGGGTCATAAACTAAATTGATGCTAGATGCCTCAGCTGGAGGCAGGATCAAATACAAGACCCCGGATGAGGCCTATGAATTAATTGAAAACATGGCTGCCAGTGACAATGAGACGCTTAGTGAGAGAGGAACTCCTTCCCAACCTAAAGGGGTTTTTCTATTGCAGCCTTATGATGCCTTGCTCGCCTAAAATAAAATCATCATCAACAATTGGAGATCCTTACCAAGAAGGTGATGCAACCACAAAAAGAACATCAGAACGTGGCACAACTTCAACAACAGCTCTGCGAGTTATGTGGTGGTGACCATATTAATGGTCAATGTGCACTGCCCGAGAATTTGAATGAAGAAGTTAATTACATGGGCAACCAGAACCAGTTCCGCTCCAATAACTACAATCAAGGGTGGAGATCTCACCCAAGTAATGGACAGGGACAATTTGGACAAACTGGTGGACAACACAATAAGCCACTGCAGCAGCAACAGTGGCAGCAACAACCCTCTTCATCAGAAAAATCTGCACAGCTTCAAGAAACTCTCAATCAATTCATGCAGTCAACCCATTCTAACCAAAAAAGCATAGAGGCGACTATCAGGAACCTGGAGACACAGATGGGCCAATTAATCCAAACAGTCCATCAAATACCAGAGAAGTCGTTTAAAAATTTTGGGGCTAATACTGAGGTTAACCCCAAGGAAGAATGCAAGGTTATAGCAAGCCTGGAAGATGAGAGAGAAAAAGAGAAGGAAGAAAAAGAGAGAGAAAAAAAAGAAGAGAGGGATAAAAAAATTGAGGGAAAAGAAACAGAAAGATTGAGTGAGGGTGAGAAAAAAGAAGAAAGTGAAAAAGAGGTTGTGAGTGAGAGAGAAAAAGAAGAGGTTGAGAGAGAAAAAGAAAAAAAGAAGAAAAAGAAAATGTTGAAAAAAATATGAAGCACCCTGAAGAACAGGTCATAAGTGAAATACAAGCAGGGTGTGTTGAAGAAATCTCCAAAGAATTAGGGATAAAAGTTCATGTGACAAAAGCCTTGCAGCAGATCCCTGAATACAAGGAATTCTTGAAAAAGCTCCTCGAAAAGAAAAATTCAAAAGAGGAGACAACTGAAGAACAGAGGGATTGCAGTATGATCTTACAGAGGACTCTTCCTCCAAAAGAAGAAGACCCAAGAAGTTTCACTATCCCATGCAACATTGGGGAGTAAAAAATTAGGAAAGCCTTGATTGATTTGGGGTCCAACATCAACTTAATGCCCCCCTTGCTTTTCTTAAAAAGATGGGTGAATTAGAAGTAAAGCCAGCAAGGTGTCCCTCCTCATGGAAGATGGATACCCAAAAGGACTTCACAGCTGATGGATTAATAGAAATTGAATCTCCTACTTCTAGCAGAACCAAAAAGGTGAACAGGAAAATGCTGAAGATCATATGGCAGGCTACAGGAAAGGATGACACCAAAATTAAAGATGTAGTTGGTTGATGTGACATGAGCCTATTGGGTCAAGCTAGTTACGTTAAAGAAGCGCTTGCTGGGAGGCAACCCAGTGCTCTGAACCTTTAATTTTAATTTTAATTTTTGATTTTAATGTGTGTTTTCTTTTATTTTAATTTTTGTGTGCTCGGCTTGAATGAACTGAACTGCTTTGATTCAACTGTGCTCTGTTTTGTGTGATAAGTTTACTTTTTGAAAATTCTAGTGTTTGATTGAGGTTGAGATGATGCATGATGATAAATTTGTGAGACAGGTGCTTGTAACAAAGTTTGATTAAAATACTGAACAGGTTCTTTTTCTGAATTTCAGAACTTGTGAGTTCACCTATGTGAGTTTTGAGCTTCAGAGTTGTTTTTAAATAATTGTTGTTACTTTGGAAGCATGAATGATTTTGCCCAAATTTTCTGCGATTGAAGAACTTGCCTGCTGATAACGGTCTAAAAACCGTTATTTTCATGCATAAATTTGATATCAAAACACACCCTTTTTGGCTTAGAATGAGCTTAGAATCAAGTAAAACACTTAAGTTGTGTCACATGAGAGTCAAAAGTTGTTTATAGAGATATTATGCTTGTTTTGCAGGGTTTTGATGAGAATTAAAGATGGAAGTGAAGTAGGAAGGTCATAGACTCAAGAAAGAAAAAGAAAAAGGAAGAAAAAAAGAGTCTATAGGCGCTCAGGCGGTGACGCTGAGTGTCCAGGATGACTAGAGGCAAAGCGCTCAGCGGTGAGATGGATCGCTGAGCGGTGGCGCGACTTGAAGGCAAACTGCTGAGCGATTAACTTAGGTGCCTGGGCGGTTGTCTTTTTTATATTGCAGATTCTGTAATCTTTTTGTTATCTTTTTGGCTTATAAATAACCCCAGTGCAAATTGAAACACATTCTTTTGGCAGAGAGAAATGTCCAGAGCTGTTCTACACACCTTGGAGGAGATTTCTTGGATGCTTAGGCTCCACTTATCAAATCTAGGGTTTGTTTTTCCATTCTTCCATTATATTTCATCTAGTTTCACCATGATTATAGTGAACTAAACCCTTTGTTGTTCGGGAACAATGTAATCTTTTCTCTCTTATATAAAAATTCTTATTTATTTTATATGCTTGCATATGCTTGATTTATCAATTGTTGAGTTCCTTACCTGTATTTAATGCTTTTATCGTTTAACTCATTCGATAAATGTTGTTTGTCTTTATTGATACGGAAACGTACAATAATGTCATGAACTGGGGGGAATTCCTTGATTAAGCAATACCACCTAGTAATAGGATCTTTTCACCAAGGGATTGGGTTAAGGGTAGACCAAGAAAGTTTGCATGACAATATGATAAATAAGCAAATTAAATAAGAAGAGTAGATCTATGAGGGTGGATAAGATGAAATTGTAAACCTCAACAACTCCATTCATCCATATTTTCTTTTAGCCAATTGAATCACTGCATTTGCATGTTTACTTTTGTCTTGCATACAAAAATTCAAATTAATTTCTTTTCTCAAGTCTTATGCAATTAGTTTACCTAAAAGATTAGGCCTTTGAGTCCTTTGGGAGAACGATATCGGGTTTACCAATTATATTACTTTATAACGATCTGGTACACGTTTTTGGCGCCGTTGCCGGGGACTCGTGGTTTAACTTATCCATTAGTGTAAACTAATTAACTTTGACTTGATTGTAAATATTTGTATATAATTTTTTTTTATCTTTTTATTTTTTTTTATAAAAGTGCTACTAGGGTTTGTGTTTCTTGTGCGTGCAGCAGGAGACTCGACATACTAGAAGCAAGAAAACTACAAAACCTCTTCTTGAAAGCTTGAGCGAGACAAGGGGAAGAAGGAGAGTCAGACGCCCATCTAGGGATTTGTTTCCTTCTCCTAACAGATTACTATCACCTTCACCAGATCAAAGATCAGAGGAGATGGCTGAACAACCTCCTCCAAGACGCACTCTTGCAGACCAATCTAATGTTGTTGGCCCTTTCCACCTCAACAACATAGCCATGCCTACAGATCAAACGACCAACATGGTGATGAATGCAGTGCTTATACACCTAGTGCAAAGCAACCAGTTTCACGGCTTGTCAAATGAGAGCCCATATGATCATTTGACAACATTTAGTGAAATATGCAATACTGTGAAGATGGCAGGTGTATCAGACGAAAAAGTAAAACTTAGCTTGTTCCCATTCTCATTGGCAGGCAATGCTAAGGCGTGGCTTAATTCCTTTCCTGAAGGAACGTTTACAACATGGGAGACTGTGGCTACAAAGTTTGTCACTAAATATTTTCCACAGTCCAAAGTTACTCAGGGAAGACTGAAGATCTCATCATTCAAGCAAGGCATAGAAGAGACTCTAGGTCAAGCATGGGAAAGATTCAAGGGCTTGCTAAGAAAGACGCCAATCCATGGTTTTGACAAGACCACCTTAGTTCTTGCATACCTTGGAGGTTTAAACACTCAGTCGAAGATGATGCTTGATGCCTCAGGTGGAGATGATATTAAACAAAAGACTGAACATGAAACCTATGACTTGATAGAGAGTATGACTGCTAATGAGCAGAAGAATTATAGTGAAAGGGGCGCACCTACTAAAAAGAGAGGAGTCTTGCACTTGCCTGCAGACGATGCCATGCTAGTTCAGAATCATTCGTTGACTTAAAAGTTAGATACACTGACAAAGATCCTCTCTCAACTTCCTACGGAGACGCGTAATGTCTCCCAAACGCAGCATTTATGTGATTTTTGTGGTGGTGACCATATCAATGGTCAGTGTGCTGTACTAGAGGAGATGCAACAGGAAGCTAATTACATGGGAAATCAATACCAGTACAGGCACAGGAACTCCAACCAAGGCTGTCCTAGCCAAGGTTGGAAGAACCATCCGAGTATTGGTCAGGTGCAGAACAACCCATCAGGGGAAACAGGAGGCTTCAGGTAGCAGCAACCTTCACCTATGTGGCAGCAGGTTAATCATCTGACAAAGTTTTTCAAAGACCTAAATGATAGATTTGACAAATTCTTGAAGGTTTACGAGTCCAATAAGGCAAGTAACCAAGCCAATTTCAGATCTTTGGAGATGCAACTTGGCCAATTAACAAAGAGGATTGAGACCACAGAAAATAATCAACTCAGGAGTAATACTGATGTTAATCCTAAGGAAGAGTGTCATGTTGTGGTAGCAAGGTAGAAAAGAAAAACAGAGGCGGAAGTTATTGAGATAAGTAGTGAGGAAGAAGATGAAGAGATGAGGGAGAATGAAGAGATTAGGATTGGTGAAGAAGAAAAAGAAGAAAAGGGATGTGAAAAAATTGAGAGAAGAAGAGATGGTCACAATGGGTAGATGAGAGAAATATTTAATCAGGTGACTGTTGTTCCTATAGATGAAAATCAGCCTGAAATTCCTGTTTACTCTAAGAAAATTAACTATTACCTCGGAAAGGTGATAGATTTAGATGCATATGAAGACGAACAGGAAGTGCTTGTGCAGCCAAGAAAGAAATATCATCCACCTAAAATGAAGGATCCATGATTGTTAACTCTTCCATGCGTGATAAATGATGAGGATATAGGGAGAGCTATGATAGACTCCGGATCTAGCATTAATCTCATGCCCTTAAGTTACTTGGAAAAAATTAAAGGGCTAGTATTAAAACTAGTTAACACCACTTTGACAGTTGCATATGGTTCTATCAAGAAGCCAGCTGGTAGGGTGGAGGATACAATTGTTCGTATTGAGCAATTGGAATTCTTGGTTGATTTTGTAGTTGTGGATATGGAAAATGAGGGAAGAATTCCATTGATTTTAGGAAGACCTTTTATGAGGACTTCTAGGATGGCGATGCGTATCCATGATGGGATGATAACTTTGAAAGATCAAGAATATGTGTTAATGTATAGTTGCTCTAAGGGAAACAAGGTGAAAATGAAGAAGAGATCCAGATTGAAAGACACAAGTAGAGAAGTTGCACCAAAAGAAGAAAGCACAACAGGTACTAATTTTAACAATTGTAATGTTTTGCAGGTACCTAAAGATGAGGAGGTTGACAAAGGAGGAACAATCCACTCAGAAGATACACCACTTCCACGAGGCTCACAGGTAAGATTCAAGAATAGGAAGTGGATTGCCAACAAGATCAAGGAAGATGGCAAGGTTGAAATCAGAAAACCGTATACTAAAGCCATCAAAAGAGTTGATAGAAGGCAACTGATGTGTTGGGTAAATGAAGATCCCAACCGGGATGGAAAGATTTGAAAAACAGTTGATTTTATCCCACTTGTTGTAAAACATTCGTAGTATAGGTTTATCTAATTTTGGTTATGTAACTTAATGGATTTTTAAACACTTTTGGGTAACATCTAATGAGGGATGCTAAAATTTTTATGTATCTACTGAAGGATACAGGAAGGCACACCCACTGAAGGTGCTGGAAGGATAAACACTTACTGATGAGTGCTAGGCAGGTTTGGGTCAGGCTCGTGACATTAAACAAGCACTACCTAGGAGGCAACCCAGTTGATTATGTTTGTTTTTAACTCTGTGATAAGTGCATTGCATGTTTGAATGTTGCATCTGAGAGGGGAAAGACATATGATTGAAAAATTGAAGGTTAAAATTGAGTGCTACATTGTGAGATTGCTCAAAGGCAAGCAAAGAAGAAGAAGGGAAAATTACCGCCCACTACTGAGCGGTCCATTTGACCGCTGAGCAGTTTTGGCGTGTTTTAGGCTCGGGCTTTCTTAAAGCTGAGCGGTTTTAACGTTTTTCACTTCCAAACTTCTTCCTTGCAGTGTGCCTGAGCTGTCTCCCTAAGCCCTAACACTCCTCTTTCACTTTCAAGAGCTTTTTAGAGAGATTTCCCCACTTTCTCATCACCCACTCACCAAAAATTCAATTTTCTACCATTGTTTTGTCAAAGTTTGGGGTTTTTTGTTGAGGGTTTTGCATTGGAGAGGACATACACCATCAATTAGACAATTTTTGCAAGCATTCAAAGTCTTCACTCAAGTAAGTTGTGCAATTTCATTCTTAGGGTTTCTAATTTTGGAAATTTGATGAAGAACATGTGTAAGAACATGATAAATTAGGGCTTTTGATTTCTATGCATGAATTGAGGAAATACAAACTGTTTGAACCGATTGAATTGCATAATTTTGGTCTGGATTGATGAAATTACCAATATAGTTGAGATTAGGATAGTTTAGGAAGTGTTTTTGAAAAACCCTAGCCGTCGCCGCTGAGCGGTCTGTTTTGACACTTAGCGATGGCACGGCTAGAGGCAAATGATAACGGTTAAAAAAATGTTATTTTCATGATTCATTTGAGACCAAATTACTCCCTTTAAGGCTTAGAATGAGCTTAGAATCAAGCAAAACACGTAAGTTGCGTGTGTTGAGAGTCAAAAGCTATTTTTAGAGGTATTATGCTTGTTTTGCATTGTTTTGCAGCATTTTTGATGAAAGTGAATAATGGAGTTGAAGGTCAAGGTCTTAGACTCAAGACAGAGGAAGAAAAATGAAGAAAAGAAGAGTCTAGGAACCGCCCAGCGGTAAATTTCACTGCTGGGCGGCCAAATGCGAGGAGAAGGCACTCTCTGACACCCAGGCATGGATGCCGGGTGGATTTGCGATTAGAGGCAAACCGCTGGGCAGTGGGCCCTTGATGCCGGGCGGTGGCGCGATTTGGGAGAAACCACCGGGCAGCAAAAGTGTGACGCCGGGCGGTTGTTTGCTGGGCTTGGACCTGTTTTCTGTGATTTTTATGATCTGTTTGGGCTTGGGCTTGTTTTATGTTATTTTTATGCCCTATTTAAAGGCCATAACGTCTTAGGGTTTGTATCTTTTGATGGCTTAGGCACAGAAATACACTTTTCACCCCTTTGGGGTAGATTTGAGATGGTGACAACTCTTCTTTTCTCCTTTTTAGGATTTGTATCTCTTTCATTCCATTATTCACCTAGTGTCTCCATGACGATGGAGAACTAATCTTATTTGTTGCTGGGAAAAATGTAACCTGTAAACTCTCATATATTGAATTTCTTATTTATTTATATGCTTGTCATATGCTTTGATTATCAATTGTTCGGTTTCTCTTTGCTCTTAAAGCTTTTATCGTTTAACTCATTCGATAATCCCTGTTTGTCTTTATTGATACGGGAACGTACGGTACTGTCATGAACTGGGGGAAATTCCTTGATTAATGAAATACCACCTAGGGATAGGGAGGTAGGACGATCAATTGTTTTTGCTTCTGTGTATAATGCATTATTAATTACTGGGGGAGGCTAGGGATAGCAAGCCAATAATTAGTAATAGGCTCTTTTCGCCGAGGAATCGGGTTAAGGGTAGACTAAGAAAGTTTGCATGACAATATGATAATAAAGCAATCTAATAAGAATAGTAGATTTATGGGAGTGATTGGGTGAAATCTGAATCCTAGCAACAAATCCATCTCATATTATCAACATCATCCATCTCATATTATCAACATCATCCATCCACTTTTGTGTTTAACCTCAATTGATCAAATTGCATTCATGTTTATTTTTTCCGCACTTTACTTTCAAAAACCCTAAAAATATTTTGTTCTTATAGTCTTGATTGGTTAAGCAAAAGCACAACAGTTTAGTGTCGTGAGTCTCTTAGGAAAACGATACTTGGACTTACCATTTATTATTATTTGATATGATCTGGTACACTTGTCAGTATTGTTAACAAGTTTTTGGCGGGGACTCGTGGTATAACTATTCTATGTGTGTGATTCTTAACCGATTAGACTTTCTATCTTTCTATCTCTTTATCTATCTTTCTGTTTTTATTTTTTTCTCTTTATATAAAAAAAATATCTTTTTCTATTTCTATTCTTCTGTTTTTATTAAAAAAACGAAAATTAAAATAAAAAAAATACCTTTTACTGCTTTAATTTTTTTGGGCTAATTTTGTGCTCTAGTGCAGTGTTCTTTATTGTATGCAGGATAAAATATGTGGTACTAGGAGCACAAGATCATCGGGAGGCAGATAAGGAAGGAGAATTGGTTCACCAACACCCTGATGTGAAAAGTGACAAACCCAAACCTGACATATCAGTGGAATTCAAGAATAGGTTATGGGTTGTCAACACTATCAAAGCAAACAGAATTCTGAAGATGGAGGATCCTTAGTCTGTATTCGTTTGGGGCGATTTACTGTATGCGAGAATCGGCGAGGAGGGATTTGCGCTGATTTGTTGCGTTCGCATGCGCTGATTTGCAAAGAAAGGAAAGCGCGGAAAAGGAAGGATTTGTGAGATTGTCCACTTTTTAGCATCTCGCAATTTTGCAAAGATTTGCGATGATTTATAGCGAAAAGTCCTGTATGTCCCTCTACTATTTTTATAATTCCAGGACAATTTTACCGTGAGGAGTTTGGCATGTGCCTCGCCATGCTTTTGCAGCAGAGGACGAAGGCGTTTGATGATGACGACTCAAGCGGATGAAGAAGACAAGCAGATGTATTCGGATCCAGTAAAAAGAGGTTTTCCATGAATTTGTGAACCAAGCGTATCCAGATACAAGTTTCGCGTATCTGGATCCAAGTTTTCCATGATTTTTCGAAGGAAGGGTATCCGAATACAGGTTTCGCGTATCCGAATCTAAGAGACGTTTTTCTTCGTCGCTGTTAAACGTGTAGATCCCCATGGATGCAATGGTGGCTTCGGGTTGAGGAGAATGCCAACATAGAAACCCAGACAGAAAGTGGAGTGGAGAAAGGGAGGAGAGAAAGGACGGAGATGTCTCCCATGGAGAAGAAGACAAAAGTTTGTGCGGTGTTGTATTCAGTTGCAGCCATTGTATTCCATTCCAAGCTTCTTCATTTTTTAAGCACGGTATTCGATTCCAGTGTTGGAGCATTTCCAAGCTTCGAAGCTTCATGATGGTGGAGGAGGTGCAGCTTGCTTGCTGACATGAAGCTCTTCAATGGCAACAAATAAAAAAAAATAATAAGTTTTATTTTATATTTTAAATACGCTACTATTAATTAATATTTCATATTTGAATAATTAATTAAAGAAATAAAGTATATAATAACTAATTACATGATTTTACTTTTACTTAATTAAATATCCTATTAATAGAAATAATTAAATATTACATAATTATTAATTTTACTTAAAAATTATTTTATTTTATTTTCAAAATTAATTATTATTTTTTTCTCTCTTATAAAAAAATTATTTCAATTTACTAAATAGTTAAACTTATTAAAAAAATTATTTCAATTTATTAAATTACAATTTTTTAAATTTTAAAAAATTAATTTTTATTTTTTTCTCTTTATAAACATTTTTACATTTAAATATAACATTAACAATTATCATTTTATATTACTTTAATAGCTAGGGGTATTTTGGTAATCTTCAATTTCTACCAATTAAATAAATTTTTTTAATCTATCACATCAATCAAATTCTACACTAATTTTCACAAACTTTACTTCCAAATCCACTCCCAATTACCCACAAATCCACTCAAAAAAACAACAAAAAAATTACCCTCAAATCCACTCAAATCATCTCTTCCAAATCATCTCTCTCAAATTCCTGTAAAAGAACACAGCCTTAGAGTTGGTGACAAGAAAAGTCTCGAGATGTTGTTGGTATCATGGAGGAAGGACGAACGCAAAGAGAAAATATCAACACCTACTGATGGGTGTTTGGGCTTTACCGGGTAAAGCTAGTGACGTTAAAAGAGTGCTTGTTGGGAGGCAACCAGTTTCTGAATTTTTTTTATCTTTTATTTCGTTTTGATTTTATTTTAATTGATTTGATTTGATTTGATTTTCTTTTCTTTTATTTTATTTGATTTTATCTGATTTGATTTGATTTGATTTGATTTGATTTTATTTTATTATATTTTATTTGACTTGATTTTATTTTATTTTATTTTATTTTATTTATTTGCTTTTATTTTATGTTATTTTATTTTATTTTTTTTGTTATTTGCTGCTTCTGTTGGCAGTAATGATAGCATCTACTGATGGATGCTTCTAAAACATCTAATGACGGATGTTAGGTGATTTGGTGTCTATTGATGGATGCCAATGAAGATAAGAAAGATTAGCATCTACTGATGGATGCTATATGGTTAGACATTTACTGATGGATGTCACTAACGGCGTTTACTGATGAATGCTACTGCGATAGCATCTACTGAGGGATGCTAGAAGATTTAGGTATCTACTGAAGGATACAGGAAGGTACACCTACTGATGGGTGACGGTAAGTTTTGCACCTACTGATGGGTGCTAGAAAGGTTTGGATCAGGCTCATGACGTTAAACAAGCTCTACCTGGGAGGCAACCCAATTTTCTAAACTTATTTTTTAAAAAAAATTATATTTTATTTGCTTCTATTTTTAGAATAGGTATTGATGTACTTGGTTGGACACTATATCTGATGCAGTGGTTTGATATTGATATTTTTGCATGATGGGTATTGCTTGATGATGCTTTGATATTGATGAAGTTGAGATTGCACAATATGCTGATATACAGATGGTGGTTCACAAGCTGTGTGAACAGATGCATTGTGGTTTTGTGATTGTGATTATGAGGTTAAGCAGGGTATTTGATTGAATTATTGGAATAAGCTTGTGTGAGGTTTTTGAGCTCCAGAGTTCTTATTGATATATTTTCTATCTACTGGGAGCATAAACGATTTTGCCTGAGTTTCTGTGATTGATTAAATTACGTGTATGTGTCACATGATCAAGGACATTTTTTATAAAGAAGAATTCTTATATACATGAGAGGGAACTTGGTGAAGTCTAACCCCAACAACATACTCATCTCATAATTATCAACCTCCGTCCATCTGTGTGCTCTTTTTCCATTGATCAATTTTACTTTGCTTTATTTTATTCTTTTTGCAATACAAAACCATGATCTTTTTTCCTTTAAGTCCTAATTAATCTTGTTTTCACACAATTGTTCAGCGCCGAGAGTCCTCTGGGATACGATACTTGGTCTTACCATTTTATATTTCTTGTGCAACTCGGTACACTTGCCAATTTGCCCTAACAATAATTTGTGAAAAACAGAAGCAAACTTATTAAAGCATAAGGAAAAGCTTAACAGATTACATAAATTCCTTATCGATTAAATTGCGTCAGGATTCAGAAGATCCTAGATATATGCATCTTGAGCTCTATTTCAAAACATACAATTGCAATCACTTTCAATTACCAACTATTTCATTAAGTTTTGATTACAAGAGCATCCAAGAAGTGGTCTTGAAGAATTAAAGATCAATTTGGGTTACTTACACATCAAGATTCTTTCAAGAAAGTGAGTTGAACTGTTCTGATTTGATTTTCTCTAAGAGGAGTGTAACTGGAAGATCAGGATCATCATTGACAATCTGTATTTGTCTACTTGTGTGTTACAGCTAGGGGTTTGAGAGTTGTGAGTGTTCTCAAGGATTGTAAGAGAGTGAGGGTATTCATCTCTTGTTTACTATATTTGATTTTAAGTGTGGTAAGAAGTACATTGAGAGGGGTATCTTTGTATTTCCGTAAATGATGCACTAAACAATATCGAAATATATATATCACACATCACAAGAGCATAATGTGTCAGAATAAACAATAGTTATTCCATTAAGTAATATAATAACTTAGACCTGCACTAAACGATGTAGAAATCCTAACAGAGTATTTATACTCTATAACATCTAAACTAAACAACATAAGTATGATCTATTGATAAATAACCTCACTCAAAAAAAATGCAAGATTATGTAAACTCTCTTATAAGACAAGTGTCTAAAGAGTATATCATCTGCATCATCTAAGTAAACTAGATGACAAACGATGCATTAATTAAGTGACGTTGACATGTGAAAATATGCTCTGAACACGTAATGTGATGTACTATCATCAATGGATAGAACATTTAATGGTGTATAGAACATAGGAAGAAAAAGGAAAAACAGTTTGAGCGTTTCATGGAAATCTTCAAGAAATTGGAGATTAAAGTTCCTATGATTGGGACACTACAACAGGTTCCTGGTTATATTAAATTCCTAAAAAAAATCAACAAAAAGAAAAAAATCTTTTGAATCCAGTTCCTGAATTTTTTTTATTTTATTTTATTTTATCTTTTTTTTATTTGTGATTTGGATTTGATTCTGTTTTTGTGTGTTTAATTTTTTTAGGATAAATGTTACTTCTGATGGCAGTAAGGATAACATCTACTGATGGATGCTTCTACAACATCTACTTATGGATGTTAGGTGATTAGGCATTTACTGATGGATGCCAATGAATATGAGAAAAATTGGTGTCTGTTGAGGGATGCCAATGAAGACAAGAAATATTAGCATATGCTAATGGATGCTATGGGATTAGACATCTACTAATGGATGTTATGATGAAGATTGGGTCAAGCTAGTGATGTTAAAGAAGCCCTTGCTGGGAGGCAACCCAATTTTATGTACTTTTCTTTTTAAATTTAACTTTATATTTTATTTTATTTTATTTTATTTATTTTTATTGTGCTCTGCTTGAATGAACTGAACTGCTTTGATTCAACTGTGTTTGTTTTGTGATGAGTATTGCTTTATGAGATTTTGGGGTATTGGTTAATGTTGAGATGATGGCTCACAATGTGTGAAACAGGTGCTTGAGATAGAGTTTGATTGAGATACTGAGAAGGATGTTTTTCTGAATTTTAGGACTAGTGAATTTACCTGTGAGAGTTTTGGGCTTTAGAGTTGTTTATAAATAATTCTTATTACCTTGAAAGCATGAATGATTTTGCCCAAATTTTCTATGATTGAACTGATTGCTTGCAGGATTCATATGATCAAGACCATCTTTTGTTATTCCTTATTCTTTTGGCCTTCACCTAATTTTTGCCCACTGAAAAGAGAACAATTTGTTCTAACCTTTGAACCTTGAACCTTATGCATGTTTGAAAAACCTTTTTTTAAAAAAAAAAATCTTTACCTTGAGTTAAGTTGAGAACATTTGATGAGGTATTGATAAAGGTTCAAGTTGGGGGTTGCTAGGTAACAACCCACTTCTCTAGGCAGTGAGCAATAAAAAGAAAAAGCAAAGGCAAAACAAAAGAAAAGAAAAAATAAAAGAAGAAGAAATAGCTCACTGCAAGAAAAAGCTGGGAAAAAGAAAGAGAGTTTGTTCTTAAACGTTAAATTCACAAATTTCTCTCTTAACTCAAGGAACTTTGTGGTCCAGAAAAACCAATTTCCTTCTTAGCCCAGCGAAGTTACAAGTCATGAAAAACCCTTGTGATGATTACCTACTTGTAGTATGTTTTGGTTGTGGTTAAACAAAAGGAAAAATTAATTTGTGTGACGTTGTGATAGCAGAGTGAAACACCTCACTATACACCTTTGAGTTGAGTGAAACACTTTTGAGTGCTTGAGTGATATACTTGTGAGTGCTTGAGTGAAATACTTTCCTTGGTGAGGAGTGGTTCTTTGAATTTCTAATTACATCTCTTCTTGGCTGATTGATCATTCTTAAAGATAACACCTGTTGAAAATGTATGAGCATCACATTGACTTTGATTGAATTAAGGCATCTGCACATCTTGATTGATATCTTTATGCTGAATTGATAAAAGTGACTCTTTGTCTTGAAAGAAAAAGTTTTTTAAAAAGGTTGAGTCATTGTAGTGATTGTTCTGAAGAGCTGAGTTACATTATGTTTGCTTGAGGACAAGCAAAGTTCTAAGTTTAGGGTTGTGATAACGGTTTAAAACACCATTAAGTGATGTAATTTTGATAATAAAAACACCATTTTTCACTTAGAAACTTGCTTGGACTCATGCTTTTTCATTAAGTTGTGTGAATAAGAGAGTTGAGGTTGATTTCAATGGATTTATGACTAATGCATTTTGTTTTGACTGAGATTGAGGTAATACGAGAAGAAGAGATGAAAAGCCAAGAAAATGGAGCTCAGAAGGGCATAAAAAGGCACCTGAAGGAGGAAACACATGAAGCTTGGGCGACCAGAGTTGAAGCTTGGGCGATCAAAATCAACGTCCACCGCCCGGGCGGCGGGGCTTCGTAGCTTGGGCGTCCAATTTCGACGCCTGGGCCTTACATGAGCCATGCTGACCACCTGGGCGGTCTCCCAAGACGCCTGGGCGTCGACTTTCGTGGACTGGGTCCTGTTTCTGCTCTATTTTGATTATTTTAGACCGGAACCTGTTTTGGCACTCCTCTAACACTATTTAAAGGACCCTAGGCTCTAGGTTTTGCATCCTGTTAACACTCTGGCAAGTGTACCAGATCGTATCAAGTAATAATAAAACGGTAAGTTCGAATATCATTTCCCAAAGGACTCTTAGGCCTAAACGTTCGTGTGATGTTTTGACATCATAAGACTTGAGTAAACAATAATTCGAGTTTTAAATGCAAAACGGAAAATAAACATGCATGCAAGAATTGATCAATTGACAGTTGAACGATATGGATGAATAGTGTTGTTGGGGTTTACGATTTCATCCTAATCCACTCTCAAATATCTATTATTCTTACTAAATTCAACTTTGTTATCAATGTTCATGCCACTTTCTAAAATCCCCTACTATCAATATCTTGATGTATAGAGTCTACTCCTAATTACTAGTTTACTATGTCTAGTCTCCCTAAGAATTATTCATGCATTACATTCGCACAGAAGCTTTAGGCAATTGATCCTCTTATTCCTATGTCTAGGTAATATTGTTATCAAGAGAATTCCCTCATGTCTAGACCTAACTATAGTTTTTAATACATAATATATAAAATAAATTTTAAGACAAGATCGCCTAAACAAACCTTATTTTGAAGTTTAATATAATGTCTAAATGAAATAATGTTAAATCATCTATGATAAGTGTCAAATGTGTTAAATGCTACCTTTAAAGATAACTAAATGATATGAGAACGTATGATATCCACAAAGTGTTTAACGTATACATGAAAAACATTAAATATTGTAGAACTCCTAACAGAGTGTCTAATCACCATAGCATCTGAACAAAAAGGTTAAACGTCTAAACACAAGTTATGCTAAAACTAAACATCTTTACAAAGTTACTCAAAACAGACTGACATAAAACGATTATACCAAGTATCACGCCTAAGCGCTTAAGCTATCTAACACATCAAATGGCTAGGTCGTCTAATGGTTTGAATACATGTACGTTCAAGTACTTTTTTTCTGTTATGTTGTGTTCTCTTTTTTTGTGCAGATTATTAACTTTATTCAAAAGTATGCTGAAAATCAGCAGAACATTTAGAGATATGAGGATATTCAAAGAATGTTTCATACATGCCTTTTGCCTATCTCATTTGTACACAACACAGTTTCTCTACAAGGAAGCAACATAACTTCTGATTCCAATTCTATCAGAAAGACTACATACCTAAAAGAAAGTCAAAGCTTTGAGTAATAAATCTTTTTTGGATATGCCTATATAAAGAGAATTGTTGAAGAGAAAAAAAAACTTTTGCTATCAAGATTATTATATGTTCATTATCTCTCTCTAAGCTAATTTCTTTGTAACTCATATGTGAAAAGATCTTTTACAAGTTTTCAGAAGTTCATTGTATTATTCATATATCATCTCTAAAGAGTTGTCTTTTGTCTTGTAAGAAACCAAAGCACTTTTTGTGTTTATTCAGAAGTGAATTCAAACACTTGTATTATTTAACTCAGTGGAGTTAAACGTTCTAGACAAGTTGTCTAGTATGGATACCAAGAGTGGTTACACTCGTTCTCATAAGTTGACTAGGATTGAAACCAGAAGGGATTGATCATACTTGTATACCAAGAATGGTTTGTACTAGTTGTAATCTTTGTAAGAGATTAGTGGAACCTTTTAATAGGTTGTTAAGAGAGAACTGAATATAGCTCAGGTTGAATGAATTAGTATAAAAATAAAATGTGATTTATAACATTTGTTTTCAAACAATTTTTTTCATTCAAACGCTTTATTTAACTAAGTGTTTAAACTACTGTGCAGATCGTCTAACCACTACCAAGTAACTTAATCACTATTTGCGAAAAAGCTTTAAAAATACTATTCAAACATCCATTTCTAATATTTTTTCTGTATTTTAAAGTATATTGAATATCAAAGTGGAATACTTACTTAAGTTTCAGTATACCTCTCATGAAAAATTGTCTTAATTAAGAAGAAGTTTTCTCTTATTTTGAATGAGAAATTTACTTGTCACAACAACTATAATTTTCAACACAATATATATAAAAGAAAGTCAAAGTAGAAGAATTGCTTAAGTTTGAGTATACATATCATAAAAAACTATAGTAAGCAAATAACTTAGCATGAAGGTTATACTTGAAAAAAAAAATCTCTTATAATGGCATAAAATTTATCTTTATTTTAAATGAGAAAACTTCCTAAAGAAATCTCCTATAGATCAAAATACAAGTGAACATAACATTCAAACTAAAACGAAAACCGTTAATATATTTATTGATATACATTGTGTGACATCCCAATTACATAGAAGAGGAATATATAAATAAGATGTCATCATGCATAATATAGGAAAGCAGTTAAGAGCAATTAGGATTACAGTCATCCTTAAACAGTACAGGAATTTAGAATTGGAGTATCATAGTCCTCCTATAAAGTGTTAGGAATTTAAAACTTGAAATATAATAAGAGTCTTCAAAATAACTTGAGTTCAAATGACAT